>CM066319.1:2630378-4113711 GCA_033807775.1 Saussurea involucrata
ATTTTTCACTGCACAGCCCTTCACCCGATCAGTTTATGATCGATGACATCTCACAACCCGATCAGGGTTCCCCCCCACCGAATCCCCCCCCCCCCACAAAGGCAACTTACACCCCGACGATCACCTTCACCCCGAGGATTCCCCACACCGATACAGGACGATTCCCCTCCTCGAGATCCTCCTCTACCGAGAGCACTTTATCCCGATGTCATGTCCCAGTATCTTCCGAAACATGCTCCCGAACAAGATCGACTACGACTACAATTCCGTCTCCCAGAATTCGGTGGTGTTACCTCTTCAAGTACTAGGCTACGCTATGCATTCCATGCTGATATTCAAGAGTGTGCTCGCCAGTGTCGACTCGTCGGCACTCAGTTTGAAGGCTTAAAACAATCTACTCTTTCCATGCTAGCCCAGTCCAACTCCAGAATCTCGGTGCTCGAATCTCAGTTGTCACAGATCTTGTCCGATGCTATTGCCAACGCCCTTCGGCCGGTCTCTTCTACGATTTATTCCTTATCTAACAAGGTGGGCTCTTTGATCTCGTCTCATGGGGATCTTGCTTTATCTTTCGGTGCTTTCAAAGCTTCATCTCTGGTCAAGGATACTGAATTCGAAAGGCTTCTTCAAGAGGCCAAGTCTCATCAAAATCTTGACACAAGCATCGCCAATTCTCTCAGCTCTCTTCACACTAAAACTGAAAACTTGCAGGAGAAAGCCCAATGGGAAATGGACTTGGGTGATTTCACTATGATCTCAGATGAAACTACTCAGAGCTTGGCTCTTCTTCACACAAAGTTTGACAATTGTTTTCAACAGTTGGGTTTTAAGGTTCCGGCTGCTGCTGAGGAGGAGAAATCAGTTGGTCAACCAAAATTGCCTTCCATCAAGAGATCTTTCAGTAACATGCCTCCACCTGCCACCGAAGCTTCAGCCATGCATTCACCGAAGACATCTCAGTCTCCACCGAAACATACAGATACCACCGACTTCATCTCCACACCACCGAAAACACCATTGGTGGAAATAGTACATGCAGCAGTTGAGGGGGAGAGAATCCAAGCATCTTCTGAGGGGGAGAAAAAATCCAAAACTCCCAAATACAAAGGTAAGAAAACTCTCACGACTGAACAGTTGGCTGAAGAGGAAAAGAAAAGCAAAGAGTTGGCAAAATATGAGACTCGACCTACCGATGCTCAATCCTTGAAACTAAAGCCTCCTTCTCAGCAATCTCAAGAATCCAATCTCGGTCTAACTCCTCTGGAGATCGAGGAAGCCAGATTAGCTCAAAAAGCCTTAGATGATTCCAAGGCTCTCTCTTTGGAAGTTGCAAAAGAAGAGGCCCTCAAAGTTAAGTCTGCCGATGCACTTTCCACCCAAAAATCGGTGCTGAGTGAAATTGAAAAAGAAAGGAATGAAGAGATCAGTTGGTACAAAAAGACCATGCACCACCGAATCAACAGCTCCCCGGTCTCAAACGTCAAAATTGCTACCTCCAGAACCAACCCAAAGGATATCAGGCTGATCATCGATAGAGAAGATGGCTCAGTGAAAAGTGTGAGAGATGTTCATCTCAAACATTACGGTCTCCCCGAATGGTATGAGATCTCTCGACACTTGGTCAGAAGTGCAAACCCAAAGAAAGACATCTTTGTCAAATACATTGATGGATTGATGGAAAAGATGAAAGAGATTAAAAGAAAACACAACATCACTCTTTCCACCGATGAAAGGGAAAAACTTCAATCGATGAAAGAAGAAATTATTCTTCCCAAAGTCAAGAATCCTACCGACAAGGTGTTCAAGGAAATGGCAACTGAAGGGAAAATTCCAAACATAAGCAACCTGAATTTGTCCATCCCTACATCTGTGTCTTATCCCACTACGACTTTGAGCCTCTCACCGATTCCAGGGTTATTCTTCAATGATGGTTTTGGTCATCGGGCCTTTTTCAGATTTGCACAAATCCCCATCGCCGATACTTTGTTTCTTCAAGGCATCTCCAACCTATTTCCAAACATCCCCGAAGCTCAACCATTCTACCGAAATCTGTTGGATGAAATCAAGCGCCGACAAACCTCCAAGAAATAATTTCTTTTCCTCAGTGGTACTTGTAAAAGTTTGTTTCTCTTTTTGACAAATGTACGAGAAAACTTATCTAAATACAAGTACCTCTCTATTTGAATTTTATTTCTGTACATAACTTTATTTTTAGTAACTTGTAAATATTGTGTATAGTATACATACTCATACAAAAGAAAAATAGATCAAAATAACAAAAAGAATGGTCTATGTGAAAAGAACCCAAAAAGAGTAAAAAGGGTAAAAATGCATTTTACATTTTATTACTCTTAAATATTCTAAGGATAGAGCTCAAATTCAAATAGGGGGAGATTGTTGGGTCATCAAAGATTTGAAATTGACTCACCGATGTTTTCCCTATAATTCTACTTAGAATATTTTGACAAGGTTCTTTAAATGACTTGTACAAGATAGCAATTGTTCGGTGAAGTCGAAGATCAACTGAAACCAAGCTTGAAGAGGTATCGGATTGGTACCGGATTACGGGTAAGTTCCGGATTTGATACCGGATGGTTCCGGACTTTGAGTCCGGAATACTTTTCCGGATGAGTTTTCCGGACAGTTCCGGATATGGGTTCTGGATAAGGGATTTTTTCGGATATAGTTTCCGGATGTGTTATCTGATTAAGCTTTTCTAAAAAAATTACAGGAACACTGCCCCTTGACCCCATCCGCTAACCGGGTAGCGGAACCCCCGTGCTAAGTCGCCGAAGAGGGATAATTGAGAATAAGGGTATGATATATTATTTGGGATTCTTAGCTTTGAGAATATGATATGAAATGTTTTGCGCGTTCGAGTAATTATGCACACATGCTAGTAAGTGTAATGGATCCATAGGCACTAGTATGATGTAATGAACGTGGAATAGGTCGGGCTCTTAATGGTAATTCCCATTGATTTGAAATGCGGAATAGGTAGGACTCTAATGGTAATTCCCATTTAGTGTTATGATGTGATGAACGTGGAATAGGTCGGGCTCTTAATGGTAATTCTTGTTGACGTGAAATAAGGAATAGGCATAAAGTAAATTGTAATTCTTATTTCATAGTGTGACGTGAAACGTAGAATAGGCATAAAATAAATTGTAACTCCGGTTGACGTGGAAATGAGGAATAGGCATAAAGTAAATTGTAACTCCCATTTCGTATTGTGACGAGAAATCTAAGAATAAGCGTGAGTTAATCGTAATTCCTGATTTCCATGGGAAGGTAAGAAATAGGCATAAAGTAAATTGTAATCTCTACTTCCACTACAACAAATAGACATAAAGTAAGTTATAATTTCTTGGACATGGGCAATAATCTAGAATCTGTGATGATTCGTAGTAGGCTCTCGAACGTGATAATATGACTTACTTAGTGTTAGTCATATTCATGGAATCAGGTATGTTCCCGTCATCGAAAGATGTCCATGTGTACGGTAAGAATGATGGCAAATCAGGTTTGTTTATATGCTTTGTTTACATTTGGTTTCAAAGCTTATAAAGTGTTAATTTGGAAAACTAGATGTTCTCACTAGGCGTAAGCCTAAACTTTTCAAATTAACTTTTCTTACCAGGTAATAGCTCGGGAAGAGATAAGCAGGGATGAGCGTCAAGGAATACCAGAGTAATGCCTTTGGAATTGTATGTTGATCATGGATTATATTAGCTGGTAATATTGATAACTTGTATAGGTTTGAAACTCGTTGTGAATCATTCGATGTAAATAAAAGTTTGAATTCATAGTGGTGAATTATGATAATTTAAGGTTTAAATTTATCGTGAATTTCAGGGTGTTTCAATATAGTATGAGTTTATTTTGATTTTTATATTGAAGTGTCGCAAATTAAGTTGCATGAGAAACGAACCCGTCCAATTTCAACTCGGATTTTGACCCAGAAAAGATTGATATCTTAGAAAACTCAAACGATACAAAATGTATATCTCTATCAGCTTCCTATGTGATTTTAAATCGTGCAATTATAATATTTTATGAATTTATTATGATTTTATATGGCAGTGTTGCAACAAAGAAATTTTATTTTTTTATATGGGTATACAATTTACAGTAATTAATTGAAATGCCCTAACTTCACCATCTTTTTACCCATTTGCCCTATCTCTCTCTCAATTTACCAAAATACCCTGAAAATCCGTGGGCCGAGGACAAAATCCGTGGGCAAGGTAAAATTTCCGTGGGCAAGACTTTTGACCCAAAATCCGTGGGCCACGGGTATGCCCACGGATTTTCAGGGTATTTTGGTAATTTGGGAGGGAGATAGGGCAAATGGGTAAAATGGGTGGGGAAGTTAGGGCATTTCAATGAATTACTCTAAAATAAAATTTATATGGGTATAAAATTAAAATGTCTTTATATTGTATATTATTTATTTGATTCAAGTGTTTGTTGTAACTGATATATTATAGAGCAAAACGTAATGATTTATCTAGTTTATAACGTTATATAAAGATGTAGAAACTCTATCATGTTTGTTTCAACTGAAAATAAAAAGACGGGTCACGAACCCGTACTAACGGGTTCCCAGTATTTTCAACCTTTTTTGTATTATCATTTTCATGTACATCATATATTTGCATATATATAGAGAGGGAGACTATTTTGCAACCCTAAAAAATGTTACAACTCTTGCAACCTTGATCATCACCGTCCATTTAATCTTGATAGTTTTTAAATTTTATTTTTTATGTTAATAACTGGTTGGGAAATTTTGTCAAACTATAATAAACTTATTTTATGATTAATTTAAATTTCTAGATATTTATTAATTTATTCCGTATTTTATGGTTAGTGTATCAAGATTTGATGGAAAATGTATCAAAATCAAATCACTTTATTGGAAACTACAATCTTGAATTTTTAAACATCCCATTTTCTCTCAATCGTCTCTCTCTTCATCTTTCTTCCATACATGTGGTCCCTGAAACTTGAGCATGCAAAACCATGGTCTGATGTTAACAAATTGAAGAAGACGACACAAACAGACCCATTGTCGGAGACTAACAACCATGGTCTGATGTTAACAAATTGAAGAAGACGACACAAACAGACCCATCGTCGGAGACTAACGATGCACCAGCCGACACAAACGGGCCAACCGCTGGAGACTGACGACACTGATCCACAACTCCCGTCCGCCTTCTACCACCACCACGATCATCGTTGATGACGTCGTCGGCACCCCCGCCTCCCCCCTCCTTATACAGATTCATCTAATGAATAATCATCCATCTAAAGTACAATGATTCACTTTCATCTTTTGTATAAATTTTCACACTTTATATGTCTGATGAATAATCATCCATCTGAAGTATAATGATTCACTTTCATCTGATCAATCATGATGGTATGCAATATTCGTACTGGGTTTTGCTGTTGGCTTATGAATTGAAATTCAATAAAACTGTTTTCATGAGAGAATGAGATGGGATGAAGTGTTGATTCATGCATTTAAATTCATGAAATAATTATATGTATGTCTCACTGCTATCATCACCCAGCCATACCGGGGACTGTCATCATAGTCACCGATCTTCCTCCCCAATGCAAACACGGCCCAAAAAACCTGAAAATAGTGCAGATGGCGGAGAAACATGCGGCGATAATGGAAGAGGAGATGCACATAAACAAGCAGCGGATGCACAAGATGAAGACGACGACCGCTATGAGGTAGTGTGCGACCACAAGATGAAGACGACGGCCACTCGGGTCTCCGGCGACGAAAGCATGTCGTTGAATGAACTGATTAGGTTTCCGAAGAAGATGAAGAATTTTTTGCAGATTTTGGTTTTGGATGGTGTTTGAGATGAAATGGAAACCGAAAATGGGCGAAGATTTCTGTAGCTGTCAGTTTCACTAATTTTTTTTCTTCCAGAAATGCCCCTTGGCGTGATTTATATTTGAATAGAAAATAGAATTTATTATTATTAATTATTATCTAGCCATCAGATAAATATGGACCGTGGATTGAATGATTGATGGCTAAGACGTGGATTGTAATGGTTTCAATTTTTTTAAAGGTTGCACATCATAGCACCCCTATATATATATAGGACGATAATCAAATGAGAACCACAAATAGGTTACAAACCCGTAAGAACCAATGTAAAATTTTTTGTTTACATGATTTTTTTTCATCAAAACCTATTATTTAAGATATTGTTACACATATGTTCGTGTTCACCTTATGATAAGTTTACATGTGAAAAACGAATTTTGTTTCACCTAGTGAAATGAAAAATACTCGTAAAAAATATTTACATGGTGAAACAAATCCATGTGAAACTATCATATTATGAAACACATATATCTGAAGTAAAATATAATAAATCCTAGCATTTGATGAAAAAATTTCATGTACAAAAATATTTTTTATATCGATTCTCACGGTTTATAACATATTTGTGGTTCTCACATGATTTAACCCATATATATATATATATATATATAACCATTCATAAAAAGTAGTATAAGCCATTTTCAAGGCTAATGGTGAGAAACGACACTACCATCACCGACCCACATAGGGGACCCAACCGAAATTCTAGATTTCTACCCTCATGTCTTTTCAGGATGTTTGATTTGGTTATAGAGTTGCTTCTACGTTATCATTGGAATATGGCCTACATTTTAGTTGGGCTTATGTGATTGGATGCATTATTGCCTGGGAAATTAATTAAAATACCTTAAGTTTGACCATTTCTTACCAAAATACCCTAAATTTTGGAAAGTTTACTAAAATACCTTAATTTTCCGCGGTCAGCCCTGTGATCGTGGGCCCACACCCACGTGTCACAAAGTTTCGGCCTGGCCCGCAGTGGTTCCCCGCGATAGGCCAAAATCGTCACCGCGGGCAGGGACCAAACTTGTCACCGCGACCATAGTTGGGGGGGTTCCGCGGGACATTTTGCCCAAACCTGGGTGACACGTGGGCTGGGCTCGCGATCGCGGGGCCCACCGCGGAAATTTATGGCATTTTGGTAAACCGGTAGAGATTTAGGGTATTTTGGTAAGAATGGGTCAAACTTAGGGTATTTTAATTAATTTCCCTTATTGCCCAGTAACATCATATGGATAACGTATTTTAACATCTTGTAATATTTCAAATCCGTTTATCCATCAATACAGTTGAATACCTCGTGTCGAATCATGTAATATATAAACGTTCGGTTCAAGCCAAACAAAAAAACGTATCGCTATAACTTGATATGCCAATTTAGGGGCAGTTTACCAAACACTTACCCGAGTAAGCGCTTACCAAGTCATATTATCTATCGGATTGATACCGCAAGGACCAAAAATCTTACCCGGTAAGAGCAAATGCAAACCGAGAGTTTTACCCCGTTAAGTGGTGGCGATGACTCTTACCACGGTTAGTGCTTACTGGGGGAATTGTTGCATACGAAACCGATTTGACGGACTAAAATCTTACCCGGTAAGTAAGTGACAGTGTTAAACTTGACTTGTAAGCGCTTATCCGGGTAAATGTTTGGTAAACAGTCCCATAAATATACAGTGTATCTGTAAAACAATTATTTCCTAAAATATAGAAGATACCAAAAAATTTATAATAAATTAATGATAAAAAGTAAAAAATAGTAAGAGCCAAAGGGTCATGGGGATCAGGGGAAGTTCTGATATAAGGATCACTCCTTATTGGACCAATTAAAAAAAAACTTCTTTTTGGTATTTGTTTTAGTTTCGATTTTTAATAACAATAAAAAAATTATAAGTATGGTTTAAAAAAAATAGTGACTAAATAAAAGAACATGAAAAATGGTTAAATCACGTGCAATTCTACAATAAACTCACGTGGTGTGATTATGTGCGACCTAGTCTGCAACCTCGGTCGAAATTCAAGTCGTCGTCACATCATCTGCTGACCGTGTTTTGTAACCGCATGTGATTTCTATAACATCCCCACACCATATGTTTCCGCTTTAACCACATTTGGGCTAACGGTTTTAAAACAGGTGTGATATATGAGGTATCAAGTTTCTTACAAGACAATATTCATTCCCTTCCCCAATCGATGTGGGAAATCACGATCCACCCCTCTTATAGATCCCAATGTCATCCCTCGTACACAATCTACCCCCTTAGGGTCCAAACGTTCTGGTTGGCACATCTATTCGGTTTCTGGCTTTGATACAATTTAAAACATCATCAGTCCAATCATACCAGATATTGTCCACTTTAAAAACAAATATGATAGAGGAGGTATCCGCTCCTTACAAGGCAACCTTTTTTTCATTTCCCAACCTTTGTAAAATCTTCCAAGTTCTATCTAAAATCACTTATAGTTTTATCATCTTATTTTGACTATATTATCCATTGATTCTCCGTATTTTTATGGGAAATTAATTAAAATGGACGAAATTCAAAATTCGGTTACAAAAATACCCCCCTCTCTCCTACTTTAGAAAAATACTCACTTTTCTCGCGATATGACCATCGATCACGGGCCCAGATAAATATACCCTCGATCGCGGACAAAATTTGTAAAATCGCGGATTAGTCCTCTATAGAGGATGAAGATGGATGAGTCCTCTATAGAGGATGAATGAGTTTTTTAATTCAATCAGCGGTCGATGGTAAAATCGCGGGAGAAATGAATATTTTTATAAGGTGGGAGAGAGAGAGGGTATTTTCTGTAACCAAATTTTCAACTTCGTCCATTTTAATTAATTTCCCCTTTTTATTGAATATAATAAATATAAACATTTAATTATCATGCATCAAATTATAAGAAATTCATTACCGTTAATATTGTTGGTCTTGACTTTTATCTTTGACATGCATTATCCATTCTTTTTATTTTTCATATTAAATTTAATTACAACATAAATTGCAATAATTTTAAATTGGCAAATAAATATAATATAATTGTAGTTTTTTCTTCTTAGGGCATCCACATCGTATAAGTCATTAGAGCATTTCCAACAGCTTTCCTAAAAATTTTCCAAAATGAGGAAGCAAAAGTCAAAATCCCTACAAAAAATTACATCCATCTCCAACAGATTCCCCATTTTAGAGAATTCTAGTTTTGGGGTATTCTCCATATTTGGAGAAAATTTTAGGAAATCTCCTACTTTCCCCATTTTGGGGAAAGTTTTGGAGAAGCTGTTGGAAATGATTTTACACCCAAAATCCCCATATTCCTCATTTTCTCCAAAATGGGGAAGCTGTTGGAGATGCTCTTAAATGACTTTTTATTTTTGCCACATAAGAATTCCACTAATTTTCTTTAACAAAAAACTATTTTAAAAACCATCTCTAATGCAAAAAAGTCTTTTAAAAGCTTTTTCCCCAACCTTTTTTTTACCATGAAGCTATTCCAATAACAAGTCGGTAGATATCAATCCTTATACCAAAAAGCTTTCCACTCCGATGCATAAAAAGCTTTTAAAAAGCTTTTTGTAATAGTGAAAAACTATAAAAGACTTATGCAATGAAGATGCTCTTAATTCGGTATTTGATTATTAAAAGAACAAATTAAATTTAGCAGTCACATGTTTATATTTTAAAGGTCTTGTTGAAGTGATGCCACAAATCATCAATTTTCTGCAGTAATGAAGAGGGCAGACTTCATATTAGATAAAAATAATTTAGATTATAATTTTGTCTAACTTTAATAAGTTTATTAACCAACATTAATACATAAATTAGGAACCACAAGGGTTGTGGCGTGCTGGTTAAGGCTCTGGGAGATGTGGTGGAATATTCCATCTGTCCAGGGTTCTAATCCAGGCGTACACAACAATTGTGGCCACTGAGGTTTAATCAGAGCTGATGTCTTACAGTCATAATTTGCCAAGAAATTAGTCTAGACATAGCCTAGGACATCCTTAAAAAACAGGTTAATAAGATGAATGAATCAAAAATGGGCAAAAATAATTTAAATAACATTTATGGTTTTCTTCTTCTTTTTTAACTATGTATGAATAAAGCAAAATAGAATATAAGCAAAAATACCAATTAAAACAATAAGTCAAATTGGTCTATCTATACTACTTTATTAAAAGAATAGTAGAGTTTAGCGGGGTTTTTCAACATTTCAAGAACGGTTTTTTTCAGCCACGTTCTTCTCCCTTCCCCGGATTCTTCTCCTTCCCCATTTTCTGCAATCCACGATCTCCTTCAGCTTCCTTCTCCCCGTTAAATATAAAATATACAGCAACTGAAGAGAAATATAGAAGTCCCCTTCTGTGTATTTGTTGCATTTGTTTTTGTATATCGTTCGGGGACGACAGTAGCTTCTTGCTTGAGTAATTCTCTGTTCTTCCCTCTTTCTTCCCTTATCTATCGAATTCATCATACCCTCGTCTATAATCGCACAAATACTTTTCACTTTGATCAACCGCCGACATAAGAAGAAAAAACCCTTGTCTCGAAAACCCTTGAATCCAACCATTCCTTGATTCATTTTCTTAGTTCTCCACAATCTGATTCTGATCGATTTTCTTCGATGCCAATTGATTATATGCAATACTAATCGTACGATCAGCGATTCCATCGGCTGTGTTTTTGTGGCCAATGTATTTGTCAGTTTGATTTCAGGATGAAGTTGCGGAGAAGGAGGGCATCAGAAGTGGTTAATGCACTTGTTAAATCAGTATTGTTTTTGTTACCCTGTTGTGAGTTAAATCAGTCCTACTTTATTTCTTTTGAGGGAAAACTTCTGGAAGAAACATCGGACGCCTTTGGGAACGATTCGTAACAAGAAGTTTTTTAATGCACCTCTTATATATCAGCATCTTCGTTTATTGGAGGTAGTTACTCTTTGTATGGGCATTTGTTTGGTTATTTCTATACTTGCTTATTGTGGGGTAGATTCAAATTTGTATTTATGTCTATGCATTCCCATTTTTGGTGGTCGGTGGCAGAAGAAGTTTTTGAGATCATAAAGCTTTCTGGGAGCTCTTTATATCATCTTTTTTTTAATCAATCTGGTTTGTTTACAATTCAAAAGCACATAATTGGAGTTGCTGAACCACAATTTTGAATTTTTTGAAGTTCAATGGGGTGTTGTCTTAATTCTTTTTCGGCAAATATCACAATCTAAAGATTCATAAATCAATCATAATTTGTGTACCATTGAAACTTTTCATTTGAAATACTAGCCTTGAGCTAAAGTAGAAATGTTCATTCTAAGTTATATATCATGGTTACCCTTTAATTACATCATTAATACCACTTTCTGATTTGATTGATCTTAGCTATCTGGGTATGCAACTATCTATTGTCTAAGGATGTTGTGTTTTAATGTTTGTAATTGTAATAGTGTTGATGTCTCTTGAATAAACTGTTTGCTATACTATATTAACACAAAATCTTTGATTTGGATCGAGGAAAAGAGAAGGCTATTGCCTAATTATATGGAAAAGGTTCAAAAAGATGTCACGATAGGAATGCGAGAGGTCTTAGTGGATTGGTTGGTTGAGGTGGCAGAAGAGTATAAACTTGTGTCTGATACCTTGTTTCTCACCGTCTCCTAGATTGACAGATTCCTATCTTCACATTCTTTGAGCAGGAACAAGCTCCAGCTTCTTGGTGTGTCAAGCATGCTTGTAGCCTCGTATGATCATAAACGTGTTTTAATTATTTTGTTTTATCATTGTTTTCCCATGATTGGTTTTGTTTATATATATTTTTTCCTTATTTGTCTCAGGAAATTTGAGGAGATTAGCCCTCCCCATGTTGAAGATTATTGTTATATAACCGACAATACTTATACCAAACAAGAGGTTGGTTCTTGGTTCTTTTAGCTAATTACTCTTTATCCTATTATTTGTATAAGGTTTTAAGTATTTTGTGTTTGAATCTTGTAGGTGGTCCAAATGGAGGGACACTTGATGAAATATTTGAATTCGGAACTCAGCAATCCAACACCAAAAACTTTTCTTATGTATGTACATGTTGTGAATTGTGATGGTTGTGATTAATGCTTGTATGATCAAAACCATTATTTACTAATTTTCACACATTGGGTTTGCAGGATCTTCATTAGAGCTGCCCAAGAAGATAGCATGGCACGCCTAATTCAACACTCTAACCTTCCAATCTATGTCCAAGAATGCAATTTGGTTTTTACTGACATATTTAAATTTGTTGAATGCAATTGCCATGTCCATTATTTGAGTTTTTGAGTTGGTTCCTTGTGGAGCTAAGCTTGCTAGATTACAGTTGTTTAAGGTTCTTGCCATCAATGGTAGCAGCCTCATCCATTTTTCTTGCAAAATTTACACTTCAACCAGAAAAACATCCTTGGGTGAGAAACATCTTCATTTTCTTACATGCTCCTATTGTAACTATTTTCTTACACATCTTACAGATCCATGATGGTAACTGATAATGATTGTTGGACATGATATATGATATATTTACGCATCATATATTTTAGTAATTATGTTGAGATTTATAAATTGTTTCTGACTATCGAGTATTTTCTATATTATTATCCTTGCATTTACACCCCTTCTTTTATATAGCAGTGACATATATAGATTTGTACCATACATTAGGTTTTACCATCCATTGTGAACCCAGGGCTATGTATGAAGATTCTCCACTTTTGTAAAGATTGGCATACTAGGCTGCTTGTTGAACCACACAGCATCTGGAATGCTTTACTTAGCACTCACAGGTTTTGGAATTCTACACTGATCTATCTAGCATACTAAATTATATAGCAGTGACATATATAGATTTGTACCATACATTAGGTTTTACCATCCTTTGTGAACCCAGGGCTATGTATGAAGATTCTCCACTTTTGTAAAGATTGGCATACTAGGCTGCTTGTTGAACCACACAACATCTGGAATGCTTTACTTAGCACTCACAGGTTTTGGAATTCTACACTGATCTGTCTAGCATACTAAAGGGCTTTTTAATGCTTACAGGGTAAGCGTTTACCAGCAAAAGTTACCACTATCATTTACCTAATGAGGTAACATTCTTGGCCATTAAAATGGATTGATGGTATGTGTTTATAACCTGGTAAGTACTCACATGGTAAGTACTTAACGGTTTTAAAATTCGGCATCTATACGATATTCATCCCCACTTTTATGCTAATTCTTCTCATAGTTTTCCTTAGTGTATAGTAGTTTGTAGATTTGTTGAGTCCTATTTGGTTCCATTATGTGCAACTTTTCAAGATTATGCATCTTATAGTGTTAGTAAACAAACAATTGCATCCAAAAAAAATTACCCATAACCTTGATAGCTTTACGACGATCTTTATAATGTGGGCAGTGAGTGCAGTTTGTTACATCAAGATAAATTTTATCTGGGTGTGTGAACTAAATACCCTCCAAGTTGAAGATTTGGAGAGGGTTTATGCAGAGTGCCCAAAACCAAGATCTTTAAGGAGACAACAGTTGATTCGAGAATGCCTTATTTTGTGCAACATAGAGCCCAAACAAATCAAAGTTTGGTTTCAGAATCGCAGGTGAATAAAGGGTTTATCTATTTTCTTGTTTTATGCAATTGTGTATCTTTTTAGTTGCTAAATTTTGGTTGTTTAAATTTTATATTGATTTATTATGTCGTCAATCTTGACATGAGATGCATATAGATCTTTCATTTACTTGAATCTAGGACCATGCACTTCATTCTTGAATCCGAGATTTGATTTCATATTGTAGTGTTTCTTGAAATTGTTTATATGTAATGTATGGTATCTGATCGATTATTCTCACACTGTATGTTTGTGATTTAGGGAGATTGTATTTCAATTGACCTAACCAATTTTCTACACCCTTCGATCTTTGGTTAGTAAGCTTCGATTTTGGTTCTTCGATTTTGAAACCCTTCTTCTGTTCGATTTAAAAAAAACGTTGAAGTTTTAGTAATGGTGAAGTTTGAACAAACTCGAATAACCAAAATCGATTAATGGTGGTGGTGGTGAACTTATTTTAATGTAGTCACGACGATGACTGGTTTTCTATATGCCTATTTTTGCTTACACTTTTATTTCACATTTCTTGTTTTTATTAGTAATGTCTATGATCAGCATTAATTGAACAGAAGGGGCTTATATACTGATCTCTGAATCCGTATATGACTGAAAAAAGAACTTTGTGGTAATAAGTAAACATATGCCACCAAGTTTAAGACCCAAAAAACAAATATATTTACTGTAAAAAGACGTACTTACCCTCCATCTATACTTGTATACAAGATATGCTCCACCTGCATCCATTGCTAACCCCAATAATGCTTTCTTCTCTTTGCATTCATTAATATATATGATTTGCATTTGAATTTTCCATTAAAATGTCTTTTAAGAAATGGTGTTAATATGCAAAGATTGTTTGCTTACCTTCACAGCTTTTGACACCATCGCCTTTAAATCCCGATGGACATGCACATTTCCCATTCTTGCTATCCTGTTAAATAACATAGTTACGAATCTTTATCTGATCTAAGGCTTATGGATGCATATCATGAAAATTTTAAGCAAAGACAATAGAAAATTTATTGCTTCACTTATCTAACCAGATCAAAAGATATTGGTTCATCAACTTTTGATACATGTGCATTAAGTTTATACGCGGCTTTACGGTTCCTTCTCGGTGGCTTTCAGGTTCACGGTTTCAAATCGATTTCACGCGGCTTCCCGGTTTCTTCTCGGGGTGTCACCATCTCAGGTACGTTTTCACAATCGATTTGGGTTTTCTCTGTGATTTCAAAAACTTGTTTGATGTTTCATTTCATCTCTGGTTCTGTCATCGAAACCCAAAATGGATATGCGATCTTACTTGATTCTTGAAAATTTGAAGTCATTTGAAGAAACTGTAATTCTGTGTTCTGTGTTTTTTTTGCAAAAAATGATGGCACTCCATTTGTATGAAAAGTTCAAGTACATGAATATATTTGCACATTTTAACTGTTATGTGTATAGTTGTTAAATGTATTATCAGCGCTTCTTTTTGTCTCAAATCTATGCTTGGTTGTTTTGACTACTAAGTCAGTTTGGTAATTCCTTGAGTGATGGTGGTTATTTGATCTTTTAGTCATGTCATGATGATCTTTTTGGTGGTTTACGTGGATTATATAATGTATACGAAAGGAGACAGTAGCATATAATAATATGACAAAACTAACAAAACTTGGGTGAGATCAGAAATACATTAAGACAAGAAATTAAACTAAAAAATAGTCTACAAAAAACATGTATGTTATTCTCACAGGTGAGAAGCCAAAACAAATTCCTTGTTATCAGGTTCTCTTTTTCTTAGCCACACCCTCTTTCCAACCTCTTTTCTTCAGGTATAATCTAAATTCTTCGTTTTTTATAACTTTTTGCAAGATCAATTAAAAACGACAAGTATATACATGATGTCTTAATCACACAACTGGATACACTTGAAATGATGATGCTAAGAAGATTTTATATGATAGAGACCTGACCCTCAACCTGAATGTATAATTAGATAGATTGTTTTGGATAGAAACATAAGGAATAACAATGGTCTTCTATTAAAAATACACAAATCTAATTGGGTGTCTTGATGTATGGAAATAGAAATTGATCTATTCTATTTGACATTATTTTAGGGAGGACATTTTGAATCAGAAGTGTTGGTGCAAGTGTACCACATCTCTATATATTTATATATATTTATTTTGATGATTACAAACACACCGTATTATTGTTTATCTAACAATCCTATCCAAGTGTACAGTTCTTGAAGAACACGAAGATTTTATCTGAAGAGTTCAAGACGGAAGATTTACGTTGTCATTAGTGTTTATAATTTATAATGATAAACACCCTAAAATAATATACCACTTGGATATTTCTAAAAACCATAAATGATTTTAATTAAATAAGGTTTTTGAGAAACTGTCCTTTTCTGACGCAGGTATACCGCGAGGTTCAGCAGGTATACCGCGGCGGCTTACTGTAGATCTCTGATTGATTGGTCGTACTTTTGTCTGGGCGGTATACCGCGGTGTTTAGCAGGTATACCGCGGGTACAGTTGGGCGGTATACCGCGATGTTTAGCCGGTATACCGCGGGTACAAGTTTACGTTTGTTTTGCAGGGTTGACTTTCTCTTCTGCAAAGTACTTTTATTACTGCACGGTATACCGCGTGCTTTTGGCGGTATACCGCGGATGCATTGTTTCCGTTGGAAGAGTTGCTATATAATGCATGCGATGGTGGAGAAGAATAATAGAACAGATCAACAACACACTGCCATCTATCCATCTGATCTCTCCCAACTAATATTCCATACTACATATTATCACTACATATTTATTTTATAAAACGTTTTTATAAAATATCCAAGTGATAAATATTATACAAGAGTGATTTCCATTGTGAGTTATACTCCTCTTGTAAGTGTTTGAATAACGGGTGTGTGATCCTGTATATCTCGATAAGCTAAAGCTTGAGAGCCTATTGCTTTCCTTTGTATTTGGTTTGTATTCTACCGTAAAGAATACGTTTATTGGATCGTGTCGGGAAGTGTCTCGACTGGTGGTTTACCAAGTTGTGGTAAATCACTAAATCTCCGTGTCAAGTATCTCTATCCCTTATCTCTTTATATTTCCGCTGTGCATTTAATTATATCTGTTTATATAATTATTGTATATATACTCTGCTTTATTTACTGTATTTATACTATCCTGTATTTATACATATCTGTTGTGTTTTCATATACTCTGTTGTATTTACATTATTAAGATATTTTTATAAAAGGATTTTTGAAAGTAAATTATTTAAATACAACCTTCCCCCCCAGGTTGTCTAACAATTGGTATCAGAGCAGGTCTTTCAAAAATATTCTGCATAAATTTCTTTTATTCCTTTAAATGGCTCAACAAACTAATTTTGTGTTTTCAAAACCCCCTTTGATAGATACTGAAAAGTTTGGCATTTGGGCCGAGCTATTTGAATGTCACGTGCGTGGCAAAAATCAAAAGATTTGGGATATTATAGAAAAATGGAATTTTAAACCCACCATTGTGAAAGATGATGTTTTTATTGATAAACCTATAGATGAATGGACTACTTCTGATGAAACTCATTTTTGTTTAAACTTTGAAGCTAAGAATATATTATATGCTGCTTTAACAACTGATGAAATTGAAAGAGTATATACATATAAAACTGCAAATCAAATATGGGAAAGTTTAAATAATACTCATCGTGGAAACACGGAAGTTAAATCTAGTAAAGTGAATATTTTAGTTCACGATTATGAACTGTTCGAAATGAAACAAGATGAGTCGATTGACTCAATGTTTAAAAGATTTAACCTTATTGTGACTACGTTGAAAGGTTTGGATCGCACTTATCCTAACGAGGACTATATAAGGAAAATCCTAAGAGCCCTTCCTTCGGAGTGGATGCAAAAGATAACATCTTTAGAAGACTCCCGTGACCTTTCCATAATGAAGATAGATGACTTGATCGGTAATCTTAAAGTGCATGAAATTGCACTTAAAAGAAACAAAGATCGGGAGCAAGTTAAAAAGAAGTCAATCGCTCTCAATGTCTCAACACCAAAAGTCGAGAAGAAAAAGGAGAAAGCTGGCTCCTCAAAAGATCCATCCGAAACTCTCAATGAAGTTGCCATGTTGGTAAGAAACTTTTCCAAGTTTTTTAATAATAATAAATTTTCTAACAATGGCAGATTTCAAAGAAACGGTAACTACCGTCGTGGTGGTGAAAACCGAAGTCGTAAGTTCCATAAACGAGACGAAAAAGTAAAGAAAAATGACGACTCAAGTGGTGACGATAAAGCTAAGCCAAAGAGAGGTTTTTGTTACTCATGTGGTGATAAAGACCACTATGCCAACGAATGTCCTAAAAAGAACAAATTTCAAAATAAAAAGGATAAAACATTCGTCGGAGCCGCGTGGAGCGCAAACAAAGATGAAGACAATAATATTTGTCTCATGGCCGACCGTGATGATGAGGTATCTACATCATGTTTTCATGACAATAATTATGATAGTAATAATTATTATGATAGTGATAATGAAAATAACCTTGAATTATTATATGAATCTTTCAATGACATGGCCGCTCTTGCAAATAAATATAAAGATGAAATCACTAAATTAAAAGAAACCGTATCTGCATATAAAAAGGAAATAGATGACGGTAAACAAAAATCTACTTATGATTTAGATGTTATCACTAAGTTAGAAAATAAATTAAGTAAAAAAGATGTTTGCAAATCTTGTGATATTTTAAAAAATGAAATTGCATGCTTAAAAGAAAAACCAATAGGAGAAAAAGATTTTTGTAAATCTTGTGATGCTCTAAATAAAGAAATTGCATGCTTAAGTAAAAAGTCACATGAAAATATTATTTGTGCAAAATGTGATATTCTTGAGAATGAGATTGCATGTTTAAAAGGAAAATGTGATTCGTATGAAAAGGATGATTTATTAGCAAAAACTTTTCAAAGTAGTAATGAGAAAGTCTTTAACATGCTAAATATGCCTAACCGTATAAAATGTAGAAAAGGCATTGGTTCTGATACATGTATTGATAAATGCTCGTGTAAACCCATTAAAAAAATTTTTGCATCTCCTAAAGTTGATACAAGAAAACCCCCATATATGTCAAAAATGAAAAATGTGAATTATGGGAGGAAACCGTATGCTCGTATGTATAATAGTAATTTTTCTAGACCTAATGCGAATATAAATGCTTCATTTTATGTGTATGATAAATACAATCGCAAAATTAAAATGGTTAGAAAATGGATTCCGAAAGGAATGTTTAATGTTGACAATCCCGGTGGGATGCGTTTGTGGTTTTAAACAAATTTTGTGGATTGTATGTTGTCATGTTTTATTTTATGTCGACAACATATTTTAATTTTTTTTTTGCAGTTTATGTTTTATACTAACTGTTAAAAGGACCCATAAGAAAAGGGTACCACAAAAAATTTTCTTTGCCTTTTGTAGGTGTTTCCTGGCGAGGATATAATACGTGTTTCCTGACGAGGATATAATACGTGTTTCCTGACGAGGATATAATACGTGTTCCCTGACGAGGACATAATACGTGGTAATCTTTGCTCACATAAAATTAACCGAAAAATCGAAGCCTTAAGATCCTTTTTTTTGGTGCAAGTGTTTCTTTTAGGTTATTTTGTTTTATGTCTATTATATGCTTTATTTTATGCATATTTTTTCCCTTAAATTTTTTTAAAAATCAACAATTAATATCGTTATTAATTTGAGGGGGAGCGTTTTATTATCTTTTAACCATGAGATTATGCTCTCTCAAATATATGCATATTTTGAGGGGGAGCATCTCTCGAGGGGAAGCATACCGTCTTTCTTGACCCTTTTTGTTTCGACAAACGGGGGAGAGAAACCGCATATGCTCATGCTTAGCGGTTGTGTTTGTCATCATCAAAAAGGGGGAGATTGTTGGTGCAAGTGTACCACATCTCTATATATTTATATATATTTATTTTGATGATTACAAACACACCGTATTATTGTTTATCTAACAATCCTATCCAAGTGTACAGTTCTTGAAGAACACGAAGATTTTATCTGAAGAGTTCAAGACGGAAGATTTACGTTGTCATTAGTGTTTATAATTTATAATGATAAACACCCTAAAATAATATACCACTTGGATATTTCTAAAAACCATAAATGATTTTAATTAAATAAGGTTTTTGAGAAACTGTCCTTTTCTGACGCAGGTATACCGCGAGGTTCAGCAGGTATACCGCGGCGGCTTACTGTAGATCTCTGATTGATTGGTCGTACTTTTGTCTGGGCGGTATACCGCGGTGTTTAGCAGGTATACCGCGGGTACAGTTGGGCGGTATACCGCGATGTTTAGCCGGTATACCGCGGGTACAAGTTTACGTTTGTTTTGCAGGGTTGACTTTCTCTTCTGCAAAGTACTTTTATTACTGCACGGTATACCGCGTGCTTTTGGCGGTATACCGCGGATGCATTGTTTCCGTTGGAAGAGTTGCTATATAATGCATGCGATGGTGGAGAAGAATAATAGAACAGATCAACAACACACTGCCATCTATCCATCTGATCTCTCCCAACTAATATTCCATACTACATATTATCACTACATATTTATTTTATAAAACGTTTTTATAAAATATCCAAGTGATAAATATTATACAAGAGTGATTTCCATTGTGAGTTATACTCCTCTTGTAAGTGTTTGAATAACGGGTGTGTGATCCTGTATATCTCGATAAGCTAAAGCTTGAGAGCCTATTGCTTTCCTTTGTATTTGGTTTGTATTCTACCGTAAAGAATACGTTTATTGGATCGTGTCGGGAAGTGTCTCGACTGGTGGTTTACCAAGTTGTGGTAAATCACTAAATCTCCGTGTCAAGTATCTCTATCCCTTATCTCTTTATATTTCCGCTGTGCATTTAATTATATCTGTTTATATAATTATTGTATATATACTCTGCTTTATTTACTGTATTTATACTATCCTGTATTTATACATATCTGTTGTGTTTTCATATACTCTGTTGTATTTACATTATTAAGATATTTTTATAAAAGGATTTTTGAAAGTAAATTATTTAAATACAACCTTCCCCCCCAGGTTGTCTAACAAGAAGCATAAAGGTTTCTACAAGTTGGAACCAATTTCTGAGCATGCAAGTTCTTTTTGGAAGCAAAAATGTTGATCGGTAAGCATCTCTAAGTTAGTGTTGAGACACGGAGTACATGCTACCATCAAATGGTCATACTGTGCATCAAAGGAAGACCACCCATTTTAAGAAGATCAGACACCAAAAGGATAAAATAGGAAAATCATCTTTAACTTTCATAGCGTGTATAAGCAGACCGCTTTAGTGTTGAGGGCATGATCCACGATGTGGGTATATGATTTCATATAAAGTGCCAACAATATACTGCAAGACCCATAAATGTTTGGAGAAAATCTGATGAATGGCTGGTATTTCACTATTTTTCAAACTCAATATTCTTTGAGATTGAACACTTATTTTGTGCTTTGAATCTGGAAAAAATACGATGCGTAGACTAAAACCGTTGATGCGTATTTCTCATTTTTGTTTTAATTAATTGTTTAGTCCCTAAGTTTTAATGTTGCAAAATATTGTTTTAAATTGTGAAATTATGGGAAAAAACAATCGATCAACATAATTTTGTTAATTATTATATTTTATGGTTTTCGGCTTTGGATTTCGTGGAGGAATGGGTTAATTCGCCATCTAACAATTCCATTTCAAAAGTTGTGAATGATCGATCGTACTAACCTTCAATATGCGTACCATTTGGTTCGTGATTTAAAACCCCAGATAACCATAAAATTAGGGTCAAGAGGAACGAAAAATAAAACTCGAAGTTTGAACTAATTTATTTATAAACATGTTCAAATATTGGATAAGTGCTATGTGTTATTAATAAAACATGATAAACATCGAACCATAAAAATAAAATCAAGATGAACGAAAAATAAAAAAACAAGTAAGATTGAGGATTCGAGTATAGAATTAAAATACATCCCGCTGCATCGCGCGGGTACAATAACTAGTTATTATATACGTCATTAACAATGACATTTGTCTATAAATGATTGATTGATAATTATTTTTTCTATTAAATAAATAGTCTAAGAATATGTTTGTTAGGGGTGTTTGGCAGTTGCTGAATGGTTTGGTGCAGAATGATTAAGAGATCTTTATGATATAGTTCAAAACGAAATATGGTTGTTTGGTAATTGTTTAGAATGAAATCAGGGTACTGAATGGTTAAGGGAGACCCAAGATGCTAAACCATTCAGAGGGTTTTAGAACTATTAGGAGGCAAAAAAAAATTTGCCAAACAAGATTCACCTTTGAACGATTCAGAAGTTGCCTCTCAATGGAACTATTAAGAGGTAAACAAACATCCCCTTAGTAAATTATTGAGGTTAATACGACACAACTTTTCCTGGTAGCTATACATGACTATTTAGTAGTTACTTAATCATATAGAAATTGGTTTATTCAGTAAACTTCTAAAATAACATTTCAAGTTTTTTTTTCTCAAACCTATCTCTCTGAATTAAAAAACAAGTTTTTTTCATCTATGAAAAAACATTCTAAATAGAAATGTCAATCCATATCGACACTTTTACACATACAAAATTCAATGGAAAAAACTCATATTATGTCTAGATTAAGTATTAATAAAGAAATATCTATACTATATTATAAAGAATTAATGAAAAACTTTTAAAAACAATTCATAAAGCCTTATGTACTGCTATTTAATGTTGATTACTTAAAATCTTTCAAAACATCTAACGAAACTTTATGTACCATTGTTAATGTTAATTACTTAATTAGTCTTTATCTCTAACTTTCTACAAATTCTCAAATGGTAAACCCCTAAAAAAACATCATTCTTTAATCCTCATTAGTTACCTAATTAATCTTTATCTCTTAACTTCTTTTAAATCCTCAAATCATCAACCCCTCAAAAAGCGTCATTCTTTGTACAAATTTATAAAAAAAATATATTATAATTTTCTCAAAACTACACAAAACTGTTTCATAAAATCGACAATGATAAAAGTAAAACTAAACATTAAAATCAATTTATATTACGCTAAATTGCGCGAGTACCCTTCTAGTTATTTAATAAATGATATAAATAACAAAAATATCACTTAAATCAACCATTAATTGCCTTAATTAAATATAATAAATTTTGTACGGCGATAAGGTTTTCTCCGATCAATAAACGGCAAATCCGGTACCAGCCGTTACCTTTTCCGGCAAACCACTGGGCCCCACACAAAACCAACCACCGCTGTCATCAGCCACCGTCCCACTAACTCCATCTGCTAACGTGGCGCAATATCCGCCGTAGATCTACATGTTCCCCAAGATCCTAATCATTCATCCCTCCACCCAAATCACAATATCCACCCCTATACTTTCTCCATATTTCCACTTTACCCCCTATACTTTCTCCATATTTCCACATTGCCCCCTATCACTCTCTCTCCTTCAGCCGCTCATGCAACCACCGCAAAGCCCCACATCTACTAAGTCTTACGCAGACAATTATGAGCAAAACCTCAGGGGATTGAAGGTTTTCCGGTGAATCGGAATTGATCGATGGATGAGGTCAACGGTGTAGTGCCGCCGTACGCCGCCGGTGCCGGATTCGGATTCGGATTTGGAGGCAATGTTCCGAGAGTATCGAAGGACGGCGGCGATTGGAGGTTTCACGCGACGGAGTTTGCGAAGGGAGTGGCGGAATTGAGTGTTGAGTTTGGGAAAGGATGTAGGGATGTGGTGAAACAGAGTATATTGAGAGATGATTCGTTCGTTGTGAGGAATTTGGGGGGTCCGTGTAAGTCTGCGTGTACGAAATTGAGGTTTTTGAACGAGTATTTACCTGAAGATCGCGATCTGATGCACTCGTGGAGCGTGATTTCCGTCGTTTTCGCGGTCGTTATTGCAGGTAATACCGAGTTTGTTTGTTAAGCGATTTTTTCTGTGGATTTTTTCTTTGGAAATTGGAAGGAAAATTGATACTAAATTACTAAATTCCGATTGTTTTTCTAATCTTCTGATTTGTGCTATACTGAATTCATCAATTGTGAATAAAATCATTCTGGAATTCAACCTTTTTCTGTAGAGATGATGAAATAATGAACTTTTCCTCTTCGTAGTTTGCTTTCTGTGTTTTTTACAATTTTTATTTGGATTTGGGAAGAGAACCACCTGATTTTGATTGATTATATTCAGCTAAAAGCAGAATAAACATAATCCTTTGAGTTTTTTGTCATCGAATGATCACTTAAATATCAATCTAGCATCATAATCTTTACTCTTTAGTATTGGTTATCAATCGAGTATCAATCGACAATTACTAGGTCTGTATGGTTGACGTACTAAAGCAGCTAATCTGATGAAGATTTTCTATATAATAGTGTTGATGATATGAATTTTTGTTGGTTAGTTTCCAGATTAATCTGCTTTTGAAATAACTGTGTTTGGAGAGATGATCCTTCTCATTCATATTCTTGATTTTGATTTATCCGTCAGTATGAATATAATAACTTCAAAGTTCAAATTGCTTGCATGTTTGATGGGAGAAATGCAAGTAATTAAAGGGGTGATAAAGCTATGGTATTTCTAAACCTTAAAAGTTAATTGGTCTGAATAACCCATTCAATATTTGAAAGAAGGGATCGAATGACGTATAAAGAAATGGAGATAACATTAGGATTAGACAAAAAGGAAGTCTTAGATGAAACATATGATTTAATAGGCAACACACACACACACACACACACACACACACACACATTTGATAGAAAATATCTGTTCTAGAACTGTTGTATGTACGAACAACCATCAGGACTAAATCATGCTAATTTGTAACTGCGGTAGAAATTATTTAGAAGAAAAAATATTAGAACCTGTAAAATCAAAAAGAGCAACTAAAGACAAAGGGTAAAGGGAACAGAACCACCATTGTGAATTTATATTACGGGAAAGTGGAGGAACACTTGCTATGCATCTACGGAGTGGATGATGTGATTACTCTTAGGTCCAAGTACTTTTAGCCTGGTTGTCACTGTTTTTTGGCAGTCTCTATATTCTGCTTTGTTTGACTCACCGTTCGATATGCAAATGCTATAAGTTCATAAGATGGCAAAAAATAAGATTTTGATTTGATTGTCATCTGTATAGTAGCACAATTTATTGTTTTCTATGAAAGTTATATGTATATATAGAGGGAGGTTCAGGGGAAAACCCCAAATAAATGAAGAACCGAGGAACACCCTGGTGATCGTTCATCTGGACGTTATGCACATGTGCATACAAGTAATTGAAGCTGTTTTTTTTTTGGTTTTTATGCACGAGTGCATGATGCACATGTGCATGCTACAAATTATTTGTATTAACATGTGCATGCCGTCCAAATGGATGGTTATCAGGGTGTTCCTCGGTTTTTCATTTTTTTAGGTTCTCCCTGAACCTGACCCTACTATATATATATGTGTGTGTGTGTGTTTCCAGAGTGCTATTGAACACCTTGCTGACACCAGGTCAACTATATGCAGTTTTGATTGTAACCTCTGAAAGTGATACAACCGCTCCATTGATTCAAAAATTGCACATAGATCCTCCAAATGCTACTCGCATACTGTTACCGGATGGCAGGCACTTGGCTTATCAGGAGCAAGGTGTTCCATCTGAAAGAGCTCGCATTACCCTGGTTGCATCACATTCTTTTCTTTCATCCCGACTCGCAGGTAGAATATATATGATACAACTGATAACTTCCAGAACATTTCTTCATGAAAACTAAGAGGAAAATACAAACGAAGAGAAAAGATAAAAAATTATTGAATTGTGGCTAAAAGAGGAGTTGAGGGATAGAACCTGCTGTTGCTGATGTTTCACATATGTTCAATTTTGTTTTTATCCAAATAGGAATACCTGGGATTAAGGCTTCACTACTACAAGAATTCGGTGTTCGGTTGGTAACATATGATCTTCCTGGGTTTGGGGAAAGTGATCCTCATCCTGGCAGGAACCTCGAGTCATCAGCAATGGACATGTTGTACTTGTCATATGCTGTGAATATAGCTGAAAAGTTTTGGGTGGTCGGATACTCGGGTGGAAGCATACATACCTGGGCTGCACTCAAGTACATTCCCGATAGAGTTGCAGGTATTTTACCCCCTCCTTTACATTGCATGTTAGATGCATTTTCATTAGCAGTTGTGCATATAGGGTTGGGTTCCAGTGAGAAGTTGAGGTTAACGTGAGAAGCGTGAGAAATGGTTATCAACCGTTGGATGAGAAATGGATGCACATTAGGATGAGATGCATCGAGATAAGATGCACCGAGATGCACCGAATCAATTCCTTTCTAAGCCGCAATTCATGGGAGAGCATTTGATTGAAAGTGATCAATGGTTCAGATCCACTTCTTATGCTTCTCACACGATCCTTCGCCTGTGTATATATAGGGCGTGTCAATTTGGTACGAGGACTGGAGGGAACTGGACTGTACAGGAATGGATTGGACGAGCAAGAGTGAGGTAGGCAGATGAAAAAATTGTGAAGGGTTTTAGGGGTTTAATTTGACATGGGTAGTTTAGTAATTTACCAATCTTGTTTCTTCTCCCTGATTTTTGTTCCACCTATTTTCGTGGGACAAAAAAATGCATTTTTATCCCACTTTTGATAAATCTGTCTGTATAGATTGGAAAGGTTTTTCACAGATTGAAGGAGCATGTTTTTTAATTGGGATGGACAGATTGAGAAAAAAAAACTTGGCTTTCTGCATAAAGCTTCCCCTAGAAGCTTACTAGATAAGTCACTTTCTATATCATTAAGCCACTACCAAACAGTCATGTATAGCTAACCGAATAAGGTGTGTATAGCTAACCGAATAAGTTGTGAATCCCATTAAGCTCATTAAGTTGCTAACAAACATGCCCTCAATCATGTCCTACTCTAATCTAATCTCGCACCAAACATAGGACAACAAGTTCTTGTCCATCTTGTATGTGTACCAAACACACCCATACAAGTGTTGAAAGACTACCTTAATTGTGATTTTTTTTGCTTTTTACTATTAGCTTGAATAAATGTCATCGGTGCCCTGCAACATCATTACACACTATTGAAAGTTATATGTACAGAAATATCTCGTGATTTTGTTTCACCAAGAATCAAATGTGTGTGTTTTTTTTCTGACCATCCTTGACTCGAATTACAGGTGCATTCATAGTAGCACCTTTGATCAATCCATACGAACCAGGCATGAATAAGGTTGAGAAATATAGGACATGGGAGAAGTGGACATCAAAAAGGAAATTTATGTACTTTTTAACACGAAAGTTTCCAACATTTCTTCCATACTTCTACCGCCGCAGCTTCTTGTCAGGAAACCTTGATCAAATAGATAAGTGGCTATCGATGTCACTTGGAAAAAGGGTTAGTAATCTTGACTGGAGATCACTTTATAGGTAAAAAGGAGATATAAAATTCAAGTCTTTTTTTCCCAAATGTAGCTTTCTCCTGGTTCTTTTTTTCTTTCCTTCACCAACAAATGCGTTTGGTATGTAGACAAGATAGAGCAGACAGAA
Organism: Saussurea involucrata; assembly: GCA_033807775.1. Taxonomy (NCBI): domain Eukaryota; kingdom Viridiplantae; phylum Streptophyta; class Magnoliopsida; order Asterales; family Asteraceae; genus Saussurea; species Saussurea involucrata. The sequence continues at coordinate 2,657,577 of CM066319.1, forward strand.
CAGTTGTTCAGCGTTTGGTAAGACATAACTAGACATAACAGAATAGCTAACATGACCAATTTACCCCTAATAAGTTTATATATTTTGATTAATTATGTAATTTATTAAATTATGAAATAAAATTTTTTTATAACAAAATATATTATTTAGAAAGTTTTTTTAAAGACAATTAAAATGACACCAAAATAAAAAGTTTATGTAGTTTTCAATTTTTATTTTCTAATATTTTCTATATTTTTTACTATTAATATTCAATAATTTACATAAACTAATCAAAACATAGAAACTATATAAAAATAATATTTTGAAGACAGTAAAGTGAAAGTTTAAAGAACATAAAAAACAATAAATAAAATTTAAAGTATGAATAAAATAAAAAAAGAAGGCGTATTTGATGTTTTAGAAGAGAATTAAATTTTATTTTGAGGTTATATTGGTATAACATAAGTCTGTTCCACCTTGTTCCAAGGGGTGGGGGTGGAACAGGCCTGTTCCACTCTGTTCCACATAAAAGTCTTGCCAAACGTGGGACAGTGATCCATGTTCTGTCATGTCCTGTCCAGTGTACCAAACACACCTAAGAGGAACAGATTTGGATAAAATGAAGTGTTCAGATGCTAAATAGAAAATTGGTTTGATGTTTGATTGATAATTCCGTTTACTTTCAAATTTTCACTTATATTTTGTAGGATAAAGCTATGATTGAAGAAGTGAAATACCAAGATTTCTGGAAAAAGGATTTGGGGGAGTCGGTTCGACAGGGGAATGTAAAACCATTTGTAGAGGAAGCAATTTTGCAGGTATCAAATTGGGGTTTTACCATCAGAGATCTCGATGTCCAGAAGAAACGCCAAGGGAAAGGTGTCATCTTTTGGCTCAAGTCAATATATAAACGACCACAAGAAGAGTTAACTGGCTTTCTTGGTCCAATACATATATGGCAGGTCGGTACACTCTCTTCTCATTATGCTCGATGCTACCAATTAAGTCCTATTTTTTCATTGTCATATATGATAAGTAGCAAAAAATAAATGGGTGGAAATTGCATGCCACTTCTTCAATAAAGCAGAATCTCTGAAGTAATACAAATTAATAGAAGCCAACTTGTGAATACCATTCACACATAATTATAGTGATCCGTTCCGTTTGGAGTAAATTAGAGATCACCCTTCTTTATGGATTTAATTAAAGGGTTGGGTTCCGGTGAGAAGTGCCAAATTTGGTAGAAGCGTGAGAAGTGGTTATCAACCGTTGGATGAGAAATGGACGAACATTAGGATGAGATGCATCGAGATAAGATGCACCGGATCAATTCCCTTTTAAGCCGCAATTCATGGGAGGGTATTTGATTAAAAGTGATCAACGGTTTAAAAGTACTTCTCACCAAAAATGGCACTTCTCACATGATCTCATCTCATGCCTTTAATTAAAAGGGTTAGGTTCCGGTGAGAAATTGAGGTTAACGTGAGAAGTGTGAGAAGTGGTTATCAACCGTTTGGATGAGAAATGGACGCACATTAGGATGAGATGCACCGATATGCACTTAGGAGGACATTTGATTAAAAGTGATCAAGGGTTCAGATCCACTTCTCACGCTTCTCATTTTAACCTCAACTTCTCACACGATCCTTCGCCATAGACTGTGTATATATTATAGATACAGATTTCGTGGAACGATCACTTTTTGTAGCAGGTTTAATGTACCGGCAGGTTTAAATAAGAACCTACGGACCAATTATTCATGATGAATAACCCATTCATGAATATCATGCATTTTCATTATTCATAATATTCATCATGAATAATTTCATGAATAATTGGTTCTCAGTTTCTCAAAATATTTATGATTCTCTCTTGCACATGCCCCTTAATGTACTTGTTGTCCCATGAATAGTATATCCATCATGAATATTCTATAAAATAATTTCGAAAATGGTATTCATAATATTCATCATGAATAATTCGTCAATAATTGGTTCTCAGGTTCTCAAAATATTTACAGTTCTCATGTACACATGTCCCTTAATGTACTTGTTGTACCATGAATAATATATTCATCATGAATAACTTTGAACACCGTACTCATAATATTCATCATGAATAATTCATGAATAATTTGGTTCTCAGGTTCTCAAAATATTTACAGTTCTCATATGCACATGTCCCTTAATGTAATTGTAGTCCCATGAAGAATATATTCATCATGAATAACTTCAAAAATGGTATTCATAATATTCATCATGAATAATTCATTAATAATAGGTTCTCAGGTTCTCAAAATATTTACGGTTCTCATCTACAAATAACCATTTTTGGAATTTTCTTATAACATTAACAGGGGATGGAAGATAGGGTGGTGCCACCATCGATGAGCGACTACGTGCAACGGGTTCTACCAGGAGCAATGGTGCATAAGCTTCTTTACGAGGGCCATTTCACGTACTTTTACTTTTGCGATGAATGCCATCGACAGATGCTCACCACAGTATTCGGCAACCCACAAGGTCCATTGCCCATTAAGCTCGATTCAGCTCCCATCGAGAACAACAACAACAACAACAACAACAACAACAATGAAGAAACCGAAGAAACAAAAGAAAACAAAGAAGAAGAAGAGGTACAAGTTAGTTATTCAGATAACAATTCAGACATTACTTTTCTTTAGTATAGATTAAGATGCAAATTTTATAGAGATCAGCAAAATCAATGAGCCAAGATATTTACACAATAGAATAGATTTGCATTTCCAGCTCGGTATCGGACTTGTAACTTTTCGTGCACGATTAGATGAGCGTGAAATAGGATCAAATGAATAAACCGACCGCCATAAACGGATATGAAATGTGTATTTTCTATCAATATAGAATTCGATGTTTCCGCTGACGACTTGTATGCAACCGCCTTATTGTTGGTGATTTTAATGTCATCAAGAGTTTTGGTGTAATTGTGATTTACATTGGGATCGACCAACAGCGGACCCATAACTTTTGTCGAGCCGGTGCACCTTACGGTGGATCAAAGGCACACAAAGTCGACCGATGTGTTTTTAGCTGAATTCCACAGTTTGGCGGGATTTTTTAAGTTTTTGTTGATTTCGAGGGAATTTTTCGTTTTCTTCCCGGTTGATTTCAAGAGGTTTTTCGGGGTTTTGGTTGATTTCGGTGGACCTCTTTTAGTTTTTTGGTTGATGTTCTTAGTATTTTCTAATATTCTGGACACGTCAAAGTTTAGTGGGTACACCTTTCATACCACAAAAAAATCTATTTGTGAAAATAAGTCGAGCAGGTGCACGGGCCCGCTCGGGGCTTCATAAGTCCGCCCAACGCAAGGAGGTGTAGAGTGCAAACTCACGCATGGACAGACCCAATGTAGACCATACGGTGGCTTGTGCCACTGTTTTGTTCCTCCGTCATAGATTATAGGGTGGCTCATGTTCTTTCTCGTTTTCTCGTAAATTGACTGCCCCTAAATAAATGGAAAACCAAAAAAACCACGAAAAAATGGATGAAAGGGTATATGGATATAGATGTCAAATTAACGAAAAAAATATGATCGTTTATTTGGTGTAATTTATTTCGCTCGAATTTTGTTCATCTTTTGTATTTTTCGAATAAAAAATAGAGGGATGAGATTTTTTATTTAAAAAATATTGTTATAACAGGCGGATTAATCATATCCTATCATCATCTAATCTAATGGTTGATATATAAGTGAAGTTCAAACAATACAATAACCAAATAAAAAAATTAAGACAATTTAATATGGATCACATAACTCATTAAATAATGTCTTAAATAAAAAATTTAAAAAAGTAAATAATTAGGAGTTATTTAAGACATTTGTTTAAGATTTTTCTTTTTACCATTTTCTGATTTTAATGTGGTTTAATTTTTAATTATAGATATTATTTTTTTATTTAAGGTATTTAAATAAGCATAATTAAAGTTTGTTTAAATAATTTATTTTTTTATTTAAGGCGTTTAAAAAAATACAGTTCTCTTCAAAAACATGTGATTCACAATTAATTGACTTTTTTCTAAGGTTCTAAATGGCGTGAGGCGTGACGTGGCGGTGAGGCCAAGCCTCGAGCCTGGCGAAGCCATGGCGTTTATCAAGACATGACTTATGGCGGCAAATCTCTATATCACATATAATATTATATATAAAAACATATGTGTTGTAGTATTAATCGATAAGTCAATAACAATAAACATGTTAAGTTATGTTATATATTAAAAACTAGCAAATAAGACATTAAAAAGTTAAGAAAAAATCAAATATCGTGTTATTAAAGACCGCACATTAGGCCATGGCGTGCCACAGACATAACGTGGCGTGCGACACAAGTCTTGAGCCACGGCACGCCATGGCGGCTGTCGCGGCGAGCCTTTTAGAACAGTGCTTTTTTCTAAACAAAAATTAATCACATGTAATTTAATTTAAAGCGTTAAAAACAGTGATTCGAAAATTAGAATAAGTATCTTAAATGAAAACTAAATAACATTCATTCTAAATGTCATAAAAAATTAAATAAAAAATTAATCATACTTAAATTACGAAAATTGTAAAATAAATCTTAAATAAATGCATTAGACTCCTGTAAAAATAAATGAATTTCCATGTATATTCCATATGAAACAAATGACTAATTTAAATGATTTTTAAGGAAAAAGTTTTTATTTAAGACATGATTTAAATAAATGGTTGGCTCATATTCGTCATCTTATTCTTTTATTTAGATATCATTCTCATTTATACATCTCTCTCTCTCTCTCTCTCTCTCACACACACACACACACATATATATATATATATATATAGGGGGTCATTCAAGGGAAAACTAGTTATTTTGTGGTAACTGTAAGAACCAATGTGAGCCACATATTAAACTATAAATTAGGAAATTATTAATTTTGGTAATTTTGTTTGAAATTTTAATAAAAGGGCATTTTAGGTATTTTTAAAATCTCCTCTCTCCTCTCTCCTGATTATGATAATGATATCACAAGAACAAATGTGATATCACTGTGATACCCCAGTGTGATATCCAGAATACATACAAGAACAAATGTGATATCACTGTGATACCCAGAATACATACAAGAACAAATGTGATATCACTGTGATACCCTAATGTGATACCCAGAATACATACAAGAACAAATGTGATATCACTGTGATACCCCCAATAAACATACAAGAACAAATGTGATATCACTGTGGTACCCAAAATAAAAATCCGATCAAAATACATAGCACTTTTATACAATTTGTCAAAAATATAAAAAGTAATCAAAATCAAACCCACTGTGATACCCGTGTGTTACACCTAAACCCTAAAATCAAAATCAAACGATACCAACATCATAAATTGGTCTCAAAATCAAACCCATATTATGAACTAGAAGAAATTTTTCTCTCGTTCTCGGAGTAGGGTTACCAGCCGCCTCTTCTGCCGGCGATGAATCCGGCAGCCGTCAACCACCATTCGCCGGCGTACTCCATTCGGTCCCCTTCTCTCATCTGAACCTTCCATCTACTCTACTCTCCGGCGCAACCATCAGCCGCCGCTCTCTCTCTTCGTAATATGCTCATCGTCGGTCAAAAATCCGCCACCTAGTCCCTATCAACCTTCTGCTAAAAACGCCGCCGTCGTACTCTTCTTCAGCCGTAGACACTCCGTAACCGCTGCCGCTGCCGCCGACGACCCATATACCGGCGCTTTCTTCCTTTCTTTTACAACCACCAAACGCCGCCGCCGCCTTCTTCCATCAGACGCCGACAACCCATCTCTTGCACTAAACCGAACCAAAAATCGAGCAGATTTGCAGATGGAGTTGGAGATCGATTGGAGATGAAGATGGGTCTTGAGTCGCACACAAGAGATGGAGAGATTGGAGATGGAGGCTGTTATCAGAAAATAAGTGAAAAGTGATATGTTTTTCACTTATGCGACGGCGGGGGTCTGGAGAGATAGAATGAATGCAATGGTTGTGGTTAAGATTTAGGTTTATATGAGAGAGAGAAAGGGGATAGACATATTAAAGAATTTTGAATAAATATATTAAATTTATTAGCTGTAAAATAACAAATTTACCAATTTGTCCTTTTACTTTATTTTAAAAATAAAATTAATTATATTAAATGAGTGGCTCATATTGGTTCTTACAGTTACCACAAACTAATTAGTTCTCATTTGATTAAGCCCATATATATATATATATATATATATATATATATATATATATATGGAGAGAGAGAGAGAGGGAGTTATGTTCAAACGAAAATGTTGTTTAAATAATAAAATAAGAGAATAAATCTCAACCAATTATTTATTGGGAAATTGCCTCAAATAGCCATTTTATACATAAGGTTTCTTTAAATAGCCATTTTAAACATCTAATTCCAAAAATGGCCAAAACTTACGCATACAAACTTACGCACAGAGTTTTCTGTGCGTAAGTTTCATTTTTCCCAAAAAAAAATTTAAAAAAACGATTTTTTTAAAAAATTACGCACAGAAAACTCTGTGCGTAAGTTTTAATCCTAAGTGTATGCGTAAGTTTTTTTTTTGCACCACGTAGGCTCCACGTGGAAAACCTAAACTTACGCACAGAGATTAAAAACTTACGCACAGAGTTTTCTGTGCGTAAGTTTTTTAAAAAATCGTTTTTTTTCATTTTTTTTGGGAAAATGAAACTTACGCACAGAAAACTCTGTGCGTAAGTTTGTATGCGTAAGTTTTCATTTTTTTTTATACAAAATTATTCAATCAATTTTTTTCAATAAATTATTTAAAAAAATGTTTTTCCAAAATAATCAAATTATTTTAAAAAATTATTTAGAAATAATTTTTTTTAAACAATTGATTATTTTCTAAAATGTTTATCCAAAAAATTAATTTTTTTAACAAGAAACCCATAAGTCATCTTCTTGGAAAAAATTAAAAAAAATTGTAAAAAATTAAAAAAAAATAAACTTACGATTTTTTTATTATGCGTAAGTTTATTTTTTTTAATTTTTTACAATTTATGCGTAAGTTTATTTTTTTTAATAAACAATTTTTTACAATTTTTTATTATTATGCGTAAGTTTATTTTTTTTAATTTTTTATAATTTTTTACAATTTATGCATTAGTTTATTTTTTTTAATAAACAATTTTTTTTTATTATGCGTAAGTTTATTTTTTATAATTTTTTTTTTAATTTTTTACAATTTATGCATTAGTTTATTTTTTTTAATAAACAATTTTTTACAATTTTTTTTATGTGTAAGTTTATTTTTTTAATTTTTTACAATTTATACGTAAGTTTATTTTTTTTAATAAAAAAAAATAAACAATTTTTTACAATTTTTTTTTAATAAACAACTTTTTACTTTTATGCGTAAGTTTGAAAAGAACAATTTTTTTACTTGAACAATTTTTTGAATAAACAATTTTTTTACTTTTATGCGTAAGTTTGAAAAAAAACAATTTTTTTACTTAAACAATTTTTTTACGATGCGTAATTTTTTTACTTAAAAAATTATTTAGAAATAATTTTTTTTAAACAATTTGATTATTTTCTAAAATGTTTTTCCAACAAATTAATTTTTTTTAAAAAAATCAATTGAATCCGTATGAATTGAATTAAAGCTGGTTTTACTGTGTTGTGTCAAATCACTGAAAAAGAATCGGATTCTTTCTTAAACAAAAAAAAAATATTAAAACTTACGCATAGAAACTTACGCACAGAGTTTTCTGTGCGTAAGTTTCATTTTTCCCAAAAAAAAATGAAAAAAAACGATTTTTTAAAAAACTTACGCACAGAAAACTCTGTGCGTAAGTTTTAATCTCTGTGCGTAAGTTTAGGTTTTCCACGTGGAGCCTACGTGGTGCAAAAAAAAAACTTACGCATACACTTAGGATTAAAACTTACGCACAGAGTTTTCTGTGCGTAAGTTTTTAAAAAAAATCGTTTTTTTTAATTTTTTTTTTTGGAAAAATGAAACTTACGCACAGAAAACTCTGTGCGTAAGTTTGTATGCGTAAGTTTTGGCCATTTTTGGAATTAGATGTTTAAAATGGCTATTTAAAGAAACCTTATGTATAAAATGGCTATTTGAGGCAATTTCCCTTATTTATTTGAATTATATCTTAGGGTTGGATTCACATGAGACCAACCTGTTTTCGTGAGACCGTGAGACCAATAAATTAACACTAAATCTTCACAGTGATCCATTGTGATGGTAAGAAAAATAGCAAACATTCACAACAAAAACACTGTGAAGGTTTACCATCACAGTACCTAGTCTTTTGCTGTGAAGGTTTAGTGTTAATTCTTTGGTCTCACGGTCTCACGGAAATAGTCTGGTCTCACATGATCTCAAGTCTTATATCTTATACAAAACTTTCTTAAAAATCGCCAAATATGACTTATGCGTCATTCGTTCCTTAAGCAGTATATATGAAAATTTATGTTGGTGTGGAAGCAAATTAAAAGCGATGCTAAAATCACGGGATGGCCGGATAAGTGGGAGGACATTTTAACCCATATGTCGAACGCGGAAAATATTTCGGTTGCGGCCAAACTGTACCTGGGAGCTTCTATTTACTTTATATGGCGCGAAAGGAATGAAAGGCTTTATCTAGGGAAGAAAAGATTGGTGGAGCAGGTCACCAAGAGCATAAAGGAGGTGGTCCAAGTCCGGTTGGCATGGAAAGGAAGGCGTCCTAGGCAAACAGTCAATGGTGGAACGAGATGAATGCTTGGTGGGTTACTTGTGGTGGGGGTGTTTTTGTAATTCATGGGTGGGTATCATTTTTAGATGCATGAGTTAGGGTTCTTGTGAGTTGTGTTGGTTTTGGCTTAGTGTGGTGTGGTACAAGTTGAGTACCAAGGGTGTTGGGGTTTAGGGGTGCGGCCTTGGGTCTAGACTCAGTTGTATTTTCTTTCTTTTCGTACTTTTAATATATTTGCCTGGAGTTTTCCTTCAAAAAAAAATTATTTATTTCTATAAAAGTTGTTTAATCCATTTGATTAGGCATTGTTTGGCAAAAAAAAACTAGTTTATTTTTCTTGTACATGTTTGGATGACCATAAGCTAGCTTTTCAAAACGCTAGTGAGAGTAGCGTTTCATGAGCTTATGGAACTTTTAATTTTTTTCTTCCAAAAATACCCTCATTAATATTAATTATTATTTATTTACTATTTTTTTAATATGTCCTTTTTTGTCATTTAAATGTTTATAAGCTATTTTTTGCCAAACATGATTTTTTTCATCAGTTAGCTTATCAGCTACCAGCTAGCTTATAAGTCATAAGCTAGCTTATCAGCTAGTTTGCCAAACATAGCCTAAGGCATTTATTTAATATATACTTTTTTAATTTTCGTGATTTAAACATGATTAAGTTATATTTGTTTTTATTTTATTTTTTATGACATTAAAATAGATGTGGTTTAGTTTTTTTCATTTTAATTTTTGTTTTTAAAGTAATATATTTAAGATTTTGTTACAATTTTCGTCAAAAATCATGGTTGATATTCACAATTAATCGTCATTTTTCTCTAAAAATCACAATTAACCGACGTTTTGAATCACATGTGATCTTAGGCCATCCGTACCCCAGGTTCACAACCTCTTGAACCCTCTGCGTCACATCAACGCCACATGAGCTTTCCACTTTGAACCCTCTTGAACCTTTTTGAACCCACAAATCCCGTACCCCAACCTTTTGAACCTCTTGAACCCACATGCCACCTCATCTAATTTTTTAATAAAAAATCATAACATTCATAAAAATAAAAATAAAATTACAAAATAAAATTAAAAATTACAAAATAAAATTAAAAATTACAAAATAAAATTAAAATTTCCAATTATGTTTTTGTCGAATTCTCTCTTTTCTCGCCAAAGTAGCATTCAAAGCAGCTCCCGTAAGGTGATCGTGCGGGGCAATGAAAAACTCGAAGTCTTTTTCATATAGCCTTTCCAACTCGATTTCACACTTTTGTTGTTCGACTTGGCACTTTTGTTGTTCGACTTCAAGTTTTTTCATTTTGTAATCAACCGAACCATCAAATTTACTTCTCAACTCACTCATTTCGGAGTAAAGGCGGTTGTCGTCCGTACTACTCGTTGCTGCCTTTTTTGCCGTGTTTCTCCCGATGGGTCGTTGAACATTTTCAGCGTCTTCATCGGAAGTGTGGGTACGTTTTGAACCCCGGGATGTATTTGTCATAGTTGGAACCGTATTCCATTTTGGAGATAATTTGAGGATATCCCAAGCTTGTTCATGGGTGAAGGCAGTTTGGTATTCATTTTCGTACCGGACGTGTGCCGCTTTTAAAATATCGGCTTCACTCGATCCGCTTGATCTACTATTATACAAGTTGTTGTAGATGTCGGCGAATTGTTGTACTTTTTTGTTTAAATCTTTATATTTGGTGCTTAGTTGATGATGTGTTCTATATTTTTCACGACACATCAACGTATAAAACACCTTCTCGATGCGACCCCAGAAGCTATCTATATTTATATAACAATAATAATAATTATGATAATAATAATAATAATAATAATAATAATAATAATAATAATAATAATAATAATAATAGTACCTCCGTTTTGTGCGTTACCGACAAGGGGGTTGGTTGTTGTGTTGGGCTTGGTTGTCGATCCGGGGATGATTGTTGTGTGGAGATCGTTTGTGGTGTTTCCGGAACAATCTCTTCAAGATCGATTCCGGTGTTGAAAGCGGGTGGAGGAAGTTGGAAATTTGCGGGCGCAAAACCTTGTAGGATCAAGCCTTCACGAGAAAATGGATGAATAGGACTTTGTTGAAATTGTTGGAAACCAACGTTCGAGGCAAATTGCGGAAAATAAGGACTTTGTTGTAATTGTTGGAAACCAACGTTCGGGGTTTCTTGCGGTGAATCCGACCTCGTCGATCGGTTACCACGGGGTGTGGGTGGGGTGTTTGAATTCATGATGAGAGAATTTAGAGTGAAAAATGAATTGAGAGAATTTAGAGGATTGAGAGAATTGGTGTGAAAAATGGATGAGATTTGAGGTTGATTTATAGTGTTTAAATTGAAAAAAAAATAAAAAAAAATGGAAAAGAGCCGTTTGGAAATAGCCGTTTGAAATATATAAAAAAATTGTAATACCTTCGGGTAAGCGGGGTGGGGAACCCGATCGGCGAGCCCGCCATGGGGAACCCGTTGAACCCGCCAATCCCGTACCCGAACCCCACCAACCTGCTGTGCCACCTGGCCTTACCCGCATGGGGAACCCGTTGGGGTACAGATGGCCTTATACATATTAAAAGTGTTATACTACACATCACATGTGATTTCATTTCCGTTATTTTTTTTCAATGTTTAACTTGTATCCCATGTTTTCACATTCTTTGGAGAAAAGTGAATTAGTCGTGAGTCGCATGTGATTTTAACAAAAAAACGTTATTTTTTAAATATTACTTTAATTATAAAATAAATCCTTCAAATGAAAATCAATTCATGTTTATGTTAAATGCCTTAAATAGAAAATATTTTTTTAAAACAAAAAATTAAATCACAAAAATGGTAAAAGAAGAATATATTAAATTATTGTCTTAAATAACAATTATATAAATAAATGACTTTTATGTCCTTATTTATTTGTTTTTGGAAAAAGTTTAATTTAAAACATTAATTTGTTAAAGGAAAAACGAAACAGAACACAATAGAATGGAGAGAATGAATCGTAATTCTCATTAATCATAAGCCCTTTATATAGGGAGGAGTTTACAACGAAAAGGAAACATTAATTATGGTAATATCTAATACTAGGAAAATATTTTTTCAATCACTTCCTTTTGATGATGGCACATATCCTTCAACACTCCCCCTTGTGTCGAATCAAATGAGTGATGGTGCATAGTTCTTGCCTCATTAAAATCTTACGCCAAAGAAACAAATCCCAGTGGGAAAAATAAAAACTTTAGGCGAAGAAAGAGTACAAGACACCAATAAACAATTCCTTTAGTTTGCCATTTTTCTTGATTTGTGCATCAATCAAGAGATATAGAAATCAAGATGATGTATAAAATGTTGCCTCACTAAAACCTTGCACCAAGGAACAAAACCCAGTGGGAAAAATAAAACCTTGGTTGAAGGAAAGAGCACAACATACCAATATTACATATATAGTAGACTCCCCCTTTTGTCTACCACCCCCCTGATTCGTGCATTAATCAAAGGAGGTTTAAAACATTTCCATTTCAATACTTTCTACATGTTTCCCAAATATGGTTTTACGTATTGATTTGGTAAACAAACATGTCACATTTTCCTCACATCTTATTCAGTTCACTTGAATCTTGAGGAGAATTGATTATATAAAAACTTAAGCAAAATATGCTTTGTGTTATAACCCTTGATATATCTTACTTTCATTTCTTCGATACATGATGCATTATTTCCATACATGCAAGTTGTATAATGGTTAAACTCAAAATTACCAGCTCCTCTTATATGTGTAATGATAGTCCTTAACCATATACACTCTTGAATAGTCTCATGGAGAGTAAGATTGTTGATAATATAAGAAGATAGCTATTAAGGGTTTGCTTAGTTTACTTCCAAGCAATCGGCATGTTCCGTATGATAATTCCTTATCCAGTTTGGGAACAACCTTTATATCAGTCAAAAATATATACCTAATATCAGCAAATATATACCAAGGCATTGCTTGGTGTTTTTCTATAAGAGCCAGTACTTTTGCCGCTCACAGTCTAAGTAGGTATTGAAGTTTCATTATCAACCCATTTATCTCCGTAGGGAAATTATAACCCCACGTCAATGGTGCCAAAAGATTAATTTGAAATCATTCCAATGACGTTGCGTTGGCGCTGAGCTAAATCTAGCTGACAAGTTCAGTGAGAAGTACAATATACGGTCAAGTGTATTATGTTGAGTACAATAATGCGTCTATTGTACTTAGGTATGGAATTATAGCTCCTAACACCTCTTCGTCCTCATCCTTTAGACGAAATGGATCTTTCCTTATCTCCAACACATTGACCGATCATGGGAGTGCTAATCGGATGCGCTTTGTCTATATTAGGTCGCCGATCATTTTCTATACATATGCGGATCAGTGGATTAATATTCCACAAACTCGGTGTCGTAGCTCAAGTATCTAGACAGAACCAAGTTTTCCCACGATCTTTCATCTCAAATTCAGATTTCAAGTAGTTTGTGTTTTCTCTTATTTCATCAAGAGTGCCTATTATGTTCATAACATCTACATATAGAGCTACTATGAAAATCTGGGACTTGTTTTCTTATATAAATACGCAAGGGCACAGTTCATTGTTCTTATTTATCGTTTCCCAATCAAGTATTCACTCAAGCGGGTATACCACATCTGTATAGATTGCTTTAATCTATAAAGCGAGTATTTCATATTTATTGTAATCACATTTCATAGCTTAAAGTTACTTGATATTGGCATAATGCCATCAAGCACTTTTATATCTCTGAATTTAGATCCCCATAGAGATATGTAGTAACTACATCGTTGAGCTGCAATTTCCAGTCCTTCGGAAACTACTTGGCTAATTAATTAGCAGAACGTTCTCCATCACGAGGGAGTAAGTCTTATTGTGGTTAATCCAGTGTGTTGTGAGAAACCTTGCGCCAAAGGAGAGCCTTATATATTATGACTTAATTATTCTCATTACGCTTCCCTGACAAATGATTTATCTATGTTACACTTGGTCGGTTAGCACTACCGAACCAAATACCTGTTCATTTGTCAAATACTTATCCTGGATTGCTTCTTTTAATTTAGGCCAATTTGCTCTTTATTGACATTCTTCAACTGAGCATGGTTCGATGACATCATGCTCTATTATCTCATAAGCAACGATATATGCAAATATATCATCATTTAGTATTTATGATCTGTCCATCGACTCATATTCATTTGCGATTTCTTTGATCTCTGGAATCAATATTAACTTCGGAGCGTCCTCCAGTAATGATTCATAAACATTGAATTAATCTGAGATAATCTAATGTATTGATGATATATGGTTGTGCCTTACTCTTCTCTTCCTTTAGATGAGTATCTATCGAACCAAGTAGCTTCCCCCATTTCCTTTTGGGAGCTACGACCTCAACCACACCTCCACCATGTGTGATTGCAACGTACTTCCAGCGACGTTGTGCCCTTGTTTGGGGACTTTTGACCTTGCGAGTATGTTTGCAGCTCGTATATGTGGTCTTGTCACTCTAGATAATATTAAACATATCAGGTATCGAGTCTGATTCGTTTGACTTCAACTTTACATTGTGAAGTTTTTGGGGATCAAAATGAGACACAATTGAAATATTCAATGGCACTTCCTGTTGTTCCCATGGAAAATCCTTTTTCCTATCTCCTCCTAACAACAGGAAGGTTGTCTCATCAAAGTGACAACCCGCAAATCTAGCGGTAAAGGGATCACTCGTCAAGGTTTCTAATTAGCGGATAATTGTTGGGGGTTCATATCCAACATTTGATGACTCGTCTTTAAGACCCATTTTGGTACGCTGTGGGGGCGTAATTGGCACATATACAACACAACCAAACATACGTAAATGTAAAACATCAGGCTTATATCCCGTTACCAACTGGTACGCATAAGATTGGTTGGTTGGTTGTGGGTCTAAACACGAAAAAGTAAAGTTACATGTAATATTGCATAACCCCATGTAGATCTGGATAAATTGGTGTGCATAACCAATGCCCTAGCTACCATCTATATTCTTTTGATGACAACTTTTATCATTCTACGAGACCATTTTATATATACACGTGGGGTATAGGAAACTCTACACTAATCTCTATACATATGCAATAATCATCAAATCCTTATGATGTAAATTCTCCAGCATTCTAAGTCATGCAGACTTGATGAGAAAATCAGGGTGGTTAGTCCTTAAACGTATAACTAGTGCTAGGAGTGCAACATTTCATGTGGACAATAATATTACACGTTTTCATCGTGTCAAAACCAGAACCATAAAGTACTTTAATGGTTCCTATTCTGGATGTTTATGTCCACAAATATCACATTGTATTCGTTGTAAGAATGAAATATTTTTATATTATGTCCTTAGCTTTAGGATGATCTCATTCCTGTCATGGCTAAGAATCAGGGTATACAAAAGTTTGAGGTATTGGAGAGGGCATATTATGATGTTGGTGTTGCTTCTTGTGCAATAGAAGTCAACAGTTGCAAATTGGTTAATTCCCTCGTTTTGTCTTTCACTCGAAAGAGAATGTGTCTATGTGTATTCTCAATACATAGATCACTATGTCATGACCATGGTGTCCCACGTGGTCATGCCGAAACATATATGTGTCATTGTCCCAAAGTTCTTTATTGGTGACAAAATGTTTTAATGACATAGATAATCCATTAATTTGATACATTAATTTCTCTAATGTATGTTGCTTTCATATCATTAGATTTGATGTGCATATACCCATTTCCATTCTTATAATATGATTTCTCATTGATACGAATATCTTAACAATGTTCCTATTAATATAGTGTTTTAGTGATTGATCTTGTGTCATTAAGCAACAAGTGACAGTCTATCGTCTAAGTGTTTGGAGGATTAAAATAATTAATTCAATGAAAATAATCTATTTCTTAGGATTGTATGAGATGCCACAAAAAACAATCAAGTTCTCCTCGATACATTCCTACATGGAACGAAGAACGTTGAGAGTTTTGTTTTTGATGTGTTTCTTCACATCTATAATGGTTATAAGACCGGGTGTTTATATGCAAATGCAATTAATATGATAGTTAAAATTCATTCAAATAAACTTATATTCAATCAATCTTAGATATGACATAGTTCATTTATAACTTGTCCCATTTTTTATTAGGCGTTCGTTCCCGACTCTTGCCATGAATTTGACCATTTCCACAACCTTGTCCATATGGTATATATTTAGCATATGTGTGTGGATTAATATGTTCAACTCACTATCCTTTGGAGTTCTTTCCACCTCCAACGCTTGCCTTATTAATGTAACATCCTGATTTTTCATTAATAGTAATTTAATGAGAATTGGGATCTAATTGTATTTTATAATTCAATAAGGTTAAAATACAAGGGATTAAGGTTTGGTGTCAATTGTTGAAAAGTTGGAACTAGAGGGTGTATTGAGTAAATATGGAAATGTGTGTATGGATAAGGGGTTGAAATCTGAGATATTATCTCAGTTTGGTTTTTGAGTCGGCAGAAGAGAGAAGGCAGAAAGAAAAAGAAAGAAAAGAAGAGAAAGGAGGAAAAGAGGCTTTGTTCATCAAATTGGTAAGGAATTCGTGATGGTTTCTGATATAATTTGTTATAGATGTTGGGTTGTAAACGAATCTGCTTGTTGATTAGGTTTCCAGAAATCAGTAACAACAGATTGGAATCGAAATCGTGCAGAAAAGTGGGTTTTTGCAAATAAGGTGAGTTCATTCGATTCGTTGTACAAATCAGTGTTTTTAAGTTGTACTAACCTTAATATAGCTGTATAAATTGATTGAGGACTGAATGGAATACATAGATTGAACTGATTTTACAAGTTAAGTCGATTTGTGGACTTGATTGAAATAAACTGTACGTAGTCCCGGTACATGAACGAAAGCCCGGTACTTATGAGTCCCGGTGCAGTCCCGGTAGAATAAAAAGTCTCGGTAGTTGGAAGTCCCGGTAGAGGCAAATCCCGGTACTTATGAGTTCCGGTGAAGTTCCGGTACATGTGTTGAATACCGGGAGTTGGGGATACCGGGAGTTGGGAATACCGGGAGTTGGATAAAAATAGTCAGTTTACAGATTTTGTAATAGATCTTGAAAATGAACTAAAGAATATAATAGTTAAGGTATCCAGAGACTTTGTATTATCTGTACTATTCTAGAAATTGGAAAGTATAGTTTCATTAATCGTGGAAATGTGCGATTTAAGAATTGACATATACCTTATGTTGCTTGAACATACGTACCCTTGAAGAGTAGTGTAACACCCCAAAATCTGAGCCAATTTAAACCTCAAGTTATAACAGGTTATGACAATAAATACTTCAACTTATAAAAACAGGCAGTGGATTAACCATCAAGAGTATATTCACATTACAAGATCCTTCAAATAACCTATCAATCTAATTATGTCACTACAACCAGATTAATCAAGTTATCTATCAATCCATCAAAATCTCTTCTTTGTTAAATTCATCCACCTCTGCTATATCAAAACGTTCGTCCCACAACCCTTTACCTCCCCGAGCTGGTACCGGGTAAGAAAACATCAATTGAAACGATTAGGCCAACGCCTATTAAGAACATTCATTTCCAAGATAACATTTGTAAAATCAATGTGAACAAGTTATAACAAACCTGATTCCCCTTTTCTTACCATACGTATAACTCTATTCTGTTAACACGATTTTTACCCAGTTCCATGAATATGACTGACACACATTCCATCATCATATCATCCCCTAGAGCCACACTACTAATCTTCACTGATTCTAGAGTAAAGCTCTTATTCCAGAAATCGCAATATACACATGCCCATTTCCGTACACCTTCCAGAAATTGCAATGCACACTTGCCCATTTCCAGTTCCATGAATATGACTGACACACATTCCATCATCATATCATCCCCTAGAGCCACACTACTAATCTTCACTGATTCTAGAGTAAAGCTCTTATTCCAGAAATCGCAATATACACATGCCCATTTCCGTACACCTTCCAGAAATTGCAATGCACACTTGCCCATTTCCACATTCCAGAAATTGCAATGCACACTTGCCCATTTCCACATTTCATGAATATGACTGACAATAATTTCGTCATCATATCATACCCCAGAGCCACACTACGAACCTTCACAGATTCTAGATCAATGCTCTCCACCAATAAATCGCGATTACACACGCCCATTTATCGGTAAGGAAGCAGAGATCACAAGCACTTATGTCAACCTCGCTCTCTTCCTTAGAAATCAGGAATAACGATTAATACCACACGCATATTCCATGATTTCCCACACACACTGGAATAACGATTAGACGAGTTATACCACACGCCTATTCCATGTGATTTCCCACACACACTGGAATAACGATTAAACGAGTTATACCACACGCCTATTCCATGTGATTTCCAAACTTTAGTGCCTATGGATCCATTACACTTATTTCTACTCGTGCAAGTTAATGCTTAATACAAATTTCTCATATCATTCAGTATGAGCAAATCGCCTTTATACCATATAGATTCTTCATATCATTCAGTATGAGCAAATCATATATATAAATCGTACAGGTTCCTCATATCATTCAGTATGAGAAAATCACATCTAACACGTTTCTGCCTAGTATCACACTAGTGCAGTCTATAAACCTAACATACTACTCTTCAAGGGTACGTATGATCAAGCAACATAAGGTAACTGTCAATTCTTTAAATCGCACCTATCCACGATTAATGAAACTATACTTTCCAATTTCTAGAATAGTACAGATAATACAAGGTCTCTGGATACCTTAACTATTATATTCTTTAGTTCATTTTCAAGATCTATTACCAAAATCTGTAAACTGACTATTTTTATCCAACTCCCGGTATTCCCAACTCCCGGTATCCCTAACTCCCGGTATTCAACACATGTACCGGAACTTCACCGGAACTCATAAGTACCGGGATTTGCCTCTACCGGGACTTCAACTACCGGGACTTCACTACCGGGACTGCACTACCGGGACTGCACCGGGACTCATAAGTACCGGGGCTTTCATGTACCGGGACTACGTACAGTTTATTTCAATAAGTCCACAAATCGACTTAACTTATAAAATCAGTTCAATCTATGAATTCCATTCAGTCCTCAATCAATTTATACAACTATATTAAGGTTAGTACAACTTAAAAACACTGATTTGTACAACGAATCGAATGAACTCACCTTATGCTTGCAAAACCACTTCCTGCACAAGCTGATTCCTCAAATCTGTTGTTTGTGATTCCAAAAACCTATTCCACAATCAAATTCGTTTTACAAACATATAACTACACAGATTTTTATTAGAAACCACTATCAATTTTCTTACCAAAATGATGAACAAAGCTTGCTTTCTCTTCTTTCTCTCTTTCTCCCTTTTTCCTCTGATTTCTTTGTCGACTCAAAACAAGATATTGAGATATTTTCTCAGTTCTAACCTTTTATCCATACACACTTTCAGCAAATAACCAAAAGCACCATTAAGTTTCATTATTTCCAAAAGTAACATCTTACTTACATCTCTTGTATTTTAACCCTAATGAATTATAAAACTTCCACATAATTCAAGGTTAAACCCAAAATACAACAGATCCCAATTCTCATTAAATTACTATAATTGAAAATTCAGGATGTTACAATACTCCCCAACTTGAAAATGATTTCGTCCCCGAAATCACAATCAGGTAAACAAATGAGGATACCTATCCTTCAAATTTTCTTCCGACTCTAAAGTCACATTGGCACCTCGATGGTGTTTCCATTGTACTTTCAACATAGCTGTTTCCTTGCCATTACGTAGCTTTCTAACCGATCTTTCCAAAATTTCTTCTGGTTTCTCCACACAACAACTCTTCTCATCCACTATTACTTTAGTAAAAGAAATCACATCATATCAACATGACATATTTTGTACATCTCTTCCCTTTAAGTCTTACATACTTATTCACAATTAAAAGTCCAGAAAGAACAAGAATTTATCCTTTCATACTTTCTGAATCTTAACTCTTTCATTAGCATCTGCTCCCCAACTTGGATTTGCAAACCTCCTTAGAGTCAATGTTCATCATCAAATCTTTACCCAACTATTTCTTGGTCTACCATACTGACATTAACCGTAACTCGATCTCCGGGTCTCAAAAGAACATTACCATCTACTGCTTGAAAAATCTACACTCACCTTAAATTGAGCATACTCACCACTTTGGAATACTTCGATAAATACGACAAACCTTTGTTGCATCCATGACTCACACGCTTCTTCAGTACAAAGTGCTACCATTTCCTCACACCACTATCGCACTACGCGACCAAAATGTAACCAAACACTAAAGTATTGTATATCAAGGGTGATAATTCCATTGAATCTGTAGTATAACTACATTCTTAGGTCCGACTTTTTTTTTCATTACTTGTCTCTTTCTAACTTCACATTACATACTAGTTGACACGCTTATCTTGGCACTTAATGCCACTACTCATTCGTACATTCTCCACCCATAACATCTCACAGCAGACCAGGTCTCTCATGGTCATTTGTACACAATTCAAACGTACATTCATGTTCTCCCGCATGATTAATTTAGTCTGTTTCACTATTATTATCCTCCCCAACTTTAGTTGAACTACCACTCACGGTTTTCTAATTAACTTGAACTTATTCGTTCATACTAGCTCCTTGTGATTCCAAACCAATACAAAAACATGGTACAATCCCTCACAGATCAACATTTTCTATACCCTCCCTTGG
The DNA here is from genome assembly GCA_033807775.1 of Saussurea involucrata. Lineage (NCBI taxonomy): Eukaryota > Viridiplantae > Streptophyta > Magnoliopsida > Asterales > Asteraceae > Saussurea > Saussurea involucrata. The sequence continues at coordinate 2,678,132 of CM066319.1, forward strand.
TTCGTCTCTAGTACTTCATCTTTTATAAATCTTCCACATCATAAGTAAAACACTTATCTAAAAACAACAGTCCTTCACTGTTCTTACCATCCCCACAAGGTGGTCCTTCAACTTTTAAACTTCTGATTCAAGACTTAACATTTATACATGACCCCAAAAGGATAACCAAAGCATTTACGTCAAGTAAACTTCAATTACAATATCATTCATGTAATTTCAACCTCAAGCCCACGTCGAGCTTATTTAAATCGGGTCAATGCTCTTAAGACTCAACTGAGTTCAAAACCGAGCCATCTACTCAAAGAATCTAATGATCATTATGCAACATACGCTCCGAGGCATGATAATCCTACGACCCCTTCATTGCTACTTTCCCAACGAAGTCAATTATACAGGTATATATATATACGTCCACGTATATGCAACTCTTTTATACTCCACAATGTATATATTTCGCCAAGGTTCATTTGTTCCAAAGGTATTAAGAACATGAAATTTATCAAACAGTCTTTACACCTAAGACCGACACTTGTTCAAATAGAAAGCAGTTAAACATATAACACATCCAAGACTCCATCTCGAGTCACTAAAACTGACAAACATTCAAAAGACTCTTTTGAATATAAATCAAGCCTTTAAGGCCAAAATAAACGTTTGGTTAAACATGTGTCACTCACACGATTACGTAAACCAACATACATTGTTACCCAAAATCTTTACCCTTTTTAATCCCTTAATTGGCCATCGGCCCCAAAACAAAGGTTTACCATTTTTAAAACTTTACATGGTCGGATTTACCAAAATCCCCCAACCCACATGTTCACATTTTTAAAACGTATAACATCATAAATATTGCACATCCACATTATACATTAAAAGCGTGTTTTTGACTACATATCTTCCGCTTGTGCAACAATAACTCGAAACTTCTTTCATTAGTGATTTATTCGTCAATCACTCAAAAATCCTTAACTATGTCGTACACAATAATATAAGCTTTGCGCATACCCTCTGCATAACAGCATACCGGTACCGCTCACGGTCTTTGTTCCTGTCCGCACAGGCATACGCGGGACGCACCCAGACCGCACCCAATGACAGACGAAAGGTCTCATACTCCTTACACAACTATCGATTTCAAAGTCAAAATTTGACATGTCGACACTTCCTTAAACTTAAGGTCCTTAACTGAACCTAATTCTTCCTCCGGGCACAACCGTCCCTCGACAACTGTATTCCTAGTCAGCGAACAAGGGTACAGACTCTCATGCAACCGACACTAAAGTCCACTTTCGACTCTCACACTGTTCATCTCTCCTTGAACACAATTACCAAAACTACAAATTTTCTCCCAAGGTTTATCCAACATCTCTCCATTCTTGGAGTTCTTTCTTAGCTTATAACGTAATACTCTACGACCTAGCGAGTTCATAGCCTTTATGCAAGACAAATCATTTCGCACATTTTCTCATTTTAAATAACCCTAGTGGGAACAACTTGGGCATACATACCCCAAAGTACTGCACAACGATCTCGAGAATCGTTTGCATATTAAATTTCCGAAAACTCAACCTTTCTTGAACAAAACAGTGTTGTTACGACGGTAATATACTAAATGAAAATCTCTTCGTACGACAACAGTTCGAAAAAGTTTGACCGACACGAAATAAACTAGTCGGTTCTCTCACTTATTTATATGATGTTTAATAGGTCCATACTCCTGTTAGATATTATACGATTGCCTTTTCTTTAAATACACTTTCGCACATGTTAATTCAACCTTGACTAAAACTGTTATTTATGCATTTGGTTTGAAATCATGAAAACTCATGTAACACACACTAAAAACACCAGGCATAAAACTTTCCTCGCAATTGAAGGCTACTTACTCAAACGAGGTCAATCGTCTTACTTACGTAACTTATCATTGACATTCTACTTCCGACCAGTGGTCGCCCTCTCGGCCTTATAACATTTTCTATACTGGCATTCCACGATCCACATACTCCACCATGTCATACCATTACCATCTTGATCAATCATCTCATACTCTATCTCCACACATATCAATCCACCTACTAAAGATTGCCTTGGCGGACTTTCATGAGTCCCGCCAATTCCAGGTTATCCTTCCAACCTCCAATCAACACTGAACTGTCCTTCAAAGGACCTTGGTGGCGTATTCACCATCATTCTACTATAACATAAAGGGATAACCATAAGAAATGGTTATGCATGCACACACATACAAAACGTACCTTATCGATCGTTAGTCACTGTAATAATTCAGAAATAAGCATGCTCGTGTAAATATATATTCATAATAACAGTAGCTAATTGGAATTATGAACATATCATACAGGAGAATCCTCATTACCATTGTCACAGTACTAATTTCACGTATTTTCGTTGACTCTAAGACTATCCCGTCTTAACACTTCTACCCATATCTCACATATCATAACCTACTCCATCTCAGCTTAAGTCTAAGTATCTTATCAGCATACTTAGTTCTCTTAAACTAGTGCTCTGATACCATATTGTAACACCCCAAAATCTGAGCCAATTTAAACCTCAAGTTATAACAGGTCATGACAATAAATACTTCAACTTATAAAAACAGGCAGTGGATTAACCATCAAGAGTATATTCACATTACAAGATCCTTCAAATAACCTATCAATCTAATTATGTCACTACAACCAGATTAATCAAGTTATCTATTAATCCATCAAAATCTCTTCTTTGTTAAATTCATCCATCTCTGCTATATCAAAACGTTCGTCCCACAACCCTTTACCTCCCCGAGCTGGTACCTGGTAAGAAAACATCAATTGAAACGATTAGGCCAACGCCTAGTGAGAACATTCGTTTCCAAGATAACATTTGTAAAATCAATGTGAACAAGTTATAACAAACCTGATTCCCCTTTTCTTACCATACGTATAACTCTATTCTGTTAACACGATTTTTATCCAGTTCCATGAATATGACTGACACACATTCCATCATCATATCATCCCCTAGAGCCACACTACTAATCTTCACTGATTCTAGAGTAAAGCTCTTATTCCAGAAATCGCAATATACACATGCCCATTTCCGTACACATTCCAGAAATTGCAATGCACACTTGCCCATTTCCACATTCCAGAAATTGCAATGCACACTTGCCCATTTCCACATTTCATGAATATGACTGACAATAATTTCGTCATCATATCATACCCCAGAGCCACACTACGAACCTTCACAGATTCTAGATCAATGCTCTCCACCAATAAATCGCGATTACACACGCCCATTTATCGGTAAGGAAGCAGAGATCACAAGCACTTATGTCAACCTCGCTCTCTTCCTTAGAAATCAGGAATAACGATTAATACCACACGCCTATTCCATGATTTCCCACACACTGGAATAACGATTAGACGAGTTATACCACACGCCTTTTCCATGTGATTTCCCACACACACTGGAATAACGATTAAACGAGTTATACCACGCGCCTATTCCATGTGATTTCCAAACTTTAGTGCCTATGGATCCATTACACTTATTTCTACTCGTGCAAGTTAATGCTTAATACAAATTTCTCATATCATTCAGTATGAGCAAATCGCCTTTATACCATATAGATTCCTCATATCATTCAGTATGAGCAAATCATATATATAAATCGTACAGATTCCTCATATCATTCATTATGAGCAAATCACATCTAACACGTTTCTGCCTAGTATCACACTAGTGCAGTCTATAAACCTAACATACTACTCTTAAGGGTACGTATGATCAAGCAACATAAGGTAAATGTCAATTCTTTAAATCGCACCTATCCACGATTAAGGAAACTATACTTTCCAATTTCTAGAATAGTACAGATAATACAAGGTCTCTGGATACCTTAACTATTATATTATTTAGTTCATTTTCAAGATATGTTACCAAAATCTGTAAACTGACTATTTTTATCCAACTCCCGGTATTCCCAACTCCCGGTATCCCTAACTCCCGGTATTCAACACATGTACCGGAACTTCACCGGAACTCATAAGTACCGGGATTTGCCTCTACCGGGACTTCCACTACCGGGACTTCACTACCGGGACTTCACCGGGACTGCACCGGGACTCATAAGTACCGGGGCTTTCATGTACCGGGACTACGTACAGTTTATTTCAATAAGTCCACAAATCGACTTAACTTGTAAAATCAGTTCAATCTATGAATTCCATTCAGTCCTCAATCAATTTATACAGCTATATTAAGGTTAGTACAACTTAAAAACACTGATTTGTACAACGAATCGAATGAACTCACCTTATGCTTGCAAAACCACTTCCTGCACAAGCTGATTCCTCAAATCTGTTGTTTGTGATTCCAAAAACCTATTCCACAATCAAATTCGTTTTACAAACATATAACTACACAGATTTTTATTAGAAACCACTATCAATTTTCTTACCAAAATGATGAACAAAGCTTGCTTTCTCTTATTTCTCTCTTTCTCCCTTTTTCCTCTGATTTCTTTGCCGACTCAAAACAAGATATTGAGATATTTTCTCAGTTCTAACCTTTTATCCATACACACTTTCAGCAAATAACCAAAAGCACCCTCAAGTTTCATTATTTCCAAAAGTAACATCTTACTTACATCTCTTGTATTTTAACCCTAATGAATTATAAAACTTCCACATAATTCAAGGTTAAACCCAAAATACAACAGATCCCAATTCTCATTAAATTACTATAATTGAAAATTCAGGATGTTACAAGTAGTATGTTAGGTTTATAGACTACGCTAGTGTGATACTAGGCAGGAATGTGTTAGAGGTGATTTGCTCATACTGAATGATATGAGTAATCTGTACGATTTATATATATGATTTGCTCATACCGAATGATATGAGGAATCTATATGGTATAAAGGCGATTTGCTCATACTGAATGATATGAGAAATCTGTTTTAAGCATTAAATTGCACGAGTAGAAATAAGTGTAATGGATCCATATGCACTAAATTTTGGTAATCACATGGAATAGGCGTGTGGTATAACTCGTTTAATCGTTATTCCAGTGTGTGTGGGAAATCACATGGAATAGGCGTGTGGTATAACTCGTTTAATCGTTATTCCAGTGTGTGTGGGAAATCATGGAATAGGCGTGTGGTATTAATCGTTATTCCTGATTTCTAAGGAAGAGAGTGAGATTGACATAAGTGCTTGTGATCTCTGCTTCCTTACCGATAAATGGGCGTGTGTAATCGCGATTTATTGGTGGAGAGCATTGATCTAGAATCTTTGAAGATTCGTAGTGTGGCTCTGGGGTATGATATGATGATGGAATGTGTGTCAGTCATATTCATGGAGCTGGGTAAAAATCGTGTTAACAGAATAGAGTTATACGTTTGGTAAGAAAAAGGGAATCAGGTTTGTTATAACTTGTTTACATTGATTTTACAAATGTTATCTTGGAAACGAATGTTCTCACTAGGCGTTGGCCTAATCGTTTCAAATGATGTTTTCTTACCAGGTACCAGCTCGGGGAGGTAAAGGGTTGTGGGACGAGCGTTTTGATATAGCAGAGGTGGATGAATTTAACAAAGAAGAGATTTTGATGGATTGATAGATAACTTGATTAATCTGGTTGTAGTGACATAATTAGATTGATAGGTTATTTGAAGGATCCTGTAATGTGAATATACTCTTGATAGTTAATCCACTGCTTGTTTTTATAAGTTGAAGTATTTATTGTCATAACCTGTTATAACTTGAGGTTTAAATTGGTTCAGATTTTGGGGTGTTATAATTAACCCCAAGAATTTTCTTTATCCGGGTATGTCTAGCGTTGTTAAAAAAAACATTGCTACAACTCTTAACCACTTGTATTAAGTTAATGAGTTTGTTAAAGGTTCTATTGCAACTTATACTGTTTCATTAGTATGATTGGTGATATAGGAAAGATGAAAAGATGTTATGATCCGCATAATCTTTTGTGAGTTCCTTGCCAAAAAGATTGAGATGCATTTTGAGACATGACATTTCTTTGTCAAAACCAGTTACCTTTTTGTAATCAAGTAAGTAGGTTTCTTTCCACTGTATGATTAGTTTGAGAAGTATATGGTACTGAATATTCCCGAATTTCTTTTTTGGGACTACCCACGGTTCTTGGGGGTTTCTAGTTATTCTCTCTGAAGGTTGTGACTGATGTATCGTCTCAAAAGTTTTAAAATATTTACTTGTATCTTAACATCCAGTGTTTTTTTCTTTATGGTCAAAATGGTTCGATGACTTTTGCGTATTTTCTTGTGTTTTTTCGAACCTATCTTATGGTAATCAAGTACCTATCTTATGGTAATCAAGTACTTTTGATTCAAGATGTCGTAGAAAATGGAGAACATATTATTTTCTAAAATAGTGAATTATGGTTTATCATTATTATGTCATGCATGAAATTTCATTATCATAATAATATTGAATTTTTGTATGCTTACATCTTGTTGATAATACTTCATCATTATTTCAATTTGCGAATACAAACCACTTAATCTATTGGATTTTCAGGTAGTAGGGGAAATCACATGGATTTCTTAAGTCCCTACAAACCTTAGGGTTATTTACACCCGTTTGACAAAATCCAAATCGATATCTTGCGATTTATTTAATTTGAAGATAACATTGTTAATTATAGAGTTTTTGGCATGAGACCAAAATGAATATTAGCTTGGCTTATGAAGCCAATTTCAATGTTTCAATACATTAATATTATTTAAGAGATTTTGTCGTTAGACAATCAACATTAGTTTTGACATAAAGTCAAATTCAAACTCTTAACAACTTAATGGTATTTATGGATATTTTGGTAAAATACCAAATATTAGGGGGTTGGAAGTGTAACATCCAAAAGTTATTTATAAGATTGGGATTAATGAGTAAGAACTCATGATCAATATTTTAACATTTTCATGTCATTTTTGGAGCTTTTGGTAAAATACCAAAATATATGGGGGTTGGAAGTGTAACTTCCAAAAATTCATTTGAAAGTTAAAATTTATGAGTAGAAACTCATAATTAAGATAAACCTTTTAAGAGTTTTTGTCAAAATGCAAAAATAATAGATTTACACTTAGGGTGCGTTTGGTAGGGTGGACAGCATGGGACAGGACAGGACAGGACACACCTGTCCCATGTTTGGTGCGACCAAATGTAGAACTAAGTGGAACTATCATGGGACAAGTGTGTTCTATGCTTACCCCCTAGAACTAAGTGGAACAAGGATTTTTTGACAAATATACCCCTTCTTCTTCTTCTTCTTTCTTTCCCACCACCACCACCACCGCCGCCACCACCATCGCCGCCGCCACCACCACCGCCACCTCCACCACCACCACCACCGCCACCGCCGCCACCACCGCCACCGCCACCACTGTCGCCGCCACCACCACCACCGCCGCCACCACCACCACCATCGCCGCCACCACCACCACCGTCACCGCCACCACCGCCACCACCACCACCACCGCCGCCACTGCCGCCACCACCACCACCACCACCGTCGCCGCCGCCACCACCACCGCCACCACCACCACCACCGCCACCACCGTCGCCGCCACCACCACCACCGCCGCCGCCGCCACCACCGCCGCTGCCACCGCCACCACCACTAAACAAATCACTAGGGGTAAATGGGTCATTTAACCAGTCATGTTTTGTCCTGTCCAGTCCTATTTATGTGTTACCAAACACTGAACAGTTGTCATGTCATGTTCTGTCCTGTCCTGTTCCATCCTGTCCAGTCCCATCCTGTCTGCGTACCAAACGCACCCTTAAAGATATATATGCAATTTTTGGGCATAAGACCAAAAGGTAGAGTGCTTGGAAATATAATTTCGATAAATAATTATAATATTTAGAACTATGGAATTAAGAGTAAGAACTTAGAATAAAATAAACACTTGAATAAAATAAAGCATCACTTTAAGAGGATTTAATAAAAAACACGGCAAAAAAAAAAACTAAACATACTGATTATTAAAGCATGAGAGATTCAAGGCAAAGACAATTAAAAATTCCTTTAGTAGATATGGGAGAAAACAAACCTGAGATAACGTATGCACATTGAATTCTTGAGAAAAAAATAACAATGTTTTTTTTTCTTTTTGAATATATAAACCAAGAGTCAAAGATAATAATAAAAAAAAAACAAAGGAGGCCATTTTTTTTGTTAATGATGCAGTTTGAAACGAAAAGCAAAACCAGAAAATCCTATTTTTCTTTTTCAATATATTTCTTCTGATCTAGCAAAGAGAATTTAAATATAAACAGGTTAACGAAAACACTTACTTGAATTTGTGCCAAAGGTGATAACGAGCGATGGATAACGGAGTAACTACGTAATTTTCCAACAAGTCGTTCAACAACGTCAGGTATCGGGAAAACCAACCGTTCAAGAAACGATTTGAGCTTTACGTGCTAATAACGTGTTAAAGGAAAAACGAAACAGAACACAATAAAATGGAGAGAATGAATCGTAATTCTCATTAATCATAAGCCCTTTATATAGGGAGGAGTTTACAACGAAAAAGAAACATTAATTATGGTAATATCTAATACTAGAAAAATATTATTTCAATCACTTCCTTTTGATGATGGCATATATCCTTCAACAAATATTACTTTATTTATAAAATAAATCCTTCAAATGAAAATCAATTCATGTTTATGTTAAATGCCTTAAATAGAAAATATTTTTTTTAAAACAAAAAATGGTAAAAGAAGAATATATTAAATTATTGTCTTAAATAACAATTATATAAATAAATGACTTTTATGTCCTTATTTATTTGTTTTTGGAAAAAGTTTAATTTAAAACATTATTTAATGAATTGTAAGGTCTTTATTCATTAATTTGTTTTCTTATTTGGTTAATGTTCTCGTATGAACTCAACTATAGATACACACATGATTTTTGTTATAAGATATTTACAATTTGTGAAATCGGTAAGATATAATAACAAACTGTATAATTCCAACACACAGTATTACAATACGAACATAAAAATGAATTAACATTCAACTACAACGATTTGAACTATTCGGTGTCTAAACACCTTGTTCAATAACAACTATGCAAACAATAATAATTCATTCAACCAGACCAATATCAAAATAGACTTTACATATTCTTTAATAAAAATATTATATGAATTATAAAAATTTATAAATTACTCATTAATATAAAAATATTAAAAAATTATATAGCACAATCTATCTTGCTATTTTATTTAAAAATATGTATTTTTTGAACAAGGATATTAATAAGCGTTACATTTTTTTTTACAAACAAAATATTGAATGAGGCTTTTTATCTATAAATTTATGCCATGTAAGCCGAATAACGTGTCATTCACCTTACATGTAAGCAAAAAAATGGGTTAACGGGTTTAAAGGGTAATAGACTATATAAGAGTATCTTCAACAGCTTCTTTATTTTGAAGAAAATTGAGAACATGAGTATTCTAGGTTGTTTTTTTGCTTTTACAGCTTTTTCAAAACTATCTCTAAAATGGAGAAACTAGGAGAGAGATGGAGTTTTTCCTCCAAATATGGAGTTTACCCAAAAAATGATTACTTAGTGAGAGCACCAATAGAAATTTTTGAAAAATAATATTTTAATATTATAATCATTGTTTTTTTCTCCAAAATGAGGAATCTGTTGGAGATGAATGTAATTTTTTTAGGGATTTTCACTTTTGGTTCTCCATTTTAGAGAAATTATGGGGAAGCTGTTGGAGATGCTCTAAGAGGTTACCAATTGCTACAATCGATAGATTTTTCAAATTACAATGCCCTAATAAAAAATAATTTGAATGTACATTGGTATAATAAAAAAAATGAGAATATAATGCTATAATAAGAAAATTTACGAAAGTAGGTTACTGTTTCATCAATTAACCTTTTTTGCAATAGTGCTACGTCAGTTTCAAAAGACTATTCCGACACATTTCTAAACTTTTGGCAATAAGTTGGTACTAGATGTGTCATTGTGAAGGTTTCTCATATTTAGTATGTGTATCAACCAGAGAAGCTTCAATTCAATTCAGTTAGAGCAACTACCCTAGTATATACTAGGGTCAATGTATTTGGTTGCTCAGACGTGACACTAAGGGTCTGCTTGGTTCACAGAAAGTGAAGGAATTTGATGGAATTGGAATCTCAAATTCCTTTGACCAGATTCAATTCCATTGTTTGGTTCAAGGTTTTTAAAAGAATGGAATCTCAAATTCCAACCAATTCTATCAAATAGCCATTTAAACATTCCATCCTAAATACAAAGGATTTCAAAGGAATGGAATTGAGCTGATTTAGCATCTGTCTCTCGCTTTCTTCTCCAATCTCCATCGCATCTGTTCTTCTCCATCGCCATCACTGTTGTTCTTCTCCATCGCATCTGTTGTTTAGGGTTTAGGTAATGCTTTCGATTTATGCTTTGGATTACCATCTGATTTCGATTTAGCATATGATTTCGATTTTGCATCTGAGTTCCATTTTAGCATCTAATTTCGATTTTAGCATCTGATTTCGATTTTAGCATTTAATTTCGATTTTGCATCTGAGTTCCATTTTGCATTTGATTTAGCATCTGATTTCGATTTTGCAACTGATTTCGATTTATAATGGTTCGATTTTGCAACAGATTTCGAATCTTGTTATCATCTGCTTTCGATTTATGGAATTTACAATCTGTTTTTGATTCATGGAATTTACAATCTGTTTTCGATTTAAGGGAGTTACAATATGTTTCTATGAGGTTTATGTGGTTTAGTGGTTTATGTGTATGGAATTTCATGGAACTTACAATCGGATTGGTATTTTGGTCATTTACCCAAATTTCATTCCAATTCCAAAACTACATTCTGTGAACCAAACAGACAGATTCAAATTCCTTTAACAGATTCCATTCCAATTCTGTCAACCAAACAGCTGGTCAAACCTAACAACATTCCATTCCAATTCCTTCAAAGTCAAATTCTTTTGACAGATTCCATTCCATTCAAAAACATTCTGCGAACCAAACGCCCCCTAAGAGCATCCACAACAATGAAATTTTATTACAATTGCAAAGGTGCCACATCAGCGTCACATCAGCTTTGTAATTATCTTGAAATTATCCTCCACAACAATGAAATTTCAACCACTTTCTAAAGTGACACCTCGTCATAAGAAACTATATTTTAATCAAATAACAACAAAACTACAATTAAATATTATTTACTATGCTTTAATACGAAATATTTTATTAATTAAATAATTATAATAAAATTAAATAAAATAAATAAATAAAATATTTAATTTATAAAACATTAAATTAAAATACAAAGTAAAAATATTACATTAATAGTCATTTTATACATCTCTAAATCTTTGTCAAATCTCTTCAATCAAATCTTATTGTAAACAATGATTCGTTGACCGATTACGTACTTGTATGTGATTTTGGAGATAGTTTTTGTACTCGGGAAGTATGCTACGAGAGATTTGTAACGTCCCAAAAATTACAATAAATTTGAACTTTTAAAAATACCATTTTATTAAATAAGACCATAAGTATTTGAATCCAATCAAACGTTTATCCAAATCTCGTTAAGTTAAATAACCGAATCAATTAACACAGCGGAAAAATGTGAATAGTATAAACATAATGTCTCCAAGTAAAAATGATAAAAGTCTCCACAACGCGCCAGTGTGTACCGTCACGCCTTGCTGCCACTCGTACCTGAAACTGTAATTGTAGGGAAAGAGTAAGCACGAAGCTTAGTGAATTCAAACACATGCGTACAATATCAATCATATCGACACCACCCCTATCAGCAGATAGATATAACAACCAACACAAGCAATTTAATAACACAAGCACACTCATGCAAGAACACCTATGCATGTACCATTCGGTCTCCCCGAATTCATACAACGCTCGTGTACGCATCCCTCGGTCTCTCCGAGTCCTCGATCTCCCCGAGATTTATACGACACCCAAGAACTTATACTAGACACTACTCGGCCTAGTACTACACACAAACAACACAGATATCACACACGAACTACAGCAATGCGCATACAATATCTATCCTACGCAGTGAGTGAACTCACCTCAGAAAGCAATGTAGAACTCCACGAATAGCAATAAGAGCCCGTCCACTCCAACTCACTTCTTTCCACCTAAAGAAGTGTTAACAAGCATTAAAGTGAAGTCCCAACTCGAAATACAACTACAAGTCTAAACGTGCACTTTCCCGGTTTTAGTCTAAAACTACAGGTCTGTTCGTGACCTATTTAGCCCCCTTTAAACCCATCTAACCAGCAAGATAACTCCATAAATAGAAGGTTCTATGTCTTAGGTTTCCAGGGACATATCGCACGCGTTCATACGAGGTCCCTACTATTTTATACGAATTTTCTAAGACATACTACCTGAGACAGGAATTCCGGACCAGTCTTTACTAATTGCCATTTTGGCCCTAGCTAGAGGCCGAATTTATTTTTCGGCAAAACATAAGAAACTCAGTAGACACAATTTGGGAAATTTGTGCACTGGTTTCACCACAATCCAAGATTCCTAGAATAAACTACGAATTTTACAAGACAGGATAAAACGGACGTTTCACATAAAATGATAACCTTTAAAAACGGTTTAGGGTTTTCAGGTTTGCAACTAGGGTTTACTAGTTAGGGTTTTAGGGATTGGGTTTTATGCTCCTGAGGCTGGACTAAACCGCGCACCACCCACTGCCACCTCCGACAGTGGTGGTCGGCGGCGGCAGCCACCCCCGGCAGTGGTGGTAACTTGGCGAGATCACCTATACCCAACCCAAACAACTTGGTCCTACACACACACCCGATCAAGCAGCCATACTTGCGCACGGAACAGCCACCGAACGGTGGCGCACGGCGGCGGCGACGGTGGTGTTTTCCCGACGATTCTACGACGAGGCCATACGGAAAATCCCGACCACCCTACTCAGCCACACGCATCCACACGCACCCTAACCGACGTAAACCCGCCATCACAACCACCCAACTGGTGGTGCAAGGCGGCGCGCCCGCCGGCAGCCAAGGTTGCGGCGGCGGTGCTTTGCGGTTGAAGACGACGAAAGAAAGAAGACAAAAGGGAAGAGAGAGCCTTACCTCGACGACGACACTGTAGCGACCAACGTCCGGCTTCTCTCTCTCTCTCGCTACCCTCTCTCTCTGCAGGTCACTTTTCTCTCGCCGGCAGAACCAGTGGCGGCGGCGGCGGCGGCGATTTGTATGAGGTCCGGCGGTGGCAGCAAGGGGATAGGGAAAGGCAATCGGCGATGAAGGCTAGAAGGAGAAAAGATTAGGGTTTTCGTGGATGCTCTTTGCGTGGGACGGAAGTGAACGAGAAAGGGAAGGGGGTCGGTTCCTTAAGGGCCGATCCCCATGCAAGTTTCAAAGACTTACAAAATGGTCCTTGTCTTCCAGTTTCCTTACAAACAGTTTACAAACTTAACCAAACTAGTCCCTCCTCATCACGCTTTAACATTTTGGTCTTTTCCGTTAAAATTCGATTAAAAGAAATTATAAAATAAATAAATAATCAGGAAGAAATCCATACCGGGACACGGGCTTTACAACTCCCCCCGCTTGAATTAGACTTCGTCCTCGAAGTCTACGTCCGCAAACAGCTCCGGATAGTTCTCCCGCATCTCAGCCTCGGGTTCCCAAGTCCACTCGGAACCCTTTCGGTGTTGCCACTGGACTTTCACTAAGCCAACCACCTTGTTACGTGAGGTCCTCGTCCTCCTATCAATAATGGCGATCGACTTCTCTACGTAATTAAGCCGCTTGTCGATCTGAATATCCTCGAGAGGAATCACCGCAGACTCATCCACCATACACTTCCGCAATTGAGACACGTGGAAAGTGTTGTGGATCAAACTCAGCTCGTCCGGTAACTCTAAGCGATAAGCTACCTTTCCCACTCGAGCAATGATCTTGTAAGGTCCAAGGTAACGGGGCCCCAACGTTCCCCGTTTACGAAACCGAATCACCCCTTTCCAGGGTGAAACCTTCAACAAAACATAATCTCCCACCTGAAACTCCAAATCTGATCGTCTCTTGTCGGCGTAACTCTTCTGCCGACTCTGTGCAGTAACTAAACGGCCCCGCACCATCTGTATCATCTTAGTCGTCTTCAGCACAATATCAGTGCTCCCCAATACTCGCTGGCCAACCTCGCCCCAGCAAATGGGCGTCCTGCACTTCCTACCATACAACATCTCGTACGACGGCATGCCAATACTGGAATGGAAGCTGTTGTTGTAGGAAAACTCCGCCAAAGGAAGGTACTGATCCCAACTACCTCCAAAATCAATAGCACATGCCCGAAGCATGTCCTCGAGTGTCTGAATAGTACGCTCACTCTGCCCGTCAGTCTGTGGATGAAAGGTCGTGCTAAAATGTAACCGCGTACCCATCTCCACCTGAAACTTCTCCCAAAACCGGGAGGTAAAACGGGTATCCCTGTCAGAGACAATCGAAACTGGCACCCCGTGCCTGGCTACAATCTCTCGCACGAAAATCTCTGCGAGCTTCTCCGCCGAGGAGCTCTCCCTGATGGCCAAAAAGTGAGCACTCTTGGTCAGACGATCGACAATCACCCAAATAGCATCATTCCCACATGGAGTCCTTGGGAGTTTAGTAATGATATCCATCGTGATCTGCTCCCATTTCCACACCGGAATCTCTAAAGGCTGCAACTTCCCATGCGGCCGTTGGTGCTCAGCCTTGACTTTCCGACATGTCAAGCATACCTCTACACACTTGGCGACATCCTGCTTCATGCCGGGCCACCAATAATTCTCCCGCAGGTTGCGGTACATCTTCGTAGCTCCAGGATGAATCGAAAACTTGGACTTATGCGCCTCGTCCAACAATTTCTGCCTGTTCTCGCCAGAGAAGGGAACCCACACTCGACCATACCGGGTCAATAAACCTCGACTATCACGTGCAAAATTCGGAATTTCACCCGAAACTCTCTCGCGTTTGGCATTCTTGTCCCGAACTGCCACTTCCTGAGCACTACCTATCGACTCAAGGAGAGGTGTAACCACTGTTAACCATTTACACAAACCCCGCAGTGGCTCACCCACCGGATGTCGACTAAGTGCGTCCGCGACAACATTCGCTTTACCCGGGTGGTAAAGTATCTCACAATCATAATCTTTAAGTACGTCAAGCCACCTCCTCTGACGCATGTTGAGTTTTTTATGGTCAGTGTATATCGTACACTTGACGCCATACAAGTAATGCCTCAAAATCTTGAGAGCAAACACCACTGCTCCCAACTCTAGGTCATGTGTCGGGTAGTTCGCCTCATGAGGCTTCAACTGCCTCGAAGCGTAAGCTATAACCTTACCGTGCTGCATGAGCACGACGCCCAATCCCTGGTGAAAAGCGTCACAATACACTACCAGATCCTCCATACCCTCGGGCAAAGTCAACACTGGAGCCTCGCACAAACGGCTGTGTAGCTCCTCAAAAGCCCTCTGCTGCTCTTCACCCCAACTAAAAGCCGCAGATTTCTTCGTCAATCGGGTCATAGGTAATGCAATCTTGGAGAAATCCTGAATAAATCTCCGATAGTACCCTGCTAACCCAAGAAAACTCCGTACTTCAGTGGGAGTCTTCGGCACCTCCCACCGCATCACTGCTGTAATCTTGGCCGGATCGACCATAATACCATTCTGGTTCACGACATGTCCTAGGAATTGGACCTCTCGTAACCAGAACTCACACTTGGAGAACTTAGCATAAAGCTTCTCCCGCCTCAAACCCTCCAAAACTTCTCGCAAATGTATCTCGTGATCTTCCTTCGACTTCGAATATACGAGAATATCGTCGATGAACACAATCACCGACCGATCCAGCATCGGGCTACACACCCTATTCATGAGGTCCATGCACGCTGTTGGTGCATTGGTGAGCCCGAAAGGCATCACCACAAACTCATAATGGCCATAACGTGTACGAAATGTCGTCTTCTCCGTATCCTCACTCCTCACCCGCATCTGATGATACCCCGATCTCAAATCAATCTTGGAGAACCACGAGGCTCCCTGTAGCTGGTCGAACAAGTCATCGATCCTTGGCAGAGGATAACGGTTCTTCACCGTAAGCTTATTCAACTCACGGTAGTCTATACATATCCGTTGGGACCCGTCCTTCTTCTTCACGAACAGAATCGGGGCTCCCCACGGTGAACAACTCGACTTGATAAACTCCTTTTCAAGAAGTTCCTGCAACTGCATGTACAACTCCTTCATTTCTGGTGGAGCCAGGCGATAATGTGCCTTGGCCACCGGAGCAGCACCCGGAATCAAGTCAATGCGGAACTCTACCTGTCGCTCGGGAGGTATCCCCGATAAATCGTCGGGAAATACATCAGCAAACTCTCGTACAAGTGGCACATCCTCCGCAGTCTTCTTCTCTCCGTCGACGCGCGTGTCTATCACATACGCTAAAAATCCCTGACCACTGTGTTGTAAGTATCTCCGAGCTCTCGCAGCCGAACATATCGCTGAGGTCCGCCTGGACGAGTCGCCCTGAACTAGCAGTTCTCCCCCGCTTGGGGTTCGAACTCGTACTTGTTTGCGACGGCAAACAATCTCAGCATCGAAAGCATCCATCCAGTCCATGCCCACAATCACGCACAACTCACGCATAGCGATCGAAATCAAATTAATAGGAAATCTCACACCAGAGATTTCCAGAGTGCACCCACGATACACGTTAGTAACCGTCAAGGTCCTATTATCAGCTACCTCAACCACAAGTGGACAGCCTAACCGTCCTACAACTCGGCCCAAACACTCACTAAAAGTGTGAGACGCGAAAGAATGAGTAGCCCCGCTATCAAACATCACTACAGCAGGCACCGAGTTAACTAAGAACGTACCTGATCACACAGTTTAAGCAAAATCAATTACATACAACAATCAATAACCAAAAAGAATCAAGTGATGAAGAATACCTGTCACCACTTTAGGCATAGCTTGTGCCTCCTCCACTTTCAGTTGATGAACTCTACCTCGGGCCGCCTCGGGTCTAGCCTGACCCACACTACCATCAGTAATACGTAAGGGGGCAGCCGCATGAGCTCTTTGTGCCCCGCCCCTATCAGCAACCCTCGGATTCGGGCAGTTGGCCTTCACGTGGACCGTCTGTTTGCAGTTAAAGCAGACCATCAGTGGTACCCTGCAATCACGACCGTAGTGTCCCACCTGGCCGCACTTGAAACATTTGTCGTCTTTCCTTCCGTTACTATCCCTGGTCTTAAACCCACCGCTCCTTTGACTCGAGCGCGAGCCCGAGAACTTCGTCTTCTTTGGAACAGCCGATATCGGTGCCACGGTCTGCACCGCCTTCCTCTTCTTGGCATGCGTCTCCAACTCAAGTTCCCGTCTCCGGGCAGCCTCCATCATCGCAGCAAGTGAAACATACTGCACAGTACTCACGAACTCCTTGATCTCGGTACGTAGCATATCCTTGTACCGCGTCATCTTCATGTCCTCAGAAGCAGCATACTGAGGACAGAATAGCGCCATCTCCGTGAACTTTCGGTTCATCTCTTTTACAGTCTCCGTAGTCTTAGTGAGCTCCAAGAACTCTTTAGCAATCCTCTCCATCTCCACTGGAGGCACATACTCTGCACGAAACCGTACAACGAACTCCTCCCAGGTCAAAGTAGTGCGCTCAGCAAGCGTCAAAGCAATAGCACACCAGTCTTTCGCTCCATCTCGTAACAGATTCACCGCAAAGCGAACCTTTAGATTCTTATGACAACCACTGGTAAGAAATGCGCACTCCATATCCGAGATCCAGCGCATACTAACGATCGGGTTCGAGTCTCCCTTGAACTCAGGAGGAGAACAAGCAGAGAGATCCCGATACTTAAACTCTCGCGCTCGGGGTTGCCCACCGGCAGGGGGTGGAATCGCCGCGATGCGCTCCTCCATCAACACTACTACCTCATTACGAATGGCGGTAATAATCTCGGGGATCGCCTCCCCAATAGCATGCGTCACCTCCGCCGCAATCATCTCACGAATCTGCTCAACAGTGAATCCAGTACCAGCATCTGGATCAGCATTGTTGTTCCTTCTTGTGATGGCCATTCTGGTAATTATTACGGCGATTTACTAGCACACAATAAATCCTGCTAACTACGCTCACGCTCAACTCCTCGGATTCTCCGTGACTTTCCCCGACTCGAGCACGGATCCTGTGCTTCAGGTAGTAGGAGCTCTACTACTACCTTCCACACCTATCCTTACTCGTTTCGAGTCCCGTCCCGAAGTGTCCAAGTAGTTCCTTGCCGACAGTTTCAACCCATATGCCCGTACCAGCATATGTAAACACTCTTCCTAGCTCACTAGGAATTTCACCCCATTCCGCTACCCTTGCTATGACGAAATCCCCACTAGTCATGACGAGTCGCCGCGCGAATGCACAGTTGCATACAGTGTGAAACCAGATAGACATTCGAATAACAGAATCAAACAAGAGCTGCGCAATAGAACTAAATCCAACATTCTAAGGCTATTTGGTTCCTACTGCATACAACTTATAAGACATTCACTTAACAACCTATCAGGACTAGCATAAATTCCTACTAGCAAGTGACAAACATGCAGTACAGTGTAATAAGCACCAGGCAATCTAGCATACATACTCCTATGTTCTAGAAGCAATTAATTACACTAAGTACTTTACCTTTTCCCTTGGCATCGGCTGTGTAACACCCTAAAAACAGGGCTAATTTAAACCTTTAAAACTCCACAAGTTATGATCATAAAACTTCAAACTTATATAACAAGAGGATCATCAGTAAGGTTTTTATATACAACAATGTCTAATTCAAATAACCTATTAATCTAATCATACATCATAATCAGATTAACTAGGTTATCTAATTATCCATCCCAAAATATCCAAAAGAACAAATAGATCTCCTATCATCTCCAAGTTTGATTCCTTCAAAAGTTCTCGTCTCTCATCCCCACTTACTTCCCAGCAGCTTGTACCTGGTAAGAAGATTCAACTTGAAACATTAGGCTTTCGCCTAGTGAGAATATTCATATCAAATTAAAATTTAACAATCAAAATATTAACAGATATATCAAACCTGTTATCAAACATCTTACCGAATCAATGTTCAATTTAACAACATGAATCTATCCAATTCCCTTCCTTATGACTATTTCATCTAGTCATCCTACTACCATCAAGAATTACTATAAATCCCACCGGATTTATAAATAATTCCAACTCCCATAAATTACAGTTTCCAAACCTGCTTCTTTCTGAATTAAGATTTCAATTCCTCAACAATAAAGATATCTCATCTTTCGATTGAAATGGGAATTACAACTCTAAGTCTGCTATTCCTCATTTCATTTACTCCCCACCTTGAATCACTGGTCCCCCAAATGAGATTTTATCGCGATCAACAACCACCAGAGACCCTCACAGATGATTCAAGATTCACTCCAACAACTAGAAATACATCCCAACGGTCCCTGGCTAGTAAACGGTTCTCATTATACCGTACTTTATGCCCACTAGACCAGATGCATATTTCTAGCCAACGCCACACAATAATTGTGTATCATCACTCTTTCTATTGTATGCTAAAGTTATACAATTCATCATATATTCTATATCTCTATGTACAGAATATTAATTTCAACGATTATCCCCACTTTGCCATTTAGCATCGGGAATCAACATCTCAACAATTAACAACAACTCCGGACTCATAAATAAGTCCTTACAATTTAACATAACATGGCTTTTACATCAACAACAGAGTTATAAACATATAACAAATAGCATATAACTATCAGATTGTATTCCACATAAAAGCTTCAAACTACTACTGAAAGTCCAAAACTTTTCGCAATCCACTGTAGCGAAAAGCTACACTTTTCGCAAGCTAAAGCTGCGAAAAGTTCAAAACTCGCAACCCTCTGTTGCGAAAACTCCAGAACTCGCAACCCTCTGTTGCGAAAACCCCACTTTTCGCAATCCTCTATTGTGAAAACCTTCACTTTGCGCAACCTACTGTTGCGAAAAGTTCACTGTTCATCGTCTTCTCTACTGATTCAGCTCACCAGTTTGACTCATTAAGCCTACCATTTCTTAATTAAACCATACCACTGAGTTTATACACAAGTATAACAGATCTATAACAATTTTAATTGCTTAATTTTAATAAGAGTGAATAAACTCACCTTATCAGCTTTCTGAACACAGTGTTCACAAAAACTCTTCTCAGCTTAATCCAAATCTGAACAGATGATTTATAGCTTAATACACCACTTAGATTAAGAAATTAGTAGAAGAAACTCATATTTCCTTACCACAATTCTTCCAAAATCAAACTTTTCTTTCTTCTGCCTTCTGCTTTCTCGTTCTCTCTCTCGTTATTTCTATTCTCTCTCTGTTCTAATTTGACTCCTTTTTGTGAAGCAAAATAACCAAAAGAAATCAGTATTTACAATACTGATTTTTTCTCTACTTGACACCTCATTAAAATGATGAGTCATAAACCCAATTTCCAACATACACCCCAATTTTTAAAGAAATGACACAACAACCCTCAAGTTTAATATTTCCTAAAGGAATCTTTAAACTTTCAACATTTGTATTTTAACCTTAATTGAATTATAATACTCTAAATAATTCAAGGTTACTCCAAATACAAATACATCCCAATCTTATTATAATAATAATAATAACAACAAAGATTTAGGATGTTACAATACTCCCCAACTTGAAAATGATTTCGTCCCCGAAATCAAAGTCAGGTAAACAAATGAGGATATCTATCCCTCATACTCTCTTTCGACTCTAAAGTTACATTACTACCTCGGTGGTGTTTCCACTGAACTTTCAACATAGCCACTTCTTTACCACTACGTAGCTTCCTAACTGATCTTTTCAAAATTACCTCTGGTTTTTCCACACCGCGACTCTTTTCATCTACTCTCACATCAGTGAGTGAAATCACATCTTCCTCTTCGGCCAAACGTTTCCGAAGATAACATACTTGGAAGGTATTATGTACCCCTCCCAATTCTGGCGGAAGATCCAAATGATATACTTGCAAACCAATCCTCTTAGAGTAATTGTTATCATCAAATCCATGTTTGACTACTTCTTAGTCTAGCATACCGTTATCATTTCTCTCTTATTTATACGGAATATCCACCACACAGCTACAGTCCAAAAGGACAGTTTCTCTAAAAATGTCAGTTAAGATCTCCAGCCAAATCCTCGTAACACCGAGAACTGCATTCGATGTAATTCTTTTACATCTACAGAATACTCCAACACTATAGCTTAACGGTTACAGTATTCTCTTCACCTAAAACCAATGGGATTGAGAAGAACAAGGGTCTTCCTTTCACCCCATCACAACTCACTCTCCAGGTCTCAAAATAACATTAACATGTACTATCTGAAATTTCCACGTACACTGTAAATTAAGCATAATCGTTACTATTAAATACTTCAACAACCACGGCAGTCCATTATTACATCCTTTATTACATCCAATATAGAATGCTATCACTTCCTCACATCACTATCTCATCGCACAAACACAATACAACCAAGCACCAAAGTATTGAACATCAAAAGTGATAACTCTATTGAACCTGCAATATGATTACATTCTTAAGTCCAATCTTTCTATCATAGGAAGCAACTCACACAATCAAAATCACTTTGGGTAAACACCCAATACCACTCCGACATTCTGTTTCGATATTAGCCATATCACTACTCCTTCTTACAAACTACATGCCCCAACAACTTTAATGACAAAGTGGTATTTTTCATCCAGAATCCCCGAAAAGACTTCCATCAGATGCTTCCTAGTTCTAACTTCATAATACATACTAGTTGACACATTTATCTTGGCAGTTGATACCAATACTCACTCGCACATTCTCCACCCATAACCTTTCACCACAGACCAGGTTTCTCACAAGCATTCATACACATATTAACCGAGTTTATTTCACTAAATATCTCCTCCCCAACTTTAGTTGAACTACCACTCTCGGTTTGCTAAATAACTTGAACTTATTCGTTCATACTAGCTCCCTGTGATTCCAAACCAATACCAAAACACGGTACAATCCTTCACAGATCAACATTTTCCATACTTCACTTCATTTGTGCCTAATACTTTCTCCTTTGTAAACCATCCACATCGCAAGTAAAACACTTCTATAACACAACAGTCTTTCATAATCTTAACACTCTTACAAAGTGTTCCTTCAGCTTTTATTCTTCTGATTTAAGGCTTAACAATAATTAAATCCAAAAGAATACCCAAAACATTCACATCATGCAAACTTCTATTTTAATACAATTCATGTAATCCCAACTCAAGCCTACAACGAGCTTATTAAACCGTGCAACTGCCCTCAAGACTCAACCGAGTCTAAAATCGAACTATTTACTCAAATGATCATTTATCAACATCAACTCATGCAATTAAAATGCATCTAACTCACATCATGTATCTATATGTACAAGTGTATACAACTTCTTTTATACCCAACAATATATATATATATACCTTACCAAAGTTTATTAGTACCAAAGGTACTAAGAATACAAGATCATCAAACGATCCTTACACATAAGACCAATATTTAAAACGACATTTATTAAATAAAATGCAATTAAGCACATAACACAACGTAATTAGTGCACATCCACGAAAAACTCAAAAACATATTTTGACCACATAGATTTCACTGATGCCATATAGAAACAAATATACTCGCGTATTAATATATTCATATCTGAGAATTCTCGTTACCATCGCTACGGTACTAATTTCACGTATTCCGTTGACTCTAAGACTACCCAGTCTTAGCAATTCTACCCATTCCTCACGGATCATAACTTAATTCATCACAGCTTAAGTCTAGGTATCTCAAATTCATACCTAGTTCGCTTAAACCACTGCTCTGATACCATATTGTAACACCCTAAAAACAGGGCTAATTTAAACCTTTAAAACTCCACAAGTTATGATCATAAAACTTCAAACTTATATAACAAGAGGATCATCAGTAAGGTTTTTATATACAACAATGTCTAATTCAAATAACCTATTAATCTAATCATACATCATAATCAGATTAACTAGGTTATCTAATTATCCGTCCCAAAATATCCAAAAGAACAAATAGATCTCCTATCATCTCCAAGTTTGATTCCTTCAAAAGTTCTCGTCTCTCATCCCCACTTACTTCCCATCAGCTTGTACCTGGTAAGAAGATTCAACTTGAAACATTAGGCTTTCGCCTAGTGAGAATATTCATATCAAATTAAAATTTAACAATCAAAATATTAACAGATATATCAAACCTGTTATCAAACATCTTACCGAATCAATGTTCAATTCAACAACAGGAATCTATCCAATTCCCTACCTTATGACTATTTCATCTAGTCATCCTACTACCATCAAGAATTACTATAAATCCCACCGGATTTATAAATAATTCCAACTCCCAGAAATTACAGTTTCCAAACCTGCTTCTTTCTGAATTAAGATTTCAATTCCTCAACAATAAAGATATCTCATCTTTCGATTGAAATGGGAATTACAACTCTAAGTCTGCTATTCCTCATTTCATTTACTCCCCACCTTGAATCACTGGTCCCCCAAATTAGATTTTATCGCGATCAACAACCACCAGAGACCCTCACAGATGATTCAAGATTCACTCCAACAACTAGAAATACATCCCAACGGTCCCTGGCTAGTAAACGGTTCTCATTATACCGTACTTTATGCCCACTAGACCAGATGCATATTTCTAGCCAACGCCACACAATAATTGTGTATCATCGCTCTTTCTATTGTATGCTAAAGTTATACAATTCATCATATATTCTATATCTCTATGTACAGAATATTAATTTCAACGATTATCCCCACTTTGCCATTTAGCATCGGGAATCAACATCTCAACAATTAACAACAACTCCGGACTCATAAATAAGTCCTTACAATTTAACATAACATGGTTTTTACATCAACAACAGAGTTATAAACATATAACAAATAGCATATAACTATCAGATTGTATTCCACATAAAAGCTTCAAACTACTACTGAAAGTCCAAAACTTTTCGCAAGCCACTGTAGCGAAAAGCTACACTTTTCGCAAGCCAAAGCTGCGAAAAGTTCAAAACTCGCAACCCTCTGTTGCGAAAACTCCAGAACTCGCAACCCTCTGTTGCGAAAACCCCACTTTTCGCAATCCTCTATTGTGAAAACCTTCACTTTGCGCAACCTACTGTTGCGAAAAGTTCACTGTTCATCGTCTTCTCTACTGATTCAGCTCACCAGTTTGACTCATTAAGCCTACCATTTCTTAATTAAACCATACCACTGAGTTTATACACAAGTATAACAGATCTATAACAATTTTAATTGCTTAATTTTAATAAGAGTGAATAAACTCACCTTATCAGCTTTCTGAACACAGTGTTCTTCACAAAAACTCTTCTCAGCTTAATCCAAATCTGAACAGATGATTTATAGCTTAATACACCACTTAGATTAAGAAATTAGTAGAAGAAACTCAGATTTCCTTACCACAATTCTTCCAAAATCAAACTTTTCTTTCTTCTGCCTTCTGCTTTCTCGTTCTCTCTCTCGTTATTTCTATTCTCTCTCTGTTCTAATTTTGACTCCTTTTTGTGAAGCAAAATAACCAAAAGAAATCAGTATTTACAATACTGATTTTTTCTCTACTTAACACCTCATTAAAATGACGAGTCATAAACCCAATTTCCAACATACACCCCAAATTTTAAAGAAATGACACAACAACCCTCAAGTTTAATATTTCCTAGAGGAATCTTTAAACTTTTAACATTTGTATTTTAACCTTAATTGAATTATAATACTCTAAATAATTCAAGGTTACTCCAAATACAAATACATCCCAATCTTATTATAATAATAATAATAATAACGAAGATTTAGGATGATGTTACAGGCTGACTGTACACATTGCGCCATAGGAAATTACTAATAATAACCTATCTGAGATAAGAGATTTGAACTTGTCCAGAGTTAGCAAGTTACTTCAAAAGAAGTGAGTTCATCTCTTTATATACTGCATGCATTTAATGCAAGTCAGTATATACTTTACACGTGTCATCAGCTGGTTGGTTGCATGTCATTGACTTTTGTTGACAACCTTAGTAGCCGTAAGGATGAACAGTGTAGTATCAGAGTGGTTGTACGATTTCAGATTTTCGGAGGTTCTTTTCTGACATTTCGTACGGAGGCGTGCAAGGGTGGTTAAGACAAAAGTACTTTGTACGGAGGACTTCATGATCAGCTTTCGTTGATTCAGCGATCTATCATTTCATATCAGCGAATGATAGAGTTCAGCGATAGCTGAAGTCTTGTACTTGATACTTCACGTTGAGTGGACAAATCTGAGTCTTCGCTGATCCGCATCAGTTCATTAGGAGACTTGTCGCTGGTTCTTGAGCTTGATCTTCGACTTCAGCGTAGAACCTTTGTTGACGTGAAACTTGTCTTCAGGGATCATAAGTAAACAACTAACTTATCAGCGATCATCATAATGACTGAACAGACTCAGAGCATTAATGATGAACAGTTTCGCTGAATGTTTAACTTAAAGAGCGAGAGTTCCTATCAGCGATACTGGAAGATCTTAGTACTTATCAGCGATAGTGAAACTCTGATACATATTGTTTACTTACAATTTTCACTAAGTATAAGAGAGGGTCATTATCAAATCACTGAGGGTTTGGATCAACAATCTCCCCCTATTTGATTATGACATAGCAACAAAGAGAATTGCTATTTAATGAAAACATAAGGATAAAAAGAACTCATAAAATACTTGTCCCTTTTACTGTTTTCTGGGATCTTTTCAGTACTGATGGAGTAAAGTACATTCGCTGAAATCTTTCTTTAAAACTTTGAATCAGGTTACAAAGAGAAATGGAAAGATTATAAGTACGAGCGAAATAAATTACAAGTACAAAAGGATAACTGATAAAATAGATGAAAGAGGCGATCCTATCAGCTTACAGAGGTTCTTCCTTAATGAGAAGTTCATCAAGGGTCTTTTCAGTGGGGATCATCCAGTCAGGAACCGTTACACCTCGTTTTCTTTTGTTCAACGCTTCTTCAAAGATCAAGGGTTTTAGGTGTCGTGCCTGAATGTCTTTTCTGAAGTCACACCAGTAGATGAGATCTCTGAGCTGTTCGATTGGAGTGATTGGAAGCTCAGCGATCCGTTCAAAACATTTACGTCCGTCGTAGTCGAGAAAGAATATTCCATAAGGATTACTGATGACTTTACCAGGGACGAAAAGTTCACATGGTGGCAAAGAAATGTCAAGGGCAGATAGATCAGGGTCAGGACCAAGCACTTCAGCGCGAGAGAAACCAATTCCAGTTTTATTTCGTATGACAGGACCTGAGTTTGAATCTTGACGTTTCTTCTTCAGAGAGGCCCTTTTTCTTTTCAGCTTAAGATCAGGAAGAGGAGGAATGTCCACACAAGAAGATATCAAGTCGATCTGTCTGTTTATCAGCTTTTCGAAATGATCTTTGTACTTAGATTGTGACGATTGGATAGCTAACCTCATCTCCAGCCATTCAGAGAGACCATACCTTTTTACAGTGTCAGCGCGAAAGGCTTCAGATTGGCCATCTTCTCTGAAAAGTTTGATGTCAACAATAGGTACTCCGATAGAGGTTCTTCCAGAGATGAATACATTGTTGATCTTCGCTGGACGATATCTGAAGTGAATTTTCTCTTTACACCAGATCAGGGTGGTCTGAGAAACTTCAGTTTTCTTTTCCACGATCTTCTGGGCTTCTTCCCAAAGCTTTCGTTGGATTTGAATGGGAACACGTTTCTGCTTGGGGTCTTTGACAGATTCTTGAGTAAGCTTGATGGCGTATTCTCTGTCTTTTTCTTCAGTTTCCTTTCTTTCAGCGATTAGGCGTTCAGCTCTGAGGTGTTCCTTGTATTCAGCTTTTGAAATTTTGAACTTTGGAGGAACTGAAGGAAGTTTATCACGCCTCAGAATGATTCGCTGATCCTCGAATCGCTTTATTATTTCCTCTCTTTTCTTTTGTTCCTCTTCACTTAGCTTTTGAGGAGCTAAGGAAGGTCTGCGTTTGTGAGAGAGAGTATGTTCTTCACGTTCATCAGTCTCAGAGATCAAATCCAAGACTGAGATTATTTCTTCAGCGGCAGCTGGTAGTTTTGGTGAAGTCGCAGTTGTGGAGCCTTCAGCGATATCCTCAAACAGGGGAGAGGACTAGCTGAAACAGAGCGATCTTACCAGTAAGAACTTGGGTAGAAACAGATAGAGAAATTATTCAAGTGTATAGGCTTGGGTAGAGGAACTGATAGTGTATGACAGAGGAAGGATGGAGTAAGAGATGTTTAGTGTACCTGCCAAACCGGCTTTTCAAGCAAGATCGTCAGATTGTCATCTTCAGCGACGCTTTTGCCTTTGCCTTTCTCAGCTCCAGAGGCTGAGGGCTTTGTCTTTGTCCGCTCCCCTGAAGGTTCATTTATCGAGATTCCCTTAAGAGCTTTAATCCTTGGAGCAGGTTTGACGATAAAGAAGTCATCGTCATCTTCGTCATCATCATCATCATTCTTTGGAGAAGAAGATGGTTCATCATCAGGGATGTCGACGTCTTCATCATCTTCTGCTTCGGATTCTTCAGCGTCTTCTTCGAGTTGCTCCCCCTCAGATACAGAGGCGAGCTTCTCGGTTCCCTCAGGGTTTTCATCTCCCTGAGGTCCAGCGGCTGCTTCCGCTTCAATAGTCTTCTCACCCTCTTCAGCGAAGGTGAGGTCTTCGTTTTTCTCTCCCCTGATAGATTCATCATGGGAAAGGTCTTCAGCGCTCTTGGAAGGGTTTTCAGCGCTCTTCTCCCCCTCTTTTTCATGATGACTGGGGGAGGAATGGGTAGATTCAGCAGCATGGGTAGGTTCTCTGTCTTCTTGGCCAGAGAGACCTACGCGAACTTCAATCTTAGCTAATCTGTCTTCAAGGCCAGAAATAGCAGGATTGATCTTCTTCAGCTCTGTGCGATCCGCCGCTGTGAAGTTTTCAGTTTCAGGGACGGGTGCAGGAGCAGGATCAGGAGTATTGGCTTTGTTCAGCAGCTGCTCGACCATTGTCTTTATCGAGAAGAAACATGAGTTCTCAGTGGTTGTTGAGTCCATGTTTATTACATAAACATTTTCCAAACGATAACCGCTGAGAGCTGTCTTCTCCTTTTTGTCAGAGACAAAGCAGGATTCCTTAGTAAAAATTACTTTGTTATCCATGTCGCAGAGCTGACTGATGCTTAGAAGATTATGCTTCAGCCCTTCAACATATGCGACTCTTCTGAAGGAGGTTGTACCATTTGAAAGTACACCATACCCTCGGGTATGTCCTTTTCCATTTCCACCGAAAGTCACAGAGGGACCTTTCTCTTCCTTGTATTCAGCGAGCAGGCTTTTCTTACCAGTCATGTGTCTAGAGCATCCGCTATCGAGATACCAGATACCCTTCTTAACCTACAATACAAAGGAAGATTAGTTTTTCTTAGGTACCCACTTAACCATGTATACACGTTTGTCAGTAGAAGTAGTTGGAATGGAAGGTTCAGCAGTCTTCGCAGCATTTGAAGATTCAGCTTTGTCTTTCTTCACTTTGGTTAATTTCTTAACCTCAGTGGTAGAATTCACCTTGACCTGATTTGCACCAGGGTTGGTCTTCTTTGCCTTGGGGGCAATCTTCACCTTAGCTATCTTTTCAGCTTTGGTGGCTGTGGGGCACTTACTAGCAATATGATCAGTGAGTCCACAGTGATAACATTTCCTATAGCTAAAAGTAGTTCTAGGACCATTTGAATGCTGAGCTTTTAATTTTGAATTGGAAGTGCCAGCACCAAGTAAACTATTGGCTTTAGAAATGGGACGAACATTCAGTTCTTCAGATTTCTTACCAAGGACATCCACTCTGAGTCTAGGAGTAGATCGCTGAATAGATCCAGAGATCAGCTTCCTTGATCCAGAGGGATGTGTCACTGAAGCTTTAGAAGCATTCAGCTTTGGTACTAAAGTACCCTTCTGAGGAATTTGATAAATAACAATTCCTTTACCTTTGTCTTTAGAGACAGAGGTAGATTTTGAATAAACCATTTTCTCCTTGCCTTTTGAGGAGGTAGGAGTTTCCTCAGGGATTGGTGTAATGGACGAGGAGCACTGAGAAGATGAAGTATCAGCGACTGAGGATACGAACGTTCCAAATTTAAGCATTGAACGCTCAGTGGTTGGTTTTGAAGTTTCATATTTGTAACCCAAACCACGTTTATCACTCAGTGGAATTTGAGATTTTATTATCTCAGTGATCTTTGTTGAGGAATTACACCATCCTTCAACAGTAGCTTTTTCAGCTTTTAATGCAACGATAGCTTCTGCTCGTTCGATTTTGACTAGCTGATTTAAATATACTTGATCTTTAAAATATTCTTCAATTTTAGAAAGCTTTTCTATTTGAAGATGACAGTTTTTAAGCTTTTCAGCGAGATCAAGGTTTTGGTTTTCAACCACAGTTTTGCCGTTCATGGCTTCGTATAAACTTCTAGTCAAGAGATCGATCTTACGGAGACTATCAGCTTCATCAATATTTGCAATATTGGTAAAGAAAGAAGGTGATACCTGAATAGCAGAGGTTGAAGTGGAGGGAATGTCTGAACTTTCTTCCTCTTCTTCAATCTTGGCCATGAGACATTGATTTGCTTCATCATCTTCAGAATCAGATGATGATGCTTCTTCATCAGAAGCAGCCCAATCATAGTCAGCCATCAGGCCTTTGCCTTTCTTCTTAAAGCTTTTCAGCTTCGCATATTTTTCTTTCAGCTTTGAGTATTTGTCATCTTTATTCCTTGGAACAAAGGATTTCTTTGTAAAAGCTGAGGGTCTAGAAACTTTCTTAGACCTGCACTCGTTAGCAAAATGTCCTATCTTTTCGCAGTTAAAACAAGTAGCAGTAGCCTTATCAACAAAAACTGATGATTTAGGCTTGTCAGTTATGGAAAGAGGTTTATTCTTTCTAAACATTTTCTTCTTGGCAAATCTCCTGAACTTTTTAGTTAGGAGAGCCAAGGATTCATCATCATCTGAAGAAACAGAATCTGATGACCTTTCAGAGTTACTCTCTAACTCAGTGATAGTGACCGAGGGTCGCTGAGTAGAAAGTTCCTCTGAGATTAAAGCAACATGGGTGCTTTTGGAATCTTTTACAAGATTCTTCTTAAGATGGCTTGATTGCTCATGATTCAGCAACGTGCCATATAAGGTAGCAAGGGTCATTGATCTTAGATCCTTTGATAGCTTGAGACACATGGAATAATTGTCCCAACTTTCAGGTAAACATTCTAGAAACTTTGTCAGCACTTCAAAGTTAGAATATTCCTTACCAACAGTTTTCAGATCTATAATTAAACAATTAAAACGTTGGTGAACTTCAGAGAGAGTTTCATTCTTACCAGAAATGAAGCTTTCGTATTGTCTTACCAGGTTGATCTTTCTTGAGTCCTGGACTTCAGACGTTCCTTCATACTGAACACATATTGTGTCCCACATGGCTTTTGATGTTTTCAGATTCATGACGGAATGGTAGACTTCGTCAGGAAGAGCCATGGATAGTATAGATCTGGCTTTTGTATCTATAGCCACTTTCTTCTTATCTTCGTCAGTCCATTGATGGATTTCTTTAGGTACCAGCCTTTCTGGAATAGCAGGTCTATTCTCAGCGCCTGGAACTGCAGCATCAATTCTTACAGGGATGAATGGACCATTCTCAAGATAGTAAGGCATAGTAGGGTCTACACCTTCTAAGAAGAGTGTCATCCTATTTTTCCATAAGTTGAAGTTATCTCTGAAAAATCTAGGGGGTTTTGCAAGAGAACCATTGTCTATATAATTTGTGTTTGTATTGGTGGCCATTTTCAGATAATAGCAAGGAAGAGAAATATCTTAGATTAGATCTTGTTTATGAGATTAAACAAATCCGCTCTGATACCACTTGTTGGTCCCGAAGGCCTATACAAGTTTGTAGAAGGGGGGGGGGGGTTGAATACAAACACACAGATTTTACTTTTCTAAATTGTTTATTGATAAATCATTAACAATTTACAGCTTGTTGCGGAAACAAGATTAAGGATAAACCTAAATCTAAACAAGTTGGAATACTAAGATTTCTTGCACTAAGAGAGATAAGGAAATTACTAATAATAACCTATCTGAGATAAGAGATTTGAACTTGTCCAGAGTTAGCAAGTTACTTCAAAAGAAGTGAGTTCATCTCTTTATATACTGCATGCATTTAATGCAAGTCAGTATATACTTTACACGTGTCATCAGCTGGTTGGTTGCATGTCATTGACTTTTGTTGACAACCTTAGTAGCCGTAAGGATGAACAATGTAGTATCAGAGTGGTTGTACGATTTCAGATTTTCGGAGGTTCTTTTCTGACATTTCGTACGGAGGCGTGCAAGGGTGGTTAAGACAAAAGTACTTTGTACGGAGGACTTCATGATCAGCTTTCGTTGATTCAACGATCTATCATTTCATATCAGCGAATGATAGAGTTCAGCGATAGCTGAAGTCTTGTACTTGATACTTCACGTTGAGTGGACAAATCTGAGTCTTCGCTGATCCGCATCAGTTCATTAGGAGACTTGTCGCTGGTTATTGAGCTTGATCTTCGACTTCAGCGTAGAACCTTTGTTGACGTGAAACTTGTCTTCAGGGATCATAAGTAAACAACTAACTTATCAGCGATCATCATAATGACTGAACAGACTCAGAGCATTAATGATGAACAGTTTCGCTGAATGTTTAACTTAAAGAGCGAGAGTTCCTATCAGCGGTACTGGAAGATCTTAGTACTTATCAGCGATAGTGAAACTCTGATACATATTGTTTACTTACAATTTTCACTAAGCATAAGAGAGGGTCATTATCAAATCACTGAGGGTTTGGATCAACACGACGACACATCAGCGACCAACGTACGGCTTCTCTCTCTCTCTCTCTCTCTCTCTCGCTACCCTCTCTCTCTGCAGGTCACTTTTCTCTCACCGACAGAACCAGTGGCGGCGGCGGCGACGGTTTGTGTGAGGTCCGGCGGTGGCAGCAAGGGGAAAGGGAAAGGGAATCGGCGATGAAGGCTAGAAGGAGAAAAGATTAGGATTTTCGTGGATGCTCTTTGCGTGGGACGAAAGTGAACGAGAAAGGGAAGGGGGTCGGTTCCTTAAGGGTCGATCCCCATGCAAGTTTCAAAGAATTACAAAATGGTCCATGTCTTCAAGTTTCCTTACAAATAGTTTACAAACTTAACCAAACTAGTCCCTCCTCATCACGCTTTAACATTTGGTCTTTTCCGTTAAAATTCGATTAAAAGAAATTATAAAATAAATAAATAATCAGGAAGAAATCCATACCGGGACACGGGCTTTACAAGATTTGAGGCGTATTTATAGTAAAATTAACACCATCGTTTATATCATCAAATTGACGAATATAAATTTGACATTCATCTTCGACGATCATGTTGTGCATGATTATACATGCTCTCATTATTTCTCCAATTATCTCTTTGCACTACATACGAGATGACCCACATATAATAGCGAAACGTGATTTGAGTACCTCAAATGCTCTCTCTACATCTTTCCTAGCAACCTCTTATTTCTTTGCAAATAGTCGATGTTTGGGGATTGAGGTAATGGAATTGACTTCACGAATGTAGCCCAATTAGAACAGATCCCATCAGCAAGATAATATCATAAATTGTAATTGTTACCATTGACGGATAAATTAACTTGTGGAGACTTATGATCCCTTTTTTCATATTGACCATGCCATGATACGGGACAATTTTTCCATTGCCAATGCATGCAATCAATATTTCCTAACATACATGGGAATCCGCATTATTGTCCATTATAAAGTAATCGTTCAAGGTCTGTAGCGTTTGGCCTTCTCATATACTCGTCCCCAAACATGGCAATAATAGCTTGTACGAACTTCTTGACGCGTTCAATTGTCGTTGTTTCCCCAATTTGTAAATATTCGTCAACGGCGTCCACGCTTACACCGTATGCTAACATACGCATTCTAAACGAACAATGATGTATTTTTATGTGTTAAGTTTGATTTTTTTAATATGTAATTTATTTTATTGTACTTTAATATAAATTATATTTTGCATTTTTTTAATATTTATGCCTTTCAAACAAAATTTTTATTAACAAATAAAATTATTCATAAATTTTTTCATAAACATACTCTACAAAACATGATTTGACATAAAGCAATTTCTAATTTAGAAATTATTCCCTACAATTTCTTATACTATTCACTGCCACATTAGCAAAAAGTACTGATTTGACATTTGCAAATTACCAAAACCAATTTCTAATTTAGCAATCATACTCACAACCACTACAATTTTCTAAAATAGAAATCCTAGTTGGCACTTTTGCAATCTAAATGATATCCAAATGAAATCCTTGTTGTGGATGCTCTAACCCACATA
The DNA here is from genome assembly GCA_033807775.1 of Saussurea involucrata. Lineage (NCBI taxonomy): Eukaryota > Viridiplantae > Streptophyta > Magnoliopsida > Asterales > Asteraceae > Saussurea > Saussurea involucrata. The sequence goes on from CM066319.1 coordinate 2,711,867, forward strand.
TGTCAATTCGGTTTGAGATTTCATAACTTCAGTATTTAGTTACATTATGTTACACGTGTGCAAAAAAATCAATGTATATGTATAACAGTTATAAAATCGGACATCTGATAACCGATTAATGTATACGCAAACAGTTATGGAAGGTATCTGATTAGGTTTTAACCTAAAATCGGACGACTACGATTCTAAAACAATTATAATAGGCTCAATTATGGGGTGAAATCGAATCTAATACCTTTCATAACTGTTTTATGACCATAAGTATTTAAGTTCGTTATTGATTTATAACTGTAGGTGTTCAAACCAGTTATCGATAATATTTTAAAGTTTTTTAAGGTTTGAAAGTTAAGTTAACAAAAAAAACCCAAACACGCGCCTATTTCTCTCTCTATAAAAGAGGCAACGCTCTCAACACTCTTTGAGTTGCCATCAACACGATGTCAGAAAGAGTCTACGGCGGCGGTGGTGGTTACGGTGGCGACGGTGCCGCACCGCAGTTATACTTCTGTTACCAATGCAACCGTACGGTCTCCATTAGACCATCGGCAACCGCCTCCTCCGAACTCGTTTGTCCCAATTGTAACGACGGATTCCTCGAGGAATACGAAAACCCTAACCCTCCCCCTCCCCCAAATCCTTTCCTTGCCTTCGAAGATGCTTCGCCGTTCGCTTCCTTCTCTTCTGGTTTTCCGTTCGTCTTCTCCACCACCAACTCCCGTGCCGGCGGTGCGAGTGGCGGCGAGTTCCAGAATCCGAATGATCTCTCGGCGCTTTTTGGTGGTCCGATGTCGCGATCTGGAGGCGTTCAGAACCCTGGGGAGTTTAATCCGTTTGCGTTTCTTCAAAATTATATCAATACATTACGAGCAGGTGGAGCGAACATCCAATTTGTTATTGAAAACAACACCGATGGTGATCCGTCAGGGTTTCGTCTCCCGTCCAATCTCGGAGATTACTTTATGGGTCCAGGTTTAGAACAATTAATCCAACAGCTTGCTGAAAATGATCCTAATCGGTATGGCACACCCCCTGCTTCAAAATCAGCGGTTGAAAACCTACCTAATATCAAAATCACAAATGAGTTGTTGGAATCGGATTATTCCGATTGTGCAGTTTGTAAAGACAGTTTTGAACTTGATGAGGAGGCAAAGCAGTTGCCATGTAAGCACATTTATCATCAAGATTGTATTATGCCATGGTTGGAGCTGCATAACTCTTGTCCTGTTTGTCGGTATGAGTTGCCTACAGACGATCCAGATTATGAGAACAGGTCTCGCCAATCTTATACCGGTGGTAGTGGTTCAGTTGCTGCAGCGCCGGTTGGTGGTTCTCAGGATAATCCTTTGACACCAAGGACTGCAGAGAGGAGGTTTAGGATAAATCTGCCTTGGCCTTTTGGTTACAGTACATCTGCTGAGACGAGCAACAGTGGAGCAGGGAACAACAATTCAGGAGATGCTAACCAGGGGAGTGGTGGTCAGGCTAGACAAGAGGATCTTGACTAAAGACAGGTCTGTGAGAATGTGTTCGGTTATGCAAGTGCTTTTTTTGTCCTTCATATGTGTCTATCTCATGTTATGGCTGTGCAAGAAGGAAATTATCATTGGAGTTGCCTATTTGATTACTCACTTCAAGTTGTTTCAGTTGTGATTTGTTCAAGTAATGACTTTGAATTGTTCCCTAGAATTAGAAGGCTATTAAACAAATATTTCATATATAAAAGCCTATTTGAAGCTTTAGTTTGTGAAGTACAAAATATCTCTAGGGCTTTTGGTGTTCTATATATCAATACATTTTGAATCAATGTAGTACCTAAGGATCCTTATTGTCAACCAAGTGGGAATGAATCATCTATCTGAATAAATTTTTGGATCAATGTAGTACCTAAGGATCCATGTTGTCGACCAATGGGGATGAATCATGATCCGGGATTGGCGATAAATTAGGGAAAATAATCCAATGCTAAAAATGCGTAACTAGTGAATACTTATCCATCGACTTTCAAACTTTGGGAAATTTATTACACATTGAAATGCTAATGAGAACCTCTTTCCATGTGGGTGAAAATACAATGATCAAACATTACCATAGATGGCCACTATAAAAAAAATCAGAAATTATATTTGTATCGGCTTCCATTCGCTGGTTGAGTTGCTCTTACCAAACCCGATGCAAGAGAAGCAAAAGACGCATCTAGCTTTTGCTAGTGCAAGGAAGACAAACCTTGGAAAGAGATAATTAGCTAGAATAATGTGTATACAACAAGAGTATTTAGTTTGTATTTGGGGAGGTTACTATTATGGGAGTGAGATAGATACCTTCCCAAAATAGAACAACTTACATGAAATCTTTAGTGCCAAGTAAACTCCAAATTGTAGATGCCTACATTCTCATTTCAAGGGATCTTTGCACTTCGAAAGCTATAAAGTCGAAATAACACACTTATGAGTTTTGAGTTATTTGTGTATTATAAAATGTTCCTCTAAAACTTTCTATTTCCATGGCTGATAGCGTCAAAACATCTTAACCTTCTTACGTGGGGTTTCTTTGTTGTCATTGCTATACTTGAGGTTTCTTCAAATAGAAATGGGGTTTGTTTTCTGTGCAAGGATGTATAATGTTTTGTTTTTACAAGCTACATTCTATGCTATAATATCTTGTGATGGATAGGAGTTTGTTGAGAATCATTTATAAAAAATCTAGCTTAAGAAAGGTTGCCGAAGATAGCTGTAAACAACATTTATTTGTTCATTTATTATTTAGTTTGCTTTAGCTGTTTATTCATTCCTTATATAACACTGTTTACAGCAGCAGTAAAGATTTTATTTACTGCCTTGTATGCTCATTGCTCACATGTATTTACTTCATTTAATTTTCTTTAACTTTGTGCTATGCATTACATTCAAAATAGTACAAGAGTAAGCAATGGAAATATTTTTTGCACAATATATGTTACGTAATCAACTGATTACGTAAGTAATTTGTATTATAATGGCTGGGATTGATTACAAACTGGAAGAATGAAAGGAAACGTTAATGGAGGGAAGAAAGGAAAAGTACAGAATGAAATATCAACCACAGTGGGTCCCAGGGAAGAATCCCTCCTCTATGCTATTGCAAGAGTCTAACAAACTAGATATTTTCTACCTGCCATTCCACATGACACTACCTCTTATTATATAGTTAACTATTACTTCTCTTTATGGGCTTTGAGATTCCTTATGGGCCTTGGTCCTCCTAGAATAAACCTTCCATGTTATGGGCTGACATAGGTGGACTTAATTGTTGTTCTTGGTCTGGATTCGCATCACTTGGCCCTCCTTCAAAATTGGTCTTGTCCTCAAGACCAACTTTAGAAAATTGACTCTGAATCGTCAAGACATCCTCCCATGTTGCATATTCTAGCGCTTGACCTTTCCACGGGATTAGCCATTGACGAATCGTATCACCTTGACGATTAAACAACCGTGTGGTTCGGATAGACTTCGGATACAAGCGATTCGCCACTTCCAAATCAAATTCCACTGGTAACATCTTGTCCACAACGGTTCCCGGTACCGCTTTCTTTAACAATGAAATGTGAAAGACGGAATGAACCTTAGAGGAAAGAGGTAATTTTAGGCGATATGCTACTGGTCCTACACGCTCCAGTATCTCGAATGGACCAAAAAATTGAGCTGCCAATTTTTGATTAAGACGTTGAGCCACCGATAATTGGCGATAAGGACGTAGTTTAACGTAAACATGTTCACCAACTTGGAAGGACATGTCGCGTCGCTTTTTATTAGCTTGAAACTTCATCTGACTTTGTAATTGTTGCTGTTGTTGTTCGGTCAAATCAGATGCCCCAGGTAACTGCCCTTTGTTTCCTTGAGGTAATGACGAATTCCCTTCAACATTTGAAAGCCTACCTTGAAGTGAGAGCTGGCCTGAACAGGGTGAACAGACTCCTTGTAAACTGACCTCTTGACCCTTATAAAAGAATTTCATCGAGTGAGATTCCCAATTATGCATCACATCCCCGAGAGTTTGTAGCCACTCTATTCCCAACACCATATCCCAGCTGTCCATATAAAAAATTAGCGCATCTACAACAAATTCACATGTACCAAAAGTGATTGGTACCGCTGTGCATTTTTGGGATACAAACACCTTGTGCCCATTACCCAATTTGATTTGTAAACCTGCAAACAATGTTATTGGGAGGTCTAACGTATTTGCCAATTTTTTTGAGATGAAATTATGTGTTGCCCCGCTATCAATCAACACTACAATCGGTATACCTCTTAAACAACCTTCTAATTTGACCGTATTTAGTGCCGACTTCGAATCACCCGCTCCCATGAACTCAACCACGGAAAATTCTCCACCAACCACGTCTGGTTCATCTCCTATCTCGTCTCCCTTACTTAAATCGATAGCACACAAATTTCCTTCTAAATCCGAATCTTCATCGTCGGCCAATAACATTACTCTCAAATTGGCTTCTGGACATTTATGCGAAGGACCAAATCGCTGTCCACATTTGAAACACAAACCCTTTTAACTTCGGTCTTCCCACTCGGTACGGGACAACGTTCGAAATCCATGATTTCGAGAGGTCGAGTTTTGGCTACCTTCGTTTCTCACAGATCCCCCAATCGTCGAATTAGAACCTGACCGAGAAGGATCAATTCTAGTCGATGGTCCTCGATCGTTTTCGGTATTAGGGTTTTGGGCCTTAACACCACTCTGGCCCAATTGAGTAATAGGAAACCCAAAGGAATTATTATTAGAGACATTATATTGGGTCTGGTAACGATACCTTGATGATAACGTCTGATGTTCAGACGGATGGAGCATCTCTTCAACATCTTTCGCCAAATACATGGCATCGAGACGAGTTTGAGGTCGGTGGAGGCGCACCCATCGCTTAACCTCAGGTTGTAATCCCGCCAAAAAATAGCCCAATGCTTGAGACTCCGGTAAACTAGGAACAAGAGATAATAGGTATTCAAAATCGTCGATGTAATCGTGAATGGAATTGACCTGTTTGATCGTCGATAGTTGTTCATAAGGATTTTGGATCTCCAAACAACTGAACCTCTGCAACAACTCTTGAACTAATTGCTCCCAACTCAGATTTACATGAATGTCCTTCACTACCGAAAACCAATGTTGTGCTACCCCCGACATGCTTAATTACGCTAGACGAGTTCGCAATTCTGGAGCGGTTCCATGAATTTCGAAGTAGAGCTCGGCCTTTGCAATCCACCCTTGAGGATCGAACCCAGAAAATTCAGGTAGTTTGATTTTCTTAGTTGCACAAAAAGGATTTTCTCCCAATCGACCACTGTTCACGTTGAACGACTGAAGAGGAGGAGTTTGATTTGGTGGAGTATGGATACCTGAACCGTTAGAGCTATTGGGTGGAATAGGATGACCTGAACCAGATGCATCTCCGGTTCCCGCATCCAGGCCCTGTCGAGATTTCATCCACGCCATCACAAACGATCTGAATTCCTTTTGCTCAGCTTGGTCTTCCAGATTTTTTTATTGCTCCTTTGATCTCTAACACATCAGTGTGTAATGCCTGAATTCGTTCTTCATGATTTTCGATTCGAGATTGCAAGCGTGTCTCCATCAGATCCGGTAGGTCGGACCAATGTTACGTAATCAACTGATTACGTAAGTAATTTGTATTATAATGGCTGGGATTGATTACAAACTGGAAGAATGAAAGGAAACGTTAATGGAGGGAAGAAAGGAAAAGTACAGAATGAAATATCAACCACAGTGGGTCCCAAGGAAGAATCCCTCCTCTATGCTATTGCAAGAGTCTAACAAACTAGATATTTTCTGCCTGCCATTCCACATGACACTACCTCTTATTATATAGCTAACTATTACTTCTCTTTATGGGCTTTGAGATTCCTTATGGGCCTTGGTCCTCCTAGAATAAACCTTTCATGTTATGGGCTTAGACATAGGTGGACTTAATTGTTGTTCTTGGTCTGGATTCGCATCAATATACAATATACAAAATGCAATATTATCTTTTATTCTGAAAATTACATTTTTGTGACTTAAATTTCAATTTGATGTGATTCTCTGATCTGAATTACTTTTGAAATTGATTCCATTGTTTTATGAAACATGCAATTTACATCAGTTAGCAGTGTGTAGTTTGCCAATATAATGATATAACTCATATAAGTACTTACCGCGGTCATTTTCTGAAATTATGGTCAGGATCATGATTTGGTATAGCGGTCAAAAATTAGGTTTACGAATATTATGTGTGTATATATATAAAGAAGTACAGAGCTTTACATATATATAGACGAAGGATTGTGCGAGAAGAAGAGTTAAGGTGAGAAGGTAAGAGAGGATCTGGACTGGACCATTGATCACTTTTAATCTCAAACCCACCCATGAATCACGCTTGATACGGGGATTGATCCAGTGCATCTCGGTGCATCTCATCCTAATGTGCATGCAAGGGTGGAGATTCCTTCTCACCATAACTTTCATTCTCACCGGAACCCAACCCAACCCAACCCTATATATATATATGTCTAATACTAGTTTGGTGCCACATATGGGAAATTAAACCTTTCACAAGTTCATGTAAATGGTTGTAAACCGTAACCGTCCATCTCAATTTTCATCACAACTTGCTTCCAGTTTGTTTATTGTCTGGGTGTCATAACTATGCTTCCATATGTGCATCTTTAGTTTATGATTGAGATAGTTTTATTTCCTCAATCCTTAATTAAATTTTAGTCGAAATAATTATTCTCAATAACAAGTAAATGATCTCTTTTTGCTCTATATAGTTTTTAATATCTAGACTATTCCTTTCAGGTGTCTTTAGATTTTGGTTGACTTGTTATTTCATGTCCACTTGAATATTGTTGAATTAACTGTTCCTTAGTAGTGAGTGTTTAATATTATCGTAGAAGTACCTATTTCATCCTGCTTATAATGACAAATATTAAAATGAATTTAGGTATCGGGTAACCAAAAATTGAGGAAAAGAAAGTTCTACAGATCACATTTAATCATCCATTCATCAGGCTTTATATGTCAAAAGGCTCGAAAATAGCAAATGAAAACGAATTAGTTGCTGACAAGTTTTTGGAAAACTAAGGTGTGTGGAACATTATCTTGGTATTGTCACACTCTAGCTAGAACTACACCATGGGTTCCTTAGATTAAAGGTTTTGGGAACATTATGTTGGTTGGAATAGAAATGGTGAATCTGTTTGTAGTGCTTAATTGACTTAGAGATGAGAAAGAAAACACTTAGGTGGCGTTTGTTTTTTAAGAGGTGCTGAAGTCTGAAGCCTGATTTCACCACTGGTTTTTAAGAGTTGGTGCTGAAGCCTGAAATCTGAATAAAAAAGACTTTGTTTTTCTAAGCTGAAAATGTCTGAATATGTATAATTTTCCATTCCCATAAAGAACAAACAGTTTGTTATTCAATTATCAAGATTATGAAGAACAAGCAGATCAAAAACAGTATGATGAACAACAAGCAGATCAAAAAACATAAGATGAACACCAATCAAATTTATATAGATCAGGCTCTTTTAGAAGATATGTAACCAAATGAAAAAAAAAGATCTGTAACCAACCCAAATAGAAGATCTACAACCAAATCAAAACTCAAAACAGTAGCAAACAAATAGACAGAGAATGAGTAGACCGCCGGAGAACGAGCTTGACCAGAGAATGACGCCCGGAGAACGAGCAACATGAGAACGAGGCCGATTATTACACCGATGAGTCCGTTATTACACCGAACCGCAGCATCAGGACGATTCAGGAACCAAACCGCAGTAGCAGGACGATTCAGGAACCAAATCGATGCAGTAGGGTTTCTTCAGTCGATAGAGAGCAGCGATAGGAATGAGAGGAAATACATACACCTTATCATAAACATAAACCCACAAATCAAAACTTGAATCAAGACGAACCATAGGGTTCGAGAAATGAGAGAACAAAGCTTCTGTTTTATTCTCCATATTATTTGTTGAAGTTATTGATAATATTTGTTGAAGTTACTGATATAGAACATCATCCAATTTATGCTCATGCTACCTGTTCTTCTGAAGTGCTTTGTTTCTCCGGGAGAGCCTATTTTCTTACTATAAACCTTCCTGTTATTCTTTCCCTGCTACATAATTGTTGAACCTTCCTAGGCTAGGAACATGAATTTTTTATAACCATTGCCTGCTATATATTTCGATGCCAAGGACAAAAGAGTATGTCGGCCCAATTTTCTATATAAAAGTTTACACAAAGCAACACCCACTATTCCTAATGAATTCATGAAAGCTAATAAATCTCACAAAATATCAATTAAATTGGTAATTGGCAGAAAGCTTGGCAGAAAGCATCTCCCACAAAATATCAATTTTAGACCCAAGATTATTTGTATTTGGCAGAAAGCATCTCCCACAATTTCATATTTTTAGGGGAATTACACATTCTTTAATTCTAAAGATTGAACAAAACACAACACCCATCAACAATCAAGAAATATTTGGCATAAAGTTGCACAAAACAGGGACGATTATATATAAACTAGAAATAGACGACATATATAAAACGAGAAACAGGGACGAGAATAGAAAACGAGAAACAGGGACGAGAAAAGGGAGTACCTGATCGAAGAACATTGATGGAGTCGATGGAGAGGAAGGCGATGGAGAAGAGTCGCTAATCTGATAAGAGGCGATAATCAGAGCGTGGGAGTACCTCTAAGCGAATTAGAGGTTTGGTTTCCACCTTTTGATTTAGAGGATATTCAGGGATAAGACCCTCTGAAAATTAAAAATAAACAAACAGTCTGATTTTAGAGATGTCTAAGCGAATTAGAGAAAAGAGCCCAATAAGAGCTGAAACCCAAAAAACAAACAGGCCCTTAAACTCCAATAAAATATAATGGAGGAAACTCCAAGGTGGCCGGTTAATCGTCCCTAAGGGCTCGTTTGGTACACTCGATAGTACATGACAAATAAGTATTATTTGTTAATTTTATTTATTTCTAAAAAACACAGACACTAAACTACTCATTAGGGGTAAATTGGTCATTTTACTTTTACCAGTCCTGTTCTGTTCTGTTCAGTTCAGTACTGTCTTACCAAATGCTGAACAATTGTTTTGTCTTGTTCTGTCCTGTCCGTTGTACTAAACGCACCCTAAGAATTGTCGAAGATTTGAGGGATTTAATTTGACATGGGTGGTTTAGTAATTTATCAAGTTTGTCTCGCCTCTCTGATTTTTGTTCCACCTAATTTGGTGGGACAGAAAATATGCATTTTTGTCTCACTCAGGCAGGGATGAGGATTTATTTTCATACCCAAAGCGAGCTCGGGGCAGGGTTGGGGATGTCATTACCCGCCCCTAATCCGAATCCAATTAATTTTTATTTTAGTTAATATACACATCTAGTGTGTGTATAAATAAATATATATGTATATATTTATTATTAAATGACAAATATATTTGATATTTCAATATGGTTACAAATGCGTGTCTAAACGTATATTTTTTTATGTGGATTTAGACAGGGGGGAGAATCGGAGGTGGTGCTAGTCGTGTACTATGTTGAACATACAGTTGAACCTTCTTTAGATATACATGGAAGATTAGAGAGATAGATTGATGTATCTTTTTTAGCATCATTTCTTTAATAAGAATATGCAATTTTAAACTTTTGTGGGTTTTCAGATATATGCACCTTTTATCATATGTTATTTTGGATATGGGCATATACAGTTCTTGTGCATCTGTTTTTGGTTTTCATTTGTATATGAAACTCTTGATCGTACTTTTTTTGCCGAAAAATGAGTTTTTGCAGGATAATTTGCTTTCTGGTTCGTCATTCTGTCTTTGCAGCAAGCGGAAACCAAATTCGAGACAGAAATCGACATCTTCAGGTTTCTACTCTTTAGTTTTTGTGGTTTCTGCTGGTAACTTTTTTTAGAATGTCATGTCGTTTAAACTGTAATCTCTTATTCTGGGTTATTTTTAAGGAGGTTTAACGTTTTTTAAACAAAAAAAATCTCTGATTCAAATCTGTTTTGTGTTGATTGTTGGTAAGACTAAGGGGACGTTTACCAAACGTTACCTGGGTAAGCGTTTACCAAGCCTCGTTACCTTACCGGATGAATATGGTAAGGACCAAGAATCTTACTCGGTAAGAGCGAGGCATGTGCCAAGAGTCTTACCCGGTAAGTGAGGGCAACGACTCTTGCCACGGTTAGCGCTTACCGGGTGCATTGTTGCATACAATGCATTTTGATGGACTAAAATGTTACCTGGCAAGTAAATAATAGTGTTAAATTTTACGGGTAAACGCTTACACGGTAAGAATTTAGTAAACGACCTTCCTTACCATTGAGCATGAAATGGACCAAGAAACTTACATGGTAAGAAGCATGACAACGTCCGATTGTTTTAGGTGCTGTTTGGTTGGTTTTCCAGTAAGTTTTGTATGGATAAAGATGTCTATGTGTAAAAATCTATCTGTTGAGAGGGTTTTCTCATAGACTGGAGCATGACTCTTAATTGGGATGAGTAGATCTGACTTTCTGCATAAAGTCTTCCTCCCCCCTACCCCCTCTGAAACTTAAGCCACTCTCTATGTCATTAAGACACCACCAAACAACCATGTATAGCTGATTAAATAAGTTGCAAGTTCCATTAAGCTCATTACGCTGATAAAAAACATGCTCCTACCTGTAAGTGTTTTGTAAACATATTGATGGCCGAGAATGTTGATTTGTAAGCGCTTGCCTGGTAAGTGTTTTGTAAACACCCCCTAATATTCTTTTATCATATTTTAAAAAGTTATTGATTTTTATCAGAATACATGTTTTAAGTCAAAATATTTTAATTTATATTTATTTTGGAACGGAGAGATGAAATCGCTCTATTTGGGTTGGGTTTGATTGTTCTATTATTGGTCATCGATCTAGGTTAATTGATTAGTCCCTCTGTCTCAAAATAGGTGTCTACATTTCTATTGGTCCTAGAATATGTGTCTAGTTTTACAAGTAGATAATCAAATATTTCTAAAAGCACCCTAGATAAATAAATTGATCAAGGGTAAAACTGTCATTTGGTTTACTAAAAATGTATTAATTATGTAATGTCTAAAATTGTGTTTTTTGTATTGTGTATACTTATTTTGAGAGGGAGGGAGTATTAAATAAGTCCCTTCTTTAGTACCCCTTTGGATTTGTGTTGGACCTACACTTGTAGGAACTCTCATGTCACAACCATAAAGTCAAACAAATAAGTTTCTAGGGCTGTCGTCACACTCTTAGCTGGAACTGGAAGGAAGTGGAAAGACCAAAGGAGTACTGTTTAGATGTTAGTGGAATCATATTTAGTTTTTTTATTAACTTTTTAGTTATTAATTATAATTAGATAATGATAATAAATAAAAAAACAAGTCATAAATGGGTTACAAACAGGTTGAAAGTAGGTTGTAAATAGGTTAGGCGGGTTGACCCATTTAACTTAAATGGGTTGAAAATCTCAACCCAACCTGCTACTATTGGGTTGGCGGTTAGGTCACTTTTTGCCACCCCTTCTCATGGTTAATATGGAGTTTACGTATGCGTAAAAGTGGATTGACCGACCTTTCATGTAGACGCAACATAAAATGTCATACGTGTTTTTTCGTAGTCTATGGTGGCGTTTGTTTTTTAAGTGGTGCTGAAGTCTGAACACTGATTTCACTTCTGATTTTTAAGTGGTGGCGCTGAAGTCTGAAATCTGAATCAGAAAGACTGTTTGTTTTTGTAAGCTTAAATCTGAAAAAATCTGAATACGTATTATTGATTATTTTATCTCTGAAAATGTGATACTGTTAAATTAAATTAAATTATACTATTAAAATTACTCTTCATAACAACTGAAATACGTTAATCGATTCAAATACAATAGAAAACATGAACAAAGTCTCCTAACAACTAAAATCAATTTCCGTTTTGCATCAATTGTGTCGCAATTTCTTCTCTTAAACTAGCCATATATGTTTGGTCAGCGGTACTCCCATGCAATTGAACCTCTTCGGCATCATCACCACCATCATCCCCTTGGACATTGGTTTGATCATATATGGCTTCATTTGTCCACCTTACACGTTGAACACTCTCGTCCATCTCTAAAAACCACAAAAAAGTAAAAAAATTGTTTTACATAGTCCACCTAACACGTTGAAAATTGGAAGCATACCAACACATAGGAATGTAAATACAAAATACCATACCACCAAAATTATAACCAAGTACACAAACAAAAGTTAGGACACAAAAAGCACCAAACAGAAACAAAACAAAAAATATGTTATGTACTAATTGAAAAAACAAACCAGAAATCGAGCTAGTTTATTCATTCTTGAACCGTTATGTATTGTAGCATTACTCAACTGTTATGTATTTGGACTTTTGCTAGTTTATTCATTCAATTAATTATACTAAAAACGAACCAGAAATTGAGCATATTAGGCCAAAAATCGAACCAAAAACCGAGCAGATTTGTAGAAATCGAGCAGATTAGTGAAACAAAAATCAAACATAAAAGTGAAACCAAAATCAGATTTCTGTATGTGAAAAGTGTGCTTGCTTCCTTGTTGTCTTTCTCAAAGCACTCCACTTTCAACATTTTAACCTCACACATTGCAAAACCAATCTTGTAATTTTTTTTGAAAAGCAAACTTTAATCACCAATCAAAAATTTATGCCCACAACAATTACTGTGTAATATCAAACCATAACTATCTACCAAGTTATTCATAGCGGATGCATCATCCTCAGAGACTCGATTGGTGAACAACAAAGTTTTGTAAGTAAATTTCACCCAGTTCTAAAGAATTGGACAACAATATAAATTCATGAAAACCAAATGGAACACAGTCAGGCATCACAAATAACAATAATATCTCAAATGGTACCATATAGAAGCAGAAATATCCATAATTAGAAGAGATACCTTGAGTTTCGCCTGCATTTCACGAACTACCCCTGCTTCTTCAATGTCTAATGCATATCCTCCAAATCCTAAATCAACCAAACAAGAAAAAGAAAACCCTAGAGTCAACAATGGGGTCAATCACAGAGCACCTGTATGCCTTCAATCATTAATCAAAAGAAAATGACATTCTCACATTCAGAAAAACAGAAATTCGACCTTAGAGTTGTTGTATTTGGCTTCGTTCCTTGACATCTTTCATCTGGTATTTCTTCTCGGCCACAAACTGGGTGCTCTTGATCTTGTTCCGCCGTGTAATCCAGATCTGTGTTGAAGCCGGAGTGGAGATCGATTGAAGGCTGAAGCTGCTCGTACGTTAGAGAGAGTTTTTGGGAGGAGGCGGCTGAAAAAGTGAACAAAAAGTGAAAAAAGTGATTAGGGTATCACTTTTTCGGTCAGTGGAGAATAAGTGATAAGTGGATGAGAATTAGGGGAAAAAACAAACAGACTTATTTTGCTTACATCTGACCGAAAAAGTGAAAAGTGCTGAATAAGTGATGAATTGTGAAAAACAAACAGCCCCTATGTTTATAAAGTTTTTGGGCTTGGAAATTACATTGTAACCGAGTTACAAAATAGTCGTCGAGTGTATATGTTGAGACTTGAGAATGATAATTCTAGCCCCTATGATGGATTTAGTTTTAAAAAAAATGCATCAATGCTCATATAGTCTAGCAAGGCTTATTATTTGTACCGTTTTTCTCGAGATAATAGAATAAGAAAATTGAACATAATAAGAATAGAGTAGAAATGTATCGTGTTCGATCTGGATATCTAGCACCGAAAAAACACAAGACATTGAAATGGCCCAATAATTGATTAGTGGTTGCATTAATGGTTTTTGTCATTTTGGTAGTTATGATGTGTTTTTTTGCAATAATGGTTTTTGTCATACACTTGAACATATTTCAGATAAAAAAACTAATTAACAAAAATGTGTTGGTTAAGTATATCCAACGTATGATCCAAAATAGAGAAAATGAAGATTTTGGGCAAAAAGTTGCTTTAACGAATTCTCCAAAATGGAAAAAGTTATGCGGAAGGGGACTTGGAGTAGAGACCGTGGCAATAGGATTTCTTGCGTGCATGACGTGGGAGAGTTGGGGGCGGAAATGGTAGGAGTTGATGGTCGCAAACGGCGTGAGGGTTGAAGGTCCCGATAATTGGTATGGTCCATTGGGGTGTGGGCGTGTGTATATATATATATATACATATATAGGAAGGTTCAAACGAGAACGCTAACTATTTAAGAAAACACAAATCATGTTCAAAATCACATGTGATTTTACATTACCTGCAAAAATGCGATTTTGGCCACGACTTAAAGTGGCGGGAAAAATCGCGTAATCATATATGATTTTGTACATAGCGATTGTTTTCTTGTTTTTTTAAATAGTTAGCGTTCTCGTATGAACACCTCTCTCTCTCTCTCTCTCTCTATATATATATATATATATATATATATAGGTGGGTTCAAACGAGGAGCTTACCTATTTAAGAGAACGCGAGGAGCATTCTCAACCACTAATAGTTTTCCACCACTTGGGCCACATTTCACGCCCCACATTTCCGTTCAATATTGATTTATAATTTGAAATTTACACTTTCAACCCCTATACTTATTTACTAACTTTACTTTATACCTTTTACTTTCCTAATTTTAATTTTACATTTAACACATATAATCGTTTATTAACTAAAATACGTTAAAAAATACGTTTTAATTTTAACAAGTTACACCATTGTACTCGTCTCTTCGATACGTTCGAAATGAGCTCAATATTGAATATTTTTTGATTTATTTATTTTAATATATATCATATATACTACATAAAAATATTTTTAATATTTACAATTCATACTCTTATAGTTTTGATGAGATTTTTGTTAGGAACACCTATCAAATCATATATGATTAGGAAAAAATAGAAAATCATATGTGATCTATAAGACTGTTATCTGATATCACAAGTTATTAATTATATATGATCTTGTTTTACATTCTGATATCACTTAGTTATTAATGATATGTGATTTTATTTTAGTTGGTAAATCATATGTGATCTATAAGACTGTTATCTGATATCACTAGTTATTAATCATATATGATCTTGTTTTACAATCTGATATCACTTAATTATTAATCATATGTGATTTTGTTTTAGTAAATCATATGTGATCATAGATGATCTTGTTTTACAATCTGATGTCACTTAGTTATTAATCATATGTGATTTTGTTTTAGTAAATCATGTGTGATCATATCTTGTTTTACAATATGATATCACTTAGTTATTAATCATATGTGATTTTGTTTTAGTAAATCATATGTGATCATATATGATATTGTTTTACAATCTGATATCACTTAGTTATTAATCATATATGATTTTGTTTTAAGTCGCGACTTTGGTTGCGACTTAAAGTGGAGGTAAAAGTCGCGTAATCATATATGATTTTGTACATGAATCATATATGATTTTAAACATAGCGGTTGTTTTCTTGTTTTCTTAAATAGTTAGCGTTCTCATATGAACTCACCTCTTGTCAACTAAATATCAATCAAAATTTATATAAAACGACGATTTTAAATAGTTAAAAAAATCTAAGAAATTGTAAATAAAAGGATAATTTTTAGCAAACTATTTTAAAGTTGTTAATTGCGTAAATGCAAAAGAATTTCGATCAACACCAAATTTGATTATATGGATGGATGATTAGAGCGAAGAAATTAAATAATGCAAATATTTTTTTGTAGTATATATGATATATAATTAAATAATTAAATCAAAAAATATTCAATATTAGGTTCATTTCGAATGTATCGAAGAGACGATTACAATAGTGTAACTTGTTAAAATTAAAACGTATTTTTTAACGTATTTTAGTTAATAAACGATTATATGTGTTAATATGATGAATGTGTAAAATTAAAATTAAAATTAAAAAAGTAAAAGGTATAAAGTAAAATTAGTAACTAATTATAGGGGTTGAAAGTGTAAGTTTCAAATTAGAAATCAAATATGGTCGACCATGGTGGAAAAGTCGCGCATGTTTAAGAAATGCTTAATTAGTGGCTGAGAATGCTCCTCACGCTTCTCACGTTTTGGTACGCTCCTCACGTGAACCTTCCTCTCTCTCTCTCTCTCTCTCTCTCTCTATATATATATATATATATAGTTTGAAGCATATATTTATAAATGAAATAAGGAAATTATATTGGTTTAATTCTATAATAGAAAATTCAAGAAAAGAGTAAATTGACCAAAGTATCCTACATTTAACGGATGTTTCTAATGGTGTTAGTAGGCTAAACCAAGCATTTTTTACACACCAGAAGGTTTCTCTTGCAATAAATATTTTGTAAGGACCTAAACCAAGCATTTTTATATACGCCATGGTTTTTCTTTTAATAAAATTTTTGTAGGGATCCAAACCAAGATAAACAACAAACCATAGGGACCAAAATTGTAAATCTCTATATATTATAGAGTAGTAAATTTTATGTTTGGTCTGGTGTTTTTAACGGTAATTTTAAAACACTTGCAAAGTAGAAAAAAACAACTTAAACTTAAAGTACCAACGTATTTTTCATACAACAAACGATGAACACTAAAAACTAATCCGATAAAAATAATTATTACATAACCAAATTAGAAATTCTTGACATGACATCAACAAAACGAATAAAACACTTCATGTCTTCATGGCATTTCACGACTTCATGACACTTCACGTCAACACCTAACAAATAAAACACTTGAATCAAAGTCAAAACGAATAAAATACCTAACTAAACCAATATCATGTCATTTTATAAATTGTCACTACAATAAATAAAAATTAGAAAATTACCTCAAAAAGAAATTAGTTGATGCTAACAAATGTCTCATCAATATCAATACGACCAATTTCTGAAATTAACAAATAAAAAACGCAAATTAGAATGGTAAATATGAAATTAACAAATAAAAAGATAATAAATAAGTAAATTACCTTCTTCGTATTTTTACACATCATTCATTGATGATGAAGAAACATTAGCATACTTTTTTGGCTTTGGTTTTGATCAACAACCTCACTTTCATTCACGTCAATGGGAGGTACATCCATTATTAAACCTGACAAAAAAGGAATTTAATATAAATAATATAGATTATGATACCAATTTATTAACAGTTAATAGTTGGAAACTTGGAATCCAACAACAACTAATTTAAACAGCAAATCAAATTAAATATTTTTTTAACTAAAAATAAAATATGATTATTAAATAATTATTCAAATCAAATATTTTTTTAACAATTTAGTTGAACCATCATAAACTTGATTGAGACACTGATTTTTAGCGATGATAATTATTAAGTTCACAACAACAACCAAAAACAAGAAAAAGATGGTTGAGTTCATAAGTTCCTTTACATGTATGAAGAATCTACATGCAACTCTCCTAAAACTGTTAATTAAGTTTTTGGTCAGACACTCAAAAAATCTGCATTTGAGTTTTTGGTCAGACACTTAAAGAATCTAATAAATTTGTGAACTTAATTGGTTTATCGGATAAATGCAGACAGCAAAATGATGAAACTAAGTTCACAAAATCGAGAACAAACTTGGAATCCAACAACTTAATTGGTTTATCGGATAAACTTTATCCTACAAAGTGGTGAAACTAAGTTTAACATCAAAATGAGTTCACCTTAGATATCGTTCAATCGAGTGGAGGGCTGGAGCAGAGGCACGGTGCGGCGGCTGTGTGCACAAAGATAAGGTGCGGCGGACGGCGGCTGAGCAGACCTTCGTGAGGTCGGACGACGGTTGTGGCGTCGCTGAGCAGACCTTCGTGAGGCCGGTGAAGAAAGTGTGAGTGTGTGGCGGCTGTGGTTTGATTTGTGAATGAATATGGAATGCAAGAGTAAAGTCAATAACCCTAAAAAGTAATTTTTGTTACTTTATTAATTTTTCTACTTAAATTAAATATTTATATGTAATAAATATTAAATATGTAGATATTTTATATTAAAATATACCGGGTACCCAGCGGTTTCGGTTCTGGGTACCTAGCAGGACCGGGTATCCGGTCCCGGTTGGTACCCAGCGGGTAGCGGTTCTAAAATAATGAGAACCGGAAACGGACCCAGTCTTAATCGGTTCCGTATTTTAGGAACCGGAACCAGTCACATCGGTTCCGGTTCCAAAGGCGGGTACACAATTCCGCTGCTCACCCCTAGTGAGGTCTCACTGGACATTGTCCCCGGGCACTAAGGTATCTATGACGTCATAAGCATTTTTTCTGGGCGGCAACACCACATTATTAGCAGTGAACAGCGGCGTTATGACCCGTTCACTTAATTGTTCCTTTAGGGTATTTGAAATTGATTCATTCACTTTTTCTGGATAGTTGTGGACTATCAAATTGCGTAGCCGGGCGACTCGCCAGCTGGCTAATATTAAAGGAGTAGAGGGGACCGGAAATAAATTGAATTAAATAGTTCAATACGGTATCAGACATTTCACTCTTTTATATTGTCTTTTTTTTCTATTAGCTATTCTCTGTCAGTTGGTTTCTCATTTTCAGTTGATGTGGAATAGCCATGCTAGGCATGGGAATGCGTCGGGGAACCCGGTCCACCCTCCCCGATCGGGGATGGGGACGGGGACGGGGCTGCCCGTTTGTCTCAAATCGGGGATGGGGACGGGGACGGGTATGGCACTCCCCGCCCCGCCTCGTCCTGTCCCGTCCCCGTTATATATTTAAACTAATAAATTAAATATATATTCATATATTTAAACTAAATCGGTAATTCATAATTTCCTATTTCCAAACTAGGTTTAGAATATAAAATTGTTATTTTCGGATGTTAGTATGTATTTTGGACGTCAAATCAATATATAATTACTTGATATGGTTTTGAATATTACTCGATATATTTTGGTACGCGTGACGTTAACTTTTTTGGATTAGGTTGGATTTCTTTTGGTTTTAGGTTATTAATTTATATGATGTTTGCAATTTGTATTAAAATAATTCTTTTGTATTAAAATAATTCTTTTCGATCGGGGAAAAAATCCTCGTTTCCGCGTTGGGGATCCCCGTTTCTCGGTGGGGATGGGGATATGATCATATTCCCCGACGGGGATGGGGATGAAGATGAGGATCGGGGATGGGGATCGAGGTCCCCGCCCCATTCCCATGCCTAAGCCATGCAGGACCCATCAGGGGATAATTGTTATGTCTGTCGGAAAATCGTTATCTACGCAATGACCAATACCCCCTCACTTTGCGCGTCAGAACTATTGGAAGACGAAAGAGAACTTATTTAGACGAATAGTGTGCCGATGTCGTTACCCCCAAAAAGCCTACTTTAGCAGCGCAGGTGAAATCAGACAGAAACCAAGTCCAAGAAGACCGAGGAGGCCCTGGGGTAATAGAACAAGGGAGGAAGAAAGGAAGGAGCTTCAGCTCCAGTTCCGCAAAGGTAGACTTTTTCCAGGTTAGCTAGAGAGAGCGATATTCATCTTATATAGCTTGTTTACCGGAGGCCTCGTTTTCAGGTTTGATAGAATAAAGAAGTAGAATAGATCAATAGATCTCTCTTCTTAAAGTATACAACACTTCCCGCAAGGTTCACACCGCGGAAAAGTTTAAACGTCGTCTCTGTCAAATAAGTTATGATACTCTAGTAATACCCGTTGTTGATCCTCTGTGGTTTAAGCATTTTAACGAGTTCAGTCCCAGGTCCTGTGGTTGCATTAAGGACTCAGCTCGTAAAAATGCAACCACATAAACACGGTCTGTTGAACTTTCTAAAAAAAAGGCAAGGATCATTAAAAACATATATATAACCACAAGGATAAAACATGTAATTTATTACTTATATTATACAGAAAAGAAAAACAATTTTTAAAGACCATTGAGAATAAGCGTTGAACTCTATTAACATGACATTATATTCCGTTAAATTCATAACCAACCAATAACGCTCTCGCTCTCTTAAAAGCATAAATATAAAATTGAAAGAGAAGAAGAATAAAACGGAATATGAAATATAATTGAGTATCCAATTCTTTTACTTCAGAATCGAGATTAGATCAGGTTGTTAACATAAAAGTTGAACATTTTTTACAAAAAAGATTGTTTTAATGACCAACCTAATGTGAAAACAACAATTTTAAAGTAAAAACAACAAGGCATATGTCAACAAAACATGGTATGATATCTTTTATTTTGGTTCGCCGTATCTTGTAAGAGAATATATATATATATATATATATATAGGCTCCGTAAAATGCAAACCTTGCATTTGTTGCACACCTTACAAACCACAATCTGCATATGTGCAGAACCAGTCTGCATATGCATACGTGCAAGAATATACATATAATGAACATACATTCATATGGGATAATGCATATATGCATACTGGTTCTGCACATATGCAGACTGTGGTTTGTAAGGGATGCAACAAATACATTGTTTGTATTTGATATGTACCTTATATATATATATATATAGAGGCCGTTTCATGTGAAAACCTATGTTATTTTGAAAACTGTGAAACCCTCCTATCTACCTTAGATGTAATGAATCAACGGTGTAGATCATTTCAGTCTATTTATGTTAAGATTCTAATTTTTTTATTAATAAAAAAATAAAAAAAATGAAACGGAAGGGTAAGTTGGACATTTCATGAATTATTTGAAAAAAGGAAAGGGGATCAAATCCCTATTTTTAAGGCCACGTCCATATCACTTTCAAATTTCAATTAGTATTAAAAAAAAACCAATGCAATTGTTGAGTCATCAAAGATTTGAAATTGTGTTCTCACACATCGGTGGACTTCCTCACCACCGATGGTGTCTTCAAGAATCGGTGGATATAATCCCACCGATGTTGTCTTCAGGAATCGGTGGGTAATCGTTCATCGATCTTTTTCTGTAAGGCCTCGGGCCTCACGAATTCCGATCCCACCGATGAAGATACTCAAAATCGGTGGACTTCTTCCCACCGATGAGGATACTAAAATCAGTGGGATCTTTGTGTAAATAGACTTTCTTGCAGATAATTTCAAAGACCAATGTCTTTTATATCGGTGGAACATCATCGATAAAATTGTCTTGGAGACCACATCAAGAAGATCCTCCAGGTTTGGCAATAATCCAGTGGTTAGTAAAAGTGTCAACTTAGTACTCTCTCCACTTTTAGATAACGTCTAAATCAGCATGGGCATTCTTCCTGGTTCCAAGGAAAAAGGTGATTTGGAAACATCAACTTTTCAGAGTACTACACCTTCTATCCAATCTTCTTATGACAAGTGTCCTGAGCATTTAATGCACAGTACTTGTATCTTCACTATAAAAGGAAGTAGAAGGCTCCATGCAAATCACGTTTTCTGGAATTCTCTCAGTGCAAGAAATCTCCATATTGCTTGAAAACTTTATAGCTTTGTTCTAAGTGTTCTTAGTTGTTTTGTTAGTATACTTAGTGTAAGATTGTTAGAATAGTTTATCTGTTCTTTTCCGCAACAGTCTTAAGTTTTCTATGTGTAATTCTTGTTGAAAACTTTTCAATAATAGAATTAAAATTGTGAAAATTTTGAGTATTGTATTCAACCCCCCCCCCCCCCCCCCTTCTACAATACTTGTTTTAGCCATCTGGGACTAACAAGTGGTATCAGAGCGGAAAGTTTAACTCATAAACTTGATCTGCAATGGTTGCCTCTTCTTCTTCAACTGTTGAAAATGCTTTTCAAAACAACTTTTCTGAAAATGGCTCCATTACCAAACCTCCTAAGTTTAATCCTAACAACTTTTCTCTTTGGAAAAGCCGTATGATGCTATTCATGGAAGGAGTGGATACTAGATATCCAACCATTCTCAAAGAGGGACCTATTATCCCTCGAGTTTGGGCTCGCTATGAAACGCAGAGGTCTGGTAAAGAAACCGGTGAGAAGAAGGACTCTAGTGATTCCGATGACTCTGAACCGTCTGACAAAGAGAGAGCCAAAAGTACTGGACGTTATATTCTAAAAAATCCTAAGAAATATACTGATGAAGAAAAACGTCTAATTACTCTTGACTCTAAGCTTAGATCAATTATTGCTCTCTCTCTTCCTGGCGAAGTCTATCATTCTCTGGTTAACTTTGAAACTGCTAAAGAGATGTGGACCACTCTGTGTGTTCTGTACGAAGGTACAGATGAAGTGAAGAAATGCAAAAAGATTTCTCTCATAAGAAAGTATGAACTCTTCACTTATGAAAAAGGTGAATCTCTTCCTAGCTACTATAATCGTTTTAACTCTCTTCTGAATGATCTGAAGTTACTAGGCAGAGTCTATGATAATGAGGAAGTTTTAAACAAGTTCATGGATTGTCTCCCAGACTTTTGGGAAAACATGTGTACTTGTATCAAAACTTCCAAGGACCTTGAGTACATGCCTTTAACTGTTTTATATGGAACTCTCTTCAACTTTGAACAAACCAAGTTACAAAGGAAATCTTTCATCAAAGAGATAAAGGGCAGTTCTATTGCTCTTGTTAGTGAAGATTCCAAGAAATCTCAAAGTGTTCCACGCATCACCTATCCGTCATCAGATTCTGAAAATGAAAGCCAAAGCAACCCTTCTCACCAATCGGAGGCATATCTAAGTGATGTCGATGATGAAGGTGAAGAAATGTCTGTCAAAAAGTTGCCTGATGAATCAGCCATGTTAGCTGGTTTTAAAAACAAATATCGTTTTTCAAACAAATCCAAATCTTTCAAGAACCCCTTTTCTTCTACAAAAACTACCTCGTCTGATAAAACAAATGAGGAATGTTTTAATTGTGGAAAGAAAGGACATTTTGCAGCTGAGTGTAGAAGTAAGCGTGTGATGAACTCTAGAAATTCATTGTCAGACAAGTTCTCTTCCAAGTATGAAAAATCCAAAAGTAACTCTTTCAAGTCAAATCTTGCCAAGAAAGATAACCAATCATCTTCCAAAGATCATCAAGAAAGGGCTGAGAAGTACAAAGCCAAATACAAGAAAGAAAAGGAAAGAAATGAGGGTCTCCTTAAGAAAGGAAAGGGTCTCATGGCCGAAATACATGATTGGGAAGAAGAGACTTCTGACAGTGACAACAACTCTCCCAACAAGTGTTTCATGGCCATCTCAGAAGATGTGGAAGATTCTGAAAAAGCGACCTCTCCAATGGCTTTGGTGTCAACTGGGTGCTCGACATCATACTCTCAGGATTTTGAGCACCATCAAATATGGTATCTGGATAGTAGGTGCCCACGCCACATGACGGAGAATAAATCTATTCTCATCAACTATGTGTCTGGAAAAGGTCCATCTGTAACTTTTGGTGACAACTCTAAAGGTTACACCAAAGGATATGTAACTCTCACTAATGGATCTGTCACTTTCAACAAAGTGACACTTGTTGAAGGTCTCATACATAATCTTCTCAGCATTAGCCAACTATGTGATCTTGGATATAAAGTTATCTTTGAACTTTGTATCTGTACTGTTGTGGACAAGAACTTCAATGTGGTGTTATCTGGAAAAAGGATGGAAAATGTCTATATCATTGATATGGGACTAAGTAACAATTCATCCAATGTCTGCTTTGTGTCAGATGACACATCCAAAAGGAACTGGTTGTGGCATAAACGTCTATCTCATCTGAACTTCAAAACACTCCATAAAATCTCAAACAAAGAACTGGTAACTGGCATGCCAAAGTTGAACTTTGTCAAAGAAAAGCTGTGTGATGCATGTGAAAAAGGGAAGCTCACCAAAACATCCTTCAAGACCAAGCAATGCCCCTCCATCACTCTTCCTCTCCAGATGCTACACATGGATCTATGTGGACCAGTCAGCACTTCTAGTCTTGGTGGCAAAAGGTACATTCTTGTTATTGTTGATGAATTTACTAGATATACTTGGGTATCTTTTCTCAGGTATAAAAGTGATGCAACTGAAGATATCATCAACTTTGTCAAGAAAAATGAAGTTCTAAATGGGCAGCTTGTAAGATCGGTGAGAAGTGACAATGGTACTGAATTCAGAAACAGTGCTCTTGAAGACTTCTTTAATGAGAAAGGAATTTCTCAAAATTTCTCTGCTGTCAGAACTCCTCAGCAAAATGGTGTGGTGGAAAGGAAAAACAGAACTCTATGTGAGGCTTCTAGATCTATGCTAAGTGAATCAAATCTTCCCACCTATTTTTGGGCTGAAGCTGTTAATACTGCTTGCTTTACCCAAAATAGGTCTGTGATTTCCAAAAGACATGATAAGACCCCATATGAAGTTTTCCATGGCAGAAAACCAAATATTGGCTTTCTTCATGTTTTTGGTTGTGTGTGCTTTATTCTAAATGATCGTGAAAATCGTGGGAAGTTTGATCCCAAAGCTGATGAAGGTATTTTTGTTGGATACTCTTTATCCTCCAAAGCATATCGTGTGTACAATCTCAGGAGAAAATGCATTGATGAGTCTATCCATGTCAAATTTGATGACCTAAGATCATCATCTCTTTCAAATGATGATGATGAATTGCACAGGTGGATTTCCTCATGCATAGGTGATGCTCCCATAGTTAACTCCACCGAAGCATCTTTCATTCCTTTGAACCCATCAAATAACCAAGTTGGGTCATCTTCCATAGTGCATCCTTCTACCGATATTCATTCTCCCACCGACATAAATCCTACTGCCAATATGCACATTTCCACCGATCCCATACCCTCCACCGATCCTATGCCCTCCACCGATAATATTGCTTTCCACCGATTCTCTGATCCCACTCCACCGATTTCTTCCACACAAAATGTTCCACTACCTCTACCTCCTGCCACAAAATGGACCAAAGATCATCCCATAGATCAAATCATTGGTGATCAACAAGTAGGTGTCCAAACTCGCAGAGGAGTTGGAAATATTTGTCTCTATGTGAACTTTCTTTCTCTCGTTGAACCCAAGAAGATTGATGAAGCTCTAACAGATCCCTGTTAGATCACTGCCATGCAAGAAGAACTTTCTCAATTTGAGAGAAACAAAGTTTGGAGATTGGTTCCCAGACCTCCAAAGAAGACAATCATTGGAACCAAATGGATCTTTAGAAACAAGATGGATGAAGAAGGTACAGTCATCAGAAATAAGGCCAGATTGGTTGCTCAAGGATACCAACAGGAAGAAGGCATTGACTATGATGAAACATTTAATCCTGTTGCAAGACTTGAAGCCATAAGAATCTTTCTAGCCCATGCTGCCTACCGAAATTTCAGGGTCTTTCAGATGGATGTCAAAAGTGTCTTCCTCAATGGGGAACTTGCAGAGGAAGTCTATGTGAAACAACCACCTGGCTTTGAAGACCCAGCTCATCCAGACTATGTGTACAAACTTGACAAAGCTCTATATGGGCTCAAGCAAGCTCCACGTGCTTGGTATGACACACTTGTTGTCTTTCTCTTGAAGAATGGATACTCTAGAGGTACAATTGACAACACTCTTTTTCTCAAGCACACCTTAGGTAATCTTATTCTTGTTCAAATCTATGTGGATGACATCATCTTTGGTGCCACTGATGAATCACTTAGTGATGAGTTTTCCTCTCTCATGAAAAGTGAATATGAGATGAGCATGATGGGTGAACTGACATTTTTCTTGGGTCTTCAGGTAAAACAAACTTCAGAAGGAATTTTCATAAATCAAAGTAAATATATTAAAGACCTTATGAAGAAATTTGATTTTGAAAATTGCTCTCCCATGAAAACTCCAATGGCACCACCTTTGAAGATTCATGTTGATTTAAATGGTGTATCTGTAAATGTTACAAATTATAGAGGGATGATTGGTTCTCTGCTGTATTTAACTGCTAGCAGACCGGATATTATGTTTGCTACTTGTCTTTGTGCCCGTTATCAGGCCAATCCAAAGAAATCTCATTTGGATGTTGTTAAACGGATTTTCAGGTATCTAAAAGGTACCATGCACCTGGGTCTTTGGTATCCCAAAGACTCAGGCTTTGAACTAATTGGGTATTCAGATTCAGATTATGCAGGTTCCAAGATTGATAGAAAGAGTACCACAGGTAGCTGCCAACTTCTTGGTGGTAAATTAGTAAGCTGGTCCAGCAAGAAACAAAACTCTGTGTCAACCTCTACTGCTGAGGCTGAATATGTAGCTGCTGGAAGTTGCTGTGCTCAGATCCTGTGGATGAAAAATCAATTGAGGGACTATAACCAAGTCTATTCTAAAGTACCAATTCTGTGTGATAATTCAAGTGCAATAGCCATTGCAAATAATCCAGTTCTACACTCCAGATCAAAACACATAGACATCAGATATCATTTCATCAGGGACCACATCTCCAAAGGTGACATTGAGCTACATTTCATTCCTACAGATCTTCAGCTCGCCGATTTGTTCACCAAACCTTTAGATGAAGCCAGGTTTAATTTCCTGATAAGTGAACTTGGCATGTGCAATCTTCAATAACCGTGTGTCCTCATTTTCCACCGATCTCACATCGGTGGACACTCTAATAACTGTGTGTCCTCATTTTCCACCGATCTCACATCGGTGGACACTTTTTCCCTCTCTCTACTTAAAATCCCCACCGAAGTCGGGATAAATTCTTCCATCTAAATCTCTTTCTACACCGATTCTCTCTAATTTCTCTTCGGTAGAACATCTTTCATCGGTGGCCTTGCTCAACACCGAAATCCTATTCGGTAATCTCCACCGACGATTGATTCCTCTTCTCACCACCGACATATACACCGATCTCCGTTGAAATTCATCGGTAAGATTTCTACCACCGACGTCTCTTGGTTATCCAACGTCGGTGGCTTCATGGACATCGGTACAACATACCTAACGACTTCTCTTGGTTATATATCGTCGGTGAGTTATGTTCCACCGAAATATATACCGAATGGTTTTAAGCTTATCTCGTACGTTTCCCTATGCAACCATGAGCCTAAAAGAAACCCTAAGTGTCAGTGTGATGGCTGACCCTTCCCATTTCTAGCCGTTTTGACCACACATCCCCAAATCCCTCATCATTTTTTTAAATTTGTTTATTTTATTTAAACCTTCCTCTCACACCCTCATAACCGTTCCCTCTTATTTTTAAATTTTTTAACCCTCCTCATTCCATCTATATATATACAACTCATCGCCTTCCTTCTTCATTTTACTTTTACGAAACCTACATCCCTCTACAGTTTTCTTTCTTCTCCATCACCATCCTCTTCTCCATGGCATCCTCCAAGAATGCAATCCCTACGTGCTTTGAGGACCTCAAGTTTAACTCATGCAATCACGTCGCACGCTTCGAAACTGACCCATCTCATCCCGAGTTCTCTACTGTGGCTAAATTTCTCACTCGGTCCCCTCTCCTTCATGCTTTTACCTGCAACCCTAAGATGAGCAAAATACTCATTGGTAACTTTTGGCTAACCTGTGTGTACGACCCTTCGAACGACGCTATTCACGCCTTTATCCTCATTGAAGAAGAAGGTGATCACGACCTTACCTTTGGGGTCGATGATGTTCGTCTAGCCCTCAAGATTGATGCCTTCACCGCCTATGATGACATGTATGTAGAAAACATACATGAAGAAGTTATTCAGACGACTGGTTATGTGATCGACGATTCTTCCAAAGGCTCCAAAGGCCCTGGTACTCTTCTTCGTGGCAAAATGGGGGGTGTATGGAACTTCTTCTTCGCACATGTTATTCACTGCCTCTCTCGCAAAACCAGTAGACACGACCAATCTCCGTCCTACATCACAAAGCTACTTCATGCCCTAATTTTCCAACGACATGTGGACTTTGCGCAATACTTCTTCACTGAACTCACTGAAGTGATTAGCACCCCAAGAAGTGCTACGTTGCCTACCCGCGCTTCATCTCCATGATTATTCAGCACAAGCTTGGGAAGGCTTTGGAGGTCGACCGAAAATCTCCTTCTCCCCGATTTACCTATGATTGGACTTCTCCAATAGTCGGCGTCAAAACTCTCAATGTTGGACCTCTCGCCACCGATCGCCCTTTGAGACGAGGTATGATCACTTTTGCTCTCTCTCCCGATCTACATTGGGGTGATGCGGAAATCCCCGAATTTCAACACCCGGAAATTCCCGAAATCACTCCAACTGTAGTGGTCCCTTCTCCCCATTCCCGAGTTAAGTCGGGGGGCGCGAAAAAGAAATCATCTAGGGCCCCCGACACCTCCGCCACCGTTTCTAGGACTACGCCACCGATAAGACCATCGGTGGCTTCCCCGGTCCGCAAACCTTCCAAGCGGAGGCACTCATCTTCCCCCCCCCCCCCCCCGAAATCTTCTCTGAAAAGATCTAGGGCACTTTTGGCTGAACCATCCCATCTCCGGGACTTTATTAAATCCCCCACCGACTCCTTCGTTGTCTCTCTACAGACCTCGGTTGTACATTTGGAGGAACCACACTTTACCTCCCCACGCACTTCTTTGGGTGGAGGAGATGACTTCGGGGTCTCTCCCCTCGAAGGCTCCAATTTTTCACTGCACAGCCCTTCACCCGATCAGTTTATGATCGATGACATCTCATAACCCGATCAGGGTTCCCCCCCACCGAATCCCCCCCCACAAAGGCAACTTACACCCCGACGATCACCTTCACCCCGAGGATTCCCCACACCGATACAGGACGATTCCCCTCCCCGAGATCCTCCTCTACCGAGAGCACTTTATCCCGATGTCATGTCCCAGTATCTTTCGAATCATGCTCCCGAACAAGATCGACTACGACTACAATTCCGTCTCCCGGAATTCGGTGGTGTTACCTCTTTAAGTACTAGGCTACGCTCTGC
Organism: Saussurea involucrata; assembly: GCA_033807775.1. Classification (NCBI taxonomy): domain Eukaryota; kingdom Viridiplantae; phylum Streptophyta; class Magnoliopsida; order Asterales; family Asteraceae; genus Saussurea; species Saussurea involucrata. The sequence continues at coordinate 2,740,741 of CM066319.1, forward strand.
ATTCCATGCTGATATTCAAGAGTGTGCTAGCCAGTGTCGGCTCGTCGGCACTCAGTTTGAAGGCTTCAAACAATCTACTCTTTCCATGCTAGCCCAGGCCAACTCCAGAATCTCGGTGCTCGAATCTCAGTTGTCACAGATCTTGTCCGATGCTATTGCCAACGCCCTTCGGCCGGTCTCTTCTACGATTGGTTCCTTATCTAACAAGGTGGACTCTTTGATCTCATCTCATGGGGATATTGCTTTATCTTTCGGTGCTTTCAAACCTTCATCTCTGGTCAAGGATACTGAATTCGAAAGGCTTCTTCAAGAGGCCAAGTCTCATCAAAATCTTGACACAAGCATCGCCAATTCTCTCAGCTCTCTTCACACTAAAACTGACAACTTGCAGGAGAAAGCCCAATGGGAAATGGACTTGGGTGATTTCACTATGATCTTAGATGAAACTACTCAGAGCTTGGCTCTTCTTCACACAAAGTTTGACAGTTGTTTTCAACAGTTGGATTTTAAGGTTCCGGGTGCTGCTGAGGGGGAGAAATCAGTTGGTCAACCAAAATTACCTTCCATCAAGAGATCTTTCAGCAACATGCCTCCACCTGCCACCGAAGCTTCAGCCATGCATTCACCGAAGACATCTCAGTCTCCACCGAAACATACAGGTACCACCGACTTCATCTCCACACCACCGAAAACACCATCGGTGGAAATAGTACATGCAGCAGTTGAGGGGGAGAGAATCCAAGCATCTTCTGAGGGGGAGCAAAAATCCAAAACTCCCAAAGACAAAGGTAAGAAAACTCTCACGACTGAACAGTTGGCCGAAGAGGAAAAGAAAAGCAAAGAGTTGGCAAAATATGGGACTCGACCTACCGATGCTCAATCCTTGAAACTAAAGCCTCCTTCTCAGCAATCTCAAGAATCCAATCTCGGTCTAACTCCTCAGGAGATCGAGGAAGCCAGATTAGCTCAAAAAGCCTTAGATGATTCCAAGGCTCTCTCTTTGGAAGTTGCAAAAGAAGAGGCCCTCAAAGTCAAGCCTGCCGATGCACTTTCCACCTAAAAATCGGTGCTGAGTGAAATTGAAAAAGAAAGGAATGAAGAGATCAGTTGGTACAAAATGACCATGCACCACCGAATCAACAGCTCCCCGGTCTCAAACGTCAAAATTGCTACCTCCAGAACCAACCCAAAGGATATCAGGCTGATCATCGATAGAGAAGATGGCTCAATGAAAAGTGTGAGAGATGTTCATCTCAAACATTACGGTCTCCCCGAATGGTATGAGATCTCTCGACACTTGGTCAGAAGTGCAAACCCAAAGAAATACATCTTTGTCAAATACATTGATGGATTGATGGAAAAGATGAAAAAGATTAAAAGAAAACACAACATCACTCTTTCCACCGATGAAAGGGCAAAACTTCAATCGATGAAAGAAGAAATCATTTTTCCCAAAGTCAAGAATCCTACCGACAAGGTGTTCAAGGAAATGGCAACTGAAGGGAAAATTCCAAACATAAGCAACCTGAATTTGTCCATCCCTACATCTGTGTCTTATCCCACTACGACTTTGAGCCTCTCACCGATTCCAGGGTTATTCTTCAATGATGGTTTTGGTCATCGGGCCTTTTTCAGATTTGCACAAATCCCCATCGCCGATACTTTGTTTCTTCAAGGCATCTCCAACCTATTTCCAAACATCCCCGAAGCTCAACCATTCTACCGAAATCTGTTGGATGAAATCAAGCGCCGACAAACCTCCAAGAAATAATTTATTTTCCTCAGTGGTACTTGTAAAAGTTTGTTTCTCTTTTTGACAAATGTACGAGAAAACTTATCTAAATACAAGTACCTCTCTATTTGAATTTTATTTATGTACATAACTTTATTTTTAGTAACTTGTAAATATTGTGTATAGTATACATACTCATACAAAAGAAAAATAGATCAAAATAACAAAAAGAATGGTCTATGTGAAAAGAACCCAAAAAGAGTAAAAATGGTCAAAATGCATTTTACATTTTATTACTCTTAAATATTCTAAGGATAGAGCTCAAATTCAAATAGGGGAGATTGTTGGGTCATCAAAGATTTGAAATTGACTCACCGATGTTTTCCCTATAATCCTACTTAGAATATTTTGACAAGGTTCTTTAAATGACTTGTACAAGATAGCAATTGTTCGGTGAAGTCGAAGATCAACCGAAACCAAGCTTGAAGAGATTTTTTGTGCGGAATCAAGAAGACTCTTCCAAGATACATACAAGTCATCACCACCAATTGTGTTCTCACACATCGGTGGACTTCCTCACCACCGATGGTGTCTTCAAGAATCGGTGGATATAATCCCACCGATGTTGTCTTCAGGAATCGGTGGACATAATCTCACCGATGAAGATACTCAAAATCGGTGGACTTCTTCCCACCGATGAGGATACTCAAATCAGTGGGATCTTTGTGTAAATGGACTTTCTTGCAGATAATTTCAAAGACCAATGTCTTTTATATCGGTGGAACATCATCGATAAAATTGTCTTGGAAAACACATCAAGAAGATCCTCCAGGTTTGGCAATAATCCAGTTTGGTAAAAGTGTCAACTTAGTACTCTCTCCACTTTTAGATAACGTCTAAATCAGCATGGACATTCTTCCTGGTTCCAAGGAAAAAGGTGATTTGGAAACATCAACTTTTCAGAGTACTACACCTTCTATCCAATCTCCTTATGACAAGTGTCCTGAGCATTTAATGCACAGTACTTGTATCTTCACTATAAAAGGAAGTAGAAGGCTCCATGCAAATCACGTTTTCTGGAATTCTCTCAGTGCAAGAAATCTCCATATTGCTTGAAAACTTTATAGCTTTGTTCTAAGTGTTCTTAGTTGTTTTGTTAGTATACTTAGTGTAAGATTGTTAGAATAGTTTATCTGTTCTTTTCCGCAACAGTCTTAAGTTTTCTATGTGTAATTCTTGTTGAAAACTTTTCAATAATAGAATTAAAATTGTGAAAATTTTGAGTATTATATTCAACCCCCCTTCTACAATACTTGTTTTAGCCATCTGGGACTAACAGCAATCTCTTTTCAGGAACCAGAAAACAAAATCAACACAATCCGTTCATCTCCGCTCATCGCCGGTTCATCTCCGGTCATTGCCGATTCATCTCCAGTTCACATCCGTTCACTTCCGTTTCATCTCAGTTTCATTTTCCGTTCACTTCCGTTTCATCTCAGTTTCATTTTCCGTTCACTTCCGTTTCATCTCATTTTCATTTTCCGTTCCTCGTCTTCATTTTCCGTTCATCTTCTTCATGTCGTTTCATCTCAGTTTCATTTTTCGTTCATCTTCTTCATTTTCCGTTCACTTCCGTTTCATCTCATTTTCATTTTCCGTTCATCTTCTTCATTTTCCGTTCACTTCCATTTCATCTCATTTTCATTTTCCGTTCATCTTCTTCATGTCGTTTCATCTCAGTTTCATTTTCCGTTCATCTTCTTCATTTTTCGTTTATCTTCTTCATTTTTCGTTCATAACCCTAAGTTTATCATTTAGCAGATTCATGGCAAATTTAACGGCAAGCACAGAACAGATTTGTAAACAATAAGCAAAACAGTAAGCATGGAGTTATTTTTGCATTCACAAAACACATTTGGGAGTTATTTTGCATCCACAAAAACAGATTTGGAAGTTAGTTTGCATTCACAAAACAGATTTGTAAACAGATGCATTCACAAAACAGAAATCAAACATAGAAATCGAGAAACAAATAGCAGAAATCGAATCCATCTGCTGTTTTCGAGCACACATCAGATCATCGAGAAGAAACGAAACCATATGTAGTTTTCGAGCAGAAATCGAGAAGAAAAATAGAGAAATAGAGAAATCGAGCAGAAACCGTAATCATTTTTCGTTCATCTTCTTCATGTCGTTTCATCTCAGTTGTTGAAAAGATTGGGTCCGATAATTCATGGTTCTCGTTGCCAAGAACAAAGAAGAAGGATCCATAAAATTTAATATTCAGTTTCCCTACATAATAGGTATAATATGAAATTTAATAAGGAAATCGTAATTATCAAAAATTCCATAATTAACAAACGGATTAGTCAAATGACGAAACTGCCCTCTTAATTATAATTATCAAATAATAATTAAGATAAAATCTGATTGGTTGAAGGAGGTTTTCATAGTTTTCAAACTTAAGGTGGTTTTCATAATAACTCTCATCTATATATATATAAGGTGCGTTTCATTTACAAACCAAATAGATTGTACAAACCCTGCAAACCACTATATTAGGAAACAACAGATATATTTATGGTAATTATTATGATTCATTAATAATTATTGTGATATATATGGAAGATAATAACGTTCATTAATTATGATCATGACTTTAGATTAAGAAACATGATAAAATCAGATATTGATTAGAGTTGATGAACGGCTAAGATTGGTTTGCAGGGTTTGTACAATTTATTTGGTTTGTAACGTAAACGAACCCTATATATATATATATATATATATATATATATATATAGGGTTGGGTTCACGTGAGACTAACCTGTTTTCGTGAGACCGTGAGACCAGAAAATTAACACTAAACCTTCACAGTGATTCATTGTGAAGGTAAGAAAAACATCTAACCTTCACAGCAAAAACACTGTGAAGGTTTACCATCACAGTACCTTCACAATGAATCACTGTGAAGGTTTAGTGTTAATTTTTTGGTCTCACGGTCTCACGAAAATAGTCTGGTCTCACATGATCTCAAGTCTCTCTTTCCCTCTCTCTCTCTCTCTCTCTCTCTCTCTCCATATATATATATATATATATATATATATATATATATATATATAGGGAAGGCGCGTTTCATTTGCAAACCAAACCATTTGTACAAACTATATAAGCCAATCTTAGTTGTTCATCAAGTCTAATAAATATTTGATTTTATTATGTTTCCTAATTTAAACTCTTGATCATAATAAATTAATCTTATCATCTTCCATATATATCTCAATCATAAATAATGAATCATAATAATTAGCCATAAATATATTTATTGTTTCCTAATATAATAGTTTGTCTAATTTGTACAAATGACTTGGTTTGCAAATGAAACACAACCTATATATATATATATATATATATATATATTGTAATATGGTTGTGTATGGCATGATATCTTGAAACAAAAATTTAATATTTCTTTGTTAGATTTACATGGCTCTATATGGCATTAGATATGTTTCTATAGTTTGAATATTCTAAAAGTTATGTAGAACTATAAATAAAATATATAAAATACATAAAATACAAAAGCAATTTTCATCCTTTTTTGGATATATATTTGAATAAAAGAGTATTTCAATCAATAACTTTAATTAAATTATATTTGATAATTTGACGAATCACTAATAATTGCTAAAAATGTAATATTTTCTGGATCAGAGCATCCGCAGCGGTCGGTTTATAATGCCAGCTCATCAAACAATGGACCGGTCCATTTATTTTATTACCATTGAGAATGTGAAGGTTTTTACCACCTCACCGAGGAACTGCTCGTTAAGATTAAAGGGATGGGCCCCACCTTGGTTTTTATTTAAATAATTATATTCATACCTATTTAACTAATCAAAACCATTGAAATAGTGTCTTTATCCACATTTTTTTAAATATGTAATTAATTGAAAATTAATTTAATAAAATAAACTAATTAAGTAATTATCAGTTTTTACATATACAAATTTAAATATACTAAACTGAAAAATATTGAAGTTGATTTTTAGTTATTGTAAGTGTAGGGTTTTAAAACAATTTTGTTACTTTATATGAATTTAATTTGTTCTATGATTTTTTTTCAGACACTATATATATATATATATATATATATATATTAATCATTCTAATTTTTATTATTACAGTTTTTCTTATAAAAATAATGGATCGGTCCATGATTGAGAGTAAAAGGTTTATGAAATATGTATGAAAGAGAAAACTGATGTAGCATGATTGAAAGTTATGAACCTCTAAAATGTTCTCAAATTTTCTCCTCATTGTTCTCCTCTTTCTTATCGACCCATTGTATTATATAATTTGATTCAGATTAAAATGATGCAATTAAATTATAAAAATATAAATATAAATGTAATTTATAATTCTTTTTTAAACATGTAACTAAATGCATGAAATCCACGCCTTTCGTTCAAAACATAAAATTAAGGATGTACAGAAAATCATAAAATCCAATTTAGACCGACCGATCAACTTAGAACCGACCAACCATAATTGGATTGGATCGTATCAGATCCAAATTGTATTGCTTGGTTCTTGGACGACAGTTCATAATCCAATAAAACCGAACCGATCCAATCTAATCAAATGGCCAACCAATTATTCATCCAATTCTCATCCAACCACCATCAAATTAATAACTATGTATGGTTATTAACATCTTATGATATTGTTTTTCAGTTGATATTTATATGTAGTGTTTTTTAATAAATTAAAAAAATATACATGAATGATGGTGGATTAATTGATTGAAAATCTGATCAAAATAACGGATGAAGCCAATTTGATCCGATCAATAAACAAGAATAATATCGAATATATCGAACTGATCCGGTCTAATCATTCATCAAATTTGATTGGATCAGATGTCCAATGTTAATTGGATTGGAGCAGATAACAAAATCTAACATCCAATTGATGATTGGGTCCAACTGGATTCAACTAAATCTATTGGATTTCAACTAATGAACACCACTAACTTAAAACATACGATATAATGTGTTATGATATTTTGTCTGATATGTATGATGAAACATAATTATGACGTTTCTTGTAGATTGCATTGTTCTGTATAGCGTTCTGTATGACATCGGGCATCATATGGTTTTGGCGTTCTTAAAAGGTGTTTGATGCTATGGATCAACCCGGTGCTCGAGTTCTGATCGAATTGTATTAAATTGAGTCACACTCATTTTTTCTTTTATGAAAATGGTGCTTGAGCTCGAATATTTTTTTGATATTTTAGCTTGAGCCCGATGCACGTTAAATAAATAATGACGTAATAACAATTTTTAATATTATCCTATGTTTAGCACTATATTAGGACAGTTCAATTGGGACAAGAGTACAGTTTTCCCCATCAAAATAAGTGAAAAAAATGAGATTAAATAGATAAATTGCTAAGGTCTCGTGTGTGTGTGTGTCGATATATATATGAAAAAATTCAGGGAGAACCCCGAAAAATATAAGAACCGAAGAACAAAAAAAAAACGAATGTCAAATTAAAGATAATAACGCGATCATTTTTTTTGTGTAATTTGTTTCACTCCATTTTTTGTTGTTTTCGTTGATTTTCGATTTTAAAAGATTATGAGAAAATGTTTTTATGTTTTGAAAAAAGTGGCTATAACCACCAGGGACGAACCCATAATTTTTTTCATACGGTAGCACCATATTTGTTCATACGTTTTTTATCGAAGTGTCATTCATCTTTTTACCAACGTTCAATATCGTCCGATGTGTTTTTAGCCAAATTCCGGCGTTTCGGGAGATTTTTAATATTTTTTGCTTGATTTCGGGGGATTTTTAGGGTTTTTTATCGATTTCGAAAGATTTTTTTCGGTATTTTTTGTTGATTTCAAGAGATTTTTTTGTTGAATGGGTATAAGATTTAGGCATTTTTTTTCCAGTTTAGGTGCACCCCTTGTAGTTTCCAAAATAATACGGTAGCACCTCCTAAATCGATACGGTAACACCTTCACGAAAAACGAAATTTTTTACCCTTCGTCGAAAAATTAATACGGTGGCACGTGCCACCACGTGCCCACCTACAGGCCCTTTCCTGATAATGTAATGTCCCAATTTCATAACATGCATTCATCTAGAAAATAAGCATTCACATTACATAAATATCTTGTCTTTACATCATCAATAAAGTGATCTAAATAAAATTGACAGCGGAAGGCTCTACGTCCACAGCCGAGATTCTATCTATAGTCATCATTCAAAATCTTGGAGTCGCTCTAGTCTCCAAATCCTCCTTGAGTCACTCCTAGTTCTTACTAGAAGAACCCATAGCGCGCTTACCTGAAAATGGTTTAATTTTTGAAAAGCGAGGGTTAGACCAAAAGGTCTAGTGAATTCCCTCCGAGAACAACATATAAAAACATTTGGAAAGCGTTTATCATTGACCATAAATATCATCAAGCATGGTACTGCACTGTGTAGTGGATCACATAAACATATTGCGATCAGGGCCCCAGCAGACTCCCTTCTCGCCGCTTTGGAATCCCCACAGACTCCCCTCTACCGGATAGGAGGGAAACGGATTCCAACCCACCGGTCTATCATACATAACCAAGAGTCCTAAGACCCCGAGAACCTCTCTTTGATCCACAGTGCAGACCGACTCCACATAGTGTACACATACGTTCGTGCAAACATGTAAACATGCCAACTATGCTCTTTATAAACCATGTCTTTCATATAGTCATGCTTAAACATTTCTTTGAATAAAGTAAGTGCATTCGTGGGAAACATGCAAATCAGTTCGTAAACGTTTCATGCTCATTAAGAACCATAATCAGTTAAAACATGTATCACTTTGCGTTATAAAAAGGATTTAGGGAACTCACCTCGATTGACGTTCAATGCACTTCCTAAACACCTTCAAGCTACACCCACAGAACACCTAAGGCAATAGATCCACATCAGATAAAACGGCTCAACCTACTGTCCAGCACACTATTTCCGGGTACTGACTTGTCCGGATACCCAGACTGTCCGGATGCACCACCTTTCCGGATACAACTGTTTTCTGGACGTAAAGATTTTCCGGGCAACAGTCCGGACACTAGACCTATCCGGAAACCTCCGCCACCCGGATACCCATAGACACCCGGACACCCTTAAGGGGTACTCACCCGGACACCTGCAAACATGTCCGGACACTACTAAACCTCTGTGTCCGGACTCCACGGCTGTTCGAACCTAAATTTCGTAAAAGTGATTTCTAGCCCGATTTTAGTCACTAGTTTGATTAGATAACCTCAAGGGTTCATCCACCAACCTCAGATACCCAAATAATCCCATTTTAAACTCTTAAAACCGATTCATTAAGACAAAACCCATAAAACTCATTTTTGAGGAAAAATGGTGAAAACTCAAGTAATCATCACATCAGTCTTAAGAATTCAAGACAAAGAGAAGGAGGAGCATTACCCTAATCAGAAGAACGAATTAGGATGCATTACCTTTGCAGATTCTAGCTTGACTCCTCTTTTCTCTTGATTTCTCCTCAAACTCTTCTTTCTCTCTTTCTTTCTTCCTTAGCCGCCAACACCAAGACAACAATACTGATTTGTGATATTGAGGGTTGCCCTAGGGATTTGTGCCCTACACCTCTTTCACCAATTTACAATTCAGCCCCTCAAGAATACTTTCTTTTATTCCACTTTGACCACCAAACTCTAAAACCCACTAGAATTTGGGTTGTTACAGATAACCACCATTTTAATCTCATACGTTGGATTATCCCAATCTAACGGTTTAGATGAGTTCTCCGATTCATTTATTTTTTAAAGTTCTCACTCAATCTCATCCCTATATTTAAAAATATTATTACTATCATTTATATACTTTTGTGTGTCCCAATTTTTTGAGGAACTTGCCCTTTGCGGGTGGTATTAATCATGTTGCTAGGTGTATATTTTTTTGTTTCATTCATAAAACTCGTCATAAATATAAATGAATATTCTGTTGGTATATTATTATGAAAAATATATTTATATATTTGATATATATTATATATAATATGTAATACCATATATAATATTTTATATAATATATAATATGTAATATCAGTAATTTACAGTTGATTTAGCTAATTTTTACGAACCTAGATTTTATGAACGTATTTTGAACACTAATACGAAACTTGTTAATATTATTTACATTTTTTAACAATATGTTTACCTTTTATGCACATTTAATTATATTATGCATATATGTACATGTATGTGACAAATAGAGGAGTAGAAAGAGAGATATTTGGAATTTGAATTTTCGAAAAAATGTATTATTATTAATCTAATAAATAACTTTAAATTAGTGACTTAAGATGAATTTCATGGTTTTATAAACATTTAGAGTTCTCAAATAATTAAGCCTCTCTATGTATTATACAAACTATACACCATTATATTAGGAAACAATCGATATATTTATGGATAATTATTATGATTCATTAATTATTATCATGACTTTAGATTAGGAAATATAATAAAATCAGATATATTATTAGACTTGATGGACGACTAAGATTGGTTTGTATAATTTGTATAAATTGTTTGGTTTGCAAATGAAACGCACCATATATATATATATGGTTGAGTTTCAGTGAGAAGTTGAGTTAACGTGAGAAGTAGTTATCAACCGTTGGATGCACATTAGAATGAGATGCACCCGATCAAACCTCGTATTAAGCATGATTTGTGGGTGATCTTGAGATTAAAAGCGATCAAGGGTTTAGATCCACTTTCCATGCTTCTCACGTTAACTCAACTTATCACATGATCATTCGACATATATATGATATATGTTACAAGGGATTAGATCAAAAAAGAACCATGAAAAAAGAAAGAAAGATATGAAGAACCCATCCAAGCCATTAGCTAGATTAAAGATGATTCAGTAGTCATGATTAAAAAACTGGTTATAACTTTTTTAATAAAAATATTTAACCCCCCTATTTTTTTAATTGAAGATTTGACGAAATATAACAAAAATTAAAACAAAACAAATTACATCAAAAAATCGATCATTTTATTATCTTTTATTTGATATCCATCTTAATATACTATTACACCCGTTTTTTTTATGGTTCTCCAATTTTTTTTATAACTAGGTAATTGTACCGTGCTTCGCGCGGTCGATGTATGGTCGTTGTTGTTGAATGTGATATATGACAAAGCATTATGTCCCTTTTGTTTGTTGGTGGTGGTGTAATGCCTCTCTTGGCTTGGTTTTATTAATATCATGCTGCTTCTCAAATATATATATATATATAAAGGTGGGTTCAAACGAGAACTATTTACGAGAACGGCCGCTCATGTACAAAATCACTGGTGATTCACGTATAAAATCAATGTTGATGCGCGCGGCTTGCCAAACCGCGGCCCAAACCGCGCGTGTCCCAGAATTTTAATCACCAGTGATTTTGTACGTGAATCACCAGTGATTTTGTACATGGTCGGCTGTTCTCGTAGTTCTCGTAAATAGTTATCGTTCTCGTTTGAACCTACTTCTGGAAGAAGGTTCAAACGAGAACGATAACTATTTACGAGAACTACGAGAACGGCCGACCATGTACAAAATCACTGGTGATTAAAATTCTGGACACGCGCGGTTTGTCCCGCGGTTTGTATTGTGAATCACCAGTGATTTTGTACATGGTCGGCCGTTCTCGTAGTTCTCGTAAATAGTTATCGTTCTCGTTTGAACCCACCTATATATGTATGTATGTATAAATAATTATGGTAGACTAACTTCAACTGCACTCATCAAAGCCAGAAAACCAAGCCCAAACACTTTGTAGTATTCAGCAATGGTCCTGCTGGCTCAAATTTGCAACTTTGTGAGGAACATGCAAATATCTGACAGTAAGCAGAGTACCTAGGAATTGATGCACACAGAACGAGATTATAGTTATTAATGCTAAGCGACTATCTCTCCATATACCTAAGTTATGCACATAGGAGTTGAGAATTTATGGCATAAAGGATAGGTAGGGTCAGGACTCAGGAGAGTTTATGAACATGTTTGGTTAGTAATCCCACTTAACACCTTGAAGGAAAGCAAACTACCTTCTAAATGGAGCAAAAAAAATTATGATGCATTAACCCTAAATAAAATCCTAAATCCTAAGATATTGTGATCAATATGCCAAAGCTACGTATACATAATCCATCTAAAATCAAGCATTTATATTTAAAAAATATACATTGTAACAATTAAGTTACAATATACCAAGTAATATACCAAGTAAGATGACAGTAGCATCAAATTACTAATAATAATCACTACAATGTAACTAAGCATTTATCATTCACTAAATCAAGTAACAAGATACCAACTAATATACCAAGTAAGATAACAGTAGCATCAAATTACTATTAATTATTAGTACCAACTAAAAAACCAAGTAGCATCAGATTGCCAACAAAAAACCAAGTAGCTTGCATACCTTGAGTGAGAATGTGAGAGTTGAGACGGAGGCAGAGGAGACGGTGGTCGGACTACGCCGTAGCCCGTAGCCCGTAGGACGCAGGTCAGTGGAGAGTGGAGTGGTCGGAGCCTCGGAGGTCACGGTGGAGCGTCGCTGGAAACTGGAGCCGTGGAGGCGTGGAGCGATGGTGGTCCGATGGTTTGTGGTCGCGATGGTCGTCACTGTGGTCGAAGGCTCTCAAAGCCCTAATACTGATTTAGGGGAAAGTGGGTGGGGACGTGGGATTTGGATTGTATCAAGATAATTTATATTTTCACCCTTACACTTTCAATCATAAATCATTTTTACAAAAAGAAACATTAAATACACTATTAATATCCAAATTTTGTTTATTATCTATATCCACTATAAATTATTTTGTTTAATTACGGCTAAGAGGTCATTTACCATATGTTTACCCGGGTAAGCGTTTACCCTAAGTTATATTACCTTATCCGATGAATATGGCAATGACCGAGAATCTTACCTGGTAAGAGATAAGGCAATAACAAGTCTTTCCCGGTAAGTGAGGGCGACAACTTTAACGGTTACCGGATAAATTATTGCACACGAGGTTGTTCGAATGAACTAAAATTTTATTCAACAAGATAACTGATAGTGTTGAGTTTTACCGGCAAGCAGTTACCAGGTGGGTGTATGGTAGTAGTTAAACAAATGCAAGTTTTCAATTGCTAGGATACAATCTTAATCACCGTTTTTTATATATAGCTAATTTTTATCATCGGTGAAGTTTGAACATTTGATCTTGAATGTTGGCCTCTATCGATAACTTAGATCCCGCCGCATTGCGCGGGTACTCAACTAGTCATTTATAACCGTTATGTTATATATAAGGTAAAGATCAAGGGAGAATTTTGAAAATAAAAAGAACCGGAGAACCATGATAAAACGAATGAAAAAATATATCAAATTAAAGATAATAAAATGATGAATTTTTTGGTATAATTTATTTTACTTCAATTTTTGTTATATTTTGCTAATTTTGAATTTAAAAAATAAAGAATAAATATTTTTTTTAATTAAAGAAATTGGTTATAACTACTTTTTAATTCATAACCATTGGATTATCTTAGGCTATGTTTGACAAACTAATTGATAAGCTAACTTATGACTTATAAGCTAGTTGGTAGCTGATAAGCTAGCTGATGAAAAAGTTACTTATAAGCTAGCTGGTAGCTGATAAGCTAGCTTATGACTTATGACTTTAGATGTGTTCTTCGATTATTTTATTTTTCATGGTTCTCTCTCGATCTCATCCTGATTATTATTATTATTATTATATATATAAACTCTAAAATATATACTATACTAGATAAGTACCTGTGCGCGATGCGGCGCAAAGTATCTCAAATTTAAAGCCGAGAATTCGAAAAAATAATTTTGTTTCATGTTCATATTTATACGCTTTTAAATCGCATATCAGATGTATAAAATTAAAGGTCAATATGGTTAATTGGTCAAAAAAATTAGAGAAAATAATATAATCATGATTAAGAAAGTATAAATAATTAAATATACTATACTATAATATCTGCATATTTATATTTTTTAAAAAGGTTCGAACGCATAATCCAAAAGTCAGTTGATAAGTGATATCTTTTTTTTCCAAGTAATTAAATCTCTTATGATAACTCTAAGGGTGTTTCGTTGACATAATGGAATTTGATAGAATTGTAATTCGTCGAAAGAATTCGACTTTGAAGTAAAAATTGATATGAAATTGCAAAAAGAAAATCACGACAATTTAGTGATTATTTGTATCAAATCTCATACTAATCACGACACATTAATTCGTATATATTTATGATATTTGATAATATAATTAAATCAAAAAATATTCAATATTGAGCTCATTTCGAAGGTATTGACGAAACGATTATAGTGATATAATTTGTAAAAAATAGAAATATTTTTTTAATGCATTTTAGTTCATATACATTATTTATGTTTATATGATAAGAGTCTAAAATGAAAAATAAAAAAGTAAGAGATTAAAAGTAAACTACATACCTAATTATAAGGGTAGTAAATGTAACGTATAAATTAAAAAAATTGAATTAAGGAGAGATTTAAGGAGGAGTGAATGTGGGTGTGCTATGCATCCAGATACATGTTTAGGCTGGAAAATACTGAAGTCGACTCATCAGAAGATGACACGTGACATGCTAGCTATTTACTTATTTATTATATGTATATATTTGGGGATATATCCATCCATCCGACGGCCATGAAACACGGTCGACGTGTTAACACAAATTCTGTCTCTCTCAATCTCTCCCAATTTCTCAATCAAAAGAGGGTTTCGATCAATCATCAATCGATTTGTTTAGATGACAGGGCGTTTTTATCGATCTTAATTCTGCGATTCTATCTCCCCAAACTTTGAATCTTTCTTCAATTTTATCCCCAAACAATCTCTTGTTCATATATCCAATCAAAATCCGGGCCCTCTTTTCCTATTTATTACTAAATTATTACTGTATGTATGTAATCCACAATCACATACACTCTATGAGACTTTCTCCATTTCACCACTCATTATTAAATGCATACTCCTCTCTTCTTTCTATGATTATTTCTTTTTCCATTGAATTGAACCCTTGTTGATTGCACCCACTTTGTTTTAATTGAAGGAATCGTTGAGGTTGAAGAATATTTCATCCAATTAAATCTTTCAATCTGGTTTTTGGAGAGAAAGGTAAATTTGTTTTAATTCCATCTTGGATCTGTTTCTATTATGGTAGATTGAATCGATACACTCCCTTTTTTATATTTATATATATAATTATTATTATCCTTGTTATATATAGTATAAGATATAGAGGGATAGAATCATAGAAAGAAATAAGTAGATACTTTTTCTGTATATTGTGCTTTTTTGGTTAATATCAAAGAATCATCCATATTCTAATGCCAGAGAAAATTGTGTTTCTGGAGTTGAAAAATCAAATTGAATTGATTTTGATGAATTGTTGAGAGTTTTGGTTGTGGTGATTTGTGTGTTTTTTAGAGTCAATTTGTTGATTTTGATGGATTGTTGAGAGTTTTGGTTGTGGTGATTTGTGGAGTTGTGTGTGTTTTTTGAGGGTGAAAATTGTTGATTTTTGGGGTACACAAACACGAAATATTTCGTGTTTGTGAAAAGATTTGTGACGGATTCTTCAAGTGAGAATAGGGGGTTTGGTTGTGGTGCTGTTCTGGATTGCATATTGAGCATAATCAGGGCCCTAAGGATGGGGTCCTGCTTATCTGGAGAAAGCAGGAGCCCTCACCCAAGCTCCCCAACACCAAGTCTTGGGGTTAAAAAGAAGAAAAACTCCAAGAAAAGATCGACATCTCGGAGCTCTTCGTTCAATTTCCAGAGGGAAGAGCAGCTTCATCGGATTCCGGGGAGAATGTTCTTGAATGGATCTAGTGAATTTGCTTCACTTTTCACCCAACAAGGCAAAAAGGGTACCAATCAAGATGCCATGGTTGTTTGGGAGGTTTGTTTCTTGATTCCGTTTCTTGATTTCGTTTCTTTTCATACACGTCTTTAATGTAATTTAACCGTTTCGTTTAGTTTTATGATTTGATTCATGATATTAGTGCACACCCTTTTGAAATTGTAGTTAAAAAGTTGATTATATCATCATTCTAAAGATTGCATATAGGTAAACGAGTTGAAGGGTATATATGTCTTTAATGTAACCATTTCGTTTAGTCTTATGCTTTGCCTCATGATATTAGTGTACACCCTTTTGAAATTGTAGTAAAAGGTTATATAGATCATCATCCTAAAGTTTGCATATAGGTATATGAGTCGAAGGGTATATATGGTAATTCGAATCTTGATCGATTTCAGGTGTTGGGTTTTGAGTGCTTTAGGGAAATAGGAGTGGGTCCTACCGTTGAGATGTGATTTCTCTAAAGAATTCTTGTGGTTTATGGTGGTTGTATTTCTATTGTAGAAGTTAACACTTAACGGATAACCTTATGTCTTTTTCTCATGGTGAATTTGATCATGTGATTTTTTCTCTGAGCCATATGGTTGAAAATGACATATTTGATGCATACATTTTTTGGTTTTTGTCTTTGTTGGCATGTGGTCGAGCAACAAACATGTCCACTTCCGTTACCAAATCTTAAAATTCTGATTAAAACATGCTTGGCTTTTCGTATGATCAAGGTTTTAAAAAACGGAAACGAGCCTCGAGGCGTTTTACCCTTAGGTACGTGAGGCGTAAGCCTCGAGGCGATTGAGGCGTAAGCCCCAAAAAATAAAACAACAAAGTTCATAAATGGTTTACACTTGACAAAACAAACATAATTCCATATATGCACTAGTATGTGGCAGCAAAACATAATATATATATATATACATACATATATGTACACAGTTACACACTTGTATGTGACAACATACTACACAAAAACATAATATATATTGATATATACGCTTGTATTGGCAGCATAATTAGCAAAACCAGAATATATATACACACACTTGTAAAGTTGTATGTAGCAGCTTAATATACAAATACTAATACTAATATACACTATATATAATGTATGCAAAGTGAGTATAATATACTAACAAAGAACTATTAATAAGAATAAGGTATACTAAGGTCAGAAATATATATGTATATATATTAATACATATTTTGTTAAGTATATTATATTATATTATATACAATAATACTAACATATAATGCATGTTCGTGATTGTATGAGAGAGGGAGAATAAAGCCCTTATAAATAGCTTTGTTGATGTTTGACTTCACTGCACCGGTGTACATACATACGTACACCATGTTGGCTGCCTCTACCACTGATGAGACTAAGTAGCAAATAGTGCTTTGAAGAAACTAGAGGAGAAGAAAAAGGTTTTCAAAAAAAAGAAGTTTCAACCATTTTTAAAATTAATTTAGCCTATTGAGGTGTACGCCTCTCCATCGCCTCATGCCTCATAGCCTCGGTCACCGCCTCAGACAATTGAGGCGTACGCCTTGTTTGGGGATTGAGAGGCTCCGCCTTAGGTCGATTTTGGACCGCCAAGCCTCGAGGCGAGCCTCAAGGCGTACGCCTCACACGCCTTTTAAAACCATGCGTATGATATATTCCTGGTACACATTGAGAAAAAAATTAGTACTTGGATATTACTTGGTGTGAGGGAAGTCCCGTTTGGAACCCATGAACCGTCCACAGTGCGGCACGTGTCCCTCTTCAGGATGAATATTCATCGTGAATAACACATTCACGATGAATAGACGTCCATATTCCTGATGAATATACCACATGTCGCGCTGTGGGCGGTTCCTGGGTTCCTAATCAATTTTAGGTTCTTAACGAAACGTCGGAACCTGCCCCTACTTTGAGTTGTCTCCCTTAAATGTTCATCATTCTCCTCAGCGTAGACATATACATGTTCCACCTCATACGGGTTTGTAGCATATATACACGTTATAGATATCTGGGTTAATTGCATGATTAGTGCATGAAATAACCTAAGCCCAGATAGATAGGGAACTTTTAATCTGTTTTGAGTTTGCTTCCTAGTATTCACATATTCGTTGTTATATTCACATGTGCATTGCTATATTCACATCTTCATATTCACATGTGAATTGTTATATTTTTCCTTTAATGGGTACGCTTACTTTTCAGAATTTTGGCTCAAGAACGGACACCGTCTTCTGTGGGGTGTTTGATGGTCATGGTCCCTTTGGTCACATGGTCGCTAAGCGAGTGAGAGACTCCCTCCCTTTGAAGCTAAGTGCACATTGGGACGCCAATGTAAAGGGTAGTAGTGAGGTCCTCCGGGAGGTCACCCTTAATTCCACCACTGCCTTGCATCCTGAAGAAACCCCCGTAACTCCCGATGAAGATTCCAGAACCTTCCAAGACCTTGAAATCAATAAGAACGCCGAGAAATTGCAGGCACTCAAGGACTTGTTTTTGAAGGCGTTCAAAGTCATGGATAGGGAACTAAGGATGCATGCCAATATCGACTGCTTTTGTAGCGGGACAACGGCGGTAACCTTGATCAAACAGGTGAAATAGATTGAAAATTTGTGAATTTTGAAGACCCAATTTTATGGGTTTTATTTTGGTAACAAGTGCTTTCTTGGTTGTTGTAGGGTCAGGATCTTATGATCGGAAATGTTGGGGATTCTAGAGCTATATTGTGCACAAGAGATAAAAAAGATTCTCTTATTGCTGTTCAGTTGACCGTGGATCTAAAACCGAATCTTCCAGGTTCCGCTCTCCCTCTCTCTATTTGCTTGTTTCTTATAGTTATTCTTGAATTGTTGATAAATCGAAATGTAAGATCCCACATGGGTTGGGAAGGGGTAATAAAGTTGTCTTATAAGGGACTGGATACCTCATTTGCTAGACGTATTTTAAGACCGTGAGTCCAGGTGTGGACAAAGTGGACAATATCTGGTACGGTTGACTGGTTTCAGAGTCGATGTGCTGGCGAGGACACTGGGCTCCAAGGGGGTGGATTGTAAGATCCCACATTGGTTGGGGAGGGAACTAAGGTTGCCTTATAAAAGACTGAAAACTTCTCTACTAGACACGTTTTAAGAGCGTGAGTCGTGAGTCCAGATGTGGACAAAACAGACAATATCTGGTACGGTTGACCTGGGATGTTATAGTTGGTCTCAGATTTGGGAACCGGACTGATGTGCTAGCAAGGACGTTGTTGCTCCCAAGAGGGGTGGATTGTAATACCCCACATTGGTTGGGGAAGGGAAACTAAGATTGCATATAAGGGACTAGATATCCTCTCTACCAGACGCGTTTTAAGACCGTGAGTCCAAGTCTGGACAAAATGGACAATATCCGGTACGGTTAGGCCTGAGATGTTACACGAAAAATACAATCTTTTTAGCATACAATATCATTGATGAAAGATGTACCCATATAATTGTGGTTTAAGACCTTTTTTACCGAGGTTTAAGGATTTAAGCACAATCCTAGATTTCAATGCACATGATGAACTAAAGTCCTAGATTTTCAATGCACATGATGAACTAAAATTCTAGATTTCGATCCCTTTGGAGTGTAGTTCAGTTCAAAGGGGCCGAGCGACTTTACTCAAATACACAATAGGTTCAAGTTAGAATCTTGCAGGAGGTGGACTTGAACCCCTCAGTTAGCCTCAGTCGTTGAGTCAGCTCTGAAATGTCTCCTCACATGTGGTTCCTAGGGGGCGGGGCCAGGTACTGTGTGGGGGCGGTTGGGGTTGCGCGTAATCAACCTTTTTGCTCAAATACATGTCCGATCATATGATTGAGTTAGTCGACTTTTTGTTTATAAAGGGGACAATACCTGAGGAGATCTTTTATTTCAAACAATGATTTTATCGAGTCGGGGACTGTTTGGTTGGGTCTTCCATTAAGTCCTATATGGACAAAGTTGTCTGTGTGGATTAATCTGCTTGTATAAATTAGGCAAGTTTTTGTTAGGGAGGGGTTTTTCATATAGATAGAAGGAGCGTGTTTTTTAATTGGGAGGGGTAGGTTCCGAAAAAACCTTGGCTTTCTGCATAAAGCTCCCCCCTAGAAGCTTACTGAATAAGCCCATTTCTATATCATCGAACCACTACCAATTTTTTTCCAAACCTACCCCTCCCAATTAAAAACATGCTATTTCCATCTGTGAAAAAACCCTCTCAAACAAAAATCTTCCCATCTATACAGAGATTAATCCCCACACAGACAACTTTATCCATACATGACTTAGAGGGTGTTTGGATGTGCGTTATAAAACAGCTTATTGACTTATTGGCTTTTCAAGAAGCCAATAAGTTAAAATTAATGTTTGGCAAACTCAAAAGCACTTTTAAAACTCCTTTTTGATTAACTTGAAAACGCCATTTTGGAGAAGTCACAAATTCCTGACTTTTTGATCCCAAAAGTGCTTTTTGATTCAAAAAGTCATTTTTGTTAACTAAAAAAAGCCAAACACTTTTTAAAAAAATAACTTATTGACTTATTGGCTTTTCCTACCACAAAAGCTAATCCAAACACTTTTTTAAAAACTCATTTTCCCACCACCATAAGTCAATAAGCACTTTTGGCCAAAAGCACTTTTGAGACTAAAAAGCACTCCCAAACACCCCCTTAATAGAAAACCGACCAAACAGTCCCTTGATGGAAAAAAAACAGGTGGTAGCAGCTTAATCAGTTTAATGGGACTCGCAGCTTATTCGGTCAGCTATACATGACTGTATGACTGTTTGGTAGTGGCTTTATGATATAGAAAGTGGCTTATTAAGTAAGCTTCTAAGGGGGAGCTTTAAGCAAGCCTTTTCACATTGTTGGTGCCTCCCCTTTCAGTTTGGAATAAAAGATCCGAGGATTTTATCCCCGCTGTCCAAGTGTCCATCATAAAATGAAAAAAAAAAGTAATAAATGAAACAAATTAGTAAGCCTCGAGGGTCAGCTCAACCGGCAAATTAGTAATAAACGAATCTGTTGATAAATGTTGATATCATCGGGCCAGGTGTAATTGTCGTTTTAAACAAAAAGTTTGCTTCTTAACGGTTTCTTTTTCTGAATTCTTTCAGCGGAAGCAGAGCGGATCCGTAAATGCAAAGGGCGGGTTTTTGCCCTTCAAGATGAACCCGAAGTTACTAGAGTTTGGCTACCTAATAACGACTCCCCTGGCTTAGCCATGGCCCGTGCTTTCGGGGATTTTTGTCTCAAGGATTTCGGTCTCATCTCCGTCCCCGATGTATTTTATCGATGTTTAACGGAAAACGACCTGTTTATCGTCTTGGCAACAGACGGGGTACGAATCTTTTCACCATTTTCAAATGTTTTTTCGTTATGTATTTACCTGTTAAGAGGGAGGTTCAGGGGAAAACCTCAAAAAGAAAAAAGAAAAAAACTGAGGAACACCCTGGTAGCTCTTCATCCGGACGGTATGCGCTTGTGCATACAAGTAAATTAAGTTGTTTTTTGGATTCTATGCCCGTGTTTAATTGTTAAGAAACTTTTTGCTTAGTAAATGAAATTCGAAGACAAAAGCAAAAAATGAAGAAAAGAATAATAATATCATATCCTTTCAAATCTTTCATGTAGAAATTAGATCTATACTTCATAGATATTAAGTAATAATAATTTCAATTTATAGTTATCAAATTATAATAAGATATCTTTATATATACAAATTACTTGTATGTACAAGTGCATATCGTCTGGATGAAAGACTATCAGGGTGTTCGTTCAATTTTCCATTTTTTGAGGTTTTCCCTTGAATCTGACCGTACTTCTTAGAGTTAGGATCGCGTGAGAAATTTTCATTTTTATGTATCTACTCGTTATTCTTGTTAATATTGCAGATTTGGGATGTGCTCACGAACAAAGAAGTCGTGGACATCGTAGCGTCTGCCGAAACGCGGTCTGGCGCGGCTCGAGCCGTGGTCGAGTCCGCGGTTCGTTCATGGAAGTTCAAGTACCCGACTTCTAAAGTCGACGACTGTGCGGTCGTTTGCCTATTTCTTTCCTCGGAGCACGCGAACAATATCTCGACTGCGACTGCTGCTGATTTGGCGGAGAAAGATGGAACTGATGTGGATGACGATATGGCGGATGATGAGCTGGCGGGGAACGAGGGTGCGGACTCGGCAGCCATGAAAGCTGAAGCGGGAATTGACTGGTCTGCCCTCGAAGGGGTGTCTCGAGTCAACACGATGTTAACGTTGCCACGGTTTGTGCCCGAGGAGACCGAAAAACCGACACCGGAACAGAAAAAGACCAATTGAAGAAAGATTTCGAAATTTATGGTTGCATTTTTTTTTCGTCTTGTTTTTGTTCATTTTAATCATTATTTGTTTAAAGATTAGAGGGAAAAAAGGGTTGAAAAGGAAAAAAGGAAAACAAAAAGGGAACAAAGCCCCGACTATATTAGAGTGTTGGGGCAAAATGGTAATTTTGTAAAACCAGCTCTTCTTGGGTATATTTTATTTTCTGTTTTTCTTTTTCTTTTTTAATTTAAAATTGTGTAATTTGTTAAATCGAATAATGTTTTATGTCAAGAGTTTTTATTGATTCTTTTGTTAGTGGCTTAATGAGATTCGGACAGCTATATATATATGGGGCTGTTTGGTTTGGTTTTCCATTAAGTCATGTATGAATAAAGTTGTCTGTGTGGATTAATCTGTCTGTATAGGTTGGAAAGACTTTTGTCTGGGAGAGACGGGTTTGGTCAAAACTTGGCTTTCTGCATACAACTTCCTCCTAAAAGCTTAGTGAATAAGCCGTTTTTTATATCATTAAGCCACTACCAAATAGTCATGTATAGCTGACCAAATAAGCTACAAGTCTCATTAAGCTCGTAAAGCTGCAAACAAACAGAGTGTTTAATGGTGGCTTAATGAAATTGAAAGTGGTTTATTTAGTAAGTTTTTAGGAAGAGAGTATTATTTAGAAAGCCAAGTTTTTTTCAAACATGTCTCTCTCAATTAAAAAACTGTTACTTTCATCTATAAAAAACCGTGTCAAATTAAAACCTTCTCAATTTATAGAGAAATCAATTTATACTAACAATTTTTCTAATACAATACCTAATAACAAAATAGCTCTTTTAATCATATTATTTTCTACATCAAATATTTTTTCTTTCTTAATGTCAGATTTTTTTTTTCAGAATTAATATATTACTTGTTTAAATAATAAAATATGTGTTTTCAAATTGATTATAGCAACTTCCGATATTCCTTAACGGCTTTTCAAATGACGTAAGGCGTGGCGTGCCGGCGATGCTAAAGTCCCAAGTCTTACAAGTTATGGCGAGGCCATGACGTTTTTCAAGGCGTGCCTAAGATGAATATGTTCTGAGAAATATTTACCATTTGAAAAGAGGAAAAAACGGAGTCTTTGTCTAAAGAAATGCGTTGAGATGTATACATCCACATATATATATATATATATATATATATATATATATATATATATATATATATATATATATATATATATATATATGTGTGTGTGTGTATATATATTTACACTTGTGTATTAGTGTTTTGGATAATCTTGTAGAGCAATTTTAAATTCATATAACCAAAGAAGTGATAGCCTAGTGGTAAGGCCTTGGGGGGTTAGTGCTGGAAGGCCTAACTACCAGGGTTCGAATCCTGGGGGAAGCTTCGGCGGTATCCAGACTTAGGGCCTGGTCCTTTGGGCCGGGTCCTGGGCCGGTGTCAGGGTCCAGCTTTCGGGGCTGTCGTGTCCGGTGGGGAGGGTCCATAGGGCCAGCCCAGTCGACGGGGATTAGTCGGGTTGCCCCTTTGTGGAGCCCGGATACCTCGGGAACGGGTGTGTGCGTTTACTTGCCGTTCAAAAAAAAATCATATAAAGTTATATAAATAAAAAGAAAAAATTCATTTATATTAAACTTATATATAAGAAAATGATATCAAGAGTGAAAAATTGGGTATACATCTTTCGAGTCTTTACTTCTACTTACTTCAATTTTCAAATAATTCATGTTCGACCCTCTAGGTCATACATACTTTTTATCATTTATCTCCCATATCATATGTTTTAAAAAGGTAAAAAAAAACGTCTTACAAGATCTCGTCGCAAAGTGTCATAACACGCTATAATACATTACAACGGAAGTGAAGTCTTATAGTGGAGTCACAGGGGTTAACATGGCTGCAACGCTCCGCCATACGAGTTATTCAAACCATGCAAAATATTACATATCAAAAAGAGGTAGATGTTCCAATAAAAATGAAAGTTATAGTGAGAAAGGTAACAAGGATCTCCACTCTTGGTCTTGGATGCACGTTAGAATGAGATCCACTGAAATGAGATGCACCAACATGCACCAGATCAGTCCGTATAAAACGTAAATGCGTAATTCATGGATGACTTTGATATTAAAAGTGATCAAGGGTCCAGATCCATTCTTGCATCCTCTCCTTAAACAATAAACCTAATTCAGATTTTTTTTGTTATGTATATAACCCAAATTTGTAAATGGTACAAAATCTTTTTCTTTTTTTTGAAAGGGTATCTTAGGTTTTGCCTAGACTAATCCCTGACACTGATTGACTGTTAAGCTTACAGCCATGAGATAATTCCTCAGTGGCCACAAGTTGCCAACGCCTGAATTCGAACCCGAGGTAGATGGGTTTCTGAGCCATATCTCCCAAGGCCTTAACCAGTACACCACAAGCCATGTAGTTATGTGGTACAAAATCTTGAAAACTAGAAACTCCCAAACCCCATGTGAACCAAAAAAACTACACTCCAATAAAATCAAGAAATCTTGAAAAAAAACCAGAAACTCCCAAAACCCTAATTTCACCCAAAAGATTAAACCAAGTTTCTTCTGAGTTATCCCTTCCAATTTCCCCATTATTTTATCCATAAAATCATGAAAACGAGTCAGCTTCGACTTCATTTCATGCCAACACACACACCTACGTGTCGATTTCTCTGCAATTCTTCCCCCAAGTGTCCATCAATGGCGTTTATCAACACCCCCATTTTAAAACCTTCTTCAATCTCATCTTCTTCAATCTCTCAATCATACCCAGATCAATCTTTGAGTTATTATCATATTGCTTTCTGAGTGATTGATCTTTATAGTTTGCAGATTTTGATAACGAAATCGAAACGACGTTATGCCGCCGCGTAGATACGCCATCGGGCGGGCGGATGAAGCCACCCACCCGGATTCCGCTCGCGCCACCTTGTCGGAGTTTCTTTCCACCTTCATCTTCGTTTTCGCTGCCGAAGGCTCCGTTCTCGCGCTTCGTAAGACTTTTTTTTTTTGAAACAGTGTCAAATTATGACCGTAAGACATCAGCCCTGATTAAACTTCAGTGGCGACAATTGTTGTGTGACCCTGGATTCGAACCCTGGACAGATGGAATATTGATATCCCATCACATCCCCAGGGTCTTAACCAGTACGACACAATCCTTATAGTTTAAGCATCGGCGGATGCACTTCATTGTTAAGGGGGGATAGGACCCCATTAAAAAGTTTTTTTTGAAAATTTTAGCTTAAAAATATAGATTTTTCAACCTTTTATCTTAATGTCCCCTAAGTAATTTCTCGTATGGGACCCCATCAACCAAAAAAATTGTTTCGAAATCAACCAAAAAAACCGAAACTACCCTCGAAATCGACTAAAAAACCAAAAAAGTCCTTCGAAATCGACAAAAAAACTTAAAAATCTCTTAAAATCTACCAAAAAAACTTTAAAAAGCCCTTGTAACGTTGGATTTAGTCTAAAAATATATCGGACAATTTTACGGATATTTAAGCTACCTTAAAGAGGACCCCAGTATGAAAAAATCCTGGATCTGCCACTGGGTTTAAGGACTCGACTTTTCGGTGATCAAAAATGGTAATTAAGTTTTTTGGATTTTGTTTGATGATTTGGATTTTGATGTTTGAGTTTTGAGCATGCAGGTGAAGCGTACGGCTCGGATGTGGTGGGGGCGGCGGGGAATTTGCTGGTGTCGTTAGCCACCGCGTTTGCGTTGTTTGCCGCCGTGGCGTCGAGTTTGAATGTATCCGGTGGACATATAAACCCCGCGGTTACGTTCGGGACTCTTGTCGCAGGGAGAGTTTCGTTGGTTCGAGCGTTGTACTATTGGGTGGCGCAACTTCTTGGCGCCATCGTTGCCGCCTTGTTACTCCGGCCATCCACCGCCGGCATGGTACAATTGATGTTCCTTTTTTTCTTGTTTACCGTGGGTGTTCATAAACAATCCGATATCCGAGCTTTTAACGAACTACTCGAGCTCGAACTTATATATTCGCGAACTCGAGTCGATCTTTAATACAAAATAAAGTTTGTTGAACTCAATATTATTGTCCAACTCGACTTGTTCAAAATCTCGATTAAACTTTTCGAGTCGAGATTATTCGGACATACACTTTTTCGAGCCAAAAATATTTATACGTCTATAAATTATATTATCAAAATATAAAATTTAGGGCATCTCCAATGGGTCACACTATATTTTACACCAAAATTCAAAAGTAGTGTTAATAGTAAATCTTCTTCAATGAGTAACACTATTTTTTTAAAAGTGATATAAAAAAGTAGTGTAAATGAATAGTCTTACACCAAATATAATGTAGTACTATTCATTACACTAAATTTAGTCTGAAAAATAGAGACCCCATTGGAGTTGTAAATAGTGTCATTTACATCAAATTTAGTGTTTAGTGTAAGATTTTGTGACCCCATTGAAGATGGTCTTATTGTGGGTTCAAGCTCATAAACGAGCATCGAGTTCGATAAAAATCATCGTGGGTTCAAGCTCATAAACGCTCATCGAGCTTGAGCTCGACATTGAAATTTTTATTCGAGCTCGACTTCATGTTTATATCCAAGCTATCAAACCGGTAACCTAGGAGAATCTCAAAAAGGTCAAAGCTTTATTGTCAGTTGAGTTAACCCTGAATATTAATTTGTTTTCTGTAGAGACCGGTGGGACTCTACGTGGCCCGAGATGTCGGAAACTTGAATGCGTTATTAATGGAAGTAATATTAACGTTCGGGTTAGTTTACACGGTTTTCGCAACGGCGATCGACCATAAAAGAGGAACTTTAGGGACAATAGCGCCACTTGCAATCGCGTTAATCGTGGGTGCTAATTCGTTGGTGGGCGGACCGTTCGACGGCGCGTGTATGAATCCGGCGAGGGCGTTTGGACCGTCGCTGGTGGGGTGGCGGTGGAACAACCATTGGGTGTATTGGCTTGGACCGTTTTTAGGGGCGGGGATAGCCGGGTTGATCTATGAGTTCGGGATCATACAGCCGGAGGTGCCGGTCCATACGCACCACCAGCCACTGGCTCCAGAAGATTACTAGAGATGGTTCGAGCCATGTTAGTTTGGATAATAAGGGGGGTGGGGTGGGGTTTTATTTACTGTGTGTAATTTGTGGTGTTTTCGGACGTGTTAATGTTTTTTTTTTCATTTTTTTTTTGGTGTATTTTAGTGTTTTATGAGTTTGAAGAATATGTAGCTCACCTTCCAGAGCATACCAGCATTAAAATGGAACAATAAATGTTGGTATTGGAATGTATTTCAAACACTGTTTGTTCTAAAAGGCTCGCCGCAATAGCCATGGCGCTCCGTGGCTTAAGGCTTGTGTCTCACGCCACGCTATGCCTGTGACACGTCATGGCCTAATGTGCGGTCTTTTGTGACGTGATATTTGATTTTTATTTACGTTTTTGATGTCTTAGTTTTTAGTTTTAATATATAACCTAATTTAACTTGTTTATTATGATTGACTAATCGAGTAATAGCACAAAACACATGTTTTCATATATAATATTATATATGATATAAAGATTTGCTGCCATAAGTCACGCCTTGATAAACGCCGTGACCTCGTTGTGGCTCCTAAGGCTTAAGGCTTGGCATCACCGCCACGCCACGCCTCACGTTATTTAGAACCTTGATTTCAAATGGTTGGGTTCGACTCAAAAAATTTAATCCGAGTTTTTGATCGAATCGAGTTGAGCATGAAATAGAAATATGAATGAATTTTTATTTCTTCAAGTTTAATAGTCTTATTGAGACTAGAACTCCTAGGGAATCAAATCGATTTATGGATGCAATCAGGTATGCAGTATTTACAGACAAGTATTCGGTTATTGGAGAATTTCACACCCCCCTTTTTACAGTTATTTATTTTATTAAAATTTATATAATATTTAATATATATATATATATATATTAAATCGATATATATATATATATATATATCTATATATATATATATATATATCTGCAAGCTGAGATTCGAGCAAGTCGCAAAGAATACAAGTGTTTTGGCAAACAAACGTGACGCCAACACAAAGAAAATGGGATGAAATTCAAGCAGTATATCCCACTCAGAGGCAGGGTCTGAGGGTAAAATGTATGCCAGACTAGGTGTGTTAATGAGTCGAGCTTTTAACGATCTACTCGAGCTCGTTTATCTCGAGTTTAATAATTTTCAAGCTCGAGCCGATATCGAACAAACACTAAAACTCGTTTAGCTTAACGAGTCGAGCTCCATTACACCAATGTTCGACTCGACTCGTTCGAGAACTCAGTTAAATTTTTCGAGTCGAGCCAGGCATACAAACATGTTCATAAATCATAAAACTAAAGTTTAAAATTATTGAGGTCGAGCCAATAAGCGAGCTAATCGATCTCGAGTTCGAGACCATAAACGAGCATCGAGCTCGAGTCAAGTGCTATTTTTTCAAGGCGAGCTCGAATAACCTGCAACTCAACTCAACTCGACTCGGCTTGTTAACACCCCTACGCCAGACCTTGCATCCACCCGAAGGATTAAAGAGACCATTTCTATACAACATGGTAATGTCGCCGTTTAAATAAAAACCAACATTGTAATATCAATTCATGAGTCGAGTATGTAACTTGAGGTGGGAAAAACGCGAAATCAAAGTTCATTAAACTAATGCTATCGGAGTCACAATAATGGCTACGAAAACAAGGCTCATGCGGCCGTGGGCACAGGATGAGAGAAAACCGAAAAGGGCACTTGAAAAAGACGATTCAAGGCTTCCAAAGTTTCATGGTGCAGTCTTCACCGTAGGTGGCTACAAGATTCCGGTGGGGATGGTGACAAATGCCAATAACATCCTTCTCATGCACCTGTGAATAAGAACGGTCGCACAACGATACTTAAAAAAAAGCACAACCAGAAAGCATATTCATTAATGAATAAGATCATTTATAAGAAAGACGAAGAATATACCTTCATCAAGTGCTCCAGTTTCCCAGATTGATGGCTGAAGCAGTACAGGTTCCTGCAGATCATTTTAAAACACAGTTACTAGCAGTCTAGCATTATCCGGATTTAAGGGAATCGCGTTAAGATGTTAGAATCAACGACATGTGGCACCAAATGAGAGCCATAAACATTTTGAGAACCTAGGAACCAACTATTCATGTTTTATTTACTGTCAATATTGCAACAGATATTCATGAAGAAAAGTATTCATGATGAATATGCATGATTATCAGGGTTATTCATTATGAATAATACCTGTCTTCCCCAACACAATATATCCATTCTCCTTTAGGTGATATGCAAGCTGCAACAAAATCTCCACCCTCCCTTTTACCGGATGAAAAACTTTTCACAACCTGCATAAGGCAAACGCTCGATAATTTTTCCATTTAACACGGTTGTATCGAGGACATGATCTCCGAAAAGTGACGTGTGTTTCAAACCAAGTAGCGGTTTCCAAACATTTTCTTAGTAAAATTGTTGAAATGGTATATCGTTATATAATACATACGACATTATGAGAAACGGAAAACCGACCTGCCCTTGAAGGGTCATGAGGTAAATCGATGATGTCTTGTTACAAACGATTACATGGTCGGGATTTTTGGGAGAAAGATGAACGGAATTTACAGATGCATCACCTCCCTGTAGGTCATAAAGAGTAATCAGTAAGTCAAAACCAAAAGATGATGCAAAATCGCACATAAAGGCACGGAAAAAAAGAAAGCGATGGTCTGTTAGCAGGTTAATGAGCTTAATGAGACTCGCAGCTTATTCGGTCAGCTATATATGACCGTTTGGTAGTGGCTTAATGATAGAGAAAGTGGCTTATTCAGTAAGCTTCTAGGGGGTGCTTTATGCAGAAAGCCAAGTTTTTTTTTTCCAAACATGCCCCTCTCAGCTAAAAAAACGCGTTCCTTTCATCTATGAAAAAACCCTCCCAAACAAAAACAGCAGATTAATCCACGCAGACAGCTTTATCCGTACATGACTTATGGAAAACCAACCAAACTACCCCTGAGTGTTTATATTTCTATTTAGTTTGTCCCAAAATAAGCCACCACTTTCAAAAGGGCCTAATTTCCAATTCTACCCTTCATAACGAAATAAAGAAATTCACGACTCCCTCTATTATTAAGGTAAAATCGTCATTTAGTTAAATAAAAAGTGTAATAATTACACAATTCTAAAACCGTGAGCCTTTTTCATTGTGCACATTTATTTTGGGACGGAGGGATAAGAAAGCACCAAACGCCAGATAAATCTGAAGAGTACATTATGTTTTTCGTCCCTGTGGTTTGTTAAAAATTGTGGTTTTCGTCCATGTGTTTTGAAATTTCGGTTTTTGTCCCTATGGTTTTGCAATTCATTTCTATTTTCGTCCCTGAGGTCAAAACACTACTTTTAAGCATGAAGCACTAAAATAGAAATGAATTGTAAACCATAAGAATGAAAAAGGCAATAAATTTTAAATCATAAGAACGAAAAAGGTAATGAATTACAAAGTATAGGGATGAAAATCGTAATTACACAATTCTAAAACCGTGAGCCTTTTTCATTGTGCACATTTATTTTGGGACGGAGGGATAAGAAAGCACCAAACGCCAGATAAATCTGAAGAGTACATTATGTTTTTCGTCCCTGTGGTTTGTTAAAAATTGTGGTTTTCGTCCATGTGTTTTGAAATTTCGGTTTTTGTCCCTATGGTTTTGCAATTCATTTCTATTTTCGTCCCTGAGGTCAAAACACTACTTTTAAGTATGAAGCACTAAAATAGAAATGAATTGTAAACCATAAGAATGAAAAAGGCAATAAATTTTAAATCATAAGGACGAAAAAGGTAATGAATTACAAAGTATAGGGATGAAAATCGTAATTTCAAAACCACAAGGACGAAAATAGAAATTTTCTACAAACACAGGGACTAAAAACGTAGTTTACTCAAATCTAAATATAGTGATGCATATGGTAGCAATACCCTCAATGGAGGTGGTGGCTTGAACGTTTGTAGACAATCCGTAGACTTCAAATCCCACACCTATATAAAAAACAAAAGCTTGCCGATTATGAACGTAGATCGACCAAAAGAATATTCACTTGCAGACAGAAATCCAAGAAACAAGAAGTGTCTGACCTTTACTGTACAATCGCTTGATGCAGTAATGATACGAAGGCCATCACTTGTGAATATGGCATCATTCACATATGAAGAATGACCACGAAATTCCTTTAACAACTTCCCGTTCTTTATCCCATGAATTCTGGTATAAATTTAGCAAGGTGAACATCAGCTCGTTACACGTGAGTTATAGCTAAGTTTCTTATTTGAGTTATTTAGGAGAATAACAATAACCTTCTGATATATATATATATATATATATATATATATATTTTAAATGCATGACCTAACAGATTTAAGAACGCCTTTGTCCTAACAGAAGAATGCCTCAAAATCTACCAGAAGGTTATTCTCCTAAATAACCCTTCTTTATTTGAGCGTTCTACTTATTCTTTAAGCAAGTATATATGGAAAAGTGTGTGTTTATATGTGTTTTATACGTGCAATGATATATATATATATATATATATATATATAAGTTCTCAACAGACCTTGCAGTTCCATCAAATGATGTGCTCAACAATTGACTTCCATCCCGGGAGAACGCAACACTTGTGACACCCTGAGAATGAGCATTTTCGAGACGCCGCAAACATTGGCCGTTCCTTATACGCCAAACCTAGAATTATTATTATTATTAATGGCAAACCGATATTAGCATTACCACATGCTACTCATGCCACGAAAAATAAACCAAAACAAACGGACCCAGTAAATCCCACCCGAAGTAGGATATGGGGGAGATGAGATATATAGGTTATATGAAGATTTTATTACAAATAAGTTGTGGAAAAGAACAAGAATCGTGTATGCTTACTTTAATCTTTCCATCCTGGGATCCAGAAGCAAGCATCTCTGAATCTCTACTAAAATCGATGCACAAAACAGCATCATCATGCATCATAAAAGATTCCTGTATACGTCAAAATACGATATCTGAGTTCCTTATGATGAATTAATTAAAAAATTACTAAAACATAAAAACGAACATAAACTCACTTCTGCTTGATACTGAAGATCCTTCTTAAGCTTCCCACTAATGTGATCCCAAACCTGATATTGACAGTAATGCAGCAAATTCAGTATCATGAATAGTGTTAATTAGAGTATACATGAATTCAAGCATATGAACCTCGATAAACCCATCAACGGAGCAAGAAACAAGGAATTGTCCGTCCGGTGAGAACCGAGCACTTTCAGGATGACTCTTCTTTCCAAACTGTAACAAAGGTATCAGATACCGTCAAAAGGGATGTGTGAATTCGAAATTCGGCCATGGAAAAACGTCCATGATCTCGATATAAACTAAAACGCAGAACATAAGAATGTCGCCCAAAATTGTGTTGTCAATAATTGCCAAACAGAAGTTTATATATATATATATATATATATAAAGAGAGAGAGAGAGAGGGAGGTTCATTTAGGAACCTTAAATATTTTAGGAACCCAGTAACCACCCTTTTGTGTATTCGTGATGAATAACGTGATAAAATATTCATAATGAATGGCATGACAGATAAAATATTCACAATGAATAACGTAATCAAATATTCACAAAATAGATGGTTCCTGAATTCCTAAATGAACCAGCCCCCATGGGCGGAACGGTCACCGTACTGTTTCTCCACCGTAAGGTTAAAAAATTTAGATTCGTGAAAGGTGCAACCGTGTCGTTTTAGAAAGTGCAACCGTACCTCGTAATCAACCAAAAAAACTCTTGAAATCAACCAAAAAAAACGAGAAAATTCTTGAAATCAACCAAAAAACCGAAAAAGTACCTCGGAATCGATAAAAAAAATCCCTCGAAATCAAGCAAAAAAACTTTAAAAGTCCCTCGAAACGGTGGAATTAGGCTAAAAACACATCGGGTGATGTGGAAAAAATTTAGGCTCGTGAAACGTGCCACTGTATGAAAAAAATTCCTGGGTCCGCCCCTGCCAGCCCCTATGTGTGTGTGTGTGTCAGAACTTCCTCAAAACATAGTGGTAAAGTCACACAAACAAACTTATCTGGGAACTAATTTGCCCCTCTGTCCCAAACTAAACGAAATTTTGGGTCTAAATGTTTAAATTAGGAAACTATTGTATCTTTTTGATGTGTGAATACCAGAAATCACTATTACTATATGCTATCCACGACGATATAAATTCAGTTAATCTTCAAAATTTTAATAAATTTGACCATTTGTATAAATTTCAAAGAGAACATAAGTATTTTTGGTTAAATTAAACAGCCTCATGGACATGCTAATTTGATTAGCAGCATCGATATTTATATTTTATGGGAAGAAATGCATGGAGAAGAATAAAGTACAAAATCTATTGAAAGATTCAAATAGTTGGGTTTGTAATAAAAGCTGAAAAATGAATATATTGCTGCTTAAAAGATTCAAAATAGAAAGGCTAAAGACAGCACTAAAATTTTCACTAGAAAAAATATCTAGAAATCACCTTAATAGTGTGACCAAGAGTTGTTGGGTACTTATCATCTACATCTTGCTTCATAGCAGCTGTTCCTCGAAACAGATCAAACTGTGTTCCAGGTGGAAGTAACCCTGAGAGATTCAAGTAAAGTAATTTCAACACCCGTAGTATTATCAAGTTGACTTCACAATAGCAAAGGATTAATGTCTAGAACAATCTAGAACAACCATTCTCTCTGAACAATAATCTAACGCCATCTTTAAATAATAGAACAGGGGGAACGGTTGTTTACGTTAGTACTGTTGTATCTAGAAATGCATAAGAAAGCCCAAGCCTAAAGCCCGGCCGAGACCCTAGCCCGGCCTGAAAATCCTGAGCCTAGTGAGCCCAAAGCCCAGTCCAGTCCAGGCCTCAAAGCCCGATCAACCATAATTTTGGGGGTAGGCCAGGCCCGAAAAGCCCAACCTGAAAAAGCCTGGAAAAGTCCGTTAAGCCCAAAAAAGCCCGCCCCGAAAAAGCCCAATTGAGCCCTTTCTCAACCCCAAAGCCTGGCCCGGGAGGTCAAGGGTTCAAACCTCACCAAAGGTGAGGAGGGTGTGTGAGTTTAATTGTTGCATTTGCCGTATATGAATATCATATACTTCAAAAAAAAGCCTGGCCCGGGCCTTTTTTTGGCTCACTGAAAGCAGGTTTCGAAGACCTGGGCCCAGGCCCGAAAAATCTCGGGCCTTTTGCATCTCTAGTTGTATCTGAAGGGAACTACCCAGCATAGAATTATTTGATCATCACTTTGTCTTATTCCGGATAGATTGCAAGTTCCAACATAAAAATCATGAAGCAATTTTGATGTTTATGGTAATTATAATATGAGTGACCCCAAATTATGGTTGGTTACAAGACGCCATCACTTTTCTAGGATTTTCTTAAGCATTTAAAGGACTAGTGAAGGATCCATCTTGAACAACTACATAGTAAGCCTAGTAACCAAGCTTTTTGTTGAATATATATATATGAAGGTACGGGTTAAATTGGTGTCAGATATTCACTTTCTATTAAATAAAGATACCATTAAATGCTGCACGGTGAAATATTAATATACAGTTCTAGTTGACACAAATCTTATGAGGAAAGGGCAAAGACAGTAGTTTATATTGCATTAGTTATTAGATTATAGTTAACCTTGGTGTTGCTGCCACTTCAAAGCTTGACCAATTAGAGCCATTAAACGTGATGGTGGGACCACAGAGACTTCTCCGGCAATAGCTGAAAAGGGCAAAACAAGTAAATGTATTAGAATTTATTTCAATATTATACGCCTTCACAGACTTGAATAGAATCAAGAATATAACGATGAATGAACCAATAAGTTTCCACCAACGACTACCTGCCACCATTGGAAGCAAAGTTCTAACCTAAAGTTTTAATACGAAAATAAAAGTAGGGTCCATAAAATTTACATTATTGAGTCTGAAATCATAAAAATTTATGCTCTCTTTCTAGGATATCGAGAAAGGATAGAGAAGTGCGAACCTTGAGAAATTTGTGAGCGCCGTTTCTCTTTCGTTGAGTCTTGATAAGCCTTAATAAGAAAAAAGGTACAACATAATATCACAATTAGCACAGTCTAGACAAATACTGCACCACATTATTAAACAAGAGGTAATAAATCCAACAATGATGAAATCATTCATGCAACTAAGGGACCGAGAGTCTTACCCGGTAAGTGAGAGTGACGACTCTTAGCTAAACATATTGCATACGATGCCGTTTTGTGAACTAAAATCTTACCCTTTAAGTTAAGTGAAAGTGTTGATCATTACCGGTAAGTGCTTACCGGGTAAGAGTTGGGTAAACGGCCCCTAAGATGAACACAATGTGGCAAAAAGCCTAAGGGGTTGTTTGGTTGGTTTTCCATTAAGTCGTTTATGAATGAAGTTGTCTATGTGGATTAATCTGTCCGTATAGATTGAGAAGGTTTTTGTTTGGGAGGGTTTTTTCATAGATGTAAGGAGCGTGTTTTTTAATTGGAGGACAGGTTCCTATAAAACTTGGCTTTCTGTATAAACTATAAAGGTCCCCCCCCCTAGAAGCTTATTGAATAAGCCACTTTCCATATCATTAAGCCACTACCAAACAGTCATGTATAAGCTATAGCTGACCAAATAAGCTATGAGTCCCAATGTCCCATTAAGCTCAGTAAGCTGCTAACAAACGGGCTCTAATTGTTATACGAAGTGCAGAGAATGATTTATCTTTGTATATGCAAAAAGTGGAGTGGAAACATGAATCCGGGACCGCAAAGTTTTTCTAGAAAAACCAAGACACTTTCACAAATTTTGGTAGACACACAATAAAGATATTGAAATTTCAATACGGTGAAGAATAAACAATCCAAACCTCATGGGGATCAAAATAAGTTCGGACAAGAAGATGCTCAAGTCTCAAGTATCTTTCTGGCTGCTCCTGTTTCATGACACTCATTGCCTGAGTTTGCCTTAATATAGCACGAGCGGTGTCCAGCTCCCGGAGTTCAATCATTTCGAGAACAATCTAGAAAGAATTCAAAGAGATAATTGATATCAGCACATGTCAAGCACAAAAGAGCAAAACTAGTATATTGGGTACACATATATATAATGATAGCCAACAAGGACATTGTGGTGATAAACTAGTAGAAGACTATATCTTTATTAACAAATATCAATTAAGATGACATTTTATGATTCAAATGGATGTGAGCTTGAAGATCAAGGAATCACCTATATGCATATCAACCATGATTCAAGATCACACACAAAGACAATCATAAAGCACGGGAAACATGAATATATATATATATATATAGATGGAGGTTTAGGGGAAAACCTCAAAACATTTGGACGGTATGCACTTGTGCATACAAGTAAAGTAAGTTGTTTTTTTAGCT
Source organism: Saussurea involucrata (assembly GCA_033807775.1). Classification (NCBI taxonomy): domain Eukaryota; kingdom Viridiplantae; phylum Streptophyta; class Magnoliopsida; order Asterales; family Asteraceae; genus Saussurea; species Saussurea involucrata. The sequence goes on from CM066319.1 coordinate 2,777,290, forward strand.
TTTATGCACGTGTGCATATGCACGTGCATGTTACAAACTACTTGTATGCACAAGTGCATATCGTCCAGATGAAGGACTACCAGGTTGTTCCTCAGTTTTCCATTTTTTGAGGTTTTCCCTGAACCTGGCCCTATATATATATGATATCATAGGATATCCGAAAAAAACACCTACCAGAACTAGTGTACCTGAATCAACCACCGAAAGTATAAGCCGTTGATAAAGGAAAATAAATTAATGCCCATGTAAGACAAAATCTTCAAAGATGCTTGATCTAAATACTAGAATCCTAACAAATTGAAAACAACTAAATACCCGCTTAGAATACAAAATTCCTAACATAAAGGCCAACATAGCTAATTGCAAAAAAGCCAACATCAATCATGGGGAATTCATGAAAAATGAAAAATTCAATAAGGAAAGAGAAATAATTGAGGTAAAGTAAACAAAAGGATGCCACAGCCTACAAGGATTCAAGGCAAAACACACAAGAAGATATAAGAAATCACAAGAATAGCCGTTGCCTAGCCAAGAAGCTGTTTATGTACCTGCTCATATAAATCTTCAAGTTTCTTCCTTGGAAGCTTAAGCTGTGCCACTTGAGGCAATATTGCATCCCATCTACCGCTGTTAATATCAGCTACAAATGTTTCAAGGCTGTCCACTGTATTCAGAGATACTTGACACTCATTTTGCAATGTTTGGAAAGTTTGATGCAGAGAGTTCTCTTTGCAGAACTGAAGAACTATTTTTATCACACTGCAACCAAAAGTAATAAAAGCGTCATAATGAGCTTCTGGTTCCAATTAATTGAAGAAACAATAATGAGCTAGAGGCAATGAGGTATTGCATATCAGTAGGCAAACATATTATGCTTGGTAGTCACCACATAACAATGGAAGATTAATGGACTTCTTATAAGGTAGAACAAGAGAATACTTGGGATAGTAAGTTAGTAACTAGAACATTGTACATCTAAACTTGATATATATATATATAGGGTTGGGTTCCGGTGAGAAGTTGAGTTAATGTGAGAAGCGTGAGAAGTGGTTATCAACCGTTGGTTGCACATTAGAATGAGATGCACCGAAATGCACCGGATCAATTCCCTTCCCGCGGTTCATGGGAAAGCATTTGATTAAAAGTGATCAAGGGTTCAGATCCACTTCTCATGCTAACTCAACTTCTCACACTGATCCTTCGCCTATCAAGCGTGATTCATGTTGTTTCAAGAGTAGGGGAACCAATGGTCGATTGGCAACGAATATCAAAGCCCTAACTGTTGTCAACATGGCTCATCGTAGCACAAACTTGTGTAATGCTAGTGCTAGATACGCTCATTGTCGGTTGAGCCATCTCTCTACGTTCCAAAGCAGCTAAAAACATAATAATTCTTCTATATACACTTACTGGCGAACAGAAAACCATCAAATCCAATGGACCACCAATGACTAATTCACAAAGTACACCCAGAATTTGCATCTAGGGTTTACCACTAACAAAATATCTTAATTTACTAATAACTTAGAATCATTCAGAAATAGGTGAGCTAATTACATTTACATACAAGAGGACTCCCTAATACTACCTCCAAATTGTACTCCCACAATTAATAATTTTCAGTCAATTTTTTTGCTGAATTTCTGCTTATCTCCCTCCCACACACCTTAACATTATATCAATCTATAAGATTGCACAAAATATGCAACATACAATGACATAAAAAAATTAACGAACGAAACATATGTAACTTACTCTCGTGCTTCAATTTCTAGGGCAGACATCGTTCTGCGTCGTCTCTGTCGGTAGAAGGAAAGGGTTTAGGGTTTACCGCGAGCCCTTTTGTCAGTTGGATTAAAGCAACACCACGGCAATGGCGCACAAGGGTTCTCACCTTTCAGAAACCCAAATAACATAAAAGAAAACGATATATTCAGCAAAACTTGTAAACTACAAATTTGGTCCCTACGGTTTGTCAAAAATAACACTTTTAGTCCCTAAAGTTTTGAAATTACAAGATGGCCATCGTGGTTTGTAAAAACGTCTGGATTTGGTTCTTCTATCTAACGGCCGTTTAAATATTTCGTCCATTCCGGTGTGGTTGGATTTTGTTCAACATCCCAAGGACTTATGCACGAATTCTTGAATAAGCCATCTTACTTCTCGAGGCCAAGGACGGGGTCGAACTGTCATTCCAGGATCTACAATTCGTAAACGAGGGGCATTTTCGTCATTTTATCGTTTACTTTGTCTTTTACCCGATCAAAAATCATAGGGACCAAAATCAAAAAATCGGTTTTAATGATTAGATGGTGGTAGATTGTGTTTGGATTTGTTTTAATTGAATGAAGTTGTATCGTTAGATGCCAATGTTTGTGTGTGTGACAAATTTTAATCAAACAAAAAACTGATAATAGAATGAGTATTTATACCAACGAAATATTTGCAATCATTTGAATGTGTCGTATCAGTTTTTGCAATTGTCATTTACATTAACGTAACTACGTAAGCCATGTTTCAAACCACTACCACGTCGACTACTTTATAATTTATAATGCATATTTTCATTATTTATAATTAATTGGTAATTATTTAATCATTAATATTAATCCTTAAGCTTATTTTTTATCACCGAACGTGACAGATCTTTTATTCGGGAACGAAAGCTCAAGGCTAAAATAATCTGATTTTTATTTTCCGGTTTTACAATTTTTATAATTTTCGAAATAAAATTAAACTGATACAACAACGAGAAATCAACTATTACAATAAAAATACTACAAGAGATATAACATATATAATTAGAATACTGGTATAAACAAACAGAAAAGACAATACTGATTAAATTAATATTTCTTTTTATGCAGTTGCAAGACAAAGGAATAAATCAAATTTTTAAATTTGATTTAAATTCTTACTAAAAAACAAATATGAATTTAAAATTAATATTAACTTATTCTACTTTTTTTATTTTTAAATTTTTATTTATTTTCTTGACAGAATATAAACACGAAAATTAAATTTTATTTTTGAATATTTTCTTAATCATTAATATAATCCTTAAAGGCCTAATCCAATTTAATAACATGTAATAAAACTGAATTTGATTTTTTGACTTAATAACTAGACTCAAAAAGACTAGAAAGCTATATAAAAATACAAGTTTATTTAAATATAGCTCATATTAATTGCATGTTATTCGATTATTGTATACTTGATGGATAAAACTATGTGACAAAAAATTATGGTAGACTCAAGATATCAAATGAGGTATTTTGGGCAAAGTTGAAACTTGGAACTGCGTCTACAATAATAAAGTTGAGGGAGGGAAAACTGTTGTGGTTTGGATATACAGATAAGATAAGAGATAGATGATCACATCAGTAGAATTATACAGAACGTGGGAGGAATAGTTGAACAGGAACATGACACGTGTTCAGGTGGCATTTGATAGGAGTGTTTAGAGATTTAGGACTAGGGGTGGCAGACTATGTACGAAGAATTATAGCTAATATAGACAAGAGGATGGGAGTTTCGAGACGGTTAAGAGTAGGCTTGGCAAGTTGGCAGAGGGGTCGAGATGTGACACTTATGTTACCAGAGTTTTACGTTAAGTTAGATACAAAGTTATTTCAATTATGTTTTATTTATGCGAGTCTTGGTTCTTCTTTATTTTACTGTGTGTGAGTCTTTGCTTTTCTTCCTGCTCAAGTAGCTGTCAGTACTCCGTTTTGTGGTTTCCTGGTTGTTTTAACTTGTGTCCCTTGTATGCCCCTATTTTTTTTAACTCTACATGTTGCATATTTGTACACACTCTTATGTTACTTACCCGTCTCCTTATTTTTTTCATTGCAAGACAACGATCTTCACGGAAACAATTTATTTGTCCTTTCGAATAGAAGCAAAGCCTATAAATGAGATATACTAAGTTCGTTTGATTTAATTATATAATTTATTTGCCAACAAAATTTTAATAGGGATGTGACTAGTAACCCATCTACCCCAAGTTCGAATCCAGACGCTTCCAACTTGTGGTCACCGGGGATAAACTCAGGATTGCACACTTTAGCAGCTGAGGCAATTGCCTCACCTTGCCGGGATTAGTCGGGGCAATGTCCTCGGATACCCTTCCAAAAAAAAAATTAATAGGGATTTAACATTGTGTAACTCAATCATCAAACATGATTAAAGATACACAAAAAGCCCAAGTTTGGCCCGAAAAGCCTCGGGCCTAGTGAGCCCAAAACCCGGTCCACGCTAAGGCTCAAAGCCCAATCAGGTCAAAATTTTGGGGACAGACCCGAGCTTACGCCATACTCAAAAAAACCCTAGCTAGAAAACCTGGTCAAGCCTAAAAAGCCCAACCCAATTAAGCTTGTAAAAGCCCAGCCTTAAAAAGCTCGATCGAGCCCTTTTTCAACACCAAAGCCCAGCCCACGCCTAACGGGCTTGAAAGACCCACTCATGGGCCCAAAAAAGCCCGAGCCTTGTGCATCTCTAAACATGAAATCACCACATAATGCATTGATGAATTTATCCTAAAAAGGTATACATGTTTTCAATTGTAGAATCGACCATTCGAAACTCTTAACAATACCGATATCTAGCGTAAAAACAATGGGGTCCAACGTATACGGTTCACATTACGACACAATCATAAGTCATAACCCGGAACTCAAACCCCGAATCCGAAAATATACATATCAAAACACGAGCATAAAACGGTCAACTAAACCCCTCCCGGTCCTCGCATCTTCTCAACAATATGCCGCCCTTTCTCTTCAATATTCCGTCTCTTTTCTTCAAGCTTCTCACCCATCCGTTTCCGTAACCCCAACATCTTCGCTCTCGTTCCCATTCTCCGCAACCGAGCCTCGTCCCCTTCCACCATGTCGTTTTCTTCAACCGCCACCATCGCCCCCTGCGGCGGTGACGGGCGTTGGCGGTTCGAAGACGTAACTTCTTGGTTCTCTTCAATCGACTCAAGAGCCGCCTCTTGCAGCGCTCGTTCCTCGCTTTCTAACAACGGTGTTTTTGACTCATCCGGCGGATTTTCGTTTGCCGCCGCCTTTTGATCATCCAACCAATCGACGAGTGTATCTAGTGTGCTTTCTGTACTACGAGCGCTACTGGTACGGGCTTCTTGTACTTCGAGTGGATGAGTTTCTTGCGAAGATTGGGCGCGATGGACTTCGTGTACAATAACAGATTCAGCGGTGGGCTCGGTGGCGGCTTCTGGATTGGTCCAAATGAACGGGGCGGATTTTTGTGGGACCCAGTCGTTCTTTTCGGCTAACATGAAGGGAATGGTTATGCTTTCGGAGTTTGGGAGTACCATTGATTCACGAATAGCCGTCTGTGAAAGTAAAACGAGCATGTATCAGAAACTTCACAAAAGAAAAAGGTCCAAATCTCAAGGTATATGTTCGCTTTTAAAGTCAAACTACACGAACTTTGAACTTCTAAATCTTACAACCCAAATCAGATGTTTCCGTAATACCCCTGGCTTGCGAAAAAGTGTAAGCAAAAAGGTTTTGACAAAAGAAAGCGAAGAACTTGGAACCAACTTGGACAAAACAATGATTTTCGGAAAGAATTAATAAATGCTTCTTCCGTCCCAAGTAAGTGTCCACATTTCTTCAGTTTGTCCCATAATAAGTTCCCGCTTTCAAAAGTATAAGTCTATTACTTTCCTATTATACCCCTTAATTATGAGTTGAAGACACTCATTACTCCTTCTGTTCTTAAGGGTAAAATTGTCATCTAGCAATCTCAACACATATAGCCAAAGATGCAAAAATTCAAAACAAAAAAAAGGAACTTGCACAAGAAAAGATTGATGTAACCTTCAAGACACTCATTACTCCCTCTATTATTAAGGGTAAAATTGTCATTTAGCAATCTCAACACATATGCATTAAAAAAACAAAACTTGCACAAGAAAGATCGTTCTAACCTTGAATTTACTGATTATGAACAACGCGATATGTCCGTTCGTTATCTTGTGATCCCCAACAGAAGACTCGAGACTAAGATCTATATCGGGCATGGACGTAAAACCAAACCACAATTGATCTGAAGGAGGAGGTTTTATGTGCACTCGTAGTGTTCCTCGAAGAGTTGTTACCCGTATTGCCAATGAAAGGGGCACCTTCACAAGGGAGAAGATAAATTTAATAGAAACAAGAAAGAACCTTTTCCCTAGTTTGGGGGGTCGGTTCAAATGAAAACCATAAATATTTTGAGAACCTAGGAACCGACAATTTCATGAATGTATTCATCACGAACAACCCTAAAATATTCGTTAATATAATGCATTTTCATTGTTAATATTCATGAATAGTTGGCTCTCAGGTTCTCAAAATATTTACGGTTCTCATTTGAGCCTACCCTTATCCTAGTATTGTTCATCAAGAATAACCCTAAAATATTCACGAATATCATGCATTTTCATTATTATTCATGAATAGTTGATTCACAGGTACTCCCAATATTTACGGTTCTCATCTAAACCTGCCCTTTTCCTAGTATTTATTCATGACGAATAACCCTAAAATATTCATGAATATCACGGATTTTCATTATTCATGAATAGTTGATTCCCAGGTTCTCAAAATATTATGGCTCTCCAGCCCTTTTCTTAGTATTTATCCATTATGAATAACCCTAAAATATTCATGAATATCATCCATTTTCATTATCCATGAATAGTTGACTCCCGAGTTCTCAAAATATTTACGGTTCTCATTTGAACACTCCCCTTTTCCTAGTATTGATGCAACTAAATTTTGTTTTATTTGGGTCAGCAGGGGAATTCATACTCAAATTTTACCAGTGATCAGCCTTTTTATGTCTATCCAAGAACCAAATTCCAGCTATTGGCACCAATTTTTTTTTTGAAGTATATAATATTTATATACGGCAAATGAAACAAATAAACTCACACACCCTCCTCACCTTTGGTGAGGTTTGAACCCATGACCTCCTACAAGGCCAAGGGTTCCGATACCGCTAGGCTAAAGGCCTTTGGAAAGGTTCTAGTTCTACCATGTTTCGATGCACCAATGCTAGATAAGAGTGGAGCAAAACATTAAGGCATGAATATCGTCAAAGTAAATCACTTTTTTATATATCTTCATAATGAATAAGCACCTGAACCCAAAATTATTGTTCTACAAACCTGAGAGACTTGTTTGGCGACACAATTTAGCACGGATTTCCACTTGGATGTTGCAGAAGATGTGTGTTCATTGCCCTTAAAACTTTTGGTCTCCTCTACAAGAAAAAATAAATTTGTAGAATCAACCAATAAATCTTCGAAAAGCAGATTCAAGATGATGAATTTACAGCTTAATGGGCTGGCTTAATGGTTTGGATGGCTTATTCGCACAGCCATACATGAGTGTTTCTTTACGGCTTAATCGTTAATCCATTAAGCTAGAATGGCTTTATGAAATAAGCCAGGACCCCTCCCTTGTCCCCATTGAGCCACCCAAACAAATTAATACTAGAAATGCCCAGAAATAATCCAACCCTATCTATTTGCCTCCCTCAAACCCATTGGTCTCCCGTCCCTCAGACTTATACAGACAGACAACTTAACCCATACAGGGCTTAATGTAAAAAAGTAAACACCCTAAGTAGGGATATAAATGATTCAGCATTTCAGCTTACCCAATTTGCGGATTTCATCAGCCTTTTGTTCCATGGCCTGATTCTTTTGTTCATTAAGCTTCAATTGTTCTCCCAAGTACTCGAAACCTTCAAGAAGATCTGTGGTGACTTTATCCACAGATTTCGGATCCGAATTTGTAGCCAAGCTTTCTGAGTTTTCTAGCTCCTGCACTTCGAGCCTTGTTTCGATATCTAGCACCGCACCACCATAATATTCGATATCGATTTCCATTGCAACCACTTCTTTCAGATCCGTTGGTAGAACCCTCATCCCATGAATATACGGCGGCATATTTCCAGGATCAACACCCGTGCAAATGATTTCGCCTATGTAACTCGGTGTCCTTATGGTGGACAGCGTTCTCTATACACAAATAATCAGTAATATAGTTTTAAAAAACCAAGTTTTGGCATGGATATTGTGAACCATTTTTCAACATCTAAAAATTCAAGTATTCGAAAGCAAGATGTGACGTTTGAGACATTGCTTGAAAAAAACATCATTTTTCACACGGGTGGGCTAAATGCACCCTACATTTTCAATTCAAGATTTGACCAGATTCTGACATAAATACGGATGCATATAGCAACACCCTTTTCACACATACACCGTATAAATCAAACCAAACGAACCTAGCATATCCCACTCAGAAGCAGGGTATGGGGTGGGGGTGGGCTATATGCACCCTACATTTTCAATGCATGATTTGCCTTGATTCTGACATAAATAGGGGTGCATATAGCAACACCCTTTTCACACATGCACCGTATAAATCAAACCTAACGGACCCACTATATCCCACTCAAAAAGCAGGGTATGGAGGTGGGCTAAATGCACCCTACATTTTCAATGCATGATTTGACTTGATTCTAACATAAATAGGGGTGCATATAGCAACACCCTTTTCACACATACACCGTATAAATCAAACCAAACGAACCCAGTATATCCCACTCAAAAGCAGGGTATGGAGGTGGGTAAATGCACCCTACATTTTCAATGCATGATTTTACCTGATTCTGACATAAATAAGGGTGCATAGCAACACCCTTTTCAGTTTTCACACATACACGTATAAATCAAACCAAACGAACCCAGTATATCCCACTCAAAAACAAGGTATGTGGGTGGATTGGGATGTACATAGATGTGTCCTCTACCCCAAAAGGACACATAAAATGTATACTTTCATCCATTTAAGTTTTTAGTAAAATTCACCACGCACACAACAATCAACAATGCCTATGCATAAACCGAATCTCGTACCACAAGAAAAAAGCTACAAACCTGAATTCGTGCTTGTATAGAATTCCTCAACTCCACATTACTTTTGGCGTCAAAAAATAACCGTGATAGTAACAAATTGCAACATAACGTTCCTTCATCACTTGTTATTTTCTCGCTAGAATCCGTATCAGAACTTGTGGGACCTTGAATTTTGCTTCCTGATTGGGTAGATCTTGGCGTTAACGCTTGGATAACTTTCTCTTCAACGGCAAAATTAGATTTCTTTTGCGTTTGAGAGAGCCTTGAAGAGCTACCAACCGAACTCGACTCTTGCGTTGCACTAGATCTTTCACTTGTCTTTTTATCTTCTATGCTAGAGAATGAACGCCAATTAGTTTTATTCTCAACACCACTTTTAGAAGTCTTCTTTGCAAGTTTCTTTAAAAAATGGCGAACCTTTGAGGATGAACCATCTATCTTAATCGACCTATCCCCTATTTCCGGGTTAAAACCTATGGTGGGTTTCAGAAATGAAGGGTATTCGACGTTTAAAGATCCGAGATAATTGTGAAACTCCGAACGCAAATTGTCAAACCATTTAAGTTTTTCTTTGTCATCACAAGAAGCGAGACGTAGGGATTTACACCATGATTCCTTCTCACAAGATGTCTCGAAATACATGTAGAATAACTTGCTTCCATGATATATTACTGATGACTTGCTCTCCACTTTCACAGGGTATTTTTTGGCCCTGTAAGAGTCAAACTTTGAAGAAATTTAGTCATAGAACAAAAACAAATTTTAAAGTATTACTTCAATAGAACTACTTTCAGAAGATATAATGAACAACAACAGCCATAGAGGGTTGGGAAATTTTGAAGAATTATTGGGTGATAAAAAATAATCATTGTTAAACTCCAATATCTTCGTCGTGAATTCGAGACATTACTCGTGAAAGAGAAGGGACCATTTAAAGTCTTCTTTTCTAGACTGGACTTGTTAGTCATATGAAGACATAGTGAAGGATCGTGTGAGAAGTGGAGGTTAACGTGAGAAGTGGAGGTTAACGTGGATCTGAACCGTTGATCACTTTTAATCAAATGCCCTCCCATGAATTGCGGCTTAGAAGGGAATTGATCAAGTGCATCTCATCCTAATGTGCGTCCATTTCTCATCCAACGGTTGATAACTATTTCTCACGCTTCTCACGTTAACCTCCACTTCTCACCGGACCCCAACCCATGAAAATATATGGTGAAAAACTGAAAATGTTAGCAATCAAACTACTGAAAACAAAGATGGAGTTCGACAGAGGAATTTAACCATGTTGTCGTTGCAATCCAGGAATCTAGGGACCTACCAACTTATACTTTTGATTGAACTTATGAGTTCTTTAATTTCACATGAAGAGAGGTTGAATAAAAGTAGTGAAAAATGGCGATGAAAGAGCATTTCAGGTGAAATAAAAGTAAAAAGATGAACATAAGGCTCACTTCACAAAAAATGTGGAAGATGAAGGGTAAGTTATTTACGGCACATTCCAAGATCACTATCGTATTGAATGGTGTATGGTATATCGTAACAACCCAACCCACATGGATAATAAAATTAGATTTGTGACCTCCTTATAAGCATAAAGTTGTAGCCTTGTGGGTTACCAATAACTTCCGTCTTCCGCCACGGTTTTAAGTTGATTGGGAGATTGATTATTGGGTCAACCTGTTCCTTTGGGTAAACCTCATTGAGCACGATGAGTCCTTGGGGGGTATTTGTAACATCTTAGGCAAATCCCGCAATTTTTAGCAAACCACAGGGACGAAAAACATAACTAACTCTAAAATACTATATACTTTTTAATAAAAAAAAATAGAAAGAAGCCTATGTGTCTAACATTTAAGAAAGTAACAATCATAATACACAGTCTCAGGTAAAGAGAACATCACCACTTTCTGGTGGGTAAATTTGTAGCAGAAACAGCTTCTACCGTGCAGCTTAACAAAGAAATTTTTGTGAGGGTGCCATCTGGTTCTGTAACGATAAGTTTTTGATCCTTGATGCTTGCGTACTTCCGAACAGGTGAAACCTCCAAGATCTCGATTTTACGTTTTTGTTGACGTAATCCTTTATCAGTGGATGGTGAAGTCTTTGGGATCTTTTCCTTTTCTAAAACCCAAACCCATCCCTGAAAGATAATAGTTTATAAAGAATTACATAGACGAATTAAGCTGCATAAAAATTCCAATAAGATTACACATCTATGCATCACATAAAATTGCAAGCACAATAATAGGCTTAGGGGCTGTTTGGCAGTTGCTGAATGATTTGGTGCAGAATGATTAAGTGGTCAGAATGATTAAGAGGCTTTTATGATACAGTGCAAAATGAAATATGGTTGTTTGGTAATTGTTCAGAATGAAATCGGGGGGCTGAATGATCAAGCCCAAGATACAAAATCATTCAGAGGGTTATAGAACCATTAAAAGGCAGAATTTTTTTTTTGCTAAACAAGATTTACCTCTTAGCAATTCAAAGGTTGCCACTTAATGGAACTATTAAGAGGTAAACAAACCCACGGTTGGCTTTCAACAGAAACTACTGCAAACATGTGAGCAAAGTATGTAAAAGATGGAAGATATGAAGCCAAACAAACAGCAGAAGTTCAGAACTGTCAGAACGATAACATACAGATGAAATACCTGAACCTTACAGCTTAGGGGCTGTTTGGTTGGTTTTTCAATTAAGTCCTATATGGATAAAGTTGTATGTGTGGATTAATCTGTCTGTATAGATTGGGAAGGTTTTTGTTTGGGGGAGTTTTCTGAAGGAGCGTGCTTTTTAATTGGGAGGGGAATGTTGGGAAAAAACTTGGCTTTCTGCATAAAGCTCCCTCTACAAGCTTAATGAATAAGCCACTTTCTATATCATTAAGTCACTACCAAACAATCATGTATAGCTGACCGAATAAGCTGCGAGTTTCATTAAGCTGCTAACAAACTAACCCTTAATGAGCTTAATGGCCTGGGCAGCTTATTTGCTCAGCCATACATGAGTGTTTCTTTAGGGTGCGTTTGGTACGCAGACTACATGGGACGGGACGGGACAAAAAAAAATAGTACCATGTTTGGTACGCCATGGGACAAAAATGAATGGGACAACATGGGACAATTTTATTATTAACGTGGGACAAAACTTGGAAATTCTTGTTCCACCAAAAAAGGTGGAACAAGTTGGGACAAAACTTAAGATTACCCTTTTACCCTCTAATACACATCTGATCATTATCAAACCCTAAATCAAAAATCGTGGCCTCCATCTCGACTCATCCCCTCCATCGCTCCATCTCTCGACTCATCCCCTCCATCGCTCCATCTTTCGACTCATCCCCTCCAGCGCTCCATCTCTCCACTGCAATCGTTCCATCTCTCCACTGCAATCGCTCCCATCTCTCGACTTCTACACAGGTATCGCCGATTTCATGTCTCAATTTCTTGATGTTGATTGTTACTGATTTCATGCTACTGAAAATTTGGATTCATGCTACTGAAAAAATGGATTCTTGTCAATTTCTTGATGTTGCTATTGTGTATATATAGATTGAAACAATATATATATATATATATATATTGTTGATATATGAGATTGAAATTGAAAATTCCTGTTAATATATATATATATATATATTGTTGCTATACGAGATTGAAACATAATATTGATTATGATTACCGAGTCTCTGAGGTGGAAGTGGCATCAAGTCTCTTGGATCAGACTTGTCAAAGGGGAACATTTGATTTAACCTCATTTGATTTAATCTCATTGAGACTTCTAGGAGTACTTTTCCTGGTGTGTTGTCAATTTTGATTTGCTTAATTCACAGACTTATCATTACCATAGTTTGATTTACATTTTGCCTAATGGGTTATTTAATAATCACTACAACATAATCGGCTACAATATGTTAAGACACAAAATTGGGTAGAAATTGAAATTTCATGGTATACTTATTTGCTATAAAATTGTTTAAATTCTTTCTTTCTTGCTATTGTGATGGAATGACATCTAATTTCTATGAAATGGTTTCTTGTTTTGTGATTTTTTGTAGTGATGGATCAGAACCAATTGGTTGTAGTTACGTTTTAGCTGGGTGGGAAGGCTCGGCTACCGACTCTAGAGTTCTACGAGATGCAGTTACTAGACAAAATGGGTTGAAAGTCTCACCCGGTAACTACTACTTGGCCGATGCAGGATATATCAATGGGGAAGGTTTTTTGGCACCATATAGGGGCACTAGGTATCATTTACGAGAATGGGAAGACGTTAGTCGTGCACCAACTAATAAGGAAGAATACTTTAACATGAAGCACTCACATGCTAGAAATATTATTGAGAGGTGTTTTGGCATCATGAAGAAACGTTGGGCTATATTACGAAGTCCTTCTTTCTATCCGATAAGATATCAAGGGAGAATGCTTTTAGCGTGTGCTTTGTTACATAATTTTATTAGGACATACATGACCATTGATCCGCATGAAAATTCAACAATCACTACTGAAGATATTCCTATTGGGGAAGACCCTTCTTTACCATCCGAGTTCATTGATGTTGTTGAAGCAAGTGATGAGTGGTCTCAGTGGAGAGATGATTTAGCGCAAGAGATGTTTGAATCTTGGATGTTAAACCGTAATAATTGAGATAATTGTTTTTATTTGTAATGGATTGGTGTTTGTGTCTTGTTTACGATGGGGACAAGTAATAGAATATGATGAAAACAATGTTGTCTTGAATTGTTTAAATTTTTGTTGGTAAACTTGAATGTTTAAACCTTGGATGATGGTATTTTTGTGTGGAAGGATTTTTGGTACAATTGTTACGTTTGAAAAGTTTTAAATTATGTACGTATTTACAATTGTTGTGTGAGAATATTTATAAATCATGTATATATATATTTAAAAAAATAGCATAAATATTATAGATAAAGTTATTCAAATAAATTTTGGTTGATTTGTGTCATTTATAATCATTATATGATATAAAATAACATTAGACAGCGCTTAAGGGCAATCTGGTCATTTTAACAGTTCTGTCCTGTCCTGTCCAGCTTACCAAACGCAAAACAGACAATTAGTCCTGTCCTGTTCTAGTCGTACCAAACGTAGGACAGACAATTCTGTCTGTCCTGTCCTGTCCTGTCCCGTCCTGTCCTGTCCTGTCCCATCCAGTCTGCGTACCAAACGCTACCTTATAGCCATTGAGCTAAAATGGCTATATGGAATAAGCCAAGACCCCTCGTTTGTCCCCGTTAAGCCACTCCAAACAAATTAACACCATAAATGCCTGGAAATAATCCAACCCTCTCTCTTTGCCTCCCTCAAACCCATTGGTCTCTCGTCCCTTAGAGAGACAGATTTATCCTTACGGATAACTTAATGTAAATAAAAAAAAGTAAACAGCCGCTATGCTAATAATCCCAGTCAACAATATGCATATTACTACATAGAACTTAATAAGGACTTTTACTGCAAACTTTTTCCCACTAGGAAATAATATGCAGGGGGTGACGATTACATAGAACTTATTCGCTCACCATACATGGGTGTTTCTTTATAGCTTTTTCATAAGCATTTTGGTGGGGTTCTATTATATTCACTACTTATTATTCCGATCTCTAGTTATTAACACATTTCTTGATTCTTGAAAGTGAAAGTGAAGTTTGTATGAGTGATCACCCCTAAATCCCTTATTCCCATTCATAAACCAAATTCCTCAAACACATCAAATAGAACATTAAATTCCAATAACAAGTAAGAACAATGAAACCGAAACAAGCATTTTCAAATAGCAAGAATGAAAAAAAAGGGGGAAAAACTTACCTGTTTGTTAGGAAACGAAAACTGGAGTTCATCTCTTCCAGACGATCCAGATTTCGTGATCTTAACGTCTTCTTCCTTTACCTTTTCACTCAACTTTCGTAACAAGAACAAAACTCCCACAACTTCAACACCAATAACAGCCAATGCCCCAACAACGAACCCGACAAACAATGCAACAGTCACCATAACCGTATTCTAAACACTGATCACACACTCAATTGACATAACACACTTTCAAAAACACACATCAGACACCAAATCGACCGAATATTCCTCCGAATATGTCAAAATTTAGGTTTCAATCGACTGAAGAATGAGGAATCAAGACAAATAACTAGTAATTACAAGTGGGTTTTCGTTACCTGAAGTAAGAAATTGAAGATAAACAGAGAGTGAGAGATGGAAGAAACGCGTGGAATCGAGAGGTCGAGTTATTGCGCAGTTGGATTTGGATTAGGGAATCAAAGAATGATTTTGATTGATGATTGGGATTGATTGGAGAGAGAGACGGTGAGCATTTCAAATTTTGTTACCCCAACAGTAGTTGTTGTTAAGAAGAAGGTAGAGTATATATGGCGTGGTGATCGCGCATTCAACGCTACGGAAAAGGACTCAAAAGAATTTGTTCTAATCGGTGGAGTTGGGTCGACATTGTTTACAAATCAATTTAGGGGTGTATGGGATTGCTTATTTAAAACTAACGGTGTCCATTGGTTGACATATAAAGGATGTGAGGGGAACCGAACTGATCCAATCATCCGTTGGATGTCCGTTTTTTTCAATCGAACCGATTCAATCATTCATTGGATGTTGGATTTTTTCAATCCAATGGATGATTGGATCGGTTCGGTTCCATCCGTTGAATATTCTCATTGGATATCCGTTGAATCAGATCGGATCCATCTAATGTTTTTATGTTTCTTTCTAAAAAAATTAGTTTTTATTTTTTACAAATGTTTTTAAATTATAATGTTTTAAAAATAAAAAAAATTACTTTTGAAAGTTTGAATTATAATGTATTGGATGGTAGTTGGATGATAACCGGATGGGTGGTTGGATGATAATTGGATGAATGGTTGGATGGTGAATCGGTTCTGTTCGGTTCGGTTTTGGTCGGTTCTGAACTGTCATCCAAGAACCGACCGATCCAAACTGGATGTTGAAAATTTTGATCTGATCCGATCCAATTACAATTGGATATCCAATCAAGGTCGGTCGGTTCTGATTGGATCGGTTGACTTTCTGCACACCCCTATTTAAAACAACCTATGCTTGTTTTTAAAAGTGTTTATCAACTTATGTCGTGATAAAAAGGAGTTAAGGGTAAAAATGTAATTTGGACAAATAAGTTATAAGGGCATCTCCAATGGGTCACACTATATTTTACATTAAATTTTAAAAATGGTGTAAATTTCAGTGTTAATAGTAACTCTTCTCCAATGGGTAACACTATTTTTTTAAAGTGATGTGAAAAGTAGTGTAAATGAATAGTGTTACACCAAATATAGTGTAATACTATTCATTACACTAAATTTAGTGTGGAAAATAGAGACCTCATTATATATGTGAATAGTGTTTAGTGTAAGATTTAGTGACCCCATTGGATATGGTCTAAGCAGTTTCAAATAAGTTAGAATGGATTGACTTATCAAAAACAACTTATTTGTGGTGGGGAAAAATCATAAGCATTTTTCTTTTTTTCAATCCAAAAACTGAAAAATAGCTTATTCGCGGTGAGGAAAACAATAAGGAAATAAGTCAAAAAAATAAGCAATCCCAAACACCCCCTTGGTAAGTGAAATCTTGTATTGTGTATTGATTTTATTGATGTTAACTTTTTTTTGTTGATATTGTTAATTTTATACCAACTTTAAGAACATCCACATCCATCTTTTACTTACAAGATGAATTTCATGTAGATAATAAGGCCCTTTGCAGCGCCCGCGGGCTCGGCCACGGGCTCGCTGCGGGCTCGTGCGGGTAGCGCTGTGGGTGGCTCGGGCTTCGGCTGCGGGCTCGGGGTGCGGGTTTGAAAACCCGATGAACCCGAGCATGTTTTGTTTATTTTTTTATTTTTTTTAAATTTTTTATTCAAACGGCTCTTTCAAACGGCTACTTTTTATTTTATTTTTTATTTTTTTCAATTTAATCCCACTATATATATTAACCCTCAACCTCTTATTTTTTCACACCAACAATCTCTCAAACTCTCTCAAATTCTCTAAAACTCTCTCAAATTTCATCATGAATCCAAACAAAACACCTACATCTCGTCGTAACCAACCACATACACCGCAACCGCAAGAAGACCCGGAGCTTGGTTTCCAAGCGTTTACACAACCAGGTTATCGTCCGCAACAAATTCCGCCACAAATTCCGCAACAATATCCGCTACAATGGTCGCAACAATTTCACCAACAATTTCCTTACCAATTTACACGTCCCGGTTTGATTGAACAAGGTTTTACTCCGGCCAACTACAATATTCCTTCACCCGCAATCAATCTCGCCGACGACATTGTTCCGGAAACCCAACATACTAGCCCGCACACACCACAATCCATCTACACACAACCATCAAACCCAGAACCATCAAACCCGAGACCATCGAGAAAAGGAAAAAGCAAACAATATGAAAATAGAGCCCCCAAACAGATGTGTACTAACGAGGAGGAACTCGCGTTAGTGTCGGCGTGGGTTGACGTTTCGGAGGACCCCGTTATCGGTAACGCACAAACCCATGGTAATATTTTTATTGTTATTATTATTATTATTATTGTTATTATTAATATTATTATTATTCTTGTTAATATTCTTATACTTGAATTTACATAAATGTAGAAGGTTTTTGGACCCGAATCGGGGAAGTGTTCTATAGTTTGATGGGTCGCGCCAATTATAGAACAACACATCAACTCAACACCAAGTTCAACGACCTGAATAAAAAAATTGCTCTTTTTGGCGGCATCTACAACAACTTAGTCAATAATAGATCAAGTGGAATAAGTGATGCCGACATTTCACGAGTGGCACACGAACGGTACCAAGCACAACAAGGGTTTGCTTTCTCTAAAGAACAAGTTTGGGAAGTCCTCAAAAAATGTCCAAAATGGGGAGCCGTTCCAACGATGACGACAACTTCATCGCGGGGTTCAAAACGTACCAACCCTTCCAATGATGACGATGACGACAACTCCATCGAGCAACTTCAACGACCCATCGGGAGAAACAAGGCAAAAAAAACATCAACGAGTAATACGTCCGGGTCGAATACGAACGAAAGTGTTACTCAGTTGTTGACGACGTTCAACGACAAGATTGATGATACAATGGAATACAAAATGAAAAAACTCGATCTTGAAATCGAACGCTCAAAACTCGAACGAGATAGGTTGGAACAAGAACTCGAAATCGAACGCTCAAAACGATTTGAGAAAGACTTCGAGTTTTTCATGACCTCGCATGATCACCTTACGGGAGACGTTTTGAGGGTTACTTTAAAGAGAAAAGAGCAAATTAAAAAATTTCATAATTGGTAGTGTTTTGTATTTTGTAATTTTTATTTTTAATGAATGATATGAATTTTTATTTTTATTATTTATATTATTTTTATTTATTCAAAAATATATAAATATTTTTATTTTGTTAAATAATTAAATGTATAAATAAAAGAATTAAAAAAATGATGTGGCGCTGATGTGGCATTGAGGGTTTGAGGGCTTTTAGTTATGCGTTGGGGGTGTTTAGGGCTTGAGGGCTTAGCTGATGTGGCGTTGAGGGCTTGAGGGCTTTTATCTATGCGCTGTGGATGACCTAAGATCTTCCAACCCCCAAGCCTATGTCAAGTTAATTAAACCGACGAATACCCTTAAGACTCTACCGAGTCCAACCCAAGCCATCTGCTCAAAGGGTCTATTGATCATTTATCAATAACAACTCATGAAATTTAAAATACATCAAATCCCTCATCATGCAACACACGCTCCGAGACATGATAATCTCACGACCCCTTCATTGCTACTTTTCCAATGAAGTCAATTCCTATATGTATCTATATGTACACGTATATACAACTCTATATACTCCACAATATATATATATATATATTATTTTGCCAAAGTTCATTAGTCCCAAAGGTACTAAGAATACAAGATCATCAAACGGTCCTCACACATAAGACCAATAGTTTAAACCAACACTAAAAACAAAATGTGATTAAGCATATAACACACCATAATTATTGCACAACCACAATAAACTTCTAAAAACGAATTTTGACCACCTAACTTTCACTTCAGTAATAATTTAACCAAAACCTCTTCTGCTCGTGATTTATTCGCCAATCACTCAAAATCCCCACGTGTGGTATTTCACAAGATATGTATTATCTGCATTCTATAGCATTCTATAACACCCCCAGTTCATCGTACACGATATTGTCCGCTTTGTGGATACCTTCTGCATAACAGCATACCGGCACCGTTCACGGTTTTATTCCTGCCCGCACAGGCATACGCGGGACGCACCCAGACCGCACCCTGTGACAGGCCAAAGGCCTCATACATCTTACACAACTGCCGACTTCAATGTCAATAGTCGACCTATCGATACTTCTTTAATCTATTCATTAACAAGGACTGAACCTAATCCTTTCAACATAACATAATACAATTTACATCTCATCGCCTTCATTTCAAACTTATTCGTGCAATACTAATATCACAAAATCACCATAAATTCTTATTTAACGTCGAGGGTATTTCCTTACTGTCTCATCACACTACTCATAACAATTTGCTAATTCCATCACCTTGATGACTACTAATCCTTCCTCCGGACACAACCGTCCTTTGCCAACTGTATTTCTAGTTACCAAACAAGGGTATAGACCTCTTACAACCGGCACTAAAGTCTACTTTCAACTCTCCCATTGTTCACCTTCCTCTTGAACATAATTACCAAAACTACAAACATTCTCCCGTGATTTATCCAACACCTCTCCATTCTCAGAGTTCTTTCTTAACTTATAGTAATATTTTACGACTTAGTTCGTTCATAGCCTTCATGCATAACAATGTATTAAATATATTATTTCGCACATTTCTTCATTTTAAAGAACAACACTTGGAGCAACTTGGGTACACATGACCCCAAAGTTCTCATAACTTCAGTGTACTGCACAACGATCACGAGAATCATTTGCATACTACTTTCCGAAAAACTTAATCTTTTTCAACCAAAACGATGTTGTTATGACCGTAATATATTTAATGAAAATCTTTTCATACTACAAAAGTTAAAAGAAATTACCGACACGAAGTAAGCTAGTCGGTTCTCACACTCATTTATATTTAACTTTTCTTGTAAAGTATGAAGTATTTTGCAAATTGCTAAACTCAAAATTTCGATGTGCGACATAAATGGTATTGCCTTTTTCTTTACTTACCCATGTGCACATACCGACTCATCATCGACTAAATTGCTATTTATACCTTTGTTTTGAAATCACGAAAACCCCCGTAACACACACTCGAGGTCACCATGCATAAAACTCTACTTGAAATTGAAGGCTATTCACTCAAACAAGGTCTATTGTTTAACTCGCCCAACTTATCATTGACACTCTATTTCCAACCAGTGGTTACCCTCTCAACCTTCTAACACTTATTATACATGCCTTCCAAGGCTCACTTACTCAACCATTTCATTTTATTTCCGTCTTGATCAAACATCTTACATTCTATTTCCTCACATTTTAATCCACTTATTTAAGGTTGTCTCAACGGACTTTCATGAGTCCCTGCCAGTTCCAGATTGTCCTTCCAATCCTCAATCATTTACCGATAGGTCCTCCAAAGAATTGAAAGATCTTAGTAGCATTTTACCATCATTATGTTATAAAACAAAGGATAACCCCGAGAAATGGTTATATGAATATAGACACACGAAACATACTTTACCGATCATTAGTCACTGGAACAATTTAGAAACAAGTATGCTTATGTAACAATATATTCATAATGTCAGTAGCTAATTGAGATTGTGAATATATCATACATGAGAATCCTCATTACCGTCGTTACCGTACTAATTTCACATATTTCTGTCGACCCTAAAGTCATCCCGTCTTAATACTTCTACCCAATCTCATGATTCATAACTTAATTCATCTCAGCTTAAGTCTAAGTACCTCCTTATCATACTTAGTTCACTTAAACTAAAGCTCTGATACCAACTTGTAACACCCCAAAACAGGGGTTAACAAAAACTTCCATAAAACGGAAGAGTGGTACACATTACTAAAGTGAAAGTGTACATAATCATCATTTCAAAACCATTAATACAAATATTTAGTTAATGCATAACCACTAATAGGCTACTTGCTTGATTTAACACTACTTATAGCAATCCAATATCAAAAGGATGTCGGGAAGTTCTAATATCAATCTTCCAATTCTTTGACTCTCCAACATTGATCCCATGCTCACACCCCGTACTAAACCTTCTTGTGTCCGGAACCACTAATATTTGTAACACATAAAACACATAGCAAGTGTTAGGCTTTTAAAGCCTAAGTGAGGTTTATACATAATACATAGAGTATAATCATAGCATGTAGGAATAACAATTCGATATAGTCACAAATTGGATTCCATGGAGAAGGCCCATAATGCTACCCAGTTACATCATAATCGAAGATATACCTTGATCGGCACCCCACGGTAGCGTCACAAGGCATAACCCAACGGAAAACCCCACGGTATCCGAGGGCATGAATCAATTACACTTACCCCATGGTGTGTAAGAATATATCCTCCAATGCCTACTAGGTGCTCCTCCAATTATGTGAATACCAAATATGTTAATCCAAGTAATATTTAAAGCATATTAATCACTTAACAATGGTCCAACCATTTAACATAATCAATACTACTTCCATGTAGTTCATATACATCCATATGTATAAAATCATATTCTATATGCAATCAGTGATAAACATCCATGTTTACAATTCAATAATAGGTCCATATTGACCATTAAGCCATCATTACCTCATTAAGACATAAATTAAGCCATAATCATAATCACATACCCATGATGTAAAATCAAATCCAAACCATTAACACTAACATTTACCATGGCATTCTAAGAAGTAAAACACAATTAATCCACCATAACTTACTTGAACTCTTCTTGTTTCCCTCTTAACCATTAAGAGCTTATACATCAAGATTTCTCATTAATCATACCAAAATCAAGATAAAGAATGGTAAATAAGTGTAATACAATCAATTAATTACAAGTTACTCACCTTTAATCTTCAATTGAAATAACCCTAATCTTGAAGTCTTGAACTTAATTTCTCCAACAAAAAGATGAATGATGCAAGCCCTAATTGAAGTTTAATTGGTAAGATTCATATAACACTTACTTGAATTAGATTAGGATTAAGAGATGTGAGTTACCTTAGGATTTAGATGAAGAAATCGTCTGAAGAGTCTTAAGAGCAAAAAACCTGATTTTTGAGAGTTCTAATTGAAAGGGTGATGACTAAGGACCAAAAGGTGGGTTTTAACCCCCTTTTAACACGCCAGGTGCTCGGAGCCAGCGCCCGAGCCAGTGCATCGGCGCCACCATCCGCGCCAACCTCTGTTCGCTTGTTTCTCGTTTTCCACTAATTTGGCCGTAACTTATTCGTTAGAACTCCGTTTTTGCTCTGGAAAGAATCGTTGGACTCGTATTCAAATTACCCATCCAACTAATCCATAAAATCTAATATTTAACTTTATCATCTATTTTTCATTAATTTCCTTAAGGAATAAACTTACGAATTTCTATCGGAAGTTCTCAAATAACAAGTAGCAATCACGGAAATTACTTAGGAAATCAATTATAATCTAAGAAGTCAAAATATAAAGAAATAATAGGACTATTATTACTCACAAGGATTTTCCGGGTGTTACATCAAGCTACGATGGGCCCTGCGTGTTACTTACTTGGCTGACTGAACGTCTACTCCTTGGCACGGTTGAAGGGGCGGGATTCGGACACTCTCCACGAGTATGTCCTACGCATTGGCACCGAGTACATTTTCGCTGTATCGAACCTTCACCACGTGATGGACGTCGGTTGTTCTTTCTCGGTCTCCCGGCTCTGTTCTTATCGTTTAACAGTGGATAGCATGGCGGAAGGGGGTCGGGTGGATACACCCATGCTTCAGGATGTCCAACTGGATTTATTACCTCTGCGTATGTTCTCCGATAAGTTTCGGACGTGAAGAAAGTTACAGCCAAGTCACTGCAATCTCTACGACCCATATGTCTTGCCGCAGCGATGGCATGGCCGCACGGTAACCCAGATTTTTGCCATTGGAAACACGAACAAACATGGTTGGTCATATGGACAGTCGCGTGAAAATGGTTATCCCGAACCTCGTGCCTCCATACCCGATTTCTCTTACCCTCCATGTCGACGCGTGACGCGCCCTGAAGAGAACTATCTCCTCCGCCTTTGGTGTGAGTCTATTTTGCAGCTCAGCTTCTTTTCGGCGTCGAAGTTGGTACCACTCTTGTTGAAAGGTCCGAAAGTAGTCCATAAGATTAACAATCGGACATCTACGCGCAAAACGGGAGAGTGCATTCACCGACTCTGCACTATTGGAGGTCATAATGTCATACCGTTGTGCAGGAAAATGGGCCGCAGACCACCTCTCCGGTCCAACATCGTCCATGACTTTGGCTGCTTTGTCTGCACTAACTCGTAGAAGATTCATGTACCGGTTAAACTCCCGATCCGTATATGCTCTGCATGCCGCCAGTAGACATCCTTGTAGGTGGTAATACGTTTGTCATGTGTTTTGGCGTTCATCTCCAAATGTCGACAATAATAGGCGTGAGGGGCGTTTGGGTACATGGCAGAGATTGCGGCGCTTATGGAAGGAGCCCTGTCGGACATAAACACCAACCCTTGCGGGTCTCCGATAGCTTGTCTCAACATGGACAGAAACCAAGTCCACTCGTCCCCGGTTTCGGACTTGCCTACTCCGAAAGCTACTAGAACGATGGAGTTATCCCCATCCATGGCAACCGCCAGGAACATCATACCCAAGTAAGGGCCCTTTAAATGGGCAGCGTCTATTACCAGGACACGACGCAGATTTGCCAGAAATGTACGGATCTGCAAAAACGTAGGTGGTTTCCCTATGTAAATGTTATAGTTTATAATGTGTAAACATATGACGTGTTAAAATACGTACCGCGGGTCCAAGGGCCACGAAGCACATCTCAAACCGTCCATGTGAATCGGTCCTTAGCTGGGTGACAGTACTTGGATTCTGCAGCTGCAAATTATATAAATATGCTGGGAGTCGTTCATACGACTCCTCGAACATGCCTATCACCAATAGCAGTGCCCTGCATCGCGCACACCAAGCTTGGTGGTAACCAATGTGACGCCGAACTGCTGGTGTACATCGTCCATGATGTCCTTTGGACGCATTGACCTGCTAGCATCAACAAATTTGCCTTTCGGTATCGCACCCAAAGTCCTTTTGGTGGCTTGTTTGTGTTTGGGATTCAGTTGCGTCCTCGTACAAGTGTGTACGTCGTGCAACTTTCTAATAAGTAACGCCCCTCCTTTCTCTCCCGCGGGCCTCGCGTACATCCTCCACTTACAGTTTTCTCTCGCACATTCAACTACGTATCTGCCTTTGTCGGATCTCGGCGTGTGACTTTCGAAACCCTCTTCCATGAACTTAAGTCCGACCTGACTTGCCAAGTGATCATTCGAATCAAATATCTGACCTACTTTTAACTTTAAACTGCGATTATAAGGTGTAGGTTCGTAGGTTTGTGTATGGGTATTCTGGTCTGGAAGAATAGGGGGCATATCAAAATAGTCATTTAACTGACTAAATGATTTATTACTAGGGGTATATTCTTCGTGATCATCACTATCGGTATCTGATCTGTCTATATCATCATTACCCGTTTTGAAAACACAGGTTTCGTCATCAGCAACTCCAGCACAGCGTCCTTGTTGTGGTTGTTGTTGCGTCTCCAAAACATAATCAGGCTGCTCCATTTTGAGGTCTTCGTCATCAGCGTCGTCATCACCTTCGTCGTCACCGTCGTCATCGTCTTCGTCGCACACCGAGGATTCGGCATACACAAAAAGTAATGGCTGTCTTTTTGATTCGGCTGCAAAGTGCAAAAAACCAGAGATATCCCCATCGTTGGATAACTCCACAAATGACCCATCACCATTCTTAAACACTAACTTGCAAACAGCAGAAGGGTCGATTCCACATTTTTGCATGGCATATGCAACAAACTTCTGATAAGTATAGTTTACTGTCAATTTTACACCATGCTTAGATTTATAAGCAAAATTCCACTCATTGTTGTCTTGCACCCATTCACCATCGAAACAGAAAAATAGCTTAGCTTTTGTAACAGATGAACTCATTTTTTTAGTAGTATCTCAAAAACAAAATACTGAAGAAAGAAAGCAAGAAAGAAGTATGGAATGGGTGTGAATTATGGATTGCATTTTACTGATATTTATGGATGAAACAACCAACATTGATGAAACAACCAACATGAATTGCAACCACAAATTGGTATTCCAAGTACAATAATTCAACATTGATGAAACAAGCCAGTGAATTTCAACCACAAATTGGTCTTCAAAGTACAATAATTGTGAAAAAAACAGAAACAAACAGTAAAAGCATGCAAAGATTCGTGCAAAAAAGGACCAAAAATGTAATTTTTTTTGCCCATCGCGGACAACCACCGCGGACAGGGACCAAAAGTGTCACCGCGGGCATAGTTGGGGGGCTCCGCGGGACACTTTGGCCCAACAGGTGTGCCACGTAGGCCCTAGCCCGCGATCGCGGGGCCTACCGCGGAAATGTTGGGTATTTTGGTAAACTCAGCAAGAAAGTGGGTATTTTGGTAAGTCAGAGTCAAACTTTTGGTATTTTAATTAATTTCCCTATTCTAAATGCTATTATGACATACATATCTATAAGATCATATTTAGTTAAAAATCATAAAAAAATTAAAAAAATCGAAGAACATTTTATTAATCATTCATATGTATGATGCATACGTATATGCAAGTAATTTATAACTAAATTCTTTTGTATGTTCATGTATGTGGAAATAACTCAAATAAGGAAATATCTTAAATTACTAGTGAATGACATGTGCATAACGTACATATGAACGTTCATTTAACATTATTTATATTTCAATATTAAAGTTACATTTTAAAAACCAAACAAAAAAATTAAGTGAATGAAACAAATTTCATGTCAATCAAGCATGCGATCAAATCATATCCATTTTTCGTTCCAAATATTTAATATTTAAATTCACTTGACTTATTTGTTTCTTTTCAAAATATTACACGAACCAAACTCCGTCTAAGGCCATCAGTACCCCATGGAGGGAATCTTTCAAATATTCCACTCCACATCAGCGCCACATCAGCTTTTCTCTCATCCCTCACTCATTCCCTAACAATCCCTAAACATCCGTACCCCATTCCCTAACCCACTCCCTCTCATTTCTCACCTGGGACCCACCTCTCCTCCTCACATTTTCTTCGGGATGAAACGGGATGGGGATCCCGCATCCCATCCCTTCCCGCCGATCCCGCAGATGCCGTAGCCCACCCCGCTCCATCCCGCCCTCCATCCCGCTGGGCTACGAATGGCCTAACTAGATATATCATAGAACGGTTATGAAGTCTTGAACCAACGTCCCTTGATTTCACCACCGACATAGTACAACTCATATTTTATGATTGAATAAATATTATGTGGGAACAACCCGTTTGTTATCCAACCTAATATATTGTCGTCAAACCTACCTTCCACTAATATTTCTTCACATGTAACATGAAATACAACCAAACAACATTTCTAATATTTATATCCTCGCACAGCTCTTTTAGGCAACATATACGAACATCGATCAACCCATATGGACTACACGTCATATGCTCAGTATCAGCAACAAACACATAAATCTCGATAAGGCCATTCAACTCAAATTATCAGAACAATGACATTTTATGTACAATGACAACCGGTACAACGTTAAACCACTATGACAAATAAAAAATAGAATAGTTGAATGAAATTAAAACAAGGAGTAAACTCTAATTTTAGTCCTTGAGGTTTAGTAAAAAGTCTGAAAGTGGGACCTGAACATTGATAAGCTTAAAAATCATCCTTGTGGTTTGAATTTTGCTTTGAAAGTGGTCCCTCGTCATTAAACCCGATATTAATTGTCCGTTAGATGAAGGTCATTTTCGTCTTTTCAATTTTTTTTTTATCTTTTTTTATAGACAACTCTCAAACTCTAGTCGCCAACCCCCACCAGCTTTCTCTTTTTTTTTTCTTTTTTTAATCCATAACAAATTTCTAGACTTATTAAAGTTTAGGTCCCATTTTCTAACTTTTTACTAAACCTCACCAAAACTAGAGTCTACTCTTAAAATAAGAGTAAACTACGATTTTGTCCATGTGGTTTGATGTTTATAACGACTGACCGTCTCTTATTTTTAAAAACTGTTTTTTTTCTCCATATGGTTTTCATTTTGCTTTCATTTTCGTCATTACATTCAACGCCGTTAAAATGAAGCGTTAACTCATGCTCGAAAATAGAAAAGGTGATGGATAAATTAGATACTTGGTCCTTGTGATATACCAAATTTTATATATTTATACTTAAATTTCCTAGTTTACATATTTTTATTTTTTCTTTCTTTGTTATATTTTAAAATACACACACATATATAGACATATATATATATATATATATAGAGAGAGAGAGAGAGAGAGAGATAGGGGTTCAGGGGAAAACCTCAAAAAAATGGAAAACCAAGGAACACCCTGGTAGCCCTTTATCTAGACGATATGCACTTGTGCATACAAGTAAATTTAAGTTGTTTTTTCAAATGCATGCACATGTGCATATTACAAATTACTTGTATGTACAAGTGCATAGCGTCCAGATGAAGGCTACCTGGGTGTTTCTCAATTTCCCTTTTTTTGAGGTTTTCCCCTAAACCTGACGCTATATATATAGAAGAAGGTTCAAACGAGAACTATTTACGAGAACTACGAGAACGGACGACCATGTACAAAATCACTAGTGATTCGCGTACAAAATCACTGGTGATTAAAATTCTGGACACGCGCACTTTGGGCCGCGACTTGCAAGTCGCGTGGCAAGTCGCGCGAATCACCAGTGATTTTGTACGTGAATCACTAGTGATTTTGTACATGGACGGCCGTTCTCGTAGTTCTCGTAAATAGTTAGCGTTCTCGTTTGAACCCACCTCTCTTTCTATATATATACGTGTGTGTGTGTGTGTGGAGGTTCAAATGAGAACACTCGTATTTACGGAAATACAATAACATTTATGGGCCTCCAAATTATTTAACCCACTATAAAAATATGGTAAAACGAAAATAAATTAGTATTTATCAACTATTTTATGCTATCGTATATTTGTCTTTATCCCTTATCAAAAACTTATGGGTCTCCAAATCATCGAAAACTTGGGATGTGTGTTCACCCAAAAAAAATAAAATAGATCATTTAAAAAAATAGCTTTCCAAGATAGTAATCAAAGTAAAAATATGCTTCTAATTCGGTTTATTTTTAAATAATCAGTTAAAATTAAAAAAGTGGAACCAACAAGTGGGAGCCTACCGCCAAAGAGAATGTTAGTAAGTCGTAGCAATGATAAGACGAATGGTGTAAAAAAAGCGCAAAAAGAAAAAGGAAAGTGAGACATTCAATCATGATTTAGTTGGGGCAGTTGCACGATGCAATGTATGCTTCATAAGGCATAGTTCAATATGCCCAGTTCAAAGACGCTAAATGCAGTATCACAATAATGCATGGCTAACCAACTTCGTAGGTCGACCTTACACTTTTTATAGGTAAGAGGTTTAGACTTACACAAGTTGGAAGATTCCGTTCACGAAGTAAGTATTTGAAAATTAAAGTTGGCAATAACAACAAGCCAAAAGGAAGTTTTTACACGTGGATTGAACTTCAACTTC
The DNA here is from genome assembly GCA_033807775.1 of Saussurea involucrata. Classification (NCBI taxonomy): domain Eukaryota; kingdom Viridiplantae; phylum Streptophyta; class Magnoliopsida; order Asterales; family Asteraceae; genus Saussurea; species Saussurea involucrata. The sequence continues at coordinate 2,806,148 of CM066319.1, forward strand.
AAAATTTGGTCCTTTAGACGTCAACATAAAATCAAAAGAATCATCACCCACAATTATTTATCGTCTAAATCAGCTATAAACTTAAATTTAACCCAAAATTAAAAACCCAAATCAAACCATAAATTAAAAACCTAAATCCAAACATGATTTTTTTAGAAGCATAAGAATCCGTGGTGGTAATGAGATTCACGTACAAGATGCATAAGATAAACCCCTTGGTTGGAACGAGATGCACAGACTGTGGATATGATGGAGATGGTAGCTGCAAGATCTTTGACGAGGGAAGAGGGGAATCCCATGACGGTGCAACAAAAGTAGTCTGATGGTGATGGTGTCATCTAAGTTGGGTTGCCGTTGGATCTTTTGTTCGGGGGCATAAAATGACTAAGAGAATGGGAGAATAAATAGAGATAACAAGGAAAGAAATCTGGTATTTGTTTTTTAAATGACTATTTTACCCTTACACATAACTGAAAAATATAACCACATTACCAAATCTAAGGTGTTGTTCGGTTCATTTTCTGTTAAGACCTGAATCCATATGACTGTCTGAGTGGATATGGTTGTCTGACTGTTAATAGATAAGTTGGTGTTCGGTTGTTATACTGAATAAACAGTCTAAGCTTCAATCGACAGTCAACTCGTCTTAGATTCTTGCCATCCTAGATCGTGAACTTCATCCTTTCTAGTTCTATTACTTCAAAGATTGTAACATCTCGTATTTTCCATTATATTATGTAATATGAATAGGGGTCTAATTGTATGTTTGATTTAAGCCTTGGATTATTTTGTAATTATATAATTCATTGGTGCTATAATTAGAGTGATTAAGGTTTAATTGCTATTTTTGGAAGTTTGGAACTAGTGGGTGTAATTGGCTATTTTGGAAAGTTGAGGGTTAATTAAGAAAAGAGGCAAAACTGAATTGAGATATTATCTCAATTCAGTGTGGGAGTCGGCAGAAAGGGCAGAAAGGGCAGAAAGAAAGATAGAGAGAAGGAAGAAAGAAAGGAGAGAAAATGGAAGAGAAAAAGAAGAAGAATCAAGCTGAAAATTTTGGTAAGAGATCAAAGGGTTTTGTAAGTTTGATTTCCAGTAGCAAGATGATATCTATAACATAAACTAATTTCATCTAGGTATTGTTCTGATTTGGAGTTGTTTGTGAAGAGAAGTGGGTTTTCTTCATTAATGTGAGTTCATTCACTTTTGATTAAATACATGTTTTCTGTCAAATTAAATGTTAAGATACATGTATAAAATGTTTTGGTACTGTATGGATGTGTTTAAAACAAGCTAAATGGAACATACACGGATTTAGATGGTAAAATAGGCTGCAGGTCGTAGTTTCCGGATAGAAGAACAGTATCCGGAAACCTTCGTTTGAAGGTTTCCGGACAAGACAAAGTTATCCGGTAAGTTCTTTTATTTTGTAGTCTCCGGATGAAATAGATACCGGATGGTATCCGGATTTCTTTGGTGTCCGGATGTTATCCGGAAAAGTTGTGTGTATCCGGAAAAGTTGTGTGTATCCAGTAAGTTATGATGTCCGGATAGTTTGTGCTGTCCGGTAACCTTTGTTGTCCCGATAATTCTGATGTCCGGATATAGTTTCTGGATGTGATATCTGATTTAGTTTTCTAAAAATAATTTCTAGGGGGGCTGCCCCAGACCCCGCAAGGGCGTTGCCCCTTGACCCCATCCGCTAACCGGGTAGCGGAACCCCCGTGTCAAGTCGCCGAAGGGGAAACAATTGAGGATGAGGACACGATAGGTTATTTAATAATCTTGGAATTGAGAATATGATACGAGAGTGGGATGATATGTTGTTATGTATATACGTTAATAAGGTGTAATGGATTTGTAAACACTAGTTGTATTGGATAACGTAGGATAGACAAAGTATAATTGCTATTCCTATTTATAGTGGAATGTAATGAATAGGCAAAGTAGAATTGCTATTCATGTTGAAAAGATGGGATAGGCAAAGTAGAATTGCTATCCACGTTGAAATGATTGAATAGGTAAAGTAGAACTACTATTCATATTACAATAATAGAATATGCAAAATACAGTTGCTATTCTTATTGAAAGGAGGAATAGGCGAGGTATAATTGCTATTCCCGTGTATCCTTGGAAAAGATTGAATAGGCAAAGTACAATTGCTATTCACATTAATTGATGAATAGACAAAGTAGAATTGTTATTCACGTGTATGATTGAATAGACAAAGTAGAATTGTTATTCATGTGTATGATTGAATAGACAAAGTAGAATTGTTATTCATGTGTATGATTGAATAGACAAAGTAGAATTGTTATTCGTGTGTATGTTTGAATAGACAAAGTAGAATTGTTATTCATACGGAATGTTTGAATAGGCATAGTATGATTGCTATTCAGGTTGAATGTTTGAATAGGCATAGTATAATTGCTATTCAGGTTGAATGAGTTAATGGGCAAAGAGAGTTGCTATTGATAATTGAGATGTGGGAGTGTGAATTAGATGAAGTGTAAGTGTTGTTTGAAGGATTTGAAATAGGCAATGTATATATATAAGTGCTATTTCTGTATTCCATTTCAAAGAGAAGGTATGACGTTTGAAGGTAAGGCTGTAAGATTGATGATTAATTTAGGTTATTGGATATGATGATACGACTTTATGAATGGTAGTTATACTCGAGGGATTGAGTATGGTTATGTCATTATGGGACAAGTATGAGTATGGTAAGAATGGTGATAAAGCAGGTTTGAATATATGCGTTGATTATCTAAGATTCCAATGTTGTTAATGTTTTAATTTAAATTGGATGTTCTCACTAGGCGTAAGCCTAATCGTTTCAGATGATGTTTTATTACCAGGTGCCGGCTCGGGAAAATAAAGGGTTGTGGGACGAGCGTTTTGGAATAGCAAGGAAGTCAATTAACAGAAGGAGATTTTGAGGGATTGCTTAGATAACTTAGTAAATCTGATTATTGTGACATAATTAGATTAATAAGTTATTTGTAGAATCCTGTATCTGTAAATGTACTCTTGATGATTAATTCACTTGCTATTTTGTAAGTTTGAAGTTTATATTATCATAACTTGTGGGAAAAAAAATTGAGGTTCAAATTAGCCCGGAATTTGGGGTGTTACAAAGATCTCTCTATTTTGTATGGCTTCGGAGATCTTTCTAAACTACAACCCCCATCATTTTTCATCATTCTCTCAAACAAACCTCTACCCCTAGAACGTCTAGCACCAACACCGACACCGACATTGGTCAAATAGTCAGTGCATTAAACCTATTTGGGTTTCTAGATCTGGAGTTCGATTTTATATTTTCTCCAATTTGGAGATCAACAAATCAAATCCTCTTTTTGTTTCTCCAAGAAATGCATTGAAGAGAAAAAAAAAGATGAAATGTGAAAATAGAGAGCTGGTTGATTTGGTATGAAGAGGGAAGGGTAGTTGAGGAATTTAATGGGCTGAGTGCAAAGGACATACAATATTTAGCTGAGCGATTCAGCCATTGGCTGAGCGAATAAGCCATATAGGCTATACAACCCATTAAGCCACAACCGAACAACCCCTAAAACACATTCAAATATGAAGACTACTTTGTAATAAACAAATATAAAAAACAAAATCCGTAATACTCCACATACTAGAGGGACCAAATCCATAACTTACTCCTATTTTAACTTCAAATAATAGGAAGTTCTAAACTTTGAGATTACTATCTCATCTTTGACATGATTTTTATGTAAATTACTCATTAAAAAAACAAATGTTAAATGTTTTTGTATTTTAAAATATATTTGTTAATTTTCATCTAGATTGATAAAAAATAAGGGAAATGTCTAATCCAACGAACTATCTAACTTTGAATAGTTAAGTCTTTAAACTATTTTTTTAAATGATAAAACTTTTAAACTTTCTAAAACCGGTTAAATACATTCTCCTAATATGTAAAAACAAGTTAATGTGATACAAATTTGGAAAAGATTAAAAAAACCCAATAAACTATCCGATTTTAAATGATTAAGTCGTTGAATTTTTTTAACAAATAAATTTATAAATATTTGAAATTTTCTACCATATATATTCTTAAACATTTTTTAACAAATAAATCCTAACCTTTTTTGAAGAAAAAAAACCATAAACTTAATTTTGAACAAAAAAATCTTATTTTTTTTTGAAAAAAAACATACAAATCTTATCACCGACAGCAAAATAAAATGAACCAATTAAATAGAGAAAAATTATACTATTTTCATTACTAATTTGTAAAGAGATGGACGTTTTTTCTGAATACTTTATGAAAGTACGAGCGTTCTTTTATGGTATATTTTATGAAAAAATGAGTATAATTTTTGTATGCATCTATTTATGTTTTAGACATAATTTTTAAATGTTTCGGAACTAGTAATGAAAATGGTATAATTTTATTTGTTTAATTGGTTCATTTTATTTGATGCCGGTGAGAGAAATTGTATAGCTTTTGTTCATGATTGTGTTCAACAAAAGTTTCAAATTTATTTTTTCAAAATTAAGTTCATTATTTTGCTTTTTCAAAAAAATTGGAATTTATTTGTTCATAAAAATTACAAAGTTTATTTGGTAAAAAACTTAGAAAAAAGCTTAAAAATTTATTTGTTAATTTTTGTTAGGTAAATGTGTTTAAAATTTTTGTTAGAAAATTGAGGAACTTAATTATTCAAAATCAAATAGTTTATTGATTTTTACAGACTTTTCTTAAATTTGTATTACATTAATCTGTTTTTACAGATTACAATGGATATATTTAATCGGTTTTAAAAAGTTTAAAATTTTATTATTTTAAAAAATAGTTTATAAACTTAACCATTCAAAATCAAATAGTTATATATATATATATATATATATGAGGAAGGTTCAAGGGAAAACCTCAAAAAAAGGGAAAACTGAAGAACACCCTAGGGGTCGGGCCCTTCATATGGACGGTATGCATTTGTGCATACAGATAAATTAAGTTAACTTTTTGGTTTTTATGCACAAGTGCATTATGCATTCGTGCATATGCATGTGTGCATGTTACAAATTACCTGTATGCACAAGTGCACATCGTCCGGATGAAGAGCTCATAGGGTGTTATTCAGTTTTCCGTTTTTTTGAGGTTTTCCCTTGAACCCGACCCATATATATATATATATATATATATATATTTTTTCCAGTTTCAAAAAAAAACCCCAATAAATAACATATTAAAGGATAGAGGGCAGCCACAAGAAAATTCTCTACCGAAACTACCCTATACCATATTCGTATCAAATCGATCAAACCGAAGGGCAATATCGTACTTTCACACCAGATATCTTACCATCAAGCTTTCTCCGTCACATTCCCCACCAAGCATTCAAATTCTCCGGGATTGCCGTCTTCCGTCGCTAAAAATGGCCTTACAAATTCACCATCTCCGGCCACCGATTCCGCCGGCGCCGTCGTCCTCCGTTGGATCACTGTCTCCATGGCCAACCAAACACTCTACCATCGCTGGAGACCTTCACCGGACTTTCTCTCTAGTGAAGACGATCAGCAGTAAAACCAGAAAAAACAAAGGTTTTAGGTCTTCGGTGACGGTGAGATCGAGTTTGGAGACTTCCGGTACACCGGTGGTTGTAGGTGTGGTTACTGAGGTTGATAAGGATACGTTTTGGCCTATCGTTAATGCTGCCGGTGATAAAACTGTCGTTCTCGATATGTACACTCAGTGGTAATTAACTGACACAATTGTTTTATTCTCCATTTTTCTGTTATTACCTTGAAAATATGTAGCATTCATTGAATTATTGATTGTTTTGTCCATACATGTTGATTAGTGAAGAATCAGTGATGGATCTAAACAGTAGAATTCACTTTGACCTAGTTAAATCTGATCATTCGCATCCATAAGATCGAATGTTTGATTATGGAGCAAATCAGTAGGAGTAATTCATTTGCAACCACGGAAAGGGAAATGAATTTGACACAATTGTTTATCCTTGCATTTTTCTGTTATTACCTTGAAATTATGTAGCATTCATTGAATTATTGATTATATGCATACATGTTGATTAGTGAAGGAATCAGTGATGGATCTAAATAGTAGAATTCACTTTGACCAATTCAAATCTGATCATTTGTTTCCATAAAATCGAATGTTTGATTATGGAACAAATCAGTAGGAGTAGTTCATTTGAAAACTACTGAAAGGGAGACGAATTTGATGAAATTTTACTTGTATGTAGGGAATTGGACTTATATATGTGCACTTGTTCCAGGTACCCTTGGATTAGGGGGTGAATTGTGAATATGTGCTAAAATGTTGCCTGTTTGCTAATTTATTTGGATTATGAAAGTAGGAAAGCAATATGATTCCTAGGTTTGCTAGTTCAAGATGATTTCATAGATACAACCTTTCAAACATTCTATAAAGATTCCACAGTCCCACAGTGGTCAGTGGGCGTTGACTATGGTTTATTTATGGTTAGGGATCAGAAAATATTTTCTCAAATGAATTCCTAAGTAGTTGAGAAGCTTATGAGCTCTTTTCTAGATCTTTCTTTGTTGTGTCTGGGTCTAGTTTGTTTTCCATGGACTTTGTATCACTCTTTATTTGTGGTTTACACTTCAGATGGATGCCGGTTTCAGTGGAAACAAATCAAACAACTGCAAGAGTTCTTGAGTTAGGGGCTTTTCAGTTGTTTTTTCAGTAAGCCCTGTATGCATTAAGTTGTCTGTGTGATTTAGTTGTCTGCATGAGGTTTGCTAAATTGATGTTCGGTTGCTGTGTTTACACGGGAGATACAGAAGAGGGCCTTAACGACTGTATATGGTAGCTTAGATAAACTATAATTAAAATGGATCAAAGTGATAGCTGGGTGTTTAAGCCTCACCCTTTATTCCTTTAACAAGCAAGATCATCATGATAAGCCTCATCCTCTACCTTTCTCATATCTAGAAGAAAAGGTAAAAATCCAAAATCTTACACCAATCAAATATCTTGCTTCTGATCCACTTACACCTTTACAATTTAGGTCTAGTCATGTCTATTATAGAATTTAAATTTTAGTCTTCCAAATCAACCATAGAAAGGGCTTATCCTTTCCTAACACGAGAAGGATAAAAGTATGTTGCCTAAAACGAGAAGGATAAAAGTATGTTGCCTATTAATATCCCATCAAACATTCTAACCTACCATCCGTCTCCGGTAATGACATTGCATGATTATGTGACATATGAACGTATAAATCAGTTAAACATCACGCCACATCATCATATGGTAAGTTGGATGGTATATTTAGCGAGTTTAAGATTCGTCAACCATCAATTGGATTCAACTGTTGAATGCTTTATCTTCTAATATGTTGCAAAATATACATTTAACCGTGCATCAAATACAACTTATATAACAGGAAACCACAAGGGTTGTGGCGTAGTAGTTAAGGCCCTGGGGGATATGGTGGAATATCCCATCTGACCGGGGTTCGAATCCAGGCGTAAACAACAATTGTGGCCACTGAGTTTAATCAGGGTTGATGTCTTGCAGTCATAATTTGCCAAGGGATTAGTCTAGGCATAGCCTAGGACACCCTTCCAAAAAGAAAAAAAAAACCATATAACAGGAATTCCAAGTCTTTTTAATTGTATCTCTTTTGTTTTGTCCATGGTTTCTGATTTATCTAGAACTTGATAGGTGCGGTCCTTGCAAGATGATCGCTCCAAAAATCGAAGAATTGGCTGAGAAGAATCTTGATGTTGTGTTTCTAAAGCTTGACTGCAATCAAGAAAACAAGGTACGGTTATCATTTGATTTTTATGGATGTTTTATCACTTGTCATGGGTACGAGTCACGGAAAATAGATAAACACGGCAATTTACTTCACACGTTTTCAATTACATAACAATAAGATTATATACTTATTATTCTAATAATCATATCAATTACATGTCTTTGTTCAATTTTAATCTAATTACCTTAACATAATTCATCAACAACCATTGGAGATTATTAACATTCTCTTTGTCCACTCTACGGAGAAACACTTTGCATGGACCCCATGGGACCGAGGACCATAGTTGTCCGAACCAAAAAATAATAAAAATTAATAAATGGGTTATTTTGGTAGGGCGAAGGGTCGCCTGAGAAGTTGAGGTTAACAGTGAGAAGCGTGGCAAGTGGATCTGAACCGTTGATCACTTTTAATCAAATGGCCTCCTATGAATTGCGGCTTAGAAGGGAATTGATCCGGTGCATCTCATTCTAATGTGCATTCATCTCTCATCCAACGGTTGATAGCCACTTCTCACGCTTCTCACGTTAACCTCAACTTCTCACCGGAACACAACCCATTTTTGTAGATGGTAATTTTGATCTTTCTTGGCAGCCATTGGCAAAGGAGCTAGGCATAAAAGTGGTTCCTACCTTCAAGGTTCTTAAACAAGGTAAGATTGTAAAAGAAGTTACTGGGGCTAAGTTTGATGATTTAGTTAGTGCTATGGAGGGTGTTAGATCCAGTTGAACAACTATAATGTTAAGAATTCATATGTTTCAAATCAATTATCCCACAACTGTTCGAATTCTGCCTTTCGTATGCCTAACGAATGTTTCCCTTTAACATCCTTTAAAAAGTAATAACTCTTGAACTTATAATCATTAGCTCAAATCAAACGAACCCGGTATATCCCTCCTGTGGTGGGGTCCGGGGAGGGTAAGATGTAAGCATATATAACCTTTACCCAACGAGTAGAGCAGTTGTTTATGTAAAATCCCGACTTATGAAGACTACACCTAGTTAATACTAGTTGGTAAAACCATTAGGCTTCCAAGTCCAACATAATATCACATATATATTCTTTATTTAATGATTGGTTTTGTTGCACGAACGATATGCTAAATATCGTATCATATATATACATAGGGTTGGGTTAATTTGAGGTTAACGTGAGAAGTGGATCTCCCATGAATTGCGCCTTAGAAGGGAATTGATCTGGTGCATTTTGGTCATTCGATGCATCTTATCTCGGTGCATTTCATCCTAATGTACGTCCATTTCTCATCCAACGGTTGATAACCACTTCTCACGTTAACCTCAACTTCTTACTGGAACTCAACCCTATATATATATATCTTTCTCCATTTTAAGATATAAAATATGCTAAAAATCGTATCATATATATATATATATATATGGAGGAAGGATCATGCTAGAAGTTAAACATTATGCGAGAATGCGAGAAGTGTTTAATCATAATATCATATATGATTAAACGTCTATGTATTGCCAATGTAACATATGTTTAATCATATATGATTAAGCTTGTGTATCATATATGGTAACACACTTCTCGCATTCTCGCATAAGGTTTAGCTTCTCGTTTGAACCTGCCCCTATATATATATATTTATCTTTCTCCCTTTTAAGATCATAATGATAAAATCGCCGTAATACTGTAAAGATCTGATACGAAATAAAATACCGATTTATTGATATACCATAAATAACAAAGAACGGTAGGTGCATTACATAGAAGAACATATATAGAAAGCATAATATCTCACTGGTATACCTCCATGGCACCACAAATGGAATGAAGTACAACCACCCTTTAATCATGCTTTAATCTTCCTTTTATTCGTCTTTCGAACGTTATAGTATGCAACCCCGACCGGCTTTCCGAGGTTATGCTCCCTTGCGAAAGCTCGAACCCTAAAGTGAATTCGAGACTCAAGGGCCTCAATGTCATTAAGCCATGCCCGTTGCTTGTAAAGAATGAGCATGTAACGGTGAATACCAATGTGAGGGTTGGGTCCTTCATAGGAGATGAATTCCGTACCTATTACATACACAATTACTTGTAAGTCGTAAGCAACCAATAACGTATAAAGAAGGTAGACCGAATGGTTAAGTTGGTCGGGTTTACCTTCAGCACACGACTTTCCGCCAGGGATGTTGGTCACGATCCTGAAACACATTGTTCGAATGTCAAAAAACATATGATTGAAACACCGTGACACCAACCAAAGGGTCGGTGACAGTGATATCTGGGTTACCGGTAGATCCCAACCTCCCTAGAGGTCAAACATCACCAAAGACACTTAAAGTTATGTGTGTATATATATACACACAAACATACATACAGGGAGTTTCATTTAGGAACCTTAAAAATTTTAGGAACTCGGGAACCACCATTTTTGTCCGTATTCATGATGAATACTCAGAAAATAGGTGGTTCATGTGTTCCTAAAATATCAATATCGAAGGTTCCTGAGTGAACTTGCCCCTATACATACATGTACATGTATGTATAGGGGCATGTTCAAACGAGAAGCTAAACATTTTGCGAGAAGGCGAGAAGTCTCAATATCATAAATATATCATAAATGATTACACACATGATACACAAGTTTAATCATATATGATTAAACACACTCAAAGGAGTGTAATCATATATGTTATTGGGACTTCTCGCCTTAATCATATATATATATATATATATGTAGGGAGAGAGAGAGAGAGACGAACCATGAGACGAGTTCTTTCAACTCTGGCTCGTTTGGGTTCGGAGCATCAGGATCTATCATTACCATTGTGTATAGCTTGCCGGGTTCTCCACCAATGAGGACCCTCGGTGTAGCTTTAACCATGGATGCATGGAGCTGACTGCCGTTGACCAATCTATTGGTTCCGTAATAGACAGTCATATTGACCGTAGGAACAAACGCTTCCACGACGCCTCCAAGGAACTCTCGAAGAGCATCAAGATATGCACTTGAACCCATCTTGAACTATGTTTTTATGTCTGTATTACACTTCTATTCAAGTCTCGTTATATAGAGGATGCAATCGTAATGAAGGTGACGAGTCTTGTGAGTACTCGTCACATGAAAACATACATTTTTTAAGTCACGCCTTGTAAACCGTATAAAAGCAACTTTGAATGCAACAAGAAAAAACATGAACCATAAAAATTGACTAACTAAGGGAGCTCAACCCTGGGTTTAGTTGAGCTGGCCATCAGCTCAACCCTCAGTCTCTCACCATCATGTGTTAGTATTTTCACGTTACAACACATGAAATACACATCTCGACTATCTGGTTGTGAGTCACACAACTCGACCCTGCTACGTTCCATCCACCCTCATGGCTCTCGTTACCGAGTCTCGACTAATGGATTGTGTGACATTAGTTTCTTGCTATGACACATGAAATACATGTCTCGACTACTTGGTTGTGTGCCACATGATGCATACATACATTTCGTAAATAGAAACGTTCATCGGGGGTGTGAGACACAACGACTAGTGTGCACTATTGCATGAAACATTTCATTCGGCGTCGGGATCATGTGAAAGTTTTTCACTTTTGTGATAATATGAAAATAAGTGAAAATATTGTTTTATTGTGTGAATGTTACGTTATATTGTATGGAAGTTATAGTATTAACATTACCTGTAGCTCTAACTGTGTTGTTATATTATATTGTATGGATGTTGTAACATTTACATAATTTTTAACGGTTTTAATTGGAGTAAAAAATAATATATTTTACTATTTTATGTCCAATTTTTACTCTAAGCTCGTAATTTCAAGAATAATAAATGACTATATTTTATTTTCATTTTTATTTGAGGGACTATGCTATTCGTAAGTACGATGTACATTTTATATAGGAAAAAATCATATAAATGGCCAAAATTACGTAAAATAATAATTTATTTTATGTATTTATAAAAACAAAAGGTACTTTTGCCATCTATTCGTAGGAGCATCTCCAACAGTTTCTCTAAAATGGAGAAAATTGGACTTTTGTTCTCTAAATTGCTCCAACAGCTTCTTTATATGGTTCTTTAAAATAGAGAAAACTAACAAATTTGGAGAATTCTCTAAAACTACATTTGGAATATGGAGAGATAAATTAATTTTTTATTCATTCTCATCAACAGAGTTAAGTTAATATTATTTTATGAAAAAAAACTTTTTAAAAATGTATTGGAGGATAAATTTCTAGATTATTTTAATAATATAATAGATGTTAAAATCTTTAAAATGAAGAATCCGTTGGAGCTAAATGTAATTCTTTTTAGAGATTTTGACTTTTGAGTCCCTAATTTAGAAAAAAATTAACCAAAAGTCATAATATCTAAATCAAATTATACTTCACTCCAACAGATTCTTTATTTTAGAGATTTCAACATTAATTATGTTATTAAAATATTATAAACTTTATTATCCCAATGCACTTTCTTTTAAAAAAATATATAAAATGATGATAGTTTAATCTTATTTGTGGAAATCAATAAAATAATAGCTTTTTTCACCTCCCATCAACTTATAGAGAATTCTCTAAAATTAGAGTGTTTTCTTGTTTTCTCTATTTTAAAGTACAAGATAGAGAAGCTGTTGGAGACAAATAAATAACAAAACCTCTATTTTCTCTGTTTTAGAGAAGCTGTTGGAGATGTTCTAAGGTACTGTTCGACGTTCGATGATATGCATACAATAATAATATTTTAAACTTTATTGATATAAACAATTAGAAAAATGCATTTCTCTCTGTTTATAATAAATTTTGACTTTTCAAATATGGAAAAATTTCCCTTTCTATATTCTTCATTTTTGGAGAAAGTTTCAAATAATTTATTAAAATAAAAAATAAGTGAAATTTTACAAATCTCTGTTTTAAAGAATCTGAAGATGTTCTTACCTACCATTTGGTTGGCTTAGAAATTCTGAAGTAATAACATTTCAATGATGGAGTCTATCAGGTTGTAGTGCAGTGGTTGATTGCCCTGGGTGATGTGATGGAATATCCCATATGTTCAGGGTTCGATCCCAGACGTCCTCAACATTGATAAGACATCTTTAAGTTTCAAAATTGTCAGGAATTAGTCCGGGATGTGCCTGGGATACCTTTTCCAAAAAAAAACATTTCAATGATGGATAAATTTATTAGGCATGATTATAATTCCTTATTTACATTATATTTTGATCAAAATACTTGAATAAAAGGTGAAACCAATTAATAATTCCACATTTTTAGCATATATATTACTATAGTCATGTTTAGAATTAGAAAAAAAATGTAAAAAATAAAAAATTGAAAAACACCATAATAACCATTCATCTGTAAATGTTTGAGCCCTATCTCAGGCTCAAAGCTCGTCTCGGGCCCTAAAAAAACATGGCTCTAATTTTTTGCTCACTGAAAACGAGATGGGAAGGCGTGGGCCTAGGCTCAAAGATGTCCAAAGTTGTTGGTATTTACCAAATAGAGTATAGAATCTTTCTTCCACTCTAGCTGCATATACAGATTTGGCTTGGCCTTGTTAGTTTGATTTAGGTTTTGTTTCAGTTAGGCCGTGCGTACCGCCATCGGGGACCACGACCGGGTTCGAATGCGGGTAGCAGCGGGTAGGGTGGGTTCGTGGTACGGGGGTGGGCGGGTAGGGCGGGTTCGTGAACTAGATTAGCACCATTCGGGTTCATGGTTTTTGTTGCAGGTTTGTGGGTAACGGGTAGGAGTGGGTTGGCGGTACTCCACTTTAGGGTAGGAAAGAGAAAAGTTGATGTGGCGCTGAGGTGACATTCGGGTTCAGTGGGTAGGCGGTACTCATGGCCTTACGCTATTTGGTGGGCACCGATGTAGCTATGGTAAAAAAAATCACTTGTGGAGTGGTTGTATTGTAGTATTGGTGAGTGGTGACGTTGCTTAATTGTCGTTTAATAAACCGACACGCGTGTCATGGTCAAACTAGAACTCGCAATTGTTATATCAAATTGAGTAGTTAGCGTTATTATACGAAACCCTACAAGTTTTTACATTGGTATTAGGTTTTCAATCTAACAACCCTACACGTGAAGCATTATGGCAATAACGATCACCACAACAGTTTGGCTCGCTAAAGATTATGAATTCATATACGAGTCCATTATACTCCTAGTTCGTACACGTGACAAATATGCATGGTTATTAGGGTTAACAAAACTGACATCTAACCTCCATATATAATTTCGGTGATTAATTATCGTTAGGAATATGTTTTAGGGTTCCAAAACCTCCATATTTCATTCGGATATGGTTAGGGTCAATGAAACTGATATCTACTGACTACTCTCCCCAACTTGGATGGTTTTTCGTCAACTTACCAATATGGTTAGGTTAGGTTAGGGCCAGCAAAACTGATATGATATCTAACCTTAATAATATATTACAGTGATTTATCGTCAACTAATTCTCATACTGTTTCACTACGGTTCTAAATATAGCACTTACTTGAAGACCCTTTTAAGAATATATACGTACGTGGATCTGTCATGTATCTGACTCATTGAGTTATTGTCAAAATTTTGTCAATTTGCAGAAGTAATTCCAGAAAAAACAAAGTGATAAACGCGTCTTTCATTGATTTTGGCATGCCTCCATAACATGACCTTGTGTAGAGGTTCCTGAAAACCAAGAACCACAGAAAGATTTATCGTGTTGGTGTAAATTAGAAGCATACTTCATACTTTATACCGGTTAGTTATTAATGTATGTTAGGATTTGTTGTGAATATGGAAAACTTGAGTTTTAAGTGATATATTATAATACCATATTTTTTTGATTTACTTCAAAATGCAAAATCATACAATTTAAAGGTTTTCTTGAAAACAATCTTTAATTCAAAAAATAAATCTTTATACATCCTACCCTTTAAGCATTACCTTATTATGATAGTATTATGTTTATTTGGAAAAAAAAATCTAAATAATTATCAATGATCCAACCTCATCCCACACTACCTCATTAAACCATGTTTGTATATACCTTACTCTTATAAGCAGAATGCTTTTGTGAGGAAAAAAAAGAAATTATAGGTGAAAACATAAGAAGGGATCTAAACCCTTAATCATTTCTAATCTCACACCTATCCATTAGTTGCACTTTTTACGGAAATTGATTCGGTACATTTTTGTGCATCTCATAAATGTTGGCTGATCTTTAATTAAGATTGATCTAAAGGTTCAGATCTTGTTTTATGTTTCTCATCATAACTTTTCTTCTCACTGAAAAACAACCTACCCTCTTATACCTTAACTTTGACCAATATATCATACGTGTAACAACCCAAATCTTAGTTGATTGGAAGTTTGGTGTCTAGAATGAAAAGAATGAAAGTTTGGCTTGGGGACTTATATGCAATTTGAAGAAGATATAAAAGGGTGCAGTATTCTAGGTTTTTCAATCATTTTGGAGAAACACTGGTTTGTTGGCGGCTGAAGAGAAGAAAGGCAGGAAGAGGAGTAGAAATTGGTCTGGCAGAAATTGGGAAGAGAAGCTCGTTGTGAGTAAGTATTCTATCGCTTATGTTAATCCTTGCACAGTAGGTAGCTAGAAAAGTTAGATTTCAAATTGTTCTTCATGTTTTAGCTGGGTTATGGATTAAGAACACCCTGAGGGTTTTAATCGTATCCAATCGGGTTGTCATGGTAGTAAGAATTATTCTGATTTTAATGGCTTTGTTATGCAAAAGTTTTATGTAAGAATGCAACAATAAAAGTCTCTTTTATTCGTCGATTAGGAAGAAATCGAGTATAATCGTATAAAGTCCGTACCTGTTCACTAGTTCGGGGTACCGGGAGTCGAACCATACCGGGAGTCCGGGACCGTTGGCTTGGGCTTAGTCTGTCAGGCCCGTAGCGTTTAGCTATTTGGGCCGATGTATTTAGAGTTTAGCTTAAGCCTCTTGGGCTTAGTAAGGGATAAAAGAAATCCAATATTTGTTAGATGGACCTAAATGAGTTATTTGAGACCGAATTAAGAGAGGGACTTAGGATCAGAATTGGAGACGTGCCTAATTGATTTATAAATTAATTATTAGGTGTACTAGCGTAACGAGACAAGAGGCTAAGAAGAAGGTTGCTTTCCAGGTGAGTTCCCTAACCCTCTTTCACGACGTAAATGTTAAATGATTCTTTTACTGAATATGGTTTTATCAAGCATGAAATGTTTATGATCTGATATGCATGGAAAGAAAGGAATGTTTGACATGTTGAAATGATGCGCATGATTTATGAAGAGTTGAATGTTTTTATAAAACGTATGTGCATGTTATGTGATGTCGGTCTGTACTGTGGGATCAATGAGCCTCGGGATCTGATGATCCCTTGGTTATATATGACGAGACGGTAGGTTGGAATTCGTTTCCTCCTAGGCGGGTATCGGGGAGTCTACTTGGGCCCCGATACGAGAGGGCGAAAGGGGATTGTGCTTGGGCCCCGATCGCGAATGGTTAAGTGATCCATTACACAGTGCAGTACCATATGTGATGATTGAGATTTATGATGCCTTTTAATAAAATGATATCGAATTGTTTTTACATGTTGTTTTCGGAGGGAATTCACTAGACCTTTTGGTCTAACCCTCGCTTTCAAAACTAAACCATTTTCAGGTAAGCGTACATCAAGTTCTTCTAATAAGAACTAGGGAAGAAGGCAAAGAGAACTTGGAGCTTAGAGATCTCCAGATTCTGTTATGAGATAATGATTAGTTAGTACTCGGCTGTGAGTTTAGAGACTTCCGCTGTAATGCTTTGTTTAGTACGTTTAATGATGATGTAAAGACAAGCTTACTTAAGTAATTTGAATGCTTATGTTATGTTATAAAATGTTTTGAAAAGTGGGACGTTGCAATACGCTTCTTGGATTTATTTCAAAAAGCAAAATCATATGATTTTAAAGGTTTTCTTGAAAACAATCTTTTAATTCCATAATTTTTATCTACACATCCTACCCTCTAAACCTTATCTTAACATGACATTACAATGGGAAATTGACTCAAATAGCTAAACCACCAAGAAGAAGTGACAAAATAGCCACATTCTCTCCCGGTTTACAAAAGTAGCCAACGGGTCCGCACTCTGACCCGACCCGGTGAGTGCAGACCGCAATGGGGTCACAAAAAGACAAAAAACAAGGCTGGAAACGGTAGGTCCGCACTCGGTCCCAACCGTTTTCAAACACTTTTTTTGTCTTTTTGTGACCCCATTATTGTCCGCACTCACCGGGTCGAGTCAAAGTGCGGACCCGTTGGCTATTTTTATAAACCGAGAGAAGTTTTGGCTATTTTGTCAAGAGTCTTTGTGGCTTTGGCTATTTGAGTCAATTTCCCCATTAAAATGTGTTTCTTTGAAAAAAAAATCAAATTTGCAGAAAACATGATCCAAACCCACCCTCAAAAACCAAAGACATTGTAGCCCAGTGGTTCGGTAACATCTTGGGGGTAAGTGGTTGGCAGCCCTTACTACCCGGGTTCGAACCCCGATCATGCGGAGGTATCCCCGAATCAAGGGGCAACTCGTGGGCCTGTTGTTTGGGCCGGGTCGTGGATCGTGGGCCGAATTGTGGCCGAGTCGAAGGAGGATTAGTCTGGACCAAATCCAGGATACCTCGAAATGCAATTGCCTTTAAAAAAAACCCCACCCTCAAAAACCCAAAAACCAAAAGAATAAAAAAAAACACCAAATCCACATGGTAAGAGTGTCAAAGATAAGTTGAGGGGTATCTTGATCTAATAGGCAACCTAAATATAGCAAAAAAATGGAGAAAGAAGATGAAAAAGGAAGAGTTCGAAGAGGTGAGTCCACGCCACTCACCACCACCCAATCCCCAATGCCACAACAAACGTGATTAAAGCTATCTTGATCCGTTGCTCTATATTTGGCTTTTCCCCCTTTGATCACAATCGCCCCAAATCGAGGTGGGTTTCTTCATCTTCTACTCCATTTTCTTAGAAATTGTTGAATAGTTTTCGATTTTGAAGAAACCCTTTTGAGATTATTGTTGTATTTGTTGAATAATTTGAGATGGATCTGAATAAATGGGGAGTTGTTTTTGTAATTGGGTTTCTTGTTGTTGTTGTTGAATTGGGTATGTGGGTATCAGGCAATGTGATTTTTCAGGTTCAGCATAAGTTTACCGGCGATAAGAGGTCTTTGACTGCATATAAAGCCCATGATTCCTACCGTCACCGGAGAATTCTCTCCGCCGCTGACCTACCTCTCGGCGGCAATGGCAGCCCTACCTCCTCCGCGTGAGCTCTCTCTCTCTCTCTCTATCTGTACATATAATAAATAAGTAATTACATTGACACGTGTTCGTCGTCTGGTGAGCCGACTTTATTGTTTTCCCGCCTAAACATGTATATGGACGCCTTTACATTATAGGTTCAATTAACACACCCGCATTCCCTCCTTAAATCTCTCCTTAATTAAATTTTTAATATTTATACCTTACATTTACTACCCTTGTAATTACCTATGTAGTTTACTTTTAATCCATTGTTTTTTTTTATTTTTCATTTTAGACTCTTATCATATAAACATAAATAATGTATATGAACTAAAATGCATTAAAAAAACATTTCTATTTTTTACAAATTATACCATTGTAATCGTTTCGTCAATACCTTCGAAATAAGCCTAATATTGAATATTTTTTGATACATACGTACATATCCATACTTATAATAAATTCAAAAAAATCTCCATCGTGTATAGTAATCCCAAAAATCTATACATATAATAAATGAGTAACTAGCATGCCACGTGTCGTCTTCTGGTGAGCCGACTTCAGTATTTTCCCGCCTAAACATGTATCTTGACACAATTTACATTATAAGTTCAATTAGCACACCCACATTCACTCCTCCTTAATTCATTTTTTTTTAATTTGTACGTTACATTTACTACCCTTATAATTAGGTATGTAGTTTACTTTTAATCCCTTATTGTTTTATTTTTCATTGTAGACTCTTATCATATAAACATAAATAATGTATATGAACTAAAATGATTAAAAACATTTCTATTTTTTACAAATTATACCATTGTAATCGCTTTATCAATACCTTCGAAATGAGCCCAATATTGAATATTTTTGGATTTAATTATATTATTAAATATCATAAATATATACGAATTAATGTGTCGTGATTAGTATGAGATTTGTTGAAATTAGTATGAGATTTGATACAAATAATCACTAAATTGTAGTGATTTTCTTTTTGCAATTTCATATCAATTTTTACTTCAAAGTCGAATTATTTCAACGAATTACAATTCTATCAAATTCCATTCTATCAACGAAACACCCTTAGAATTATCATAAGAGATTTAATTACTTGGATAAAAAAAGATATCACTTATCAACTGACTTTTGGATTATGACTTATGAGTTCGAACATTTTTCAAAAAATATAAATATGCAATTATTGTGTATTCGTTTGATAAATTCATTTAGTAACGACATTTATAATAGGTATCAAACTTAATAGACATATTTTTATCTTCAAGATAATATTCCCTATTTGTGGAATTTTTGTTTTCTCTTTTATCAATTATTGTATGTGTCACAAAATTATTCAACAACTATTAAACATCAAATAATTAACTTAAAACATAAATTTGATCGTCGCGCAACGGGCGAGCCAAAGACTAGTATATATATGTGTGTGTGTGCGTGTGTGTGTGATCAACAGATAATTATCTGGTTTCTCCATGAATGTGTCTGGTTTAGTACATGTTTGGCAAAAAAAAAATCTAGCTTATCAAAACGCTAGTCATGGTAGCGTTTAGGAGCTTATTTTGCTTTTATTTTATTTTTTCCAAAAATACCCCCATTAATTAATATTATTATTTATTTACTATTTTTTTAATATGTCATTTTTAGTCATTTTACACGCTTATAAGCTAGTTTTGCCAAACGTGACTTTTTCATCAGCTAGCTTATCAGCTACCAGCTAGCTTATAAGTCAACAGGTAGCTTACCAGCTAGCTTATAAGTCATAAGCTAGCTTATCAGCTAGTTTGCCAAACATAGCCTTAGTGTTCTTTAAACCCTTCATTGATTATTTATCTTCATTTGTTTACACCCCAAAACCCATAATTTGATCCTTTTGGTGTAAAACAAGACTTATTTTTGTTATATATATAGGGTTCGGTTCCGGTGAGATGTTAGTTGTCAACCGTTGGATGAACATTATGATGAGATGCACCGGATCAATCCCCGTATCAAGCGCGATTATGGGTGGGTTTGGGATTAAAAGTGATCAAGGGTTCAGATCCACTTCTCAGGATTCTCACGTAACCCAACTTCTCACACGATCCTTCACCTATACGAAAGATCGTGTGAGAAGAGTAGTTAAGGTAAGAAAGGATCTGAACCCTTAAATCAATTATAATCTCAAACCCACCCATGAATCGCGCTTGACAAGGAATTGATCCGGTGCATCTCATCCTAATGTGCATCCAAGGGCGGAGACCCCTTCTTACCCTTCTCACCATAACTTTAATTCTCACAGGAACCCAACACTTGAGTTTAATTATTCAATTAAACCTAGAGTTCTTATGATTCTTGAAAACCACCCTCCGGAGCTCCATGTACGGGTCCCACAACCATCATGGGCCCGACTAGACCGAAAGTGGGGTCTAGAAGGGGTAAGAACTAAGATGTACACATATCTGTCATCTACCTCAAAGAGTAGAACAACCGTTTTCATAAACATCTCTGTCTTGTGAAGAAAACAACAAATTTAATGTACTAGATTATTTTGGAAGTACTAAATACTAAAAACAAATCTTTTCTTAGGCTCTATTTCACCAAGATTCAGATCGGGACTCCTCCACAGGATTATCACGTGCAAGTCGACACGGGGAGTGATCTCCTATGGGTGAACTGCGCCGGATGTGCAAATTGTCCCAGAAATAGCGATCTTGGAGTAAAGTTTTCTTGAAATCTTGCCAAAACGATCATAAATTTATAATCTCGATTGATATTGGCTTACGTTTTGTTTTTCCCGTTTGCAGATCTCGCTCACATTGTACGATCCAAAGAGCTCGTCGAGTTCCAAAATGATTACTTGTGATCAAGAGTTTTGCACCTCCACACTCGATTCCTCCAATAACGATTGTATCGTTGGGATGCGATGTTCTTATCTTGTTAAGTATGGTGACGGGAGCTCAACTACGGGTTATTTTGTTAGAGATACCGTACAACTCGAGAGGGTTTCCGGGAACCTACAAACCGCATCCATGAATGGGAGCATTACATTTGGGTGCGTTTGTTTTTCAAAACTTTATCATATTTGAAAACCGCCCTACTCTTTTGGGTGGAGGTTAGGTCTGCACACATCTTACCCTCCCCTGACCCCACCTCCAGGTAGAGATGGCCAAAAAGCAGTCCCAGATATATTTTTTTAACCAAAATTCAATTTTGAACGGAAAAAATATTGTTTGAAGATTTTCTTCTTTTTGGGCGATATCATATTGAAATACCTCATTCAAATGCACTTTAAAAATATCTTTTAAATCTTTTTTATACAAAAATGTTATAGATGTTTTTATAATTACAATTTTTGAGATTTAGTATTGGAAAACTTACAAAAACTTGAAAAACGTCAAAAAAACTTGAAAACAAAAGTTGATATATAATTTATAAAACTTTAAAAAAAACCGGGCTTATGTATAACGGTCCCGGGCGGTGTCCGGGTGGGATATACCGGGTTCGTTTTGTTTGGTTTGTTTCTTTTTCAATCTACGCATTAGTGGTAAGTTTTGATTTTTTTGCTAAGATGTTATTCTTCGATTTCTAATCTTGAGTACGTAATTCTTTATCCAAGATAGGTGTGGAGCGAGACAATCTGGGGGATTAGGGTCGACCCAACAAGCGCTAGATGGGATACTAGGGCTCGGGGCTGCAAATTCTTCCATAATTTCGCAACTTGCTATGGCTAAAAAGGTGAAAAAGACGTTCTCCCATTGCTTGTCGGGTTCTAAAGGAGGCGGGATCTTTGCCATTGGAGAAGTCGTGCAGCCGAAAGTCAATACGACACCAATTATTCCCAAGGAGTAAGATATCTTTTCGTGATTCTAGTTTTTTACGCCTTATTGCGAGCATGGTTTCCTTTCCCTTTTTAGATATTATTTGTTAATTTTCATTTAGGTTGTAAAAAAAAACATCTCACTAGGGGTAAATTGGTCATTTAACCACTCCTGTCTAGTCCCGTCATGTCTTACCAAATGTTGAACAATTGTCCTTTCCTGTCTGACTACCAAACACGCCCATGTGGTTTCTAGGGGGCGGGTTCCGTGTGGGGCCGGTCGGGGTCGCCAATAATCAACCTTTTGCTCAAATAACGTTGTGGGAAGTAACGTAGAACACATTTTTTTCGTTCTTTATTTGGTTCTCGCACCTATCTTCGACTCTCCACATGCGAGAAATCCCACACGCGAATAACTTTCTAGATAATCCGGCTTCTTTCGTTCTTCCAACATATCGCCGTAATAAATGATCTTCGTTATAAATTTATCTACGTCATAGGACACATTTTAATATCGAACTGAAGGCAATTGAGGTGGGTGGCGATTTTCTACGACTTCCGACGGATATATTCGACACGCATACGAGGCGAGGAGCGATAATCGACAGTGGTACGACCTTGGCTTATTTTCCGAACGAGATTTACAACCAATTAATGCGATCGGTATGTAAAAATTATTTCAACCCTGTTTCGCATCGGTTTTAAACTTAAATTCTCACTTATTTATCTTTTTGACGTAGATTATGGCCGCGCAACCGAATATGAAACCGCACATGGTTGATCATCAATTTAAATGTTACAAGTACCTCGGAGAGTAAGTGATCTTTTTATTTCCCTAGTATCGTGTCGTTAAACTTCTAGATGGTTCTAGATGTTGATTGTACTCCCTCTAGCCCAAAATAAGTGTCCACATTTATATTGTAGTTTGTTCCAGAATAAGTGTCCACTATCAGAAGTAAGCGACTACTTTCCGATTCTACCCCTTGATTAATAGATGGAGAAATTCTTTCTTCCTTGTATTATTAAGGGTAAAATTGTCATTTGGTTATATGGGAACCTTGCCAAATGACACTTTCAAAAGTAAGGGACTACTTTCCGATTCTACCCTTAATTAATAGATGGAGAAATTCATTCCTCCATGTACTATTAAGGGTGAAATTGTCATTTAGTTATATTGGAACCTTGCGTGTAACGTTGTGTTCTTATTTAATGCAGCGTTGATGATGGTTTTCCGGTTATCATATTTCACTTCACGAATTCCCTTCCGTTGAAAGTTTATCCTCATCAATATCTCTTTCAAGTTCAGGTATACGCTCTTCGTTTATTTTTATTTTACATGGTTATTATTATCTTTTAACCGTGATATCCGACATCTTTGGCCCAACTAGTTTCAAAAGTAAGTGCTTGTTTTCCAATTCTACCCTTAACTATGAGATTGGAGAAATTCACGACTCCCTCTTTTATTAAGGGTAAAAGTGTCATTTAGTTAATTCACATTTCCAATTCTACCCCTTTTCATCGTGGACGTTTATTTTGGTACGGATGGATTTAGATACATTAACATATCGTATTCCGGTGTATTTTCAGAATGAAGATTGGTGCATCGGTTTTTTGAGCAATGGCATACAACCGAAGGATGGAAAAGATGTGATCTTGTTGGGAGGTAAGGGCGTAAAATTTCATGAAATTATGACGAATATCTTTACTGCTTAGCTGAATATATTTCAAGATTTTGTGGGTCGTTTTACCTTTTTTGGGCGGGTTGATCGATTATGTTCGTAGTTAACGTAAATGTTTAATTATTCGTTGGATTTAGGTTGGTATCTTGGTATTTATTACGCATTTCGTGTCGGATACAAAAAGGTTCTGATTATTTCGTATATTAATTTCGTGTGCAGATCTTGTACTAACAGATAAGCTGGTTACGTATAATATGGAAGATCAGACCGTTGGATGGACGGAATATAATTGTACGCCCATTTTTCTTTCTTTTTTCTTCGGTTATTAGACGTTCACACCCCCACCCCTCCCGGAAAAAAAAAACTAAAAAATCTCCAAAAGTTAATTCATAATCTCCAAAATGGAGAAGGAAAAGTCGAAATCTCCGCAAGAAGAGTACTGTACATACAATTATAAGGGTCTGTTTGTTAGCAGTTTAACGAGCTTAATGAGAGCTTATGGAGAAAGCCAAGTTTTTTTTTCTTACAAAACTGCCCCTCTGAATAAAAAACACACACATGCTCCTTTCATCTATGATGTCGGTTTTGTTGTTGTTTTAGGCTCGTCGAGCATCAAAGTGAAAGATGAAGAAACCGGAAAGGTGTACGAGGTTGGTTCCCATAATGTTTCGTCGTCATCTGGTCGTATACGCGGTTCGGTTTTCGGTTGGCTGGTGTTTATAATAGCTGCTACTAAAATAGTAATGTATTAGAACAAATCAAAGCCAAAAGTTAAATAAATAAATATAGGTTGATACATATATATATATATATATATATTATATAGCTTCCATATCTCTCTTCTTGTTTGGTCATATGTTTATGCTAGGACCGATTATGGGCCTGTTTTTGGGCTTTCATGCACAATTCGGTCTAAACTTTTGGACAGTGGCCCGGTTAAGACCGGTCCCTTTAAGGCCCGATAATGGTTTGGTTAACACCAAGGTCCAGTCAAATCCCAGTTTAAGGTCCGGTCCGAGGGCAAGTTAAAATACAGTATTGTGAAGGTTTAAGAAGTATAAAATACGGTAAATAAAGGATTAAATGTAAAGATAAAGACGTATTTGATGTTTTATAAGAAAATTAAGTTTTACTATAAGGGTAAAATATAGGTTTGTTCCATCTTGTTTTATGTCCTGTCTGTTCCATATAAAAGTTTTGTCAAACGTGGAACAACGATCCTTGTTCAGTGTACCAAACGACACCCTTAGGCCTTAGCAGACTAATGTAGAGATTTGTCTCCTGTTTTTACATGTGTTGTTGCTTTAAATCTCACAGCAAACACACCAAATTTGATGATGTAACACCGTTCATTTAAACCAATCAGAAAAGATACCTGGAATGTTTTTTTTTTTTTTAATAAGGTTCATCTAGGCTTTGCCTAGACTACATCCTTGGCAATTTGAAAACAAACAAACAAAGCGACCGTCTGGGACTAAGCCTGGCCACTGTAGAAAATTCACCGAATTTTACAGCAATTTTGTGCAAGATTTGGTATCAGTGTCACCCATTGTAGAAAATTCACCGAATTTTACAGCAATTTTTACAGATTTAAGTGTGTGTGTATCAAGAAGATTACAACAAGAAACAAGGCTTACAGACAATTTCATTTTATAGAGAGATTTATAAGTAATTAATTACATTTAGAGTTTTACTTACAGTGATTTTACAAGGTTTGCCTCAAAAACTGTACCAGAAAGTAGACAAGTGCAAGAAACAATGCCAGTTGATAGGCATCCCTTTGAAAGTCATTGTTGCTTTGGAAAAACTACATCAAATGGAAGCAACCAATCAACATTTGTAAATTATCATACCAAAATCAGCTTTATAAGACGTCATATATATATATATATATATATATAGATAGATAGATAGATAGGAAACCCAAAATGAAAAACTAAGAAACACCCCAATAACGAACGGTATGCACATGTGCATACAAGTAATTGAAGTTGTTTATTGATTTTTATGCACACGTGCATATTATGCCCATATCCATGTTACAAATTACTTGTATGCACGTGCATACCGTCCAAATGGACGGTTATCGTTGTGTTCTTCAGTTATTCATATTTTTGTGGTTTCCCCTGAACCTGACCCTATATATATACACATACACACATAAATATATATATATATATATATACACACACCACACACACACACACAAAATGTCCTAATAGACTGCTTCATATGACTTAGGGCTGATTGGTTGGTTTTCCATTAAGTCTTCGATAAAGTTGTCTTTGTAATCTATCTGTATAGATTGGGAAGGGTTTTGTTTGCGAAGGTTTTTCATAGATGGAATGAGTGTCTTTTTTGATTGGGAGGGGAAGGTTTTCGGAAAAAACCTGGGTTTCCGCATAAGCCACTTTCTATATCAGTAAGCCACTACCAAATAATCATGTATAAATGACCGACGTGAGTTCCATTAAGCTCATTAAGCTGCTAACAAACAAGCCCTTAAGTTATATAAGACTAAACAACTGTGCGTCTTATGTAAAAAGTGTAATAATAAGTTGATATGATGTTTTCGAGCGTTCTAACTTTTGAAATAAAGTATAGAACACTAACTTTTGAAAAGTGTCATATGAACACATCTTTTTATCGGACACTTATTTTCATAAGATACTTTCTCAAATAATGTCATATAAAAAGACTAATAGGACGTTTTATTTCAAAAGTATCCTAAAATATCTCTGTTGGGACGCCCCTATCAACTTATTGTAACACTTTTACATATGACGCATAATTGTTTGTTCCTATAAAACAGTCTATTAGAACATTTAGACATATTTGACGTCCTATAAGATCGAGGCGGCAAGAAAAAAAACTACCTTTGTGGGATCAGTGGGATCGGGATATATCTCCGTATTTTCTTTCTTTGTCGAGAAGCGACTCGAAAAATTCTTGATGGAGTCGGAGAAATCTTTTGCGGCCTCGGTTGTAGAAAATAGACGACGTGATGCCCAGAAATACACCTGAGCAATGGTTGATGACGACGATAAATCCCAAAGCTCTTCGTGCTCGATAACTTGACCACTAATTTGGTTTAGTGTAAACCGAGTGTTTACTTTGAGAATCACGGGTCCTCCTACTCCCGCTAGAGGATTTTTCGGGTTCCCTTTCAAAGTCCACTTTATATTCAAGACACTCGTAGACAACATCGACATGTCCTGCACACTCTGCAACACGGGGTTTGCGGTTAGCCCAGGTGGTCCATGGTACACGGACGGGATTCTACGAGACTGGACGGGCGATAGTAAGGTAGGCAGGTGAAAGAATTGTGGAAAGTTTTAGGGTTTTAATCTGACATGGGTAGTTTAGTAACTTAACAATGTTATCTCGTCCCCCCAATCTTTGTTCCACCAGAACAAAACTTTTGTGGGACAATAAAAATGCAATTTTGTCTCACCTATCTTGGTGGGACTGGAAAAAAAATGCAAATATGTCCCACCTATTTTGGTGGGACAGAAAAAAATGCATTTCTCTCCCACCTGTTTTGGTGGGACAGGAAGAAATGCATTTCTGTCTCACTCAGGTGTAGTCCTAGCGCAGTATAAGGTCACGCCAAACGTGGGACAAAAAGTTTTTGTACCGTAATGTTCCACTTCCACATACCAAACACATCCTAACTAGTAGGGGTTTCGGTTTTGAATCAACGCCATTTCAAAATGTTAACGAGGAAGACGAAATCTTGAATAGAAGTAATATTACATCCTTACCACGGTCGGTTTATCTAGTGCAGCGGTTGACCATAACGGTCGTTTGTATTTATCACGGCCGGTAAAACTTCTGACCGGATCCTGCATTCGGTGACACGATAAATATTTAGTCCCCGTGTAAACTTTAGTCCGATCAGGAACTGAGGATACTTGTTTAATACCTTGTATTTTACGGAAGTGGCATACGTTCCAAGAGCACGATTGCCCTCACGGAGCTCTAAGATGTCACGTACGAGTTGTCTTGCCGTAGCTTCAACAGCCGGGCTGCTAATGCATTCGAACTCGTTGCATAGCTCACCGAACTCCATACCGTCAACAATCTTGTCGGCCTCCGACTTCACGGTTATGCGATCAGGAGACGCCTCCGTCGCTTTCGAGTCATTTGCAACTGCAGTAGATGTTATGGGACAATTTGGCAAAAC
Organism: Saussurea involucrata; assembly: GCA_033807775.1. NCBI lineage: Eukaryota > Viridiplantae > Streptophyta > Magnoliopsida > Asterales > Asteraceae > Saussurea > Saussurea involucrata. The sequence continues at coordinate 2,833,874 of CM066319.1, forward strand.
AGGCTCAATTATAAATTCATATAGAGGATCATCTATATATATATATATATAGGGTTGGGTTCTGTTGAGAAGTTGAGGTTAATGTGGGAAGCGTGAGAAGTGGTTATGAACTGTTGGATTAGAAATGAACACACATTAGGATGAGATGTACCAGATCAATTCTCTTCTAAGGTGCAATTCATGGGAGGACATTTGATTAAAAGTGCTCAACGGTACAAATCCACTCCTCAAGCTCCTCACGTTAACCTCACTTCTCACACGATCATTCGTTTATATATATATATATATATATATATAGAGAGAGAGAGAGAGGGGCTCCAAACCTTGCATTTGTTGCACACCTTATAAATCATTGTGCATATGTGAACAAACCAGTGTGCATATATGAACAATGCGCATATACATATGCATATGCATACGTGCAAAAATATACATATAATGGACATACATTCATATGGGATAATGCATATATGCATCTCAGATTATGCACACATTGTTCACATATGCATATTGATTTGTAAGGGTGCAACAAATACATGGTTTGTTTTTAATTTGTATCATATATATATATAGAGAGAGAGAGAGGCGGGTTCAAACGAGGAGCGCATCAATTTAAGAGAACGTGAGGAGCACTCCCATGCTTCTGATCACATGTGATCAACAACTGCTAAAAAATCGGAACAAATCGAAAATTCGCGCAAGATGTGGCGCGAGGCGTGGCGCGAGGTGGCAAGTCGCGGATCATTAATGATTCACAACTGTTAATCATATGTGATTCATAACTGTCAATTGCTCCTCCAGATCAGTTGTGAATCACATGTGATCCACAACTGCCAATCACATGTGATTCATAACTGTCAATTGCTCCTCACGTTCTCACGTTTTGGTGCGCTCCTCGTTTGAACCTTCCTCTCTCTCTCTCTCTCTCTATATATATATATATATATATATATATATATATACATAGTGTTAGGTTCATTTGAGAAGTCTAAATATTTTGAGAAATAGAGAAGTGATCGTGACTCTTCGATTAAATGCGCTGATTTTGAACACGGAAGGGTATTTTGGTAATTAGTCATCCCGTTTACAAAAAACACGGGCTGAGTTCATATATGAATCTGTGTGATTCACATATGAACTATACGTTCATATATGAACCTTTGTAATTCACATATGAACTCTTTATAACTAATTCATATATGAATCTTGTGATTCATATATGAACCTTTGTGTTTCATATATGAAACTAATTAATTGTAGGTTCATATATGAATCAGTTGAACCAATTAACTGATTCATATATGAATCTTTGTGTTCATATATGAACCTTTGCAATTTACATATAAACTTTTTTTAACTAATTCATATATGAACCTTTGTGTTCATATATGAACCTTAATGATTTATATATGAATTTTTTTAACTAATTCTCATATGAACAAATTAACTGATTCATATATGAATCACAAAGATTCATATATGAATCCCAAAGGTTCATATATGAATTAGTTAAAAATATTTTATATGTGAATTACAAAGGTTCATATATGAACACAAAGGTTCATACACAAATTCATATATGAACCTGTCCCGCGTATTTTTTACGAAACTACCCTAAATACCCCTGAGCGTCGTTTATTAATTAATGTGGACGCGCGCATTAATCAGGTGTAACGCAAATTTCTTGACCGTGGATTATTTAATCCAATGGATATGATCACTTCTCTATTTCTCAAAATATTTAGACTTCTCAATTGAACCCTTCCCTATATACATATATATATATATATATATACATATATATTTAGAAATTAGAATCAGCCATGAATCACAAAGTTAATCTAGGATGAATATCCAATCACACATTCCCAATGAGTATTCATCATGAATCACATATTCATAACGACTATAGAAGTGTTATTCATCATGAATATGTCACAACATTCATAATTAAACACGTCAGATATTCCTAATTAATATGCATTAGGGTTCAAATCTGTTACACAAATAAAGTCGAGATCGAAACACGATGACCGGTGTACGGAGAACAGATCTAATGATGAATGCTTTGAATGTATTTTCGCAATGGATTACAGATCTCGATTCGTAAAATTTCTGATGGAAAAGGAAGTAAGAGAAAAAGAAATTAAAATTAAAATAAACCTCGTACTGAGTAATGGCGGCGACGGTGGGTGGAGAGAATGACGTGGCTGGTGGCGGAACGGAGATTGAGGGCGGAGGCGATGGGCGGATTAACGGAAATGGTTGGTAGAGCAGAAGCAGTAGTGGCGGTCATCTCTGTAACTTCCCATTCTGATCGCCATTTGGATTTTTCTCTTTTCTTTTCAGTGGATAATACGATTTTTGTGTGCTGGGATATGGAAATGCCACGTCATACAGGTTTAACCAACTTTTGTCACAAAAATGTTTTATTTTATACAAATAAGAGTAAATTACGTTTTTAGTCCCTGTGGTTTGCTAAAAATTGCGGATTTCATATCTATGGTTTCAAAATTTCGCTTTTCGTCCCTATGGTTTGCAATTCATTTTTATTTTGGTCCCTAAGTCCAAAATACTACTTTTAAGTATGAAGGACTAAAATAGAAAGTATTACAGACCATAGGGATGAAAAAAGCAATAGAATTTAAACCATAAGAACAAAAAATGTGATGAATTATAAACCATAGGGATGAAAATCGCAATTTTAAAAGCATAAGGATGTAAATAGAAATTTTCAACAAACCACAGGGACTAAAAATGTAATTTACTCTACAAATAATAATGATATGAGTAAATTACGTTTTTAGCCCTGTAGGTTGTTGATGATTACGATTTTAGGAGTGTTTGGGATTGCTTATTCAAAGTGTTTATTAGCTTATTGCGATGTGGTATCGGGAATAAGCAGTTTGTAGTGTTTGGATGGTTAAAAAAGAAAACCGCTTATAGCGGTTTGGCACCGGTGATAAGAAGTTTTTGATAAGTCATTCCATTCTAACTTATTGATCTATTTGAGACAACTTATCAATTTTTTAGTTATTTTACATGTATAAACAATCTCAAACACTCTTTAAATAACAACTTATTACCTTGTTACGTTTTGGTACCACCATAAGCTAATCCAAACGTTTTTTTATAAAACTCCGATTTAACACCACATAAATTAATAAGCACTTTTACATAAAAGCATAAGTTGTTTTAAATAAGCAATCCCAAACACCCCCCTTAGAGCATCTCCAATAGCATTGCTAAAATAGAAAAAAGTGGGTTTTGGTTTGTTATTCATCTCCAACAGCTTTGCTATATGGTTTGCTAAAATAGAGAATCTCCAAAAAATCTCTAAATATAGAAACTCTCTATATTTCTCTAAATAGGATAGAGAAATATTATTTTAATATTTTCCCACCAAAATTACATTTCTCTAAATTGGAATATTGAATATATTAAATATTTTAATACTATAAAGTAATGATTGATTCTCTAAAATAGAAAAGCTGTTGGAGTTGAAAGGATATGATTTTAGCAATTTTGATTTTTCATTCTCTATTTTAGAAAAAATTTAGCAATGCTGTTGAAGATGCTCTTAGTCTCTATGATTTAGAAATTGCATATTTTGCTTATGTGGTTTGGAATTTACGGCAATTTTCATCTTAAAAGACTAATTTCTATCTTTAAGTACAAGAGACCAAAACAGAAAACAATTGTAAACTACAAGAACCGAAAAAACAATAAATTGAAAATCATGAAGACGAAAATAGCAATAAGTTAAAAACTAAAGGGGTGAAAACCGCAATTTCTAAATCACATGGATAAAACCCCAATTATCTAACAAACCATAGGGATGAAAAACTCAATTTACTCTAATAATAATATATTTTACTCCTTTCATCCCAAAATAAGTGGACATAATTAAAAAAAAAACAGTTTTAAAAGTATATTATTATTATTATTATATTTTACAATTAACTCAGGACAATTTTACCCTCAATTACAAAAAAAGTGGATTTTTTTACTCTTAGTGCCGTTTACCAAATGCTTACCAGGGTAAGCGTTTACCAGTCAAATTTAACACTATCACTTACTTATCGGGTAAGATTTTAGTGTGCCAAATCGGTTTCGCATGCAACAATCCACCCGGTAAGCGCTAACCGTGGTAAGAGTCGTCACCATCACTTACCGAGGTAAGACTCTCGGTCCTTTCATTCGCTCTTACCAGGTAAGATTTTTGGTCCTTACCATATCAATCCGGTAGGTAATATGACTTGGTAATTGCTTACCCGGGTAAATTCTGAAACGACATCAAAAGGTTGTTTGTTTCAAGCAAATGACCATTCTACCCTGTTTCGTATAGATTCTTGAAGGAATACGATTAATTTATGTTGCATGTATAACTCATGTAATCCAACAATAGCCGAACAGGAATTTAACCAAACGTTCATCTCTTTTACAATATAGGTTTTTTTAGGGTGATACTATTCCTACCCCTGCAACTTTTGTCCTCCATCGATCCCTCTCACATATACAATATAATTTTAATATTTACATTTTACCCTCCTATACTAATTAAATAAATTTACTTTATACCTTTTACTTTTATAATTTTCATTTTATACATTTATTATATTAACACATAAAATCGTATATTAGCTAAAATACGTTAAAAAATACGTTTTAATTTTAACAAATTACACCATTATAATCGTCTCTTCGATACGTTCGAAATGAGCCCAAGATTGAATATTTTTTGATTTAATTATTTTATTATATATCATAAATATTTATAACGAAATCTTAATATATTTTAGCATGAAAATAAAATTGTTATATTATTTTATTAAGCTCATTTCGAAGGTATCGACGAGACGATTATAATGACGTAATTTGTTTAAATTAAAGTCTTTTTGTTTATAAATGCGACATTACGGGTTGGCGGGTTGGGTCGGTTTGGCTTGGGGTTAACCCGTTATCAACCCAATATATGCGGGTTGGTGAAAAATAGTATCGATTATACATCGGGTTGGCTCGGATTGAGTTTTTTGCCTCGGTTGGGTTGGCCGGGTTGGTTCATGTTCGTTCGTTTAACTTAACCGAACAAACGAACGAACACGAACGGTAAACGAACGAGATTTTTTGTGTTCATGTTCGTTTGTTAAGAATTTTTTTTGTTCGTGTTCGTTTATGTTCGTTCATTAAGAGTTAAACGAACGAACTTAAATGAACATAAACGAACGAAAGTACCTTAACAAAATGAAAAACCGGGTTAACTTAGGAGGTATAAAAAATAAATTCTAAAAGATCAATTTACTTTATGAGTTTACACATTAATTTCATATTATATTAATATGTTTATTATAAGCAGACATAAACGAACATAAACGAACGTAAACGAACGAACATTAACGAACATAAATGAACAAACGAGACCATTGTTTATATTTGTTCATTTAACTAAACGAACAAAAAAATGTGTTCATGTTCGTTCATTTATTAAATAAACGAACTTCCTGCCGAACGATTTATATATGTGTCTATATTATATTATAAATATTTCAACTTTAATGTTCTAAATTATTTTAATTGGTTTTGAGAAAACTATCAAAGTTTTTTTTTATAAATATGTTTAAAGAATGACGTTTTTTGAGAAGTTCATGATTTGAGGATTTGAAAGTGGTGAAAGTGGTTAGAGGTAAGAATAAACTAATAAGAGTCCACGATTTAAAATTTTGAAAGTTGTTAAAAAGTATTTTCTTAACGTATTTTAGTTAATATTGGGCTCATTTCAAAATAATACAATTAAATCAAAAAATAAGAAGGTATCGACGAATAATAATATAATTAAATCAAAAAATAACATAAACGTATGACATATAGTAATATAATTAAATAAAAAATATTCAATACTAGACTCATTTCGAATGTATTGACGAGACGATTATAATGATATAACTTATTAAAATTAAAAAGTATTTTTTTAACGTATTTTAGTTAACATACAATTATATGTGTTAATATAATAAAAGTGTAAAATGATAAATAGAAAACTAAAAGGTATAAAGTAAATTAATTATATAAGTATAAGGGGGTGAAATGTAAAATTGAAATTAATAAAATAAAAAAATGCAATGTGAGGGGAAGGGGGTATACTAATGTGAGGATAGAAAATCCCTTTTTTTATGGTTTTGATACAAAACATCACGTAAACAAAAGTAACTAAAAGCAAAACGAACCCGATATATCAAACTCGAAACTAGGGTCAGAAGTAAGGATGCGCACGAGTCAAGCTTTTAACAAGCAATTTGAGCTCGACCCTAATAATTCTTGAGCTCAAGTTGATCTCGAACATAAAATAAAGCTCATTTAACTTAACGAAGTCAAGCTCCATAACACCAATGTCCAACTCGACTCGTTCAGAAGCTCGTTTAAACTTTACGAGTCGAATCGAGCTATTCGAGCATACACTTTTTCGAGCCAAACATGTTTATATGTTCACAAATTATATAATCAAAATATATAAATCATCAAACTAGAGAAACTTAACGAGTTAATCAATCTCAATTTCAAGCTCATAAACGAGCATCGAGCTCGATCTCAAACATTGAAAAAATTCGAGCTCGAACCAGACTTTGAAAAACTTAATCGACCTCGAGCCTCGAGCCTGATATTAGTTTTTCAAGTCGGCTCGAATAACCTGCTACACGACTCGACACGTTTACAGTGGGAGGTCAGATGTACGCATAGTCGCATACATCTTGGCATCATGATACAACCATCTGATTCAATATTTCTCGGGTAATTTGCATATGTACATAACACTATAACCCGTTAGTATTCCATATTTTTCGATCAACATACAAATGTACTAAGCTACATGACACTAATCTTCAAACAAAACACATGATTACATATACATGTATACCAGCAGGCTAATCATTCAAGAACAGGGTAACCAAGAACTGATGTGGGAAACTAACCATCAGAAAAAAAAAAAAAAAAAAGTTTATGACATCAAACAAATTGTCTAAAAGAAACCCAACTCGAGTTAGATTACCTTATCGAACGCAAACCCTTCAACGCACTCCGAGAAACCGAAATCTTGGTTGTTCGAGAAGTTATGCAGCGGCCCTCTGTTCATCCCCCTCACTGCGGTGCATCAGAAGCTTTTCACCTTTGTCCTGCAATATGTGAAATATCTCGAACGAATTATATATCCACGAATATATATACCACCAAAAAAGATAGTAGGGCTTGGGTATATCAAATAGCATTCAAATTGCATTTGGTACGTAGACGGGACTGAACTGGATTGGATGGGCGAGAGTGAAAGAATTGCGGAAGGTTTTATGGTTTTAATTTGACATGGGTAGTTTTGTAATTTACCAATCTTTGTTTCATCTCCCATATTTTTGTCCCACTCAGGTCATGTCTTGTACCTGTCTAACATCGGACACCGAGTCCCAATTATGGGATGTCTCATATTTATGCAATGTTCCCTTTTTGGTGAACTTAACAGGTAACAAGACGAGAATTCCTAAGAAAATTTAGAAATATGATTAATGTAGTAAAAAAAATTATGCAACATTTAAATGAATAAATGTAAATCATAGAAGTGCAGTAAGATGATAATAGTTGAAAATCTTGTGACATCTTGGGACTTCTTAATTCATAGGGTTTGGAGGGTAAAAAAAAGTGTTTATAAACTGGGATTATCCGCTTCATAAATCACCGGCTTACATGGGAAACACAAAACAAGTTCATAAACCAAGGACAAGGCTACCCTCAAAGAAGGCAAAAACAAAACAACTTTGTAACATCGAAGGCCAACCGTACACGATATTGTCTGCTTTGTCCACACACATGGACTCGATGTTTTAAGACACGTCCGATAGAGGAGGTGAGGAGGTATCAAGTTCCTTACAAGGCAACCTTCATTCCCCTCCCCAACCAATGCGTGATCTTACAGTTCTACAACATTTTCATGAGAACCTATTCTACATACATGTTCTATTCAACATCCAAATGCTTAAATCGGGTAAAGTAATGCATCTCAAAACTAAATACGCCCTAAAACAAGAGATATGGCCTTAAAGGGATACCTCGAGTGCTAAGTGCTAACTATAAAATAATAAAATGCTTCAACCTATTTGTTTTATCACTTAACTGAAAAGTTTCCGGCTGACAACATTCAAATAGAGTACAATATTTTTAACTTTTGATACCCTACTTCGTGTGGGGTTCATTGGGTTTGTTTGGTTTTAGTTTTAGGCTTTTAGCTTTAGATACTCGCTTTTTCCCTGAAAATAAAACACCCACTTTTGATTTTGAAGATTCCAACCAACTCGCTTTCAACCTAGTTCTACATCCCCAAAACATATAGTTCTTGTTGATATTGAAGTTGAAAACTAGCCCATTGGAAATTCAAAAAAGTCAAATCTTTATTTATGGAATGAGGTAGTAATGTATTTGTCTAACCCACAAAAGATACCTGTTTCCAGCTCGCAACTACCTGTTTTTGTTTATTAAATATAAATTTAAAAAATTGCTACAGCATCATAACTCAATGTACTGAAGGGATAAACCCCAATTCAAATCAAGCAAAATCCTATCAGATACTCCCTATGTCCAAAAGAAAATGTAATACTTGACTTAGAACCTCATGAACCAAAGAAGTTCCTCAAGTCATGTAATAACTACAAAAAGGTATATTAGAGCATCCACAGTAGAGACTCTTGTAAGAACATCATTTTTCTACTTTTTCATGCCACATCAGTGCCACCTCAATAAAACTTACCAAAATTCAAATGGATGCTTTTTTGGGCCAACCCAAAAGTGTTAGCATTTTCTTTCAAACAGATGGAGTACCATTTTTCTTGTCTAAGGGCCTGTTTGTTAACAACTTAATGACCTTATGGGACTCGCTGCTTGTTCGGTCAGCTATACATGATTGGTAGTGTCTTAATGATATAGAACGCGGCTTATTCGGTAAGCTTCTAGGGGGAGCTTTATGTAGAAAACCAAGTTTTTTCAAACCTGCCCCTCTCAATTAAAAACCCCCTCTTTCCATCTATGAAAAAACTCTCCCAAACAAAAAAACCCTCTCAATCCATACAGACAAATGAATCCACAAGGACAACTTTATCCATACAGGACTTAGATGGAAAACCAAACAAACAGCCCCTAACAAAGTGCTCCCTCCATTCCAGAATCTTAAAAAAAATGAAATGTCTACAGATTGTCTGAGAATGTAAAACAACATACTTGCTACTTCATAATTGTGTATGCAAGTTCATATACTTTCAACAAGATGTGTATATATTAATATAAATATATATGTATATAGCCATAGGTTCAAATGAGAAATGTTGTGAGAAATAGAGAAGTAATCCTAGCCATTCATACGGTCAAGATCGCATTTGACTGGTCAAAAAATGCGGCTTTGATTGGTCAAGAATTGCGGCTTTGACCGGTCAAAAGTTGCGGCTATTCCAAAAATAGGACAGTTTCGCAACTTTTACAAATACGTGGGAAGAGTTCACATGTGAACATGTGTGATTCATATATGAACTACCTGTTCATATGCGAACCCGTGTGATTCACATATGAACTCTTTTCAACTGATTCACATACGAACCTATTTGAATCAGTTGTGATTCATATATGAACTAATTAACTGATTCACATATGATCTATATAACTGTAGGTTCATATGTGAATCGGTTGAATTAATTAACAGATTCACATATGAACCTTTGTGATTCACATATGAACGTATAGAACCGGTCCCCACAGGTTCACATATGAACTCGTCCCGTATTTGTAAAAGTTACGAAACTACACGCGAGGGAATCAGGGAATTATCCGGTGCTTCAGTCAAAGATATGAAATGTTGTTTCTCTCTATTTCTCACACACTTAGCATTTCTCATTTGAAACTCTCCCTATATATATATATATATAATATACACCTGTATTGTGCATATGAAATCCATACCAATTTTGAATTCGAATAGTTATCTTCTGTGATCTCAAGAGTGAAAGTTCAAACATTATAAGAAACTTAACTAACCTCAAAGCCTCGAAAACGGTCCGTAAGTACAATCAATTGTGTATCCGAACCAACATCCTCATCCTCATCATCTGACTCCGTACAATCTCGAGGTATCTCAAACGAAGACAGAGCAAATTGTTTATAAACAACACCAACATCAAAGTAAATTATACCAGTGGTAGGAACATCAACATGAATTCCTTTCACCGGAAACCAAAGGAACAGATCCTGAGCCGCAATTCCGGAGAGATTACTGATTTGACCGTAACTAAGCGACCCTGAGAAATTCAAATTGAATCGAACGCTGGTTTCGAATTTGGTATTGCATGAACTGTTCAAATAGACTTGGAATCGTTGAGTTGATTGGTCGATTGTGAAGTTTGTGATTCCTTTCGGGAGGAGACCGATTGGGAGACCGTTTGAGCTAAGGGCGTCGTAAATCGATGGCGGAGATGATGATGATGACTGTTTCAAGATGAAGAACAATGATACGATTGTGGATAGAAGATGAAACCCCATTTTTGATTTGAGGATTTTGTGAAGAAATTCGAAGGATTGTGTAAGTTAGGGTTTATGTAGAAAAGGGAAAAAGGTTTGTCGGAATTTGAGGGAGATATTTGCTTTTATAGTTCACCGTTTTGGAGCCATGGTTCTCAATTTTCTTAGTTGATATTTCTTTGGAAATTTAATTTTGAGTAAATTACGGTTTTGGTCCCTTAGGTATGCGAACAATTACAAAACTGGTCTTTTAACTTCAAAAATTACAATTTTGGTATCTTAGGTATGCAGTTTGTTACGAAATTTATCCCTCGAGCTGACGGCCGTCTGTTTCCTCCGTTAAGCTCGAGGGTAAAATGGTCTTTTTACCCTTTTTCATTTATTTTACCATTTTTTAATTATTTATACCCTTTTTCTTTTATTTTTTATTTTATTTTCTTGAATCTTCATCTTCTTCAAGAAGATTATGAAGAACACCGTACCAAGAATAAGAACACCAAGAATAACAATAAATTATACTCATATTAAAATCATAAATACCTCAATCAAACCCATATTTAGTCATTTAAATTAAACCCATATTTTAAAACCTAAATCAAACCAAAATCAATCAAGGGAAGAGAGAAAGAAGAGATCGAGAGAAGAGAGATCGAGGGAAGAGAGGTCGAGAGAAGAGAGATCGATGGCAGCCGCCTAGGGTTTAGGAGAATCACCGGAGAAGATGAACTCGCCGGAGAAGACGAAGTCTTCGACTGATCTGGGTTCGTCTTCATCTCCAGTTTGTTCCTCTTCATCTCATCTTCGACGCCTAACCAAATTACAAGGCAATTATACTTCTCTAACCACTCTATATTCATTACTAACCAAAACAATAATTTCACAATTGAAATCAAAAGGATGTGTAAGTGATTCCTTTTTATAGAGTTTAGTGTTTGATTTTTTAATCAAAGATGGTACTTTTAATGATGTTGAGAATGTATTTGCAGAAATTTGTGGCTTGGTAAAAAGCTTCAATTTCTCAAATTATGTGATTTTAGTGTGTTGCTTTATCTGGGGCTTTGTGTAATGTGAATGAGGGATTATCAGCTAAAAATGATGTGAAGGAAATGTTGGATTTGTCAAAATGTTTTTTAGATTAGATTTGGATTTAGGGTTTGATTTATCTTAGTTTTTGAATTTTTTTCTTCTTGGTGTATGTTATTGGTTTTCATGGTGTTCATGTTTTTTGGTTCATGTATTGTCGAAGAAGATGAATATTCAAGTAAAAAAATTATCTTGGTTTTCATGTTGTTGGTGTTCTTGATTTAGAGTTCATGTGTTGTTGGAGAAGATGAACATAAAAAAATCAATTAAAAATGTTAAAAGAAATAAAAATATATAAAAAGATCATTTTACCCTTGAGCTTAACAGAGGAACTAGACGGCCGTCAGCTTGAGGGACCAATTTCGTAACAAACTGCATACCTGAGGTATCAAAACGGTAATTTTTGAAGGTAAAAAACCAGTTTTGTATTTTTTTCGCATACCTAAGGGACCAAAACAAGAATTTACTCAATGTTTGTTTTTAAATTTAAATCAGTGTTTTTTTTTCAAGAGAGAGAGAGATCGTGTTTTTATTTGTGTTCTTGGACGGAAAAGAAAAATAAAAGTAAGAAAAAAACTAGTTTTCATGTTCTTGAACTGAAGAGAAAGAAAATGAATGTTATTTTTACGAATATACCTTTTAAAAATATATCTTTATAATAAAAGGTTAGGTAGTTATGTAATTTTAGTAATTTTTTTAAATGATTTTAATTTTCTTCCTTTCATTTCATTCCTCCCACATAGCTCCTTCTAAATATTGATTTCTTACACCTTTGTCCCCTCCTTTAGAGTTTAACTCACTTAAAGTCCATTCATTACAAATTCAGGTGTAAAATTGCTTACCACTGGTAAGTATAAATTCATCTTTCTCAAAGTAATAGCTTGCATATGAATAGTTCTGACTCCGAGAATATAATCTTATCCGCGTCGACTAAGCCCGGAAAAATTCTTGTCCATGGGTAGAATCAAGACTCATTTATAATAAAAAAGTTTCCATTTCTGGCAAACAGGGATAGATAGTCAATGGCCTATGAGGAAGACATCTCCTTTATCTATAGGTTAGCCTAGCCTGGTTCTTTCTTGAATGTGGAATCGTTTGACTTTCAGAAGGAAAGTTTTTGGTGAAACTTATTATTATTTTCCTTCTGTTTTCTTTCGTTTCTCTCAAAAAAAGGTTTCAAGAATACGATTTTTTTTACCTTCCTATCCTTTCCCTACCTTTCCTTCATAAAAAGAGTTTTGAGAACACAACGTTAGGCAAAAAGTTGATTACCAGTAACTTCAAACGGTCCCACACGAAACCCATCTTTAACAACACCCATGTGGCCATGTGAGGGACATTTTTTAGCCCACTCAACGGCTAAGGCTATCAGGGGTCCGGAATCGAAAATCAAGACTTATCTTGTATTTAGGCAAAATCGTCACACCCCATTATCAACTACGTTACACGACAAAAACAAAAACTGGATTTGTTTCTTTAATGGGATAATAATGTTATGTATTTAATATAAAGTTGTATATTATTGCATATTATAAATATGATTTGGATAATACCATTGTCATAATCATAAAAACAATAATAATATGGGTTTTTGGATGCTAACATGTTTCAAGTTGATAACAATTATATTTCATATGTGATCATTTATAAGATTGCATGCAAATATTATAATTATGTATATATCTATATATTTGTTAGCAGTTTAATTAGTTTAATGAGATTCACAGTTTATTTATCAACTATACATGATCATTTGACATTGGCTTAATAATATAGAAAGTAACTTATTCAGTAATCTTCGAGGGTACTTTATGTGTAAACCAATTTTTTTTTCCAAACATGTCCCTCCCAACTAAAACAAATACGCCCATTTTTTCATCTAGAAAAAAAAACTACAGTTAACTTAATGCACAGACAGTCTTATGCATACATGACATTAAAATTTATTAAAAAAAAACACCAACCAAACAGCCTCTTATTCAAATATGATTTTTTTCACCAAAATAAATTTTCTTATTTCCATTTGTGTTTGTCCCAAAAATGTTCACTTCAAAAGTAGTGTTCATTTCCAAATATAATTTGGTTACTACAATATGCTATTAAGATAATATTAGTGTTTAATTAAGTAAAAATAAAATTAGTAGATATACTTAAATTTGTGTACTTTTTTATGGTGAACATTTATTTTGAGACGAAACAATGCTATATCATGTAGTGAACTGCTTCTACTTCACAACACAAATTATGGAAACTATATATACGCAATGTGGTTGTCTACAAGATCGATTGTTTGATACGTTTCGTATCGTATCTACGAACCAATGTTGTTCGTTTGTACACAATAGTCGTGTATCACTAAGGGGGCGTTTGGTTCGCAGAATGTTTTTGGATGGAATGGAATCTGTCAAAGGAATTTGACTTTGAAGGAATTGGAATGGAATGTTGTCAGGTTTGAACAGTTGTTTGGTTGACAGAATTGGAATAGAATCTGTTAAAGAAATTGGAATCTGTCTGTTTGGTTCACAGAATGTAGCTTTGGAATTGGAATGAAATTTGGGTAAATGACCAAAATACCCTTTTGTTAATTTTAATTTTTTAAACAAAAAATGCTTTAATAAAATAGTCATTAAATACTTTAATAAAACAGATACAGATTTAGATTAAGATGTCTTAATAGAACAGAAAAGATTCAGAATAAACCGTGGGGTCTTAACAGATACAGATTTAGATTAAGATGTCTTAATAGAACAGAAAAGATTCAGAATAAACCATGGGGTCTTAACAGATACAGATACAGATTGAGATTAAGATGTCTTAATAGAACAGATTCAGAATAAACCATGGGGTCTTAACAGATACAGATTCACATTAAGATGTCTTAATAGTAGATTCAGATTGAAAGCAGATTTTACTCGAAACCATGAAACCAGAAATTGAAATAGATTTCAGTAGCAAACAGATGAACATCGAAAGCAAAAACATGTACAAATCGAAACCATGTAATCGAAAGCAGAAATCGAAAAGCAACCAGATGTACAATGCTAAAATCAAAAGCACAAATCAGAAATCAGATGCACAATGCTAAATATACACTTTCTGGTTCATCTTTCTGGTTCATCTTTCTGGTTTGTACAAATCGAAATCAGAAATCGGTAACAACCAGAAGATAAATCGAAAGCAGAAACCGGTAGAGAAGATAAAATAGAAATCGAAACCAAAAATTGTAAGCAGAAGTCGGTCGAGAAAGATATCTTACCGGATCGTCGACTGAAAATGGCGATGGAGAAGGTCATTTGCGATGGAGAAGAAAACGAGCGAGATGTGAGATAACAAATGGGTTTGTGTCGGCTGAAAATGATAAAACTAGGGAAGGGGTAATTTTGGCATTATGAAAATATTCAATTCCATTCCTTCAAAATACCTTGTTTATGTGATGGAATGAAAAATGCCTAATTCATGGAATTCATTGGAATTTTAAAGATTCCTTTTGTAGAAAAGATTGAACCAAACACTGGAATGGAATCTGGTCAAAGGAATCTGACATTCCAATTCCACCAGATTCCACCAGTTTCTGTGAACCAAACGGCACCTAAGATAATAATTTTTTGTGGGTGTATATCTATATATATATATATATATAGACTTGAGATCATGTGAGACCAAGTCATTTCCGTGAGACCAAAAAAATAACACTAAACATCCACATTAAAAGACTGTGAATGTAACCTTCACAGTGTTTTTGCTGTGAAGGTTCGTTGTTTTGTTTACTTTCACAATGAATCGTTGTAAAGTTTTAGTGTTATTTATATGTATGTATATATATATATATATATGGGAGGTATCCGTTGCAAACCAGTCAGTTTGTGCAAACTATACAAACCACTATATTAGGAAACAATAGATGTATTTATGGATAATCATTATGATTCATTAATTAAGACTGAGATATATATAGAAGATGATAAGATTCATTCATTATGATCATGACTTTAGATTAGGAAACATAATAAAATCAGATATTTATTAGACTTGATCAACGGCTAAGATTGGTTTACAGAGTTTGCATGATCTGCATGGTTTGCAATTGATATTTCCCCTATATATATATGTATATATATATATATATATATATATATATATATATATGTGTCAAATTAGATAGGAAAAAGGAGTAATTTGTTTAAATCTATTTTTGGACTATTCAAAAATACTTTTGATTTCTTTTTTATTCAAAAATAAAATTTTATCGTTTCTAAACATCGCTCAACAAGTAATGACAAAGTTTATGAACGTTCACTAAACTTGCAATCATATCCAAATTGGGGGACCGTTTGCCATATCCGTAAATAAGGGCTTACCGGCAAATATCACCACTATCATTTACCTTGTAGGTCAATAAAATGTATCGATGGTTAACGTTTATAACCCAACTAGTCTTTGGCTCGTCCGTTGAGCGACGATCAAATTTGTGTTTAATAGTTGTTGAATAATTTTGTGACACATACAATAATTGATAAATAGAAAACAAAAATTCTACAAATAGGGAATATTATTTTGAAGATAAAAATATGTTTATTAAGTTTGATACCTATTATAAATGTCGTTACTAAATGAATTTATCAAACGAATACACAATAATTGCATATTTATATTTTTGAAAAATATTTGAACTCATAATCCAAAAGTCAGTTGATAAGTGATATCTTTTTTTTCCAAGTAATTAAATCTCTTATGATAATTATAAGGGTGTTTCGTTGACAGACTGGAATTTGATAAAATTGTAATTCGTCGAAATAATTCGACTTTGAAGTAAAAATTGATATGAAATTGCAAAAAGAAAATCACGGCAATTTAGTGATTATTTGTATCAAATCCATACTAATTTCAACAAATCTCATACTAATCACGACACATTAATTCGTATAAATTTATGATATTTAATAATATAACTAAATCCAAATATATTCAATATTGAGCTCATTTCGAAGGTATTGACAATGCAATTACAATAGTATAATTTGTAAAAAATAGAAATGTTTTTTTATGCATTTTAGTTCATATACATTATTTATGTTTATATGATAAGAGTCTAAAATGAAAAATAAAACAATAAGAGATTAAAAGTAAACTACATACCTAATTATAAGAGTAGTAAATGTAACGTACAAATTAAAAAAATTGAATTAAGGAGGAGTGAATGTGGGTGTGTTAATTGAACTTATAATGTAAATTGCGTCCATATACATGTTTAAGCGAGAAAACACTGAAGTCGGCTCACCAGAAGACGACATGTGGAATGCTAGTTACTCATTTATTATATGTATAGATTTTTGAGATTACTATACACGATGGAGATTTTTTTCAATTTATTATAAATATGGATAT
The DNA here is from genome assembly GCA_033807775.1 of Saussurea involucrata. Taxonomy (NCBI): domain Eukaryota; kingdom Viridiplantae; phylum Streptophyta; class Magnoliopsida; order Asterales; family Asteraceae; genus Saussurea; species Saussurea involucrata. The sequence goes on from CM066319.1 coordinate 2,850,881, forward strand.
GTACGTATGTATAAAAATATTCAATATTGGGTTATTTCGAATGTATTGATGGAAACGATTACAATGGTATAATTTGTAAAAAATAGAAATGTTTTTTTAATGCATTAAAAGCAAACTACATAGGTAATTATAAGGGTAGTAAATGTAAATTATAATTATTAAAAATTTAATTAATGAGAGATTTAAGGAGTGAATGTAGGTGTATTAATTGAACCTATAATGTAAATGCGTCCAGATACATGTTTAGGCGGAAAAATAATAAAGTCGGCTCACCAGACGACGACACGTGTCAATGTAGTTACTTATTTATTATATGTATAGATAAATGCCTACCTGTTAAAATCATCACCAATCTTTGTTATGTTCATCTAGCAAGGTAATTGAACGGTAAGCGGGTAAGGGTCTAGAAGAGCGGCCTAGTTCAAAGAAGTATTTTGGTTATAGCCAAAACCTACTTTTCTTAACGGGCCTAATACAGCAAATCCAAACACTTTTTGGGACTTCATAACTTGTTCTTACCCGTTTCATAAGCACGTCGGGTTTACTCGTTGACAAACAAGCCTAAAAAATATACATTTAAGAAGAAAATTTTTAGTACAAAATATAAGATTTTGAGTCGAGATTGATATTCAGAGCGTATTACATGATAGGGTTGGATTTACGTGAGACCAACATGTTTTCGTGAGACCGTGAGACCACAAAATAACACTAAAGTTTCACAGTGATTCATTGTGAAGATAAGAAAAACAGCGAACCTTCACAGTAAAAACAATGTGAAGTTCACAATACCTTAACAGTCTTTTGCTGTGAATGTTTAATGTTATTTTTGTGGTCTTGCGGGTCTCACGGAAATAGCTTGGTCTCACATGATCTCAAGTCTTACATGACATTTACACATTGCATATACTTGGAAAGACATTGGCATCAATAGGGACAGTTCACCCCAATTAACGGGTGGAGCCGCCCATTAACGGGTCAACTTGGGCCCAACTTCCATAGATGGTTGTCCGAACCCACTTTTCTAACAGACTATGCTATCTGTGAAATACTTTAGATTGTGCGCATATTGTCACATAAGTAGCTATACAAGGCCATTTACCAAAAGCTAACCAACTAAACCAAACAAGTGCTTATTGTGTCCCCTTACCGAGTAAGCACAGCAAAGCCGCGAAGCTCACCAAGTGAGTGTAGCGACACTTACCAAGTTGGCACTCATCGGGTAAAAGACGGTTACCAACAATCTTACTATGTCATTTAGATCGCTGAAATCTTACTCGGTAAGATAAATGAAAATGGCGACTCTTAATCGGTAAGAGCCAAAGTTGTTAAAGACTCAAGGCGCACTTGGGCACAAAAAGATCTCAGGGCCTAAGCGCAAGGCGCGGGGCTCGAGAATGCAAGACGCATCTTATAAACACACATAATTACACACAACTCAAATAAGCAGCAAATACAAGCCTCCAATGCGGCAACCAACATTACTTCAATAGAGGCAAAAGGGAGATGGGTTTAAAGCCCCTACTTAGAAAGAAAAAAAAACAAGACCTAGACCCTTATTATCCTCAGAGCCTAGGGGCGCTTTTAACAACTACGGTAAGCGCTTACACGGTATACCGCACCCAAAGATGGGGCATAGTATATATGATGTACTCTACGCTTTGATTTCTATCCGAAAAAATAGAGCGAATATTTCAATAAAGATCTCCGACTTGTGAAAGAACGAAAGAAAGTTAAAACAGTTAGTCCAGCAAACGGGCGTGCTTGACGTTCAAATTATTTTACAACAAAACCAGAATCCGTCAAGAAAAGCATAGACTTACAGCGATAAGAGGATAGTAAATTTTGGGTGTGCCACAATCCTGCACTTAAAAGCTCTGAACATGGTGATGAAGATGCAACACTACTATACATAGAGCTGCTCTAGAAAACAAACATAAAAATAAAAAAGGTAATCCCGATAAAAAAACAAATACAAAGAGCAGTTTCTTCTAGTATCAAATTAGATCGATCCCAACTAGTTCAACCAAAAAAGAAAACAAATGTTCCGAGAAAAGAAGAAACCTTCTTTCATCCGCTTCATCGCTAGTATCGGTCATAGCGCCTGCTCACGGGTTCAAATTCAAGAATATATTATCAAAATGTGATCAAATGAACGAAATACAAACATTATCCCAGATATAACCTAATCTGAATATGATATGCACTAATAAAGCTAAATGGCATTAAGGATTTAAGGACTTGTTTGTTAGCAGCGTAATGAGTTTAATGGGACTCCTAGCTTATTCAGTTAGCTATACATAACTTTTTGGTAGTGGCTTAATGCTATAGAAAGTGGCTTATTCAGTAAGCTTCTAGGAGGGAGCCTTATGCAGAAAGCCAAGTTTTTTTTTCCAAAACATTCTCCTTCCATCTATGAAAAAACCCTCCCAAACAAAAACCTTCTCAATCTATACACAGATTAATCCATGCTTATAGCGTTAACCTTATCCATACAGGACTCGGGGGTTGTTTACTTTAAGCTTTATATGGATTAAATTGTTTGTCCGGATAAATCTGTCTGTCTGAGGGACGGGGAACCAATGGGTTTGAGGGAGACACACACACAGAGTGTGTTGGATTATTTCCACACACACACACACACACAGTGTGTGTTGGATTATTTCCAGGCATTTCTGGTATTAATTTGCTGGGGATGACTTAATGGGGACAAGTGAGGGGTCCTGGCTTATTCCATAGACATTTTAAACTAAAGGCTTAACGATTAAGCCGTAAAGAAACACTCCTGTATGGCTGAGCAAATAAGCCGTCCAGACCATTAAGCTCATTAAGTTGCAAGTACAACCCCTCAACAGAAAACCAACCAAACAGCCCCTAATGTCCTAGCTGTTCTCCAAGCCCCTGGGATTAGTCGAGATGCGTGTAAGCCGACCCGGACACCCCCGGTTAACAAAAAAAAGAGATATCAAATATAAACTCCTGCCGGATACTACTATCAACACCTTTGAGTGTGTTTGATACCCAGATGGGATTGAACGGAACGGGGGAGAGTGAGGTAGGTGAGTCGAAGAATTCTGCAAGGTTTAAGGTTTTAATAACATGGATAGTATAGTAATTTACCAATTTAGTCTCGTCTCTGTGACTCTCGTTCCACCTGTTTTAGTGGGACAAAAAAATGTATGTTTGTCCCACTCAATCCTTTCTATTCCCGGTCTAAATGTCAAAATAAAAACGTGAACAAGTTTTTGTTCCGTCCTATCCCGCATACCGTGCACATCCCTACCGGATTTTTATCCAACGTGGAATATAGTTTGATTCTCACCAAGTTGGAGCAAAGATTTAAGGTTCCACTTCCCAGATACCATAGTTGCAGAAAAAAAGAAGCAAATATGCATAGGAGGTTGGGTTCCGGTGAGAAGTTGAGGTTAACGTGAGAAGCGTGAGAAGTGGTTATCAACCGTTGGATGAGAAAGGGGATGCACCGAGATGCACCGGATCAATTCCCATATAAGGCGCAATTCATGGGAGGGCATGAGCTTAAAACTGATCAACGGTTCAGATCCACTTCTCACGCTTCTCACGTTAACCTCAACTTCTCACCGGAACCTAACCCCATTTACAAATGGGTTATATGCATCTTTTTAATAAAAAAAAATTTAATAAAAAAAGAACTATCCGTAACTGGTTAGAGGTTCGTAAAGTCGTCCAATGTGTTTTAGCCAAATTCCACTGTTTCAAGGTTTTTTAAGTTTTTTGGTTGATTTTGAGGGACTTTTTCCGGTTTTCTAGTTGATGTTCCTTGTATAATCTAATATCCTGGAGCAATTCATGGGAGGTCATTTGATTAAAAGTGATCAACGGTTCAGATTCACTTCTCACGCTTCTCACGTTAAGCTCAACGTCTCACACGAGCTTCGCCTATGCATAGGATGGTTGGCTATTGCTTAATGCATGCATCTACGAGTCAAACTAAAGTCATCTTAAAAGTGACGCTAATAGAGCAATAAAATTAGGTTATAGAAATGTAACCTTTGACGATCATAATCCCTGGGACGTTCCCTTGAGTGCGATCGTGATCTGTGTCGACTCCTTGAATCATAGCTACGAGAACGGTCTCTTTCTCTATCACGATCATAACGGTCATAGCCACGACCTCGGTCATGATGCCTATCACGGTCTCTACTCCTACGATCATGATCCCTTGCACGGTCACGGCTACTGGCTCGATCCCGATCTCTGCTACCTTCCCGCTCAAGATCCCTGCTTCGTTCTTTTGATCTAAGAATTATTTCAAAATGCATCAACAGTTATGGTCAAGATAAAAATGCTGACAAATGGCACCATACTCCCACGTTTTGCAGATCAAAAGTGAGAAGACAAAATAAACAAAAAAAGTACCTTCTGTCGTCTTCTATAGGCTTCCTTTTAATGTTTCTCTCTTCCTGATAAAATAATGGCAAAGAAACACACCTGAGGGCTTGGAATTTGGAAAAAAAAGTCCCAGCAACAGAAAATGGAATTCTTATGAAACAAATAAGTTGGGGATCCCATTAAGATCCAGGGATTATTCCCCGCCTACAAAATTTTATTTTTTGATAATTAACTTTATAGTAGATACATATGTATGTCAATTTCACGTTTAAGGGACATCTCATTCTAAATTCTTAATTAACCAAGTTTTAATGTTACATTTCTATAAGAAGTAACATCAAACAAACATAATTCAAACACAAATATATCAGTCACCATATTTAATAACTGAAATATTATACACCCACGTTATATCACCAAAAGTTATACACGAACAAATAAATCAATATTGTGATCATTTTTACAAGTTTCTCATCAATGAAGGATTGATTATATTTATATATTACATATACTCATTGGTTTCTCATTGTATTATATTATACATATATAAATATAACTTAAATGAAAATGGAAATGAATTTTCACTCCCTCCGGTTTAACCTAGAATAAAAAAGTGAGCTTCTGGGGAATGAGCTCATTACATTATAGGGATGAGATTGTTCCAGTACCGGTACCGAACCGTATGGTACCAAATTTCTGTGGGACGCAAAACTAGGACCGAAAAGCGAACCGTATGTACAAGTTCGGTACGGGTTCGGTTTCGGTTTTGGGACGGTATGTACAAGTTTTGGTTTTTGGAACCGAGAACCGAAGAACAGAATCCCGTAGAATTGGGAACCCATAACCGAATCCATTACATGCATACGGTTCGGTTTCGGTTCGGGTATTTGATCCTCAAGTCTCATCCTTATTATATCATATAAAACCAAACAGTTTCTTTTATTTCCGTTCCCATTGATTACAGCTTCATACCTCTAACCAAACACTCCCTTAATATTAAACATTCAGGGTCGGGGTTGAGAGGTATCCCATCCCCGGTTAAGAAATTCGGGGATTCCCCATCCCCAGTCAACTCGGGATTCCCCTGTCAAACCGGGTCCGGGTTTCAGGTTCCCCGTTGAATGCAAGGTTTTCTGCCATCCCTAAATGATACTACTGACATCCAGTGTCATAAAAATGATGGCTGAATGGTATTCTAAATTACTTCAAATTGAAACAAGAAAAAAAGATGGCTTGAAAAGTGGGCTCCTCTTATAGGTTACGAAAACTTGGAGATGATATATTGTAAATCAGGTATGTCATAACCGAATGTTCAAAAAAAAAACAGGCAACAGAATCATATACTTTAAAACCAAGATGATTACACGCAGAATCAAGGAGAAGTTAAAGCACCAACATCGATCGAAGAAAACCGATCAACCAGATATCATATTCAGTTTTTAAAAGTAGCAAGTTTAACAAACAAATTCAAGATTCGAGAAGCAAATAGTGTAGTCATCATGAAGGGTTAAAAGTAAACCAACATATTACCTGAAGATCAGCTAACTTCTCCCGGATTTGCATATAGCCAAGGTGGAGCTTTCCTCCAAAATGATCCGCTAAGCGGCGGTCACTGAGGGAACCACGTTATAAGAACATAACAAATCATCAACTTAAAACAATTACATGAGCCATCATAACTAATAAAGATAATCATAAAATTGTCCCACAATAGTTTAGCTAATGGTAGGATGATCAACAAGCATATTGCAGAAATTTAAAAAACGCACATTCTTTAGCTGCAAAAGTTTATCCTCGTAAAACTGGGCCCAAAAGCCTGCTGGTGACAAGGAGGTATAATCGCCAGGTCAAACACTGAAGTACTTTAAACCCCAAATACTAGTTCTTGGTCATCCTTTAGATAACTAATTAAATAAACTCTTCACCATATCTTTAAAAAAAATTACCTGTCATAAACACTTAAGAATGCTCCACATATGTCACAAACACGTAGCTTCTGATCAGTCTGTAAAAACAAAGCAGGATGGTCAAGCAAAAACGAAACTCCTAAAAGGCATTTGGCCTAGCAGTATCGGAGCCTTTGGCCGCCTAAGAGGTCAGGGGTTCAAACCTCGCCAAAGGTGAGGAGTGTGTGTGAGTTTATTTGTTGCATTTTGCCATATATAAATAGTATATACTTCAAAAAAATATTTTTTGAAACGAATGCTACCTTATCTAACAAGTTTTTTACTCAGTGAAAAGAATGCAAAGTTGATGACTACAAGAACAGCTTCGATAGAAAATTTAGGTGGTATTTGGTTAGCAGAATGTTTTTGGATGGAATAGAATCCGTCAAAAGAATATAAAGGAACTGGAATGGAATGCTGTCAGATTTGACCACCTGTTTGGTTGGCAGACATTGGAATGGATAAGGAATTGCAATATGTTTGTTTGTTTCACAAAATGTAGCTTTGGAATTGGAATGAAACATTGATAAAGGACCAAAATGACCTTTGAAAATTTTAAAATTTTAAAACAAAAAATACTTCGAAAAAATAAAATAAATAAATAAATATTAATATTTCTAAAAATAAAAAACACATAATATAGTTCAATAATAATAAAAATTTATTAAATAAAATTAAGTATTAAATTCAACTAATTAGACTATATTTGGGTTAAAGGGCATATTTGAGATTACAAAAATATAACATTCCATTCCATCAAAACCCAACTAATTGTGAAGGAATGTTGAAATCCCTTTTTGTGGAATTTGGTGGAATTTGGTGGAATTTGAAGATTCCTTCTTTAGAAAAGAAGGAACCATGCGAAAGAATGGAATCTGGTCAAAATTCAACATGAATCTGCGCACCAAACGCCACCTTAAAAAAAGTTGTCATACAATGAAGACCATAACATCGGAAGTAGATAAGATAAAGAACTTACAACTCGCACATCTGCAGCAGTATACTTAGAAGAGTCTGTAACAGGTTCTTGACGAGGAGGCAACTGCATCGAAAGCTGCATAAAAATAGAATAACGTAAGAACAACCAAGTACACGAGAGAGAGTAAAAAACAAGGCAAAACCATAAATGATAACAACAAGCATTAAGGGGCTGTTCGGCAATCGCTGAATGGTTTGATGCAGAATGATTAAGAGGTCAGAATCATTAAGAGGCTCTTATAATATAGTGCAAAATAAACTATGGTTGTTTGGTAATTGTTCACAATGAAATCAGGGCCCTGAATGGTTAAGGGAGGCCCAAGATACAAAATCATTCACAGGGTTTTAGAACCATTAAGAGGCAGACTTTTTTTGCCAAACAAGATTTACCTCTTAGCGATTCAGAGGTTGCCTCTTAGTGGGACTATTAAAAGGTAAACAAACAACCCCTAACCCAAACTAGTTGGGGTAGGCTAAAAGCCTAAAACAGTGATCCATCATAGGAATACCTAGTGTTAGGATCACTAAAGAAACAAATGCTAACACAGACGAAGGATCGTGTGAGAAGTTGAGGTTAACGTGAGAAGCGTGAGAAGTGGATTTGAACCGCTTTTAATCAAATGTCCTCCCATGAATTGCGCCTTTGAAGGGAATTGATACGATGCATCTTATCTCGGTGCATCTCATCCTAATGTGCGTCCATTTCTCACCCAACGGTTGATAACCACTTCTCACATAGTCACATTAACCTCAACTTCTCACCGGCACCCAACCCTGCTGACACAAATTATGTACTACCCTATATAATCCTATGACCATCCTTGCCAATTTATCATCCTTCATTACATCAAACCCACAACAAATAAATAAATAACTTCTTAAGCACCTACTGTTCGAGCATGCCTACAAGAAATTCAACCAAGCAGTTTCAGTTCATGTGCCATTCTACAGCCTAGTATCATCGATAAAACCTTAAATTTCATAATGTTTTGTAGCAACAATAGATTTGACGAATGTATGACCTAGTCTCACTAACCAACACAATAAATTTGGCAGAAGAAAAGCATACATCACGTCATTTCACACTCCATGAGCTCACCTTGACCTAGGGTGCAATCATATTCCAATGTGGAAAATACTAGCCAAATTCTACGATAAGGAAAAAAAGAACCAAAAAAACTTCAAATATGGAAGACAAATATATTTCAGAACAGGAGTAGTTGAAATAAAAGACAATTGCATATCGATAAGTGGTCAACCTTTTTAAGTGCTTCAGCCTCTTCGAGTGCTTTTTGTGCTTCATCCACCATTCCTTGCTCGCCTAGAAAATGAGAACATTAATTGCAAACTTTATTTCCCAAAAACTTAAATGAAAATATGATGCAACTAAAATCGTTGGATGAAAGATTTGTGGTCCACATGGATGTAGTCATATATACCAGAAATGCAAATGAAACCCAAAAATAGAACAACTCACAATGATTTGTAGATTCAACTTACCAAGATCTTCTGCTTTTTTCAGCTTTTCGTTAATCAACTCCTGAGTGCGGGGATCAGGAGCAACCAAGGGCAATGGAGCCAATGGTGGAGGATTTGCAAGCGGTTGAGGTAAAGAAGCTCGATCTTTGTTGAATGCGTCTAATAAAAGCATTGACTGGTATAGAAACAAAACCACTCAGGATGAAAACAAGAACGAATTGCCAATAATCAGCGAATAGACAGTTAAACAACCTATGCGATCCAACAAAAAACTATAACTTCATCTGTCCCAAATAAATGACCCTTTTGCTCCAATTGTTTTCATATGTATCAATTCCTCTGGCCCATCATAGGAAATTGCGATCTTAAAAAATCTTTTAGACAACTATAGATCGGCTTTTTATCTCATTCTTTCAAAGAGAAGTAACATGGAAACAATGAACTTTTCGTACTGATTGGTTTCGGAATAGAGCTTTCCGAGACACATAATTTTAAGAGGCTGTTTTGCTATTTTGAAAGACAGGGTATTCAGTAAGAATCACAATTCTTTCTCACCTGAGAGAATTGCACTATGATGGATTATATAAAAAACGGGCTCCAACATGCAAGATACTATTGAAAAACATTGTTTAAAAATCATTTGATTGATTGTTCCAACTTATAAGAGATTTTTGAAGAGAAGTGAATAGAACATGTTCTAACGAATTACAAATAATATGCAAGTACTCTTTATTTAACAGTTCAATAAACTAAAACTCCCAACCTACTTGAGACAACTTAAAGCCAAAAGGTTCATTAAATTCAGCATGGTGCAAGTAACCATTTAACCAAGCAATAAGTTCTTTATACCCTCAAAGCACATTGTTATCAGATTCAAATTATACTCTCAAGTAATCTGTGAATGCAATCAGCAGTCCAGCCAACAAGAACCCAATTGTTCTCGCTTTCCCTACCTACAACATTTGCAAAAAAGCACAGGTATATTAAGATATCTAGAAAAGCACAGATACCTGTTTGTCTGCTCTTTGTGTTCTGAGTTCTTCAACCATCTCCAAAGCTCGAATCTTCATATCTGCTTTCCCTTCCAGGTCTAGAATGCCGTAATTAAAAAAAAGGAAAAAATAATCAGACATCATGAGATTAGTCTAGCAAATATTTATGTCAGGAAAACAAATGATTTAGAACTGCTAAGGGTGTGTTTACTAGACTCTTACCACATCTTATCCGAAAAGAGGCTCTTATTTGGGTAAGAGATCAGATGTTTACCAATAAAATAATAACCTCAAATCAGGAACAAGTGCTGACCGAACATCTTACCAGAGTAAGAGACTAAAACCATTCTGACTACAATCAGCGTTGAATTTTCCTTAATTATACCCCTCCCCTGCCCACACAAAAACCCACCACCCATAATCTTATGCTGTAATTGAGTTTGAAGATATTGCTATAATTTCTTCTAGTGCGGCAACAACAAAGACCTGAAGCTGGGGACTAATTACATGGGAATGATGTACTTCCATCTTCAGATTTGCAGAAAGTTATGAAATTTCAGCATCTATTAATAGAAAATAAAAAGGAGGTTCCAGTTGGGGTTTTTGGAGTTTCACCTTATATCTCCCTTCTGAATATTTCTCAGAATGATGATTCGGTAAATTCAGGGGATAACATTGAAGTGATGGTTCCCTGGTTATTGGTAGACGATATATTTTCTTTTTTCAACATATACGAACTCAGTGATATTTTAGGCTTTCTTTTTGTGTTTTGGCACCAGAAAGAGCAAAGATTGGGAAGAAGATTGGTATTCCTCAGTATGCATAACCCTGAAGGTTTTTTAAAGCAAAAAGCAAAGATGAAGAAAAAAGAGTGGTTTAAGTTCAGAGTTGTTTTGGGATGAAGATAACCTGGTTTTCTAGGTTGCAGGCTTCAAAGTTCTAGGAAAGAGAAAAGCATCTATAAAATTAATATTTTTACTTCAAAATTTCCTTGATGCTTTAAATTAATATTTTGTTTCACTTTCATATGAAAATTGCTTTTTTACGATAAGTATTGATGTATTTTCATATTTTAAATTTTAAAAAATATATAGAATATTTAATAAACAGTAATTTTAAGTCAAATGTACTTCACATAAAGGGTATAATTGACATTTCTACTTTATCAGTGCTTAATATAAAACATTTGGACATTTGGTAAACAACAATGTTATATCCGCACTTATCTGAGTCAGACTTCTTATTCTAGTCAGACCTCTTATTTTAGTCCGTGCTTACCCAATTTTTTTGGTAAACAGCCCCTAAGATATACTTAAATTAATTGTATCAAATAGCATGCACTATAACGAAATGTCACTTCACCAGAAAAGCCTTTACCATATTGATCAGCTTCGTTCAGGCAAACATAACTTATTTAAGAATGAATAACTCGGTCCAAACTAACCGAGATTCTTGCGCTGGTTTAAGATGATGTGAAAATCGATATAAAAGCATACAGAAATATTGGGGTAAATTTAAAAGATGTCACCAAAGGACGTTACCATGTTGATCAGCTTCTTTCAACTTCTCCTTTATCTGTTTGGATAACTCAAGAATCTCAGGTGTCTGCACATTTAGCAAATCAGCAAATGAGACAAACCATAAATTTATACAAATGTGCATAGAGGCAGGCGTGATTTACAAAGAACCCAAAAAGTTCAATCCACCTGAGTAACCTCCGAGACAGAGATAGCAATAGCTGCTTTAGCATCCTCCTCACTAAGACGTTTAAGAGCTCTCGCAATTTTTCTGTCACATTCAACAATGAGCCTGTCTATAACATCCTCCAATTCCCTATCATAGTTATCTTGACCTTTTGCCTTGGCTTCTTGGTATCTGAATGCAGTTAAGTAACACTGACACTAAAAAGGGGATATTATCGTGCATCTATCAACTCTATAAAGATTAAGAGCAAAGGTCATAAGTAAAACAGAAAGTGACAATGGCAAACACATAGCAAAACCGTCTAAAAGACCCAAATATGGTTCAGTTATAAGGGTGACAAATGGATACTCTTTCCTCAGCTGAAATGAGTGCACCTTCGGGCATGGTCCCATGTCCATTTTCTGAAGTTCAAACACACAGAAAATTTGAATAAGCATAGTAAAATTTGTCATCATAACAAAATGGCTGGCTAAAGTCATGCATAAGTCGGCTGTAATTACATAACACTACATAAATTATATGTTTATTAAATGTCATCATTTTGTTTTTACATTCCACTGGTATCTCGGTGTTAATTAAGGCCCTGTAAACGTTGAAATATTACCAATTCCAAACCCTCGCTGCAACAAACCCAATAAATTTGGTTTCCACTTTAATATGCGACTATGGAATTAAAGAAGCATCCAATAATCCACAATTTGGTTTCACTTTACTTTGTTGTTCGAGAGGTATTGTGATAAATTTACTCCTTTGCATAATATGGTTTTCCCCAACCCTAGTAACCTACTTCGTGTAACGGTAATAAAAAATTAAGAAAACCCTAAGACGCAGTTTTGTTGTCCAAATGCATATGTTTCAATTACGTGTGTGTGTGTGTGTGTGTCATGACTGTATATAGGCAGTGAAAATGGTTTTGGTTTGCTTACAGTGAGTTGGAAAAGTTCGTGAGGGCAAAGGCCGACTAAGAAGAGACGACAGACATCACGATCGTAGTACTTGCGATTGACTTCTCGAACATCTCCATTCCGATTTGCTCCCATCAACACATCTAGCTGCTTCCTTATTGCATCCATCGGAACAAACACCGTCCCTTCTCCGCCCAAGGACGCAGTGGTTAGGGTTTTGGTGTTTGGTTTTCGGGGAAATTTCGGAACAACGCAAAATACAATCGGTGATGTGTGTTGTGTGTATATATATATGTGTATATATAGTAGGTTAAGCAAGGGTCGTGACCCACCATCATCGGCTTAGGTAGCGTTTGGTACGCAAATCGGACAAAACTGAACAAAACTGGACGGGACTTGACAGTATGGAAGAAGATTTTAATCTAGGTTTAGCTATCTGATGTTGGAAAAATGAGTATTTTAGTAAAATCTTATGTTTTAGTCTCATGTTGTTGCACCTATTTTGGTGGAACAAAAAATCTTAAGTTTTGTCCCATGAAAACTTATTTTTGTCTCATGTTCTTTTGTAAACTTATATTTGTAAATTTTGCTTACGGAACAAATTTCATTTTAGGGGTGTTTGGGATTGCTTATTTAAAACAACTTAGGCCATCCGTACCCGGTGCGGGATGGGCAGCGGGATGGCGCGGGGACGAGGCGGGATGGGCTACGGCCCGGGCGGGGTTGGCGGGGCGGGATGGGCTACGGCCCGGGCGGGGTTGGCGGGGTGGGATGGGCTACGGCCCGGGCGGGGTTGGCGGGGCGGGATGGTATCCGGGGATGGGATCCCGATCCATCCCGAAGGGTTTTTAAAAAAAAAAATTTAATTAAATTTTAAAAAATGTAACCGTTGAACGGCTCTTTGTAAAAAAAATAAATTTTATTTTTCTCAATTTAATCCCACTATATATTTAACCCTCAACCTCTTATTTCTCACACCTCTCAACCTCTTATTTTTCACACCTCTCAAATTCTCTCAACCTCTTATTTTTCACACCTCTCAAACTCTCTCAAATTCTCTCAACCTCTTATTTTTCACACCTCTCAAACTCTCTCAAATTCTCTCAACCTCTTATTTCTCACACCTCTCAACCTCTCTCAAACACTCTTCCATTCTCTATATTTTAAACAATATGGATTCGCCACAACCCGGTTCACCAACCGCATCATCATCATCCGTAGACACCGACGAGTTGTTGAATCTACAAAGGGACATTTTTCGACATACTACACAATCGCTGTATGGTAGCAACGCCTCATCGTCAACAAGAGAGAGGGCCGCAAACATTGAAAGAGGTCGAGTAACTGCAAACGAGCGGCTTATGCGGGACTACTTTGGCGTCAACCCGATTTATACACCGGATATGTTTAGGCGGCGGTTCAGGATGAGCAGACAACTATTCGAACGAATAGTTGAAGATTTAGAAGTAGGGTATCCGTATTTTAGACTTCGGTTTGACGGGTTAGGCAAACAAGGTTTTTCTCCGATACAAAAGTGTACTTCCGCTATTCGGCAATTGGCGTATGGAGTAGCTGCTGACGCACTTGACGAGTACATCCGTATGAGAGAGAAAACGTCACGAGATTGTCTGTACAAATTCTGCACAGGTATTATTGAACTGTATGGTCAAAAATATTTACGCAAGCCTACTTTTATTGATATTCAGAAGTTGTACGCCGCGCATGAAGCTAAACACGGATTTCCCGGCATGCTCGGCAGCATAGACTGTACTCATTGGGCGTGGGCAAATTGTCCGGTAGCATGGCGAGGTCAATTCATGAGAGGTGATCATGAGCACCCGACAATCATGCTAGAAGCAGTGGCCTCTCAAGATCTATGGATCTGGCACGCATACTTTGGTGTTGTCGGTTCCAACAACGACATCAATGTTCTCAATCAGTCGCTCATCTTCAACGATGTATATGATGGAAAAGCACCCGAGTGCCCTTTTGAGGTGAATGGAGCCACCTACAAGCACGGATATTATCTAACGGATGGGATATATCCGGAATGGGCTACTTTCGTAAAATCATTTACGTGCCCACAAGACCTTAAACGACAAAAGTTCAAGTCCGCGCAAGAATCCGCACGTAAATATGTTGAACGAGCTTTTGGCGTGCTTAAACAACGTTGGCATATACTTCATAACCCGACACGCGGATGGGAACCGGCAATATTGGGAAACATTATGTACGCTTGTGTCATATTACACAATATGATACTCGAAGACGAAAACCATGCTATTTGTGGTGACGTGGAAAACGACTTTTTCACGAATGATATCGAAAGCCAAATCAGTGAGACACAACGCGCGGCAAATGTTCAAGAAGTCATAAACCGGGACACTCATAATAACCTTCGGTCGGATTTGATCGAACATATTTGGCGTATCCAAGTTCCCAACAATGACGACGAGTATATTTTTAAATTTATTTTGTAATTTTTATTTTTAATGAATGATATGAATTTTAATTTTTATTATTTATCTTATTTTTATTTATTAAAAAATATATTAATATTTTTATTTTGTTAAATAATTAAATGTATAAATAAAAGAATTAAAATAAATGAGGTGGCAAAAGGGTTTGAGGGAATGAGGTACGGGTGTTTAGGGATTGTTAGGGATTGAGTGAGGGATGAGAGAAAAGCTGATGTGGCGCTGATGTGGAGTGGAATATTTGAAAGATTCCCTCCATGGGGTACTGATGGCCTTAGAGCATCTCCAACAACTATGCTATATTTTTTTCTAAAATTGAGTATCAAAAGTTAAAATCTCTAAAAAGTTTACTTCCAACTCCAACAGCTATGCTATTTTAAAAATTGTGGTATTAATTAAAATATTAAAATAAACAATACATTAATAAAATATTATTTCTCTCTCCTTAACCTTTTAATTCAAATGTCTCTTATTGGTGGAAAAAATAAAATATTATTTTTCTTTCCTTTTTTCTTTAATTTTAGCATACAAGAAAAAATTTCCAAATTTAGAGATTTTTATCTTCTCTCTCATCTTTTCTCTATTTTAGCATACAATATTGCATAGCTGTTATAGCAAAAAATTGTTAAAATCATTTTTTTCCTATTTTAGCATATATGTTGGAGATGCTCTTATGCTTATTTTTAAAAGTGGCTATCAACTTATGTCGTGTTAAAAAGGAGTTGAGGGTAAAAATGTAATTTGAACAAATAAGTTATAAGCAGTTTCAAATAAGCTAGAATGGAGTAACTTATCAAAAACAACTTATTTGTGGTGTGGAAAAGTAATAAGCACTTTCTTTTTTTCAATTCAAACACTAAAAATAGCTTATTTGCGGTGAGGAAAAGCAATAAGCAAATAAGTCAAAAAATAAGCAATCTGATACGTTTGATAAAGTGTAAGACAAAACATAATAGATATTATTGTTTTATATTCCATATATTTTAAGATATTAGAGCATCTTCAATAGATTTTCTAAAATTTATTTTAAACCGATAATTAAAACTCAAAATCTTCACAAAAATATATTCATATTCATTTGATTTTCTATTTTGGAGAAACAATCATTGATTTTAATATTAAAACATTTATTCATCTATTAAAATATTATTTTTCTCTCTAAATATTTATTTTTCAAATAATTCTATTGGTGCTCCCATTTAGTAATTATTTTTTGGGTTATCTTCATATTTGGAAAAAAAAACTTCTTCTCTCTCCTGCCTTTTCCATTTTTGGGACAGTTTTTGGGAAGCTGTTGGAGCAAAAATATAATTCAAAATCCTCATATTCTCCATTTTCTCCAAACTAGGAAAGCTGTTGGAGATGCTCTTGGATTGGTTTTTGGTACAAATTAAAGTAAGGTTGGTTTTCGGTAAAAATGAAAATTATAGTGTAAAGTATGTGAAAAGATCTGGACTTTTGGATGTATAATAGGATGAGATATATTGATTAATTCCCTTATGAAACATAATTTATGGGTGAGTTTGAGATCAAATATGATAATTATATTGTTACGTTTCTCACCTTAATGATGTGTCCTCTAATCTAAAATGAAAAGAAAATAAATTGGTGGAAAGATGAAAATATTTTTTTCATTTGTGTTCTTGAAAATGAAGGAAAGGAGATAAAATAAATAATTTTTCATGTTCCAGAAAAGGAGATAAATGAAAAAAAATATGACATTTTAACAAATATATCATTTATAATGAAAAGTTGGTTAATTTTGTAATTTTAATAGTTTTGTTAAATAATTTAATTTATTTACTTCATTTTTTCCCTTTTCCTCCCATATTTGGGAGCATATTTTTAAGATGGAGTTTATCATTATTTCCCTTTCGTTTCAAGAACATATGTATTTTTACTCCTCCCCTTTCCCTCATTTTCCTTTTCTTTATTTCGTAAAAAAGTTTCGATGACATCATCGAATGATAAATTAAGAGGGAAATCGATATGATATCTATTTGCAATGAAGTATAATCGAAATAGAAATAAATATGGACTAAGACATCTGCATAGATCTAGACTGAGAGGAAAAAGGCACCAGTCCAACTACACTTTGGTCGATCTCTCCATCCCATATCCGTTTCCATCTCCACATGATCTATGGTTTGATTTATGTTTAGGGATTTTTGATATTGATTCTAGGGTGAGTATCATACCTTTTGAATGATTAACATTATGGTGTTATATCCCATGTTATTTTTGTTAATATATCGTTGAAATTTTTGAGTTTCGATTTGTGTTTAAATTGTGATAGTGGTTGGTGGGCAATGATGGTGAGCGGTGATTAGTAACAGTGGGTGGTGATTTACGGGTTGATTTACGTATAGGGGTTTTATTTTTGTATAATGTATATACAACATATGCCTTTATTTAAATAGTATGAGAGTAAACTGACCGAAATGGTCCTCGTTGAAATGAAAATAACAAGCAAACTTTAATGTTTGTCGGATGGAAGGATAAAATTCATTGGAAATTGACAAACGTGTAGAACGAAAACAATTAAATGCAGTCCATATACGACAACCACTAAAATGGTTAACACCGACGATAAAATATCGAATGTTGCTCTTGTTATAAACATGTTAAATTATTAAATTATTCTTACGCCTTTGGAAATAAATGTTTATAGTATACTGTTAAAACTACGTGTTAGTTTAAGGGAATGTTTAAATCCGCTACAAGTGTAATAACTATGACTTATAATATGTTTGTGCAGCTTCATGGGTTTATCGTTCAATTTGTTTGTGACTCAACGATTAAGCCACCAAATGGTTTAACCTTATGGATCCAACATAGTCATCCTTTATATGACTCCTGAACCTATCCTTCCTCAATAACTTTAGCCTTCCTCGTACTAATCGACTCATTTACCTTGCCTCTTGTTGCTTGTCACTACTATTGCACCCTCCCATCATCTTCCACATCCCCACTTCAATCTATCGCGCACATCCACTTCATATTTTCACCCACTGTCAATTTGTCACCAATTTTGTTTTCCCCATATATAACTAATGAGATAGTCTCTAAAATTTCAATCCAATTCACTGCCCACTTCACCTAGGTTCCACATTGACAAATGAAGGGGAAAACCATCTTGAGGGGTGTAGATTATAAGGATCTGTTTACCTCCTCGTTTACGTTATAATGTTACACATGTATGATATTGATTGACTAGATGAGTAATAAAAATACATATATGTTATTGTCATATATCATATTAAATGTTTTACGGACTAATACAATAAAGTATTCCAAAATGAAAGTAGCATATAAAAATCATATAGATATGATCATTATTCGAATGTCGGAATCGGGAATCGTCTAATCAGCTAAAAGAGTAAGAACATAAAACATTATAATTGAGCTATATGTTACAACATTTTAATTGAGCTATATGTTAATACATACAATCAAGTAAGAGGTAAAACATATATAATTGAACCCCATATGTAATATTTTTTTGGTAACCGTGAGTTTTTGAACCATCTTACGCGTACCGACTAATATTCGGACGACCACGAATGACTTGGATCACAGGTGAACCTCCATGGCCACAAGGGTTTGGCAGCATCTAGATTTGCCCTCCGTATACATGAGATTTCCACCACATCCCAGAGGCTTTACTAATGCGCCACAACCCAAGTGGTTTTCCATACATGATGTTGAAACACTCTTTGGCACAACCCGACCATCCCCCATGTTTTTTACGCTCACCAATTTAGATAACATGGCTACTACACTTTATTACAAATCGCAAAACGAGAAAAATATTATATATGTAACACCTCGAAACTTCCTTAAATATTGTTTATTATTTTGAAGAATGTTTAAAATAAACTATTGGGAAGGTATTATTTTAAATGGAATGTCGAAATGGTTGAAATTGTAATTAACCCAAAGTTTAAGTTAATTATGAAAGTTTAAACTTGGAGGTTAGTTTGGTAGTTTGAGGAAAGTTGTGTGGGTATAAAAGGGGTGAGTCGGCTGATTTGAGAAAATATCTCAAATGCTCTTGGATTGAAGTCGGTCGAGAATAGGAAGAAGAAGAAAGAAGAAAGTGAATTCAAACTCGTAAGAAACTCAAAGGATTTCTGCAAAGTATAATTGAATATGCAAAGTATAATTGCTATTCATATTGATGAATAGGCAAGGTAGAATTGCTATTCATGTTGAAATGATTGAATAGGCAAAGTAGAATTGCTATTCATATTGATGAATAGGCAAGGTAGAATTGCTATTCATGTTGAAATGATTAAATAGGCAACGTAGAATTGCTATTCATGTTGAAATGATTGAATAGGCAAAATATAATTGTTATTCATGTTGAAATGATTGAATAGGCAAAGTAGAATTGTTATTCATATTGAAATGATTGAATAGGCAAAGTAGAATTGCTATTCATGTTGAAATGATTGAATATGCAAAGTGAATTGTTATTCATGTTGAAATGATTGAATAGGCAAAGTATAATTGCTATTCGTAATTGAGACGTGGAAACGTGAAATAGACAAAGTATAATTGTTGTTTTCGTTTGCTTTCGGTGGATTAGAAATAGGCGATATATAAGTGCTATTTCTACTTCCATTACAAGAAAAAGGTATGGCGATTGATTGTAAGTTCTTAGGCATGATCTATAAACTAGAATCCGTGGTGATTCGTAGTGGCGTTCGCAAATATGATGCTATGACATATTTAGTGTTGTCATACTCATGGAATCAGTTATGATTCCCGTGATTGAAAAATGTTATGGGTTCGGTAAGAAAGTCGGGATCGGGTTACTTTATACGCTTTGTTTACAATTTTTGGTTTGCAAAGTTTATAAAGATATTGATTTGAAGATTGGATGTTCTCACTAGGCGTAAGCCTAATCTTTTCAAATTCAATTTTCTTACCAGGTGCTAGACCGGAAAGGGATTCAAAAGGATGAGTGTCGAGGAGTGCTAGAGTCATGATTTTGGGAATGTATGTTGATCATGGATTAGATTAATTGATTGTTATGATAAAATTTTGTAAGTACGAAACTGTGATGGAAAAACTCTGATAAATGTAAGGTTTAAATTCGTTGTGAATTTCAGGGTGTTTCAATATAGGAGGTTGATTGATATGAAAGGGGCTTGTTTTTCTCGATCTTAATAACGGGGTTGTTAGTATTAAGTTAGTGTGTTGGGCTGTAAGTGTGTTATGAATGTTTGTTTGAAACATCTGATAAAAAAACTGCAGACACGTGAATATCAACGTCAAAGATTTTCATTGGCAAAAAGAACAAATAACATCTATTTTTAAGCCACCATCTTTTTGAAAGTTCTTTAAATCCGGAGAATTTCACATTATTCTTCCCAATTTCTCAAGTTTAGAGAAGGTTTTGAAGAATATGTTGGAGAAAAAATCACAAAAATTTAGTTTGAAGAATTTGTTGGAGATGTAACACGTCGCGCACTCACATTGACTAACCATTGGGCGGTTGAGTTTTCATGCCGCCAAAATTGCGTTGACCACTCATCTATCCATAATTTAGGATTTGTAATACATCACATGTAATTTATGAGTTGTTTAGTTGGTTTTCCATCAAGTCATGTATGGATAAATTAATGTATGCATGTATTGTGAAGATTTGTGTTTGTAAGAGTTTTTTTTTTCACATATGAAATAAACGTAGTTTTAAATTGGGATGCACATGTGTTAGAAAAAACTTAACTGTCAACATAAAACTCTTGTGGAAGCTTACTGAAAAACAACATTTTACATTATTATGTCACTACCAAACAACCATATATAACTAACCAAAGATAGGCGTATTTTATTAAAGCAAGTCTTTTTTTGGCTGAATGTGGACAATATCTATTTTCCATCTGTGCAAATAAACCCATATACGTGTCAATAAACCATAAGAGCATATCCAACAGCTTCTCCATTTTGGAGAAAATGAAGAATATGGAGATTTTGGGTTGTTTTTTTTTGCTCCAATAGCTTCCCCAAAACTAGCTCCAAAATGGAGAAAGTAGGAGAGAGAATGAGTTTTCCTTCAAAGATGGAGTTAACTCCAAAAAATGAGTACTAGATGAGAGCACCAATAGAAATATTTGAAAATAAATATTTGGAGAGAGCAATAATATTTTAATAGATGAATTGAATATTTCAATATTACAAGTATTGTTTATTTCTCCAAAATAGAGAATCTGTGGGAGATAAATGTATTTCTTTTTGAGATTTTGACTCTTGATTCTTTATTTTGAAGAAATTTTAGAAAAGTTGTTGAAGATGTTGTAAGTGTAAGTAAACATCACATTTGGACCATGCGAATAAGCCCGATAACCCATTAATCTCCTTAAGGTAAACACCCCTAAATTTACCAATTTTCAATTTATGGTAAGTTGATTGTCTTGTTCCCAATTTTTTATTACAGCATTTTTTGATTTTTTATATAAATTTGCAAAAGATGGGAACGGAAGTACTGTGGGGTGTTTGGGAGTGCTTATATTTTTAACTTATGCTTATTTGCTTATGTGGTGAGGAAAAACAGTTTTTAAAAAGTGTTTGTAAAAAATTGAGGGTAAAAAGATAATTTGGATAGATAAGGAAATAAGGAGAAATAAATAAGTAGGTATGGAATGACTTATCAAAAATAACTTATTTATGGTGAGGAGAAGCAAATAAGCACTTTTAATTTTTTCTATCCAAACACTCTAAATTTCTTATTTAGGGGGAGAAGCTATAAGCAAATAAGAGGGTGTTTGGGAGTGTGTTTTAAAAGTGCTTATTGACTTATTGGCTTCTCAAGAAGCCAATAAGTTAAAAATGGTGTTTGGCAAATTCAAAAGTGCTTTTGAAACTCCTTTTCAAAACCCTTGCAAACTTGATTTTCCAAAAGTCAGGAATTCTTGACTTTTGGATTTGAAAACAGCTTATTGAGTTCAAAATTACAAAAATAATTTTCTTTTTTATTATATTTTTTTATATAATAAATTTTATTATATTATATATTTGTAAAAAAAACATTTTTTGGAAAAAATATTTTTTGTCTAAAAATAACTTATTTGTTAAAAAAAATATTTGTTAAAAAAAATATTTTTTTTGTCTAAAAATAAAGATGTCCTTTTTGGTCATTTACATGTATAAGCTAAGCCAAACACTTTTTAAAAAATAACTTATTGACTTATTGATTTTTTCTACCACAAAAGCTAATCCAAACACTTTTTTAAAAACGCTTTTTCCAAAAAGCAATAAGCCAAAAAACACTTTTAGCAAAAAAAAAAAAAAAAAAAAATCACTTTTGGACTAAAAAATACACTCTCAAACACCCTCTAAGTCAAAAATATAAGCACTCCCAAACACCATGTACACATCACTTGATTTCGATTTCATCTGCAAACCCTAAACTCTTCCACGATGACACTCACCAGATCCTTGATGATCCTGTTGCTCTTCGCTTTCTCGATTTCATCGAATTCAACCTTTCAATCCGACGAGCTTCTCATCGACGACGAAGAATTCGGTCTAGAAGGTGGCCGTGCCCCTGCAATTGACCTAACACTTTCATCATCACCATCTCCGATCCCATCTCATGTTCATATTCCTCCAAAATCCACTCGGAAGTGGTCGGTGGACTCTGAATCAGACTCCAGAGTCCAATTCGTTCTCGAACACGCGTTGGGGGATTCCTCCGAGTTCTCCGCCGCCGGCACTTTCACTGCTCGACTCAAGGCTTCTGCTAATGGCGGACAGGTATAAGTTTTTGTATTCTTGATGGTGATTTTGTGAGAAATGGTTAGGAGATATCGAGTATACGACTTTTGTTAGATTTGAATGTTACTATTGAGGCGTGTGTCGAAACTAATACACGATCTCACAGCTGATCTGAACTTTTCAGGGAATTGTTATGAAGTTTAATGTCTGTCATCTATTATTATTATTATTATTTTTAATTGAAAATTCATAGAATCCATATGAATTTCGAAATTGAATATGTTTTTTTTTTGTAATTTGATCCGGCCGACGTTGTACTACCATAGATTACCTCAAAAGCATGATATTATTGGTATTTAACTATTTATCGATGGAAGAACATGCGAGTTATCCGTTGATAGATACCAATAATCACATACTTTTGAGGTAATCAACAGGAGCGATATAACTTGGGCTGGCGTTGATCAAATAAGAAGAAGACCATATTCAACTTCGAAATTGATATGCAGTCTATAAGTTTTTGAGAATTTTTTTTGAGGACAGACATTAGACTTCATAACAATTACTACGGATTCCCTGAAAAATTTATCAAAGGTTATTAGATCCGACACAACCGTCAATAGTAACATTCAAATCTAACAAGAGTCGTATACGAGTTATCCGTTGATAGCTCAAAGTAAGGAGATGGGAATAGTTTGTGGTGCTCTATTTCTAATTATTTATTATAATGCAAAAGATAGATGAATACAATCAACAAGTGATCTATTATTTGATGTTCTTGTTGGGGTTGGTGTGGTTATGTAACAATTCAATGTGATGGAGGGGGTATCTCACTCTTACTGCCAAACATATTTAATCTTTTTCAAGACGAATCATGAAGCTCAGCATGATCAAGTCTGATTCAGCACATATATGCAATCATTCTTGTATAATTTTTTATTTTTAACACTAACTAATAACGAGTTCTTACATCTCCTGTTGTTTCGGCATCCATTATCAGATTCTTACAAAGCTTCGGTTCTCAAGGAATGATCTTACTGCAACAGAGAAGGAGAAATTCAAAGTGATCCTTCACCTACATAATTTTTTTAATTATTGTAGCTGTTTTGTTTAAATTTTAATTATTTTATGACTTAATATTTTTTATTGATAATATGTTTGTTCAGAAACTACTGGAAAACGACGATTTCTACAGAATAAGATTGCCATCTGATGTGCTAAATGCAGAAGGGAGGGACTATGTTATTTCCTCAGTGAAGGCAGTAAGTTTGAAAGTGGACTTTATGCATCTCTAACGGCTGATTTATGTAGTTTAAATTTTGCCTATGTTATAGTTTCATAGCAGAAAGAAAATTTCAACACTTCAACCATTAAATCATCTCATACATCCGTCCATTATAGATTTATAGCTCACTCCCATAAACGAACCTTGATCCCAATGTATTTGAAATGATGCCAGTAAAACCTTACTTCATTTCAAGTTTATACCTTATGTCGTAATGTTCATGTCTTTGTGTAATTAGGTTTCTGTACATTTATAGCTTCATATTTCTATGTTATATTACATATACTAATATGAATGCAAATCTGTCAAATGGTTAGCTGTCTTTACACGTTTTGTTCTAATTTCAAACATATTTTTTTGTCATACAAGTTGCTCAATCGTCTGTCTTTGTTTCTGTTTTTTCCAGAGATGTCTCCCGAAGGATGGCTTGGAGGAGCATATTCTTATACACATGGTAATTCTCCTTCTCAATAATTAGAAAAAAATTCTTTCATTAGGGTGCGTTTGGTATCATGACAGGATCACAGGACAGAACAAATGATAGAGTTTGGTTAGACAGAACTAGATAGGGCATAACAGATAAAATGACCAATTTACCCCTAATGAGTCGTTTATATATTTTAATTATTTTATGTAATTTATTAAATTATATAAAAATATCAAATACATATTCTTTATAATAAAATATATCATTAGAAAGCATAAATTACAATAAAAAAATGAATAAAATATAAAGGAGGCGTATTTGTTGTTTTAGAAGGAATTAGTTTTTATTTCGATTGCATTGGTAAAATATTAGTCTGTTGATGCAAATCAATTAGGGATTGCAATCTATTTGACCAAAATCCAAATGTATTGATTTGTATTGAAATCAATCCAACGATTCGAGAGGTTGGGCTCTCCTTACAACAGAACACAAAACACCTCTCTCCATCTGACCTTTACTTCTCTTTTATATCTCTACAGTTACTCCCTAAGTCGTTGTAACAACAACGCGGCTGACACCACCGACTACCGGCCTCTACTTATACAAAAGACTTATTTACCCTTACTTTGTTCCTCTCCTGGAATACGTAACGCCAAATCTGTTTGCATCATCTGTTCCACCGTTTTCCATGGGGTGGGGGTGGAACAAGCGTTTTTCATTTTGTTCCATCCTGTTCCCGTTTGTTTAATTGTTTCACATAAAAGTCTTGCCAAACGTGGAACAATGATACCTGTCCCGTCTAGTGTACCAAAGGCACCCTTAGGATACAAGTCAAATATCTGCTTATATTCGTTATTGTTAATCCCGTCTAATGTATGCATGTATTGTGAAGATTTATGTACTACTATTTAATGCTAAATTACTTAATTTTCAACTTTACAAGTAAACGATGCACGAGTACAACTTTTTAAAGCTGCATGTTTGAATTTATAACTAACTGATAAAGATAATCAAATACATGATAAACATCTCATTTTAAATATGGATAATCTAAAATATAATTTGGATAATCACTGAATTGTAACAGAATACTTAATTATTATTTTTATAAAATATTATATTATTAAACCTAAAATAAATTAGATCATTATTAAACCTAAATTATATTAAAAAATTAAAAAAATTAAACAATTGGATTAAACAATTTGCGAGTACACTTCTAGTGTTGATTTAATTCATTAATATAACATTGTGGCTGGTAGCTAGCTTGGTAATTATGCCAATTGGATTAATTTGTACATGCATTTCAGTTATGAATTGTAGGACGCCAAATAGCTTAGGTAAATATCGTCTTGAAGATTGCACTAATTTTTTTTTTATCATCACAGGAAGGTGTTAATATTTTGGCTGTCAGCTATGGTTCTCATGGGGCTTGCCAGCATCCTCGCCAACTGCGATTTGTAAGTTTGCACCAATCCATTTATTCATGTGTTGCGGTTGACGAATACTTAGTGGCAGGGTGGCCTGTGTTATTTCTCTTTATAAGATAGTTTAAGCTAGGGATGTCAAAAATAACTCTTCTTTTGTTATTCAAAACTCTTCTTTTTAAGAAGGTAGGAGATGAGAAGATGAGAAAACTTATTTAATATTAGGGTTTGACTAGGTATTTAATAACTTCTTATGAGGCATTAGGTCCACAAGGCGCCTCAGCCAAGGGCCCAAGGCGCAGGGCTTTATTGAGCCTCATGAATACGCCTAGCCTCAACTTTAAAAAAGCCCAACACCTTGAGCCTTATGAGTCTCAGAGCCTAGGCACGCCTCAGGCGCGCTTTTAACAACTATGGTTTCAAGGAGAAAAACCAAATATTTTACCAAGCATAACGTGTCTATATTTTATGTTTGTGTAGTTTCATAACATGACCTTTGATATATGATTGGTTGTTTTTTGTTCCAGCCTTCAAAGTGGTCCTTCAACTCTCACACAATTTTAAAGTACAATGATCAGGCGCCAAGGTGACATTTTCATGCTCTTGCTTTTGTTCACCACGTGAATACTATTATACTACCCTGCAATATATTACATCCTATTCCTAATATTTTAGCAGTGGGGCAAAGATCGCGTGTGAGAAGTTGAGTTAGTGTGAGAAGTGGATCTGAACCCTTCAATCTTCATCACTTTTAATCTCAAACCCACCCATGAATCACGCTTGATATGGGGATTGATCCGATGCATCTCGGTGCATCTCATCCTAATGTGCATCCAACAGTTGATACCACTTCTCACGCTTCTCACGTTAACTTCAATTTTTCACCGGGACCCAACCCAATGGGCTTACTGTTTACTGTATTTACTTTTGCTTTTTATTTGTTCCTAATCTCATATTTAAAGTTCTTTGTTGCAACTTAAAACAGGACTCCAACATTTTCTGAAGATATCGGTGGCGTTGAGATAGGAGATGAGGAAGGTGTAAAGCCATTGGAGAGGTCCTTTTGGGCTAGATATGTAAGAAGTCTTGTTTTGATGCTCTATTGATTTTACCATCTTATATCTTTTTGGGTGCGTTTGGTATCCAGACAGAATAGGGCAGAACAACTGTTCAACGTTTGGTAATATAGAAATAGAGAGGACATAACAGATAAAATGACCAATTTACCCCCATTGAGTTGTTTATATCTTTTATATATTTTGATTACTTTATTAAATCATGATAAAATAAATACTGTTTATAACAAAATATATCATTAGAAAGTTTTCATCAAGGCGATTAAAATGTCATGCAATAAAAAGTTTATGTAGTTTCTAATTTTTTATTTTTATACATTTGTGTATTTATTATTATTATTAGTATTTAATAAATTACATAAATTAACCAAAATATAAAAATCGTATAAACACAATATTTTGACTTTTGAGGACAACAAGTGAAAGTTTAAAGAACATAAAATAAAATAAATAAAATTTATAGAATGAATAAAATGTAAGGAGGAAGGTGTATTTGATGTTTTAGAAGAGAAGTATGTTTTGTTTTGAGGTTGTATTAGTAAAATATAGGTCTGTTCTACCTTGTTTCACTCTGTTCCATGGGGTAGGGGTGGAACAGGCCTGTTCCACTTTGTTCCACTCTGATTCTGTATGTTTCACATAAAAGTCCTGCCAAACGTGGAAGGTGATGCCTGTTCTGTCCTCTGTGCAATGTATCAAACACACCCAAATGGGAACATCTTGTGGTATTGATGAACTTGATCTTCATGATTCCCTTTATTTCAGTGGATGTACTTGATCCCACTTGGACTTATTGTGATGAACGCTGTCACCCAAGCCATGAACATGCCCGAGGAACAGGCAAGTGGTGCAGCAGGTGCTCAACCACAACAGGCAGTCGGTGCGGGTCCACGGGGGCAGAATGCAGCTGTACGGAGACGGTGATGGTAATTATCAAGTCCCACTTTTTGCATTGATACTATGAAATGCATAGCTTTAATAGGTTGGTTGTAGTATGTATTATTTTAATTCATGCATATTTGGGGGTAGTTTTGTCTTTTTGAAAAAAAGGAAGGAATGGAATTGAGTTCCATCACATATGTGATGGAATGATGAAATCCATGAACGGTGGAATCTATAGAATTCAATTGCATTCCATGTGCAAACCAAACGGTTGACTGGAGTTTGGTCAACATATTTGGCCATTCCAAATTTCCAATTCCTCCAGATACCACACGAATCCTGCTAACCAAATGCCCCCTTAATTAACAAGTGACTATAAAATTGACTCTTAATAACTGCCAGTTACAGCTAATAAATGACCAAAATACCCTTTTGTAAGTCCTCCTTGGAGAGTCATTTGGACAGGACTTGATAGGCAAGAGTGAGATAGGCGCGTGAAAGAATTATGGAAGGTTTTAAGGCTGTATTTTGACATGGGTAGTTTAGTAAATTACCAAGATTGTACCATTTCCTGATTTCATTCCACCTATTTCGGTGGAATGGGAAAAAGAAGGCAATTTTGACTTTGTCTCACTCACTCAGTTCTATGACTTCCCAGTCTAAGGGGATGTTTACTTTTTATTACATTAAGCCCTGTCCGGATAAATTTGTCTGTCTGGGAGACTAGATACCGATGGGTTTGAGGGAGGCAAAGAGAAGGTTGGATTATTTCTGTGTATTTCTGGTATTAATTTGTTTGGGGTGGCTTAATGGGACAAGTGAGGGGTCCTAGCTTATTCCATACAGTCATTTTAGCTTAATGGCTTAACGATTATGCCGTAAAGAAACACTCATGTATGGCTGAGCGAATAAGCTGCCCAGACCATTAAGCTCGTTAAGCTGTAGGTAAACAGCCCCTAGTTGTCGCACCAAAGGCGGGACAAGTTTTTCATCTGTTCTGTAATGTCCCGCTTTCCAAATGCAACCTATCTGCTTTGGCTGCATTCGTGTAGTGGATCATAATACGAAGTTATAAACCGTGTTTGATCCTTTTGGTTTAATGCCAGGATCCTGCAAGCAGCTGGCAATGGCATGGATGGTGGCGGTTTTTGTGGCGGCTTTATGGCGGCAGCGGCGGCTTCTTCCCATGCGACCGTAGATGTTGTAGTCTAATAATATGACAATCATACAGGCTTCATTACATGTCTCACTTGAATCACCCATTTTTTGTTTTAGAGAAATGATTAAAGGTATTCAGGATTCTGTTAGAAGGGATTACTTTCCCATTCGACTCTTCTTGTTTTGTTGTCTATTTCTCGATCGTTTTGTTGTAAACTCACTCGGCAATGTGAGAACTGAGAAGTGCAATTTTTGGTGAAAAGTGTGAGAATTACTTTTAAACCGTTGATCACTTTTAATCAAATACCATCCCATGATTGTGGTTTAAAAGGGAATTGATCCGGTGCATCTCATTCTAATATTTGTCCATTTCTTATTCAATGGTTGATAACCACTTCTTACGCTTCTAACATTAACCTCAACTTCTCACCGGAACCCAACCCTATATACACATATAGAGGAGGGTTGGGTTAACGTGAGAAACGTGAAAAGTGATTATCAATCGTTGGATGAGAAATGAACGTACATTATGATGAGATACATCGAGATAAGATGCACCAAATCAATTCCATTGTAAGCTGCAATTCATGGGAGTGAATTTGATTAAAAGTGATCAACGGTCTAGATCCACTTCTCACGCTTCTCATGTTAACCTCAACTTCTAACACGATCTTTCGCCTATATGGGGGAGGGATAATATGATAATCAAGGAACTAATCTCAATAGTGTGTATTCATTGATATATGTATAAATTTCATCAAAGTGTAAACACTTTTCGAATCTCCAACAAATTCTTTAAAATTTCTCTAAAATGATGAACTAAAAGTCAAAATCTCAAAAAAAAAATTACATTCATATCCAACGGATTCCTCATTTTGCATCATTTATTAAAATGTTATTTCTCTCACTAAATATTTACTTTCAAATATTTTCTATTGGTGCATTCTTTTAGTAATCATTTTAGGGGGTTATCTCCATATTTGTAGAAAAACTATTTCTTTCTGCTACTTTCTCCATTTTGAATATTGTTTTGAGGAAGCTGTTGGAGCAAAATTATAGCTCAAAATTCTCATTTTCTCCATTTTGGAAAAGTTGTTGAAAATGTTCTTAATGTTTATATTCATCAATGAATATTATATTTATATTCACTTGTATTTTGTGAATTGAGTATGTTTAGCGATGAATATATACTAAAACACTAAGGGGCCGTTTACCTAATCACTTACTCGGGTAAGTGTTTACCGGTAAAATTCATCACTATCGCTTACTTCCCAGGTAAGATTGTAGTTTATCAAAATGGCATCGTATGCAACAATTTAGCCGGTAAGCGCTAACCGTGGTAAGAGCCGTCACACTTACTTACCGGGTAGGACTCTCGGTCCTTACTTTCGACTCTCGGTCCTTGCTTCCGCTCTTACCGGGTAAGATTCTTAATCCTTGCCATATTCATCCGGTAAGCTAATGTGACTTGGTAAGCACTTACCCGGGTAAACGTTTTGTAAACGGCCCCTAATATCCCCGTTCTCAAAATATTTGTGGTTCTTATTTGAACCGTTGATCACTTTTAATCAAATGTAATGAGATTGCAACTTAGAAGGGAATTGATTTGGTGCTTCTCTTCCTAATGTGTGTCCATTTATCATCAAATGGTTTGATAGTCACTTCTCACGTTTCTCACGTTAATACCTCCACTTCTCACCGGAACTCAATCATATATATATATATATATGAGGATAACCAATTTAGACCACAAAGAAATAGTTACAAAATAAAATAAAATTTAATTTAAAATTATATTTCTCTATAACTTATATGCACATACATAATTAAATGTGTATACTACGTAAACATATTATGAACACGTTAATATAAATACTGTTATAATATGTGAAAATATTGTAACACTTTTTTATAATGTAACTAGTGTCCCAATTTCAAATATTTCACTAAACCCAGGGACCAAAATTAGAGTTTTCTCTAAATAAATCTATACCTATCTCTTGTGAACACCCAAGTACAATATTTCTTAGACCACGAGTCCCGTCTACCCACGAAACCATTGAACCTGAATGCCACATCAGCGCCACATCAGCTTTTTTCTTTCCTACCCTCCTTACCCTAAAGTGGAGTATCGCCTACCCACCGAACCCACCCCTACCCGCTGAACCCAACCCTATGTATATATGTGGATAGAGAGAGAGAGAGAGAGAGATGTTCGGGTAAGGCCGGGTTCGTGAACCCGCACGCTGCTACCCGATGTGAAGCCCGCGCCCCTCGTACCGCCTACCTCCTTACCCTCTTGCTACCCGAATAGAACCCGACCCTGGTACCCGAGAGCGGTACGCAGGGCCTTATTGTATTCACAATGTGTTCACCTTATTTACATACATAATTGTGAATGTGTGTTACCTTAGAAAGGAAAGAGATTTGTGAAATTTGATTTTTTCCCCTTAAAAATGCATTAATCATCTCTTTAATTATAACACTAATTATCTTATATTAGTACCTTAGACCTTAGGATGGATCTCACAAAATTTTGAAAATCAAACGATTAAGCCTCATATAATACATATTAGTTGTGTACCAATCTTGCAAAGAGTCCAAAAGCATTTTAAAACGATATTCTCACAACACATTTTCATAGATGAGAGCACATTTTTGTTTAAAAGACTGACAAAATGATTCCCAAGAAATGTGTTTTTTCTATTGTCATTCATATGTTTTTATTATATTTATCTGTATAAGTTCTTATTCACATATTTACTATAAGGTTGTATTTTAGGGGTATTTTTAAAATGTCCCAAGTTTATCAAAGGGCATTATTGTCACCATATGTGTAATTGTATTGAAAATTGGGATTTGTTTGATAAAAATAGTTTGGAATGGTGGTCAAAATGTTAAATTGTATATTATAGAAGACAATTCTATAATTTCTCAAAGTACAGGGGCAATATTGAAAAGTTTTGTAACATGGTCATAGTTGGAGTGTTTAGTAGCATGCCATTCCCATTTAGTCAAAACACGAATGCTTTTTTACACTTTTAAATTTAATCCCTTGTTTTGTTTATTTATTACCCGGGTAAGCAAGCGCTTACCAGTCAAATTTAAACTATCGCTTACTTACTGGGTAAGATCTTAGTCAGCCAAATCGATTTCGTATGCCACAATTCACCCGGTAAGCGCTAACCGTGGTAAGAGTCGTCGTCATCACTTACCGGGGTAAGACTCTCGGTCCTTTCATTCGTTCTTACCTAGTAAAATTTTTGGTCCTTGCCATATCAATCCGGTAGGTAATGTGACATGGTAAACGCTTATCCGGGTAAGTGTTTGGTAAACGGCCCCTTAGTTTTCCATCTCTTTGTTTAGTTTTTTATTAAGAGTTTATTTGTTAGTAGTTTAATGAGCTTATTAAAGCTTACAACTTATCCGATCAATTATATACGGTTGTTTTGGTATTAGTTTGATTATATAAAATGTGACTTATTCATTAAGCTTCTAATGGAAAGCTTTATGCAAAACCAAGTTTGCCCCTCCCAATTTATGTATATATGACCGAATAAGCTGTGAATCTCATTAAGCTCGTTAAACTGGTAACCTATGTGTGATTGATACTAAAAAACAACATTTTGCATTTTTTTTCATATAAAAACAGCGTTATAATGTAGTAACAAATGACAACAGGATAGTGCACGTAAACTCACTCGAATACCTATAATTACGTAAAAGAAATCATACGACATCATTTGGAAAAAAATACATTATGTACGCATATATGAGGCATGTAACATTTTACGATACATAACATATGGAGACCTTCGTTTAAGAACCAATAAAACTATGATAACCTTGACAAGCGGTGTATCATGTTCTATTCACATAAATTTTTTCCATCCACGACTTAAATTTAAAAATAAAATTATTTCACAATTTTATCAAATCTCTTAAATTTATTTTAGGGTAAATTTGATCTAAAATATAAAAAAATGGTTTTTTTCAATTTTTTTATTTCAACATTTATGCTATCTTGTATGCTAAAATAATAGAAAGATGAGAGAGAAGAGAAAAATCCCCAAATTTAGAAAAATCTCTATAATCCACCTTTTTAGAAAGAGAAATTATATTTTAATATTCGTGCCAATAAAAAATATTGAAGTAAAATGTTTAAAAGAGGGAAATAATGTTTTATTAATTTATTGATTATTTTAATATTATAATCAATGCTATAATTTCTAAAATAACATAGCTGTTGGAGTTGGAAATGATTTCTTTAGTGATTTCAACCTTTGATGCTCTATTTTAGAATAAATATAGCATAGGTCTTGGAGATGCTCTTACGAAACATTAATCAAGAAAATATTATCGGGTCGTTTATCTTACCAAATGAATATATAATGATTGATAATCTTATATGGTAAGAGATATGACAAGATGCGATAATCTTATTTCGTTAGCGATTCCTACTTTTTACGTCATTTGATGACCGGAAATCTTAAAGTAAGCGAAAGATGTGACTTTTTCCCTGATTAATTTTTGAGAAATGACCCTTAGGCCACCCGTACCGCCCTCGGGTACGGGATCGGGTAAGGCCGAGGTGGCAATCAGGGTTAGCGGGTAAGAGCGGGTAAGGGGTACCGGGGGGGGGGGGGGGGGGTAGGGAGCGGGTAAGGCCATCGGGTTCATGAACCCGCACATACCCGATGTTTTTGGTTTTATTTTCATAGGGTTGGGGTTCAGCGGGTAAGAGTGGGTTTGGTGGGTAGGCGGTACTCCACTTTAGGGTAAGGAGGGTAGGAAAGAGAAAAGTTGATGTGGCGCTGAGATGGCAATTGAGTTCAGTGGGTTCATTGGGTAGGCGGTACTCATGGTCTTATTGAAACAAAACATATTCCATAGATTTCATTTGAAAATAACATATTATAAAACATAAAATATATGTAAACATTTCATAAAGATAAAACAATTGTTTTACATACATTCACAACAAATTTACAAATATAATATTATTATTTAAACCTTTAGTGGCATTTGATATGTATATATCATTGGACAATACATGACATGACAAAGTAGAACTGTACAGGACATGACAAGAGGGTATAACTGGACAGGACAAACGTCTGTCTGATGTTTGGTACGACTAGGACCAGATAGGATATGACTATACAATTTACCCTAAAAGTTGTCTGATGATTTTATATATCATATAATAGTAATAATTGACACAAATAAAATATATATTTAAATAATTTAACTTATAACCATTCTTATATTTTTACATAATTTTCATATACATAAATACATATATAAATAATAGTACGAAATTTGAATGAAGAGTCCGAAATAGTTGATAGTAGTTCGGAAAAAAAAACCGATCCGTACAAATGAAATACTATGTTTGATTCAATTTGGAATATCTTTTATGAATTGGCAGATGCATATATGCAATGACAAGTAGAGGTAAAGGTGGTTGGCGAACGACAGTGGTTGTAGATGATGTGATGGTGGAGGAGGTAGTCATGGCCGATGTGGCGGACATTTTAGATACTAGTGGGCGACGATGGGTGGTGGTGATCGGTGGAGGTGTCGACGATGGTAATGGTGGCGACGATGGTTCTCGAGGTGGTAGAGGAGGTTGTTGTAGTGGAGGAAGAGGTGGAGTTGGTCGACGGTGGTTGGCGGGGGCTACCGGTAGCCGCCAATGGTGGGGGTGGTGGTGATGACCATCAAAACAAACATCCTATTAGGGTTATGTATCAAATGAGGGTAAATCAATAATTTTTTTTGTTTACGACTCACTTTATCGCATGTTGTTCCACCTATTTTGGTGGAACAAGAAAAAACTATTTTTGTCCCACCTTGTCCTACCCTGTTCTAGTCCCCGTCCCATGTTGTGTCAAACGTGGGACAGTGAATTTTTGTCCAGTCCCATGTTACGCCAAACATGAGACATTGATTGTTGGCTCCTCTTGTCTTGTCCCATGCACCAAACGCACTCTTAATTCACAACAATAAAAATACAAAATATATATATATATATATATATATATATATATATATATATATATATATATATATATATATATATATGTTGTAGGATAAGTGTGCCATCGTCTAAAGGATATGACGATATAGATAGAGATAAACATATTAGAGATAGGTTAGATTTTATAGTTATCTACTTGTATCTCATTCCTATTTAAAGAACTTATGATTAATGAGAATTACGATTCATTCTCTCTATTATATTCTTGTTCTGTTTCGTTTTTCCTTTAACACGTTATCAGCACGTATTCTCTATGAATATTATCAAATTTGGCACTAGACCTGAATCGTTGTTTATGTTACGAAATAATCTCTTGTACGCTACAATTATGTCAATTAAATCAGGTACGTTTTCGATTCTTGTATATTTTGATTAACAAAACTTGATGGCAAATCTTTCATATTTATTCATGTTTATAAATAAAGCCAGAAAAAGTAAGAATTGAAAAAAAAAGTATTGTTTAATTTTGTTGTTTACGATTTATTATGTAAAAAAGAATATTGTTCTTGATGAATAACATTGCCCCCGAGGATTCTTGCTCTTTTAAAGGAAATCAATCATCCAATTCGTTAATTGTATTTTAATTTAGTTTTTTTTCTTAGTGTTTTCGATTCTTTAATCTATTTTATCTGGGGTTTAATTGTTCTTCAAATATTTGCTTGTCATGTTAATAAAAATTTGGGTTTTTTCCTTCTTTCCGTCATCCATCCACAAAAAAAATGATGGATTTTTTTTGTGATGATTCGGTGAAGAAGTTTTTACCTTTTTGATCGGATCTAGCTTTTAATGAACATGTTTAATTTTATTATGAATTAAGTTTTAGAACCTTTTTCATATTTTTGCTGATAGAATTTACTTTAAATATATAATTTCCTACTCTAAATATAAAATAATTGTTTTTTTTATTCATAGTGTTTGTATTTCGTTGGTAATGAATAATGCATGTGTTTATTTATTTAAAAAAAACCTTACATAACATTATTATTTTAACAATATATTATATAACAAACTATTATGAATTTGAATAATTAAGTCTAATATATTTGATTAAAAACTTACCATTATCTATTGAACCATTATTATCTAAATTGACTAACACGATTTCTTTTACATAATTTTATTTTAGCATATTGTTATATATATTCAATTTCAATTCAATCTTATTATTGAAACTAGGTTCGAACCGTGTGTTACACGGGATAATTTAAAAAAAATTAAATTATGCCAGAAAACTTATCAACTATTACGAAAGATTAATTTAAAATGAATTGATGGTAAACATAACAATTTGACTTTGAAAATATCATTAACTAACTATCTGTTGATAACTGATATTATGTAGTTCAATTAAAATTAGAGGAAATAATATAATCATGATTAAGAAAGTATAAATAATTAAATATGCTATACTAAAATATTTGCATATTTATATTTTTGAAAAATGTTCGAACTCATAATCAAAAAGTCAGTTGATAAGTATATTTTTTTCCAAGTAATTAAATCTTTTATGATAATTCTAAGGGTGTTTCATTGACAGAAAGAAATTTGATAGAGTTGTAATTCGTCGAAGGAATTCGACTTTGAAGTAAAAATTGATATGAAATTGCAAAAAGAAAATCACAACAATTTAGTGATTATTTGTATTAAATCACATACTAATTTCAACAAATCCCATACTAATCACGACACATTAATTCGTATATATTTATGATATTTAATAATATATGTAAATCCAAAAATATTCAATATTAGATTCATTTCGAAGGTATTGACGAAGCGATTACAATGGTATAATTTGTAAAAAATAAAAATGTTTTTAATGCATTTTAATTCATATACATTATTTATGTTAATATGATAAGAGTCTAAAATGAAAAATAAAAAAGTAAGAGATTAAAAGTAAACTATATACTTAATTATAAGGGTAGTAAATGTAACGTATATATTAAAATTTTTGAATTAAGGAGAGATTTAAGGAGGAGTGAATGTGAGTGTGCTAAATGAACTTATAATGTAAACTGCGTTCAGATACATGTTTAGGCGGGAAAATACTGAAGTCGACTCACCAGAAGACGACACGTGGCATGCTAGTTACTTATTTATTATATGTATAGATTAATATTTATATATTTAATTATGAATCAAATTATTATCATTATTATTGGGTTTGTTAAAAATTATCCTCTATCTAATTTTTCTTGGAGCTATTAATATTTAATTTTGTTATTGATTTAATTTGAATTTGAACCTAAAAATTGTCATTATCTATCGATGAGACCATCATTATCTTAATTGTTTTAGTTGATTAATATGTTTTTATATAATTTTATTTTAATATGTTGTTATTGATAATGTACATTGAATTAGGATGCTTAATCTTTATTTATTTATTTAAATTGTTTTAACTTGGTATTACAATGTGTAGTAATCCTTCTATAGCTTTAGCTTTAGAAATTGCCTTATTCACATAATATTCATGAGTTCCTACTCATTAATTTCAATCTTATAAATAATTTTTGGAAGTTACACTTCCAACTCCCTTATATTTGGTATTTTACCTAAAGATCTATAAATACTATTAAGATGTTAAGTGAATTTGACTTTATGTCAAAACTAATATTTATTTGTCTAATGGCAAAATCTTTTAAAATACTAAAACATTAAAATTGGCTCCATATGCGAATCTCATATTCATTTTGGCCTCATGCCAAAAGCTCTACAATTAACAGTTTGATCTTTAAGTTAAATAAATCACAATATATTGATTGGATTTTGTCAAACGAGTATAAATAGCCCTAAGGTTTGTAGGGACTTAAGAAATCCATGTGATTCCCCTACTACCTGGAGATCCAATAGATTGAGTGGTTTCTTTTCCCAAATTGATGAAGTATTATCAACAAAATGTAAGCATATAAAAATCCAATACTATTATGATAATGAAATTTCATGCATAACATAATAAGTATCAACCATAATTCACTATTTTAGAAAATAATATGTTTATCTCCATTTTCTACGACATCTTTGAATCAAAAGTACTTGATTATCATAAGATAGGTTCGAAAAAACACGAGAAAATACGCAAAAGTCATCGAACCATTTTGACCCTAAAGAAAAAAAACTAGATGTTAAGATACAATTAAATACTTTAAAATTTTTGAGACGATACATCAGTCACAACCTCCAGAGAGAATAACTAGAAACCCCCAAGAACCGTGGGTAGTCCCAAAAAGGAAATTCGGGAATATTCAGTACCATATACTTCTCAAACTAATCATATAGTGGAAAGAAACCTACTTACTTGATTACAAGAAGGTAACTGATTTTGACAAAGAAATGTGATGTCTCAAAATGCATCTCAATCTTTGTGGCAAGGAACTCACAAAAGATTATGCGAATCATAACATCTTTTCATCTTTCCTATATCACCAATCATACTAATGAAACAGTATAAGCTGCAATATAACCTTTAACAAACTCATTAATGTAACAATCCAAATTTAATAAACTGAAATTTGTAACATTACAACCAAATACGGTCCCAAAGTTTACAATTTACAATACTTTCTACTCTAAGTTCGCAGCGGATAACACACTCACAACTGAGATGCTACAGGAAGCCCGACGAAAATCTACAAGTCTTCACTATACTCTAGCTCTTCTACACGCCCTAACCTTCCATCATCACCAGATGAAATCCCAAACACGACTATCACCTGAAAATGGTTTTAGTTTTTGAAAAACGAGGGTTAGACAATGAGGTCTAGTGAATTCCCTCTTAAAACAATTTCACACACATAGTAGTATAAAACATTTAACCATTATAAAATAATCGGAAATCCAATTTAAAAGCTCGACTCCACAGAAGGGGACATGATTTTCATCACCTTACTAAGCCAGGTACGACATTCGTTTCATCACCTTACTAAGCCAGGTACGGCATTCGTTTCATCACCTTACTAAGCCAGGTACGGCATTCCTTTCATCACCTTACTAAGCCAGGTACGGCATTCAGGACATCCACAGTAGATCCCCTCAGCACTCGGTCAATGCCGTATCCGTGTACACTCAAAACGGATTCGAGGCACACGGACCGAATTGTCCACCGAAAATACTCAACCAACCCTGTCTGACACCACTGTACAACCCGACTTCACACATAGCAACAACATCGCGAGAACATGTAATCGACATTCGCGTATAAATGAACGTATAAACAACTTGCATGCATTAGTAAACATTTCCATGTCAATGTGTGTAACAACCCGTTTCTGTCAAGTGCATAGTTTGGTGGCCAAAGTGGAAGAAATGGAAGTTTTATTCAAGGGGCTGTTTTGAAAATGTGGGAGCTATAAAAAGGACCAGATCCCTAGGGTTACTAATCATTTGTTTTTGCGAGCGGCTGAATACTGGAAGAGAAGGAACAGTGAAAGGAGGACTGGGATTGCGATTTCTTGAGGAAGAGGCTCTACTAGGTAAGGAATCTTAATTCCCTATTACTCTCCATGTAATCTGATAGTTAGATAAATCATATTCCAGACTGTATTCCATATTTTAGCTGGGTTTGTGGATAAGAACACTGTGGAGAGTTTTAGCTCTCGATTGGGATTGTAATCTAATGAAAATCCTTGGGCTAGGAAATTGTGTTGTCTAAGGAGTACAATAGAACGATTTGGGTAAGAGTGTTGTGTTAAAATCTCAGCTTACTGGACTCCCTAGGAAGAAATCGAGTATGGAAGCGGTTAAGGTTCGTCCCTGTTCGGGTACCGGGAGTTCAGGGTACCGGGAGTCGGCATACCGGGAGTCGGCATACCGGGAGTCGGCATACCGGGAGTCGGCGGACCGGGAGTCGGTACCGGGAGTCGGCATACCGGGAGTCGGCAGACCGGGAGTCGGCAGACCGGGAGTCGGTACCGGGACTCATGGGTTGCTGGGACGAAACTTGTTGGGCCAAAGAATATGTGGGCCAAGAGATGCTCCGGTGGACTTAGAATTTGCTAGGGCTTAGCATGCTTTTAAAAGAGATCCGTTATGGAGTAATGATCCAAATTTATTTTAGAGACCGAGTAAGAAGATAGACTTATGATCATAATTGAGTGGCATCTAATTAATTTATAATTATTAACTAGGTGTACGGACGGAACGAGATACGAGGTTAGAAAGGAGTTGCTATCAGGTGAGTTCCCTAAACCCTTTTTACGACGCGAAGTGATAAATGTTTCTTTTACTGAGTATGGTTTATCGAGCATGAAAAGTATGAATTGATTTACATGATTTTCATGAATGATCTTATCTTAAACAAAAGAGGTGTTTAGCATGACATTGTGAAAGATATGATCTATGAAAAGTATATTTTACATGTTTGCATGAGCATATGTGTACACTATGTGGAGTCGGTCTGCACTGTGGGATCTAAGAGAGGTTCTCGGGGTCTTAGGACTCTTGGTTATGTATGATAGACCGGTAGGGTGGAATTTGTTTTCATCCTATTCGGTAGAGGGGGATCCGCGGGGATTCCAAGTGGCGAGAAGGGAGTCTGCTGGGGCCCTGATCGCAATATGTTATGTGATCCACAACACAGTGCAGCACCATGTATGATGATATGTTACAGATTATTTATAAGTCTTTCAAATGTTTTCCAACTGTTTAAATATGTTGTTTTTGGAGGGAATTCACTAGACCTTTGGTCTAACCCTCACATTCAAATTAAACTATTTTCAGGTAAGCGCGTAACAGGTCCTTCCCAATAAGAACTAGGGAAGGAGACAAAAGAGGCATGGAGCTTAGAGAGACTCCAGTTTTGGATATGGTAGTTCAGATAGTGCTCGACTGTGGAATGTAGAGACTTCCGCTGTCAATTTTGCGTAGTTTAGCTCATTGAAGTTTTAAAAGGACAAGTTTATTTATGTAATTCGAATACCTATGTTATGTTATCGTATGATTATGAAGTTGGGACGTTACAAATGGTATCAGAGCCATAGTTTAAGGGATTTAGGTGACCATTAGGGCCTAAACTTAAACTGTAAGATGAGGAACACAGCCGAGACATAGGATTGACTCTAGGAACGATCACTATATATGCGCTAGGGAATATGGTGCCAAGGACAAACGTGTAAGGTAAGTTTGGGATTACACCTGGCCAGTGTGATTACGAACTTACAGGTACGCGTGCGTGCTTAAACTTACCTTATGTAGCAAAATTGTTGTGTCTCTTCTAGCAAAGGTTAATTGTTGTTTTCTTTCAGCGTTAGTGAAATGGCTGGGAGAACCTTGAGGAGTAGGTCGGCACCTGCTGTGCCAAGGAATCAAGAGGACGAGGTACTAGAGAATGGACCGGTGGAGCCGACAAGGGCAACTGTTACCCGTGGAAGGGGAAGAGGTAGGGGTCGTGGAAGGGGTCGGGGAAGAACACCCCGCCGGGCCGCCACCCAAGTGGCCGGGGATGGGGGAGACCCGAACCTGAGAACGACTCGTGCTACTAGAAGGACGAGAAGTGTGGAAGCCCCCGTTCATCAAGAAGACTCTCTTCAGGAGAGTTCAGCTTCTGCCAGGAGGGTAACACAACCAAGGGGACGGGGTCGAGGCCGCGGGTCTACTTTCGTCACCCGAGAGAACCTAGCTGCTGAACTGGGAAAATTTCAGGAGACCCTGCAAGCTCTCCTGACCAAGCAGAATGAGTCAGCCTCGGGAAGCAAAGACGCAAGCGAGAACAAGTAGAGTGTAGAATTGTCAAGCCCAGTAGAGACTGGTAATGGGAGTCACTCAAAGGAAGATTCTCTAGTGGTGAATGAGTTAGCAGCTAAAGGGTGCAGTTACAAGGCCTTTGCCTCATGCAAGCCCCCTACTTTTAAGGGCGAGTACGACCCTATCTTGGCGATGAAATGGGTGAAGGAAATGGAACTGGTCTTCGATACATGCAAATGTGCTGATGGGGATAGGGTAATGTTCGCCTTGTCCATGCTGAAATCTGATGCAGTTTACTGGTGGGAGGCTGAGACTGGGGGAAAGGGTTCGGCAATGGCAAAGGGAATGTTGTGGGAAGCGTTTGTGGACAGGTTCAAAGCTCAGTTCTGCCCGCTCACGGCAGTGAAAAGATTGGAAGAAGAATTCTTGGGGTTGGAACAGGGTAGTATGACAGTGCGAGAATATACTACAAA
Organism: Saussurea involucrata; assembly: GCA_033807775.1. NCBI lineage: Eukaryota > Viridiplantae > Streptophyta > Magnoliopsida > Asterales > Asteraceae > Saussurea > Saussurea involucrata. The sequence continues at coordinate 2,892,910 of CM066319.1, forward strand.
GTTCATCGAGAAATCTCGCTTCGCAGATCTTTATGTGCCAACAGAAGAACGTCGAATGGAACGTTTCATTCACGGATTGAAGGGCAGCATCCGAGAACTAGTTCTGACAAGAAACCCCACTACTTTTCAAACGGCCATTAACACGGCCAAACTGATCGAAAAGGAAAAGGATCGTCAGATGACTGAGAAGGGCGGTGATAAACGTAAATGGGATGGGCCGAGTAATGATTCCAGAAAGGGGAAAGTGTTCCGACCAGAAAACCGTTCTAGTAAGGGTCCAACCAGCAGACCGTGTAGTAAGTGTAACAGAGTACACCGGGGAGAGTGCATGGCAAGTTCAAACTCATGCTACCGGTGTGGGGTGCCCGGTCATATGTCAAGGGATTGTCCCAAGGGAAAGACATGTCATCAGTGTGGGGCGATGGGTCACGTACGGTATGATTGTCCACAGTTGAAGAGGGATGGATCAGCTCAGTACGGGAGCCGTCAAGGGGGAAGAAGCAGTGATAAGGGGGCAGAACCGGCGCGTCCGAAGGGACGTGCGTTCCGCATGACTGCGGAAGAGGCAGAGGAAATTTCAGATGTGGTGGCAGGTACGTTTCTAGTGAACTCTCTATGTGCCAAGGTGTTATTTGATTCCGGAGCAAATCGCTCCTTTGTATCGCATGCTTTTATGAAACGTTTGGGGGTGAGGCCTAGACGCTTGGAGAGAGCACTAGAGGTAGAAACCGCGAATGACAATTGGGTGTATGTTAAGGAGGTAGTAGAGGATTGTGTCATAGATATAGAAGGGAGGTTGGTGTCAATGAGATTGTATCCCATGGCAATGGGAGAGTTCGACATAGTGTTGGGAATGGACTGGTTAGCAGCAAACGAAACGACTATCGTTTGTAACAAGAAATTGATCAGGGTTCGGTTACCTGATGGGGATACCGTAGTGATTTATGGGAATCGCCGTAATAGAACTACTAGTCTTATCTCCATGTTTAGGGCTACTAAAAGTTTGAGGAAGGGGTGTCAAGGGTTCTTGGCGTACGTGTTGGACGTCAAGAAGGAGAAGCGTGGGATGGGTGATGTACGGGTGGTAAATGAGTATCCGGAAGTATTTCCGAACGACTTGACGAGCCTACCTCCGGATCGTCATATCGAGTTCAGAATTGATTTGATGCCCGGAGCTGCGCCTATTGCCCGCGCACTGTATAGATTGGCGCCGTCTGAGATGAAGGAAATGATGACTCAATTACAAGAGTTGTTAGATAAGGGATTTGTTAGACCGAGTACGTCTCCGTGGGGAGCACCTGTGCTATTCGTGAAGAAGAAGGACGGTACTATGCGAATGTGCATAGACTACCGAGAACTCAACAAATTCACGATCAAGAACAAGTACCCGATACCTAGGATTGATGACCTGTTCGATCAGTTGCAAGGAGCCAATTACTTTTCCAAGATAGAATTGAGGTCAGGTTATCATCCGCTCAAGGTACGGGAGGAGGATGTGCCGAAGACTGCCTTTAGAACCAGGTATGGACACTACGAATTCTTGGTGATGCCATTCGGGTTAACCAACGCCCCGACAGCGTTCATGGATTTGATGAATAGGGTATGCCAACCCTATTTAGATCAGTTCGTGATAGTGTTCATAGATGATATCCTGATATTCTCAAAGTCGGAAGCGGAGCACGCTAGCCACCTTCGTACAATTCTCGAGTTATTGAAGCAAGAGAAGTTGTATGCGAAGTTTTCCAAGTGCGAGTTCTGGCTGAGGGAAGTGCAGTTCCTCGGGCACGTGGTGTCTGAGAAGGGGATCATGGTCGATCCAGCTAAGATTGAAGCCATCCGAGATTGGGAGCAACCTAAGAATCCGTCAGAAGTTCGAAGCTTCCTCGGGCTGGCGGGGTACTACCAGAAGTTTATCAAGGACTTTTCGCGTATTGCCACGCCACTGACCTCTTTAACGAAGAAGAATGTCAAGTTCGTCTGGCTAGAGAAACAAGAAGAGGTGTTTCAGAAATTGAAGGATATGCTGAGTAGCGCTCCGGTTTTGTCATTACCGGACGGTTCGGGCGATTTCGTGGTTTTCAGTGACGCGTCGAAACTCGGCTTGGGATGCGTACTCATGCAACGAGGTAAGGTGATCGCTTATGCCTCCCGGCAGTTAAAGGATCACGAGACTCGTTATCCTACGCATGATTTAGAATTGGCGGCGGTGGTTTTTGCCCTGAAGATTTGGCGACATTACCTGTATGGGACGAAGTGCCAGATCTTCACGGACCACAAGAGTTTATGTCATCTCTTTGATCAGAAAGAGTTGAATATGCGCCAAAGGAGATGGATTGAATTGTTGACCGACTACGACTGTAAGATCGAATACCATCCGGGGAAGGCAAACATGGTGGCGGACGCTTTGAGCCGTAAGGAACGAGGTGAAACCCCCAGGATTGTGGCTATGAGGGCCGAGGTCACATTCAATCTGTTAGCTGAAATAAAGAAATGGCAGGTTGAAGCACTCGAAACCGAAAATCTTAAGAAGGAGAGAATGTTAGGACAAGCGTCCATGTTAGAGGAAGATAGTCGAGGGGTGAAATGTCTGAATGGGAGGATCTGAGTTCCGAAACTCAGAGAGCTCCGAAAGCTGATTCTTGAAGAAGCTCACAAGTTGAAGTACTCGATCCACCCCGGAACTAATAAGATGTACGGAGACCTGCGACGAGACTACTGGTGGCCCGGACTGAAGAAAGACGTGGCCCATCTAGTAGAGACTTGCATGACGTGTTCGCGTGTGAAGATTGAACATCAAAGACCGTTCGGAAAGCTTCAGTCGTTAGAGATACCAATGTGGAAATGGGACCAGATCACGATGGATTTCGTGACCCATTTGCCTAGAACTCCAAAAGGTTTTGACGCTATATGGGTAATTGTGGATCGTCTCACCAAGTCGGCACACTTCCTACCCATACGAGAGTCTTACTCGTTGGAGCGGTTAGCAAGGTTGTACATCGACGAGATCGTAACCCGTCATGGTGTACCCTCGTCGATTGTATCTGACCGAGATAGCAGGTTTACCTCCACGTTTTGGAGGAGCTTTCAGAGAGAAATGGGATCACAAATCAAGATGAGTACCGCTTATCACCCTCAGACCGACGGTCAGGGTGAGAGGACGATCCAAACGTTGGAAGACATGTTAAGAGCTTGTGCCTTAGATTTCCAAGGCTCTTCGGAAAGGCATCTACCTTTGATCGAGTTCGCTTATAATAATAGCTATCACTCGAGCATCAAGGCAGCACCGTTTGAGGCGCTTTACGGTAGAAAATGTCGGACACCGTTGTGTTGGAACGAAGTCGGAGAGAGACGGTTAGCGGGGCCAGAAATTGTACAACTGACTTCGGATAAGATAGTTCAAGTACGGGAAAGACTGAAGGTCGCCCGCGACCGACAGAAGAGTTATGCGGATAGGAGGCGGAAAGACATTGAATTTCAAGTCGGAGATCATGTCCTGTTAAAGGTATCTCCTTGGAAAGGAGTGGTACGATTTGGAAAACGTGGGAAGCTAAGCCCACGTTACATCGGACCGTTCGAGATTACGGAACGGGTTGGAGAAGTGGCTTATAGGTTGGACCTACCGGAAGAATTAAGTAGTATTCATAATGCGTTCCATGTGTCTAATCTAAGGAAATGTCTAGCCGACGCGACTAAAGCTGTGCCGTTGAATGACATTCAAGTGGACGAGAAATTGAACTTCGTAGAGGAACCTGAAGCAATCACGGATGTTAAGGTAAGGAAGTCGCGGAACAAGGAAACCAGGCTGGTCAAGGTGCAATGGCGTCATCACAAGGGCCCGGAGGCTACGTGGGAATTAGAATCGGCTATGATGGCGAGGTACCCGCATCTCTTCCAATGAGGAATTCTGGGGACGGAATTCTTTTAAGGAGGGAGTGTTGTAACAACCCGTTTCTGTCAAGTGCATAGTTTGGTGGCCAAAGTGGAAGAAATGAAAGTTTTATTCAAGGGGCTGTTTTGAAAATGCGGGAGCTATAAAAAGGACCAGATCCCTAGGGTTACTAATCATTTGTTTTTGCGAGCGGCTGAATACTGGAAGAGAAGGAACAGTGAAAGGAGGGCTGGGATTGCGATTTCTTGAGGAAGAGGCTCTACCAGGTAAGGAATCTTAATTCCCTATTACTCTCCATGTAATCTGATAGTTAGATAAATCGTATTCCAGACTGTATTCCATATTTTAGTTGGGTTTGTGGATAAGAACACTGTGGAGAGTTTTAGCTCTCGATTGGGATTGTAATCTAATGAAAATCCTTGGGCTAGGAATTTGTGTTGTCTAAGGAGTACAATAGAACGATTTGGGTAAGAGTGTTGTGTTAAAATCTCAGCTTACTGGACCCCCTAGGAAGAAATCGAGTATGGAAGCGGTTAAGGTTCGTCCCTGTTCGGGTACCGGGAGTTCAGGGTACCGGGAGTCGGCAGACCGGGAGTCGGTACCGGGACTCATGGGTTGCTGGGACGAAACTTGTTGGGCCAAAGAATATGTGGGCCGAGAGATGCTCCGGTGGACTTAGAATTTGCTAGGGCTTAGCATGCTTTTAAAAGAGATCCGTTATGGAGTAATGATCCAAATTTATTTTAGAGACCGAGTAAGAAGAGAGACTTATGATCATAATTGAGTGGCATCTAATTAATTTATAATTATTAACTAGGTGTACGGACGGAACGAGATACGAGGTTAGAAAGGAGTTGCTATCAGGTGAGTTCCCTAAACCCTTTTTACGACGCGAAGTGATAAATGTTTCTTTTACTGAGTATGGTTTATCAAGCATGAAAAGTATGAATTGATTTACATGATTTTCATGAATGATATTATCTTAAACAAAAGAGGTGTTTAGCATGACATTGTGAAAGATATGATCTATGAAAAGTATATTTTACATGTTTGCATGAGCATATGTGTACACTATGTGGAGTCGGTCTGCACTGTGGGATCTAAGAGAGGTTCTCGGGGTCTTAGGACTCTTGGTTATGTATGATAGACCGGTAGGGTGGAATTTGTTTTCATCCTATTCGGTAGAGGGGGATCCGCGGGGATTCCAAGTGGCGAGAAGGGAGTCTGCTGGGGCCCTGATCGCAATATGTTATGTGATCCACAACACAGTGCAACACCATGTATGATGATATGTTACAGATTATTTATAAGTCTTTCAAATGTTTTCCAACTGTTTAAATATGTTGTTTTTGGAGGGAATTCACTAGACCTTTGGTCTAACCCTCGCTTTCAAAATTAAACCATTTTCAGGTAAGCGCGTAACAGGTCCTTCCAAATAAGAACTAGGGAAGGAGACAAAAGAGGCATGGAGCTTAGAGAGACTCCAGTTTTGGATATGGTAGTTCAGATAGTGCTCGGCTGTGGAATGTAGAGACTTCCGCTGTCAATTTTGCGTAGTTTAGCTCATTGAAGTTTTAAAAAGACAAGTTTATTTATGTAATTCGAATACCTATGTTATGTTATCGTATGATTATGAAGTTGGGACGTTACAATGTGTAATAAAACCTTTCAAAACGTTTAATCATGCCATCATGCTCGTAACCATAATCAGTTATGAAAAAACTTTCGCAAACATTTCATTCACACAAAGAAGGTAAGGGAACTCACCTTAGCCTTAGCACCTCGACACACGCTCCGGGACACACTTTAGCTCAAACCGAACACCTGAATTGAACGTCATAAGAATGGTGTTAAACCATCTAATTACATCCCAAAACATCCCTACTAAGCCCCTAAAACAAACCCCCAAACGATGCCTCGATTCTAGACCCGAAACGCGAAGCGAACCGAAGAAGGTGCACAAAACAGGAACTTGCGCCACTTTCCACGCGGTTTGCAAACCGCGGGACAAACCGCGCAACTTCCTGTTCGTCCCTCCCAAGACTGCACAACAATTTCAGCCCAAAATCTCAACTCCAAAACCCCCAAAATGCTTCAAATCGATTGTAAACCTCCAAAATGAAATAATGGATGTTCTAAACCTTTTCCCACAATTCTCAATCATCAAAACATCATTTAATCTAATGAAATCCAACCAAAACCCAACCATTGATTCATGATTTAAAACCCAAAAGCTCAAAACTCAAACCATAGGGAGAATGGTGATTATCAAGCAAAGATGATGAAATTACTTAATGACCTGCTCAAAATCATAAGGGAATCATTCCCAAAATCATTTGTTTCCCTTTTCCATTGATTAAAACTTAACTACTCATGGTTCACAAAACCCTAATCTACAAATCAACACACTCAACTATGAAGAAAGGAATGGAGTTCATACCTTGAAGAAGATGAAGTTGTAGCTCCTCTTGATGCTACCCTTCTTCCTCACCTCCCACAATGGATGAGCTCTCTTCTCCTCTTCCAAATTCTCAGCCGACACTATCAAGAAAATGAGGGTTTCAACTTATTTATTTTCCTGATTTCACACCCTTGAACACTTAAGTTCCAAGTTTCACACTTTGGCCCCCATTATTTTATTTACTCTAACCTTTGCAAGAAGAAGCAAATATGGGGTGTTACAATTAACTTAATGCAAGTGGCTAAGAGTTGTAGCAATGTTTTTTTTAAACGCTAGACATACCCGGATAAAGAAAATTCTTGGGGTTAATATGGCAAGCGTTGGAGGTGGAAAGAACTCCAAAGGATAGTGAGTTGAACATATTAATCCACACACATATGCTAAATATGTACCATATGGTCAAGGTTGTGGAAAGGGTCAAATTCATAGAAAGAGTCGGGAACGAACTCCTAATAGAAAATGGAACAAATTATAAATGAACTATGTCATATCTAAGATTGTTTGAGTATAAGTTTATTTGAATATATATTCTAACTATCAAATTAATCGCATTTGCGTATATATGTATATATATATATACATGAGTTTATAGTCATTATAAATGTAAATAAATACATCAAAAACAATTGCAAAACTCTCAATGTTCTTCGTTCCATGTAGGAATGTACCGAGGAGAACTTGATTGTTTTTGTGACATATCATACAATCATAAGAAATAGATTGTTATTCATTGAATTAATAATTCCTCCAAACACTTAGACGATGGACTGCCACAAGATCAATCACTAAAGCACTATATTAATAGAAACCTTGTTAAGATATTTGTACCAATGGAAAATCATATTATAAGAATGGAAATGGGTATATGTACATCAACTCTAATGATATGAAAGCAACGTATATTAGAGAATTTAATGTATCAATTTAATGGATTATCTATGTCATTAAATCATATTTTGTCACAAATTAAGAACTTTGGGATAATGACACATATATGTTTCAGCATGACCACGTGGGACACCATGGTCATGACATAGTGATCCATGTATTGCAAAATACACTTAGATACATTCTCTTTCGAGTGAAAAACAAAACGATGGAATTAACCAAATTGCATCTGTTGACTTCTACTGCACAAGAAGCAACACCACCATCATAATATGCCCTCTCTAATACCTAGAACTTTTATACCCTGATCCTTAGCCAAAACAGGAATGAGACCATCCTAAAGCTAAGGACATAATATAAAAATATTTCATTCTTACAATGAATACAATGTGATTTATGGACATAAACATCCAGAATGCGGGCCATTAAAGTACTTTATGGTTATGGTTTGGACACGATGAACACGTGTCGTATTATAGTCCACATGAAATGTTGCACTCCTACATTAATTATACGTTTAAGGACTCACAACCCTGATTCTTTATCATCAAGTCTACATGACTTAGAATGCTGGAGAATTTACATCATAAGGATTTGATGATTATTGCATTTGTACCGCATGCGTATATATAAAATGGTCTCGTAGAATGATAAAAGTTGTCATCAAAAGAATTTAGATGGTAGCTAGGGCATTGGTTATGCACACCAATTTATCCACATCTGCATGGGGTAATGCAATATTACATGCAACTTTACTTATTCGTGTTTAGACCCACAACCAACCAACCAAACTTATACGTACCAGTTGGTAACTGGATATAAGCCTGATATTTTACATTTACGTATGTTTGGTTGTGTTGTGTATGTGCCAATTACGCCCCCACAGCGTACCAAAATGGGTCTTAAAGACGATTCATCAAATGTTGGATATGAACCCCCAACAATTATCCGCTAATTAGAACCCTTGACGAGTGATCTCTTTACCGCTAGATTTGCGGGTTGTCATTTTGATGAGACAACCTTCCTGTCGTTAGGGGGAGATATGAAAAAGGATTTTCCATGGGAACGACAGGAAGTGTCATTGAATATTTCAATTGTGTCTCATTTTGATCCCTAAAAACTTCACAACGTAAAGTTGAAGTCAAACGAATCAGACTCGATACCTGATACGTTTAATATTATCTAGATTGACAATATCACATATACGAGCTGCAAATATACTCGCAAGGTCAAAATTCCCCAAACAAGGGCACAACGTCGCTGGAAGTACGTTGCAATCACACATGGTGGAGGTGTGGTTGAGGTCGTAGCTCCCAAAAGGAAATGGGGGAAGCTAATTGGTTCGATAGATACTTGTCTAAAGGAAGAGAAAAGTAAGGCACAACTATATATCATCAATACATGAGATTATCTCTGATTAAATCTATGTCTATGAATCATTATTGGAGGACGCTCCGAAGTTAATACTGATTCCAGAGATCAAAGAAATCTCAAATGAATATGAGTCGATGGACAAATCATACATACTCAATGATGATATATTTGCATATACCGTTGCTTATGAGATAACAGAGCACGATGTCATCGAACCATGCTCAGTTGAAGAATATCAACAAAGAGCAAATTGGCCTAAATGAAAAGAAGCAATCAAGGATAGTTATTTGACAAATGAACATGTATTTGGTTCGGTAGTGCTAACCGACCAAGTGTAAAGCCTGTAGGACATAGATAAATCATTTGCCAGGGAAGCGTAATGAGAATAATTAAGTCATAATATATAAGGCTCTCCTTTGGCGCAAGGTTTCTCACAACGCACTGGATTGACTACAATAAGACCTACTTTCTCGTGATGGACAACGTTCTGCTAATTAAATTAGCCAAGTAGTTTCCAAAGGACTAGAAATTGCAGCTCAACGATGCAGTTACTACATATCTCTATGGGAATCTAAATTCAGAGATATATAAAAGTGCTTGATGGCATTATACCAATATCAAGTAACTCTAAACCATGAAATGCATTTACATTAAAATTAAAACACTCACTTTATAGATTAAAGCAATTTATGCGGATGTGGTATACCCGCCTGAGTGAATACTTGATTGGGAAACGATATATAAGAACGATGAACTGTGCCCTTGCGTATTTGTTTAGAAAAAAGGTTCCAGTTTTTCATAGTAGCTCTATATGTCGATGTTATGAACATAATAGACACTCTTGATGAAATAAGAGAAAACACAAGCTATTTGAAATCTGAATTTGAGATAAAAGATCTTGGGAAAACTTAGTTTTGTCTAGATACTTGAGCTACGACACCAAGTTTGTGGAATATTGATCCACCGATCCGCATATGTCTAGAATATGATCAGGCGACCTAATATGGACAAAGCGCATCCGATTAGCACTCACATGATTGGTCAAAGTGTTGGATATAAGGAAAGATCCATTTCGTCTAAAGGATGAGGACGAAGAGGTGTTGGGAGCTGGAATTCCATACCTAAGTACAATAGGCGCATTATTGTACTCAACATAATACACTTGACCGTATATTGTACTTCTCACTGAACTTGTCAGCTAGATTTAGCTCAGCGCCAACGCAACGTCATTGGAATGATTTCAAATTAATATTTTGGCACCATTGACGTGGGCTTATAATTTCCCTACGGAGAAAAGTGGATTGATAATGAAGCTTCAATACCTACTTAGATTGTGAGCGACAAAAGTACTGGCCATTATAGAAAAACACCAAACAATGCCTTGGTATATATTTGCTGATATTAGGTATATGTTTGACTCATATAAAGGTTGTTCCCAAACTGGATAAGGAATTATCATATGGAACATGTCGATTGCTTGGAAGTAAACTAAGCAAACCCTTAATAGCTATCTTCTTATATTATCAACAATCTTACTCTCCATGAACCTATTCAAGAGTGTAATGGTTAAGGACTATCATTACACATATAAAAGGAGTTAATAATTTTGAGTTTAACCACTATACAACTTGCATGTATGGAAATAATGCATCATGTATCGAAGAAATGAAAGTAAGATATATCAAGGGTTATAACACAAAACATACTTCGCTTAAGTTTTTATATAATCAATTATCCTCAAGATTCAAGTAAACTGAATAAAATGCGAAGAAAATGTGACATGTTTGTTTACCAAATCAATACGTAAAACCATATTTGGGAAACATGTAGAAAGTATTAAAATGGAAATGTTTTAAACCTCCTTTGATTAATGCACGAATCAGGGGGAGTGGTAGACAAAAGGGGGAGTCTACTATATATGTAATATTGGTATGTTGTGCTATTTCCTTCAACCAAAGTTTTATTTTTTCCATTGAGTTTTGTTTCTTGGTGTAAGGTTTTAGTGAGGCAACCGTTTATATACCATCATGTTTTCTTAACTCTCATGATTAATGTACGAATCTAAGAGAAAATTAGACTAAAGTAAAAGTCCATGTATTGTAAAGAAACTGGTACGTTGTACTCTTTCCTTCGTCCTATTTTTGTTTTTTCCCCACTGGGTTTTTATTTTGGCGTAAGGTTTTAACGAGGCAACAATTGTGCACCATCACTCTTTTAACTCGACACAAGGGGGAGTGTTGTAGGATAAGTGTGTCATCGTCTAAAGGATATGCCGATATAGATAGAGATAAACATATTATTGATATGTTAGATCTTATAGTTATCTACTTGTATCTCATCCCTATTTAAAGAGCTTATGATTAATGAGAATTACGATTCATTCTCTCTATTATATTCTTATTCTGTTTCGTTTTTCCTTTAACAATATATATATATATATATATATATATATATATACATATATTAGCAACGTATTGGTTTGGGTTGCATGTATATATATATATATAGAGAGAGAGAGAGAGATGAAGGATCATGCGAGAAGCAAAGTAATATGCGAGAAGGTGAGAAGGAATATGAACCACATAATCCATTAATTAAAAAAATACCATAAATTAAAAATAAAAAATAAATTTAGAGATTAGGATAATTATCATTTTAAATTGGATAAACTCTTAAATTTTCATTATATCTTTTAGATTTATTTATATTTTAATTTCAATTAATTCATAATTTTATTAATTAAGTTTTATGTAATAACAAATCTGGATACACTTTTAATAAAAAAAGATCAAATATCACATATGATATCCCTAATCAATTCATTATTGCTTTTCACAATTTTTTTCTCTATTTTTTGGATCTTAAATTACATGTGATTAACTTAATTTAACAAATGATTTCTTAGGTATCACATATGATCCACTATATGTGAATTTTTGTACATATCATATTATCACATATGATTATGTATATTATCACATGTGATTATTGTAGATATTTTAGTTAATCATATGTGATTATACGTCTTTTATATCTAGAGGTATATTATCATATGTGATATATACAAAAATTCACATACTGGATCATATGTGATACGTAATAGATAATATATTAAACGAAGTTAATCACATGTGATTAAAAACATGGATAAAAAATATATAGATAAAATGGTGAAAAAGATAATAAATTGATGGTGGAAATCACATGTGATATTTGATGAAAATTATGATTTTTTAAAGAAAAATTGTATCTAGAAAGAAATATATAAAAGTTTATAAAAATATGAATTTATTACAATTAAAAAATAAATTTAAAAGATATATGAGATATTAGAGGATTTATCAAATTTAAAATGATAATTATCCTAATATCTAAAATATTTTCTATTTTTTATGTTATTTTTTAAATAATGATGTATGTGGCCCACAATCCTTCTTGTCTTCTCGCAAATGGATTGTCTTCTCGTTTGAACCTGCCCCTATATATATATAGGCGGGCGTTATTATGAAAACCTATCTATCTTTGAAAACTTTGAAAACCTCATCAACCAATCAGATTATTTCTTAATAATTATTCCTTAATTATAATTAAAAGGGTAATAGTGTTGTTATGCAAAACCGGGAATAATTATCTATTTTTAAAAAAAATTATTAATCCCGTAATTAAGGATAATACGCCGTTAATATAGGAAAGTCAATATTTGTTAGTTTTTCTGATGAAATCGTGGACGGTTTTCGATTCAATATTCATGGTTATCGTAAACACAATAACACCTGCATTCGAAACCAAAAAAAATTTGATAGAGAAAACAAGAAATCTTAGTTATTTGGAGTGTTATCGATGTCGAATTCAAGCGATGAACCATTATCATTAAACGAGATCAATGTTCAAGATGTTTATCATGATGATGATACTTTTATTTCATCAATCATTCCTCCTCATGTCGATCAAGTGTTATCTTTAAACGAAGAGGTTCGTGAAGAATATGTGGATAATCTCAACCCAGAAGAAACCAATGGTATGCATGTTATATAGATTGTTATTGTAGTATTTGGAGTATTTTTTTTAATACCATTCGTGTAATGTTTCACTGATTTGTTGCGATATGGGTTTATTTTGTTGACAGATAATCTCAACACCGAGCAATCGAAGGGTATTGATGTTTTGTTATTGAAGATTTTCAGTTTTATGTCTACACTGTTTCATTCCATTAATTGTGAATTAGTTGTTCATATATTTACTTTCAATTATTGTATGTTCCCTTACAGATCTGTTCCATTGCCATCATCTTTATTCACTTGTTTATTTTGTTGACAGCTAATCAACAGATGGTTGAGTCTCCCGGAGGGACTAAGTATTGGTATCCCATTGTAGGTCGAAATGTTACTATAAACGTTGGTGATAGATTCAGTTCGATCCATAGTGCTGAATTGTTTTATAGGAAATATGCTGATATTGCTGGATTTGATGTTAGGTTGGCAAATAAAAAAAGTAACAAGGCAGGTAGGATATCTACTCGTTACTTTTTTTGTAGCAAGCAAGGGATACCAAATAAGAGAGAGTTTGATTCATTTGAGGTTCTACCCGGTGAAAAAAAAGAAACGTAGGTCTAGTTATAAGAGGACTGGTTGTTTAGCTAGTCTAAAGGTTCGATTTATTAAAGAGACTGGAGAGTATGAGGTGTATAAGTTTGTTGAAAGTCACAACCACATGTTGTTCTTGCCTGAAGATAGGATGTTTTCGCGTTCAAAGAGGAAACTAGGGTTCATAGAACGTAGGAATGTTTTACATGCATGTGCATCTAAAGTCGCCATCACACAGAATCATAGGATGGACGAGTCTATTATGGGTGGCATAGAGACATCTGGTGGTACTGCAAGGGATCATATAAATTTTAAGAGGGATGTTGTTCATTTTGTTGGAAACAAGGATGCTCAGATGCTGATCAACAGGTTGAATAAAAGGCATGAGTATTGCCCTGATTATTTTTTCGAGTACAAGGTTGAAGGAAAAGAGTTGGTTGCAATTTTTTGGGCTGATGAAACTGCAAGAAGAAACTATGTTGAATTTGGTGATACCATTTCATTTGACGCCACGTATCGTACAAACAAGTAATTAATCATATTACGTTTTTTTTATTTTAGATTAATATGTATGATCTTTGTCATATTGTAAACTAATTTCATGGTTGTTATACAGGCACGCGATGATATTTGTACCATTTGTAGCCGTTGATAACCACAAGAAATATGTTGTTGTTGGTGCTTCACTAATTTCATCTGAGACAGTTCCTAACTTTACTTGGGTATTGATGTCATTCATGAGATGCCATGGAAAGCAGCCGAGGTTTGTTATTACCGACCAATGTGCGTCAATGAAACAAGCGATACCGGTTGCCTTTCCCGATGCGAAACACCGTTTATGCATGTGGCATATTACTAAAAAATTTAATGAGAAGGTATGTGTCTAACAGTTGTTATTATTCCATATATAAGTCTGTTGTGTTGATCATAAATATATCTACGGTTTTGTATGTTTAGGTTAGTTCACATATTGCTAATGCAACACCGTTCAAGTCGGAAATAAACAAGCTTGTATGGGATGTTCATATTGAACCAGAAGATTTTGAGGTGAAATGGCATGAACTGATGGATTCTTATGGACTGCGTGGGGACTCATGGTGGGAAGAGATGTATCAAATAAGGGAGTCTTGGATTTTGGCATACTACAAGGACTCATTCATGTCTGGACTTATGAAAACGACTTCTAGGTCCGAGAGTATAAACGCATTTTTCAGAGTTTATGCAAAGTTTTGGGATGATTTGCTTTTTTTATTGGTATGTTTGATCTCGCCATTGATAAGCAACGACGTAAGAACTGTGAGTTAGAAGTTCAGACTCGGACAACAAATCCTCGAATGTTGTCTCCATCCAAACTGGAGGCTCATGTTCGTGACACTTATACGCGTACAATATTTTTAGACATACAGAAGGAGATGAACAAAGCGGCTTGGTTTTGTACTTTAAAGTGTGTCGATGAACAGGATGAAAAGAAGTTGTACGAAATATGTCACTATAACAAGCAACATGAACTGAAGGCCAAGTATACGGTATGTTGATTATTTCATTGCCAAAGTTCATTTGTCAATTGTTTTCCGTTTAAATATATATTCAGTTTGTCTAAACTAAAGTTATATGTGTGAAGGTGGTTCGTATACCGGCGGATGAAACCTTTGATTGCAGTTGTAATCACTTTGTAAGGAATGGCATTTTGTGTCGTCATGCCTTTAGTGTCATGATATATGAGAAAGTTACGGCAATACCAGAGAAGTATATACTACGTCGCTGGCGTCGTGGGTTAGTGCCAGTCGAGACCATGCCGGATCGAGCTCGTTATGGTGAAATGGATGTGGAGAAACAAGGGTTGATCAATAAGGCCGTGACACTCTTCGACCGTCTTATTTCTATGGCGAGGAATGACAAGGATTCATTGACATTATTTGTTGAACAATTAGAAGATTTGTGTGAAGAAATGTCGATGAACACACCTTTTTTAACAAGCCAACAGGAGAAGCAGAATGATATCGCAGAGCTAGTTGGTGCTTCACAGCCCGATTCTGTTGAAGTTGAACTCCCTTTGGGTATCAGGAATAAAGGTTGTGGTACTGAGAAACGTCTAGTTAGTTCATCTGAAAAAGCGGCCAAGAAGCTAAAGCGCAAGTGTAGGATTTGTAAGAAGTTGTCCAAGCATGATTCCCGCAATTGTCCCGAGAAGTTCCGTTCATGAATTGTTTTTTATTTGAGTATTGTTTTCTGAACCATTCTAGTTATTTTGGATAAACCCTTTATCTGTTAGGTTGTTTTGTGTTGGATTTTCATTGTTTGTTTTTTGTGTTAAATTTTGTTTATCAAGTTTTGATTTTGTTTGTGTGCATTATTGCTGTCAAATCTTGCGTATATAGTTGTTTTCATAAAAAATGGAGGTATGTTATTTCATTTGTCTTATAAACAATGAAATCATTTATGTTATATTGATATAGTGGGTTGTATCTCTTTTTACTGGTCAATGAAATAATGCATAACCATCTACTAAGTTTATACATAATATATTGAACAATGAAACAGTTATATTTATATTGAAATTCAATACCTCAGTTGATTTCCACTTAGTTTTTCAAGTGGGTGTGTTGAATAGTTAATTAAATTTGTTTTGGGTAATGTTAGCCATTAATTTTGGATGTAGTGTATTAATTTTTTTAATAATTACCAACTGCTTTTTAAATTTGTTTATAAACATTTGTACTGTATATATGATTCTTTATAACTAATTATTTCATCAGTTTTGCCTACGATGAAACACAGATGATTTCTTTTAGTAACAGATGTCCTTTGGTTTACATCAGGTGGTATTCTCGGTTCATGTGAACAATCATCATTGATCCAAGTATAAAAAATAGTAATTAAATGCAGATAGCCATAATTGATAATAAATACAACAACTGATCGGTGTTCTTGGTTCATTCCTTACTCCCCATAAAAAGAATAGAATCATCTTAATATTTCTTTTATCCGCTTCCCATCATATCGCCTATAAAATACAGGGCCATTGTAGAAATCCTAAATCCACCACCGCCGCTACCCCATTTCTCTTAACCCAAATCGATGAAAAATGTCTTCCGATGCTTCTTCCTGTGATTCCAACAACCCCGATGATGGTGTTTACCCTACTTCATCTGTGCGTTCCCTACTTCGGAACCACAACAATCTGTGCAAAAGAATCGATAAGCTCAAGGGGGACATATACTATTTGAGCAAAGAAAATCACATCCTGAAGATGCAGCTCAAGGAACAGATGGAGCTGAAATGGAAGGAGAAGAAGAATGTTCAGGTGCTTCTTGCAAAGATTGAGAAGCTGGAGAAAGGGTCTGACGACTAGGTAATGCATGCAGTGTATTGGGTGTTAGATGGTTTTTTTTGGTAGATTGCTTCATCGATGTGGTTTTTGGTTTGTTATGTCAGGGATCTCGTATAATATGATAAGTATCGGTTTAGATTAGCCTTTATTAGAACAGTTTTTTGAGGAATCATCCTATTTTCCTTTTTTGTTGATGTGTATGTAGGTGATGATGGATGATGAAGGTTTAAATGAACATATTAGTCAAATATTTTAGTATTAAGGTTTGTTCAGTTATTTCAGTATTTTGGTATAATTTTGTGTTTGTCCAAAAAACAGTTTCATCTTGATCTTGTACTAAAACCTAGGAGTTAAAATCAGGTGTAATGTTGAACTAAAACCCAGGATTGAGCGAACAGTTTAAATCTGATTAATTTTTTCAAATCTGTAATTAAAACCCATGAAGATAGTTTCATCAAGATTAAAGTGGATGAAACGTTTATCATGAATGCGTATTTGAAATTAAAGTCTGTCGTAGGAAAATTTCATCAAGATATAACTGGGTGAAACGAAAGGATAGAATTTTTTTTGTAATGTATAAAGTTTCATCACAATGATAATTGATGAAATATTTAGTTTCATCACGATATAAATGGGTGAAACGAAATGATGAAAAGTTTTGTTGTACAGTAGAAAATTTCATCATGCTGAAACTTGATGAAAAAATATGATAAAAGTATGTAGAAAGTATTATGTAGAAAGTTTCATCAAGTGGAAAATCATATCATGTACAAAAGTATGTATAAAGTCTTTTGTAGAACACTTCATTAAGTGGATAGATACGTAAAAAGTCCACGTCAAAAGTTTCATCAGAATGAAACGTGATTATAAATTGGTTTAGGTTTCATTTTGTATTTTGTAGATGTTATATTAAGTTGGATTTACCCAAATACAAAACTGGAAATTTTTGACACCTTTCATATATTAAAGTTTCTAGATTAAGGCAGTAAGTAAAACAAACTAAAAACTAATAAAACCAATAAAAGTCAACAGTGAAACAACCTAACCTTTTCATGAAACAATGTACATGGAAAGGCAAAATAAAAAAGAACTATTGTTGAATGTCTTTAACCCATGCATGCATAACTGTTCAAACCTATGATAAGAAAACAAAACCCAAAGACTAAACCCAAAGACACTGTTCACGATGAAAATAAATAAAAGTCAATGAATCCATAACCCAATGTTCAGAATAGGTGAAATGGTTTTCTTGGCACTGACGTCTCACGGATGATCTGATCCTTCAACTTGGTTTCCTTCTGATGGAATTTGTCAACATCCTTCATTGCTTCGTCCCGTTTGTTGTTGAACTCGCTCATCACGAACTTTGCTGTGTATTTCTTCCGTAGCATGGTCAGTTGGGTTGCTTGTGCACCACCTTCGATTGTTAGCCCCGTCTTCCATGCACGTTCATCACCCATCCATGTTTCCATATGTCGCATTACGAACACACCACTGTTTTGATGTCGGTTCTTTGTTTGCCAGCCCATTTTGAGTCGGTGATGTTTTGCTTCCTTCATCATCCTCGCTGAAGGATGTTTCACCTCATTAAGGTGTTCATTCATCATGCTATGCTGCAAATTTTAAAAAAAAATACATTAGTATGATACCATTTTAATAGATGTGTTACAAAGTTGTAGTATTTTGCCTTACCAATATCTGTACTGCATGTTCATACAGCCCCATTTCATCTTCGTATTCGCTGCCTACGTAGAACCTGTTGTCGAGAATGTAAATCGTGTGCTTTCGTAGGTGAAATACAACCACATAATACTGACCATCATCCATAATGGGAAAAAACACCTGTATTCATTTATATGTATTAGTGTAATAAGTTATATAATGTGTTGTGAATTTCACTATTTTGTTAGCCAATTGTTAACACCGTAACAACATCCTTTACCATATCAACTTCTCTCATGTTCAGCACTCTCTTTTTGTAATGTGCCGACCTTGCCAGATTCTTGCTGAAGGTGTTGTATTTAATGTTGAAGTCCGTGAAGGGATCCCTCAAATAGTGGCTATTCTGTGTCATGTTCATTTAATGTTAATAATGTAGCTACAAACAATGTTAAGATGTATATATTTCATGTAATTTACCATAACAACTGTCGTGAAGAAAAATCTTCGTGGTGAATCTCTACTTCGGTACTCCTCTTCATAATTCAGCAACTCTGCCCAACAATCCACCACAGACTGAGTTATGTGTTGAGGTGTCGCAAGACTTTCTAGGTCTCTTCGTAACATGTTTGTGCCGTTATCCAGAAGGAACACCGCATCACTGCAATTTTGTTATCATGAAGCAGTTATTTTATATAGTTTTTCTGGTACTTATTGTTCTAATATACTACATAATGTTAATGAAACAGAATGCATCAAATAGAGACGTACTAAGGGAAACCTAGTGCTGTCTAAGCCCACTCGCATACTCTCTTCTCTTCACTTGTCACCTTCATGTCCACAACCCTTTTAACGTAGGGTGACCGAAGATTCTCTCCGATGCGAACACACCGCCTTTGGGGCCTGTTTGGTTCATCCCGATTATCTTGTGCATCGTCTCTGATTATCAGCTGCTTGTTAATTTTTCCTTTATTCAGCCCGTGTGTCTCTTCCACGCAAATGCTCTTTTCTTTGTCTTTTAAACTTGCAACATTGTGCTGCTTATGTACTTTGTTTATTGGGCTGGAATCTATGCTGAAGGCTACCGGGTCAACGCTGAATTGCTTTCGTTGACGACGAGCCGTATCAGATGATTCATACGCTGAGTCGCATATATCATGAAGAGTTTGCGAGTACCAAATCTGTGATAGTGGAGGCGTTCTCTCTTCATCTCTATCCAATTCATTATTATCAACCGGCTGGCTAAGCACAATCGCTGAAGATGGGTCGATTTCGGTTGTGTCATCATTGTTTTCATCGAACCCAATGTTGTAGTCTCGAATGTCTCCATTGCCTTTTCCCTCATTAACGAAATCATTAACTTGTTCCCAATCATGCATTACATTGCTTGTTTCACCACGATCAGGTTCTGCCCTTCCAACATCATACCTGAATATGAACCGCATAATATCTACATAGTTGAGAACTGTTGGATCGTCCAGAAACTTTTGTAGTTGTGACACCAAACACTTTTCTGCATCCACTCTGTCAGCTGTTATTAATGCAATCTTGTCATCCATTTCCTTCAAAGCATCCTGTGTTCATTCAGATTACAAACGTATAAAGGTGGTTACTATACTATACGGGTGTAAATGTGTTTAATATACAACATTCCTATATGGTGTATCCGCAATTAAACAATGACACAAGTATGTTAATGAATGCATACTATATGTTATACTGATAACAATGAAACTGTTAAATAAGTGAATGGTTTTCGTTGATGAAACTATGGAATTGTTTCATATAGTTATTAACGAAACAAATAACCAACAGTTAAACCAATTCATGTGATTGTCAATTAAACTTTCTAAACATAGTTGGCATTTAATTAAACATATTACCTCTTTTTCATCCATAACACCTCTCAATGAAACTCGTGCACTACCTAGTCCTCCTCCTTCTATCTCACTGATTTCCCTTCTTTTCAGTTTCTCACGTGTCCACGTTACAATCACCGGTCTCTTACGGTCAACTTTTTCGTTGGGCCATTCAGTTGACTCCACATACAAAAGATTTGCAAAATAAAGATGAAATAATTGGTAAGTTAAATGAAACAATGTAAACTGAATCATAATCGATGTTTATACATAATTCACTTAAATAACAAGCCTAATGATAAAGAACATACCGTCAAGTACGTCAACGGTCCGCCGTAGAAACATATTGTGCTGTACTTGTCCCAACTATCTTTGCTTCTTCGAACCATATCATAAACGTATTTGCACCAGTTTATTTGAGGTATCATTTCATCGTTCCTTATTCCAGTTAGAAAGTTGATATTACAACAGCCCGCACGGTTGCATTCGGCCAATATGTTTACCGTTAACACCAAAAAGTTTACTTTAAACATCAATCCACAGTCCC
Source organism: Saussurea involucrata (assembly GCA_033807775.1). Lineage (NCBI taxonomy): Eukaryota > Viridiplantae > Streptophyta > Magnoliopsida > Asterales > Asteraceae > Saussurea > Saussurea involucrata. The sequence continues at coordinate 2,913,501 of CM066319.1, forward strand.
TTGAGCTTTCAATCAGATCCTTTATATCCATAGGTCTCATTTTTTTCTTGTCAAATTGACCCCTAAAGTTATCAAATATAAGTAGTGACTCTGGGGTAGGGTCAACTTCAGACAAATCAGTGCCACCTAATGGCAATCCTAACATCTGATGAACCGATTCTATCGTTATAGGTATTGATTCATCCCTAACTCCCAATGTCATGTTTGTAGTATCTGGGTTGTCAACAACAAAAAAACCAAGCCTAGATGGAATACCTTCCGTCTTTAATTCTAGTAGATGTCCAAATCCCATGCTACAGACTGCCAGTCGTTGGGCATTTGAAAGTTTCTGTATTGTTTCATGAAGTACCCTAGGAGATGTCCTTGTCCTTAACATACCATCTCTAAAAGGCTGTCTGACCACTCTTTCTGCCCTTGCTTGCACCCTCGTTCCCGCTGCTGCAGTGTTATTTTCATTCAAATCAGGTTTCCGTTCATTTCCTTTTCTACCATCCAGTGCTTCATCCTTTTTCATCTCTTTTTTTGCAGAAGTTTCTGCTCGACCTACATACACATTTTGTATTGATAATAATATAATATGTTAGCATGTTGTTCAATGTCAATAATTGATGTTCACTGTATTATACCTTCATTCAAAACAGGTTTCCGTTCATTTCCTTTCGTACCATCTGCTGCTTCATCCTTTTTCAACCCTTTTTTTGCTGAAGTTTCTGCTCGACCTACATACATATTTTGTATTGATATTAATATAATATGTTAGCATATTCTTCAATGTCAATAATTGATGTTCACTGTATTATACCTTCATTCAAAACAGGTGTCTGTCCATTTCCTTTCATACCATCCGCTGCTTCATCCCTTTTCAACCCTTTTTTGCTCGACCTACATACATATTTGTATTGATATTAGTATAAAATTTTACCATGTTGTTCAATGTGAAAATTTGATGTTCAACGTATAATACCTTCATTTAGACTTAACGCCTCCAAATCTTCTATAAATCCATCTCTTTTAACTCTAACACTAGCATCATGGGTGTTACGATTTCGCAGTGAAATTCGACGCGAATTCAGCCTTGGATCCAACTCTGTGAAATGTAGCAGGTGAGTACTAACCAAATACAACGAAAATATATATTTTTTATTACCTTCATTTGCATTGACATCATGGAGTTCCTCAACAACTTTCATCGTGATACGGGTCGGTGACAATTCTTCTTCCTTTGAGTCTTTTCCTATTAAACAAAAAAATTTGTAGTTAGATTTAACATTGTTCCCATATATTCAACCTTTTTCCGTGCCTATTAAGGAAATTATTTCATGCGTTGTACCATAAGGGAAGTTATACTTACTCTTCCTTACACATCTAACAGATGATGACCCAACATCAATCACTAGTTTCTTGACACTCTTCTTCTTTTCATCAGCAATAGGCGAAGCATCCAACATAACAGTGTCTGTTGGAATGGATTCTGCCATTACTGTTGCAAGTAAACAAAGAATCATTTATATTAATCTATACTAATTAAGTGAAAGATGTAAGAATGCCAAATATCCTAGTATAGACATTGAAACAAAAATTGACAGCCTAAAATTATTATGAAATTAAATGAAACCCTTAATTTATCATCACTTTCCCATTTGCAGGTAATCATCATAGACATAACAAACAACCCATGCGATCATATTCACAATGAAACACAATGAAACAACATATTTGTTATGATGAAACCAACTGAAACACAAAATTTTCATCTTTGCCCATTGGAATGAAATAATGATAGACATAACAAAGAACCCCTGCCACCCTATTCATGATGAAACACATTGAATCACATACAATGATACCTTAATTAATGTACAAAGAACCTCTGCATATTTTTCAAAAAAAAGTCAAAAATCATAATTGATAAAACCCTTTTGTTTAAAAAATCATGAAACCCTAAATTATTAGACATTTTTATATACACCCAAAAAAACTTCACTTTAAAAAGATAAGCCGACGTTAACGAGTCGATTTTAGATGAACTTACCAATGTCAGGGCCGACTTTTGGTTTTCGATTGAGCATTCTTCTCTTCGCATTTGGGGTGTCTCTAGTTGATTGCTTGATTTCATCGCCGTTTTCGTCTAAAGGATTTTCAACAGTGTTGGTGAAATTCGAAAATGTTGTGTTCTTCATTATTCGTTCGCTTCGCTTTCGTCCTGCACGGTTTCAAGCAAATGATTAGTCTAGGGTTTCACTTTGAAGCAATGAAATCGAGTATGCAAATATACCTCCTGGAAGTCGAATCATGCCGGAATTTTTTGCGGTGAAATCGGTTTGAATTTTTGATGCTCGATCGTATACGATTACTCAAAGAGATAGCGAGAATATTGGATGATTGATACGGTTACCAATTTTGAAACAATGAACAATCTGACGGATATACCCCTGTATACGTAATTCAGTAAATAAAATATAATAATAAAAAAAAGATTTCTAAAATATATCAAATTCATCTTAGCCGTTGATGAGATGATCAATGGTTTTAAGATGGGTTTCATAGTTTTTAAAATAAGGTAGGTTTCTACATGAAACTGCCTATCTCTCTCTCTCTCTCTCTCTCTATATATATATATATTAGCAACGTATTGGTTTGGGTTGCGCAAGATCTCATATTGGCTGGGGATGAGAAAAAATATTGTCCTATGAGAGACCAAATGCTCATATATCATACGTGTTTGAAGACGATAAAACTAGATATGTGAACAAACCAGACAATAACTGATACGGTTGACCACAAATTTTACAAATGATATCAGAGCCCCAAACTAGTATGCCATCGACGACACTGAGCTCCCAAGGGCAGACTAGCGGGAACCTGTAAGATCACACATTAATTAAAAAGCGGAACAAAAGTTGTTTACGATTGACTTTACAAATTAAGTTAAGCTAACCCGATTTTAACCGTGTTAATAGTCGGTTTAACGGATTGACGGTTTATCGCATTGGGTTGTTAAGAGTTTGGGTTGGACACATTAGAGTCAAATTGTACACCCCTACCCATATTATTAAGAAGTCAAAATATCATTTTGAAGAGACACATAACAACGCTACAAAAAACAACATTCTCATGATTGAATTGAACCAACAACCACTATTGTTTTCCAAACACCAAAATTGAGCAAGCGTTCAAGATTCCAATTTCTTTTGGTGCAGCTCTGAAGTGGATCATCATCCATGGCGCTTTCACGACTTCGACATCATCCCGTCATTTCACGAGCACCGTATCTGCTTAGGGCTCGACTCCTTTCTTCCACCTCCAGATCCCTTTCACGGTGATTATTCTCTACTTAATCATTACTATTCCACCGATTTCGTACTTATTTCTGCTTCATTTTGTAGTTTTGTTATACACAGATGTGTTGTGAATTATCTAGGTTTTTTTAATTTATGGATTTGTAGGTGTTTTGTTTACGATTTCATACTTATTTTGCTTCTTCTTTGTGCAGTTTTGTTATAACAGATGTGTTGTGAATTATCTAGGTTTTTTGTTTTTTATTTTTTATTTTATTTTATGGATTTGTAGGTGTTTTGTTTGTTGTTTTTAGTGATTGTATCGTTATTAATGCGAGTTAAGATCCAGATATGGCCGAACTAACATCGTTTCTATGCGGTTGATCAGAATCGGGGAATTGTAATTTCTTTGGTTTATTGTTTAGTCGAACTTGTTCAATGTTATCTGAAACTGATTGAGTGATTGCCAATATTATGGAAATTTTGCATTTGAATCGGTATTTTTTAGAGAAGTCAAGGGAAAGAGGGTTTGAACTTGTGAGCTGCAAGGTATTCTACCAAGAGGGTAGGGCTTGAACTCGTTCAATGTGTTTTGATGTGCTTGAAATCTGAATAAAATTTCCTTAAATCAATTTAATAAGAAAACATGAGCTCGTGTGATAACAGATTAAGGGAGTTGGTTAGACCAACCCTAGTACCTGAAAGCATGTAGGGTTTTTAAGAAGGGTATCCTACAGAAAAATATTTTCATGTTCATCGTCATTCATAGAAGTGTTACTTTGTATGTTTCAAATAATCTATGTAAATGATTGGGAGATCTCGGACAGCGGACTATGGATTTAACAATTAAACAAAATTTCTTTAAACAAAATTTACTTTGGTTGGGAAGAGAGCCATGATTGGACATATGATATAGCCATATAGGTACCCTCCATTTTGCTTGCATAAGAGTAAGAACATCAATTGGGTCAATCTTATATTCTGCTGGCACATTTCTTGTTTCGTTCACAATATTGACCAAGATGGAGCTATAACTATTGGAAGGGCTTTACTCTTTGCCAGCAAAGAATAAGGAGCTTTATCAAACAATTTAAAATTCTAAGATTTGGTTAATCAGCTATACAGAGTGAGTCCCAGCTCTATAGCCTGGCCCTGTATTAAGTGGAACATGGGGGAAGCCTTTTGGACACAGGTAGAAGAAGAGGCATGTGTACTTTTATTGTTATTAGCGAAGGCATTGGTACTTAGAGCCAGATTGCTTGAAGGAGTGAAAACACTTGCAAATTTACTTTTTATTATGGTGTTACTTGTATTGGGGTGGGCTATGCATCTCGGCTCATGTTTTTACTTATTGGTCCATTCTTTGTGCAGCAATTCCAGATTGCAGAATTCTATTCTTGACGATGGTGGCACTTTTTTAAGGTATAACTTTACTTGCTACCATTACCTCTGTCAAGTATCAACATGCTATTATTACGTCTTGTTATTTCTATCAAGTTTCTCCTGGGTTCATTTTATATTCATGTATTATTTGCATTTCGTGAATTTTAATTAGAGAACAACAAAAAGTCATTTCTTATTAATCAAATATTAGTTAAAGTATGCCATGGTTCAAGCTGCCATGATTGCAAACATCAACGAAGTTCTTTCGGAGAGTGAAACAGCAATACTATCCAGGATTATCATGCACATATCATGTTTATGTGTAGAAACATTATCATTCATGTCACATGTCCAATTTCTAGACTGATATCTTTGTACATTGATAAAAGTATATTTATCTGTTGCAATATGCTACAGTTACGTCACGAGACAAATGGATGCCTACAGAATGTTGAATTTGTCTGTAATAACTTTGATAGAATAGTTAGACAAAATCTTTACTTGATTAAGGCTTTTAGGATTAAAAAATTACTTCTATCATCCAATAATTAAATGCCCTTTTCACCTTTTGAAGTATATATGGGGCAATGAACTCACACGCACTTCTCACCTTTGAATTCTAAGAAGGTTGGGTTATTAAAGCCCAATGGGCTTTGGTTGCAACTTGTAAATAACATATTGGAGGTGCCTTGCATTCGGGCATTTGCTAGAGTATCTCTTTTGTATCGAGTAGTTGTACTAAGCCATTCATCCTTTTTATCTTCATAATTTTCTGACAATGAGGTTTATCAGGCGAAAACTTTCTTCTGCATTTGATGGTGTCCATGACCAATCTAAACTAAAGGTTAGCAGTTAAATTTTAAACTTGCTTTTCCTTCGACAAATATCTATCTCCTAACAATGGCTGTTCGTTTTCAGTTGCTGAGTGGTATCAGATGTTACTCATCTGCAGGTATGAATCATTTTAGTTCAAATTTGCACTACTTATTTGCTTTTATACATGAAATCCTGGTATAAATACCCCGGTTTGGTTGTTAGAGACTGATTAATCGTTTGCAATGGTTTCTGAAAGTTGATGTAGCTAAACTTAATGGGCTTTTTCCATATGCAGAACCTCCTGCACATATAGTTATCGAAATGCCAGCTCTGTCACCTACGATGGTAAGATGTGACAAGGACCAGACTTATATATTTTCCCTTTTCCTTTAGGTGTAGAAAGTTTTATTTGCTTTCTGTGTTTATAATATTTGCATATTTTTTTGCTTTGAAATAGTCTCAAGGTAACATTGCTAAGTGGAGGAAGAAAGAAGGAGATAAGGTCAGTTGTATTCAGAAATTCTTCGCATCGCAATACCAAGTTGAAATATTGAAATTTAGATATTTTTTATTGGTAATTATGATTGTTTCTCTTTCTTTGACTGTTTGTTTGATCTAATAGATAGAAGTGGGTGATATCATATGTGAAATCGAGACGGATAAAGCTACCCTTGAATTTGAATATCTTGAAGAAGGGTACTTCTATATTCTCTGATTTAATCTACTCCAAAATATCAGATGCCATCTACTATCTTCATATTTAGACGATGTTCCTTGCCACTATATTGCGAGTATAATCGTAGGGCTCATAGTAGTTTGTGCTTTTAATTCTAAACCAATCTATATTTTTTATTCCTTTTAATACCTTGGGCATTGATTCAAGCTGTGTTTAATCACATTTTTAATTTTATTTTGCACGATAGTTATTACTTCGATTTTTCATACAATGACCCTTAAATGTCTTTTATATTCTTAGAATGATTTCTTGGACCACCACATGCAGGTTTTTAGCAAAGATATTGGTGCCAGACGGTTCAAAGGATGTGCCCGTTGGACAGCCTATTGCAATTACGGTATAATTACTATATATTGTTACTTTGATCATCTTTCGTTTTCTAGCCAAGATTTTTAACTGCATTCTGTGTGTGTGTTTCTTGGTTTTAAATGCCCCCTCAAGGGTTGTCTGGTTCATGGATTTTGAACGAATTGGAATGAATAATTTCTTTGACCAAATTCCAAATCCTATGTTTGGTTCACATAATGAAAATGATGGAATTTGAATTCCATTGAACTCCACAATTTAAGGAATTCATCATTCCTTGGCTTAAGTGAAGGAATTGAATTCCTACCAACCAAACGTGTGGTCAAATTCCACTCCAATTTCTTTAAAGTCAAATTCCTTCGATGGATTCCAATTCCATCATATTCCATTATGCGAACCAAAAGCCCCCTCAGTCTTAAGTTTTGACCTATACCCGGTAACCTGCTTCCATAGTTTTATCGTGATGGATGATAAGCTTAATCTGTGCAGTACCACCTTCATAACTGACGTGTACATATTTGCTAGGTTGAGGAATTAGACGATATAAAAAATATCCCTGACAGTGTTCTCGGCGGGGCAGAGGTTAAAGAGACAAAGTCAGCCCAACCTGATGTGAAAACTGAAGACACTGTAAAGGAGTCAAGTTCAGTCAAAATTGATGCATCTGAACTTCCTCCACATATCTTCGTTGAAATGCCAGCATTATCCCCGACAATGGTAAGTTAATCAAACGGGAGTTAAGTTCATGTCAAAATTTATCTCATTTCTCTTATTGAAACTCTAACACATGATGTATTTTTTAATAAATTTGCAGGACCAGGGGAATATTGCTAAGTGGAGGAAAAAGGAAGGTGATAAGGTTAGTCGGATGTAACATAGTGACAGAGATCTGTTTTCATAGTCATTGAGGTTTAGGGGTTGTTTGTTTACCTCTTAATAGTTCTATTAAGAGGCAACCTCTGAATTGTTAAGAGGTGAATCTTGTTTGGCAAAAAGAAAGTCTGCCTCTTAATGATTCTAAAACCCTCTGAATGATTTTGTATCTTGGGCCTTAACTAGTCAGCGTCCTATCTTCATTATTAACACCAAATAACCATATTTCATTTTGCACTATATCATAAGAGCCTCTTAATCATTCTGACCACTTAATCATCCTGCACCAAACCATTCAGCAACTGCCTAGTCTGAACCATTTTCTTCATTCTCTATTTTATCTGATAGATTGAGGTTGGTGATATCATATGCGAGATAGAGACTGACAAGGCTACCCTTGAATTCGAATGTCTTGAAGAAGGGTATAATTCTTATCTTCTATTAAGCTTCCAAAATGCTTAAAGCTGCCTGTGAATTTGAGTTTTTTCTGAGTGTGGTTTGTAGTTGCTACACTATATTTAAATCTTTTGTTTATGTGGTTTGCTGCTGGCCATCTTTTGTGTAAAAGACACAATATAATGACTTTTTGTAACCAATCTTCATCACATTATCATTGTAGGATTGAGTTTTTGTAGTTGTGGTCTATGCTGTTAATTGTGGTGCAATAGCGGTTATCGGTCCTTTACAAAATAGCGGTGGTCAATTGCGGTTCCGAGAATAGGGGCACAATTTACCGTTATTTCACCGATATTGACGTAAAATAGCGATCCGCAATACCGATATTCTCACTTGGGCCTCTTTTGAATCTGATTCTAACATTTTTTTGTATTTTTGGGCTTTTATTTTGACATGGGCCCTTATTTTATTTAAGTAAATTACGTTTTAGTCCCTGTGGTTTGTTCAATTCTTTTATTTTCGTCTTTATGGCTTTGAAATTACGATTTTCATCCGTATGGTTTATAATTCATAACCTTTTTCATCCTTATAATTTGAATTTTATTGATTTTTTCATCCGTGTGGTTTACAATTCATTTTTATTTTAGTCCTTCATATTTAAAAGTAGTGTTTTGGCCTCAGGGACGAAAAATGAAATAAATTGTAAACCATAGGGACGAAAACTGAAATTTCGAAACCTCTTGGACGAAATCCACTGTTTTTATTAAACCACAGGGATGAAAAACGTAATTTACTCTGTTTTATCCATTAAGTTAACACTTAACCGTCAACGAATTATTGAACCGCTATTTTTGGTTACATATATATTTTAATCCATTAAGTTATGTATGCATACATAGGGTTGGGTTCCGGTGAGAAGTTGAGGTTACGTGAGAAGCGTGAGAAGTGGTTATCAACCGTTGGATGAGAAATGGACGCACATTAGGATGAGATGCACCAGATCAATTTTCTTCTAAGGCGCAACTCATGGGAGGGCGCTTGATTAAAAGTGATCCAACGGTTCAGATCCACTTCTCATGCTTCTCACGTTAACCTCAACTTCTCACACGATCCTTCGCCTGCATACATATGTATTATATATATATATAATTCTAATAATTATTATATGAACCACTATTTTTGGATAGCTATACCACCACGATAACCGCTATTGCAAATCTCAGCCCTGACCGCTACTTTGTATTTTGACCGCTAATCCGCTATAACATCATAGGCTGGGGTATCTATCAATGCTTACATTTTTTATGGAATACTGACTGCAGATACCTTGCAAAGATACTGGCACCTGAAGGTTCAAAAGATGTTTCAGTTGGACAACCCATTGCAATAACAGTATGTTATTTCTATTCTTAAAGTGGAACAATACTAATTTTCTCATCATGAACAGTAGAGCCCTTTTACTTCGATTGCTTTTCAGTTCCCAGAATGTAATAATCCCCAAATCAAATTGGAACTAATGTTACTGTTTTGCAAGGTTGAAGATGCAGCTGATATTGAAATGGTGAAATCATCTGTTAGTGGTAATTTGGCAGCCAAGGAGGCAAAACCAGCTCAGCATGGGACCCATGACGATGAAGTGAAAGTACAAAAATCCAGCTTCACTAGAATCAGTCCATCTGCAAAGTTACTAATTGCAGAACATGGGTTGGATGCTTCGTCAATAACGGCTTCTGGCCTACGTGGCACTCTCCTAAAATCGGATGTTTTAACCGCAATAAAATCTGGTATCGGTTCAGCAAAAAGTTCGTCATCGGAACGTAAAATATCCCCGCCACCTCAGCCGCAGACTCATACTTCTTTTTCGTTATCGTCAGAAATCCAGGAGTCGGATTCTTATGAGGACCTGCCAAATAGCCAAATTCGTAAGGTATAGGTTCTTGTTTCTGTAATTGAAGATTGTTTAGTTTGCTTATGCAAGATGATACTTAGTGTTATAAGCTTTATACTTGTTTTGCAGGTGATTGCAAAAAGGTTGCTCGAATCAAAACAGAACACACCTCATCTATATTTATCCGCAGGTGGTAAAAAGGTTTTTACAGTGAGTGTTTTGGTAAACAACAATGAATTTGTGATTAAACTATTTAATGGTTCCTGACAGATGTTGTACTGGATCCACTTCTATCTTTTAGAAAGGAACTTAAGGGTATGATTCATATATTTTCCTTGTTAAGTTTGCTTTTTCCACCACCTGAATTGATATATATATAGAGAGAGAGTCAGATTCAGGGGAAAACCTAAAAAAATGGAGAACTGTGGAACACCCTGGTAGCCCTTCATCTGGACGAGATGCACTTGTGCATACAAGTCATTTGTAACATGCACATGTGCATAAAAACCAAAAACAACTTAATTTACTTGTATGCACAAGTGCATACCGTCCAGATGAAGGGCTACCAGGGCGTTCCTCAGTTTTCCATCTTTTCAAGGTCCCTCTCTCTCTCTCTCTATATATATATATATATATAGATATATATAGGGCGTTCCTCAGTTTTCCATCTTTTTGAGGTTTCCCCCAAACCTCCCCCCTTCCTCTCTCTCTCTCTCTCTCTCTATATATATATATATATATATTATATAGCTCTCTCTATATATATTATATAGATAGATAGATAGAGAGTTGGGTTCAAACGAGAACGCTAACTATTTTAGAAAACACGATAATGGCCGTTAATGTACAAAATCATACATGATTCACGTACAAAATCATATATGACTCGCGCGACTTTGACTCGCGGCCAAGTCGCCCACGTCCAATTTTTTGCCGTTAATTTAAAATCACATGTGATTTTGCACACAATTTGTTGTTCTCGTGTTTTCTTAAATAGTTAACGTTCTTGTTTGAACCTTCCTCTATATATATATATATATTTATTTATTTATTTATCTTCTATTTTTCCTTCACGTGCAGAAAAATTTGGTGTCAAAGTCTCGGTGAATGACATTGTTATAAAAACTGTGGCAATCGCATTGAGAACTGTCCCAAAAGCAAACGGTAAGATTCTTAGGTAATTTGTCTATGTAAGCCAATTATACAACAGAGATTTCGTTAATTGCTCATTATGTGCTAATTGTTGAGTTTGAAATTACTTTTCCAGCGTTCTGGGATGACAAGAAAGGAGAAATTGTATTATGCGATTCCGTTGATATATCAATTGCAGTCGCTACTGAGAAGGTATCACTTTCTTTTACATTTATTTCGATTTATTTTTTATTTATTATCTACACAATCACTAGGGTGATTGATCTTATTATATTTCTCCCAATTATAGGGACTGATGACTCCAATCGTGAGAAATGCCGATCATAAATCCATATCATCTATTTCCTTGGAGGTACTACTAGTGCTTAAATGTTTATTAATTATTTGACCATTTGCTACATATATAAATACCCTTCAATAAAATAAAAAAACAAAAGAATGTTGTGGCCCTAAATTATCACCGTCAATTTACTTTGTGAATATGATAATCGGAAAGAGTTGGTTTCCGGTATGAATAGTAGTTATTGTGAGAAAGGTAAGAAGGGATCTCCACCCTTGGATCAATCCTAATTGAAGATCCATTGAAAGTTCCCTTCTAAGCTAATTCATGGATTAGTTTGAGACTTAATCTGAACCATTAGATCAATACTAACTAAAAGTGAAAAAGGGTCCAAATCCCTTCTAGCATGATCCTACGTCTAATACGAAATAGGTTATTTCCAACATGGAAATGTTTTCAAAAAGAAAATGTTGCAATTTTCATTGGTCGTCTCAAAAAGGTTTTTTTTTTTTTTTTTTTTTTGCAAATTTCTTCGATTATGAAATAAGTCTCACTAATATTTGGGTCGTTTCAAGATCAAGGAACTTGCTGAAAAGGCACGGGCAGGGAAGCTTACACCAAATGAGTTCCAAGGTGGCACTTTCAGGTGATTTTTTTTTTGTAATCAACAATTTCCAATATTAACTTTGGCCTTAAAGTCATTCCTTATACCATATTGCTTTTTGTGTATGTATTTTTTTACAGTATATCCAATTTGGGTATGTTTCCAGTGGACCAGTTTTGCGCCATTATAAATCCACCTCAGGTTATTTCTCTATCTCAGTCACAGATCAACGGGTTGGGTTCCGGTGAGAAGTTGAGGTTAACGTGAGAAGCGTGAGAAGTGGTTATCAACCGTTGGATGAAAAATGGATAGGCATTAGGATGAGATGCACCGGATCAATTCCCTTCTAAGGCACAATTCATGGGAGGGCATTTGGTTATAAGTGATCAATGGTTCAGATCCACTTGTCATGTTTCTCACATTAACCTCAACTTCACACACAATCCTTTGCCCAGATCAACACGACTTCCCGATAACCTTCGTATTCTTTCTGTTTAATCAGAAAACGTGACCAATTGTTTCACGTGTGCAGTCCGGCATTCTTGCTGTTGGTAGGGGCAACCGGGTGGCTGAACCAGTGTTTGACGAGGATGGTAAACTCAGTGACTCTTTTTGTATGCTGTTTCAAATTTTCAATATATACTTATTGAGATCTGGTGATCCATTAAACTTGAATTCATTCTTCCAGGAATCGAGAAACCTGCTGTTGTTACAAAAATGAATGTAACACTATCTGCTGATCATCGTGTTTTTGATGGAGAAGTTGCAGGTATGTGGTTCCGCATTAGATATTTTATGAATATTCACAGTATTCAGAACATTTGTGGCCCTTAGGGTGTGTTTAGTACATTGGACAAGACAGAACAGAACAAGGATCATTGTCCCATGTTTGCAGAACTTTTATGTGGAACAAACAGGAACAAAGTAGAACAAAATGGAACAGGCTTGTATCACCCCCACCCCCGTGGAACAAGGTGGAACATACCTATATTTTACTAATATAACCTCAAAACAAAACATAATTCTCTTCTAAAACATCAAATACACCTTCCTCATTTTATTCATTCTTGAAATTTATTTTTATTATTTTATGTTTTTAAAACTTTCACTTATTGTCCTCAAAATATTGTTTTTTACGATTTTTACGTTTTGGTTGATTTATATAATTTATTATATATTAATAATAAAAAGGTAATATAAATATGTATAATATAAAAGTTGTAAACTACATAAACTTTTTATTTTCATGACATTTTAATCGTCTTGATGAAAACTTTCTAGTGATATATTTTCTTATAAAAATATTTATTTTATTATAATTTAATAAATTACATAATTTAATCAAAATATATAAAAGACATAAACAACTCAATAGGAATAAATTGGTCATTTTATCTGTTATGTCCTGTCCAGTTCTATCTTACCAAACGTTGAACAATTGTTCGGGATACCAAACACACCCTTAAAGCCTTAATTAGTTACAAAAAGAAAAAAAAACAGTTGCTCTACTCTTTGGGGTAGAGGTCGGGACTGTCTGCATCTTACTCTCCCTAGACCCTATCTTCGGGTGGGATATACCGGTTCCTTTGGTTTGGAGTTTACAAAAAGAAAAAGAAAAACACAAGGTAGCGAAAGAAATCAGGGAATATTGTAAATGTGGTGAGCATTTCTATCTGTTATAACACTTTCAAAAGTACGTGCTTACTTTCCAATTCCACCCTTAATTATGTGATGAAGAAATTCATTACTCTCTATTATTATTTTTTTCTTATTTTTTTTTTCAAACTCTTTCCAAATTCGAGAACACAACGTTCAAGAAAACCACATTTGATGAACGGCTAAATGCTGTTTTGCAGGTGCTTTCCTCGGAGCTTTAAGATCAAACTTTAGCGATATACGAAGACTACTGATCTAAGTGAAGACCGGGAAACGCCCTCTAAGAACATAAACACCTAAATGCTATTGAGCTTGCAGCAAATGTGTTTTGGCACTCGAGCTTATTTGCGTTGTGTACAATTTTACTTGTGTTCGGCCGTGTTTTTGTTTGATGATATCGGCTTATTTTTAGGAGACGGGTCCGTTTAAATGATGACCTTTAATAATCAGGCTCGAGCTCGACTGTTAGGGAGAGTTTTGACCATTTTTTTGAGGTAGGCAAGAATGAATGTTGCATTCTTTGTAAAAAGAAAACAATGTACAAGAAAAAAAACAAAGCAACACTTTGTAATAAACTGCTTCCCTTGGCTTTCATAATGGGGGGGATTTTTAATGGTTAAAATTACAAGAGGACTGATGGATTGGATAATTTATCAAAATAAGGGCATGTTTGTTAGCAGCTTAATGAGCTTAATGGGATTCATAGCTTATTCAGTAAGCTATACATTAGCTTACTACTGTTTGGTAGTGGCTTAATGATATAGAAAGTGATTTATTTATTAAGCTTTTAGGAGGAAGCTTTATGCAGAAAGCCAACTTTTGTTCGAACCAGTATCTCCCAATTAAAAAAATTAAAAAACGTGGTCCTTCCATCTATGAAAACACCCTCCCAAACAAAAAAAAAATCAATCTATATAGACAGATTAATCCACACACACGACTTTATTCATACAGGACTTAATGAAAAACTAACCAAACAGCCCCTTGTTGGTGTTTGTGACTTGTGACCTTGTTGGTATTAGAGCATTTTCAAATGTGGGAAATGGAAATTTTAGCGCTTTTGGTTTATGGGGTTGGATTGCATTTGCATTGATTTGGAATTGGATTTTATTTTAGGGAATTTAATTAAAATACCCAAAGTTTGACTTTGACTTACCAAAATACTCATTTTCTCTCTGAATTTGCCAAAATACCCATTTTTCCGCGAAAAGGGATTGTTTTGATTTCAAATTTACACTTTAAACCCCTATACTTATTTACTTACTTTACTTTATACCTTTTACTTTCATAATTTTAATTTTACATTTAACACATATAATCGTTTATTAACTAAAATACGTTAAAAAAATACGTTTTAATTTTAACAAGTTACACCATTATAATCGTCTCTTCGATACGTTCGAAATGAGTCCAATATTGAAATTTTTTTATTTATATATTTTAATATATATCATATACACTACATAAAAAATATTTTTTATATTTAAAATTCATTTTTTAACGTATTTTCAATTTTGTTTTAGGGGGTGTTTGGGAGTGCTTATATTTTTGACTTATTTGTTTATAGTTTCTCCCCACCGCAAATAAGCTATTTGGAGTGTTTGGATAGAAAAAATAAAAGTGCTTATTTGCTTCTCCTCACCACAAATAAGTTGTTTTTGATAAGTCATTTCATACCTACTTATTTACTTCTCCTTATTTTCTTATCTATCCAAATTACCCTTTTACCCTCAATTTTTAACAAACACTTTTTAAAAACTGCTTTTCCTCCCCCACATAAGCAAATAAACATAAGTTAAAAATATAAGCACTCCCAAACACCCCCTTACACTCCTATCACATTAACATAATAATCATATATTAACTAATTCATTAAATCGTTTTAAATTATTTTTATGTGTATGTGTTTATAGATATCGTGAATGGCAATAGGACAAGGTTTCACGAGAAGAATATGAAATGGGGTTTTGACAAGTTGGTATCACTGGACTCATTTAAGAATTGTGAAAATTGGTATTTGGCGAATGATGATTCATGTGTGTTTTGAGCTGAAGTATTTGCAGTTACAGAGTATGCACAAAAGAATCGATGTTTGTCCATCACAAAGCCTCCGCCACTTTTTAATACTTACACTTGGACCATCGATAATAAAATAAATAAAACGTATTTTAACTATAAGAGTACCATAAATTAAATAATTAACTATAAGAAAATGAATTTTAAATATAAAATATTTTTTATGTAGTGTATATGATATATATTAAAATATATAAATCAAAAAAAATCAATATTAGGCTCATTTCGAACGTATCGAAGAAACGATTATAATGGTGTAACTTGTTAAAATTAAAACGTATTTTTTAACGTATTTTAGTTAATAAACGATTATATGTGTTAAATGTAAAATTAAAATTATGAAAGTAAAAGGTATAAAGTAAAGTAAGTAAATAAATATAGGGGTTGAAAGTGTAACATTTCAATCAAAAGTCATCAAATTTGAAGGAATTGGCACCAACGCGAGACACTCCCCCGCGATCGCGGGGTGAAAAGTTTCAAAAGTGTCAAAAATGGTCCTTGCCCGCGATCGCGGACCTTCTTCGCGGAAAAAATGGGTATTTCGGCAAATTCAGGAGAAAAATTGGTATTTTGACAAGTCAAAGTCAAACTTTGGATTCCCTTTATTTTAAGCTCATGTTTGGTTTGAAGATGTGGAATTGAATTCCATTCCAATCTCATGTTTGGTTTGTAGGATTTCCTTTGAAATCCTATAAATAGAGGCTTTTGAAATCCCATGGGGCGGTTGTTATTTTAAGATTTTTAGGCGATAATGTAGGGAATTTAATTAAAATACCCAATATGAGGTTTTGACAAGTTGGTATCACTGAACTCATTTAAGAATTGTGAAAATGGGTATTTGGCGAATGATGATTCACGTGTGTTTGGAGCTGAAGTATTTGCAGTTACAGAGTATGCACAAAAGGATCGATGTCTGTCCATCACAAAGCCTCCGCCAATTTTTAATACTTACACTTGGACCATCGATAATAAAATAAATCAATCAAAAAATATTCAATATTGGACTCATTTCGAAGGTATCGAAGAGACGGGTACAATGGTGTAACTTGTTAAAATTAAAACGTATTTTTTAACGTATTTTAGTTAATAATACGATTATATGTGTTAATATGATGAAAGTGTAAAATTAAAAATAGAAAAGTAAAAGGTATAAAGTAAAGTAAGTAAATAAGTATAGGGGTTGAAAGTGTAACATTGAATTATAAATCACAATTTTTAGGGTATCCTTCCGTGATAGCGGGATCAAAAATTTTCAAAAAACACCCTATCCCGCGATCGCGGGATTTTTGGGTATTTTTGCAAAAGCTGGAAAAATGGGTATTTTGGTAAGTAAAAGTCAAACTTTTGGTATTTTAATTAAATTCCCGATAATGTATTAAAATACGTTAAAACATTTGTTTTGTAATATTTAATTAATAAAAAGGTAATTTAATTATTTTAAAAAATCTATTTAAAAAATGGAATTCGATTTCATTCTAAATCCTACAAACCAAATACGTTAGAGATTCCAAATCATTTTAAAACCAAATTCCTGCAATTCCGAATCACTCAAAACTATCTCATCAAATTGCCCCTTTAGGGTGTGTTTGGCATGCACACAAGGTAGAACAAGACAGAACAGTTGTTCAGCGTTTGGTAAGACACGAGCCACACGACTAGACATAACATAATATATAACATTGACTAATTAGCCCTTAATAAGTTGTTTATAATGAAATAAATATTTTTTATAATAAAATAAATTAATATCAAGTTTTATTCAAGACGATTAAAGTGACACAAAAATAAAAAACTATGTAGTTTACAATTTTTATTTTCCAACCTTTTCTATATTTTTCTACTATTAGTATTTCATAATTTAGATAAATTAATCCATACACGAAATCATATAAAAATAATATTTTGTAAAAAGTAAAGTAAAAGTTTAAAGAAGATAAAATAAAATAAATTTAAAGAGCTTACACAAAAAATCGTTCGAAAAACAACTTTGAAAGAGTGAGTTGGTTTAAGGAGGTGATCTCCTTAAAAGTGCGTTTGGTACACATACATGATAGACAGAACAAGACGGGACAGGACATGACAGAACATAATAGAACAGGATAGAACAACTGCAACGTTTGGTAGACAGAACTGGAAAGAACATAACATATAACATTCGATAAAATACAAATAAATAAAATTTTAAGAATGAATAAGATATAAAATATAATGTATATTTGATGTTTTAGAAGAGAATTATATTTTATTTTGAGGTTATATTGGTAAACATAAGTATGTTCCACCTTGTTCCATGGGATAGGGGTGGAACAAGCCTGTTCCAGCTTGTTCCACTCTGTTTCCGTCTGTTCCACATAAAAATCCTGCCAAACTGTTCCAGCTTGTTCCACTCGGTTCCCGTCTGTTCCACTCGGTTCCCGTCTGTTCCACATAAAAATCCTGCCAAACATGGGACAGTGGTATCTGTTCTGTTCTGTCTTGTCCAGTCCAGTATACCAAACACACCCTAAATAATAAACCGAAATTGCAAGTGGGAATCCCCCACTGTGCTATTTTTACAATTTCCACCATATAACTTAAAAACATAATTTAAAACTCACTCCTAAAATTCTAACATAAAATTACAAAATACCCTTATCTTAATTTAAAACCTATAGCTAAATTACGAAACTTACCTAAGTCATCGCATTATCTTTCCCTTAGAAGAATTTCGTCCCGAAATTCATTTTAGACAAAAAGGTGCGGGTACTTGGTTCTCGTTTCAGACTATAGCTCATATGTAGCATTCTGGCCTTTGTGATAACGCCATTGGACTTTTACTAGCCTAATCTCCTTGTTTCAAAGAACCTTGATTTTCTAATAATGATTGTTTTCGGCTCCTCTATAAATGGCAGTTTCTCATCTATCTGAATTTCTGGCAAAGGTACCGCTTGCTCTGGAGTAACTAAACACTTTCCCAGATTCGAAAACATGGAAGGTATTATGAATACTACTTAATTTTGACGGAAGTTCCAATCTATAAACTACTTCTCCGACTTTTTCTGTGATTGCAAATGGTCCAGTGTATCTTGGGCTTAGTTTTCCCCGCTTCCCAAACCGGGTGACCCCTTTCCACGGTGAGACTTTTAACATAACCCAATCTCCAACCTGGAACTCTAACGGTTTTCGACGTCGGTTAGTGTAACTTATCTGTCGATCTTGGGCCACCTTCAATCTTTCACGGATCTGACAAATTTTATCGACTGTTAGCTGAACTATTTCCGGCCCGACTAATTATTTCTCTCCAATCTTCTGGAGGATGTATTAGTAACCTTGATGTCGTTATGCCAACAACTATTTGATTTGTTATTTTTGTTCTCCAAAACAAGTGTCGTTTTCCACGCTCTTTTTTGAATTAGAAAGCCTCCTTTACATGCCCAGTTGCTATTACGATAAATTCGATTGACTTAACATCAAAACGTGTTATCAAATTAACGTCATTTGCAAGGGGCGGGTCTATGTACGTTTGAGCGTGCTCCCGTGCACCCGCTTAACTTATTTTTGTAAGTGAGATTTTTTTAGGTATAAAGTGCACACGTGAAACTTTGATCGGTGCTCCAAGATATTAAAAAATATAAAAACATCAACTACAAAAAAAATTAAAAACGGTACATAAAATGCAACCAAGAAACCCGATTTTTTTTCGAAATCAATCAAAAGACTTGAAAAATCCGTTGAAATGACAGGATTTGGCTAAAACATATCAGTCGACTTTGCATGTCTTTAATCCAACTTAAAGATGCAACTGCTCGACAAAAATCTTGGTCCACCACGTGTTATTTGGAAAGTTCAAATATATTTATTCATAAACCGCATTAGTGGTGGCCAAAAATCGGGTTCGGGGCGGGTCGGGCCGAGAACCGGGTTCAAACAGTAAAGGGGAAAACCGGGTCAACCAAAAACCGGGCCGGGTCAAACCCTAAAACCCCTGGCTCGTATAGGGTTAAAAAAACCGGTTTTTATAAAACCGGGCCGGGCCAAGAACCGGTTCGGGATCGAGCCGGGGTATTTTTCTTGTTTTAAAAAAAATAATTTCTTTGTATAATAATTAATTACTAAACTTTAGAAAGTAAAAAATTGGATTGGATCACTAAAATACACTTTAAAAATACGTTTTATTTATATAGCGAGAGCCGAGAAATGAGAATTGTATGCGTTTTTTGCGAGAAACAAATATAACGAGAGCCGAGAAATGAGAATTGTAAGCTTTTTTTGCGTTTTGTAAGCAATTGTAAGGTGGTGATCACTCCATAACACCCCTAGTATTTATATGGGGTTGGAGGGGATATTTTTGAGCCAAAAAACAGTCACAAAGGGGTTCCCAACGGCTAGAAACGGCTCTCTAACGGTTATATTTTTTTGAAAAAAATCGGGTCGGGTCGGGCCACGAACCGGTCCCGGGTCGGGTCGGGTGTAACACCCCCATTCTAAGGAACGGGAGGTTACTTCTAAACTTAATAAACGATATAAAATATCTTCAAAATATAAAGTCTCCAAATAGAAATTAAACTCCAAAACCAACATATTCAAGTAGGTCCCAACAAATAATCAAACCAAACATAAACATCTACCGAAAGGCTAGTCTAATAACGACTTAAATAAATTAAATAATGTCTAAAATTGTAATCATTCTCTTGAAACCTTCTTCGAGTCGAAAACTTATCCACTCTTCACACGAAACCTTAGCAACCCCCTTGATTACCTGCCGTGAGGAAGAAAGAAAAACACGGCTGAGCCAAAAGCCCAGTGCGCGGATATACATAATCGTAACAAAGGAAACAATACTAAAATGTAGGATCTGATCTCGAAATATTAGACACCATGGTTTCGAAAATTTGGTAAAAACGATGATTATTACTTTCCGCGAATAACATATAGTGAGACAAAAATCTAATTAACTGATAATATCAAAATCAAACAAATAACATATGATGGTACGAATCGAGCTCGAATAACGCATACACTTGCATATCAACCGACGTGACAAGTGTCAGACATATGGCCACAAAGGCCCGTACGTTGGGTAGCAAATCCACACGTACTAATTGTGAGATGCGGCGTTGGGCACTACACCGTCATCCACCCTACAACATATCACATAAACTAGGGTCGACCCATACGCCTCCTAAATCAAATAATCACATCATATATCGCTCCACACATGAGCACAAAAGAGAAGACACCGTGATCTAATCACACCGCCACGGTTAGTGCCACGTCATTGGTGCCACAATGACATGCCTATGGTACCCCCATAGGTGGTTAGTAGCTCGACTTAACTGAAATAATTGTCACCACACATGCGACATATAACAAATAATGATTTCACACGAACGGTGTCGGAGTTAAATAAAAGGTTATTCACACTTATCCAAAATGGTCTCAAAAGGGCTAAGAGATCGAAATCAAATCAAACCGATTTTTATAAAAAAATGATCGATGGTAAAACGTAAATAAGTCACATTTAAATAACGACGTTACCGACTATTACATATTGAACAATCGAATTAAATCTTCAAAAGTTGAGAATCCAACCAATGATACGACTCGAAGACGTCAAAGAGTTTCATATAATTTGGTACGAATAAGGCTAACACAAACGACCCAAGCTTACGGGTGTGTGTATATATATATATATATATATATATATATATATATATATATATATATATATATATATATATATATATATATATATATATATATATATATATATATATATATATATATATATATATATCAAGTAAAACATCTTATTAGTATTGACATCACGAAAACGTGTGTAGGACAATTTTATAAAAATATGTGACCTTGAAGAATTACGAGCGAGAGAACGAAACGGTAACGGACAAATCAAATAATCATGAAGCACGTATTGCGAATTAAACGAAAGCTTGGGGGTTCGTAAACTTACTTAGACGAATCGAATGAACAAAAAGGTTTAAGAATCCGTACCTTAAAACTTCCCGAAACTTATCAGTTTACCGATCAATTACTCCTTCAATCCCGACCTAAAAATATCCAAAAACTTATTTCCACTTTATTGCCAAAACGCAGCAGCAAAATATGACTAAAATTGTCTA
This sequence comes from Saussurea involucrata, assembly GCA_033807775.1. Taxonomy (NCBI): domain Eukaryota; kingdom Viridiplantae; phylum Streptophyta; class Magnoliopsida; order Asterales; family Asteraceae; genus Saussurea; species Saussurea involucrata. The sequence continues at coordinate 2,935,064 of CM066319.1, forward strand.
TAGATTGGTCAAAACGCAGCAGCAAAACACTACTATATATGTCCCAAAACGCAGCAGAGTTTTACGGCTTAAATCGACTAGTAATCTTATAAAACGCAGCAGCGATTCTCGACTAAAAACGGCTATTAATAGTCCAAACACAGCAGCAAATTTGATTAAAATCGAATAATAAACGTCTAAAACGCAGCAGCACTTCACTACTAAAATCAAGTCGTTTCCGCCCGTTTTTCCATAACTACTAATGTTAGGCATATATTAAGGCCTTAAAACGAGGGAACGAGCAGATTTTGGGGTTCTAAAGATGGTTTTAGTCATCCCGGGCTGCTGCCATTATTTATCTTACCAAATCGGTGGCTTTCGAGCCATCGAACAACATCAAATCAATCCCAAATAATCTCATAAACCCACATCTTGATTACTAATCACATAAGTTTGAGATGGAGATAGAAACTTACTTTAAAACGACGACGATTCGACGAAACTTTGCTTGATTTTCTCGATCGATCTCTCCCAATCGATTTTCTCTAGCGATCACCAAGAGTTGGGATTAGGGTTTAATAAAATAAAGAGGCCGATCAAAAGAACCGATAACCACTAATCTAATCTCTAATTTACAAACTTCAATTGGGTTATGCAAAATTAGTCCCTCAAGAATGGCCTACATCCCAAATTCAACCCACAACAATCTTTCCCTCGTTTTTTTTTTCATACGCAAACCTCCATGGTACATATACCCATATTATTTTTCCAACTTTGCATCATATTTATATATAAAGATTATTTATATAAATATATATAAACACACTTTCTTAAATATGACGGGTATTATAATTCTTCCCCCCAAAAGAAAAGATTTCGTCCTCGAAATCAAGCTAAATCAAACCCGATCTCCAAATTAAACCACAATAACATGAAACTGTCCAAATATGATTCGAAAAGACTCGACTATAATAATCATCCCAAAACCACCTCAAACACAATTACAGAAAACTAATTCTAACCGCAATAAAATTTAAATTAATCACTAACCCATCCGACAAGGACCCTTTTACATAAACATTCCCAAAATCTCTACTAATCCGCAACAACGGAAGTAAATAAATGCAACTAGAAATTTATATTCGTATCGATCTATAATCATTAGGACCTTTAACTGCAAACATACGTAACTCGACAATATTAATAAACCGGTAATTATAGATAGCATTCACCATAATAATTACCGCTTACTCCTTTTCCAAGACTAGCAATCCCACTATACTATTTACCTCGTTCCAATTATTCCATCCCGAGTCTTAAAATTTAAACAATTTGATCTAACCGTCGAAATCTTGATAGCCCAAAAAAATTCTTTAAGGTTAAACCATAAATTCTTTACCATCGAAATCTTTCATAACACTTTCTTAAACAAAAACACATATATGGAGGTGAGAAGGACAAAGAAGAACGATGTAAGATAAATGAGGCGGCAGAATGGTTGGGATAAGAAGTATACCAATTTTATACCCATAAGTTACAAAAATGGCCCCTCATGATATTAAAAATCTCATGATATTAACCATTTAACAAAACCAAATCTGCAACTTTTATTGCAAACCAAGTTATTACAAACTCTTCCCCTTAACAGAATTTCGTCCTGGAATTCATTCAAGCAACAAAGGAGGGTAACTGAATACCAAAAATCGAATTCGCAATTTTACAACATATAGATGATTTGGTCCTTGGTGGAAGCATCTTTTGAATCAAAATAGAATTACTAACAGGTTGCCACGCTTCCACTGCGCAACTCAGATTAAACTTACATAACACATGATCTTATTGCTAATCACAATCTTATTTGATAAAACTAAATCAAAATTATCACATTTTCCATCAACAACTTCCAATATCCCAACTCAGAAATTTAAGATGCGTCTAACTTTAGATTTCACGAACAACTACAATTCTTTTGAAAGAAAGAATTCTAATGAGGTTAACGCCCTAACAAGATAACTTCCTGAATTAAGATAGCAATCTCATAATCCGTTATCTTAATACAAAGCATTTCTTGCATAACTCACTTAGGTTCACCCCAAATAATTTCTTACTGAACACACATCCTATTCTCAGTAGCACCCATATTATAAATTAAATACCACACAAAATGTTGCACCCTTAATACAACAATAACCACCAACTCGTTCATGCTAAACAATTCATTTTGAAATTTACACTACAACAAACATAAACTCCCGATCAACCATAACAATCACTTAATGCAATATTTTAATGTTCGTCTTGGATTCCTATATTTTCATTAAGTAAGACGGTGTGACATTTTTTTACTTCATGTTCTTAAAGATAAATATGAAAAAAAAATTACCACTAGATCATTCTTGCTTTCTAAGTCAGATTCACACAAAATAAGTTCTTAATGGACAAAAATGCAAATTTTCAAAATCATCCAATCATCACAAATTAAAATCCCACACAAATGGCACTACCCCTTTAATAAAATACTAAACACCAATTCCTCGACGCTAGTCACGTCATCTGATATTTACATGCATCATCGACATCTTTAATACCACTTTACATTCATAAGCAAAAAAAAACATTTTTTTACAATTTCAATATCTGAAAAATCCCCAATCAAAAATCCGATCCAAATCCTACAATAAACATAACCAGGATTTTCCCACTAACGAACTAATATCCCACAACTTTACAATTTTTCATAATAACTCAGAGATTCATTTACTTCTCAAAAGAAACAACCGATGCCCACGTGACACTAATCTAAATAACACAACATCAAACATGATAAACACCCAAAACATTTAGCGCACTAATATTAATTTAGACCCATCGCCTTTTCACACCAAACACCCTCAAATATACACTTTAACCAAGCCTTCTAGAAAAACATGAGATACACTTTCAATATACAATACGCTAACAAATTTCAAGCTTTAAATTCGATCACACGAAGTAATTTACCAACACCTTAGCTGGAAAATGCACCACAACTCTTTCTCATACTCTTCCAAGGAGCTAAATATATATTCAACAAAGAGACAACTTAAAACATAACTTCACATTTGCATATCATTCGACAAGTTTCATACTTCTATCAAAACCACTTATTCCAACATACCACTAACACTTTCCCACACTATCATAACATACGAATGATCACTCATTAACACTTAATCAAATTTGGAACACGATTAAACACCAAACCATATTTACATTTGCTAGACTCAGTCTTGACAAACGGTTCCACTAAAATCCACTATCAATAATCAATTATAGCACGCCAAATCATCACAAATAACACTAAATGCTTCAACATACAACACACATCGCTATCTCTAACGGAGTTAGCCAAACCACTTACATTCCTTTACACTGAAGGAATACATCAACTATTCAAATCAAAATTCTTGAATCAAATATTAAATACTATTATTCAACCGAATCTGACAATTTCATCAATGTTCATTTGGATCAAATAAACTTATCCAACTTATAACCCAACCAAAAAGATCATAAAAAGATCATAAATCTGTTATTCAAGAAAAATCACCAGATACCACTAAGACCTCTTATTCCTATTCCGACATAAGCATATATTTGCCTATAATTCCCAATATCTAAATTACTTTACCTTCCAACCTTGACTTTCCACCAAAAACCCTCCAACATAACTTAGATCATTATATATATCCCACGAAACAAACAATCTAATGCTATTATTTTACATAATCTCAAAACTTGATAACCAATCAAAGATTTACACGACATCTTTGGCATACAACGCCATTTTCTCGATTATACCATAAAATCCTCATGATATTCAAAGAAGATACTTCCACAAAATCAAATAATACATTGACATCAAGTTCAAATAAAGTCTTGCGACAAATTAATTCCGTGAACACAAACCATCATTAAACATAACGACAAACCCGCTATCACATCAGTTCTTATACCTCTGACTTAGCATAAAAATGCTAAACACAAAGTCTTAAATATTTACTTAACTTAAATCATTCCATGAGGAAACTCATCACCAACGGTCTCTCCTCACATGACCAACAAAATCTCCAACTAATCACAACACTAATAATATAAAATCAATTCACGCCTTATAATCTCGAATCTAACGGAAGTACAAGGTAACACCAAACTCCCTTGGATAACTTTTCTACACCAATAAAAGCTCACAAGCATCAAATTCCGATAAGGATACTAATAAAATCAACAAATATTGTCCCACAGCTTAAGTCTAGGCAATAAGCAACCTAGTTCACTAAAACTACATTCACAAGTCAAACCTATTTGAGTTTCTACAAGATCGAACCTAGGGCTCTGATACCATAATTGTAACACCCCCATTCTAAGGAACGGGAGGTTACTTCTAAACTTAATAAACGATATAAAATATCTTCAAAATATAAAGTCTCCAAATAGAAATTAAACTCCAAAACCAACATATTCAAGTAGGTCCAACAAATAATCAAACCAAACATAAACATCTACCGAAAGGCTAGTCTAATAACGACTTAAATAAATTAAATAATGTCTAAAATTGTAATCATTCTCTTGAAACCTTCTTCGAGTCGAAAACTTATCCACTCTTCACACGAAACCTTAGCAACCCCCTTGATTACCTGCCGTGAGGAAGAAAGAAAAACACGGCTGAGCCAAAAGCCCAGTGCGCGGATATACATAATCGTAACAAAGGAAACAATACTAAAATGTAGGATCTGATCTCGAAATATTAGACACCATGGTTTCGAAAATTTGGTAAAAACGATGATTATTACTTTCCGCGAATAACATATAGTGAGACAAAAATCTAATTAACTGATAATATCAAAATCAAACAAATAACATATGATGGTACGAATCGAGCTCGAATAACGCATACACTTGCATATCAACCGACGTGACAAGTGTCAGACATATGGCCACAAAGGCCCGTACGTTGGGTAGCAAATCCACACGTACTAATTGTGAGATGCGGCGTTGGGCACTACACCGTCATCCACCCTACAACATATCACATAAACTAGGGTCGACCCATACGCCTCCTAAATCAAATAATCACATCATATATCGCTCCACACATGAGCACAAAAGAGGAGACGTCGTGGTCTAATCACACCGCCACGGTTAGTGCCACGTCATTGGTGCCACAATGACATGCCTATGGTACCCCCATAGGTGGTTAGTAGCTCGACTTAACTGAAATAATTGTCACCACACATGCGACATATAACAAATAATGATTTCACACGAACGGTGTCGGAGTTAAATAAAAGGTTATTCACACTTATCCAAAATGGTCTCAAAAGGGCTAAGAGATCGAAATCAAATCAAACCGATTTTTATAAAAAAATGATCGATGGTAAAACGTAAATAAGTCACATTTAAATAACGACGTTACCGACTATTACATATTGAACAATCGAATTAAATCTTCAAAAGTTGAGAATCCAACCAATGATACGACTCGAAGACGTCAAAGAGTTTCATATAATTTGGTACGAATAAGGCTAACACAAACGACCCAAGCTTACGGGTGTATATATATATATATATATATATATATATATATATCAAGTAAAACATCTTATTAGTATTGACATCACGAAAACGTGTGTAGGACAATTTTATAAAAATATGTGACCTTGAAGAATTACGAGCGAGAGAACGAAACGGTAACGGACAAATCAAATAATCATGAAGCACGTATTGCGAATTAAACGAAAGCTTGGGGGTTCGTAAACTTACTTAGACGAATCGAATGAACAAAAAGGTTTAAGAATCCGTACCTTAAAACTTCCCGAAACTTATCAGTTTACCGATCAATTACTCCTTCAATCCCGACCTAAAAATATCCAAAAACTTATTTCCACTTTATTGCCAAAACGCAGCAGCAAAATATGACTAAAATTGTCTATAGATTGGTCAAAACGCAGCAGCAAAACACTACTATATATGTCCCAAAACGCAGCAGAGTTTTACGGCTTAAATCGACTAGTAATCTTATAAAACGCAGCAGCGATTCTCGACTAAAAACGGCTATTAATAGTCCAAACACAGCAGCAAATTTGATTAAAATCGAATAATAAACGTCTAAAACGCAGCAGCACTTCACTACTAAAATCAAGTCGTTTCCGCCCGTTTTTCCATAACTACTAATGTTAGGCATATATTAAGGCCTTAAAACGAGGGAACGAGCAGATTTTGGGGTTCTAAAGATGGTTTTAGTCATCCCGGGCTGCTGCCATTATTTATCTTACCAAATCGGTGGCTTTCGAGCCATCGAACAACATCAAATCAATCCCAAATAATCTCATAAACCCACATCTTGATTACTAATCACATAAGTTTGAGATGGAGATAGAAACTTACTTTAAAACGACGACGATTCGACGAAACTTTGCTTGATTTTCTCGATCGATCTCTCCCAATCGATTTTCTCTAGCGATCACCAAGAGTTGGGATTAGGGTTTAATAAAATAAAGAGGCCGATCAAAAGAACCGATAACCACTAATCTAATCTCTAATTTACAAACTTCAATTGGGTTATGCAAAATTAGTCCCTCAAGAATGGCCTACATCCCAAATTCAACCCACAACAATCTTTCCCTCGTTTTTTTTTTCATACGCAAACCTCCATGGTACATATACCCATATTATTTTTCCAACTTTGCATCATATTTATATATAAAGATTATTTATATAAATATATATAAACACACTTTCTTAAATATGACGGGTATTATATCGGGTCGGGTCGAGAAAATTCCTAAATACACGAACCGGTCCCGGCTCTCGGGCTTGAAACCGGTTCTTGACCGGGCCGGGCCAGAACCGGTTCTTGGTCGGTTTCGGGTCGGGTCGGGCAGGCCCGTTTCTGACATTTTTTGGGCCCTGGGCGATTCGTAAATTTTGGGCCCCCAATATGTACCTAAAAAAAATTCTAGTGGACGTTTTTTATCATTAAAACAAACTTTCATACAATAAATACTAATAATTCATACAAAACAACTTATTCTAACATTTTTTTAATACAAAATCATCAATAATAGCCTCTAATGCGTACAAAACAACTTCTTCGGCCGTTTTAGATGCAAAATCATTAATAATAGTATCTAATTCATACAAAACAACTTCTTCGGATAAGTTTTCAGTATTATTGGGGATCTCATGTTCACTCATATTTAGGTGCTCAACATCATGTTCACTCATATTTGGGTGCTCATCATCATGTTCATCTAATTCCTCTAAGTTTTCATTAGAAGAACCTATGGCCTTAACAAACTTATCCATATCTCCTCTTTGTGACAGTTTCAATTTCTCATCTAACTTGCTTTTTTTCCTTTTCTCACTTCCAGACAACTACTTATACTTTTTAGGCAACATGATTGAACTTATTACTTGAACTAAATAATAAGTAAAACTCAAGTAAAAGACTAAAAGAGAACAAAAGCACCTAAATTGGAAATTGTCAAGAGTGTCCGACAGTTCGAGTTCAAAGAATTTAACTCCACATAATGTAATCTGTTATCATTTACAACAAAAATACAAAATTAAAACAAGATTACAATTCCAACATCTTCTTTATTACATTCTGTGGACTTTCAAGGCCATTTAAACAAATCCAACATGTTTTTCTTTCTTTTTTTATTAAGACAATTCCAATACCTTTTTTCCTTTTTTATTAATGTTAAAGTAAACTAACTAATAAATAAATGCCTTCCTAGAAACAACTATTAGGATCTGTGAGTGTGAGCTTATTATTTGAAGATGATAAATTGACAACGTGGAGCATAAATTGGTATAATTTATTATAACATATGTAACTAAGTTCTGGACTTCTGGTTTAGAAAAACTGAAAGCATCACTTATCAATACAACAGATTATCAGAATTCATCAACGCATAAATAACAAAATTAGAGAAAAAAACAACAGATTATTAAAATTGATGTGAGGAGAAACAGAAACATACAAAACCAAGAAACAACAAATTGAATTTACAGAGTAATTTAGTGAATTTACCTGTTGAATTGATGAATTCTTGTCTCTGCATATTCTGATATTCACTCCCAAATCCCAAATTCTGAAATTCCCAAATCCAATCGATTATATTATTAGAAGTTTAGAACACAATTACACAAAGCAGGAAATCCAAACTCTAACAAAGGAAGGAATTCGAATTTCAAAAACCATAGTGCAAGAAATCGAACCCTAACCTTATATAGTCGGGCCATAGAAGAAAAAAATGACTTCCACGACCGTTGTGGATGCTGTTTAGCCGCATCGGACTCCTCATCGAACGTTGAGGAAACCGAATCGACGTCTTTGTTGAGTTATTCAATCTGTTTCAGCCGATTTCTTCTTCATTGTTGCAATCGGGAGTCGTGTAAGTGTGGTGAATGGATGATTCCTGAAAAGTTGAAAGCGGCAAAAGCTTCCCAGGCGTGCGTATGTGATTGAATGCAGCCCAAAATATTGATCCATACTTTGTAGTTGGGCCCCTCCATACTTTGTAATTGGGCCCCTCCAAAAAAACTGATCCATAGTATGATATTTTTTATATTTTTTAACTAATATATAAACTAATTTTTTTTTCGGGCCCCTAATTTTTTTGGGCCCTGGGCGAGTGCCCAGCCCGCCCTCCCCCAGGGACGGGGCTGGGTTCGGGTCAATTTGGCCACCACTAAACCGCATCTTAAGAACTTAAAGTGAAATATGTTAAAAGATCAGGGTATATACTTGTAATTACTCGAAACTTTTCTAAAAATGAAGTGAAAAAACCTAATGGCATTTACTCAATTTCAGCAAACATTGGGGGTCTTTTTGTAAAAACAAATGTTATAAAAGGGAGCCTTGGCATTATCGCGTAACCTCCAAAACCCTAACAAGGATCTACGTGTGTTTGAGAGAGAGGTAGCGGCGGCGAAAATGGTGAAGTTTTTGAAGCCCAACAAGGCAGTGGTGGTTCTCAACGGCCGTTTCGCCGGCCGGAAAGCGGTGATCGTTAGACAATTTGATGACGGAACTCGTGACCGTCCGTACGGTCACTGTCTCGTTGCCGGAATCGCCAAGTACCCGAAGAAGGTGATCCGAAAGGATTCGGCGAAGAAGACGGCGAAGAAATCGCGAGTGAAGGCATTCATTAAGCTCGTGAACTACAACCACATCATGCCGACTAGGTACACGCTCGACGTAGATCTGAAGGATGTCGTCACGCTCGATGCGCTTCAGTCGCATGACAAGAAGGTGACTGCCTGTAAGGAGACGAAAGCACGATTGGAAGAGCGTTTCAAGACCGGTAAGAACCGTTGGTTTTTCTCGAAGCTCCGATTCTGAGGAAAAGATAAGTTGTTTTGCGTTTTGGTTTTTTGTCTGTTCCTTCTCAATTTTCAGCTGATGAATGATAATGCTAGACTTTTATTCATCTCAATGCACTTTTAGTTTCTATATATATCTTGCATTTGCGTTTTGCAGTATTGAATTTCATGTTTGTGACCTTAATTTGCTTCCTCAGTTCTTAAATTGAATGATGCTCGAATCGATTTTGAGTTTATGTTTTCAGTTACTGATTAACCTAAACTTTGTTGCTGTTAGTCTGGAATCGCTATTATTGAAATACCAATATTAACAAAATGCACATGTATTAGGTCTTCTCTATTTTTCAGGAGATTTTAAAGCTAATTGTGCTTTTATCTTGAACTGCATATTTGTTTATGATCACACAAGTCATGACTATATTTTAAGCTTGTAGTCTTTGATCGATGAATATTCAATCGGTCAGCATTCATTTGATCATGGACAGGTTTGAAATTAGAATCTCGATTGAAAATCTTAAATTTGAGGTTGCCTTCTAAGTTCTATAGGTTCATGCTAGGACTTGAATTCGACCCATGTACGAGCTTTACAGGTCTTTGGCCCTAATTGCACCCACCATGGCACCTCATTCAATCTATTGTGTGGTTTGTAGTTTAACCTTTTAGGTGATACAAAATTGCCATAGATGTCCTTATTATGCCAGGCTTGTAGTTTACTGTAACTGTGTAAGCATGGATCATTGTGGATGATATTGTCACCTTGTCCTACCTTTGTTAACCTAGCACTCACACAAAAACCCTAAAAACCAGAAGCCCAGGTCCAATGTCGACCTAAAAGCCCGATTTTCCTAAATCCCAAAAAGCCTGGGGCGAAAAAGGGTTGGAAAAACCTGTATGAAAAAGCCCAATTGGGGCTATTTTCACACCCAATACTTGGGGTCTGAACCCGAGAATGCTTGGGTTGCTTACTGAAAACATGCAAAACCGAAAGCCTGACCTTGTGCTTGAGAAAGTTTGGGTACTTCTTTTTGCTTACTGAAAAAAGCTTTTATCCAAAGCCTGGACTCGGGCCCGAGATAGCCTGGTCCTGGGCTCGAGAAGGTCTGGTTTTTTTAGCTTACTGGAAACAGACGTAGGGGACCGATAAAGCCCTAAGGGGCTGTTTGGTTGGTTTTCCATTAAGTCCCGTATGAATAAAGTTGTCTGTGTTGACTAATCTGTCTATATAGATTGGAAAGGTTTTTGTTTGGGAGGGTGTTTTCATAGATGTAAGGACCATGTTTTTTAATTGGGAGAGACTGGTTTGGACAAAACTTGGCTTTCTGCATAAAGCTCTCTTCTAAAAGCTTAATAAATAAGTCATTTTCTATATCATTAAGCCACTACCAAACAGTCATGTATAGCTGACTGAATAAGCTATAAGTCCCATTAAGCTGCTAACAAACAGGCCCTAACATGGGCTTACAAGTTACTCTTTTTCATTTTTACATTTTAAACAAAGTTATTTTAAAGTTGAACTTTGCTTAGAAACATTTATATTCTAAAAAATCATAGGTTTCTAATAAAATTGTATTAAAATGGAGACAAGTTTGAGTTATTTCATATGTTACAGAACATTAAAATTTTATTTTGGGGATTGAAAGTGGAATTTGCAACTATTTGAGGTAGGGTTGTAATCAAACCAAATGGTTAGTGAATTGTACGTAAACTGCTTGGTGGGAAGTTTGTTTATTTAGGGTGCGTTTGGTACATTGGACATGACAAAATAGAACAGAATAGAGATCATTATTCCATGTTTGGCAAGACTTTTATGTGGAACAGACAAGAACATAGTGGAACAAGGTGGAACAGACTTATGTTTTACCAATATAATCTCAAAATAAAATATAATTCTCTTCTAAAACATCAAATACACATTTATTGTATTTTATTTAATGTTATCTATTCTGTTATGTTCAGTTCTGTCTACCAACACTGAACAGTTGTTCTGTCATGTTCTGTTCTGTCTTGTTGTGTTTTATTCTGTCTGCGTACCAAACGCATCCTTAATAAATGAATGAATATAAATACAAGTTTTTGTTCATTGAGTTAAATTAACGAACATGAACACACAAAATTCCGTTTGTGTTAGTTAGTTTGTTGGGTAAGTTAAACGACGAACTTGAACAAGTCTTTAACCCGTGTATTGATATATTTGTGAATACTTTAGAGAAGAAAACCACTCATGTGTATTAGGTTGACAATATCTTACTAAATATGTAAACTTGGTTGATGTAGGGTCACGATAGTATTATCATATCGATTTATTAGGTATATATTAATCAAATTAACTAATTATAATGCATATTTATTGATTTTTAAGTTTTGTATTACTGGTTTTTTGTTTGAGTATTTGAATTTTGTAAGTTTTATCTCGTGAAACTAAAAATGAAAAACTTTCACATATGTAAATGAAGTTGGTATAAAACCAAAACCAACATTTACCAACCGAAAAAAGTTGATATCAATTAAGTTGGTACCAAATATTATGTAACGATTATTATTGTTTGTTACAATGTATTAGGGAAAACAACTTAGTAATTAGTATCGTACCAAGTGTATAATGAATAGGCAAACGTCAATACGGACCGAATAGTGTTTATGCGCTATAAGTCTATAACATGTGTATAATGAATAAGCCCACATTTTTTTTGATAATCGTGGTTTTTCCAGGCCAGTTTACGCGCACCGACTAATCCTCGGACGACCACGAATGGTCTGGAGTCATCGCAGTTGAACCTCTATGGCCACAAGGGCTTTGACAATGCCTGGATTTGAACCCTGGGTAGATGAGCTTCCACTACATCCCCCAAGGATTTTACCAGTACACCACAACCCAAGGGTTTTACTATAACATGTGTATAATGATGGGAACATTCAACACCTATACAATATAGATGTTGCCTTTGTACTTGCCTATCAAGTGGGGTATACCGTATTGTATTAAGTAGACCTGGCAAACGGGTCGGGTCGGGTTCACGGGTTAAACGGGTTGAGAGTGTCTAACCCGAACACGACACGTTTAATAAACGGGTCAGAAAATCTCAACCTGAACACGACCTGATTTAACCCGTCTAACCCGACACGACCCGCTAACCCGTTTAACCCACTAACCCATTTAACCCGTTTAACCCATTTAACATTTATAAATATAAAACTTTTAATAGGGTGCACCAATTTAGAGGGTCCAAACCAACGGACTCAAACCACCAAGTTAGGGTCAAGGGGGTGATGCCAATGAAAATACAAGGGGTGAGATCATATTTATAGTGGGCATAGAGCATAAGGTTTTTGTTTCCCACCAATGTGGGATGGGAGGAAATCCCACTTTCTTGTGAAACATACAGAAATTGACAGCTCCTATATGCTATAGTTACGATATATTTCTTCCATTTAGAAGCCAAATTGGACACTATCATCTAAATGAAAGTTGTTCATTGATATCTTGGAATTCCACAGAAACTAGATTCATGCAATTCGGAGTTATAATCAGACCGCTACAACCTTTACAAAAACAGTGCGCAGGTTCTTGTGTACAATGTGATCTGATTCAAAAACTCAGTGTTTTAACACATTTAAACTCATAATTAGGACTTTAATTCTTCATAACAGTTCTTAAGTACATTCTAAGTTTTCCAACGGTATATTGTACACCTCATTTGGACCAACGGTTGATTTTCTATTAATTTTCTAATAACATGGCAGAAACTTTAAAACTCATAATTGACAGCTCCTATATGCCATAAGTTACGATATATTTCTTCTATTTAGAAGCCAAATTGGACAATATCATCTAAATGAAAGTTGTTCATTGATATCTTAGGATTCCACAAAAACTGGATTCATGCAATTCGGAGCTATAATCAGACCGCTACAACCTTTACAAAAACAGTGCGCATGTTCTTGTGTACAATGTGAAAACTCAGTGTTTTAACACATTTAAACTCATAATTAGGACTTTAACTCTTCATAACAGTTCTTAAGGACATTCTAATCTTTCTAACGGTATATCGTACACGTCATTTGGACCAACGGTTTGATTTTCTAAGAATTTTCTAATAACATGGCAGAAACTTTAAAACTAAAAATTTGATTGTCAAAGCCCATATTTAATTGTCCATACATAAATAGATAATAGTCAAAGCCCATATTTAATTGTCCATACATAAATAGATAATAGTCAAAGCCCATATTTAATTGTTCAAAGAATGGCCTAATTTAAACGGGTTAAACAGGTCAATTTCGAGTTGAATTTTTTAACCCTAACCTTACCCGTTTAATTTTTCGTGTCGTGTCAACCCGTTTACTTAAACGGGTTGAAATGTATTACCCAAACCCGTTTATTTCGTGTCGGGTTAGCGTGTCGTGTCAGTTTTTGGCACCTCTAGTATTAAGTAGAAACTTCATGTAAGTGTCTTGTTTTGCATGTATGGAAGTGTTATATAAATTATACGAATCAAAGTTTTATGAAGGTGCTTCAAATAGTAGGCTATCTAACATTTTCAACAGATTTTGTCTACAACTCGACTGTATTGTTTGATTCTAGTTGCGCTTAACAATCTTACCCTGTCGCAAAATATATATTACTAGTTAACTAATAGGCTCACACAACGTTCCATAACATAACCACAAGGTTTGTGGCGTACTGGTTAAGGTCTTGGGGGATGTGGCTCAGAAACCCATCTACCCTGGGTTCGAATCCAGGCGTTGGCAACTTGTGGCCACTGAGGAATTATCTCAGGGCTGCATGTTTAGCAGTCAATCAGTGTCAGAGATTAGTCTAGGCAAAGCCTAGGATACCCTTTCAAAAAAAAGTTCCATAACATATCATTCAAATAATGGTTGACTAGAGGCTAGATGCCAACTCACTTTCATATGCAAAGTAGTAATTTTTCATGAAATCTAAGCTTTTGATAGATAGTTAGATACAATGTTGATTATTGGGATCACCTATGAACTTGCTAAGTACAAATGCATTATTGAGTCTTTTTATCGAAATTTGAATGTTTATAATAATTTAATTTGTACGGTTGTTTAAAGTATCACATTTTAAAGTGCAAATACACAATTGCTTGTATTTAGCATGTATTGATGTTTGTCTCTTCCGATCAAGTATACATATGTATTCCGCTTGAATTGGTGATCACATCAAGGGCAACTGGCATAGACCCAAGGGTTTTTGTGGTGACACGTGCAACCGTTTCGTTCCTCCAACGTAGTGTAAAAAACAATTGGGCCATGAAAAGTGTCACCGTATATATTTTGAAACTACAATTAGGATACAAGATTTTATTTTATAGAGTTGGTTTGCAAGGATTTTCTTCCATCCCAGGCCCGAGTCAAGTCCCTTCATGAATTAAGAGAAAAAGAAAAAAGGCCCCTCGAAGACGAGCCCCATCGTATCCACCGGGCTATTGATCGAGTCCGGGAAAATTTGAGTGCTCCCGACAAAAAAGGCAACAATTCGTGGATCCATGACCTTATTAACCAAAGAGATACGACTTTGCACTATAGTTAGCTCAACACCAATCAAGAATGCCCAAGGAATTCCAAGAATTCTTGTTATACATTTGTTCCAACCCTCAATCCTCTTTTCGAGATTCATCGATATTGAATCAATCGAACGCACTTCTAACACTTGTTCCACTTTTGGAAGACCTTGCGTTATATCACCAGATTTATTATGTTTCTGAAAAGATTTTGGAATAAAAGACTCGAACACATAACCTCACATATGGAAAACAATGAAATAACCAACAGACCACTAGTGATTTTGTGGAAAGTATTCTTATATTTATTTCTTATAGTCTAATGGTACTTCCACCGGAAAAATTTGGGTCCGTCCCTAAAGGGTGCACCATCTCATGACTCGTATCCCCGCTCGTAGGGCCCGACCTGCTTCCCGCCCGAAAGGACCACTCGCTAGCTAGACGGACTAGTGGGGGGCCTATCTGGAGACATACTGAAAACATTCCTTTAGAACCAAACGCAACGCCGGTCTTCCAAATCAAAAGGAAAAAGGGGGAATGACATGTATTCCCACACAAATACACTGATCATTTTATGCATACCTTGCTTCATACAAGTACTAAAAACTTCATCACTCACAATACATGTTTCAAGATACAAAAAACATGTATAGACATGTATCCCACTTTGTAAAGTCACATGAAACTTACATCTATGTATACAAAATTACTCATTCTCACAATACCACTATTATAAGACATTTCAAACTTTCTAGAGTTAACAACCAATCTTAGGGGCCGTTTACCAAATGCTTACCCGGGTAAGCGTTTACTAGTCAAATCTAACACTATCACTTACTTACACCGTAAGATTTTAGTCCGCCAAATCAGTTTTGTATGCAACAATTCACCCAATAAGCGCTAACCGTGGTAAGCGTCGTCGCCATCACTTACCGGGATAAGACTCATGGTTCTTTCATTCGCCATTACCGGGTAAGATTTTTGGTCCTTGCCATGTCAATTCGGTATGTAATGTGACTTGGTAAGCGCTTACCCGGGTAGGTGTTTGGTAAACGGCCCCTTAGTATTTTTTCTACATTAATTGTACATTAGAATCTTACTTGTATAGTCTTGTATTTTCTAATTTTATAGAATACATTTCAAATTCTAACGTGTGCACCTTTAAAGTCCCAAATATATTATATATTCACGACAATTGGTTGAACACGTGCACATGGTCCTGCTATCTTCATAAATCCACCACGATAAACATTTGGTAAACAACTCTCAATTATCGTAAATAACTAATTAAATTCAATATCATAAAAAAATATTGGTTATAAATTGCATCAAATACACAATCTTTTTCTTCAATTTAATTTCAATACATATAACTAGACCCAAGCACCACGCGCTGCACAGTGACAAACTTAACTACGTTAAGTTAAAATTAAATGGTTCCTTCCCGTCTCTAATTTAAATTGGTTTTACAGCACTTCAAACAATCCTTTTATTCCAAGACCCACGTATGTTGAAATCACATCCAACATTCCTCCGAGTGTAATTGTCAATTCATACTTTAGAAACACAATGATCAAATTACAAATACACATTCTATCTGTAACATTTCACCGGCTTCCAACTTCCAACAGTTCCTTAAAAAAATCACATTGCGTACCATTTGTTGGTGAATCCTCATCTTCCTTATTTGGAACCTCAGTCGTTCTGTGTCAAAATAGAATGGCAATGTCAAATACCACTTATTTCTTTATGGAAGGAAAAATAAGATACCAAAGTGAAAGATAAGCAATACACCACATTTTGTGTACATAAACGATGATGGGCTAATGGCACTATAGAAAAACACTTGATTCTCTTCGCAAATCTTAGATTCTTCTGAACAACCCTAATAAAGTTCTGTTTCAGAAGTTCCTTCACTTAGTCTCTCAAAAATTGACAAATAGCATATCCGACGTATGAGTTTTCATTTAACTTCCCCATCACACACACGCACATTGACACATATAACAATAATAAAATCGTTAGAAAAAATCACAATAAAAAAATCATAAACGTAAACCAGAGGTATAATTGACACTTGATTGACTTGAGTTAAAATCGATTAACTTTTGAACTTCAAATTAAATATGAAATCTTTAAGGTTTCAAAAGAGTAATAATTGCATTAATTTCTGTAGAAAATATCACCTTCGAGGTAGAATTTGGTGTTTCGTAATTCAATGAAATGCAACTCAATTTTGCATATGAAAAATAATATGTTTGACTTCAAAAAGTCAACTATAACTCCATCTCTTGTTCTTGGAACAAAGGTTTACTACTTCAAGATTCAAGATTTGAAATTCTCAGCATTTCAAACTCCAAGTGAGGATAAAAATATTATCATTTGTTAAAGTCCCATATTGACTAAACTTAAACTATTTTGACACTTTAGGGCAAGCTATATTCGTCTGGTCCTCTCGACACTCTAAAAATATAATTCATAATAGTTGATATTGTATCTTCAAACATGTTTCTATGCTATATTTTTTTGAGAAATACACATAAGCAATCAATACCTAAAACACTAAATATAGTAATTTGCACAAAGCAAAAACTAATATTCTAGCTTGAAGATCATATCTGTAACACCTCGAAATTTCCATTATTATTGTATATTTTGGGATAACGTTTATTTAATGAGAAAACGTTATTTTAGACAAAATATACGATTTATGTGTTGAAGGGTCAAAGTGTAATTGACCAAAGTGTTAAGCGATTCGTGAAATTATGAATGTTGAGGGTTGATTTTGTTATTTGGCAATAGCTTTGGGTTTAGTGGAAAATTGTTGAATTGGGGTATATAAGGGGAGGTCGGCTGAAGATTGAGAAATATCTCAATCTTGGTTCATAGAGGCGGTTCCCAAACAGAGAAATAGAGTTTTTGACAATCGGTAAGCAAATCAACACTGCAATCTGTCTCTGAAATCGAAATCGCAAGGTATCTCATTCTTTGATGGGTATCTGATTTGGATTGGTGAAAGAAGGTAACTGGATTTCAGAATTTGACTTCATCGATTACCAAGTTCTGCAGGTGAGTTCATCTTTCTTAAAAGCAATGTTTTCGTTAAATTAAGCAGTAAGATATTAGTATTAAATATATTGGGGATGAATGGGTACTTGCAAAATAAGTTGGATGTAACATATATCGATTTGGGTTGGATTGTGCTGTGCAGTTCGAAGGTATCCGGGTAAGTATTGAGTATCTGAAAGTTTTATTTCAGTAGTGTCCGGATAAACCCGGATGGGTTTAGTGTCCGGATAAACCCGGAATGGTTTAGTGTCTGGATAAACCCGGAGGGGTTTAGTGTCCGGATAAACCCGGATGGTTATAGTGTCCTGATAAACCCGGACTGGTTTAGTACCCGAATGAATTCGGATTCTTTTGGGTTTCCGTTAGGTTTCCGATATTACTCGGTATTCCTTTGACTTTTGATATGAAATGTTTGTGCATTCGAGTAAATATGCGCGTATGCTAGTAAGTGTAATGGATACATAGGCACTGACATTATGTGATCACGTGGAATAGGCGTGGTACTAATCGTAATTCCCGTGAATTTGAGAAACGTGGAATAAGTCGGGCTCTTAATGGTATTTCCCGTTGATTTAAAATGCGGAATAGGCCGGACTCTAATGGTAATTCCCATTTAGTGTTATGATGTGATGAATGTGGAATAAGCAAGGTATAATTGTTATTTCGGTGTATCCTTGAAAAGGAGGAATAGGCAAGGCATAATTGCTATTCCCGTGTATCCTTGAAGGAATAGGCAATGTATAATTGTTATTCCCGTGTATCCTTGAAAAGGAGGAATAGGCAAAGTATAATTGCTATTCCCGTGTATCCTTGAAAAGGAGGAATAGGCAAGGTATAATTGCTATTCGTAATAGAGACGTGGAAACGTGAAATAGACAAAGTATAGTGGTTGTTTCCATTTTCTATTGGTAGATTAGAAATAGGCAAGATATAGTTGCTATTTCTACTTCCATTCCAGGAAAAAGCATGACGCTTAATTGTAAGTTCTTGGACATGAGTTGTAAACTAGAATCCGTGGTGATTCGTAGTGGTGCTCTTGAATATGATACTATGACATAATGAGGGTTGTCATATTCATGGAATCCGATACGATTCCTGTTATCGAATGATGTTATGTATACAGTAAGAAAGTTGGGACCAGGTTAATGTAATCACTTTGCTACAATGTTGGTTTCAAAGCTTTTAAAGAGTTTGATTTGAAATTTGGATATATTCTCACTAGGTGTAAGCCTAATCGTTTCAAGTTCAATTTTCTTACCAGGTGCTAGCTCGGGATGGGATACAAAGGGATGAGTGTTGAGGAACACCAGAGTTGTGCTTTTGGAATTGTGATGGTAAATTATGATAAATTTAAGGTTTAAATTTATTGAGAATTTCAGGGTGTTTCATAATTCTATTGTGTGAACTGGTTGTAAGGTGAACAATAGAACTAGCTTGAACTCGGTCCAACAAGTTTAGAACATCACTAGCACAATTAGTCAAAATGGGAACTAACAGGTCTATTAACATGGATTAGCAGGATATATATGGAAGGATGGAAACTACATATAAATAAATTCTACCTGAGGGTCATAGTACAATACCGGTTGGGTGGAGGCGTGGGTGGATCCTAATCATATGGTAAACAAAATGGATCATATCCCGTTATTGGGTGTACAAATGGACCACTCGATGGCCATGTGGGTGTTATCTGGATTTCACATTTTTTGTATGTCTGATCACTGCATTACTCTTACTTTTGTCTAGGGAGTTACGCTAAGGATGATATATAAACGTTAAGATATGATATTGTAAGATCCCACATTGGTTGGGGAGGGGAACAAACGTTGTCTTATAATAGGAACTTGATACCTCCCCTATCAGATGCGTTTTAAAACCGTGAGTCCAGGTGTGTGGATAGAGCGGACAATATCTGGTACAGTTGCCTGTGATGTTACATATGGTATCAGAGCCGGGAACCGGACTGGTGTGCCAGTGAGGACGCTGGGCTCCCAAGGGGGGTAGATTGTAAGATCCCACATTGGTTGGGGAGGGGAACAAAGGTTGTCTTATAATAGGAACTTGATACCTCCCTATCAGATGCGTTTTAAAACCGTGAGTCCAGGTGTGTGGACAGAGCGGACAATATCTGGTACGGTTGCCTGGAATGTTACAAATTATTTTCCTAAAAGTCTTTGGAAACCTAATCATCAATTTATTTAACCATGTGAGAAGTTGGTTTTATCTATTTTAAAGAATCATCCTGGTAATGAATTGAAACTCTCAAAGAATTAAAAAACAAAAACATGGATTGATTTTCTTGAATCCAAAACTTCCTTAGAAACGATATTGCTTAAATGTCAATAAACTGTTTACCGAATATCAAAAGGCGATGTGGCCTAAATTTGGTTGAATTTATCCTTCTAAATCGATCATGTGCAATGCACTAATAAAAATTGTACGTTAAAGCCTAATGTATGATAAAACTAGAAGTAAAAAAGTATCATTTACACAATTTCAAATCCTCTCCATCCTTAAAAATTCATCGGTAATTTGACAAATTTATGTTCATAAGTACATTAAATAGAATTTGTATAAACATAAATTGGGAGTTAGGATCTGTTAATTATCCAACTAAAAAACACAAAATCAATAGGAAAACATTTCATGGATCATCGAAACATATATCATGATTCATATAAAAGGAGTATAGTTTGCAATCTATCAAACAAATAAAACACAATTCATGAAAGCGAATAAAATATGAGAAATTGAGTTTTGATAGTACCTTCGCTTTTAAAGGATATTGTCGAAGTTGTATATGGAAATGGGTATTGTTGTATAGACCTAACACGATTAAGGATTTGGTGTGCATGATCTTGCAAATAGGCAAATAAAGACGGGGCGTAAAAAATACCTCGGTTAGAACCCACATTAAGTGATTTCTGATAATCTTGAGAAGATATTTGACGTGAAATCAGTGTGGGTGTGATGCTTCTGGAAATGAAATTGGTGAACGGCTATGATCCTAGGAGAGGAAATAACAAAGACTATGAGAGGTTTTGAAACATATGCTTTTGGGATAAAATACAGGAAATCTAACATCTTCAAGCAGTTGCTCCTTTCACCTTCTCAAGCTCTAAAAAAACTAATTTACCCAAGTTGAGAAACTTAGAGATGGTGAAAAAGAAAGGAAGGTGGGATTTGAAAAGGCGACATATCAAAAGTTTGGAGTTACATCCAAAACATAAATTGTTCAAATAAAATTACCAACATATATTCTTTTTCTAGGGTGAAGCGAAGGGGAAAAAAGAAAAAAAGGGATTGCTAGTTTAAAGAGGTTTCACGTCATTACACATGGTTTTTGTTTTAATATATATATATATATATATAGAGGAGGTATCCGTTGCAAACCAGTCAGTTTGTGCAAACTATACAAACCATTATATTAGGAAACAATAGATGTATTTATGGATAATCATTATGATTCATTAATTAAAACTGAGATATATATGGAAGATGATAAGATTCATTCATTATGAGCATGACTTTAGATTAGGAAACATAATAAAATCAGATATTTATTAGACTTGATCAACGGCTAAGATTGGTTTGTATAGTTTGCACAAACTGACTGGTTTGCAACGGATACCTCCCCTATATATATATATATATATATATATATATATATATGTTGGGTATCAAATACAAACCAAATGGATTGTACAAACTCCTACAAACTCCTACAAACTCAATCTAGCTTTATGAATCTGATAATCTGATAATTTGGCTTCATGAATCTATATTTTTGTTTTTATATATATATATATATATATATATATTGATTATAAGAGCATCCACAACAATGAAATTTCAAGACAATTTCAAATATGCCACATCAGCTTTGCAATTATTTTGAAATTATCCCCCACAGGCCCACACAATGAAATTTCAACCACTTTCTAAAGCGACACCTCATAATAATAAAAAATATTTTAATCAAATAACAACAAAACTACAATTAAATATTATTTACTATAATTTAATACGAAATATTTTATTAATTAAATAATTATAATAAAATAAATAAATAAATAAATAAATAAAATATTTAATGTATAAAACATTAAATTAAAATACAAAGTAAAAATATTACATTAATCGACATTTTCTTTTTCTCTAAATCTTTGTCAAATCTCTTCAATCAAATATGATTGGAAACAATGATTTATTGATCGATTACGTACTTGTATAAGATTTTGGAGATAGTTTTCGTACTCATGAAGTATGTTATGAGAGATTTGAGGCGTAGTTATAGTAAAATTAACATCATCGTTTATATCATCAAATTGACGAATATAAATATGACGTTCATCTTCGACGATCATGTTGTGCATGATTATACATGCTCTCATTATTTCCCCATTTATTTATTTGCACCACATACAAGATGACCCACATATAATAGCGAAACGTGGTTTGAGTACCCCAAACGCTCTCTCTACATCTTTCCTAGCAGCATCTTGGGAAAGAAAGCCTCGAAGGATAAAGGGAAAAAGTCATTTTTCAACAAGTTCTACCGAAAATGAACAAGCGACAATGTTAGAATGTCTGAATATTGAAAAGAAAACATTCAGGTGATGAGAGAGTTTCATACATCATTTGTGGAAACAGAAAAACTTAAGAACAAACGGGAAAATCGGAAAATGATCATGAAGTTGATGGAAATGGATCCCACAACAATGAGCGAACCACAACGGAGATTGTACGAACATCAACTTGAAGAACTTCTAAACGAACAATGATGTATTTTTATATGTTAAGTTTGTATTTTTAATATGTAATTTATTTTATTGTATGTTAATATAAATTATATTTTGCATTTTTTTAATATTTATTAACAAAAAAATTACTTATAATTTTTTTTCTTCATAAACGACTCTACAAAACATCACAAAACATGATTTGATATAAACCAATTTATAATTTAGAAATTATTCCATACAATTTATAATACTATTCACTGCCACATCAACAAAAAGTATTGATTTGACATTTACAAATTATCAAAACTAATTTTCAATTTAGCAATCATACTCACAACCACCATAATTTCTAAAATATAAATCCTACGTGACACATTTGCAATCAATATGAAATCCTTGTCGTGGATGCTCTAATATTTGAAGATAAATTTAATTTCAATTTATATTATTCTAATTTTTATCATTTTATAATTATCCGATTGAAATCATGAATTTAAATTTAGCAAGTTGAGAACCCAAACGCAATCCCCCGTGCCAAAACCATATTGTACGCGCGAAATCCCAAATTTCGAAAAGTTTCAGACAATTTTAATCATGGCCGTTGATTAACATTTCCATATAATCTACGGTCTAAAATCATAATCCGTGCCGACTGATTTCCACCAATCAGATATCACCTTTACCCTTCTATATAAACAACCCGCAACCTACGTTACCTACCATCAACACTCAAAGCATATCCATTTCTACCCATCTTCAAACAAACACTTTTTGCAATGGCACCAAAGGCAGAGAAGAAACCGGCGGAGAAGAAGCCGGCGGCCGAGAAGGCTCCGGTGGAGAAGAAGCCGAGAGCAGAGAAGAAGCTCCCGAAGGACGCATCGTCGACCGACAAGAAGAAGAAGAGAAACAAGAAGTCGGTGGAGACTTACAAGATCTACATCTTCAAGGTTTTGAAGCAGGTTCATCCTGACATCGGGATCTCAAGCAAGGCCATGGGGATTATGAACTCGTTTATCAACGATATCTTCGAGAAGCTTGCTCAGGAGTCGTCGAGGCTCGCTCGGTACAATAAGAAGCC
The DNA here is from genome assembly GCA_033807775.1 of Saussurea involucrata. Taxonomy (NCBI): domain Eukaryota; kingdom Viridiplantae; phylum Streptophyta; class Magnoliopsida; order Asterales; family Asteraceae; genus Saussurea; species Saussurea involucrata. Next base: position 2,958,835 of record CM066319.1, read on the forward strand.
GACGATTACTTCCAGGGAGATTCAGACTGCTGTTAGACTTGTGCTTCCTGGTGAATTGGCGAAACATGCGGTGTCTGAAGGCACCAAGGCTGTAACTAAGTTTACAAGCTCTTAGAGATCGGCGTAGACGCTAGGGTTTGGTATTCGCTACTTTGAAACTATAATCGTTTTCTGCGTTTTATTGTAAAAATTCGAATTGCATCTGGATTTCAAACTTATGTAATCATTCGGTGATAAAATGATATTATATGGAATTTAGGGTTTCGTGAAAATTTTCAATTTATTTCCTTCGCTGGATCTCCATTTTGGGTTTTTTTTACCCTAAATCAAATTGCTTCTGTATCAGTTTCTTCTTCATGCTTTGATTTTGAGTGTTTTTATTGGTTGTTCTGATGATTATGCTCTTGGATGATTGTATCCTTTTTGAACTTGTGATTTGAGCAATTGCGTACTCATGTTTGTTTGTTTTCTTGTAGAAGATGGAATCGCACTGTCTGGACTTAAGTGCGTTTGTTCTATTCTGGACAAGATATAACAGGGATTACAGTCCCATGTCTGGCAGGACGGAACATGGAGAAGGTGGAACAAAGTGGAACAGAGCTATGGAACTAGGTGAAACAGACTTATGTTTAACGATATAATCTTAAACATCAAATACACGTTCTATTTTATATTTTATTTATTCTTTAAAATTTATTTTTTGTAATGTTATCTGTTCTGTCCAGTTTTGTCTACCAAACAATGAACAACTGTTTTGTTAAACGCACCCTTAACAATTAGTTACTCAGAGCAGCTCCAACCAGCTATGCTAAAACTTTCTATAATAGAGTAAAATGATTCAAAATCTCTAAAAAATTTTGCATCCAATTTCAAGGGCTATGCTATTTTAGCAATTCTGGTATTAATTATATTATTTAAATATTCAATATATGGAAAGTTATGAGAATAAAAGTTTGCATTTTAGGGGTAATGATTTGTTTTGGTGAGAAACCATCTATTTAGAGATTTTTCTTTGAATTTAGAAATTTTCACTTTTCTGTATTTTTTTAGTTTAAAGGACATCATAGCTGTTGGAGCAACAAAAATGCTAAAATACCATTTTTTTTCTATTTTAGCATAGTTGCCGGAGATACCCTTATATTTTGTGGCTAGTTGGGTCAATTTGTAACAAATATTGGTAATGGAAGTTAATGACCGTTAAAACATATGCTTTATTGAACTTGTGATGGCTACAATCCTTGTCTTTTTTTCCTTTTTTGAAAATTGTGTCGTAGGCTATGCCAAGACTAATTCCTTGGCAAAGTATTACTGTAAGACATCAGCGCCCTGATTAAAGCTCTGTGGTCACAAATCGTGTACGTCTGGATTCGAACCCTGGGTGGATGGAATATTCCATCATATTCCCCCAGGACCTTAACCAGTACACCACAATCCTTGTCTTTTGCTGATGTAGAACATTAAGTTTGGTCTGTCTTGTATGGTTTCAAACATGGAACATTGAGTTTTTGTTATGTCTGTCATGGTAAACAACTTGAAATAAGGCAACCCGAATCCAACCAGATAACCTATACATTTATTTACATGTAAACTAAATCTTTTCTGTCTATATAACTCCATTTGTTTTTGTGTATATTTCTGAAAAACCACATTAACAAGCGACAAACCAAATAGAAACCGAAGCTCAGGCAGAAATCCAAACAAGAAGGTAAAAAAAATAAAATTACGAGGCTTGACCTTTCTAGATTGTAGCTATAACAATCTTGGATACATACAAGTAAACAGGGCTGATCGTCCGTTCAACGTCAATCATGAATTGATCAATTTGGAGCTGAAAAACAGTCGTAGTACGCAGTCTCCTTAAGGGGTTGGATAAGTTGTATGATGAATAAAGAGGTCATGAGTAAAGAAAAAACACCGTATTTAAAGTAACAAACATACAGAAATATTTTCATGCACCAAAGTTTTAAGCCGATTAATCCAACCCAACCTGCATGGTTTGGGTTGTTCAAATGTCAACTCTATCAACCCAGCCTGTGTGCACCCTACAATGAGTTTTTGTCTTACACCATGTAAAATGTGGAACGTTAAGTTTTTTGTCTTGTCCCATATCACACCAATACACGGAATAGTGAATTTTATAGTGTCGTGTCCGGTCAGGTAAAATAGATGCAAAAATCTATCTGCAAATGCATTTATTCATGCAGGTTGTGGATGATAATTTTCAATGGTTAAAACCAAAGGCGATAGAGGGAGGTTCAAGAGAAAACCTCAAAAAAACGGAAAACTGAAGAACACCCTGGTGGCCCTTCATCTGGACGGTATGCACTTGTTCATACAGATAAATAGTTGACTTTTTGGTTTTATGCACAAATGCATGTTACAAATGAAGGGGCTACCAGAGTGCATATCGCCCAGATGAAGGGGCTACCGGAGTGTTCCTTAGTTTTCCGTTTATTTGAGGTTTTCCCTTGAAATTGCAAGACAAACAGAACTGAATAACTTGCAAACCTAAAATCAAAATTCATTACCTAAAAAGGGTAATTCTTTTTGTGGTGCCAGCCACAACAAAGAACTTGAGTTCAAGCTTCTGCCATTTACACATGAATAAAAACAAGTTACATAAATCTAGAAAGAGAAAAGTTACATACTAGAGAGTAGAAGATAATCACCTAGTAGATATTATAATAATTAGTTGCGATTGCTAATCTTCAAGTTCGATGATCTTGACAACAGAATCGTCACCGACTTTCTGGCAAACAACAACACGATCATGCGACTTGATGACGCCAATGGCCTTCCCATGATCCAAGGCTACCTTTAACACCGTCTCATTCGTGCCGCTTGTAGTTTCAGCCTACAAAAAGCATAGCGTCAGGTTAGTTTTCCAAAACCAAAGGGTTCATGGCTCAACAGTACTTGGGTTACCGGTAGGGCCCACTGGTATCTAGGTTACTGGTACAACTCAAATATCATTACTTCCGCAATATATAGGTCCGTAAACAAAGAAATTGGTCTTCTAGCCATTTCTCTCCCATTTTTACCCAAATGACTTCCATTTTTTTTAAATATTGTGGACCCGGGTCTGCAATTGCGGATTTAAGTCGATTTTTTTTCGTTTTTTAAAGAAAAATGAAAATCGAACAAATTCGTTTCTTTTTGTGTGTTTTTGAGTTAGGTATGCAATTATTGACTTGTATATTGCGGAAGTAGTAACATTTGAGTCGATTTCCCATATTATATGTACTTAAAAAAAGAGAGAGAAAAACTGAAGTGGTAGAGATTAGAGAAGGCGGTGCGGTGCGGTCCTTACAGGGTGTTGAGGATCTGCAAGCATTGGGAAAAGACCTCTGATGACGAGCGATTGCCTTGCCTTCTCATAAAAACCACCAAAAATCACACTAGGATCAGAAGGGACCTTCAACAATTCAATGGAACGACATAATAATGGGCATGGAAAAAGTCGGAGGTAAGATATGATATAATCGCAATAACAAAAAGATACTCGTAGTCAATCAGGTTGTAGCGCAGTGGTTGATCGCCCTGGGTGATGTGGTGGAATATCCCATCTACCCAGGTTCGATTCCAGGCGTCCTCAACATTGATAAGACATCTTTAAGTTTCAAAATTGTCAGGGATTAGTCCGGGTTGTGCCTGGGATACCCTTTCCCAAAAAAAAAAGATACTCGTAATCCGACAGTTGTATCAATAATCAATAAACAAAGTTTCCAAACCCTTTTGGTTTGTTTTTTGACCGAATTCTATAAACTTAAAATGAACTTGCCAATTGGCCAATCTGCTAATGTTTTCTGTAGTTGGAAATAGAAGCTGTTAGAAAATGGAAGTTGGATTGATTTATTACCTCAAAAGCACCGGTAAATGTCCAGCGAAGCTGATTCGTCTTGAGCCGTGGTATAACAACAGAGAGCACAGGCATGGTAGGCCTGTACTTGGCAATTAACCTGCGTTTTTCATAATAGTTTTAAGTCAGCATAGACGTGTTTTAATTTGACGAGGGTAGTTTAGTAATTTCATCATTCTTGTCTTTCTTATTTTCTTAATTTATGTTCCACCTATTTTCTTAACACAGACCTTGCAGCTCTTCCAGATGAAGTGAAGCAAATGATAACGGATGCTTTGACCTTGATGGCAGCACGCACCTATTTATACACACACACACACACACACACAAACACACAGACACACACGAGTTAATATCTCTAATTCATTTTTTATGATTATAGATATAAGATAATGAAGCTCCATATTCCATACCGCAGAGGAAGCAATAGATTCCATGTGGCTCATTGGTTCACCAACATATTTCACAGTCTTCTTGAAATATGAATCTTGATTGTACACTTTCTCTGCCTGCATACACTTAGCTAAATGAGAACATTGAACAACACTGCATGATATCAGAAGATCAAGGAGAGAAAGGATTGTTTGAGGGGTGGCCTACCGTGCACACGAGATAGTGCATCTTAGTGTGCGTGTGTACGGACATGAGATGGTGCCAAAATGGAAGAGGATTCTTCGATAAAGCAAGAAATTAATACCTCGCCACAAATTTTACCAACGATGGAGATACTCTCAACAGGGTACAGCCCCCGCATTGTCTCTGCACCTAGAAGAATTGCATCGGCGCCTGATACAAATCAAGAAATTGCACAAACATAAGACGAGACATTCATTTATATTCACCTTTGGTAGTGGTTAGTTCCGACTACATCTTACCCCATCTCCGCTGGGACATACTGGGCTTGTTTGGTTTGGTTTATTTATTTATATTTAAATGATGATGGATTTCTTAGACCTCCCTAATTAAATAAATGGGCTCACAGAAATCACGGTTAGGGGTTGTCTACATTTTTTTACATTTTGCCCTATATGAATTAAATAGTTTATCTGATGTTTGAATAAATTTGTTTATCTGAGGGACGTGAGAACAATGTGTTTGAGGGAAGCAAAGAGCGAGGGTTAAGTTATTTCGGGGCATTTCTAGTATTAATTTGTTTGGCGTGGAGACAAGTGAGGGGTCCTGGCTTATTCCATATAGCCATTTTAGCTTAATGACTTAACGATTAAGCCATAAAGAAACATGCATGTACGGCTGAGTGAATACACCTCCTAGACACCACTAAGCTCATTAAGTTGTAACTAAAATAACCCTTAGTAAACCAAACCATTTTGCATGCACAAACACAGGCACTAGGCAGCTATAGAAACATTTCGGATAGAAAAAGTCAGGTGACGCTTATAAGACCGTCGAACTGGATATTTACCATCTAAAACAGCATTGGCAACGTCGGTAGCCTCGGCACGAGTGGGCCTTAAGTTGTCGGTCATGCTATCGACAACACGAGTAACAACAGCCGCTTTCCCAGCCATATTGCATTTGTAAACAGCTGCTTTTTGAAACAAAAATACCTGTGTACCAACAATGGAATCTGTTAAAGAGGCTAGAAAGAAATCTTTTACTCAGAAAATGAGAATGAATACTTGTGTAAATAAGAATGAAGTACTCAAACATGATTTCCTTAAGTTTTCTAACTTGATTTTACTTTTTCTTGAGTAAATAAGAATGAAGTACTCAAACATGATTTCCTTAAGTTTTCTAACTTGATTTTACTTTTTCTTGAGTAAATAAGAATGAAGTACTCAAACATGTCAGGGAAATTGTCCAAAAATACATTTTTACCCCCCCCCCCCCCAAATCCACTTTATAGCCGTTTCCCCCACACAATTGACTAAAATGGTCAGGATTTCGCAAGTAGCACTCTAGCAACTTTTGGAATCCATTTTTTATGAATATAATATTCATAAAGTAGCAATTTGCCCATTACTAAAGTAATGCTTGCGAAATACTGATGTGGAAGTGTCACACAACTTGCGAAAGTACGTTTTTTATGAATATAATATTTCATAAAGTAGCAATTTTGCAAGTTGCTAACGTGCTACATGCAAAATACCGACGTGGAAATGCCACTTCGCAACTTGCTGAAGTGTTTCTACTTGCCATGTCAGCATTTTGCAAGTAGCACGTTAGCAACTTGCTAAAAGCTACTTAGATTCATAAAAAAGCTACATGCAAAATCTCGACTATGTTGGTTAATTGAGTAGAAAAGCGGTCCTAAAATGAACTTGGGAGTCCAGAATGGTTATTTTGGACAATTTCCCGTTTATATTTCAAGCTAACCTTCTCTGGTGGAAGGTCTATCCCCAAATTCCCTCTAGCAAGGATAATTCCATCAGCTTCCTGAAGGATTTCATCAAAATTTACTAGGCCCTGCAGTATCAGATACAGGTTTAGAAAAAAAATTAATATAAAGATTTGTGCGTAGCTTTCAGATTGATATGCAATTATAGGGGTGTAAACGAGTCGAGCTTTTAATGAGCTACTCGAGCATGAGTCGATCTCGAACATAAAATCAGGCCCGCTTAACTTAGCGAGTCAGAGCTCCATAACACCAATGTTTGACTCGACTCGTTCGAAAACTCTATTAAATTTTTCGAGTCGAGCCATTAGAGCGTACACTTTGTTGAGCCAGACATATTTATATGTCTACAAATTATTCGAAATATAAAAATCATCGAGCTTGAGTAAATTAACGAATTAGTCGATCTCGAATTCGAGCTCAAACATTGAAAAATATTCGAGCTCGACTTTGAGAAATTTAATCGAGCTCAAGCCAAATGTTATTTTTTCAAGCCGAGCTCGAATAACCTGCTACTCAACTCGGCTCGTTTACACCCCTATGTGAAAATCATATCAAACAAGCATCTCACCTCCACATTTTCAATCTTTGCGAAAATCTGAGTTTGACTGAGGTCACCTAGTTTAGAAAGATATTCACGAGCCTGCAACATAACAAGAGAATTGAATCGTGCTTAGAATCTAGAAATAGTCACGTTCATTAAGCTCCTGCTTGCAATTAAGAGAAGCGAGCTTAATCCATACCTGTCGAACATCTTGCCCACTTCGGGTATGCGACAATGAGAGAAAATCGACATTGTTTTTAACTCCCCATGTGCTGATAACCTACGATTAATTACAAGTCAAGGAAAATGTTATCGACTTTCATGCAGGATGGTGCATGACGGAACCTCAATTTTATTGAGAACCGGGGAACCACCAAGAGTGCGCCACGTGTCTATATGCATGATGAATATGGACAGGACATTTATAATGAATGTTGTAAAAGATTCACGTCCATATGGACACGTGGCACGCTTTCGGTGGTTCCCCATAAACAATATGAATTTAAACCATATATGCGAATGATTTGTGAATATTGAAATGGTTTTTACCGCTTTGTCTTTATCAGGGAGCGTGGGCAGATCGATGTGAACTTGAGAGACATGTAAAGTGTACAATGTTCCAGCAAGAACAGCAGAGTTCTTTATCAGACATACAACATCATCACCTTTCACCTCCTTAACCTGCATTGCATAAAGAAACACTTAAAAAATTAGGGAACCAAAAGTCTAGTATACATGTCATTGGCCCATTGAAAAATATGCAACTATTTTCAACAAACAAAATTATCTCTACTTCATGTCTAGACCATATATATATAAATATATATATATATATAGAGAGAGAGAGAGAGGAGAGAGGAGAGAGGTTCTTGGTTAAACCAAAAAAATATGAAAAACCGAGGAACATTCTCGTAACCATTCTTTTGGACAATATGACATGTGCATACAAGTAAATGAAGTTGTGCTTTGGTTTTTATTCACGTGTGCCTTATGCATATGTGCATGTTACAAATTACTTGTATGCACATGTACATAGATGAACGGTTACAAGGGTATTCCTCAGTTTTTCATTTTTTACCGTTTTCCCCTAAACCTAGCCCTATATATATATATATAGAGAGAGAGGTGCTTTAATTTGAAACCCTTTAAAAGGTTGAAACCAATGAAACCCACTACATCACCATTGATTAAATATTTAACGGTTGAGATCAAACTTGAGACATAACTAACGATCCACTAAGCTTAATTTTAGGAGATAATTTGGTTAGATCAATATCAGATCAAGGGTCAAGATGATGGTTTCACAAGTTTCAACCTTTTGGAGGTTTCAAATTATCATCCCTCTATATATATATTGGTTCTTCACTGCCAACTTACCTCCAGCCAAACAGATGTTGTCTCACTTCCTGTAAACAAGTATTGGCCTAGAAAGATGGTGTCACCACTCTTTACTGCCTGTAAACACCAAGGGTTACTTCAAATTAAATCACAGCAATGAAACTAATATAACTGAAAATAGCTTGACTATTTGAAACATCCCCATCCAACCATACTAGATATTGTCCATTTTATCCACACATAACTCATTGTCTTAAAACGCGTCTATTAAAGGAGGTATCCAGTCCCTTACAAACAACCTTTATTCCACCCCCGACAGATGTGGGATCTCACATAGCATGGACCCATGAACATGTATTTACTTTCATTCAGATTATACTAATTAAGCTTTTTACCTTAGCTAGTCCGCCGAAATTTATTGGCAACAAAGTTGATGTTGCTTCTTTCTCTTGATCGGGTGTTAAGACTACTAGGGAATCTGCCTCAAGAGGTATCGGATGATCACTTTTGTTGACAACAAGGAGCTCGGGGCCTGTTGTATCCAACATAACCTGGTAAAATAGAAAAGAGCGCATATTCATTACTATCAGAATCTGTAACATCTCAGACCAACCGTACCTCCGTTCCGTCCATACACCTGGACTCATGGTTTTAAAACGTGTTTGATAGAGGAGGTATCAAGTCCTTTATAAGACAACCTTCGTTCCCCTCCCCACCAATGTGTAATCTTACATAATCACCACACTAAGACGAGATACTCCATCTTTGCATGATTTATACTTCTGAAAACAAATGGTATTTCATAAGGATAAGTAGTAATGAAAGCTTACTGCGCACAACTTCTTTGTTTTCTTGATAGCGATTTTCAAGTTCTCCAACGTCTCCTGGTGAAACTCGGCATCACCCCACGTAAAATCAAATCGTGCCACTACAAGCAGAAAACTAACAACATCACAAAAAGCACAACTCAAAAGAATGTCAATCGGTACCCACTTAGGAAACAACTACGTAAAATAAATCTTGCTTAAAAAGATTGTGATAGTTTTTCAAAGATATGGGCATCAGATGTCCAGTAGGAAACAACCAAATTTCACTTTGATTTTTTTGCTTGTTCAATGTTCTCAAAATGGAACCGGACTTAGTTTTTCTGGTCAAATTACTGTCGGTTTGACTTGGAAAGTTCGAATAATCATACATGTTTAGTGCCTTTTTCTGCTAACAAAACACCTACATTAAGCCTAGTTCAGAGACTAAAAATGCAGTTTTTGTAAGCAACTTTGACCAACTTCAGTCGTAAAAAGCACTAAATGTGTATACTTATTCCAACTTTCCAAGGCAAACCAACATTATCCATGCCCAATTTGACCGAAAAACCAAGTCGGATTCCATTTTGAGAACAAGCCAAAAAAATCAAAGTCAGGTTTGGTCGTTACCAACTGTACATCGGTTGCCCATAACTTTGGAAAACTATCACTATCTATGCAGTTTTTGTTAAGCAAGTTTTATCAATTTCAACCGTAAACAGCACTAAACATGTCTGATTATTCCAACTTTCCAATTCATACCAAATTTGACCAGAAAAAAAAAACAATTCGGATTCCATTTTGACGCAAAAAAAATCAAAGTCGATTTAGTTGACATCGGTTGCCCGTACAAAAACTATCACAAACTTCTTAAAACAAGTTGTATATCCTTTCTACTATCCACGAGACTTGAACATCAGATCTAATCCACATCACCAATCTTAACAAGAAAAAGGCAAACAAAAAAAAGGAATTACCAGACATTCCGGCCATGAGACATCGAGAAATAACCTCCACAGATCTCGATTTCGGTCCGAGTGTACCAACGATCTTCGTCATTGCCGGAAAATAACTCTGTTTGAAACAAACAACAAACACAGTAAATTATAGGAAAAACAACAACAACAACAACAAAAGGTAAATCTGAAGGAAATAAACTTACAGGTCTGGATGGTTCGAGAATGGAAGCCATACGTATAGGTTCTTCAAGCAGCAAGTGATTAGAATTCATGATTACGTTGTAGTTGTTGGAGAGAGAGAGAGAGAGAGATGTGGAAGTTGTTTTGGGGGAGAAGAAATGCAAAGTGGAATATTTAAAGGAATTGAATTCGGCGGATGGCGATCAATGGAGTCGTTGTTTAGTCACTTTGTGGAATGGAACCACCCGACTTTGACCCATGTGTTTGCCGCTTGTTTTAGGGCAAATTGGTTATCTAAGACTTCTATTTAAACATTCGAAATTGGATATACAATTTAGTTTCTTATCAGAACCTTCTTTTTGTATTTATTGGTGTCATTTTATTTACACCTTAATAATTTAAAAGTTCATATAAAAGTTTTTATAATGGTAGTTTTTAGAGCATCTCCAACCGCTTTCCCATTTTGAAGAAAATGTAGAATATGAGTATTTTGGGTTGTTTTTTTGCTCCAACAGTTTCCTCAAAACTATCTCTAAAATGGAAAAAGTAGAAGAGGGGTTTTAATACCAAATATGGAGATAACCCAAAAAATGATTACTAAATGAAACCACCAATAAAATTATTTGGAAACTTTTATTTGAAGAGAGAAATAATATTTTAATAGGTGAATGAAATATTTTAATATTATAACCAATGATTTTTTCTCTAAAATGGGGAATCTGTTGGAAATACAATTTTTTTTTGAAGATTTTAACTTTTGGTTCTCCATTTTGAAGAAATTTTGGGGAATCTGTTGGAGATGCTCTTAATAACCTCGTTTTTGTAGGTCTCATATATTTGTCTACATCAATAATTATTTTATATTTATAAATAAATATCAAATATTAAATTTAAGTATCGATAAAAATGAGGAGATTAAAGTTAGTAAATAAGAACTCAAAGGGGATGAGGTTTTTATAAGAACTCTTCGCAATGATAGTTTCTACAAGACACACCACTTTTACTTATAAAAACCTTGAATTGGAGATATAATAAACATTCGAAATTGGAGATTTAAAAGTGAAAATCTAAAATTATATTTATTTTCAACACATTTTTATTTTAAAGATAAATCATTAATTATATTATTAAAATATTTTATATATTTAATAAAATATTATTTTTTTCACTTAAACATTTCTGTTCAAATATTCTCATTGGTAGGATATCATAAAAACAATTTATCTCTCTTGGTAATCATATTTGAGGATATCTTCAAATTTGAAGAAATTACACTCAAACTATTCATTATCTCTCTTGTTAAAAACAAGTTGGGTCTCTATGGTTTTATAATTTAATAGAATAGATTGGAAAAGGTAAACATATCAAAAGGACTAAAATGCCCTTCACTTAACGGCTGGGAGTTAACGCCCGTTAGCGTCAGGGACCAAAACATTACGAAAACACGAACCACAGGGCCTTATTTGGAATAAAAAATTATTGGGACCATTTTCGTTATATTCTTGAAACCACAGGAACCAAATCCGTAATTTACTCAAAATTATTTCTCTTAACTAAACATTGCATTTCAAGGTTTCTCGTTGATGAGGTATGATACAAAGTCATTTCTCTCTTCATTTTTTGGGTCTCTCCAAATTTGAAGAAAATTACACTATCTCCCTTATTTTATTCAGTTTAGAGAAGCCGTTGAAGCAAAAAATTATCCAAAATCTTCATTTTCTTCATTTTGAAAAAGTTGTTGAAGATACTCTAACTTTTTAAAATACAGAATTAAAAATTGTAATTTTAAAAACAAATTATAAAATCGTCTTTTAGGTATGCTATATTGTTTCACTCTATTTTATAGTATAGAGATTTTTTTTCGTTTTCTTATACTTTTTACTCTATTTTAAATGAGAGTCTAGAACTACTCTGTTAAGTGCATTTTGTGTTGCATTCATATTAATTTATAATTGCATTTTTGCATTTTGTTGGTGCAAGTGTACCCAGCTTTAAATATTGTGATATATTTTTGGTACACATAAAATCACATCTCCATATTTATTTTGATGATTACAAAACACACCGCATTATTTTGTTATCTAATATTTTATCCGAGTGTGCAGATATTTAAATGATCTCGATAAATTTTTTATCTGAAGTATCCAAGTCTGAAGAGTTTCGTCATTTTATTTTAAAATGATAAACACCCTAAAATATTTTATCACTTGGATATTTCGTATCTATATAAATATATTTGAATCAAATATATATATACAATATTTTTTTTATATATATATTAAATCACTTGATATATATATATATATATGCTGTTTGCTACTGTTCATCATCTGTTGCAAGAAGTGTGATCAGCCGAACCACCCTGCGTTGCCTTGCTCTCATTGGACAAAACTTCAGGCGGTATACCGCCAAGGTCTTCGCGGTATACCGCGGGTACTGTTCACCATCAGCATCATCTGCATATGAAGCTTCTTTTGTCAGACAACTTTTTCAGGCGGTATACCGCCATGTGCAACGCGGTATACCGCGGGTACTTGTAGCCGTTGATCTTTTGCAGGTTGACCTTCTCCTTGCAGTACACTTTTTCTGACGCAGGTATACCGCGATGGTCTGGCGGTATACCGCGAAATCCCCAAGACTGATGATCATCCAGTATAAATACAAGCATCCAGCAGCCTTCAATGCTACACCAACTTCAGCAATAAATTCTCCCTCAGCATTTGATTATTATTCTGCTGCTTTCTTACTCACACTAAATCACTTAAACTGATAAAATTAATTTTTGAGCAAGAAATCTTGAGTTGATAGCAGATTAAAATCTCTCGATTAGTTGAATCAGCAACACAACTCAAGTGATCAAACTCTCTAAAAATATCCAAGTGATAAACCTTATTCAAGAGTGATTATTCATATTAAAATCTCTACCCTCTTGTAAGTGTTTGAATTAGAGTGAGTGATCCACATTAATCTCTCAAAGAAGAGTGTTTCGCGTTTGTTGTATTAAGGTTTGTGTTTCTACCGTAAAGAACACGTTTCGTATTGGATCTCCGAGAAGTGTTATTTTCTCGAGGTGGACTAGCCAACTTTGTGTTTGGTGAACCACTTTAAAAATATCGTTGTCAAGTATTCTCTTTCCCTTATCTCTTTACATTTCCGCTGTGCATTTAAATTATATCTGTTTATATAATTGTTGTATATTTACTTGTTTATACTCTGCTTTATTTTTACTGTATTGTTTGTACTGTATTTATTTGTTCAAAGAATTTTTGAAAGAAAAAGATTTTAAATACAACCTTACCCCCCCCTTAGGTTGTCCAACATTTGGTATCAGAGCAGGTCTTTCAAAATTTTCTGCATATTTTTCTCTTATTCTTCTAAATGGCTCAACAAACTAATATCGTGTTTTCAAAACCTCCTTTGATAGATACTGAAAAGTTTGGCATTTGGGCCGAGCTATTTGAATGTCACGTGCGTGGCAAAAATCAAAAGATTTGGAACATCATAGAAAAAGGGAATTTTAAACCCACCATTGTGAAAGATGATGTTTATATTGATAAACCTATAGATGACTGGACTACTTCTGATGAAGCTCATTTTTGTTTAAACTTTGAAGCTAAGAATATATTATATGCTGCTTTAACATCTGACGAAATTGAAAGAGTATATACTTATAAAACTGCAAATCAAATATGGGAAAGTTTAAATAATACTCATCGTGGAAACACGGAGGTTAAATCTAGTAAAGTAAATATTTTAGTTCACGATTATGAACTATTCGAAATGAAACAAGATGAGTCAATTGACTCAATGTTTAAAAGATTTAACCTTATTGTAACTACTTTGAAAGGTTTGGATCGCACTTATCCTAACGAGGACTATATAAGGAAAATCCTACGAGCTCTTCCTTCGGAGTGGATGCAAAAGATAACATCCTTAGAAGACTCCCGTGACCTTTCCATAATGAAGATAGATGACTTGATCGGTAATCTTAAAGTGCATGAAATTGCACTTAAAAGAAACAAAGACCGGGAGCAAGTTAAAAAGAAATCAATCGCTCTCAATGTCTCAACACCAAAAGATGAGAAGAAAAAGGAGAAAGCTAGCTCCTCGAAAGATCCATCCGAAACTCTCGATGAAGTCGCCATGTTGGTAAGAAACTTTTCCAAATTTCTTAATAATAATAATAAATTTTCTAACAATGGCAGATTTCAAAGAAACGGTAACTACTGTCGTGGTGGTGAAAATCGAAGTCGTAAGTTCCATAAACGAGACGAAAAAGTTAAGAAAAATGGCGACTCGAGTGAAGACGATAAAGCTAAGCCAAAGAGAGGCTTTTGCTACTCATGTGGTGACAAAGACCACTACGCCAATGAATGTCCGAAAAAGAACAAATTCCAAAAGAAGAAGGAGAAAGCCTTCATTGGAGGCGCGTGGAGCGAGAGTGAAGAAGAAGATGACTATCAAGCCATTTGTCTTATGGCCGATAGCGACGACGAGGTAAAATCTTCTTACTCGGATTACGATAGTGATTATGAAAGTGATAGTGAAAATAATCTTGAAGAATTATATGAATCTTTTCATAAAATGGCCGCTCTTGCAAATCGTTACCAAGATGAGAATGCTATGTTAAAAGAAACTGTAAATGCATGTAAAAAGGAAATAAAAAATGTTAAACAAAAATCTGAAAATGATATAGATATAATTGCTAAATTAGAAACTAAATTAGGAGAAAAAGATTTTTGTAAATCTTGTGATGTTTTAAATAAAGAAATTGCATGCTTGAATAAAAAATCACATGAAAATATTATTTGTACAAAATGTGATATTCTTGATAATGAGATTACATGTTTAAAGGCTAAATGTGCTTCATATGAAAAAGATAACATGCTAGCTAAAGCCTTTGAAAGTAGCAATGAGAAAGTTCTTAACATGCTTAATATGCCTAACCGTATAAAATGTAGAAAAGGCATTGGTTCCAATACTTGTGTTGATAAATGTTCATGTATACCCATCAAAAGATTCTATGAATCACCTAAAGTAAATACAAGAAATCAATATGTGCAAAAACCTCCGTATGTGCGTAAAATAAATAATGTAAATTATAATACGAGAAAACCGTATGCTCGCATGTACCATGATAAATATTCTAAACCTAATAATAATGCGAATGTAAATACTTGTTTTTATGTGTATGATAAATATAATCGCAAAATTAAAATGGTAAATAAATGGATTCCAAAAGGAATGTTTAGTAATGATAATCCCGGTGGTATGCGTTTATGGTTTTAAATGTGTTATGTATATATATATAGTTTAAATATATTTTGTTGTATACATTATATATATAAGTAATATATATTCTATGTACTGTTTGTTTACATATATATACGTATTACATATATATATATATAATATGGTGTTTGTTATATATATATATTAATATGATTTGATGTATTATATATATATATTAATATTGTGTAATATATTATATATATATATATTCTGTTTTACTTTATATATATGTATGTTGGTTGACTTTTGAAACTAATTGTCAAGGACCCACGAGAAATGGGGACCATAAAAGTTACATCTTCATTATTGTAGATTGACCTTGATATGGACTGGATACTCGATAGTGGTTGCACACGTCACATGACCGGAAACAATAATCTCTTTTCATCATATAAGTCATGTGATGGTGGACAGGTAATTTTTGGAGGAAACTCCAAAGGAAATATAATTGGTAGAGGTACAGTCTCTTGCAATAATGTTCAATTTCTTAATGTTAATCATGTTGATAATTTACATTTTAATTTATTGAGTGTTCGCCAATTGTGTAAAAATAATACAACTGTTGTCTTCGAAGAAGATTCTTGTAAAATCATAAAAAATGGCAAAGTTCTTTTAAATGGCTTTGTAAAAGGAAATTTATATATTTGTAAAACTGTTGTATCTGATAATGTATGCTTATCTTCTCTTAATGATGTTTCTACTTTATGGCATAGGCGTTTAGGTCACGCTAATCTAAGATTAATGCAAAACTTAAAAAATAAGGAGCTTGTGAGTGACCTGCCAAAATTAAAGTTTGATAATCATTTTTGTGATGCTTGTCGTGTCGGCAAACAACATCACGTTTCTCATAAATCAAAAAATGTTATTTCTACTCAAAGAGTTTTAGAACTTTTACATATGGATCTTTTTGGCCCGATGGCTATTCAAAGTTTTGGAGGAAATTTTTATACTTTGGTTATTGTGGATGATTATTCCCGTTATACTTGGACTTTATTTTTGAGACATAAAAATGAGGCTTTTGAAAAGTTTAAAATTTTGGGAAAACGAATTCAAAACCAACAAGGTTGTACGATTGTTTCCATACGTACGGACCATGGACGAGAATTCGATAATGATGTACAATTTGGTGCCTTTTGTGATAAACATGGTATAACTCATAACTTTTCGGCTCCTCGAACTCCTCAATCTAACGGGGTTGTTGAAAGGAAAAATCGAACGTTGCAAGAAATGAGTAGAACTATGCTAAACGAACATCAAGTTCCCCAAAAGTTTTGGTGTGATGCCGTTGCTACCGCGACCTATGTGCTTAACCGTGTCCTAATTAGAGGTATCCTAAATAAGACACCCTATGAACTTTACCGAGGTAGAAAACCTTCCCTAGCTCACCTAAAAGTTTTTGGTTGTAAATGTTTCATTTTAAACACCAAATCCTACCTAACCAAATTTGACCCCAAAGCCTATGAGGGAGTGTTCCTAGGTTATTCTTGGAATAGCAAAGCCTATAGAATCCTAAATAAGGAGACCATGGTAGTGGAAGAATCCCTTAATGTTAGTTTTGACGAGAGTCCTCCCAAACCGAGTGCATCCTTAGCAAATGATAATATCCGTGAAGGAGATGTCTTAGCCCAACAACTTAGTACCTTGGATTTAGGTACCCAACCTTCCACAAATAATATTGAATCTAGTGATGCCCCTCCATGCTTTATTCCACAAGGTATAGATGATCCTAACCTTAGAACCGCTCGAGGCCATCCCGTAGATCAAATTATAGGTGACCTAAACCAAAGGACAACTAGATCACAAATCCTTACCCATTGTGCTTTCCATGCCTTTATCTCAACCATAGAACCTAAAACCATAGATGAAGCTTTAGGTGATGAGGATTGGATATTGGCCATGCAAGATGAGTTAAACCAATTTACTAGGAATGATGTGTGGGACTTAGTGCCTAGCCCTAGTAGTCAAACCATTATTGGCACAAGATGGGTCTTCCGAAACAAGGTAGACGAAAACGGTGGAGTCACACGAAACAAGGCACGTTTAGTTGCCAAGGGGTACAGTCAACAAGAAGGTATAGATTATGACGAAACCTTTGCACCGGTTGCAAGGTTGGAGTCTATTCGAATGCTTCTCGCTTTTGCAAATGCTAAAGATTTTAAGTTATTTCAAATGGATGTTAAAAGTGCTTTCTTAAATGGTATTATAAATGAGGAGGTATACGTTTCTCAACCTCCCGGTTTTGAAAGTTTTGAAAACCCGACACATGTTTATAAATTAAAAAAGGCGCTTTATGGTTTAAAGCAGGCTCCGCGTGCGTGGTATGATAGATTAAAAACCTTTTTAATTGTTAGTGGTTATATTATGGGTAAAATTGATAATACTTTATTTGTGAAATATGTTCAAAATGATATTGTGGTTGTGCAAGTATATGTTGATGATATTATTTTTGGTTCCACTAATGAAAAACTGTGTAATGAATTTTCTGCGAAAATGACAAGCGAGTTTGAAATGAGCATGATGGGAGAGTTAAAATACTTCTTAGGATTGCAAATAAAACAATGTGAAACTGGTATTTTCATTAGTCAATCTAAATATTGTAAAGATATGTTGAAAAAGTTTAACTTTGAAAATGTCAAACCCGTTGAAACTCCAATGACCACAAATTTGCAATTATCTCGTGACGAGGAGGGAAACGATTTTAATGAAAAGATTTATCGTGGTATGATTGGTAGTTTATTATATTTAACTGCTAGTAGACCTGACATTATGTTTAGTGTATGTTTATGTGCTCGTTTTCAATCTTCACCTAAACAATCTCACTATGAAGCTGTCAAGCGTATTTTTCGATATTTACGAGGTACTACTAATCTTGGCTTATGGTACGCAAAGCAACCCGAGTTAGAAGTAACGTGTTTTGCCGATTCCGATCTTGGTGGATCTATTGTTGACCGAAAAAGTACTAGTGGGGTATGCGCCTTTATAGGTCTCTCACTTGTATCTTGGTTCTCTAAGAAACAACAATCCGTAGCTTTGTCTACCACCGAAGCGGAATATGTAGCCGCCGCAAGAGCATGTGCTCAAGTCCTATGGATGAAACACACACTTACCGATTTTGAGGTACACCTAACCAAAATTCCAATTATGTGTGATAACTCAAGTGCCATAAACTTAAGTAAAAATCCCGTTTTGCATTCTCGTACCAAACATATTGAATTGAGACATCACTTTTTACGAGATAATGTTCAAAAAGGCAAAATCGTGCTTGAAAAGGTTGATTCGGAAGATAATTTGGCCGATATTTTCACTAAAGCTCTAAACAAGAAGGCGTTCTTTAAATTAAGACTTGGTTTAGGCATGCTTGAGTATAACCCTTGATAAATACTAACTCTCAAATATTTCATATTTTGAGGGGGAGCATCTTTCGAGGGGGAGCATAAGCGACTTTCTTGAACCCTTTTTGCTTCGACAAAAGGGGGAGAGAAACCGAGTATGCTCTCGTGTTTAGCGTTGTGTTTGTCATCATCAAAAAGGGGGAGATTGTTGGTGCAAGTGTACCCAGCTTTAAATATTGTGATATATTTTTGGTACACATAAAATCACATCTCCATATTTATTTTGATGATTACAAAACACACCGCATTATTTTGTTATCTAATATTTTATCCGAGTGTGCAGATATTTAAATGATCTCGATAAATTTTTTATCTGAAGTATCCAAGTCTGAAGAGTTTCGTCATTTTATTTTAAAATGATAAACACCCTAAAATATTTTATCACTTGGATATTTCGTATCTATATAAATATATTTGAATCAAATATATATATACAATATTTTTTTTATATATATATTAAATCACTTGATATATATATATATATATGCTGTTTGCTACTGTTCATCATCTGTTGCAAGAAGTGTGATCAGCCGAACCACCCTGCGTTGCCTTGCTCTCATTGGACAAAACTTCAGGCGGTATACCGCCAAGGTCTTCGCGGTATACCGCGGGTACTGTTCACCATCAGCATCATCTGCATATGAAGCTTCTTTTGTCAGACAACTTTTTCAGGCGGTATACCGCCATGTGCAACGCGGTATACCGCGGGTACTTGTAGCCGTTGATCTTTTGCAGGTTGACCTTCTCCTTGCAGTACACTTTTTCTGACGCAGGTATACCGCGATGGTCTGGCGGTATACCGCGAAATCCCCAAGACTGATGATCATCCAGTATAAATACAAGCATCCAGCAGCCTTCAATGCTACACCAACTTCAGCAATAAATTCTCCCTCAGCATTTGATTATTATTCTGCTGCTTTCTTACTCACACTAAATCACTTAAACTGATAAAATTAATTTTTGAGCAAGAAATCTTGAGTTGATAGCAGATTAAAATCTCTCGATTAGTTGAATCAGCAACACAACTCAAGTGATCAAACTCTCTAAAAATATCCAAGTGATAAACCTTATTCAAGAGTGATTATTCATATTAAAATCTCTACCCTCTTGTAAGTGTTTGAATTAGAGTGAGTGATCCACATTAATCTCTCAAAGAAGAGTGTTTCGCGTTTGTTGTATTAAGGTTTGTGTTTCTACCGTAAAGAACACGTTTCGTATTGGATCTCCGAGAAGTGTTATTTTCTCGAGGTGGACTAGCCAACTTTGTGTTTGGTGAACCACTTTAAAAATATCGTTGTCAAGTATTCTCTTTCCCTTATCTCTTTACATTTCCGCTGTGCATTTAAATTATATCTGTTTATATAATTGTTGTATATTTACTTGTTTATACTCTGCTTTATTTTTACTGTATTGTTTGTACTGTATTTATTTGTTCAAAGAATTTTTGAAAGAAAAAGATTTTAAATACAACCTTACCCCCCCCCCTTAGGTTGTCCAACACATTTAGTTTGATTGTTTGCATGTAGTTTTATTTATATTTTTAGTTAGTTTTCTTATAATTATCGTTGGGGGATATTACATTGGTATTTTTGTGTTTTCGTCGTATTTTGATAGGTGTTTTGTGCCGAAACATAGAGATGGACGATGATGGATTTTTGGAGCACTTGATCAATTCTTCATGTGATGGAGCAATTCAAGAATGACGCAAAGCTGGATCAATTTTGAAAGAAAGAAGTTTGGCAAAAACAGTTTTGAAATTAATGAATTCAAAAGGTGCATTATTAAAGTAGAAACAAACTTGAGGGGCTGTTCTGAAAATATCATTATATATAGCTTTTGGTTTTGAAGAAACCACTCTCTTCTTTCTCTCCCCCACTGACGATCACGTCAGTTTCTCTTTTCCTTTTCTTTTTTTATTTAGTTTTTAGGTTTTAGGTTTTAGTTTTGTTCAATCTTTTAGATTAGATTTAGGTTTATAATTTCTTGTTCCTTAAGTGTATGGAGTCGTGAAGAAGATGTGATGTTGTGACTGATCGAAGATGAAGATGAAATGTGACAGATTCTCATCCACATTCGACACCCGTTGTAACATTTCGTTTTCTCCATACTTTTATATTTATCTATTGTTAATGTTTTTCTCCTTATATTTATTATTGCACCTTTTAATTTCTTGCATCCCCTTTTAATTTAATTTTATTGCTTTCATAGGTTAGAAACGATTCTTGGAGAGTGACACTCATTGGATTGATCTTTACAGTTTTCTTAGATTAATTTTATTGTTTGGTTTAGATTTATGTTTTCTTTAGTGGTTTAGCTTCCGTTTATTGGGTAATCGTCACTTTGGATTGACGTTGTGGTATTGATCAATTGTTTTTATAATAAACTTTGAGTTTTAATTGGTTGATTTTTCATATAACGAAAGTTAATGTTTGATGAACCGGTTTTTTATAAAACGTCTTTAGTTGATTTTGTAAGTTTTGATACGAACGATAGTTTGATCATAACTTAAGACTGAATTGATCAATGGCAACGGTCCTAACATGAAAATAGTTAGGGGCGTTGATTGGGAAAATTATTCGTTTTAAATCATAATGTTTTTTTCCAATGTACACATATTGCGAAAGTAAATATGTATCTTGGTTAGAAAAGCTTTTTCACCTCGATAGAGGGTTAACGTATTTTTATACAACAAATACTCACCATCACTAAAATCCGAGAACGACATTACCCGATCTGCGTTGGCTTTTATTTTTTATGTCTCGTTATTTTTCATTTATTTTATCAAAAAAATCAAAATCACCAATTGATTTCCCGTAGCTAGGACATAGTTTAGAACGAGTTCGTGTTAGTCCATCGCCTCCCTGTGATCGACCCGTATGCTACACTTCCCGTACGCTTGCGGTATAAATTTAAAACACATCATACTCCTACAACCATGTTAATTTAAATTTATTGAAAATATAATAAAAAATCATTCCTGACACTTATGTTAAATGCTCCTCTAAAAAAAATGAAGAAACATCTAAATTTGAAAGAATAAAGATAAAATATAGCATATCTATACTATATTATAAAACACTTATGAAAAACTCTTAAAAATAATCTATAAAGCCTAATATACTGCTATTTAATGCTGACTACTTAAAATCTCTTAAAAACAGTTAATGAAACTTTATGTACCACTGTTAATGCTAATTACTTAATTAGTCCTTATCTCTAACTTCTTCATTTTAGTCCTTATCTCTAACTCCTTACAAATTATCAAATGGTAAACCCCTAAAAAGAAGCATCATTCTTTAATTCTCATTAGTTACCTAATTAATCTTTATCTCTTAACCCTTTTCAAATCCTTAAATCATGAACTCCTGAAAAGCGTCATTCTTTGTACAAATTTAAAAAATATATTATAATTTTCTCAAAACTAAACAAAACCGTTTTGTAAAATTAACAATGATAAAAAGTAAAACAAAACATTAAAATCAAGTTATATCGCGCTGCATTGCGCGAGTACCCTTCTAGTTATTGAAAATGCTTATAGCATAGGTGTTTAAACACATTTTATTAAATCCTTCAATTTTTTAAAATTATATAGTTATTTGGTATGCTCTACTCAATTTAAAAAAAATTCAAAATTGATTGTATTATATAAAACATTATGTAAAATAATACTGTATCTAATCTCAATTGATTTAAACTATTCAAAGAAACTCATTTTTGTTTCCATACATTAAATTTTAGAAATTGTTTATCTTTTTTTAAGAATTTGTTGAAAGTTAGAGCACAAATATCACAAAGATCTTCATTTTGGCATATCCTTAATAGATTCTTTATGATTTATTTAAATATTAATCAAAAGTTAATTTTAGAGTAAACTACGATTTTGGTCCCTGTGGTTTGATGTTTATAACAGTTTTCGTCCCCATGGTTTAAAAATTGCTTTTTTCATCCTTGTGGTTTCCAATTGATTCTATTTTCATCCTTACATCTAACCTTGTTAAGTTTATCCGTTAAAAAATCTTTGGGAAGTTACATATTTAGTCCTTGTAATATGTAAAATTTTAAATTACTTCCATTTTTTTAATAATATTTGATAACTACGTATATATGCATATATAACAAATATATATATATATATGTATTAATTAATTTAAATACTATTTTTTTGATTAATTAACAAAAGATAAAGTTTAAATGAAAATATGAAATTGTGAGAGTAAAGCGCATTTAATAAAAACAATTGGTTTGTATAAAATATAATTGCTTTTTTTCCGAATCATATTAAACTTATTTATATGATAATTTAAAATAAATAAAAAGCTTAACTAAATCAATGAAAAAAAAACTAATAATTTTAAGATATTTCAATATAAAACTTAAAAAAACAAATATCAATAATTTTAATTTAATAATTTCAATTATTATATTAGTAAGCTATGATTAATAGTAAATGATATCTTTTTAAGCTAAATAAAAATTAGAGTAAATTACGTTTTTTGTCCTTGTGGTTTGCTAAAAATTGCAAATTTCGTCCCTGTGGTTTTGAAATTTTGGTTTTCATCCCTATGGTTTGCAATTCATTTCTATTTTCGTCCCTAAGGCCAAAACACTACTTTTAAGCATGAAGGGCTAAAATAGAAATAATTTGTAAACCATAGGGATGAAAATAGCAATAAAATTTAAATCATGAGAATGAAAAAGGTGATAAATTATAAACCATAAGGATGTAAATTGCAATTTCAAAACCACAAGGACGAAAATAGAAATTTTCAACATACCACAAGGACTAAATATATAATTTACTCTAAAAATTAATACAAAAGTATAACTAATATAATAAATGAAATCATTAAATTAAAATTATTGATAAGTAAATGATCTTTTTTTTCTTCAAATTTTCTAGTTGAAATCTCCTAAAATTAATAGTTTTTATTTCTTGATCTACTTAAGATTTTTATTTTATTTCAAGTGATCATATGAAGAAGTTTAGTTAATAAAATTCGAGAAAAATGTTTTCTATTTTATACCAACTGTTTTTTTTAATCAAATACACTTTGTTTCCACTATTCCATATATATGCAGAAAAAATGTAATAGAGAAAGAAAAAGTAAAAAGAATACAATATATATATATATATATATATGCAAAATTTATAATTTACTAATGTCTAAATGAAATGTAAGGATAAATATTTATAACTGTGTGTGTCTGTGTGTGTTTGCATTTAAACTTTATCTTTTCTTAATTAATCAATTTTTTTTATATTTCAATTAAAAATATAATAAAGAAAATATATAGTTATAAAATATAATAAAGAAAAGAGTTAATTACTGTTTTGGTCCCTGTGGTTTGTCAAAAAAATACGGAATTAGTCCCTAAACTTCATTTATTACTGTTTTGGTCCCCGTGGTATTCATTTTGTTACGAAATTGGTCCTTATGAGGGACCAAAACCGTAATAAATTCTTATACAGAAAGTTACGAAAATGGTCCTTATGAGGGACCAAATTCATAACAAAGTGCATACCACAGGGACCAAAACAGTAATAAATGAAGTTTAGGGACCAATTCCGTATTTTTTTGACAAACCACAGGGACCAAAACAGTAATTAGCTCTAAAGAAAATGAAAGCAATTGTCAAATTTACATACCACAAGGACTGAATATGTAATTTCCCAAAAAAAATTAACTGCTAAATTTAACAGAGTTAGTTGATAGGACGAAAATAGAAGTAATTGGAAACCATAAGGATGAAAAAAACAGTTTTTAAACCACAAGAACGAAAAACGTTATAAACATCAAACCACAGGGACGAAAATCGTAGTTTACTCTTAATTTTAAATAGAGTGAATTACACCAATGGTCCATGTGGTTTACTTGAATTTTGGATTTGGTTCATAAAGTACACTACCTGCTAATGCCTCCGATTAGAGATTTCACAATGCCATAGGATTGATTGAAGTTTCTGGCCGGGTAACCTTTCATTCCTACACCCAGAATAAAGGCTTCCCTGCCGTAGTTGGGTTCATTAGGTCGTTTGCCTTCGGCCAATTGAGAATGATCCATTTATATAGATGAAACTAATCATCTTTTTTTTAGATGGAAGCCGGTTCCACGACTTTAGTGGAAATGATGATCCTGCTATCTACGGTGGTAGTCCCTAACTTTTTAATTTACTTTCACTCATGATATTTAATTTACTTTCACTCATGATATTTAATTTACTTTCACTCATGGTCCGTCATATTTAATTTATTTTCACTCATGGTCTTCTTATGTTTAACATAAAAGGACCATGAGTAAAAGTAAATCAAAAAGTTAAGAACCACCATCAAAGATAGTGTATTTTAAGGACCAAATCTAAACTTTGGATAAACCATAGGGACCACCGGTGTAATCCACTCTTTTAAATAAATAATATACAAAATCCCAATTAGATTTTTATTTTAGAGATCTAACCTAACATATTATTAAAAAGACTTTATTAATTTATCACCTTAATATATTTTAAAAAGAGAAATTAATTAAAATACCCCAAGTTTGAAATTGACTTACCAAAATACCCAAAAAAATGAAAAGTTTACCAAAATGCCATTTTTTCCCGCGGAGGGAGCCCTCTATAGCGGGCAGGGACCAATTGAGAAAATTTTTGCAAGATTATTTACACTTTCAGTCCCTATCGCGGGCCTCGATCGCAGGCCAGGGACTGAAAGTGTAAATATATCTTGCAAAAATTTTCACAATTGGTCCCTGCCCGCGATAGCGGGCTCCCTTCGCGAAAAAATGACATTTTGGTAAACTTTTCAGTTTTTGGGGTATTTTGGTAAGTCAATGTCAAACTTGGGTATTTTAATGAAAGACTTTTTTAAAAATTGTATATATAATAATAATGTATGAAAGAAAGTTAAAGAAAACCACTTCTCTCCATGTTAAATTCTAGAGAATTTTATTTTCAACCTTTTTCCCCTCTACTTTAGAGAACCATTTAAATAATTCTTAAAAAGACAAATGTCATCAAGATTTTTATTTTATTTATTTTAGAGAATATGTTGGAGATGTTGTTACACAATTTTTGATACATGAGCAAAACTAATCTATTATAAGAAAATGGAATTTAAAAAATGGTTTTTGACAACATAATTTTTATTTTACATTTAGTTATAATACAAATCTACTAATTACAAAATAAAATTCTTCTCAATATTGGTATTTTCTTAATAAAATAATATAAAAGCAAAACGCCTTAAGACTATGTTTATTCACAAACCAAACCAAACCAATCTTTATTAAAAAATCAACGTCTCTCTCTTCCACCTATCCAATCTTCAATTCCAATCCAATCTAACTTTTTTTATACTTTATTCACAATCCAAACCAATCTTAAAAATTATATTATAAAATTTATATATTTAATATTTTAGAATATATATATCTTTTAACTTTAAATAAAAAATAAATAAAAATAATTTCATATTTTAAAACATGTCAAGTTTGGTCTCTATTTGTAGGGAATTGAAAAATATGATTTTTGGTATATTTTTTATTTTTTATTAAAGTTATCTTTTTAATCAGATAAGTTTTATCCTAATAAAATCTAAACCAACCAATTAGATTTTGCCACCTACTTATATAATTTATCTAAAAAATCTTGTTTTATTAATAAAATATTTTCCAAACAAAGTTTGCACCTGCAAGGCTGCAAACACTTTGAAGAGTTTGGTTTGCATTCAATTTATTTTTTCTTTTCTTTTAAATGTAAATTTTTGTCTTATTCAAAAAAAGTTTGGTTTGGTTTGTTGACGGGGATGGTCTAAGTACGTATAATAAATAAAACTAAAATTAAAAATAGAAAAATATATTGAGTATGCATTAGGCCGTGCGTACCATCTCGGGTACCATGGTCGGGTTCATCATCGGGTTCATGCGAGTAGGGCGGGTTGGCGGTACTCGAATGGCGGGTTCACATCGGGTTATATTTATTTTTTTAAATATAACCGTTTACCAACGGCTATATTTTTTTAATATTTTTTTTTCAAATTATACACTATATACATTAACCTCTACCATCTTCATCTTTTCACACCAAAAAATATCTCAAATTCAATACTTTCTTCCATTTCTTTCAAATTCAATACTTTTAATACTTTCTTCCATCATAAATTCAAACACCACACCTACATCCCGTCGTAACCGATCGAGGAGTTCGGATACACCGCAACAAGACCCAGACCTTGGCTTCCAAGCATTTGCTCAACAAGGTTATATTCCGCAACCGGCCCCGAACGATTGGTTTCCAACAATTTCAGCAACACCCTTATATTCCTCATCAATTTACATATCATGGTTTGCTCCAACAAGGTTTTACTCCCGCTAATCACCAACTTCCTCAACCCGCGGCTTTCAACACCAGAATCGATCTCGAAGAGGAGTTTTTCATAGCCCCGCATGATCACCTTACGAGAGATATTTTGAGGGCTACTTTGGCGAAGAAAGAGAGAATTAGAAAATTACATAATTTTTAATTTTAGTTTTTAGTGTTTTGTATTTTGTAATTTTGTAATTTTAAAAATTTTAATGAATGTTATGAATGTTATGAATTTTTATTTTTATTATTTATCTTATTTTTATTTATTAAAAAATATATGAATATTTTTATTTTGTTAAATAATTAAATGTATAAATAAAAAAATTAAAAAAGTTGATGTGGCGCTGATGTGACATCAGGGTTCAGTGGGTTCGATAGGAAGCGGTAGGGTTGTAAACGAACCGAACGAACACGAACGGAGGCTTGTTCATGTTCGTTCGTTTAAATTAACCGAACGAACACGAACGGTAAACGAACGAGATTTTTTGTGTTCATGTTCGTTCGTTAAGAATTTTGTTTGTTCGTGTTCGTTTACGTTCGTTCATTAAGAGTTAAACGAACGTAAACGAACGAACTTAAACGAACGTAAATGAACATAAACGAACGACTTTAAATCAATATAAACGAACGAACGAACTTAAATGAACATAAACGAACGAATCCAAATGAACAAAAAAACAACCACCGTACTTATCATTTCGTTCGTAAAAATACCTTAACAAGATGAAAAACCGGGTTAACTTAGGAGGTATAAAAAATAAATTCTAAAAGATCAATTTACTTGATGATTTTACACATTAATTTCATATTATATAAATAGGTTTATATTTATAGACAGGCATAAACGAACATTAACGAACATAAATGAACGAACGTTCACGAATATAAATGAACGAACGAGACCATTGTTCATGTTCGTTCATTTATTAAATAAACGAACATAAAAGAACTTCCTGCCGAACGGTTCACGAACGGTTTGCTGAACGTTCGGTTCGTTTACAGCCCTAGGAAGCGGTACTCCACTTTAGGGTAAGGAGAGTAGGAAAGAGAAAAGCTGATGTGGCGCTGAGGTGGCATCAGGATTCAGTGGGTTCGCGGGTTGGCGGTACTCATGGTCTTAGGGATGAGATCGGGACTGAATTGGTTGGTATCAAAATTTTTTAGGACTAAAAAGTGGTATCGAAAACCGAAATTTATGTACCGGTTCGGTTTCGGTTTCGGGGCGGGAAAATCGGTACTACGGCCACTTAGGACTGAAAATTAAAAAATGTATCAAAACCAATTGCAGACATAAATACCTTCGTAATGTTTCAAATGTGTTTCAAAACCAATCACAAATATTCAAAAAGTTCAACAATCTTCGATATTCTTTTATGATTTTTGTTTTTCCATTTTGTTCGTTTATACAACAAGAAACAATAATAAACCTACTTGCTTCTCTCACGGTACAATCCTCTTCCCGTCGAGCCCCCTTTCTCCTCGGTCCACAAAGATTATTGTTAACAACAATCGAGATAAACTTTATTTAGGTGATGATATACATAATTAATTTTTTTTTAAAAAACTTTGCTTTTAAAAATTCCAGTTCGGTTTCGTTTTCTTTTCCGGGGAAATCCCGATACCGAATACCGATTTTGAGGAATGCTTGGAACCGAATACATGGTACCGGTTCGGGTTCGGTAAAACGGTCATCGATGCTCATCCCTAGTATGCATGTTAGTATCGGATAATAAAATGAAAGGTAAAAAGTAAAAAATACAAATAAATTGCATAACGCAAGTAAGAAGTATAATATAAATTCATGTGGAAAACATGCAATGTGATTTTAATGTGCAACACACCTATAGTTTTTAAAATATTGCTTTGCTTTGCTTCCCTTTATATGTATATATTTCAACACTTGTTTTTGTCATTGTTATAAACACATTATTATGTAACATAATTAAAACAAATTATACATTTATCATATTCTAATATGTAGTAACTAAAATAAAGAATTATTAAATTATTTAAATTATCATTAATTCATACATTCTATATGATGTTTGCAATATTATTACAAATTTCTCATATCTTATATCAAGACAAAAAAAACCCCAAATCTTATGTGTAGAGGTGTAAGCGACTCGAGCTTTTAACGAGCTACTCGAGATCGAGTCTAATTTTTTAAGCTCGAGTCCATCTTGAACACAAAATAAAGCTCGTTTAACTTAACGAATCGAGCTCCATAACACGAATGTTCGACGCTATTTGTTCAAAAGCTTGACTAAACTTTACGAGTCGAACCATTCGAGTATACATTTTTTTAGCCAAACATATTTATATGTTTACAAATTATATAATCAAACTATAAAAATCACCGACCTAGAGTACATAAACGAGTTAATTAATCTCAAGTTCAAGCTCATAAACGAGTATCGAGCTCAAACATCGAAAAAAAATATTTGAGCGCGAGATCGAACCCGAATTTTAAAAAGTTATTGGGGCTCAAGTCTGATATTAGTTTTTCGAGTCGAGCTCGACTAACCTGCTACCCGACTCGACTCAGCTCGTTTACACCCCTAGGGGTGTATGTAGACAGTAGACGTGACCTCTACCCCAAAGAGTAAATTAAGGAGGTGTTTTCAAATAGCATGGCTCTAATAATATGTTCTTCTTTATGTGGTATTAAGTCAATTGTGGATAGTAAATGCCAAGTAAATTAAGATCACTACAACTACAGTAAATTACATTTTTCGTCCCTATAGTTTGTTAAAAACTGCAGATTTCATCCCTATGGTTTGCAAGCATTTCTATTTTCGTCTACGACAAGACAGACTTAAGCTATTATTGTAGTTTGAATAAATATACGATTGCACCCAACAAAATAATACAGTGGTACCTTTCACGAATCACGGATTCGACCCTAAAATGTTTTGAATTACGACGGTCGGTCGCATGCATCATGGTGGGTCCGTCCATGACTTATTGGATGCCCCATGGCTTTGCCCCTTCTCAAGTGCTTACATTAAAAGGTTCTGTTGATTTATATGAGAGCAATAACTGCAGCAAGTTATCAACACAAATAAGTCTAAAATTGCTGAAAATAGATAGATTATATAAATCAGAAAATAAGGTAGAAACATTATGATGTGAAATCAAAATAAAAAGAGCCCATATGCAAAAAAAGCAAAATACTCCTTACCTTTGGTGAAGTTTGACCCCTTTGACCCCCAGATATCATTGGGCCTATAACCATCGTCTTAGTCCCACGTCAGCTAGACTTGGACCATATCTCCTCAATATATATGGGAACCTCCCTTCTCTTGTTTTTGTTTTTTTAAAGAGTAATCTGATAGGGTTCCACATATTTTCACATGGTGTCAGAGCCAAGGTCTAGCACTCTAGGGATTCGACACTCGTGGCAATATGTAATCATCTAGCCCCCTCTCGACACTTTGGGACCATCTGTGTCTGTCTAGCCTCCGTTGGAGTCCCACATCAACTAGAATTCGACCATATTTCCTCAATATATATTGGAACCTCCCTTCTCTCTTCAAGGCTCTTTTGGAGAGTAATCTGATGGGGTTCCACATATTTTTCAGTCTAGGGGGAGAAAACTATACTGGGTTTGTTTGGTTTGGTCTATCACATACGTCAACTCGGGAATAACTGTCGTATGGTGGTGTCTAAATCTCCGTTCCACACTAGTAAACCATAGCCAATCTCAACTGCATTTAGCTTAGGAATAACTTGGAGCACCGAAGAGAACGTTTTTAAGCTTGGGCAGTCCTCTAGAGCCAATCTTTCCAGGCTCGGCCATTCAAAAGTGCGATTCCCAGATAAAAAACTTGCAAGTTTTGGTAGGTTTGTTAGTCGAACGGTGTGAACGTTAGGAAGAATGACCTTTTCAACAGAATCTTCTTCTGTTTGTTCTAGAACCTTCTCGAGCAAGCGACATTGAGTTACATATACTTCTTCTAGATTCTGCAGCCGTGGGAGTAAACTCGAGGGTATAAGTTTTGACAAGCTGTTGCAGTTTTTCACTTCTAGGACTCTCAGTTGACTGAATGATTCAGCTACGATATCTGTATGCCATAAGGTATTTACACACTCGAGGCCATCGATCCGTAGTTTCTCCAAGCGTGGAAAAACAACCTGTTTTATACATTTCATTATCTAGGTAAGTTTCATGGACTAGGCAAACAAATTCCAACAGAAATCACACAGAATAGAGGCTAGAAATCATGAAACCATTCAAACGTCTTGAACCTTTATTGGATGATGGATGCTAGCCCAGAAGCGGACCTAGAATTTTTTTCAAAATGGTGGTACCATTTGACTATACAAAGCGAACCTATGGATATTCTTGACAAAATCATCATTTTCCGATGGTTAGTTCCTTGTTTTTTGTATGTGAGGTAGAGATGGAAATTTTGCCCGTTGGGGAGGGTACCCGCGAACGGGGCGGGGATTCCCTGGGTTGACGGGTAATGGGTCGGGGTCGGGGATGGCATTACCCCCCCTAATCCGACCCCAATTAATTTTTTATTTTATTTAGTACTAGTATATAGTGTGCGTATAAATAACTATATATAAATATATGTATATATATTATTAAATGACAAATATATTTGATATTTCAATATTGGTAATTAATGTAGTGAAGATTCATTATAATTATAATTTTAAAATACATCACTTTTTACTAAACGGGTACCCAGCAGGTTCCCCAAACCCGTCGGGGATGGGGGATGCATTACCACCCTGTTTCCATCCCTAATGTGAGGTCCTGTGTTCGAGTATTTTATCCTAGATTTTTCCATAAACATAATAAGCCCTGAACTTAAAAGCTAAAAACAAAGAAAATAATACAAACGGGATTTGAACCCGCGCCTTGAAGGGGAAAAAGACCGTGCAAACCAACTCTACCAAGAAAAACTTGTGTTATTATCGTAGTTTCAAGGAATATACTGTTGCACTCAACAAAATTATACGATGACACCTTTCATGGCCCTAAAATTTTACACTACGACATAGGAACGAAGAGGTGGCCCGTGTCACCGTATGCACCATAGTGGGTCCGCCCCTATGCTAGCCTGAAGTTTTTTTTTCACACAGAACATAAATCTTATGATTCAGAAGAGGCACATTACCTTTTCCATGAAGAATGGTCGAGTTGAGTTTGAGAACTTTTCCTCTATGAACCGCCCTGAACCTTCACCATTCATGCTTGAAGTTGAAATGAAGGACCCCATTTTCGAACAGTTCAAGATCCGTAGTTCTTTCAGAGAAAACCACCTTAACACAGACATCCCAGTACAGAAACCGATCAAATTTGGTAAATCTTCAAGCTCAATACTACATATCTGAGGGAGAATTATGTCATTTGGTTCTGATGCTCTTCCGTTCTTTCCAACAATCTCTTTCACCGAGAGGCATGAACCTACTTTCAGTTTCTGGAGCCGGGGTACACCTCTAGCTACGGATACTGGGAAGATGCAATCAAGAACGTCACAACCTGAAACTTCAATAGAAGAAAGCCTCTGAAATCTATGAGTTTTGTTTGGAGTTCTATCCCCCCACCATATTTGTCTCAACTTTGGTAGATTTTCTAAAACTAGTTCAACCAATTTGGTTAGTGAAACAGAAGCACTATTTTTGTGAGTCTGTGGGTGTTTAAGGGTAAACAATTCTTCAAGGGAACCACAATTTGTTATATTAATTACTTCCAACATCTGCAACCTTGGAAGCATATTGATTGGACCAAGATCAAATAGTTGATTACAGTTGATGACTTCCAGGACTTGAAGTTTACTAAAGCTTTTTTCTGGAAGTTGGGTGTGCCATATGTCAACTAAGCCATTCAATCCATCCAAGTACAATGCTTGCAGATTAGGCAATGCAACCTACACAAGCCCGTTACTTGATATTAGAAAGTATAGAATTGGCAATCAAAGTAATGATAACAATTGTAATCTTTCCAAAATGATAATGTTGCATAGTTTTAGGAACGACCCAAAAAAAGAAAAAAGATATTAACATTATGTAACACATACCTTATCATTGAAGAGGGGTTGCAAAATGATGCCAACGTTCCCATCTTGATGCATACCAGAAGAAACAAAAGCTTTCATTTTCAGGCAACTTTTGATTTCAATCATCTCCAATGATGGAAACTCTAAACTAGTACTCCCTTGGCAAAAGCATGACATTTCTGGTAGATCTTCAAGCTTAACAGAACATAATTCAGACAGCACAATAATCTCATCTTCTCCTTCATAGGCAAATATTGTTTTCATATTCTTACATGAGCGTACCTTCAGTTCTTGAAGTTGAGCAAGACTCTTCATTGCAGGAATGGAGAAAAGATGGATCAAAGCATCACATTCATAGATGTGCAAAGAATTCAAGTTCTTTAAGCTTGAATATGCACGAGGGTCAATGTTCCACCACAGATGCTTAAGTAGAGGAAGCTTTCCCAAGTTGAGGTCTCTAACAGAAGGTAAAGTAGCTAATTCTGCATCATTTTGGTCGACAATAGCGAGCTTGTTAAGTTCACACAACTCTTCTACTGAATCACACCATTCAATAGAGAGTATTTCCAGATTTTGCAACATTTGTTGCATATATGATGGAAATACCAGCACTAGATTGTCACAGCCGAAAACAATCAGGATCCTCAGGCTCCGAAAGTTAGCAGCAGAAAGTTGGCACGGCCAAATCTCGTTGACAGAATGCAGTTCACGAAGAGTCAACTCTTCCAGGGCCGGAAAGTCAACCTGCAAAATATTGACGCCATTGGAAAATCTGGGTTTGGACGATATAGCAATCGATAAAGACTTGAATAATAATCTGGATCGTGTATGGAACACTTTCTGAAAGTCATATTTCGACCCTTTACACAGGCCGGGGTATCACGAAGTGCACTTTGGGATAATCCAGATTCGCATTCAAGATTCTAGGCTCAAATCGAGAGTAAAACACAGATTCTGTTGTTAGATGAAACCCTTTTACTGTTTTACATGAGCAGTTAATTGACTAGGTAATTTAGGCGGGTAGGTAATCATTTGGTGATGAAAGAGTTACCAAAATAACTACCCATATTACAGCTTAACTATAAACCCCATCGATCTCATATAAATCACAATTACACTAAAATGATGACACTTGGCGTTTGTTTTTTAAGTGGTGCCGAAATCTGGAGTCCGATTTCACTTCTGTTTTTTAAGAGATGGTGCTGAAAACTGAATCAATAAGACGTTTTGTTTTTGTAAACTGTATAATTGTCTATTTTATCCCTCAAAAAATTGATGATCGAAGAACGGAACGCAAAAAAGAAACCAAAGAAGGTCGCGGGCAGATTTGCGAGGCTGAGGAGTTCTAATCATATCTCACACACCGAAGCCCCGATTTAAGCGAATCAAGATGTTCTGGAAAGCCAACACACAGATCTACAATCTTCGCATTTTGCGTTTTTGCAAATTCAGGGTGCATCTGGGCTAAACCCGACGTTGAAATCGAAAGAATGATGCTGGACGGAAATAAGAGGTAATTAAGTGGCTAGGTTATCACTTAATTTATCAGAGGACATTAAGGGTTAAGAGGCTCTGAAAAGAAGAAAAAAACAAACCGTCTGAATCGTCTTATGTCTACCGAATCAAACATAAGGTGCAAATAAGAGCTGTTTTTGAAAAAACAAACATCACAGTTACAAGGATATTCTTCTTCAGTAATTAACAACATATAGAGAAAAAAGAAACTGTTACCTTTGAATTGAAAAGGGGTTCTTGTACTTCAAGGCTGCCATCTGAAGCTAAACTAGCATCCGCTTCAGCGCAGAAACTCTGGAGACTTGGCAGAAACTCGAGCTTTATCGACTTTAACTTTGATAGGACAGTTTGACTGAGCGAAACTCCCTGATCTTTAGATAGTATTACTTTGAGATCTTCGCAGGAGGACACGTGTAGTTTCTGAAGCTCTGAAAGACCTCTGGCTGTGGAGTGCGAAAGAAGGTCTTTGAGTTTGTGACAATCAGATACATATAGAGTCCTTAGATTACGTAAGCATACATTTCCCAGAGGATCCACCCACAAACACGTTAATTCTGGCAAGATACTCAGCATCAATTCGCGTAGCTCACAGAAGGATTGATCTGGGAGATGGTCATAACATATTGTTCTAAGATCAGCTGCAGAAACAACCTTCAACTTTTCCAAAACAGGAAAGATAGCCGTGTCAATCAGAGACGCAACCCCGGTATAACCATAAACCTCTAAACATCTCAAGTGTCTGAAACCTTTCCTCAAGTCATAGACAATGCTATGCAAGTCCTCCAGATAGTTTACAATTGAGTAGTCCAAGATCAGATGTTGAGCTCCTTTCAGCAATTTATAAATCCCGCCATGTAAATTAAGACCTTGATAGAGTGCGAGTCTTAAGGTTTTTGGGTATGAATAATTAATCACCTGGCTAACATCCATCCCTACAAAGATTTTGAACCTCACCAAATTTCCAAATAGTAGATCTGTGGGGAAAAGATTGACATCTGGGACATGCATCTCTAAGGTGCTCAAGTGAGACAAGTGCTTTAACTCAGCAACGGTTGCTTGCTTTTGACTAATAGTTTGACCTTCAAACCCCCAATGGATGAAACTATTCATCATGTACAAGCATTCCAAGTTAAGTAAATTGGAGAACACACCAAATGGAATTACTGTTAGATTCTTACAATCTGTGAGATCTAAAAGCCTCAAGTGCGAGAGTTCTCCAATTTCCTCAGGTAATTTTTCAATATCTGAGTGCATAAAACTTAGGATTTCTAGGTGCTTCAACTCTTTGATTTGTGACAAGTCTCCTAACTTGCAATGCTCAAGGCACAGTGTTAGGAGTTTCCTTAAAGCCAGAAATGATGAAGGCATCGATGGTATAGACACGTGATGCATAAGTACAACCTTGAGCTCTTTCATCCCATCAAAAAAATTACCTGAAAATTTCATTAACCCCATAGAAGAACCTTCAAACCGCCACAATTGAAGCTTCGGACAGTCTATGCCAATGGGAAATTCTTCAAGATCATTCAATACAGCTGAGATTGCATAACAACTACTGAACTTGTTTTGGTTAGGTGAATCTAGATATCCAGGCATCATCTTCTCCAAGAATATGTAAAGACCCCTCGAAGCTACCGAAAGGAGAAAGTCCCGTGTAACATCATGCATCCGGAAACAGTCTTCCACATCACTATCCAATAATAAACAACAAGCTTTAAGATTCTCAACGATTGTATGCACTCTGTCTCTTGCTTCTTCTAATGTATGAACACCTGGGAACACCCTTAAACCTGTTCCATATCTCACCAAATATTCGACTGGAATGTCAAGGTCTTCTTTAAACAAGCTGCATAACAAGAAGCAAGACTTTGCTTCTTCATCGTTTAGAAAGTTAAAGCTCAACTCCAGTGATGCAAAGACGTTTGCATACATTCCTTTGATATCATTCGTTGTAGAACTCCTTAACTGACGAAGTGCATCACGCCAAGCATGTTTACTCCTATGTCTTAAAGCTCGTGCAACTGTTACAATTGCAAGAGGTAATCCTGCGCATCTCTTAGCTACCTTAGTAGCTATAGGATTAAGATCTGTCGAATCAACTGTATCCCCTACCATTTTCCTGAACAAATTCCAAGATTCCACTTGAGATAAAATATCCATATAGAAATTTCTTTGGGTGTTCATGGCATTACATACATCTAGACTTCTTGATGTCAAGATAATCTTGCAGCCTTTATGAAGATTCCCCTGTGGAATGCCGATAGTCCTCAAATCAACCGGTGTCCATACATCATCCATTATAATCAAGATCCTCTTTACTTGATTCAGCCTTTCACGTAAACGAGCAGTCCTTAGAAGTTCACCCTCCTCTTTCAAATTCAGATCCAACATCTCTGCAAGATCACCTTGAAGTTTTTTCAAGTTAGGCTTGTGGGAGACCACCACCATGACTATTTCATCAAACAGCTGGTGTGCATCAGCTTGTCTAGCAACTTCTTCTACAAAAGTAGTCTTCCCTATACCACCCATACCATATACACCAATGATGTTGACACTATCATCTTCCAATGTCTCCATTATCAATCTTAATTGGGATTTTCTTGATTCAAAACAATCCAAATCTCCAGTGGATGCAGTAGCAGTAATACCACCGGTACTAGGCCATATGGGAGGTCGACGAGCAGGGTGAGATACACGATCGAACTTTCCGCTCTGTATGAGCTCATCAACAGCAATTCTTCTCTTCTTTGCTTGTCTACTACTTCGATAAATCAACTTCAAGTTAGGGCAAGATCCACTGTGATCTCTACCAACCTCATGACTCAAAAAATCATGAGATTCTATTGCCAAACCATTTGCTCTAGCAAGCCAACCTTGTACAAATGGAAGAACAGTTTCTCCATTCCTATCAGCGACATCCACTTGGTGTTGGACACCAAATCGAGTGTTGTCTAAACACAAAACTTGACTTGTTAAACCATTAATATTGGTATCATGGTGGATTATATAACTAACAGGGTGAACAATTGGGCGAGCCGTGTATTCAAGCAGCTTTGCGAGCACAGAAACAACAATATCTACAGCAGTCATTGATTTTTCTTCAGAAGTAGCAACTGTAATATTAAATGGGATCATGAAAAGCAAAAGTCAGGAAAACATTTGAAAATTTGGTGGCAAATTCAAAGTGATTTACAGCTTACCGTTTACAGAATCAAAGAGACATAAGAGATGAAGCTGATGAGTTCCAATCGAGTGAGAGAGACGAGGTTTGGATCTAGAATTCTAGATGATGATAAGAAGAAGAAGAAGAAGAAGAAATTGCATTTTGCTGACTTTTTTATGAACAAAATAGACGTAGGAGGGAACCGGTCTGAATCACGCCAAACCTTTTTTTTTTTTTCTAAAATAGAGAATCTAAATTTAAAATCTCTAAAAAGAGATACATTCATCTTCAACGGCTTTGTTATTTTAGAGATTTTAACACAAATTATATTAATATAATATTCTCTAATTTATATTCTTAATACACTTTAAAAGAAAAACTTAATATAAAATGATAAAAGAATTATTTTGTTGGTGGGTTGATTAAAATAATTATTTCTCACTTCTATTTAGATAATTATAGAAAATTCTCTATATTTAGAGATTCCCTATTTTGGAGAAAAAAACAATGATTTTAATATTAAAATATTGTATTTATCTATTAAAATATTACTTCTCTCTCTAAATATTAATTTTCAAATATTTCTATTGGTGCTCTCATCAAGTAATATTTTTGGGGTTAACTCTATATTTGGAGAAAAACTTCTTCTCTCTTCTACTTTCTCCATTTTGGGAAAGCTGTTGGAGAAAAAAAAACCCAAAATCCCCATATTCTTCATTTTCTCCAAAATGGGGAAACTGTTGGAGATGCTCTTAATAATCAGTAAATTAAGGGGATGTTTTTTTACCTCTTAATAGTTCCATTAAAAGGCAACCTCTTAATAGTTCCATTAAGAGGCAACCTCTGAATCATTCAGATGTGAATCTTGTTTGCAAAAAACCAAGTTTGCGTCTTAATGGTTTCAAAACCCTTCTAATGATTTAGCGTCTTAGGCCATCGTTGACCATTCAGCATCCTGATTTCATTCTAAACAAATACCAAACAACCATATTTCATTTTGCATTATATCATAAAAACATCTTAACCATTTTGACCTCTTAATCATTCTGCACCTAAGTCTTATTTGGCTTTCCAGAGAAATGGATATCTTCAAAAATTGTGCTTTTCCTTCTTATTGTTATTTTTGTTTTTATGATCTAAAATTTGTTGTTGTTTCAGTCCATATGATTTATAGTTTTTATTGTTTGAACCCTTGTCTTAAATGTAAGAATTAATCCGACGATGAAAGTAACAAATAAATTATAAACCATATAAACAAAAGTCATGATTTGTTTTTTAATCTTTCCATTTATGGTTATAGCCGGATCATAGATTTCTCTCTTCAGACGTTGATTAAGTGGAAATGACATATAATTTTTGGAAATATGCAATATTTTATTGTTCATCACGGTGTTCTTATTATTCATTTGGGGAAGAAGAAGATTCAATAAGAAAAAAATAATTTTATTGTATAACACATTTAGTCCCTACAGTTTATTTATTAAAAAGAAATAGAGTAAAAGTGAAAAAGACGAAAATACCACTCATCTAACAAGATTTTTTAACGGGCTTAACGACGAGGGACCAAAATGCAAACTATAGTGGCTAAAGTGTAGTTTTTAAACTGTAGGGACCAAAAGTGTAGTTTACTCTAATAATTATTATAAGAGTAAGAGAAGTTACATGTTGCGTCCCTGTGGTTAGTTGCTTTTAACGGTACTTGTCCCAAAAAATCAACCGGACTTTTCCTTGTGGTTGCGTCTTTTAACGAGTTACATCTCTGTGGTTGTAATTTTTGTAATTAGTTGATCTTTGTAGTTGCAGTGTTTTAACGAGTTTGATCCCTAAATAAACCAACAACTTGAGTATTTGTGGTTGTATTAAGGACCCAACACTTTGTAAAAATGCAACCATAGATTCACGATCCGTTAAATTTTTAAAAAGGAGACAAACCCCGTTAAAACCCTATAACCATAAGGACGAAACATGTAATTTACTCGGATGGTAATGGTAATGGTAATGGTATTATTTTTTCTGTCGTCTATTTTTGTCCCATGAAGATTTTTAAATTGGAGGGTGTATATTTAAAAACAACATTTTCACATCAATAGACAATGAAGATTTTTACTAAAGGGTCTTTGGTCTAGCGTATCGAAGTCTTTGGTCTTGTTATAGGTCAAGGGTTCAAACTTCACCAATGGTCTTAAGGGGTGTTTGGGATTGCGTATTTTTTTGACTTATTTGCTTATTGTTTTTACTCACCGCAAATAAGTTATTTTTAGTGTTTAGATTGAAAAAAAAATGTTTATAACTTTTGCCCATCACAAACAAGTTGTTTTTGATAAGTTAATCCATTTTAACTTATTTGAAACTGCTTATAACTTATTTGTCCAAATTACATTTTTACCCCCAACTCTTTTTTAGCATGACATAAGTTGATAAACACTTTTAAAAATAAGATAAGTTGTTTAAAATAAGCAATCCCAAACAACCCCTAAGTCATGGGTTCAAACCTTATCAAAGATAAGGAGGACGTGTAAGTTTCTTTATTCTATTTACCGCATATAAATATTATATACTTCATAAAAAATAAAATAAAATGAAAACAATGAAAGATTTTTAAACTCCCATAAAATTAAAAGCAATCCTGTATGACAAGTTTCAAACATTTTCTATTTCCAAAATAATTGATTTATTTTTGTGTTCAATTTTTTAGAAAATAAGTGCACACTTTTTTCTTTCTATTTACAATTATGAGACATAGATAAATTATTTCTCCATTATCAAGGACAATATTGTCTTTTAGTAAATTAAAAAAGTAATAGTTATATAATTCTGTGTATTTTTTCATCGTGAACATTTATTTTAGAATGAAAGGAGTAATATTTTGCAGAATAAAAATTAAATCAAAATGATAATCCATTGCAGAATAAAGATCTAAGAGGTGGTTTACTAAACGCTTACCTGTTAAACGTTCCGGGTCATTTACCTTAACGTATAAATATGACAAATGGTCGAAAATCTTACCAAGTAAGAGCAATAATAAGGATAAAGAGTCTTACCCAATAGATGAGGGTAATGACTCTTACACGGTAAGCACTTACTGGGTGAATTGTTGCATACGATACTGTTTTGATGAACTACAATCTTACTTCCATGCACTTTCACAAGAAACCACATGAAAATGTAGACTTTTCAAAACAAGATTTACAATTACCTCAAACTAGTTCCATTCAAAAACTCAACCCACAAGTTAAAACTACAATAAAACCAAACCAACCAGTATATCACACTGGGGATAAGGACAAGGATATATGCAGACCTGACCTCGGCCCCAAAGAAGTTAAAAACTACAATCCATACAATAGGGTTGCTAACATTCACCCTTCTAAAACCATTGCTACAATTTTCTTTTATTAGAATCCGACGACACTAATGTACAAGATAAAAGAAGCTCCGGCGGCTGCATGGTGTCGGGAGCTTTAGATCTAGAGGATTTAACACGAAAGTATTTAATGCTCGAACTAACATATTTAAAGCCTATTTCAGCTACCCGCGAAGAGAATATTAACACTTCATGTAGTCCACACAAAGCATGAAAACAGGTTCCCAGATTCGGCGTTACTAATCAATCAACGTGCCGACTTGTTCTCCGGTCAACGCTTTCACAACATTCCCGAGTTCCAGCATGTTAAATATGACAACTATGAATCACAAAACGAAAGATATCATCAAGTGAAAAGTAACAAAAAAATGCATATTTTTTATGTTTTTTTTGGGAAGGGTATCCCAGGCACAACCCGGACTAATCCCTGGCAAATTTGAAACTTAAAGATGTCTTATCAATGTTGAGAACGCCATGGATCGAACCCTGGGTGGATGGGATATTCCACCACATCACCCAGGACGATCAACCACTGCGCTACAACCTGATTGACTCTTTTTTTATGTTTATTGGAACCTAGTCATAGTTGTAAAATTGGATTATCATGTTACTAGTCACTAACAAAATATTAGCTAGAGATGCACAACAAAGCCCAAGCCCGATGCCCGGCTTGAGAAAAGCCCAGGCCTAGTGAGCCCGAAGCCCGGTCTGGGCCAAGCCTCAAAGCCTGATCAAGTCGAAATTTTGGGGGCAGGCTTGGGCTTAGGCTTGACCGGAAAAAGTTAAGCCCAAAAAAGCCCGATCAGGACTTATTTTCCCAAGACCAGCCTAGGGTCTAAAAATTTTGGGCCTTCTTTTTCGCTCACTGAAAACGGACTTTGAAGGCCCGAGCCCGAGAAAGCTCAGGCCTTTTGCATCTCTAATATCAGCGGGCCAAATAGATTGCATGATTTTTGAAGGAAAAGCTGCGATACACTCGGAGAAAAAACTAACCAGGGATTGCGTTTTCTTCGCAGAATTGTATCGCCATCAAATCCATGGAAGCGCAATCTTTAGAAACGGCGTCACGAAAGGATATTTGATCCAGTAGGACTTTGTGTTTATCGCAGATACCATTTACGTTTGTACCTTTAATAACGGCGTCTGCATTGACTGGTCAACAAAAAATACATTTTGTGTCACATTTTGATCAGTAACAAATGGAAAGAATTGAGCAAAAGAAACGAGAGAAATAACAAATGGAAAAGAAAGCAATATTATTAAGGTTAGAAGTTAAAGTCATCAAATGGAGTTGTAGCCAGATTAAAGAAGCTCAATATCGAATCCAGGAAACCACCAAAGTTACCGCATTTTCTATTTAACGCACGGTCTCTTTTTAATAATTGGATTCTTTTTCTTCAAAATAGAAACTAGAATTCCATTTCATTGATTAGCATGGTCTACTTGAGAAAAAAGGGAAATTGACCGAAATGGCCATTTCTCACACCCCAATTGGTTTCCTAGCCATTCCTCTCCCATTTTTACCATACCCCGCAAGTGAAAGGTCCGCAAATTGCGGAGTGGTGAAAAAGTTTTAAAAAATCCAAAATGCTCCACAAGGCAGGGGACCAAAACTGTAAATACTTTAAACATGTCCACAACTTGCAGACATAGACAAAATTACGGATTTGGTCCATGTTCAAAAACTTTTTTTTTCTTTTTCACCCCTCCGCTATTTGCGGGCAATTTGCAGGTCTGTCACTTGCGAAGGTAGAGACATTTTGGTAAAACCAGGAGAGAAATGACTAGGAAACAATTCTGAAGAGAGAAATGGCTATTTGGGTCATTTTCCCGAGAAAAAAATAGGTTATAAAATGCCAAGATTGCTGGAAAAGTGATGTGAAATCGATTGGGACCTTAAGGGTGCATTTGGTACACGGCGACAGTGAGGTAAACGGGTCTGAAATAATTGTGGAACGTTATAAGGTTTTATTTTGACATGGGCAGTTTAGTAATTTACCAAGCTTGTCCAACTCTTAAGTTCTGATTTTTGTTCCACCTATTTAGGTGGAACAGAAAAAGTGCATTTTTGTCCCACTAGGTTGTCTGGTCCCGGTCTAATTGTTGCACCGACGTGTTGTCTTTTCTTGTATTGTCCCGTGCACCAAAAGCACCAAAAGAAAAAAGAAAAAGAAAAAGAAAAAAAAGAGATATCAAGGATCATACTCTCGGAGGCTCTTAAAGCTGCCGCTGTATCAGTTGTAAAGAGCGGATTCCCGGTGCCAGCCCCAACGCCACCAAAGATGACAACTCTTCCTTTGTCAAGATGACGCATAGCACGTAGCCTGTTATATGGTTCCGCAATCTCTGGCATCAAAAAAGCACTTTGCACACGGGTTTGAATACCCAACTTCTCTAGAGCTGATTGTAGCAAAACGGAGTTCATGACTGTTGCCATCATGCTGCAAAAATCACGATTAAAGATTAGTTACTAGTAATGTTTGTTTTAAACCAAAAGGGTCATTGGCCCAGTGGTACTCGGGTTATCGGTAGAAATAGGGTTAGTTACTACAAATGATGACTACAAACATGGGATTATACATAGGGTTGTTTGGTTGGTTTTCCATTAAGTCCTGTATGGATAAAGCTCTCTGTGTGGATTAATCCGTTGGTATAGATTGGAAAAGTTTTTGATTGGAAGGGTTTTTTCATAGATTGAAGGAGCATAGAAAAAGCTTGGCTTTCTTAAAGCTCTGCCCTAGAAGCTTACTGAATTAACCACTTTCTATATCATTAAACCACTACCAGACAGTCATGTATAGCTAACGAATAAGCTGTGAATCCCATTAAGCTCATCTCCAGAATGATTCTGTTCTAATACTTCTATTAACTGTATGTAGTTATCAATCGTTTCTATACATTTAAAAGAATCCTTGTCAATTCCGAGGTCGAAAGATCACATTTGACGCACAAAAGCCAAATGTGGACTCTTTTTTTCCTAAGATGGAGGTGGTATAATAATATAAGGAAAATGTTATCTAAATCACGATCTCAAAACAAAACCCCACTCTGGAAACTAGTAAAGGAGAATGTAAGAGTATCCATATCATATAAGTACAATTATCGGAAAAGAAATTTTGAAGCTAAAATTATTACTTAGATGAATATGAAAGAGCAAAATGCAACAAAGATCTTTTTGTCCCTCAATCAACGTGACAAAGTTTCAAAATTTCCTATTCAATGTATCAAAGCTTTAAAATTTCTTATTGTTTACCCATTTCGACCAATAACCTGTTGATGTTGTAACATTTGATGAGATAGATGTCAAGTCTATCATCCACTTCATCGTAAAC
Organism: Saussurea involucrata; assembly: GCA_033807775.1. NCBI lineage: Eukaryota > Viridiplantae > Streptophyta > Magnoliopsida > Asterales > Asteraceae > Saussurea > Saussurea involucrata. Next base: position 3,003,310 of record CM066319.1, read on the forward strand.
CTTTAATAACGGGTATCCATTCCATGTCATTAGATGTTACAAGATCAGCAGGTTACCGGTCAAAATGGGTACAAAATAATAAATTTTGAAACTTCGTAAATCAATCGAGAAAAAAAAAATATTCGTTACATTAAATAGGAACTAAACCAAACTTTGTTGCATTTTGTCCAATATAGAACCAGGTATGCATAGATATTAATTAAAGTAGAAATCCGGCGAGAAAGAAAGATTTGCAGGGAGTCGATTAAGCTAACAAGAAGGCATTAAGACATGCTTAATTAGGTATGAGTATCAAGACAAATAATTACCCAATCTGGTAAGCTGTAGGCCTATCTAAATCAGTTGCTGATACCCAAGAATCGCCACAAAAAAAGTTACGACCTCCAATGATAATCGCCACCTACAGATCAGAAGTGATAAATATCTTATTTAAAAAATAAAAAGAACATCCAGAATAGAGTTGACAAAAATACCCATGTGGTATTATTTAGAGGAAGAAAGAAAAGAGGGAAAAAAAGTACCTCCACACCACAACGGGACACTGTTGCCACTTCTTCTGCAATCTGCAAAGCCACCTAAGAGTAGAAAGATCAAAGTTTAGCAGTTAGATTGCATATGAAAATTAACGGACCTGATTCATCCACATATCCAACCAATACATGAAGTCAAAGGGCAAGGAGAAACTTGAACCTTTGGGTCAATACTGTGATCGCTTCCAGCCAACGCGGTGCCACTCACTTTAAAGACCACCCTTTTCCATTTTATGTTTGTAATTGCTTTAACTTTGTTTCGAACAGGAGTACTCGTGGGGGCAAGCCTTTAAACATATAAAACATATATAAGAACACACCCGAGATTATTTGAAAGAAACATTAATATACTGTACAAAGCAACAACCTTTTATCAAGGTTATTTAAGTAATTGTCATGTGTTTCAGCTCTTTCATGGCTTTATGGTCAACAATACAAGTTAATAGACATGCATTATAAGTATATAACTACACCCAAAAAGTGTCATTAGACAATGGGCTGGCTAAAAGAAGAAGTTACCATTCAGCAATTGCAACAATCCTTTCAACATAAAAAGCATCATGTAGCACAATGGCTTAATAGCAAATTGTAATGAGAATTCTAAGGGGGTGTTTGGGATTGCTTATTTAAAGTGCTTATTAACTTATTCCGGTGTCGTACCGGTAATAAGCAGTTTTTAGTGTTTGTATGGTTAAAAAAGAAAATTGTTTATAGCGGTTTGGCACCGGTGATATGGAGTTTTTGATAAGTCATTCTATTCTAACTTATTGACTTATTTGAAACAACTTATCAACTTTTTAGTTATTTTACCTGCAATCCCAAACACTATCTGAATAACAACTTATTAGCTTATTACGTTTTGGTACCACAATAACAACTTATTAGCTTATTACGTTTTGGTACCACAATAAGCTAATACAAACACTTTTTATAAAACACTTTCTATAAGTTGATAAGCACTTTTAATTAGCAAACTGTAATGAGAATTTTAAAACCAAAAGCTGAATCATTAAGCACAAACCTTGCAGAACGTCTTAGTCTATGAGGAGAAGAAGCTCCGATGGACATATCATCATCGGAAATTGCTCCGGCTCCGCTCTTGGCCACCGGTAAACCCCCAAACACTACGTCCATTTTCTTGTACCAAACCCAGCTACTTTCACTGCCATTGATCTCCATTCTCTGAGTCTCGAGCTTATACCTTTTCTTCAAATTGTCGATTTTGTTCTTACACTGCTCAATACTCTTTCGCGATTGTTTATCGCCACTCTCCGCGACCAATTCCGCCACCACTTCCCAATCCTTCCCTCGCAAATTACTCCGATTCAACGCCATGAATTTCTCCGTGTACGAATCCAAAAGGATCGAGATCGCAGTATCACTCCACTCCTCCCGCTCCCTCCGGTGATCTCCGCCGGTGCCGGAATCGTGTTTCTGCTTCTTGCTCCGCCTTCCATTCGGAGTGATTTCGTTAGTTTTCGTTACGTCTTCGCCTGTGCCTGAAGAATTCACGGCGGCAGGTGTGACGGGCGAATTTACCGCGGCGGCGGTGGCCGGAGAATTTACCGCGGCGGCGGCGGCGGTGGTGGTGGCCGGTGTCTCACTGTTGTTGACGTTGTTGCTCCCTTCGCCGATCGGAGGAGATTCGACGTTTGTTGAGGAAGCCATTGTAGGAAGAAAGAGAGTAATTGGGGTTAGGGTTTCTGATCCCTCCGACGAGAAAATAAAATAGACAGACAACGTTAACGGATCGTTAAGTGTTATGGAGGTTGTTGGTTCAGCCGTTTCGTGTCGTTAGGGATTTTCCGTCACATTTCTGTAACGCTTCCGTCAAAGTGTGAACTGTATTCCACTTTTTGTGATAATTTCCTTTTGACCCTCCAAGTCTAAGTTTATGTGTCAAATTAGCCCATTACACTTCTAAATTACCCATATTATTCTCTACTCAATTCGTCAAAAAGTAAATTATATTGGAGCATCTCCAATAGCTATGCTAAAGTTTTTTTTAAATAAAGTAGAAAAAAATCAAAATCTCTAAAAAAAACTCCAACAGCTATGCTATTTTGGCAACTACAATATTAATTATCTTACTAATATATTCAATTTATTTAATTATATTATTAAAATATTCAATATATGAAAAGTTGAGATTTTTTTTTTACTTTTTGAGGTAATAATTAGTTTTTTGAGAAACCATCTATTTAGATATTTTTACAACCTCTCCTTTTTTTCTACATTTTAGCATAGATGATAGCATAGCTGTTGGAACAACAAAAATGCTAAAATTTCATTTTTTTCTCATTCTATTGTTATCACATATTATCAAGAGTAATCTATATTTCAAATTAAATACAACTTTAGTCACTATGATTTCCATTTCTTTTCAATGTTGATTTCAAATTAAAAAGAAACGGCAACCACAATAACTAGATTGTAACTAGTTTAAAATAGAGACTATTATTAATAGTATGTTATAACCATAGGGACCAAAAGTATAACTTAATCTATAAATAATTTTATAGATATTGTCTTTGTAAAAATAATTAGGGTGGTGTTCATTTGGAACGACATCAATGAGAATAGATTAATTTTGATATTACTTGATAAAAAAATGTAAGCTACAAATATCTTACCTTAAATTAAATATATATAAATTATTATTATTTATAGTTTTTTTAATTAACTTTATCTTTACTTAGGCATTGTCTGGCAAAAAAAACATGTTTGAATGACTATAAGCTAGCTTTTTGAAAAGCTACTTGGAGTAGCTTATGAGTAGGTTTTTGTAAATATTCCAATTATGTCCTCATTAATATTAATTATTATTTATTAACTATTTTTTAATATGTCATTTTTGGTCATTCAAATGCTTACAAGCTACTTTTTGCCAAACGTGACTTTTTCATCAGCTACCAGCTAGCTTATAAGTCATAAGCTAGCTTATCAGCTAGTTTGCCAAACATAAATAGAGAAGACAAAATGGTAGCAACCATCCCACACCGTTTAATGGAGTCTTACTCAAGTGTCAATTTGGGTTTGAGTTGTCAACCTCGAAATCTAAACGTATCCCGCCGCTTTGTGCGGATACACAACTAGTCATCATAAAATTAAGTATTAAAAGAACTTAACTCGCTGTTATCTTTAAAGCCTTACGAGATCAATTAATCTGCGCAATATATGACCCATACATGATCATGAATTCACGACAAATAAGCCGAGTATGATGATAAGACTTCCGACTATTTTTTAATTCCAAGGATTCAGATATTCCGTCTTGACATAGTTGTTTTTTTAAAACTTCTGAGCCAAAAGTGCATTGTAATTTTTTTATAAGGTTCATCTAGGCTTTGCCTAGACTACATCCTTGGCAATTTGGAAACAAACAAACAAAGCGACCGTCTGAGACTAAGCCTGGCCACAGAATGCTGACGCCTGGACTCGAACCCGGGGTGGATGGGATATTCCACCACATCCCCCAAGCCCTTGCCAACACGCCACCACCCTTGTGGTTAGTGCATTGTAATCTTCCTCCCTTCAACAAAAGCAGACCGAGTGGGGTATGTCTGCTTTCACTAAAACCTGGTTGCAAGGCAGTTCTATCTTGTCACCAAAAACCTTCCCGACATCGAGGTGCCAAATGACTCCGTCGCTCATCCGCCTTTTTGCAATGTCAATCTCCCTATAACTCAACTTATTCAATAGGGCATTAGCGAGGGTTTTAAGCTAATGGTTTCGTTAATCAACAGATTTTATGGTGTGCATATTAATAAATCGTCATTACAAGGTTATTGATCCGATGGCGGCAAACTTTTCATGGTACCGTAAAAAGGGGTTAAGCTACTCGGTTCTCCAATGTCGCTCCATTGGTGCACCCTAGCCATGATCCGACCGTCATCACACTCGTACCCATACTGTATTCGAGTCTTGTACTGAGATACCCAAATGAAAGAATATTTTGGATTAAATTGACAAATTCAAATATGAGACCTAAAAATCCATGAAAGCCACCCATTTATGTATTCATGATGAAGGTTATTCATAATGAATAAACATGATATTCATTATTATTTAGAGTTATTCATCATTATTCACATGTAGTTCAAGACTGGATTATATAACATATGCATAAAAACACATCAATATATAACTTATCGACCATGGATTAATGCTTAATCTGGGCATCATAAAACTTAACCAAAAACATCATCTTATATTTAGTAAAAAAGCCTTCTAATCACTACAAATTTCGATGGTCGAGTATACATCTACCATATGACGACCACCTAACACGCAAACACGTAAGTTTTACGTCCTTCAACAAAAATACGGACTTTAAAAGTGTACCTTTTAACATTTCAAGGATCAAAATGTCTTCCAAAGAACAAGGCCCGAAGATTTGCGTGATGTACAGGGTGCCCCGAACTCTACTCCCTTACCGCTCCTGAAACACGTACCCAGGCAATAGGGACCTGTTAGTCGGGAGTAGATTCAAATAATAACCGTAAATAAATATTTTGAGAACCTGTCAACAAACTGTTCATATTTTACTCATGATGAATGTCGTTATAGATATTCATAATGAATACATGATGAAAATGTATGATATTCAAGGTTATTCATCATGAATAATACATGAAATAGTTGGTTCTCAGGTTCTCAAAATATTTACGGTTCTCATTTGAACTTTCCTCGTGTCAGGAAGCTGAAACCACCGCCGCTACACCGAATTTAGAGATTCATCGGCGCCATTTTCGCACTCCAACAAAGCTTTAGCGGTGATTTCTCTACTGAACCTCCATATGTAGTTAAGACCAATCAGAAGCTCAGTGATTGTTGCTTCTGTCTTTTCTTGATTTGCATAATACAAAGTTTGTACAAGAAGAATATGAGTTCTCGAAAGCAGATTTTGGTGCTCGAAACTCCTTTCCGATTGCCATCTTATCGTGTTATGAGCAAGCGGCGATAACCAATCTAGAATCCCCAACATCGCTTCCGTCCATTCTTCCGCAAGATCCGTATCGTAAACCGACGAACCCAAACTCTTCGCATACGGTTTTAACCGCCCCCGCAGACCCGTTCTTATCGTTTTCGGCAACATGTTGTACAAATCGTCTCTCGCATCGTGCCCGATCAAATGCGGAGACGCCACTAACTTTTCGAGCACAATGATTACGTTAGCGTAATGTAGCGCCAATGCAACACCCCCAAGAGTTCCCGGAGGAGGGTCGAAACATTTCCGTTTTGAGCCACGAGTCGAAGTTTCTTCCGTCCGCCACCTAGCGGCAACCGGAGTTAGATGGTGGTTCTTCGCCGGAGAACCATTTCCGCCGCCCATCATACATCCTCGGAAAGTTCCACTAGTACTCAAACGGTTCGGGGTAAAACTCTTTCCGTGGATTTTCGACGATTTATTATCACGGGTATGCCACCATTTCATCCCCGTTCTAGCGGCCCGAACTAACGGGCCCGAAAAAGACGTGAAATCTCTACGTTTACTAGAAACCGAACCGGAACCCATGAGCGAATTACCAAGTGGGCCCGAATGGTAGTTCTTAATCGGGCCCGGTTTAGTACCAAAATTCCCCAAAGGACCCGAAGAGAATCTCGTGATCCTATTCTCGTGAATCGAAGATTGAAGCAATGCAGATAGCGAATGATTCCGTTCAGAATCTAGTAACGAAGATTCTTCGATTCTTGGTACCACGCGATCGATTCCAAACACATGTCCGATCCTACCGAAAATGGTGAAAATCGATCTCGCAAGAAGGAGAACCGCGTAATCGTGGGTCCGGTTCCATAACGAGATATCTTTCAGCCGTTTGACTTCTTGTTGCTTTTGGTTTGACTTTTTCGTATACTCGACCACCGTTATACTATCGTGGTCATCGTTGCTTTTAATTCTCCTCAAAATCTGTTCAATCTCCGCAAGATTTTCCATTTCTTGATACAAATTCGCGTTAACCAAAACGAAAGTTTCCATCTTTCTAACTTTTTCGTTCATCTTTTTCCAAGAAAACTGCCACTGGTACTGGTCAACGCCGGATTTGACCAAATCATCGTACGCACGCTCGAAGCATTTCAAAACGGGATCCCGACATTTTCTTGCGAGCCGAGTCACGATTCTTGCGGAACTTTCCAAGCTGTGTAACATCTCGGCACAAATTAAGTCGACTACGTAATCATCGTCATCGGATACGAGTTTGTTGATACCCACCGAATTACCAATTTCAATCCTCAACTTCATGACCTGCTTATCGGTAAGCGAATTCCATTGATGGACTAGTTTAGACATTACGCTTGCTACTTCGAACACCAACACTCCGATCCGCACTTTTTCCGGACCAAAATCATGCTTTTTTGAAGGTTTCCATAGACCATGAAACCACGACTCGGCCACCATGGCTGCACTTCAAGAATTATTTGAAGTAACGATCTTGCAGCCGAGCCGAAAAGCGTTTTTTCCTGCATCAAGATAAAGACTGTAACAATCAGAAAAGCGATCTCAAAAGTTATAACTTGGTAAGCAGACGAGACTGGAATGAGGTAGGTGGGTGAAAGAATTGTACAGGATCTGACATGGATAGTTTAGTAATTTGTCAATCTTGTCCCATCTTTCTGATTTTTGTTGCATGTACTTAGGTGGGATTGTCCCACTAAGTCCTGTCCTATCCCGGTCTAAATGTCGCACTAAACTTGGGACAACAGGTTTTTGTTCTGTCCACTGTCCTTAAAGGTGCGTTTGGTATCCGGACAGGATAGGACACATTACAGCAGGACAAAACAATTGTTCAGGGTTTGGTAAGACAGAACCGAACAAGACAGATAAAATGACCAATTTAGTTCTAATGAGTTGTTTATATATTTTGATTCATTTAAGTAATTTACTAATTATAATAAAATAAATACATATAACAAAATATATCATCAGGAAGTTTTCGTCAAAACGATTAAAATGATACCAAAATAAAAAGTTCATGTAGTTTCTAATTTTTAGTTTATACTTTTTGTATATATTTTTTATTATTAATATTTAATAAGTTACATAAATAACCAAAATATAGAAACAGTATAAAAATAATATTTTGAGGACAGTAAATTGAAAGTTTAATCACATAAAATATAATAAATAAAATTTAAAGAATGAATAAAATGTAAAGAGAAGGGTATTTGATGTTTTAGAAGAGAATTAAGTCTTATTTTGAGGTTATATTGGTAAAATATAGGTTTGTTCCACCTTATTCCACCGGGTGGGGGTCGAACACGCTTGTTCCAATTTGTTCCTGTCTGTTCCACATAAAAGTTCTACCAAACGTGGAACAACGAACGATCCATGTTCTGTTATGTCCTGTCCAATGTACCAAACGCACCCTAAGGGAATAGTTTTCGTATAGCATATCTAGAAAAGCTAGCAAACTCGATATAAATGGATTCAAAAGGATAATCTTTAAATGCATGCATGAGAGGAAATACTCTTTTTGCATCCACTAAAAGTTACATCAGGAGGTATATCATATGATGGAAGTCCAGCAAATACGCGAAAACCAACTAGAAATGTAATATTCAAATGTATAAATAAATGAAATATATCAAAATTCTACAACGCTTTACAATAGGGACTAAAATACAATAGAAGTAAAGGAAAAGTGTAGAATCATAAACGATTCTACGACACTCTTCAGTACAATCTTGATTCATTTTAAACTTTTTTAAATCCTACTTTGTAACAAAGTTGTTAAAGGCTCAATGGCGCAAAGGGGTCTCAGGTCCTAGGCATGTGTATATATATATACATACATGTATGTATGGTCAGGTTCAGGGGAAAGCCGCACAAAAAAAAAACTGAGGAACGCCCTGGCAAGTGTTCATTTGGACGGTATGTCGGTATGCACATGTGCATACAAATAATTGGTAGCATGCACATATGCATAATGCACACATGTATAAAAACTAAAAAACAACTTCAATTACTTGTATACACATGTGCATACCGTCCGGATGAACGGCTATTTATCAAAAGGACCCCTATCTTTTTGTGTCAAGATTCCATTTTGATCTTACCAAAATAGTCGTCCTTCTCATCGAACCTCTTCCTCAACACCAGATGTACCCCTAAGGCCCTAACTAAGTATATATTCAGTTACAAATACCGATCTTGAGTTTTGAAAGTCAAGAGATAACTTTTACAAACGGTTAGATTTGTTCAAGTTTTGAGAAGTAAAGAAACCCAATGAAAAAGATCAAACCATCTAATCACTGCAACAGTTATGGAAAAATAGTGGTTAAAAAAGTAAAAGGAATCTAACCTGTGCTGTTAATATCGGATATCTGTGATGTTAATATCGGATATCGGTGCGATATCGGTCAAGGACCGATATTCGATATCTCGGATATATCGGTGATATATCGGTCCAAGAATATCCGTTCATATAATATTTCTTAGAAATATATATATACATCCATAACCATATCATATGCATTAATTAAAAACATTGTTCAAGTGTTCAACGTCAAAACATCAACTTAAATAATGCTGAAAGCTGCTGGAAAAGCTTCGATCAACAGAAAGATAGCAGCTTTGATCGACTTTTCTTTCTTGAAAGTTGAAACAGTGAACCGAGAAGAGAAAGAAGGGTTCGATCGCTTTTTTTTTTGGTAGAAACCTAACTTCAGTAACTTGAGGCCCTTCTAAAGAAGCTATAAAGCCCAATACTCCTAAAAAATAAAAATAAAGCCCAACACGAGTCTTCGTTAAAAGAGCCCAAAACAAAAATCCCAAAAAACCGGTAATATCGGCCGATATTTGACCTAAATATCGGCGATATTTCGGTCAATATCGCCGATATATCGCTGGCCGATATTTTATCCGATATTTACCTTTATGTCCGATTTCCGATATATCGCCGATATCTCGCCGAGATATCGTAATTTTAACAGCATAGAATCTAACTTAATTCTGAGTTTGAATTTGAAGTTCAAGCATTGATTCTCATCTATGTAATGGAAAGAGTATATTGTTTCATAGTTTTTTTTATTATTCGTCTTAATAATTGTTGTTCTCTATTCCCAAATGTCAAATATGACTTGGGATCATGTGAGGCAAGCTGTTTTCCTGAAACCCCCCAGACCACAATAATAACATTGAACCTTCACAGTATTTTTGCTTTAAAGGTTCGGTGATTTTTGTACCTTCACATGTTTTACTTCGAAGGTTCAGTGTTATTTTGTGTTCTCACGAAAACAGTTGGTCTCGCGAGAACCCAACCCTATCATATATAGGGTTGGATTCCGGTGAGAAGTTGAGGCTAACATGAGAAGTGGTGATAAACCGTTGGATGAGAAATGGATGCACGTTAGGATGAGATGCATCGAGATGCACCGGATCAATTCCCTTCTAAACCACAATTCATGGGAGGGCATTTGATTAAAAAGTGATCAATGGTTCAGACCCACTTGTCACGCTAACCTCAACTTCTCACACGATCCTTCGCCAATATATATGTATATATAGTCATATGTTCAAATGAGAAGTAAAGAAGTAATCCTAGCTGTGAGATCCCACATCGGCTAGGAGGGGGAACGAAGTCCTCCTTATAAGGGTGGATGGATACCTTCCTTGCATGAGGCCTTTTGCCTGTCACAGGGTGCGGTCTGGGTGCGTCCCGCGTATGCATGTGCGGGCAGGAACAAAACCGTGAGCGGTACCGACATGCTGTTATGCAGAGGGTAAGCGCAAAGCGGACAATATCGTGTACGGTGGACTGGGGATGTTACACTAACCCTTGCCTATATATATATATATGTATATATAGCCATATGTTCAAATGAGAAGTAGAAAAGTAGTCCTAGCCCTTCATATGGTCAAGATCGGATTTGACTGGTAAAAAATTATGGCTTTGACTGGTCAAGAATTGCGGATTTGACTAATCAAAAATTGCAGTTATTCCAAAAATAGAGGGGCAGTTTCATAACTTTTATAAATAGACGACAAACGAGTTCATATCTGAACCCGTGTGATTCACATATGAACTCTATTTTAACCAATTCTCATATGAAATAATTAACGGATTCACATATGAACCTGTAGGTTTAAATAGTTCACACGTGAGCTAATCAACGTGTTCATATATGAACATATAGTTCATATGTGAATCAGGTTCACATGTGAACTTGTTTGCCGTTTATTTGTAAAAGTTACGAAATTGCCCCACTATCTTTTGCAGATCATGCAAGGAATTATCCGGTGCTTCACAGTCAAAGCCCAAATGTTGACCAGATGAAGGACCTAGGATCATTTCTTTAGTCTCATACATTTAACACTTTTCATTTGGTCCTCTCCCTATATACTATATGTTCATTGTAATTTAACCTTTTATCCTTAAGGTTCTAAATCAAGAAAGAAAAAATGATTCATAAAACATGCAAATTTAACCTATTTCAAGCAAAAATCTATCCTAATGTTACCCATAACATAATCCACGAGCAAAACGGCAGCTTTGGGTACTCAAATTCCATAGCCTAGAATCCAAATTTGAATTAAATCTACTCCAATTTCGTGATTCGGAATCAAAATTTAGGCAAAAGTCTCTACAATTTGAACTCAAAAAATCCAGTTATAATTCCAACGTCCCAAAAATTACCTAATGTTCTCGCTTAGAAATCCCAATTCCGTAACCTATAACTCAAATTAACCAAAAATTTCAACTAGTTTGCATATATCTACATTCAAGTTACAAACACCTGATTTCAATTCAATTCAATACTCTCAAACGCTACTTAAATCAACAAAAACACCAAATCAAAACCATTGGATTAATTGCATGAACATGTAAACGGTAAACCAAACCCTAATCCCTCAATTTCTAACTAACACTCTCCGATGCAATGAAAGCTGAAAAAAACACGAGAATGAAGGACGAATCGAGTGGAATCTTCACAATAAAAGAAGAAAGAAGGACTAACCGATTCTATTTGCAGAAAAAGCGAGTGGAATCTTCAAATTTGAAGGTGAGAGAGAGAATGTGGGTTCTGTTTGTTCTTCAGGAGAGGAAAGAGGTAAGAAGCTGCAGTGACCACCCCAACTCACATGGAAGGTTGTAGAGAAAAGAAAACCGAGTGAACTTGAAGAAATTAATGTCAAGTATTTTGCTTTTTGGTCCTTCTTCTTTTATCAAATGTTTCTTTAACACCACATATAAAATTATAATTGCATTTTGATACTTATAAGTTAGGCCTTCCGTACCCCAGCGGGGAAGGGGCTCGGGATGGCTGAGGTGGCTGCGGGGTGGCGCTACGGCTCGGGATGGGCTAGCGGGGCGGGATGGTGAGCGGGGTTGGGTTCCCGAGCCATCCCGAGGGTTTTATAAAAAAAAAAAAAATTAATTAAATTTTTTAAAAAAACAACCGTTGAACGGCTATTTCTTAAAAAAAAAAAAAAAATTCTAAATTTAATCCCACTATATATTTAACCCTCAACCTCTTATTTCTCACACCTCTCAACCTCTTATTTCTCACATCTTTCAACCTCTTATTTTTCACACTATCAAATTCTCTCAATCTCACACCTCTCAAACTCTCTCAAATTCTCTCAACCTCTTATTTTTCACACCTCTCTCATCATGAATCCAAACAAAACACCTACATCCCGTCGTAACCGACCGAATACACCACAATCGCAAGAAGATCAAGAGCTTGGTTTCCAAGCGTTTAAACTTCCGAAGATCAAGAAGATCAAAACACCTACATCCCGTCGTACCCAAACTTCCGATGATGACGATGACGAGCCAATTCAACGACCCATCGGGAGAAACAAGGCAAAAAAAACATCAACGAGTCATACGTCCGGGACGAATACGGACGAAAGTGTTACTCAGTTGTTGACGACGTTCAACGACAAGTTTGATGGTGCAATTGAATACAAAATGAAAAAACTCGATGTCGAACTTCAAAGGTTGGAACACGAACGAGAAATCGAACGAGCAAAACGATTTGATGCAGACTTCCAGTTTTACATAACCCCGCATGATCACCTTTCGGGCCGCGCTTTGATGGCTACGCTAAAGAGAAAAGAGCAAATTAAAAAATATCATGATTGGAATGACGACGAGTAGATTTTTAAATTTATTTTGTAATTTTTAATTTTTTAATGAATGATATGAATTTTAATTTTTATTATTTATCTTATTTTTATTTATTAAAAATATATATAAATATTTTTATTTTGTTAAATAATTAAATGTATAAATAAAAGAATTAAAATAAATGAGGTGGCAAAGGGGTTTGAAGGAATGGGGTACGGATGTTTAGGGATCGTGAGGGATGGGGTGAGGGATGGAAGAAAAGCTGATGTGGCGCTGACGTGGCAGGGAATCTTTCACAGATAGGAGGGATGGGGTACTGATGGCCTATACCAATCATGTCTAGATATTAGTTTAATGTTCATCCAATTTTAATCACAATTAACTGAGGTGAATTATCAATTTCAAGTAATAAATAATGAGAATGAAAACAAGAAAAAAATTGTTAATATCTCAAATGTTATTGATAGAAATGGTAATGGGTTGGGTTTGGGTCGATTATTGGTATCTCTGTTCTGAAAATTAATAACGAAAATTGTCTTCGTAACTGCTTTGATCTCCACGGGTCCTGCGGTTTCTCCCATCCTCGTTGGTGAACACGTTATGGTAAAAATCTCTATTCTCAATTGCTTTCCTTCGTTCATCGTTGGTTATTCGTGAACCTGAAATTAAAATTGCCCCGAAAAATTGAAAGGTTATTTTGAAGGCGAGTTCGTGAAGGTAGAAGTATTGTAGTAAAAACGAGAATTACAAGAAGACGGTAATAATGGGGATGATTTTTTAGTTATATATATAGGTGAAAAGAAAAGTTATGAAGAGAATAGTGAGAAGAGATCCCCACCCTTGGATGCACATTAGGATGAGTTGCACTGAGATGGATCGGATCAAAATCCGTATCAAACGCAATTCATGGGTGGGTTTAAGATTAAAAGTGATCAATGATCTTGATGCCTTCATACCTGTTACACCCTTAAATTTGGAACGAGCAACTAAAATAAAATTTCAATAAAGTACCCAACGAGATAAGAATCATTTCTACAATTCAATCCTTAAAATACCTCGAAATTTAAAACATTATAATTCCCTCAATAAAATAACTTAAACGGGTTACTTAACACAACACAAGTTGCTAATTCCAAGGACGTGCGGAAGACTTCACTAAATCAAATCACCTCGCGAGCACTCTACTAGCACACGACCTTTCACACGTGTCACTGGAACTATTCCCAACCTGAGACCTGTTGCACATGCCGGCAAATAAAAAGGGTTAGGCTTACGCCTAGTGAGTTCAAGCATTTTATCATGACTATATAAAAACATAAATCGAACGAGTAATAGTTTTAGTCATGATTTCAAAAGAGTTTAATTCAAATACAAATCACCCATTTTTCCAACTCACACGATTCCCACGTTAAAATATTTATTAAAACATGATTTCTCAAAAATAGGCTTATTCACAAAGTCAACGAAAAGGTGAAATAGTATTTGTCATTCAAAACAATTAAACTTATAAATTATATTGCCATTATCCCAAAACATCCCAAGCATGGATGAAACATAATCCACGACTCATATACGTTGAGAGCAATTCTCATAAGTATAACACATTACCGAAAACGTGGATAAGCACAATTACCCAAAACATTACTCGCGGGTAAGATATAACCTACCACTTACGTACCATGGAAATAATTCATATAAATAATACACGTCACCGAAAACATGAGTAGAAACAAATACCCGAAACAACACCTTTCGGTGACGGGGGAGACCCGTATACATCATACGTGACGGAACACTAAAGTAGGTCACTTACTATGTAATAAAAACACCCGCGTGGATTACTCTCGTAAAACTGAGCTCAATCACTCCAGATCTATTGCCCACGAGACTAGGATGCCCCCAACCTCAACCACTCTAGGTCTATACGTTGAGTCACCAAATCCACGACAGCACATTACGGATTACACCTTACTGCCCATGAGACGACGTCCGACCCTCCAGGTCCACGCCTTACCTATCATGGGACTCGATGCCTAAACCGTGCTAAGCACATATATGGAATAACACCTTACTGTCCATGAGACGACGCCCGACCATCTAGGTCCACGCCTTACCTATCATGGTTCCCGATGCCTATTCCGCGCTACAAAAGAAACTAACGTCTCGTAAACTGGGCTCAATCAATTCCGACCTCTTGCCCGCGAGACTAGGGGAAACTCAAATGCCTATGGATCCATGGCTAGCAAGGTCTAAAATATTACACAACCCCAAATGAATAAACAAATGCATTCAAAACATGCAATTCCCCAATAACGTAATTCATGATCAAAACTCAACTTTGAGCTATCAAAACTGGACAAATGTCCCCAAGACTTAATAAAATCAATACCGAGCCACAAGCTCAACTAACTCGAAAGATAGATTATGAAAAGTCCTGAAATGACACCAAATATAACAACACACACCATTTGCCGGTTAATACCTCAATTCTATGAAAACCCAAAATAAAACCTTGGATCGGGATAACCCTCATTTCCAAAGAGGACTCACACTCTTAATATTCTCAAAATAACCCATAACACTAAAAGTGCATTTCCCAAATGGTTCATTGAAATCATTTACACATATATGATTAAACCATCAAATAGACATCATTTTGAGCAATTAATCTTTCAAAGACAAATTATGATTTCTAATCATCCAAATATCCAAAAGCCCCAAATATGGGTGTTTTACACAATTATGAAGATAAACACTTCAAAATAGTTAAACTATCCAAATAACTCAACCACAGATATTTTCAAGTAAAAGACATAAATATTTGGAAAATATTATTTTTGGCATGTACAAAGTTTTCGCAAAGTAACTTGAACTCACCTTGCTAGATTTAAGTTAAATCTAGAGTTTTTCCAACGTAAGCTCATTTGATGAAGTTTGCATCTTCAAGCCAAATCTTCCAAAAACCTAGATTTATGAGTTTCCAACCATCAACATCCAAGTCTAGCCATAGGAATCATCATTCATCCATAAAATACTAAAATACTCAACTTATCCTAAACCCTAGTTTCATATAAAAGAGGATGGAGAATATTTCAACCAATCATCACCAAACTCGACCCAAAACACTTCAATATGGAAAAGAAAGGGAAAGATAACAACAATCTAGCTAGAGATTACCTTAATCACTTGAATCTTCCAAAAAGAGAGCTCCTAGACTCCCAAAAGCTTCAAACTTCCACATGATCAACAATGGTGGAAATGGGTTGATTTAAGAGAAGAAGATGAAGAGAGAGGGAAGGATTTGTGGTTGATTTAAGGGAAAGGAAATCGATTCGGGTGAGAGGGAGAAGAAAATCGCCTGGAGGAAGAGAGAAATCAATATTGGATGATAAATGAGAGAAAAGCTAACTGAACTCCTTTAAACCCGATCTGAAACAGCAACTCAGCACCCCGGCGCGACATTGACACCGCGACTATGCCCAGGGCATTGTCGCGTGGCATAGTCGCGACCCATGTACCAGTTTCTGTTTGATTCGACCCTGATGTCTCTCCTTCGCGAAAATGCCCCAGCGACATTGACATGGTCATAGTCGCTGGTCATAGTCGCGATCCGTGTACCAAGCCCCGAAACTCGACTTTTTAACGCCAAAACTCCCGATACCCTTAGAGACTTTACGTAATGTCTTCCAAACATAAACTCCACCATTTCAAGATGCAAAACATTTGGGTGGCTTCTGTTTACTGAAATTACGGGTGTTACAATACCCTTCTCACCTTAAGTCCACTTCTCACATGATCCCCTGCTTATATATATATATATATATATATATATATATATATAGAGAGAGAGAGAGAGAGAGAGAGAGAGAGAGAGTATGGACCTTTTCTGGTGAGAGGTTGAGGTTAACATGAGAAGCGTGATAAGTGGTTATCAACCGTTTGATGAGAAATGGAAACACAGTAGGATGAGATGCACCAGATCAACTTCCTTCTAAGCCACAATTCATGGGAGGGCATTTGATTAAAAGTGATCAACATTTCAGCCACGCTTCTCGTGTTAATCTCAACTTCTCACACAATCATTCGCCTATATATATGTATATATATTACTCACATGTCCTGTAATCATATATGATATCACATTTCTCATCTTCTCGCATAATGTTTAACTTCTCGCATGATCCTCTCTCTCTCTCTCTCTCTCTCTATATATATATATATATATATATATATATATATATATATATATATATATTGGGTCGTGCGGGTGATGACCGTTTCGGTCTTTACCATCAGTTCTGATTTTTTGCCATCCCTAGTTAGTAATGATTTATATTAAACAATTTACGAGCAGTAAGAAGCCTAACAACATGAATGTGGTAATCAAGAGTTGTTAGGGTGCTTCAATGAGAATATTAGTATACTAGCACTTGTCGAATGTGAAGGTCACAAATGTCTCTCGTGTCGCATATTTGTACGTCCGAGAATGAGAGTTTCACCTGAGTTGCAACTTGCAAGTTGGAGATGACGAGTTTTCACAGAAAAAGTGTGGAATTTTCATTGAAACAGGGTAAGATGGGGTGGGGGTTTATTTATAAATAAACATAATATAAATCGGATAAACGAAATGAATTATATGAAAACAACCAAACTACCCTTTTATTAACGAATTTTATTATTTTTTGTTGGTGAAAGGGACCAAACGAGATAAAAATATAAACAATGATGACAAATTTGTATAAAATTATAGAGGACTTAGAAAAAAGAAAAAATAAGTTAAAGTATAGAGACAAAAATGAATTGTAAGAAAGAACATGTGGGATCCCAAGTTCCTAACTCCACCTCACTATTTTTTTAGTATTTTAAAATAAAATAAATATTTGATTAAAATTCCTTTTAGTAAAAATATGTAAATTAATGTGTGAGTTAATGTTAAAATATTTATTAAGGGGTGCCTGGGATTGCTTATTTTTTTGACTTATTTGCTTATTGCTTTTTTTTCCACCGTAAATAAGGTATTTTTACTATTTGGATTGGAAAAAAAAGGTTTATGACTTTTTCTCATCATAAAAAAGTTGTTTTTGATAAGTTAATTTATTTTAACTTATTTGTTCAAATTACATTTTTACTCCCAACTTCTTTTTAGCACGACATAAATTGATAAACATTTTTAAAAATAAACATAAATTGTTTTAAATAAGCAATCCCTTACAGCCCCTAAATATCTCTACTAACTTTTGTAAAGATTATATTCCTCATTTATATTTTATTATGGACTTTATGATTATAATTTTATATAGTGTCATGTAGAAATTAAGTAAGGATGATTTGGTAAATTTGCATTTTATTATTATTTTCAGTGTACTAATCTATAAATCATGTGTACATTTAAAACATTAAAAATCTAAGTTACCCCCAATTAGTGACGCCACCTCTTTCTTCGACACCCCTTCATCGTTCATTCCACTAGTGTATCATCGTATCGTATCAGTAGAAAAACCCTGAGAGAATTCTAACTCTACGTGATCCTCTTTCTCACCATCATAGCCAAACACTCCGCCACTCGCAAATCAAGCACCTCAATAACACAATTTCCGTTTTGTTGAACCTTACAATCAACATCACATATATTAAAAACACAATCAAGAACATGAAGAACTTTTTGTTCCATTCCAAATTTTGTATAAGAGGCAATACCTTAAACCCTTGTAATATTCAAAACCTAAAAACCCAAAATCGTATAATAAATCAAAATCGTCGTTTTCCTTTTATTTCCCATGCAGTCAACGGAGGAGCTTAACAAACTCTTTCTTTCCGGCTTAGCCGAACTACTTGGCTCGGATCAATTTACTCTTTCTTTATCACAAGCAAATAGCCAAAGAGCTGATGAAAGAGCATCGTCTTCTGGTGTTGATCTCATCGCATTCCCCGACAACTTTGTTAGTGCTCCTTCAAATCCCAGTCGTCAATCGCCCTCTTCTTAGTCTAGAAGAGAACGACGATGGTGGGAAGAGAGAAACCTCATAATTCAAGCTAGGGAAAAAGTGGGTTTAGAAGTGGATTGGTGTATATATTTTGATTTCCAACAAAAAAAATGATTTCAATAGAATGGATTATGATTAAAAGTTCATCGATTTGAAGTTATGTAGTAATCAAGACATGTGAGAGACGGACTAAAAACAACCATGACCGAGAACAAAGGAGATAGTGACACAAGAAGAAACAAAACGGGGGTGGGCTAGGGTTGTAGTCACTATTCTAAAAGGCTCGTTACAACAGCCGTCATGGCACACTGTGACTCAAAGTTTGTGTCTCACACCACGTTTAGCTTGTGGGCAAAATGCAGTTTTTGTAATGCGATATCTGATTTTCTTACTACTTTTAATGTATTTTTTGTTAGTTTTTAATACATAGTTTAAATTAAAGTTTTTAGTATCATTGACTTATGGAGTAATAGTAGAACACATATGTTTATATATATGATACAAATCAAATACAAACCATGCATTTGTTGCACCCCTTACAAACTAATGTGCATATATGCATAATCTGATATACATATATGCATTATCCTATATGAATGTATGTCCATTATATGTATATTCTTGCACGTATGCATATGTATATGTATATGTTGATTGTGCATATATGCATACTGTGGTTTGTAAGGTGTGCAACAAATGCAAGATTTGTATTTTACGGAGCCTCTATATATATATATACACACACACACACACACACATATATATATATATATATAGAGAGAGAGATGATATAAAAGAAAATATGTCACAAATCACGTCTTGAAAAACATCATGACCTCACCGCCACGTTATTTAGAACTTTGGTTGTCATTATTATTTTTTTTCAAATCTCAAATGTACTTAAATAACGTTTAAACAATATTCAAATTATAATAAAACGATAATTAAGGAAAATAATTTGTAACATTAGACCAATAATTAATGGGTAGAAAAAGTAATTGTCTTTACTAATTACTCAGTTTGAACACAATAATTATCTGTTTGAATATTTGAGGGTAAGTCAATTTAATCTTGTCCAAATATGCATAAAAATAAGCTATATAAATAAACACAAATTATTTTATCACATATATATAGAGAGAGTGGGGAGAAACTACATGATGATTGATCTCGATCGTCCATTTTTATTCATCCAACAACTCATATTTAATAGAATTTTTATTAAATTTATTAATGAAGGTGGTTATGACACACTTATCTTATTTGACTTTTTTATTAATTTTTTTTGCCTTCTTAATCTTTAAAATAAATTATCTTAAAAGTTTAATATTTTAATCAACTAAATTATATAAAAAAACAAGAATTTCATGCACTTTGATATGACATCTATCTTGATATAGTTTTTTTTTCGTTTTAACCATTTTTTACGTGAAATGCTATATATATATATATACGTGTGTGTGTGTGTGTTATATTCGATGTGAATATTTATGTACGTTTAAGTATGTACAATAATTCATCATCGCAGGTCCGTAACTCGACATCACCTTCTTTAGCACTTTCTTCAACATCGTAAGACATCATGTTCTTCATCACCTTAATCAAACACCCAACGAGACTAATTGCGAACCCATCGAGATCGAGCGAGAACCTACCGAAACTGATCGATAAACCATCTAGAACCTATAGAGAATCCATTCATTAAATTGGTGTGTGTTTATCTGTGCTAAACCATAACCTATCACCTTCAATTTCCATCGAGAACATATCGATTGATCTAGTATATGTTTTTGTGTGTAAAACCATTGATTAATTTTCTAAATTTTGATCCATTGTCAAAATTAGTCCTCATGTTCACATAAAAATGTGGTTTTTTCAGAAATAAATGTACCCTCAAATCAAACCCTCAGGATAAAAAATATTTTGTCCAAAAATTCCAAGTTTCATTTATGTCCACAAATCATATGTATACACATAATCATAGAGTTAATGTGAGCATAGATTAGACAAATTTAAATATGACGTGTCTTAATTTCGTTGACAGAATGGGGTTGAAACATGAGATTTTGAGACATGTGATATTTTTCCGACCAGGGTGGTTTTTTTTATTCTTTTTCCTTCTGTTTGTTTTATAATTTTTAATAGAAACAAATATAAAATGATAAATCGACCAAAATACGCCTCATTTAAATGGATTTAACTATTAATTTAACGGTTGTCAGTAAGAGGGAAGAAATCAAAGTTTTTTTTAACGTCAAGGATATATATGTAACAAATAAGTTGTAAGAACCAAACTCATTGAATCCAACAAACATTAGGGACAAAAATATAATTCATGCTAATATATATATATAGGGTCATTATCCATTGCAAACCAGTTAGTTTGTGCAAACTTTGCAAACCACTATATTAGAAAACAACAAATATATTTATGGTAATTATTATGATTCATTAATAATGATTGTGATATATATGGAAGATGATAACGTTCATTAATTATGATCATGACTTTAGATTATAAAACATAATAAAATCAGATATTGATTAGAGTTGATGAACGACTAAGATTGGTTTGCACAGTTTGCACAAACTAACTGGTTTGCAACGGATAATTCGCCTATATATATATATATATAGACTTGAGATCATGTGAGACCAAGCCATTTCCGTGAGACCAAAAAAATAACACTAAACCTTCACAGCAAAAGACTGTGAAGGTATTGTGAAGGTAAACCTTCACAGTGTTTTTGTTGTGAAGGTTCGTTGTTTTGCTTACCTTCACAATGAATCGTTGTGAAGTTTTAGTGTTATTTTGTGGTCTCATGATCTCACGAAAACAGGTTGGTCTCACGTGAACCCAACCCTATATATATATATATTATATATATTATATATATATTATATTTATATATATATATATATATATCATAACTTCATTTAACTGGTATACATAATTACACTTTGTATCATAACTTTATGTAATGGTTGCATTGACTCATGAAAGTGTATATGGACAACATGCTTTTCTTGATACAAACTTAATTCCCACTAAAAATCCTAAAGATATCATCAGCAATATTTTTGGCATCATTTGAAATACCAAACAATCCTTGACTTGCAAATCCAACACAGTAAATACCATGGTCCCCTTTCCAATGATTTGGACTTTTATGCTTTGGCATTCCTTTTTCATTAAAGAGCCCTCCATCTTCCTGGTTTACATAAAACCCCCCCTTAGATTTGATTAAAATACACAAAGGACTAGGAGAAATGTAAATGCAACAACTTCAGTTACCTCGAGCCATTTTCGCACCGTGCTTCTAAAACCAGTAGCAAAGACAATAGCATCAAAGTGTTTCTCTGTACCGTCCGTGAACTTGATTTGATCTTCGTTTATTTCTTCGATAGTCGGCATTACCTTGTGACACAAGAAGAACATATCACAAAACGTTAATTGTTGCTTAAATTGTTGACTGATGATGAATTAAGATGATGAGTTTTTACCTGAATGTCTCTTGTTTTGATCCTCGCAATTGTCCCAACATCAATAACTGGTGATCGTCCAGGTTCTTGTTTGATGCGAAATGGCCCTTTGACTGGCTTTTGTATTCCGTATTCAGAAAGGTCTCCATACAACAACTTCCCTAACATTAAAACAATCCTGTCCACAATACTACATGGTAGGTATCGTAATAAATACATTCCGAGTTGCACTATCTCCTTTGTAAACACATGTACCTATCACAACAAATTTTTTGTTTAAAATATATCAAATGCAATTTTAAATCATAATTTAATATTCCGAGTACGCAAATTCAAATAGCAGGAAAAACATGTAAAGGTATAAAACAAAATATTTTGAATGCATATAGCGAGATATATAGAAGGGGAAGGGGCTTACAGGGCTACGGATGACTATAGATGTTTGGGCACCCCAGTTGTACAAATCATATGCAATTTCCATACCGGAATTTCCAGAGCCGACAACAAGCACATTTTTGCCGTTGAATTTCTTTCCATTTTCGTATTGAATAGAATGTACGACTGACCCTTTGAAACTATCTAGACCATAAACCCTAGGAACATATCCTTCACTGTTTTCCCCGGTTGCCACCACAAGAAACTCCCCAGCATACTCTTCCACCAAACCTGAAACCCCATTTTTGGCCTTAATGACCCATTTTCTTTCAGTTTTATCATACAACGCACTCTCAACACTACGTTGGTACAGTGGATCTACATTAAACTTATCGACATAGTCACCCAAATACTTAACAAACATATTTTTGGGCACAAATGTGGGTGCAGTGACGGGATATGGCATGTGAGGGAGTTCGCAGAAATTTTTGGCTAAATGAAGCTTTAAACGATCATAAGCTTTCTTTTGCCATAAAGAGGCGTAACAATCTTCCCTCTCTAAAACGATATTTGGGATAGAAAGAACATTGAGACATGCAGATGTTGCAAGTCCTGCCGGTCCTGCTCCTACTATCACAACAACCGTCTCCTGCCTCATTTTTTTCCTTCAAAATATTTCAATATGGTATTATCTTAAACGACTGTGTGGATGCATTATGACATGAATACTCTTTATATAGGAATACAAGGAGGATGAGGCAAACCGGATAAGTCCCATTGTTTCCGCATCCCGCTTTTTTTTATTAATTTTTTTTATACTTTTTCCTTAAATGTTAAAATATATCTACTGAATTGTCTCCTTTTTACTGAAAACAAGATTTTGATAATTATCTGTTACAAAAGTTTGGTTGACCAAAATCTATACATTCACACTATACTAATTCATGTATGTTGCATATATTACAAAACAAGAGTAAATTTAAATTATTTAATTGTTATTAATATTGATTTAAATTTCTATACAAAATTTAAATGTATCATACATGAACAAGCATTTCTTGACAAATAAATGCCAAATAGCATGGTTACTTTTGCATTTACATTCCACCTTTTTTTAAAAGTACATTCCACCTTTTTTATTTGTATAAATTCACCACTTATTTGTAGCTATAATGTGTAAGTTGTTTTTTCAATAATAATTGTATGGTATGAGAAATGAAAAAAATAAAATAAAAATAAAGTTCAATGGTTCAAAAATTCATTTGACCATTTATTCATATTAATAAAAAAAAATTAATTGATAAAATAAAAAATCAATACAATTTCTTATCTCACACAAATTAAAATAATATTTACCTCTTGAATATTTGACTAACACAAATTATGGTAAAAAAAAATTTTACTGAAAAGGAATGAAAAGAATGAGAATATGAATACAATTTCAAACCCCTTAATTTGGTCATATATGGAAATTAATTGGTCTCCGGCAATGTTCGAAAAAACGCGTCTTGGCGCCGCCATGGTGCGCCATGGCGCCGAGGCGCAGCCTTGCCGCCACGTTATACCCCTTGGCGTCGAGATAAGGCGTGTAACTCGTTATGGCACGCCATGGCCTGCCTTGGCGCGTTATGGCATGGCACGCCTTGGCCCGCCATGGCACGTTATGCCGCCATGGCACGCCATGGCGCGTTATGGCGTTACAAACTTGTGTACTTTCGATTTTTCGAATCTATGTATTTCGAAATTCGATTCGAAGAGGCTCGTTAGTATCGATTAGAATTTAGAATTTTTTTTGTTTATCGTTATATATGAATTTAAATTATTGATAACTTAATATTTATTGTTAAGACAGTAACACACACACATATATACATATATTTTATATACATATTTGTCGCCTTAAGCCACGTCTTGGAAAACGCCATGGCCTCGCCGTAACTTGTAAGGCTCGAGGCTTGACCTCGCCGCCACGCCACACCTCACGCCATTTAGAACTTTGGTCTCCGGTAATAAAGTTATTATATTATTTGAAATAAAATTACATTTTTCAATATCATTGTTACTTTTGATTCCTTAGAGCATCTTCAACAGCTTTTCCAAAATTTCTTCAAAATGGAAAAGCAAAACTCAAAGTCTCAAAAAAAATAAAATACATTCATCTCCAACAGATTCCCCATTTTGGAGAAACAATAATTGATTATGATATTCAAATATTCATTCATTTATTAAAATAACATTTCTCTCTATAAATATTTATTTTTCAAAGAATTTTATTGGTGCTCCTATTTAGTAATCATTTTTTGGGTTATCTCCATATTTGAAGAAAAACTTCTTCTCTCTCCTACTTTTTCCACTTTTGGAGATAGTTTTTGAGAAGCTGTTGGAGCAAAATTATAGCTCAAAATCCTCATATTCTTTATTTTATTCAAAATAGAGAAGCTGTTGGAGATGCTCTTAATAGTTAATACCGTCAATCAAACGTCTCCCAAAATTTATTAAGTGCAATCAATATCCGAATAATATCTAATGTTGATTGATATTAATATTTTTCAAATAACTCATATTATTTTAAAAATGTTTGGAATTTATTTTTTAAAAATTAGTGTCGTATTGATTTCGAATATTTTTATTTAACTTATTAGATATAAATAAATTAAAAAATTATGTACGGAAATGTATTTATAATAAAATCAGACATCGTTTTTTAATAAACGAAAAAATTTATATACTACTAAAACTAAATTATATACACATAATAATATAACAATAAATCAAATAATATTAATATAATAATAGTAATAAAAAAAGCAACGGGTTACAAAAATTAGCATAATAACATTTATTTGATGATACAATTTTAATATTTTTAATAGCATAATAGTAATACTTTTAATGATATAATAAAGATATTAATAATTAAAAAATGTAAATGGTGAAATTGAATGATATTTAATTTATGGGATGTTTGTTTACCTCTTAATAGTTACATTAAGAGGCAACCTCTGAATCGTTCAGAGGTGAATCTTGTTTGGCCAAAAAAAGTCTGTCTTTTAATAGTTCCAAAACCCTCTGAATGATTTAGCATCTTGGGCCACCCTTAACCATTCAGGGTGCGTTTGGTATGCTGGACAAGACATAACAGAATAGAACATGGATCATTGTCCCATGTTTGGCATGACTTTTACGTGGAACAGACAGGAACATGGTGGAACAAAGTGGAATAGGCCTGTTCCACACCCACCCCATGGAACAAGGTGGGACAGACTTGTATTTTACCAATAAAACCTTAAAATAAAGACTAATTCTCTTCTAAAACATCAAATACACTTTCTATTTTATATTTATTCATTCTTTAAATTTTATTTTTTTATTTTTTCCAATGTTATATGTTATGTTCTGTTCTGTCCAGTTCCGTCTATCAAACGTTGAACAACTGTTTTGTCATGTCCTGTTCTGTCATGTCCCATTCTGTCCTGTTCTATCATGTCTGCATACCAAATGCACCCTCAGGACCCTAATTTTATTCTAAACAAATATCAAACAACCATATTTCATTTTGCACTATATCATAAAACCCTCTTAACCGTTCTGATCACTTAATCATTCTGCACCAAACCATTCAACAAATGACAAACAGCCCCTTAGTGGAGGTTTATTTAGAATAACCTTACTGTTAAATGATTAATCATTTTCTACTTACTAAATATTATTATATTAGTAAGAACATATTACTAGTTAGTACAATTTTTAATTATATTATCAAAAACATTATTATCCATGCTACAATTAAAAAACATTTTAGCTTTTGCTATTTAAAACTTTTAATTATATTATCAAAAACATTATTATCCATACTACAATTAAAAAAACATTTAGTTTTTGCCATTTAAAACTTACTTTTTTAAGAATAAAACTATTAAAACATCAAATATAAATCAATTTAATATTTTTATTTTGTTAATTTAAAGGGAAATTAATTAAAATGTCAAAAGTCCAACTTCGAGTTACCAAAATGCCACAAATCTCTCACATCTTACAAAAATGCCCCAAAAATCCGCGATGGAGCCCGCGATCGCGGGCCCCAGGCCACGTGTCACCAAACTTTGCCCACTTTGCCCGCGTTGGTCCCTCAAGAATGCCCGCGGTCCAGCTTTCCCCCCTCAAGAATGCCCGCGTTGGCAGTTTTGGTCCCTGCCCGCGTTTGACTTCCTTTGACCCCCGCGATCGCGGGCTAAAATGCCACGTGTCCCCCCTCAAGAATGCCCGTGTTGGCAGTTTTGGTCCCTGCCCGCGTTTGACTTCCTTTGACCCCCGCGATCGCGGGCTAAAGTGCCACGTGTCGGCACAGGGTTAACCCTAAAATGACTTTGAGGACCAAAACCCTAATTCTTTTCTTCGGCCGCACTATAAATAGGGAGGGGGGGACCAATTCGGCTCCATCTCATTTTTTTATAACACTCTCAATTTTTTACTCCCACTCTCTCTCAATTTTCTCCCACTCTCTCAATTGTGTCGTGTGGAACACGTTCGCGTTTTGTGAAGATGTCTCGTATTACCTCTATGGTATGTTTCTTTTATGTTTTTGTTATTTTTTGTATGTTATTTTAAGTTAAGATATATGATTTGTAGGTTGTTAGAGTGTTTATAACTTATGTTTGAATATGTTGTATGTTTAACATGATATGTATGGTTTTATGTTTGAATGTGATATTTGTATGTTATAATGTGTATGTTGTTATAGTGTGTTTTTTCATAAAAAAATTGTTAAGAGTGTTTTTTTATAAAAAAAACTGTTAAGAGTGTGTTTTTATAAAAAAATTGTTAACAACAATGTGTTTTTATAAAAAAAATTAAAAACGTGTTTTTTATAAAAAAAATTGTTAAGAGTGTGTTTTTATAAAAAAATGTTAAAAATGTGTTTTTTTTATAAAAACACACTCTTAACAATTTTTTTATAAAAACACACCCTTAACATTTTTTTATAAAAACAGTTTTTTTATAAAAAATTGTTAAGAGTGTGTTTTTATAAAAAATTGTTATAGTTTTATGGTTTTTATAATGTGTTTTTTTATAAAAAAATTGTTAATTTTTTTTTATAAAAACAGTTTTTATAAAAAATTGTTAAAAATGTGTTTTTTATAAAAAAATTGTTAAGAGTGTGTTTTTATAAAAAAAATGTTATAGTTTTATGGTTTTATGTTTGAATTTGATATTTGTATGTTATAATGTGTATGTTGTTATAGTGTGTTTTTTCATAAAATAATTGTTAAGAGTGTTCTTTTATAAAAAAAATTGTTAAGAGTGTGTTTTTATAAAAAAAAA
This sequence comes from Saussurea involucrata, assembly GCA_033807775.1. NCBI lineage: Eukaryota > Viridiplantae > Streptophyta > Magnoliopsida > Asterales > Asteraceae > Saussurea > Saussurea involucrata. The sequence continues at coordinate 3,031,081 of CM066319.1, forward strand.
TGTTAACAATGTGTTTTTATAAAAAAAAAATTAAAACGTGTTTTTTATAATAAAATTGTTAAGAGTGTGTTTTTATAAAAAAATTGTTAAAAATGTGTTTTTTTTTAATAAAAACACACTCTTAACAATTTTTTTTATAAAAACACACCCTTAACAATTTTTTATAAAAACAGTTTTTTATAAAAAATTGTTAAGAGTGTGTTTTTATAAAAATTGTTAAAAATGTGTTTTTTTTATAAAAAATTGTTAAGGGTGTGTTTTTATAAAAAAAATTGTTAAGAATGTATTTTTTATAAAAAAATATTAAGAATGTGTTTTTATAAAAAAATGTTAACAATGTGTTTTTTTTAAAAAAATTGTTAAGAGTGTGTTTTTATAATAAAATTGTTAAGAGTGTGTTTTTATAAAAAATTGATACGTTGTATTTTTATAAAAAAACATTGTTAAGAATGTTTTTTATAAAAAATTGTTAAGAGATTGTTTTTATAAAAATAATTCTAAAGAGTGTGTTTTTATAAAAAAATGTTAAGAATGTGTTTTTTTATAAAAATATTTGTTAAGAGTGTGTTTTTATAAAAATAATTCTTAAAAGTGTGTATATATAACAATATGATACGTTGAAATAAAATAAACCACAACATGTATATATAACAATATGATACGTTGAAATAAAATAAACCGCAACATGTATATATAACACTATTATACGTTGAAATAAAATAAACCGCAACCTCTATATATAACACTATTATACGTTGAAATAAAATAAACCGCACTTTATCTATTTATAACACTATTATACGTTGAAATAAAATAAACCGCAACATCTATATATAACACTATTATACGTTGAAATAAAATAAACCGCACTTTATCTATTTATAACACTATTATACGTTGAAATAAAATAAACCGCAACATCTATATATAACACTAACTATAACATCTGTGAATGACTATGTAGAGGGATTTCTTTAACATCGACTTGACGCTAAAGTGCAAAGTTGCCTACATCGAGGACTTAAGAAACCGCTTTAGGGGATTAGGTGATCGCGCGGATACCCTTGAGGTTATCTTTAGAGGGATACCGTTCGGGCCATGGATGGATGTGTCTTACTCTGCTGGCGACCCTACGCTAGTACACATGTTTCTACAGTTGGAGGTCGAGGACGCCAACGCTGAGCCGGAGGAGATGCATTTTTATTTCTTCGGCGATCGATTGCATTTTGGGCGTCGTGAGTTCTGTCTAATTACAGGACTACGTTTTGGAGAGGCTCCCCCCTTCCTCCCTTAGCAGACTGCTCCTTCGTTCCTAGGGTTTGGGGCATTTCAGCATCGTCAAAGACTTTGGCTGCTTCGTTGGCACTATATCGTAGCATATTCATGTACTTGTTAAACTCCCGATCTGTATATGCTCTGCATGCCGCCCAATAGACATCCTTGTAGGTGGTAATACGTTTGTCCTTGGATTTGGCGTTCATCTCCAAATGTCGACAGCATATGGTGTGAGGGGCGTTTGGGTACATGGCAGAGATTGCGGCGCTTATGGAAGGAGCCCTGTCAGACATAAACACCAACCCTTGCGGGTCTCCGATAGCTTGTCTCAACATGGACATAAACCAAGTCCACTCGTCCCCGGTTTCAGACTTGCCTACGCCGAAAGCTACTGGAACGATGGAGTTATCCCCGTCCATGGCAACCTCCAGGAACATCATACCCAAGTAACGGCCCTTTAAATGGGTTGCGTCTATTATCAGGACACGACGTAGATTTGCCAGAAATGTGCGGATCTGCAAAAACATAGGTGGTTTTCATTTGTTAATGTTATAGTTTATAATGTGTAAACATATGACGTGTTAAAATACGTACCGCGGGTCCAAGGGCCACGAAGCACATCTCAAACCGTCGACGTGAATCGGTCCGTAGCTGCATGACAGTACCAGGGTTCTGCAGCTGCAAATTATATAAATATGTCGGGAGTCGTTCATACGACTCCTCGAACGTGCCTCTCACCATAAACAGTGCATGGCATCGCGCACGCCAAGCTTGGTGGTAATCAATCGTGACGCCGAACTGCCGGTGAACATCGTGGACGATGTCCTTTGGACGCAATGACCTGCTAACATCAAAAATTTGTTTTTCAGCATCGCACCCAGAGTCTTTTTGCCGGCTTGTTTGTGGTGGGGATTAAGTTGCGTCCTCGTACAAGTGTGTACGTCGTGCAACTTTTTAATCATTATCGCCCCTCCTTTGGGACCCGTGTGAATCGCGTACAACCTCCACTCACACTTTTCTCTGGCACATTCAACTACGTAACTGCTTTTGTCAGATTTTCGCGCGTGACTTTGGAAACCCTCTTCCAAGAACTTGAGTCCGATCTGACTTGCCAAGAGATCATTCGAATCGAATATTTGACCTGCTTTTAACCTTTCACTGCGAATATAAGGTGTAGGTTCGTAGGTTTGTGTCTGGGTATGGGAGTTTGGAAGAATAGGGGGCATATCAAAAAAGTCATTTATCTGACTACATGATTTTCTACTAGGGGTATATTCTTCGTGATCATCATTATCGGTGTCTGATCTGTCTATTTCAGAATTACCCGTTCTGAAAACGTGGGTTTCGTCATCAGCAACTCCAGCAGTACGCCCTTCGTGTGGTTGTGGTGGTTGTTGTTGTTGAGAATCAGGCTGCTCTATTTGGAGGTCTTCGTCGTCGTCACCGTCGGATACGCCGGGATACACAAAAAGTAATGGGGGCCTTTCTGAATCGACTGCAAAGTGCAGAAAAGTAGATATATCCCCATCGTTGGATAAATCCACAAATGACCCATCGCCATTTTTAAACACTAACTTGCAAACAGCAGAAGAGTTGATTCCACATTTTTGCATGGCGTATGCAAGAAATTTCTGATAAGTATAGTTTACTGGCAATTTTACACCATGCTTAGATTTATAAGCAAAATTCCACTCATTGTTATCTTGCTCCCATTCACCATCAAAACAGAAATATAGCTTAGCTTTTGCAACAGATGAACTCATTTTTTCAGTAGTATCTCAAACACAAAATATTGCAGAAAGAAATCAAGAAAGAAGTATGAAATCGGTGTGTGGATTATGGCTTGCATTTTACATCTATTTATCAATGAAACAACCAACATTGATGACAACCAATCTCTCATTTCATCCACAAACTAGTATTCCAAAAACACTGATTTAACATTGATTCAAACATGCAAATGAATTTCAACCACAAATCGGTCTTCAAAGTACAATAATTGTGGAAAAAAACAGTAAAAGCATGCAAAATTCGTTTAAGTACAGGGGCTGAAAGTGTAAATTTTCAGGGACCAAAAGTGTAAATTTCCAGGGACCAAAACTGTAAAATTTGGTCCATCGCGGGCTGCGATCGCGGGCAGGGGCCAAATGTGCACCGCGGCCAAAGTTGAGGGGCTCTGCGGGGCACTTTTGGCCAAAGTTCGTGCCACGTCAGCCCGCGATCGCGGGGGTCAAAGGAAGTCAAACGCGGGAAGGGACCAAAACTGCCAACACGGGCATTCTTGAGGGGGGAAATCTGGACCGCGGGCATTCTTGAGGGACCAACGCGGGCAAAGTGGGCAAAGTTTGGTGACACGTGGCCTGGGGCCCGCGATCGCGGGCTCCATCGCGGATTTTTGGGGCATTTTTGTAAGATGGGAGAGATTTGTGGCATTTTGGTAAGTGATGGTCAAACTTAGGGTATTTTAATTAATTTCCCTAATTTAAACAATCTATTAAAAATATTATAAAGCACTTAAGTTCTTTTGTTACAAACTATTTATTTTTACAAGATTACAATTTATAAAATATTAAGTACAAGTTATTCATATCTTATCCTTCTTTAAATGTTAAAAACAAAAATTTGAAGACGAATACCTTCTCTTTTTTTTTGAAAGGGAATCACTGTTGTAAAAGACTCGCCGTGGCTTAAGGTTTGGGTCTAAACGCCACGCTATGTCTGTGGCACACCATGACCTAATGTGCGGTCTTTTTAACGTGATATTTGATTTTTCTTTACGTTTTTAATGTCTTATTTCCAAGTTTTTAATATATATATCCTAATTTAACTTGTTTATTATCATTCACTCGTCGAGTAATAGTACAAAACATATATTTTATATACAATATTATATATGATATAGAGATTTGCCGCCATAAGTCACGCCGTGACCTCGCCGTGGCTCCTAAGGCTTAAGGCTTGGCCTCGTTGCCACGTCACGGCTCACGCTATTTAGAACCTTGAAGGAATACATTCTCAAATATATAGTTAATCAACCAAATAAATATCTGAATGTTTAACTATTTTGAAAACCTAATCCCATAAATGATACATTTCCAAAAATAAAAAAGCACTAAAAATAAATAGAGTTGGAAAAAGACTAATAGAGTATATTTTATTTATTTGCACCAACTCATTGAATCGTCAATTAATAGATTTGGAAAAAGACTAAAATATCCCTGACTTTAACGCATCCGTTTAACCACCGTTAGAGGCAGGGACAAAATCCGGTCGTTTTTGCATACCTCAATGACTAAACTATAATTTTTAAATTGTATAGACCAAATGTGTTATAAACAAGAAACCACAGGGACCAAAAGTATAGTTTACTCTATAATTTATATTTTTTGTGTGCTTTGTATATTAGCAACGGGTTGACGGGTTAAGGTTGAGTTTAGTTATGTCTAACCAAATTTCAACTCTATTAATTGACGATTCAGTGAGTTGGGTTTAATTTGGACTTGAACATACATATCGGTTAATTTCAACTCTATTAATCACAACCCTGTTATTTGCGAGTTGGTGTGAGCAGTTTGGTCGAGTTCTTGAGCCACATGATTTTCGGATTCATATGAATTATAACGCAACTTACATGTCAGCAAACAAGCGATACGTTCTGGCATCTAGAATGATTTGTCGTACTGATGCCACAGCCCCGATCAATGAGAGCCCGGTTGACACGACACCAATTACTGTGTTCACCCAAAAAACGAACCCTTTTTTGGACGGTTTGAATGTTAAGTTGTAGAAAATCATGGGCAAAATGAAATCCAAAGGTATGCAACCAAATGCACCAAACAACGCCATTATGTCTCCGAAAAACGGCAACATTGCTGCAAATGTCGTTGCGATGATCACCGATAACGATCTTGATATCAGTCGTGGCACGAAGTTTCTTAACGAGAGTTGACCTTTCTCGGGATTTGCAAATTTGCGTTCTAAAACCACGTTTGATGGTTGCAAGTAAACCTGTGCCCGTAAAAAAATTATGACATTAAAAAACGAGCAAATTAATCCACTGATAAAAGTAGTCCTACAATGTCCATGTGGTTTGTCAAAAATAATATTTTTTGTCCTCACAGTTTCAAAATTACAAGATGGTCATTGTAGTTTGTAAAAACGTCCAGGTTTGGTCCTCATCTAACGACCGTTAAAAATTCAGTTAAATTAGAGGCATTTTTTTCTTATCGATTTTTTCGTCTTCTATCCAATCAAAAACCACATGAACCAAAATCAGAAAATCAATTTTGATTTTAGAAGACCACCACAAAAAATCAATAAAATGACGAAAACACCCCTCATATACGGGCCCGACAAGTCCAAATTTTCATTTCATCGTCCAAACCCGCCCGTTTTTTCAAGCATGGTTGTCCAAACTCGTTTATCTTACGGGGCGCTATGGTCGTAAACAATTCTAATGCATAAAATACAAGTTCTCAAAGCATAATACCAAGTAAAAATGACAATTATACCCCTGGAAAGAAAGACTTACCAAAGAACAAGCTGCCACTTGCAAAACAGTGAAGCCATTGGTCATAAGAAGGAACCATTTGGGCAACAATGGGTTTGAATTAACCATAAAGTTCTGAAGAACAGAGCTCTGAACTTGATTACCAAATGCCCAATAACCAGATATCCCAACACTAAAATAGTTTGAAATCACAACTGTATAACACACCAATAATCCTTTGACCATTTTACCCTTCACTGGTTCTGCTATTGTGGCCTGTTCCAATAAACCATATCTAACAATTACTGTTAAGAAAATAGAAGCAGACTGATCCAATAACCTCTAAATCAACTTAATATTATGGTGGAAATTAGTGGTAGCCTACAACTTTGAGTTTGTAAGTAAGGGCCTGTTTGTTAGCAGCTTAATGAGCTTAATCAGTCAGCTATACATGATATAGAAAGTGACTTATTTATTAAGCTTTTAGGAGGGAGCTTTATGCAAATTTTGTCCATACCAGTCTCTCCCAATTAAAAAACATGGTCCTTACATCTATGAAAACATCCTCCCAAACAAAAACCTTTCCAATCTATACAGACAGATTAATCCACACAGACAACTTTATTCATACAGGACTTAATGGAAAACCAACCAAACAGCCCCTAAGTAGCTCGTGAATATGATTTTTTAATCCATGTGGAACGGATGTTGTTACAAACTCCCCCACTGAAATTCACCAGCGTGATGGTATAAGGATGTGCTCTGATACCATTTGTAACGTCCCATAGACCAAAGCGGCTATGGCTTTGGTCTATGGGTTGGTTCAATAACTTTCAAATCAACTTAAAAACGTGGTGGAAATTACTGGTAACCCACAACTTTAAACTTTATAAAAAATTCTCCAACATATTCTCTATAATTTCTTCAAAATACAGATTCGAAAGTCAAAATATCTGAAAAAAATTACATTCAACTCTAACATATTCTCTATTTTTAGCTATTTTGATTTTTAAAATTAATTATATTATTAAAATATTCTATAATTTTAACCACAAGGCTTGTGGCGTACATGTTAAGACCTTGGGGGGATATGGCTCAGAAACTCATCTACCCCGGGTTGGAATCCAGGCGTTGGCTACTTGTGGCCACTGAGAAATTATCTCAGGGCTGCATGCTTAGCAGTCAATCAGTGATAGGGATTAGTCTAGGCAAAGCCTAGGATACCCTTTCAAAAAAAAATTCTATAATTTAATTTATCGTCCAAATATAACTTTTTTCTTCATATAAACTAATAATAACTCAATCTAAATGGTGAGAACGAATAAAAAAATATTTCTCTCACTTACCGTCAAGTTTTAGATAATTATCTTAATTTAAATCAGTTGTAGCAAAATAGATAACAAAACCTTCATTTTCTGTATTTTACAGAATCTATTGGAGATGCTCTAAAGAGTTCACATATCTAAAAAAATTTATCCATGTGGGGTGGATTGTTAAATGAAAGAATTATAAAAAAAACCTGTATCTCGGGAATAATTCCGTTGCCGTAAGTCGTACAAATGATCGAAATAGCGTTGAAGAAGCCGAAAACACGATTTATTCCGATTCCCGTCAAGGAATAGTTCTTGGGAGGCGCTTTATTCGAGCTTCCTGCAAAAAGTTTCGATCTTTTACATTCTTTTATCAATAGAAAAAAACAGAAAGCAGTTACGACATAAGTTTCCAATAACAATCGGTAACGGTTTTTCGTACCGATATAAATTGCACCAGCAGTTGTACAAGCACAATAAGCAAAGCACAAGATGAGGGAGACAAGGTTTATATGTCTCAAGGAATGGAAAGATGGGATTTGGGCCAAAATGAGTGTAAAGCTTCCAAATATCACAATAAAATGGGATAATTGCATGCTTCCATCTGGTCTTGCCAACAAGTATATAAACTGCACAACAAATTTAAAAAAAAATTAGGCCAAAAACCGAAAAAATTGAACATCAATTGCATCGGAACCGGATAGGTTTTGTTTTGTTTGGTTCGGTTCGGTTTGGTGGTATGTTCGTTTTAAAACTGATTATTGGTTCTAGGGTTTTCAAAGTTTAGTTCTTGGTTTGATTATGTCAAGTTTGGAACCAATCGGTTTATATTTGGTTTTGGACCGAGTTGGGTTCGAACAAGAACTGAATTGGTTAGATTGGTCATGTTTTCGGTTCAGTATGGTCTAATTCGATTCTATATAAATTGTAAGATCCCACATTGGTTGGGGAGGGGAACAAAGGTTGCCTTATAAGAGGAACTTGATACCTCCCCTATCAGACGTGTTTTAAAACCGTGAGTCCAGGTGTGTGGACAAGGCGAACAATATCTGGTACGGTTGGCCTGAGATGTTACAGATGGTATCAGAGCCGGGAACCGGACTGGTGTGCCAGCGAGGACGCTGGGCTCCCAAGGGGGGTGGATTGTAAGATCCCACATTGGTTGGGGAGGGGAACAAAGGTTGCCATATAAGAGGAACTTGACACCTCCCCTATCAGACGCGTTTTAAAACCGTGAGTCCAGATGTGTGGACAAGGCGGACAATATCTGGTACGGTTGGCCTGGGATGTTACAGATGGTATCAGAGCCGGGAACCGGACTGGTGTGCCAGCGAGAACGCGCACATTGGTTGGGGAGGGGAACAAAGGTGTGTGGACAAAACGGACAATATCTGGTACGGTTGGCCTGGGATGTTACATAAATGAACAACCCTATTGTCAACAAAACTTTCGTAGGTCCTATGTTAAAAAAAACTTGAATTTGATAATGTGTTGTTGAGGGTTAAATTCGTAATTTACGTCATTTTTACTATTTACTTAGGACACAAAAACGGTTTATTTTAGTTCATACGTACATACCGCTTAATAAACACAACAATTTTAATTCATACTAGCCTTAATGAAAAAGAAAAAAACAACAACCCATTTTTCGAAACCCGATGTTTTAATGTGGGCTCACCTTGAGACTCTGTCCACCAAGCAAAGTACACGCGATGACAGCACCATAACACGTCGCCAATTGAAGTGGGCCCACGTAGTACCGACCCCATCCCGGGCCTATTAAACGAATTGGAGGGAATGATTAATTAAACGCCAGTTAATTTAAGGGGTATAATAGTAAATTATTACCTAAAATGTCGTGAGCCATGTCGCGGAACCTAAGCTGGCGACGGCCAAGATAGGCGTAGTGTTCCAAGACCAAAGAGAGGAGGTTGTAGGAATAGAATGTGACAACTCCGGCGAGCAACAACACCACAACGCCGCCCTCCCACCCCAACAATGCAAGGGCAAACGGTAGGCTTAGCAGTGCCGGTGCTACGATCGCAGTTGTCAAATGGTACCCGCAATGTAACCATGATCCTATGTTATAATAAAACAATGTGTCACGCATATCATTCGCATCCAACTTTTAATAAAGTTGTCTTTACTATATTATAAAACATCTGACAAGAATTCTTAAAATGCAGATTTTTTTCTAAAACATTGAGCCCATCTAACACGACATTATATGCCATAAAAATGACAACTAGTCGATGATCATTTCGCTCTCTTAAAACCATGCACACAAATTAAACCATAAAAACGTAAAATAGACAGAATAGAACGAAACATCAAGCAACATAAACATTTTAAGTTTTCAATAATATATATATAGACTTAAGATCATGTGAGACCAGACTATTTCCGTGAGACCAAATAATTAACACTAAACCTTCACAGCAAAAGACTGTGAAGGTAAACCTTCACAGTGTTTTGCTGTGAAGGTTTGCTATTTTTCTTACCTTTACCGGTGGCGGATGCATAGTGTTGTTAGTGGGGGGATGGGACCCCACTAAATTGAGAAAAATTTGAAATTTTTAGTTTAAAAATACAGATTTTTCATCTTTTTATCCTGATGTTCCCCCAGTAGTTTTTCGTCCGGGACCCCATCAACCACAAAAAATGTTTCAAAATCAAACAAAAAACCAAAACTACTCTCGAAATCTGTTAAAAACAAAAAAAAAACCTTCAAAATCGACCAAAAAACACAAAATTCTCTTAAAATCTACCAAAAAAACATTAAAAAACCCTCGAAACGTTGGATTTAGACGAAAAATATATCGGACAATTTTACGGCCAATTAAGCTACCGTAAAGGGACCCCAGTAGAAAAAATTCCTGGATCCGCCACTGATCTTCACAATGAATCACTGTGAAGGTTTAGTGTTAATTTCTTGGTTTCACGGTCTCACGGAACAGGTTGGTCTCACGTGAACCCAACCCTATATATATATATAGTGTGTGTGTGTGTGCGCGTGCATATATAGACCGACATGAAAAAGTTTGACCGTCTCGTCCTGGCTTAGTGGCTTGTTTGACGATATGAGTCGACCTTCTAGCTCACAATGGTCTAGACTTGATGGCTCAATAGGTTCGAAAGAACGATATAGTCCTATACGAACCACTTAGAAGCCAAACATTTACGAGCCAACATTAACCTACCTAAAAGGTCACATGCCAACCCACTCGAACCTACCAAGAACTTTTCATGAGCCATGCAACCCATGCTTGACTCGACTCAAATACACTCGATAACCCACTATAAGTTCTAACAAACCCTCACACAAATACACATACACGGCCAGATTCAGAAGAAAACCGTAAAAAAAATGAAAATCTGATGAACAACCTGGTAGCCGTTCATCTGGACGGTATGCATCTGGACATACAAGTAATTTGTAACATGCACATGTGCATAAAGACAAAAACCCAACGTAATTTACTTGTATGCACATGCACTGTTATTTGGGTGTTCCTCATTTTTTTCATTTTTTTCGAGGTTCCCCTAAAACCTCCCTCTACATACACATACACATACATAAAGATGTATACCTCTGGATTTTAGAACAAATAGAGCTCCGGCATCAAGCTTTTTGGGAAGAGCAGGTCCCGGCGGCGGCGGAGATATATTCCGGGAGGTGGGAGCCACCGTCACCATGTAGTTTGTCTTTTTAGACAACAAAGTCACTAAATGGGGATGGGTGAGTGAATGGCGATGCGTTCAAAGTCGCCGGCTTATAAACCCGAATTCATTTACAGTTTTACACCATAGATTTTTTTGTTTATTTAGTTATAGTTACACTTTACACCCTTAAACTTATTTATTTAATTTATTTTATACCTTTTAGTTTTTTATTTATCATTTTACATTTTCATTATATTAACACATATAATCCTATATTAACTAAAATACGTTAAAAAAATATTTTTTTAATTTTAACAAATTACACCATTATAATCGTCTCGTCGATACCTTCGAAAAGAGCTCAATATTGAATATTTTTTGATTTAATTATATTATTATATGTAATACGTTTACGTTATTTTTTGATTTAATTATATTATTATTCGTTGATACCTTCTTATTTTTTGATTTAATTGTATTATTTCGAAATGAGTCCAATATTATATAAACGCGACTTTTTGTGGGATATCTAGGTTGAGTTTGATCTTTCACTACATTTTTTAAACTAAAACAAATTAATTGTTGTATAAAGTGCGTATGTCACAATTTAAATATATTTCTACATGTAAATGCAGTTAGGGGTGTCAATTTTGTACCAAGACAATCCAACCAATTCTCGTACCAACCGTACCAATTTAATTGGTACCAATTTAGTTGGTACCGACCTAATTGGTTGGTGTACCGTACCAACTATTTAAACTTGGTTGGTATGTGGTATTAGAAGTCATGTACCATGGTAATACCGTACCGTACCGACTTATTTTTTAAATATTTATTAATTAAAGTTTAATTAATAATACAACATATTTTGATTTATAAAATTTGAAATTATCTTGTTTTACAATTTGTTAAATTGTAATACAAATTGATATATAGAACTTGATTGAATTTATTCGCTTATCCTTAATAACGTTGATAACTCGCCTACACCTCCACTCTTCATGGTCCATTCTCGCTCCTTAATTGTCGTTTGTATTAGACTATTAGTAAATGTTTGTGTTATATGAAAATTATTTGAATGTTTGTATAGGTAATGATAAATGATACAACACATATCAACAATTATTAATGCTCGACTGTAACAACCGGGTTTTTATGGAAAATGTGAAAGTTTGGTGGCCGAAGTCTAAGCATTGAAAATATAGTTGGAGGGGCAAAATGGAAATTGATGGGAAGTATAAAATGGGCCCAAATCCCTAGGGCACCATTTTAATTAGAAATCAGTGTTATTTTGGTCTTGAGGTTTGGTGTAACAACCCGTTTCTATTAAGATTGTTAGTTTGGTGTCTTAAGTGAAAGAAAAAGGAAAGTATTGTTGGAGGACTAAACTGCAAAGCAGGGAAAGTTTTAATAACCCAGATCCCTAGGGCATTTTGGTGTTACTGTTTCATTCTTTTGGTTGGCGGCTGAGCAACGCACTAGGAGGAGTCGAGGTGAAGAAGTGTAGGAGCAAAACGTGAGAAGGAGAGCCCAATTTGTGGTAAGTATCCAATCTCTCAGTATAATTCCTACTTGTAGAGATTATAGTAAGTCCTTGGGCTGTCTTGATTACTTGATTTTGTGTCTGGGCAGAATTTAGGAACACTGTGTAGGAATGTATTCAAATATTGGATTATAATCAAGGAAATATGTGAAATAAGAGGTCTTGGGTGTAAGGAAAATATGTAGCAGTTTGAGTATAATGTTACTGGTTAAAGGCTGCATAATGTGTTAAGGATAGGAATCCTCGACGTTAGAAATGGAGTTTCGTCGTCTGTTCGGGTACCGGGAGTCGCCCGTACCGGGAGTCGCCCGTACCGGGAGTCGAGTACCGGGAGTTGGACCTTACCGGGACTGTTGGTCTGGGCTTCGTCTGCCAGGCCGTAGTATCGAGCTACATGGGCCACTGGACTTAGAATTTAGCGTAGGTCTCATGGGCTTAGTAAGGGATGAAAGAAATACAATGACTAATAGATAGACCTAAATGAGTAGTTGAGACCGAATCAAGAGAAACGTAGGATGAGAATAAAGCGGTCATCTAATTAAATCTGTGAATTATTAATTAGGTGAGCGGTCGGTACAAGGTTCGAGGGTAGAGAAGGAAATTGCAGTCAGGTGAGTTCCCTCATCCCCTTTTTATGACGTATTGTTTTACTGAAATGGTTTCCTTATCGAGCATGACTGAAATTTATAAGAACTATGCATGTTTTCATGAATTGCATGATTATTTACAAATGAATGATGATTAAGCTTTTCATGCATGTGGTCCCATGTTTATGTATATGTTATGTGGTGTTGGTTACACGATGGGGTCAGGGTACCTTGGGATCTCTGATCCCTCGGGGCATATGGAGGATTAGCTTGTAGGTTGGAATTTGTTTTCTCCTACATGAAGGAACGAGGAGTCCATTTGGATTTCGGCGTAGACGAGAGGGTGCCCGACGGGCCCCAATCGGTTTAGCTTATGCGAACCCCTGAACCCTGTGTTAACCTTGTATGATGGAAATGTGTTGCATGAGAACTCTTTTTATGCATTAGACGAGATTATTCTTTATTACAGGTTTTACGAAGGGAATTCACTAGGCCTTTTGGTCTAACCCTCGCTTTTCAAAACTAAACCATTTTCAGGTAAGCGCGCAACAGGTTCCCTCAATAAGAACTAGGTAAGGAGACGAAGGAGGCATGGAGTCTAGAGAGACTCCAGTTTTGGTTGTGGTAGCCATAGATAGTGCTCGGCTGTGGGAGATAGAGACTTCCACTGTCAAATTTTGCTTAGTTTAGTCCAATGATGTTTAAAAAGACAAGTTTTTATGTAATCCGAATGCTTATGTTATGTTGCTGAATGTTTAATGAATATGGGGCGTTACAAATGGTATCCGAGCCTTAGTTTAAGGGATTTAGGTAACCGCTAGGACCTAAAGTTAAACTGTAAGACGAAGATCACAGCCGAGACATAGGATTGCCTCTAGGAACGATCACAATAATGAGCTTAGGAATAAGGTGCCAAGGACAAACGTGTAAGGTAAGTTTGGGATTACACCTGGCCAGTGTAATTACGAGCTTACAGGTACATGTGCGTGCTTACGATACTTTGTATAGCATTTTATGATGTCATATCTAGCAAAGGTTAATTATTGCTTTCTTTCAGTATTCGTGAATGGCTGGGAGAAATCTGAGAAGTAAGCCAGTACCTGCTATGCCAAGGAATCAGGAGGAAGAGATCCTCGAGAACGGTCCAGTTAACCGCGGAAGAGGACGCGGGAGAGGTCGTGGAAGAGGCCGTAGAAGGGGTCGTGGGAGGACAATGAGTGTGGAAATTCCTGTAAACCGAGAGGAATCTGTTCAGGAAAGTTCTGCTACTGTAAGGAGAGGGAACCCGACAAGGGGGCGTGGTCGGGGCCGGGGTTCCACATTTGTCACTCGAGAGAATTTGGCTGCTGAGCTGGGTAAAATCCAAGAAACCCTGCAGACTCTTCTCACTAAACAGAATGGGTCGGTTTCGGTAAGCAAAGAGCCGACTGAGAACAAGGAGAGTGCAGATTTGACAAGCCCGGTAGAGACTGGTACTGGAGGTCACTCGAAAGCTTTATCCTTGGTGGTGAATGAGTCGGCAGCTAAGGGTTGTAACTTCAAAGCCTTTGCCTCATGCAAGCCCCCTACTTTTAAGGGCGAGTATGACCCTATCTTGGCAATGAAATGGGTGAAGGAAATGGAACTGGTCTTCGATACGTGCAAGTGTGCTGATGGGGACAGAGTAATGTTTGCTTTGTCTATGTTGAAATCTGATGCAGTTTACTGGTGGGAGGCTGAGACTGGGGGAAAGGGTTCGGCTGCGGCTAAGGGAATGTTGTGGGAAGCATTTGTAGGCAGGTTCAAGGCTCAGTTTTGCCCGCTCACGGCAGTAAAAAGACTGGAGGAGGAGTTCTTGGGGTTGGAACAGGGCATTATGACAGTGCGGGAGTATACTACAAAGTTTATTGAGAAGTCTCGCTTCGCAGACTTGTATGTGCCAACGGAGGAACGCCGGGTGGAGCGTTTCATTCACGGCCTGAAGGGCAGCATCCGAGAGCTAGTCCTGACAAGGAACCCCACCACCTTCCAGGCGGCCATTAACGCGGCCGAGATGATTGAAAAGGAAAAGGTTCGTCAGATGACTGAGAGGGGTGGTGAGAAGCGCAAATGGGATGGATCGGGTAAAGACTACGGGAAAGGGAAGGTGTTTCGATCAAACAACCATGTTAGTAAGGATCCCGTTGGAAAACCATGTACGAGGTGTAGCAGGGTACATCGGGGAGAATGCATGGCAGGGTCAAACTCATGCTACCGGTGTGGCTTGCCGGGCCACCTGTCAAAGGATTGTCGCAGTGGTGGAAAAACTTGTTACGAGTGTGGAGCTACTGGCCACATGCGTAATGACTGTCCACACGTGAAGAAAGGAGGAGCAGTTTCGTATGGTGAACGTCAGGCTGGAAAAGGTAATGACAAGGGAGTAGAACCGGTGCGTCCTAAGGGACGTGCATTCCGCATGACTGCAGAAGAGGCGGAGGAAGTCCCAGATGTGGTGGCAGGTACGTTTCTAGTGAACTCTCTCTGTGCCAAGGTGTTATTTGATTCAGGAGCAAATCGCTCCTTTGTATCGCATGCTTTTATTAAATGTTTGGGGGTGAGGCCTAGGCGTTTGGAGAGAGCACTAGAGGTGGAAACTGCGAATAATAGTTGGGTGTATGTTAAGGAAGTAGTAGAAGACTGTGTCATAGATATAGAAGGGAGGTTGTTACCTACGAGGTTATACCCCATGGCAATGGGAGGGTTTGACGTAGTGTTGGGTATGGATTGGTTAGCCGCGAACGATGCGAATATCGCGTGCAACAAAAAGCTTATCAGGATCCGGTCGCCGGATGGAGACACAGTAGTGATCTATGGAGATCGTCATGATAGAAAGACCAACCTTATCACTATGATTAGGGCTGCTAAGTGTTTGAGAAAAGGGGTGTCAAGGGTTCCTAGCATACGTGTTGGACGCCAAGAAAGAAAAGCGTGGGGTGGGAGACGAGCGTGTAGTAAGCGAGTACCCGGAAGTATTTCCGGATGACTTGACAAGTCTACCCCCAGATCGCCAGATCGAGTTCAGAATCGATCTAATGCCGGGGTCTGCACCGATTGCCCGTGCACCGTATAGATTGGCGCCATCCGAGATGAAGGAAATGATGACTCAATTGCAAGAGTTATTAGACAAGGGATTTGTTAGACCGAGTACATCTCCGTGGGGAGCACCTGTGCTCTTCGTGAAGAAGAAGGATGGCACTATGCGCATGTGCATTGACTACCGAGAACTCAACAAAGTCACGATCAAGAATAAGTATCCAATCCCGAGAATCGACGACCTGTTTGATCAGCTGCAGGGAGCCAGTTACTTCTCCAAGATTGACCTGAGGTCAGGGTATCACCAACTCAAGGTAAGGGAGGAAGATGTGCCGAAGACGGCATTTCGAACCAGGTATGGACACTACGAATTCTTGGTGATGCCGTTTGGGTTAAATAACGCACCGACAGCATTCATGGACTTGATGAATAGGGTATGCCAACCCTATTTAGATCAGTTCGTGATAGTGTTCATAGACGACATCCTGATATTTTCAAGATCGGAAGGGGAGCACGAACGCCACCTTCGTGCAATCCTAGAGTTGCTAAAGCGAGAGAAGTTGTATGCGAAGTTCTCCAAGTGCGAGTTTTGGCTGAGGGAGGTGCAGTTCCTCGGGCACGTGGTGTCTGAGAAGGGGATCATGGTCGATCCGGCTAAGATCGAAGCCATCCGAGACTGGGAGCAACACAAGAATCCGTCGGAGGTTCGAAGTTTCCTTGGACTGGCGGGGTACTACCGGAAGTTCATCAAAGACTTTTCGCGTATTGCCACACCACTGACCTCTTTAACGAAGAAGAATGTCAAGTTCGTCTGGTTAGAGAGTCAAGAAGAAGCATTTCAGAAGTTGAAGGACATGCTAAGTAGCGCTCCGGTTTTGTCATTACCGGACGGTTCCGACGACTTCGTGGTGTTTAGTGACGCCTCGAAGCTCGGCTTGGGGTGCGTACTCATGCAGCGGGGGAAGGTGATCGCGTATGCCTCGCGACAGTTAAAGGATCACGAGGTTCGATACCCCACTCACGATTTAGAGCTAGCAGCGGTGGTTTTTGCTTTGAAGATTTGGCGCCATTACCTGTATGGGACGAAGTGCCAGATCTTCACGGACCACAAAAGTTTATGTCACCTTTTCGATCAAAAGGAGTTGAATATGCGTCAAAGAAGGTGGATTGAGTTACTGACTGACTACGACTGTAAGATTGATTATCACCCCGGGAAGGCAAACGTGGTGGCGGACGCCTTGAGCCGTAAGGAACGAAGTGAAACCCCCAGGGTTGTGGCCATGAGGGCCGAGGTCACATTCAACCTGTTAGCAGAAGTAAAGAAGTGTCGGACTGAAGCACTCAAGGCTGAAAATCTCAAGAAGGAGAGAATGGTGGGGCAAGTGTCCTCGCTAGTGGAAGATAGTCGAGGGATGAAGTGTCTTAGTGGGAGAATCTGGGTTCCGGAACTCGGAGAGCTTCGAAGGTTGATACTAGAGGAAGCTCACAGATCGAAGTACACGATTCACCCCAGGACCAACAAGATGTACGGAGACCTACGTCGTGACTATTGGTGGCCGGGAATGAAGAAGGATGTAGCTCACCTGGTAGAGACCTGTATGACGTGCGCGCGTGTAAGGATCGAACATCAAAGACCGTATTGGAAACTCCAGTCGTTAGAGATACCGATGTGGAAGTGGGACCAGATCACGATGGACTTCGTGACCCATTTGCCCAGAACTCCAAAGGGCTACGACGCCATTTGGGTGATCGTGGATCGACTAACGAAGTCGGCACACTTTCTACCCATACGTGAGTCTTACTCGTTGGAGCAGTTAGCAAAGTTGTACATCGACGAGGTCGTAACCCGTCATGGGGTACCCTCGTCAATTGTATCGGACCGCGATAGCAGATTTACCTCTACGTTTTGGAAGAGCTTTCAAAGAGAAATGGGTTCGCAGATTAAGATGAGTACCGCTTATCATCCTCAGACTGACGGTCAAAGTGAGCGAACGATCCAGACGTTAGAAGACATGTTAAGAGCTTGTGCTTTTGATTTCCAAGGCTCATGGGAAAGGCACCTACCGCTAATCGAGTTTGCCTATAATAACAACTATCACTCGAGCATTAAGGCAGCACCGTTTGAGGCGCTTTACGGTAGGAAGTGTCGGACACCGTTGTGTTGGAACGAAGTCGGGGAAAGGCAGTTAGCGGGACCAGAAATTGTGCAACTAACCTCGGACAAGATAGTCCAGGTGCGTGAAAGATTGAAGGTCGCCCGTGACCGACAGAAAAACTATGCGGATAGGAGACGGAAAGATATTGAATTCCAAGTCGGAGATCATGTTCTTCTAAAGGTGTCTCCTTGGAAGGGAGTGGTACGATTTGGTAAACGCGGGAAGTTAAGCCCACGTTACATCGGATCGTTTGAAATTTCTGAACGGATTGGGGAAGTGGCGTATAGGTTGGAGCTACCGAAAGAATTGAGCGGAATTCATAATGCGTTTCATGTGTCTAATCTAAGGAAATGTCTAGCCGACGTGACCAAAGCGGTGCCGTTGAATGACATTAAAGTAGACGAGAAATTGAACTTTGTAGAGGAACCTGAAGCAATCTCGGATTTCAAAGTAAGAAAGTCGCGGAACAAAGAAACTAAGCTGGTTAAGGTACAATGGCGGCACCACAAGGGCCCGGAGGCTACGTGGGAGTTGGAATCGGAAATGAGGGCGAGGTACCCCCAGCTTTTCCAATAAGGAATTCCGGGGACGGAATTCTTTTAAGGAGGGAGTGTTGTAACAACCCGTTTCTATTAAGATTGTTAGTTTGGTGTCTTAAGTGAAAGAAAAAGGAAAGTATTGTTGAAGGACTAAACTGCAAAGCAGGGAAAGTTTTAATAACCCAGATCCCTAGGGCATTTTGGTGTTACTGTTTCATTCCTTTGGTTGGCGGCTGAGCAACGCACTAGGAGGAGTCGAGGTGAAGAAGTGTAAGAGCAAAACGTGAGAAGGAGAGCCCAATTTGTGGTAAGTATCCAATCTCTCTGTATAATTCCTACTTGTAGAGATTATAGTAAGTCCTTGGGCTGTCTTGATTACTTGATTTTGTGTCTGGGCAGAATTTAGGAACACTGTGTAGGAATGTATTCAAATATTGGATTATAATCAAGGAAATATGTGAAATAAGAGGTCTTGGGTGTAAGGAAAAGATGTAGCAGTTTGAGTATAATGTTACTGGTTAATGGCTGCATAATGTGTTAAGGATAGGAAGCCTCGACGTTAGAAATGGAGTTTCGTCGTCTGTTCGGGTACCGGGAGTCGCCCGTACCGGGAGTCGCCCGTACCGGGAGTCGAGTACCGGGAGTCGAGTACCGGGAGTTGGACCTTACCGGGACTGTTGGTCTGGGATTCGTCTGCCAGGCCGTAGTATCGAGCTACATGGGCCACTGGACTTAGAATTTAGCGTAGGTCTCATGGGCTTAGTAAGGGATGAAAGAAATGCAATGACTAATAGATAGACCTAAATGAGTAGTTGAGACCGAATCAAGAGAAACGTAGGATGAGAATAAAGCGGTCATCTAATTAAATCTGTGAATTATTAATTAGGTGAGCGGTCGGTACAAGGTTCGAGGGTAGAGAAGGAAATTGCAGTCAGGTGAGTTCCCTCATCCCCTTTTTATGACGTATTGTTTTACTGAAATGGTTTCCTTATCGAGCATGACTGAAATTTATAAGAACTATGCATGTTTTCATGAATTGCATGATTATTTACAAATGAATGATGATTAAGGTTTTCACGCACGTGGTCCCATGTTTATGTATATGTTATGTGGTGTTGGTTACACGATGGGGTCAGGGTACCTTGGGATCTCTGATCCCTCGGGGCATATGGAGGATTAGCTTGTAGGTTGGAATTTGTTTTCTCCTACATGAAGGAACGAGGAGTCCATTTGGATTTCGGCGTAGACGAGAGGGTGCCCGACGGGCCCCAATCGGTTTAGCTTATGCGAACCCCTGAACCCTGTGTTAACCTTGTATGATGGAAATGTGTTGCATGAGAACTCTTTTTATGCATTAGACGAGATTATTCTTTATTACAGGTTTTACGGAGGGAATTCACTAGGCCTTTTGGTCTAACCCTCGCTTTTCAAAACTAAACCATTTTCAGGTAAGTGCGCAACAGGTTCCCTCAATAAGAACTAGGTAAGGAGACGAAGGAGGCATGGAGTCTAGAGAGACTCCAGTTTTGGTTGTGGTAGCCATAGATAGTGCTCGGCTGTGGGAGATAGAGACTTCCGCTGTCAAATTTTGCTTAGTTTAGTCCAATGATGTTTAAAAAGACAAGTTTTTATGTAATCCGAATGCTTATGTTATGTTGCTGAATGTTTAATGAATATGGGGCGTTACATTTGGCGGCTAGAAGGAAGAGAAGAAAGGAAGGGATAAAGCAAAGGAAAAGGAAAATCAAAGAAGGTAACCACCTCAAATCTTTCTGCTGTTGTTTGGTTAATATTTCCTCTCTTTGTGGTCTAAGTATGTTGTTGAGAAACCCTTGATTTCATTGTATTCTCCACTTAAAGCTCTTAATAGTGTTTTTGGGGTTTTGTTTAGTAAATGTCGATTTATAAGTAAAGAATGGGATTAAGTGAATGTTTATGGTTGGTGTATGAACCCTTTTGGTTGTCTAATCGAATTAATGGCTGAAAAAGAGTTTATTAATCACTTTGAGATTTATGTTTTCGCACAGCCCGTGGTTTCCGGACAATCGCCCCGTCCAGACAGTAGTGTCCGGACAGTGGGGGTTTCCGGGTAGGGTTAGTGAGTGTCCGGAAAGTTCCGGTGTCCGGAAAGTGTCGGTATCCGGAAAGTGTTGGTGTCCGGAAAGTGTAATCGGACAGTAGGGTCGAACCGTTTGATCTGATATGAATCTAATGCCCTTAGGTGTTCGATTGGTTTAGCTTGGAGATAATTAAGAAGTGCGTTCTACGTAAACCAAAGGTGAGTTCTCTCAACCCTTTTTATGACGTACTATGTTTAACTGATCATGGTTTCTTTTACGAGCATGAACTGTTTAATAAATGATATGCATGTTTTCCATGAACCGCATGTTTACTCAGCTAATGAAATGATGCTTAAAGTTTACTTAAATGTGATTTCAAAACGTTATGTGTATGCTATGTGGATTTGGTTACACAGTGGGATCAGGGTACCTTGGGATTTGCTAATGCCTTGGGCATATGAGATTAGCTTGTAGGTTGGAATTCGTTTCCTCCTACATGAAGGCAAGAACAGGGGGTCCACTTGGACTCTAGTGTAGCCGAGAGGGTGTCCGTTAGGCCCCGATCGTGGTAGCTTATGCAATCCCTGAAACCCTGTGTTGAACCTTGTTTGATGCTTATGTGAAGGACATGAATTGTTTTCAATGAAATGATTTTATTCGGTGATAAATGTTTTATGGAGGGAATTCACTAGACCTTTTGGTCTAACCCTCGCTTTTCAAAAACTAAACCATTTTCAGGTAAGCGTGTTACGGGTTCTTCTAATAAGAACTAAGAGGTGGCAAGGCGGATTTGGAGCTTAGAGTGACTCCAAGTTTTGAATGATGACTATAGATAGAGCTCTCGGCTGTGGAATAGAGACTTCC
The DNA here is from genome assembly GCA_033807775.1 of Saussurea involucrata. Classification (NCBI taxonomy): domain Eukaryota; kingdom Viridiplantae; phylum Streptophyta; class Magnoliopsida; order Asterales; family Asteraceae; genus Saussurea; species Saussurea involucrata. The sequence continues at coordinate 3,052,618 of CM066319.1, forward strand.
GCTGTCAAATTTCGTCTAGTATGGTTTAATGATGAATTAAAGACAAGTTTAGTTATGTAATTCGAATGTTTATGCGTTTTTAATGCATGTTATGTTCTGGGACGTTACAAATGGTATCAGAGCCTTAGTTTAAGGGATTTAGGTGACCAGTCGGGCCTAAATTTAAACTGTAAGATGAGGAACACAGCCGAGACATAGGATTGCCTATAGGAACGATCACTATAAATGCGCTTAGGAATAAGGTGCCAAGGACAAACGTGTAAGGCAAGTTTGGGATTACACCTGGCTAGTGTAATTACGAACTTACAGGTACATGTGCGTGCTTACAATACCTTACTTATAACAAAATTTGTTGTGTCATGTCTAGCAAGGATTAATTATCGGGTTCTTTCAGTTTAGCGCTATAGCTGAGAGAACGTTGAGGAATAGGTCAGCAGGATCCCTGAGGGATAGACCGAGCTCCAATGTTTGGGGAGTGTCGTGTAAGATCATATATGATGTGATGTATGTATACATCGAAGAGAAGAAATGTTGTTTAGAATGTTATGAGACATCTGGAGGTAGATCTTTGTGGGTGCGAAGAGGATGAATGTTTGGGTAAGACTCCTGTGTCTCGAGAGTCCCAGTTGTAGAAATCGTGAAGTAGATCAGTTGGGAGGGTAAGAAAGACAGTGTCGAGATCTTGAAAGTGTCAATAGAGCCCTGACTTCCTAGTCGAGCTTTCAATAGCAGGACCAACGAAAGGAGATAGTAGTGGAGAACTGAAAACGTGTAGAGTTAGGATGTGAGATAGTTGATCAAAACAAAAATTGTATGAAATGGTTGAGAAAGTGAGATGTGGAACGTAGGTTCAGCAAGTTATTGCATGACCGAGAGGGCGACCATTGGTCGAAGGTAAAGTGTCAAGGATAAGTGCGTGAGTAAAGCAGTTGACCGTGTTAGGGGGAGTAGCCTTCAATTGCAAGTAGAGTCTCATGCATGGCGTTCTTTTATGTAACATGAAATTTTCACGATTTAAGTTAAAGGTGTAAATATAAAATTTGATCGAAAATGAGTCAGAATGTGCACACGTATGTTTAAAGAAAAGGTGATTTCATTCACATTGCACATTGAAATTTTGAGCTTAACGATTTGCAAAGTATTTCACACTTTTAATGATAAGTTAAATTGTTACAAAGGTCAAGAAAACGTTTTCCAGCAAAACTTTTATAATCAGAATGAGTGTTGACACTTTGGTATTATAAAGTGGGTATGAGAACCGACTGGTTTACTTTGTGTCGGTAATTTCTTTCAGAATTGTGTCGTGTGAAAAGCTTTTCATTCAATATATTACTGTCGTAATAACTTCGTTCGGATTGAGTAAGATTGAGGTTCACGGGAAGATGCATGCAAACAATTCTCGAATCGTTGTGCAGGGCATTGAAGTTATAAGAATGATGGGGTCATGTGTACCCAAGTTGTTTTCAAATGTTGTTTATTTAAAATGATAAATGTACGAAATGATTTATTTACTGCGTTGTCATACATGAAGGCTATGAACTCACTAGGTCATAGAGTATTACATTTTAAGCTAAGGAAGAACTCCGAGAACGTAGAGGGGTTGGTCAAATCAGGGAAGGACTTGAAGCCTTCAAGGTGTTGGCTTTAGCAACTCGTTATGAGTAGTGTGGTGAGGAAGAATGAAATGTCCATGGCGCGAGGAATATGAGTTTCGAGGTGAGCTTGTAATGTTGTCGTTGCATGAGTAGGTCTCGAAAAGAGGGAGACAGATCATGAAGGTGATTATGATATGGTGGAAGGATTAGATTCCGTAAGGAACCCATGTTAAAGAATAGGTTAAGAAGGTAGTTACAGGTTGTCTGTTGTTGTAGAGGTCGACAGTCGTGCAAGATGGTTAAGGCCGAAGGCTTGAACCAGAAGGGCGAAGGTTGATAGAACATCTTTTGGGGGTGCTAAGTTAGTGAGAGACCGCTGTTGTTGAATAAGCGTTCTATTTACGAGACGTGGAGGGTCCATAGAAGGATAGGGTGTGTAGCACAAAGGAGTAAGTGTAGACTATATCAGTCAATAAGGAAATGTGTCGTGTCTATGAAAAGGCTCGGATAGTAAAGAGCTAGCTAGAATGTTTGGGTTTGAGCTATTGAGAACTCGTGAGTTATAGATCAGCAAGTTGGGAAAGGACTAAGTAGCGAGATAGACTCGATTATGTACACGGGAGGATATGAAGGCAAGTTCGAATCGTGTGAATGACCATGAGAGATCTGGTCTGCAGTGTGATGTTATGGGCAAAGAGTGTACGGATGTGTAGTGAAAGTAATTGTCAAGCTAATTGTGCCAGCTAGTGTCGTAGTGATGTGATGTTAGAGAGAGAGGAAACATCAGATAGAAACTTTTTGGGGGTTTCGGATGAGGTGTACGATTTGTTAACCGGATCGTTGTAGCACGTAGAGTGTAAGTTGACGTTGTGGTATGATTATGTTCGGGATAGAATGACGGAGTGGTGGGGGGTGGTTACCCGAAGGAGAAATCAAGTGTTTTTAGTTGTAAGAGTCGCTAAGTAAGCATATTTTGGGATAATTGGAAGTTTAAAGAAGATGATGGGTGTGTTAGTCAAAATGTGGTGGAATAGATGTGAAATCCTTAAAGAGTGTGAACTGTTGCTTATGAGTGAAAGAATTGTCTGAGAAAGTAAAAGTTGGAGATTAAAGAATGTGTAGTGACGTCGAACTCTGGTGTCGTTTCAAGACGACTTGGTTGAATGCCTTAAGTTAGGACTTTGGTGCAACTGTTTGGTTATGTAAGTAATGAGAAAGTGATATCAGCATGTGGAAAGGTCGGGAGAGAGGGGCAAGTAATGTTTGGTAAGCAGTGCTCCATGCTAACGTGGGGAGGTGAAGATAGTATGTCGAATTAAGTGATTAAATTGAAAGTAGTAAATGTGACAGTAATGCCAAAAGGGTGCAGTGTTGTGTAGATTGTCATTGATAAGTGTGCGAACTTTTGGAAAGAGTATTGAGGAAGGGATTTGTGTATGATTTTGTGCAGGAAAGAAGTGGATGAGACAACTGAACGAGTAAGTTAGTAACTTTGTGAGAAATGTTTAAACGAATTGGTCGTGCAGTGATTAAGCTAGTGGGGATAGTATGGTGTGACCATGGTTACTCCTCCTAGTGGAGTGAGGATAACCAGAGTTATGTTTTATATGAATGAACGAACGTGGCAATCAGCGAGGAATTGATGTGTTTCAGGATAAGTTTAATTTGAGTAGGTGAACACTTCAACGATGGGTTTGGAGGTTCCTACTCTTAGTTACGTATAAGTATAAGGTGGGGAAGTAGTGAGGATGTGAGAGATGAGTGACGAATTATGGTCTAGGTGGTCCGAGAAAAAGGGAAATGTTATCTGCATAGACGATTGTTGGGTGGTGCAAGGTGGTGAGTTGTGATGCGATGAAGGAACTCGGGGTTGTGAGTTGTCGGGATGTATAGGGTTGGCCTTGTGCCAAGCTGTTAGGTGAGTGATTGTTTCTTAGTAAATGAATCTCGTGTTGTAGCGGGGGATTCCGCCAAGTTCCTCCTCAAAGGAAGGAAAGATGCATGAGAAGCCTTTTTTTATCTACTATTGTTAAGACCGATCGAATAGGAACAGTAGCCTACGAGTTAGAGTACCGTAAGAACTGAAGGGAATGCATCCACTGTTCCATGTTTCGAATTTAATGAGGTGGTTGACTGAGTCAGAAGTGGCATTACCTTGGGGAAGTGTTAGTTGTGGTGTGGTCATGATACCCGCGTCTTTTCCAATAAGGAATTCCGGGGACGTAATTCTTTTAAGGGGGGAGTGTTGTAACAACCGGGTTTTTATGGAAAATGTGAAAGTTTGGTGGCCGAAGTCTAAGCATTAAAAGTATAGTTGGAGGGGCAAAATGGAAATTGATGGGAAGTATAAAATGGGCCCAAATCCCTAGGGCACCATTTTAATTAGAAATCAGTGTTATTTTGGTCTTGAGGTTTGGCGGCTAGAAGGAAGAGAAGAAAGGAAGGGATAAAGCAAAGGAAAAGGAAAATCAAAGAAGGTAACCACCTCAAATCTTTCTGCTGTTGTTTGGTTAATGTTTCCTCTCCTTGTGGTCTAAGTATGTTGTTGAGAAACCCTTGATTTCATTGTATTCTCCACTTAAAGCTCTTAATAGTGTTTTTGGGGTTTTGTTTAGTAAATGTCGATTTATAAGTAAAGAATGGGATTAAGTGAATGTTTATGGTTGGTGTATGAACCCTTTTGGTTGTCTAATCGAATTAATGGCTGAAAAAGAGTTTATTAATCACTTTGAGATTTATGTTTTCGCACAGCCCGTGGTTTCCGGACAATCGCCCCGTCCGGAAAGTAGTGTCCGGAAAGTGGGGGTTTCCGGGTAGGGTTAGTAAGTGTCCGGAAAGTTCCGGTGTCCGGAAAGTGTTGGTGTCCGAAAAGTGTTGGTATCCGGAAAGTGTAATCGGACAGTAGGGTCGAACCGTTTGATCTGATATGAATCTAATGCCCTTAGGTGTTCGATTGGTTTAGCTTGGAGATAATTAAGAAGTGCGTTCTACGTAAACCAAAGGTGAGTTCTCTCAACCCTTTTTATGACGTACTATGTTTTACTGATCATGGTTTCTTTTACGAGCATGAACTGTTTAATAAATGATATGCATGTTTTCCATGAACCGCATGTTTACTCAGCTAATGAAATGATGCTTAAAGTTTACTTAAATGTGATTTCAAAACGTTATGTGTATGCTATGTGGAGTTGGTTACACAGTGGGGTCAGGGTACCTTGGGATTTGCTAATCCCTTGGGCATATGAGATTAGCTTGTAGGTTGGAATTCGTTTCCTCCTACATGAAGGAAAGAACAGGGGGTCCACTTGGACTCTAGTGTAGCCGAGAGGGTGTCCGTTAGGCCCCGATCGTGGTAGCTTATGCAATCCCTGAAACCCTGTGTTGAACCTTGTTTGATGCTTATGTGAAGGATATGAATTGTTTTCAATGAAATGATTTTATTCGGTGATAAATGTTTTATGGAGGGAATTCACTAGACCTTTTGGTCTAACCCTCGCTTTTCAAAAACTAAACCATTTTCAGGTAAGCGTGTTACGTGTTCTTCTAATAAGAACTAAGAGGTGGCAAGGCGGATTTGGAGCTTAGAGTGACTCCAAGTTTTGACTGATGACTATAGATAGAGCTATCGGCTGTGGAATAGAGACTTCCGCTGTCAAATTTCGTCTAGTATGGTTTAATGATGAATTAAAGACAAGTTTAGTTATGTAATTCGAATGTTTATGCGTTTTTAATGCATGTTATGTTCTGGGACGTTACATCGACGTAATTATGTATGTTAATGTGATATGTTAAAACGTATTTTTTAAACATATTTTAGTTAATATATGATTATTATGTTAATGTGATAAAAGTAAGAGATGTATCATAAATTAAATAATTAACTATAAGGATATAAATTGTAAATATAAAAAATATTTTTATGTAGTACATATGATATATAATAAAATAATTAAATCAAAAAATATTTAATATTGGGATCATTTCGAACGTATCGAAGAGATGATTATAATAGTGTAACTTATTAAAATTAAAACGTATTTTTAACGTATTTTAGCTAATATACGATTATATGTGTTAATATGATAAAAGTGTAAAATAAAAATTAAAAAAATAAAAGGTATAAAATAAACTAATTAAATAAGTATAATGATGTAAAATGTAATTTTTAAATAAAAAAAAAAAAATTAGTGTGTGAGTGTGAGTAGGTTAAAATAGGGGTGTAGGAGTGGTATAGAATTTTGCAATAGCAATTAGCAACCCGTTTTGTTTATTTAGTTAGAGTCACATCACATCCCTAAGTTTTTTAATTTTTAATTTTATAGTTACACTTTACACCTTAAACTTATTTATTTAATTTATTTTATACCTTTTAGTTTTCTATTTATCATTTTACACTTTCATTATATTAACACATATAATCGTATATTAACTAAAATACGTTAAAAAAATATTTTTTAATTTTAACAAGTTACACCATTATAATCGTCTCGTCGATACCTTCGAAATGAGCCCAATATTAAATGTTTTTTGATTTAATTATATTATTATATGTCATACGTTTACGTTATTTTTTCATTTAATTATATTATTATTCGTCGATAATAATGATACCTTCTTATTTTTTGATTTAATTATATTATTTTGAAATGAGTCTAATATTAACTAAAATACGTTAAAAAAATTACTTTTTATTCCAACAAATTCCAACTTTGATTATTCATTTAAATCAATATATCCACGAGTACAAGTACGCTCTATATATTCTTCATACAAATCTAATTTAGTTTGTAAATGAGCCCAATATTAAATATTTTTTGATTTAATTATTTTATTATATGTCATATATACTACATAAAAATATTTTTTATATTTCCGATTCATATTCTTATAGTTAATTATTTAATTTATGGTAAATCTCTTACTTTTTCAATTTTCGTTTTACACTCTTAATAAGATAGGTTTAAAAATACATTTTGATCTTCAATTAAATAAATTTAAAATACATTTAAAAATAAACTTCGAAATGCATTAAAAAATTAAATTTGTAAATAAAAAATATAGTTAGTCCCGGTCCGGGCCTTGTGATGAAAATCGTAACTAGTTAAGAATTGTCGCACCATAACCGGTCCCGTATCGAGTCGGTCAGTCTCGGTTCCAAGTATGTGTCGGGTTGGGCTGGACCTATTTAGCCACTTCTAGGCCCTAAACGCTATAAACCATAGTGTTATGTGTAAGGCGTGCATAACCCGAATAGTCCAAAATCCGAACCCGAATTCCAACCGGAAATAATGTGTTTGTGCAAAAGCCGAATAACCCGAAATCCGACTAATCTGAACCCGAAGCAATTCAAAAACCTATACTTAAAATTCGAGTCTATAATTTTACTTTATTTCAAATCAATAACTTTACTTTATTTTAAATCAAATTATTAAACGAACGACGTTCGATATATATATATATATATATATATATATATATATATATATATATATATATATATATATATATATATATATATATATATAAATCAAATTAAAAACACCTTATCGACCGTTAGATTAGATGATCTGATGGATGTGATTAAACAAGCGGTTACAACAAATTAATTAAATTAAAAAAATCTCACCCCTCTATTTTTTAATCGAAAAAAGACGAAAAATAAACAAATTTCGAACGAAATAAATTACACCAAATAAACGACTATATTTTTTTCGTTAATTTGACATCCATATTGATATACCTTTTCCTCCGTATTTTCGTGGTTTTCCGGTTTTCTAGTTGTTGGTGCAAGTGTACCACATCTCTATATATTTATATATATTTATTTTGATGATTACAAACACACCGTATTATTGTTTATCTAACAATCCAATCCAAGTGTACAGTTCTTGAAGAACACGAAGATTTTATCTGAAGAGTTCAAGACGGAAGATTTACGTTGTCATTAGTGTTTATAATTTATAATGATAAACACCCTAAAATAATATACCACTTGGATATTTCTAAAAACCAAATAAATGATTTTAATTAAATATGGTTTATTGAGAAAGATTGGTTGCGTCCTGGAAGCTGCCTATTCTGACGCAGGTATACCGCGAAGAATGCCCGGTATACCGCGGGTACATATTTACGTTCTGTTTTGCAGGGTGTCCTTTTTTCTCTGGCCGGTATACCGCGAAGGTACAGGCGGTATACCGCGGTAGGCGTGGTGTACAATTCTGATTGGTTGGAAGCTACTTTTACTGCACGGTATACCGCGTGCTTTTGGCGGTATACCGCGGATGCATATATCCGTTGGAAGAGGTGCTATATAATGCATGCGAAGGTGGAGAAGAAATAAAATACAGATAAAAACCAACAGCCATCTCCTCATCTGATCTCTCCCAACTAATATTCCATACTACATATTATCACTACATATTTATTTTATAAAACGTTTTTATAAAATATCCAAGTGATAAATATTATACAAGAGTGATTTCCATTGTGAGTTATACTCCTCTTGTAAGTGTTTGAATAACGGGTGTGTGATCCTGTATATCTCAATAAGCTAGAGCTTGAGAGCCTATTGCTTTCCTTTGTATTTGGTTTGTATTCTACCGTAAAGAATACGTTTATTGGATCGTGTCGGGAAGTGTCTCGGCTAGTGATTTACCAAGTTGTGGTAAATCACTAAATCTCCGTGTCAAGTATCTCTATCCCTTATCTCTTTATATTTCCGTTGTGCATTTAATTATATCTGTTTATATAATTATTGTATATTCATTGCATTTATACTCTGCTTTATTTACTATATTTATACTATCCTGTATTTATACGTATCTGTTGTGTTTTCATATACTCTGTTGTATTTACATTATTAAGATATTTTTATAAAAGAATTTTTGAAAGTAAAAGTTTTAAATACAACCTTACCCCCCCCTAGGTTGTCTAACAATTGGTATCAGAGCAGGTCTTTCAAAAATATTCTGCATAAATTTCTTTTATTCTTTTAAATGGCTCAACAAACTAATTTTGTGTTTTCAAAACCCCCTTTGATAGATACTGAAAAGTTTGGCATTTGGGCCGAGCTATTTGAATGTCACGTGCGTGGCAAAAATCAAAAGATTTGGGATATTATAGAAAAAGGGAATTTTAAACCCACCATTGTGAAAGATGATGTTTTTATTGATAAACCTATAGATGAATGGACTACTTCTGATGAAACTCATTTTTGTTTAAACTTTGAAGCTAAGAATATATTATATGCTGCTTTAACAACTGATGAAATTGAAAGAGTATATACGTATAAAACTGCAAATCAAATATGGGAAAGTTTAAATAATACTCATCGTGGAAACACGGAAGTTAAATCTAGTAAAGTGAATATTTTAGTTCACGATTATGAACTGTTCGAAATGAAACAAGATGAGTCGATTGACTCAATGTTTAAAAGATTTAACCTTATTGTGACTACGTTGAAAGGTTTGGATCGCACTTATCCTAACGAGGACTATATAAGGAAAATCCTACGAGCCCTTCCTTCGGAGTGGATGCAAAAGATAACATCTTTAGAAGACTCCCGTGACCTTTCCATAATGAAGATAGATGACTTGATCGGTAATCTTAAAGTGCATGAAATTGCACTTAAAAGAAACAAAGATCGGGAGCAAGTTAAAAAGAAGTCAATCGCTCTCAATGTCTCAACACCAAAAGTCGAGAAGAAAAAGGAGAAAGCTGGCTCCTCAAAAGATCCATCCGAAACTCTCAATGAAGTCGCCATGTTGGTAAGAAACTTTTCCAAGTTTTTTAATAATAATAAATTTTCTAACAATGGCAGATTTCAAAGAAACGGTAACTACCGTCGTGGTGGTGAAAACCGAAGTCGTAAGTTCCATAAACGAGACGAAAAAGTAAAGAAAAATGACGACTCAAGTGACGACGAAAAAGCCAAACCAAAGAGAGGTTATTGTTACTCATGTGGTGATAAAGACCACTATGCCAACGAATGTCCTAAAAAGAACAAATTTCAAAATAAAAAGGATAAAGCCTTCGTTGGAGGCTCGTGGAGTGGAAGCGAAGAAGAAGACGAATATCAAGCTATTTGTCTTATGGCCGAAAGCGACGATGAGGTAAAATCTTCTTACTCAGATTATGATAGTGATAATGAAAATAATCTTGAAGAATTATATGAATCTTTTCACAAAATGGCTGCTCTTGCAAATCGTTACCAAGACGAAAATTCTAGATTAAAAGAAACGATATCTGCATGTATTAAGGAAATTAATGATGGCAAACAAAAATCTGAAAATGATATGAATATAATTGCTAAATTAGAAACTAAATTAGGAGAAAAAGATTTTTGTAAATCTTGTGATGCTCTAAATAAAGAAATTGCATGCTTAAATAAAAAGTCACATGAAAATATTATTTGTACAAAATGTGATATTCTTGAAAATGAAATTGCATGTTTAAAGGCTAAATGTGCTTCATATGAAAAAGATAACATGTTAGCTAAAGCCTTTGAAAGTAGTAATGAAAAAGTTCTTAACATGCTTAATATGTCGAACCGTATAAATTGTAGAAAAGGTATAGGTTCAAATACATGTGTTGAAAAATGTAATTGCATGCCTATTAAAAGATGTTATGAACCACCTAAGTTTAATACACGAAAGCCGTATATGCAAAAACCTCCGTATGTACCTAAAATGCATAATATAAATTATGTACCGAGGAAACCGTATGCTCGCATGTATAATGATAAATATTCTAGACCTAATAATAATGCAAATGTGCATGCTCCATTTTATGTGTATGATAAATACAATCGCAAAATTAAAATGGTTAAAAAATGGGTTCCGAAAGGAATGTTTAGCAATGATAATCCGGGTGAAATGCGTATATGGTTTTAAATCCGTTTTTATTCCGTTGTATGTTGTCTATCTATATCTATATGTATATATATATATATATATATATTTGTGAAACCATATATATACTCTTTTAAGTTGGAAAGATTATGAATCAACTCTAAATAGGCTCACCTATTTGAATACGATGTCTAGGAAAGATATAGGCGAATATCTCTATTCTAATGAGGTCGGTTTTTAAAATGCTTTTGCGCTTACCACCCTCACCGTCTCTCCTGGTTGTGTTCGAGTAGAGCTACCGAAAGGGGTTGAGTAAATAATAGTTTTCCATTAATATGTTTATATACTTGTGTGAAAATATTTATTATACATTTAAAACTAACTGTTAAAAGGACCCGTAAGAAAAGGGGACCACGAAAATATTCTTTGCCTTTTGTAGGTAAATTCCTGACGAGGATATAATACGTGTTTCCTGACGAGGATATAATACGTGTTTCCTGACGAGGATATAATACGTGTTTCCTGACGAGGATATAATACGTGTTCCCTGACGGGGACATAATACGTGGTATTTTTTTTTGCTCACATAAAATTAACCGAAAAATCGAAGCCTTAAGATCCTTTTTTGGTGCAAGTGTTTCTTTTTGGTTATTTTGTTTCATGTCAATTATATGCATATTTTGAGGGGGAGCATCTCTCGAGGGGAAGCATACCGTCTTTCTTGACCCTTTTTGTTTCGACAAACGGGGGAGAGAAACCGCATATGCTCATGCTTAGCGGTTGTGTTTGTCATCATCAAAAAGGGGGAGATTGTTGGTGCAAGTGTACCACATCTCTATATATTTATATATATTTATTTTGATGATTACAAACACACCGTATTATTGTTTATCTAACAATCCAATCCAAGTGTACAGTTCTTGAAGAACACGAAGATTTTATCTGAAGAGTTCAAGACGGAAGATTTACGTTGTCATTAGTGTTTATAATTTGTAATGATAAACACCCTAAAATAATATACCACTTGGATATTTCTAAAAACCAAATAAATGATTTTAATTAAATATGGTTTATTGAGAAAGATTGGTTGCGTCCTGGAAGCTGCCTATTCTGACGCAGGTATACCGCGAAGAATGCCCGGTATACCACGGGTACATATTTACGTTCTGTTTTGCAGGGTGTCCTTTTTTCTCTGGCCGGTATACCGCGAAGGTACAGGCGGTATACCGCGGTAGGCGTGGTGTACAATTCTGATTGGTTGGAAGCTACTTTTACTGCACGGTATACCGCGTGCTTTTGGCGGTATACCGCGGATGCATATATCCGTTGGAAGAGGTGCTATATAATGCATGCGAAGGTGGAGAAGAAATAAAATACAGATAAAAACCAACAGCCATCTCCTCATCTGATCTCTCCCAACTAATATTCCATACTACATATTATCACTACATATTTATTTTATAAAACGTTTTTATAAAATATCCAAGTGATAAATATTATACAAGAGTGATTTCCATTGTGAGTTATACTCCTCTTGTAAGTGTTTGAATAACGGGTGTGTGATCCTGTATATCTCAATAAGCTAGAGCTTGAGAGCCTATTGCTTTCCTTTGTATTTGGTTTGTATTCTACCGTAAAGAATACGTTTATTGGATCGTGTCGGGAAGTGTCTCGGCTAGTGATTTACCAAGTTGTGGTAAATCACTAAATCTCCGCGTCAAGTATCTCTATCCCTTATCTCTTTATATTTCCGCTGTGCATTTAATTATATCTGTTTATATAATTATTGTATATTCATTGCATTTATACTCTGCTTTATTTACTATATTTATGCTATCCTGTATTTATACGTATCTGTTGTGTTTTCATATACTCTGTTGTATTTACATTATTAAGATATTTTTATAAAAGAATTTTTGAAAGTAAAAGTTTTAAATACAATCTTACCCCCCCCCCCTAGGTTGTCTAACACTAGTTATTTAGGGTTTTCCCCTGAACCTGACCCTATATATATATATATATATATATATTGTTAGACAACCTAGGGGGGGGGGGTAAGGTTGTATTTAAAATCTTTTACTTTCAAAAATTCTTTTACAAATAAATACAGTACAGAAACAGTATAAATAAATCAGAGTATACACATAATAACGAAGAGTGTAAATATAAACAAATACACAGAGATTATATAAATAAATATAAATGCAAAGCAGTTTATATAAATAAATATAATAAAGCACAGCGGAATAAATAAAGAGATAAGGGATAGAGATACTTGACACAGAGATTTACTGATTTACCACCAACTGTGATAAACCAGCAGCCGAGACACTTCTCGACACGATCCAATAAATGTATTCTTTACGGTAGAAATACAAACCAAGTACAAAGGTATTTGTAATAGTTTCTCAAGCCTCTGCTATGAGATAAACAGGATCACACACCCGTTATTCAAATACTTACAAGAGGAGTATAACTCACAATGGGTAATCACTCTTGTATAATATCTCACTTGGATATTTTATAAAAAAAAGTTTTATAAAATATATATGTTAAGTAAGTGAGAGAGATCAGATGAGTAAGTGTTGATCTGTTGTGTTGTGTGTTCTGTGTTCTGCTGTTCTTCATCACCATCAGCATCATTATATAGCAACCCACTTCCAACGGATACATGAGATGAACAGTACCGCGGTATACCGCCAAAAGCACGCGGTATACCGTGCAGACACTGACACACCAACGGCTACAAGAGGTGGCGGTATACCGCCTTGCACACCGCGGTATACCGCGGTCAGAAAGTACAAAGGGCAGGCTGCACGCTGGATTGCTTTCGGCTGAACAACCTTCCTCAATAAATGCAAACAGTAAAATAGCATAGGAAACTGATTTTTGAGTTGACAAAAAAGGTTTAAAGATTATTTTAATAAAAATTAATAAAACTTTAGTTTTAAATAATTTTAAATATCTTTAATTAAAAACAGTTTAGGGTTTTATAAATATCCAAGTGGTATATTATTTTAGGGTGCTTATCATTATAAGGTATAAACAATAATGACGACGTAGAAACTTCCGTCTTGAAATCTTCAGATAAAATCTTCGTGTTCTTCAAGAACTGTACACTTGGATAGGATTGTTAGATAAACAATAATACGGTGTGTTTGTAATCATCAAAATAAATATATATAAATATATAGAGATGTGGTACACTTGCACCAACAATCTCCCCCTTTTTGATGATGACAAACACAACCGCTAAGCATGAGCATATGCGGTTTCTCTCCCCCGTTTGTCGAAACAAAAAGGGTTAAGAAAGACGGTATGCTCCCCCTCGAGAGATGCTCCCCCTCAAAATATGCATATAATTGAGAGAGCATAAACTCATGGGTAAAAGAGCTAAAACGCTCCCCCTCAAATTAATAACGATATCAATTTGATTTTATAAAATTTGAAGGATAAAATAAAATGCAAAAAGCAATAGAGACAAAGATATACAAACCAATACGAAACACTTGCACCAAAACGGATCTTAAGGCTTCAATTTTCGGTTAATTTTATGTGATAAAAAAAATCACCACGTATTATGACCTCGTCAGGTAACCACGTATTATAACCTCGGCAGGTAACCACGTATTATAACCTCGGCAGGTAACCACGTATTATAACCTCGGCAGGTAACAACGTATTATATCCTCGCCAGGAAACCACGTATTATAACCTCGGCAGGTAACCACGTATTATAACCTCGCCAGGAAACACCTACAAAAGGCAAAGAAAATATTTCGTGGTACCCTTTTCTTATGGGTCCTTTTAACAGTTAGTATAAAACATAAACTGCAAAAAAATATGTTGTCGACATAAAACAAACACGACAAACATACAAAGCCATAAAAATGGTTTAAAACCACAAACGCATCCCACCGGGATTATCAACATTAAACATTCCTTTCGGAATCCATTTTCTAACCATTTTTATTTTACGATCGTATTTATCATAGACGTAAAATGAAGCATGCAAATTTACATTATTTTTAGGTCTAGAAAAATTACCATTATACATACGAGCATGCGGTTTCCTCCCATAATTCACATTTTTTATTTTTGACATATATGGAGGTTTTTGCGTTTTATTTTTAACAACAAATTTAGGTTTTTCAAAAACCTTTTTAATTGGCATACAATCACATTTTTCAATACACGTATTTGAACCAATGCCTTTTCGGCAATTTATACGATTTGATATATTAAGCATTTTAAGCACTTTATCATTGCTACTATTAAAAGCATTTGCTAATAAGTCATTTTTCTCATGCGATTTACATTTAGCATTTAAACATGCAACTTCATTTTCAAGAGACTCGCATTTTGTACATGCAACACTTTCATTTTTATTTTCACTTAAGCATGCAATTTTATCATTTAAAATAACACAAGATTTACAAACATCTTTTTCACTTAATTTATTTTCTAATTTAGTGATAACATCTAAATCATGAGCAGATTTTTGTTTACCGTCATCTATTTCCTTTTTATATACAGATACGGTTTCTTTTAAATTAGAAATTTCATCTTTATATTTATTTGCGAGAGCAGCCATATCATGAAATGATTTATATAATTCGTCAAGATTATTTTCATCGTCACTATAATAATTATCACTATAATTATTATCATAATTATTTTTAGAAGAATATGATGAAGATACCTCATTATCATGGTCGGCCATGAAACAAAAATTTTTGGCCTCATTTATGCTTGCGCTCAACGCGCCTCCAACTAAAGCTTTTGGTGTGTTGATTTGTTTTGCTCGTTTCGGACACACACTTGCATAGTGATCCTTGTCACCACACACATAGCAAAAGCCTTTCTTTTTATTGGCTTTTTCATCGTCGCTAGATTCGTCATATTTGTCTTCACTTTTATGGACGTTGCGACTTTGGTTTTTACCACCACGACGGTAGTCTCCATTTTCTTGAAACCTATCATTTTTGGCAAACTTTTTGTTAGATAAAAGTTTAGAAAGTTTTCTTACCAACTTGACTAAATCGTCAAGATTTTCGGGTTCGTCATCCGAGGAACTTGCATCTTCCTCCTCTTCCTTTTCTTTTGAGGCAACGACTTTGAGAGCGATGGATTTCTTTTTGACTTGCTCCCGGACTTGATTTCTTTTTAGTGCGATTTCGTGCACTTTAAGATTGCCGATGAGATCATCGAGCTTCATCGTTGCAAGATCTCGGGAGTCTTCTAAAGATGTAATTTTTGCCATCCACTCCGAAGGAAGTGCTCGAAGAATTTTCCTTACATAGTCTTCGTTAGGATAAGTGCGACCTAATCCCTTCAAAGTAGTCATAATGAGGTTAAAACGTTTAAACATTGAGTCGATTGACTCATCTTTTGACATTTCGAACAGTTCATAATCATGTACTAAAATATTTATTTTAGAGCTTTTAACTTGAGTATTTCCACGATGAGTGTCACTCAAGCTTTGCCAGATTTGATTAGCAGTTTTACAGGTATATACTCTTTCTATTTCATCGGAAGTTAAAGCAGCATATAATATATTTTTAGCCTCAAAATTTAAACAAAAATGAGATTCTTCAGCGGGAGTCCAATCTTTTATGGGTTTATCAACAATAAGATCATTTTCAACTTTGGTTGGTCTAAAATTCCCATTTTCTATAATATCCCAAATTTTTTGACTTTTGCCACGAACGTGACATTCAAACAGCTCGGCCCAAATGCCAAACTTTTCAGTATCTATCAAAGGAGGTTTAGAAAACACAAAATTAGTTTGTTGAGCCATTAAAAAAAAATATTTAAACAGAAAATTTTTGAAAGACCTGCTCTGATACCAAATGTTAGACAACCTAGGGGGGGGTAAGGTTGTATTTAAAATCTTTTACTTTCAAAAATTCTTTTACAAATAAATACAGTACAGAAACAGTATAAATAAATCAGAGTATACACATAATAACGAAGAGTGTAAATATAAACAAATACACAGAGATTATATAAATAAATATAAATGCAAAGCAGTTTATATAAATAAATATAATAAAGCACAGCGGAATAAATAAAGAGATAAGGGATAGAGATACTTGACACAGAGATTTACTGATTTACCACCAACTGTGATAAACCAGCAGCCGAGACACTTCTCGACACGATCCAATAAATGTATTCTTTACGGTAGAAATACAAACCAAGTACAAAGGTATTTGTAATAGTTTCTCAAGCCTCTGCTATGAGATAAACAGGATCACACACCCGTTATTCAAATACTTACAAGAGGAGTATAACTCACAATGGGTAATCACTCTTGTATAATATCTCACTTGGATATTTTATAAAAAAAAGTTTTATAAAATATATATGTTAAGTAAGTGAGAGAGATCAGATGAGTAAGTGTTGATCTGTTGTGTTGTGTGTTCTGTGTTCTGCTGTTCTTCATCACCATCAGCATCATTATATAGCAACCCACTTCCAACGGATACATGAGATGAACAGTACCGCGGTATACCGCCAAAAGCACGCGGTATACCGTGCAGACACTGACACACCAACGGCTACAAGAGGTGGCGGTATACCGCCTTGCACACCGCGGTATACCGCGGTCAGAAAGTACAAAGGGCAGGCTGCACGCTGGATTGCTTTCGGCTGAACAACCTTCCTCAATAAATGCAAACAGTAAAATAGCATAGGAAACTGATTTTTGAGTTGACAAAAAAGGTTTAAAGATTATTTTAATAAAAATTAATAAAACTTTAGTTTTAAATAATTTTAAATATCTTTAATTAAAAACAGTTTAGGGTTTTATAAATATCCAAGTGGTATATTATTTTAGGGTGCTTATCATTATAAGGTATAAACAATAATGACGACGTAGAAACTTCCGTCTTGAAATCTTCAGATAAAATCTTCGTGTTCTTCAAGAACTGTACACTTGGATAGGATTGTTAGATAAACAATAATACGGTGTGTTTGTAATCATCAAAATAAATATATATAAATATATAGAGATGTGGTACACTTGCACCAACAATCTCCCCCTTTTTGATGATGACAAACACAACCGCTAAGCATGAGCATATGCGGTTTCTCTCCCCCGTTTGTCGAAACAAAAAGGGTTAAGAAAGACGGTATGCTCCCCCTCGAGAGATGCTCCCCCTCAAAATATGCATATAATTGAGAGAGCATAAACTCATGGGTAAAAGAGCTAAAACGCTCCCCCTCAAATTAATAACGATATCAATTTGATTTTATAAAATTTGAAGGATAAAATAAAATGCAAAAAGCAATAGAGACAAAGATATACAAACCAATACGAAACACTTGCACCAAAACGGATCTTAAGGCTTTAATTTTCGGTTAATTTTATGTGATAAAAAAAATCACCACGTATTATGACCTCGTCAGGTAACCACGTATTATAACCTCGGCAGGTAACCACGTATTATAACCTCGGCAGGTAACCACGTATTATAACCTCGGCAGGTAACAACGTATTATATCCTCGCCAGGAAACCACGTATTATAACCTCGGCAGGTAACCACGTATTATAACCTCGCCAGGAAACACCTACAAAAGGCAAAGAAAATATTTCGTGGTACCCTTTTCTTATGGGTCCTTTTAACAGTTAGTATAAAACATAAACTGCAAAAAAATATGTTGTCGACATAAAACAAACACGACAAACATACAAAGCCATAAAAATGGTTTAAAACCACAAACGCATCCCACCGGGATTATCAACATTAAACATTCCTTTCGGAATCCATTTTCTAACCATTTTTATTTTACGATCGTATTTATCATAGACGTAAAATGAAGCATGCAAATTTACATTATTTTTAGGTCTAGAAAAATTACCATTATACATACGAGCATGCGGTTTCCTCCCATAATTCACATTTTTTATTTTTGACATATATGGAGGTTTTTGCGTTTTATTTTTAACAACAAATTTAGGTTTTTCAAAAACCTTTTTAATTGGCATACAATCACATTTTTCAATACACGTATTTGAACCAATGCCTTTTCGGCAATTTATACGATTTGATATATTAAGCATTTTAAGCACTTTATCATTGCTACTATTAAAAGCATTTGCTAATAAGTCATTTTTCTCATGCGATTTACATTTAGCATTTAAACATGCAACTTCATTTTCAAGAGACTCGCATTTTGTACATGCAACACTTTCATTTTTATTTTCACTTAAGCATGCAATTTTATCATTTAAAATAACACAAGATTTACAAACATCTTTTTCACTTAATTTATTTTCTAATTTAGTGATAACATCTAAATCATGAGCAGATTTTTGTTTACCGTCATCTATTTCCTTTTTATATACAGATACGGTTTCTTTTAAATTAGAAATTTCATCTTTATATTTATTTGCGAGAGCAGCCATATCATGAAATGATTTATATAATTCGTCAAGATTATTTTCATCGTCACTATAATAATTATCACTATAATTATTATCATAATTATTTTTAGAAGAATATGATGAAGATACCTCATTATCATGGTCGGCCATGAAACAAAAATTTTTGGCCTCATTTATGCTTGCGCTCAACGCGCCTCCAACTAAAGCTTTTGGTGTGTTGATTTGTTTTGCTCGTTTCGGACACACACTTGCATAGTGATCCTTGTCACCACACACATAGCAAAAGCCTTTCTTTTTATTGGCTTTTTCATCGTCGCTAGATTCGTCATATTTGTCTTCACTTTTATGGACGTTGCGACTTTGGTTTTTACCACCACGACGGTAGTCTCCATTTTCTTGAAACCTATCATTTTTGGCAAACTTTTTGTTAGATAAAAGTTTAGAAAGTTTTCTTACCAACTTGACTAAATCGTCAAGATTTTCGGGTTCGTCATCCGAGGAACTTGCATCTTCCTCCTCTTCCTTTTCTTTTGAGGCAACGACTTTGAGAGCGATGGATTTCTTTTTGACTTGCTCCCGGACTTGATTTCTTTTTAGTGCGATTTCGTGCACTTTAAGATTGCCGATGAGATCATCGAGCTTCATCGTTGCAAGATCTCGGGAGTCTTCTAAAGATGTAATTTTTGCCATCCACTCCGAAGGAAGTGCTCGAAGAATTTTCCTTACATAGTCTTCGTTAGGATAAGTGCGACCTAATCCCTTCAAAGTAGTCATAATGAGGTTAAAACGTTTAAACATTGAGTCGATTGACTCATCTTTTGACATTTCGAACAGTTCATAATCATGTACTAAAATATTTATTTTAGAGCTTTTAACTTGAGTATTTCCACGATGAGTGTCACTCAAGCTTTGCCAGATTTGATTAGCAGTTTTACAGGTATATACTCTTTCTATTTCATCGGAAGTTAAAGCAGCATATAATATATTTTTAGCCTCAAAATTTAAACAAAAATGAGATTCTTCAGCGGGAGTCCAATCTTTTATGGGTTTATCAACAATAAGATCATTTTCAACTTTGGTTGGTCTAAAATTCCCATTTTCTATAATATCCCAAATTTTTTGACTTTTGCCACGAACGTGACATTCAAACAGCTCGGCCCAAATGCCAAACTTTTCAGTATCTATCAAAGGAGGTTTAGAAAACACAAAATTAGTTTGTTGAGCCATTAAAAAAAAATATTTAAACAGAAAATTTTTGAAAGACCTGCTCTGATACCAAATGTTAGACAACCTAGGGGGGGGGGGGGGGTAAGGTTGTATTTAAAATCTTTTACTTTCAAAAATTCTTTTACAAATAAATACAGTACAGAAACAGTATAAATAAATCAGAGTATACACATAATAACGAAGAGTGTAAATATAAACAAATACACAGAGATTATATAAATAAATATAAATGCAAAGCAGTTTATATAAATAAATATAATAAAGCACAGCGGAATAAATAAAGAGATAAGGGATAGAGATACTTGACACAGAGATTTACTGATTTACCACCAACTGTGATAAACCAGCAGCCGAGACACTTCTCGACACGATCCAATAAATGTATTCTTTACGGTAGAAATACAAACCAAGTACAAAGGTATTTGTAATAGTTTCTCAAGCCTCTGCTATGAGATAAACAGGATCACACACCCGTTATTCAAATACTTACAAGAGGAGTATAACTCACAATGGGTAATCACTCTTGTATAATATCTCACTTGGATATTTTATAAAAAAAAGTTTTATAAAATATATATGTTAAGTAAGTGAGAGAGATCAGATGAGTAAGTGTTGATCTGTTGTGTTGTGTGTTCTGTGTTCTGCTGTTCTTCATCACCATCAGCATCATTATATAGCAACCCACTTCCAACGGATACATGAGATGAACAGTACCGCGGTATACCGCCAAAAGCACGCGGTATACCGTGCAGACACTGACACACCAACGGCTACAAGAGGTGGCGGTATACCGCCTTGCACACCGCGGTATACCGCGGTCAGAAAGTACAAAGGGCAGGCTGCACGCTGGATTGCTTTCGGCTGAACAACCTTCCTCAATAAATGCAAACAGTAAAATAGCATAGGAAACTGATTTTTGAGTTGACAAAAAAGGTTTAAAGATTATTTTAATAAAAATTAATAAAACTTTAGTTTTAAATAATTTTAAATATCTTTAATTAAAAACAGTTTAGGGTTTTATAAATATCCAAGTGGTATATTATTTTAGGGTGCTTATCATTATAAGGTATAAACAATAATGACGACGTAGAAACTTCCGTCTTGAAATCTTCAGATAAAATCTTCGTGTTCTTCAAGAACTGTACACTTGGATAGGATTGTTAGATAAACAATAATACGGTGTGTTTGTAATCATCAAAATAAATATATATAAA
This sequence comes from Saussurea involucrata, assembly GCA_033807775.1. NCBI lineage: Eukaryota > Viridiplantae > Streptophyta > Magnoliopsida > Asterales > Asteraceae > Saussurea > Saussurea involucrata. The sequence continues at coordinate 3,073,896 of CM066319.1, forward strand.
TATATAGAGATGTGGTACACTTGCACCAACATATATATATATATCGAATTCTATAACGTATTTTAACGTAATTATGTATGTTAATGTGATATGTTAAAACATATTTTTTTAACATATTTTAGTTAATATATGATTATTATGTTAATGTGATAAGAGTGTAAAACGAAAATTGAAAAAGTAAGAGATGTACCATAAATTAAATAATTAACTATAAGGGTATGAATTGTAAATATAAAAAATATTTTTATGTAGTATATATGATATATAATTAAATAATTAAATAAAAAAATATTCAATATTTGGCTTATTTCGAACGTACGAAGAGACGATTATAATGGTGTAACTTGTTAAAATTAAAACGTATTTTTTATCGTATTTTAGCTAATATACGATTATATGTGTTAATATGATTAATGTATAAAATAAAAATTAAAAAAATAAAAGGTATAAAGTAAACTAATTAAATAAGTATAAGGGTGTAAAATGTAACTTTTAAATAAAAAAATAATTAGTGTATGAGTAGGTCGTAATAGGGGGTAGGATTTGTCTATTATTTTATACATTGAATATATAGTTAGATATTTTTATTTTAAAACGTGATTGGTCTTTTTAAAGACATGAACATTTATATTTGAAGTCTTTTTAATCTTTGAGTTATTTGTATAATATATTAGATAATAGATGAAATTTAGGGGTTGTTTGTTTACCTCTTAATAGTTTCATTAAGATGCAACATCTGAATCGTTCAGAGGTGAATCTTGTTTGGCAAAAATAGAGTCTGCCTCTTAATGGTTTCACAACCTCTTAATGATTTAGCATCTTGGACCACACTTAACCGTCCAGCACTCTGATTTTATTCTAAACAAATACTAAACAACCATATTTCATTTTGCACTTTATCATAAAAGCCTCTTAACCATTCTGACCTCTTAATCATTCTGCACCAAACCATTCAGCATCTGCCAAACAACCCCTTACTATACAGAAAATCATACAATGAGAATATATATAATCTTTGTAACACCCTCAAAATTGGAAGAGCAACTAAATAAAAACTTCGATTAAAAGACAAAAGAAGATGAAATTCTTACTACGAACCATCCATGAAATCACCTCAAAATTTAAAACGTCACAACTCCAACATTATTCATAATCTAAGTCTCACAATAAGACCAAATAAAGGCGGGTATTACTTAACACAAATACAAGCTGCTATTCCCATAATAAATGCGGAAGACTTAACTAAACACTTCACTCCACGAGCACACTACTAGCACTCATCTCTTCATAGTGTCACTAGAATTAATCCTAACTTGACCTGTTGCACATGCCGACAAATAGAAAGGTTAGGCTAACGCCTAGTGAGTTCAAGAGTTTTATCATGATTGCGCAAATCAATAAACGAGGAGGATGTAGCTTGAAAACATAATTTTCCCAAAAAAATTTATAACACTTATGTAAACAACTCATTTTCCCAACACACACAAATCTTGAGCCGGAAGCTCTCATATGAAACATTTTCCAAAAATAAATTTACCCCACAACTCACTCAAAATGTGATTTGACATTAAATATCCCAAGTAATATAAACGTGAATAAAACTCCAATATACAAAACAACCAATAAGGATGAGGCATGGTACCCCACCAATAAACCATGGAAAACAATTCACATAAATAAGATACGTCACCGAAAATATGGATAAAAGTAGATATCCAAATACAACACCTTTCGGTGACGGGGGAGACCCGGTTCCATCGAACGTGACGGGCACACAAAGTTAGGTCACGTATGATGTTATTGGATTACACCTCAAGTCCCGGTTTTAGTTCCCATGCCATAAAGACATCACAACCTCAAACCATATACATGCCTTTATTGCCTACTCCGTCGAGTTACACCTCAAGGACTTATGAGACCATATTGTCTATCCAATCTAGACGAGTTACACCTCAAGGACTTCAATGTCCCTCATTGCCTACTCGCTAGTGGCCCTAAACGACATATAACCATGCGTTCCAATAGTCCACTCCTCGTGCACAAAGAGATAGGCACCAAAATAACTCATACTCCCGGAGTACAACCCATAACGGTTCCTCTCCACAAAAGGAACGAGACCTCAACAAAGCTAGTTCGGCATAAGCCCCAAAGCGAGAATATCAAGACTCATCACTATTAAGTATGACTGACTTACATGCTTATGGATCCAATGCATTACAGTCTAAAACGTTACATGACTCAAAACGAATGAACTAATGCATTCAAAACATGTAACCTCCAAATAAGATGCAAGTAAATGCGTACACAACCAAAGCTCCATCTCGAGCTATTTAAACTGGGCAAAAGGCCCGAGACTCATTTGAGTATGATTCAAGCCTAAAAAGGCAAAACAACGTTTGGCTAACTACACGAGCCCATACGGTTATATAAACCAAAACTTATCTTTACTCAAATCTTTGACTCATAAACACAATTGGCCCTCGGCCCGAATCTAAAAGATTTACAATTCACAAATGTCCATAAAGTCGAGATTGACCAAACTCTAACAACTCACACATTTGTATTTCCCAAAATGTACCGTATCATAGTTTGTGCATAAGCAAGACGACACTAAAAGTACGTTTTTACCTAACAACCTCCATTTGTGAAAATATGTTAAATAAACATCTTCAATCATGATTTACTTAACAAAATGTCCAAAATCCCAAAAGTGGGTGTTTTATAAGATTTTATAAAGTTAAAACACTTTCATAATCAAAACCCACCAAATAGCTCGACAAGAATAATTTTCATGTAAACACATAATCACTTTAAAATGACATTTTGGCATGTACAACGTTTTCACAAATCAACTTGAACTCACATTGCTAGATTTAGGCTAAATCTAGATTTTCCCCAAACGTAAGTTCCTTTGAAGAAACATGAATCTTCAAGCCCAAATCTTCCAAAAACCTAGATCCATAAGTTTCCAACCATAAATAATCATCCTCAAACACTTATATACGTTTCCCCCAACATAAAACGACCAAAACCACCAAAAATACCAAAACTCTAACTTCTTAGATGGAGAAAAGAGAGAAGCTTACCTCAACCACCACCAAATACTCTTGGATCTTCCAATAAACTTCAATACTCTTTCTAGATCCTTGAAGAGCTCTCAAAAATGAAACCATAGCAATTTGAATCACTAAAATCGGAGTTGAAATGAGAGAGGTATGAAGAAATGAAGTTTAGGGGTTGAAAATCGCGTTTTATGTTGATCAGGTGCTCCGTGCAGTTCTCCGCGCGGGTATACTAGCGCCACAACGCGCGCGAGACACTGGTCACCCGGTTTCTTCTTAAACACTGTTTTGGCCATAACTTCTTCGTTTTAGCTCCGTTTTCGCTCCGGAAAGAACCGTTGGACTCATATTCGAATTCCCCATCCAACAAGACCATAAAATCTTGGATTTAATCCAAAATACTATTTTTCATATTTATTTTAGAAGATCGATTCTACACTGATTCAAAATTGTACTTATCCGAAAATTACGGGTGTTACAATCTTATTATTAATAGTGTTGATTTTCAGGACGACTTTAAAAAGAGAATATAAGTTCAACATAGATTAAGAATAAAAATGATGCAAATACAGTTGATATAGAACTCTAACACGTCCCTCCAGCAAAAACTATACAACATAGGACCACTCCTTCTAAGAGATAATAAGCAAGACTTCACTCCCCTGAGGGTTTAGGGAAATCAGAGTGGGGAAGAGGAGGCAGTTTTCAACGCCTCAAGAAAGTACTGAGAAAGAGATGATGCCGGCTCATCAAATCCAGAGGTTGAAGACGGTCCCAAGGGTTCTCTCGTCTGGTTGAGTAGCTTCGGCTCCTTCCTACTTACTTTATTATGATAACGTCGAGATCCAGGCTCCCGAAAGAGGAAAGCTCTGTTTGCTACTAATAGTTGGACTTCCCTTCCACTAACTCAATGGAACAGAAAACATATCATCTTTTGTAGAGAAAGAAGGAAGTCTGAACTCAAAGGCATTCTATATTTTTTTACTGAAAATGCACCGAATGCAACTCCCGTTGAAACTATATACTATATAGCTAATGGGAGATAGAGAATAGAAGATTCAGCCGAGATAAAGTTGTTGTAACAATAGTAAACTTTGACCCTAATATCATATGAAAATATATGAAATCTCAATAGATTACTCTTTAAATGAGCTTAGAAAGAAAGAAGACTCCAACATATATTGTAGATAACTAGTTGAATTCTAGTTAATGTGAGACTCTAACATACATATTATAAAAAATGGATATTTAATATTTTTATTAGATCATGTATCACTAAAAAGGGTATTTTACGTCAGAGTAAAGTTCTATTTTGGTTCCTAACATTCGTAATTTGTTATGGATGTAGTTCCTAAACTTTAAAAACTTAGATTTTGTCCATCATGTTTGTCAGTTTCCAACGGTTTTGATCTATTTGTCTAATGGTCATTAATTTTTTTATTAAGTTCAATTAAATTAGAGACATTTTAGTCATTTTCATTATTTTCTTAATTTTATATTAAAAATAACAAAAAAGAAACCTGTAGAAGAAAAAGGTTACAACCTCATTTAACCCGACGTAACCATTGTTCATAATATATATTTTTAGTTTTAATATAATACAAAGAAAATAATGAAATTTATACTAATATACCCTTCATTTAACGAAAAAAGTTAACAATCTTTAAATAAAAGAACCAAAACTATTGAGAATTGATAAACATGAGAGACAAAAAATCCAGAGTTTTTGAAGTTTACAACGATACTCGTCGAAAATTACAAGCGCTAGAGACCAAAATTGAAACTTACTCTTTATGCTATAATAACAAGCATATAGTCTTTTATGTGACCCCCCCCCCCCCTTTATCGATGTTCTCAACTTTTTTAAAATGTTTGTATCATCGCTTTTGAGTTGCACATTTGTGATAGATCAATAACAATCATGAATACTGGAATTGCCCTATTGATATAGAGGCGAGAATTCATAAATAGGGATGTTAATGAATCAAGCAGAGTTGAGTAGTATGTTTTTTTTCGAAAGATGACACCTCTAGCAAAACTGAGAAACCGAATAAAAGAATACACCCAACAGGCATGGAATAAAGCATCTAAATGCATGTCCAAACGACAGTTGGGATAGGCCCAAAGTTGATTCGGACTGTATTAGACTCGACCAATATCCACAACTGGTTGGAACAACAAAGAACAAGTGTTTGTGACTATCCCTTTCTCTTTCCCAGAGGGGAGAGACAGTGCCAGTCGGTCTTTCCTTCCACGCCAGAGAGTGAATGTCGAATGTGTGTTTGGGTATACATTGGGGGAAACCACACTAGATTGTACCATAGGACTGTTGGTATTTTTAATATATATTAATCATGCTCTCGATTAATTATTAAACCACGAAATTAAAAAGAAATAAGATGAAGCAGAATAAAGGAAACGAATTCCTATAAAAGACGGAAAACGCTGAGGCTCGTGTTACACACGATTCCCTTAAGCAGATTTGTCATTTGTTCCCAGGGTACAACAGCGTGAGCAGTTTAGAACTGCCGGAGATGACCACTTGCCTGAAAAGTTCGCCGGAAAAGAAGTCGTATGCTACTGTTTCGAGAGTGTGGTGTATCGAGAGTAAATCAGTGTTGATTTTTTTTCGTATTTTGGATGAAACCCGAGACCCTTTATTTATACTAGAATTTGAAACCGAAATCAATTAATTCGTAATTAAAAAATTGATTACTGACACCGAAATTCATAATTAACGAATTAATACTGTAACCGACATTATCATTCAATACAGTTTCAGTTACAAAATTCAAACTGGGTCAAAAATAATTTTAGCAAAACCGAGCTGCGTGAGCACGAGATTTCGGAGCTGCATTCGTGTCCGCAAGTCGCGCTCACACACAAGTTCGACGATTTTAGCTTACAAAATCGTCAATCGGCACCCCCCCTGCGCGCGGGTAGGAGTTAGAGTAAAACCAATCAAGAAGCTTGTCAACTCCTCACACTTCTTTGGTTATAAACCAAAGAAAGTTTACTCTCTCTTCCTATGTGGGACACCTTCCCACACCCAACTTGTTTTTTGTTAATTTCATCCAATTACTCAACTTTGAGTATCGATATCTCATTCACACATACTCCCGTTTTGGACGCATTATATATCGTTTCGAAGCTCCCATATAGAAGACCATAAACCCACTAAGAGTTAATTATATATAACATATATATATATATATATATATATATATATATATATTTAAATGTGTCCAAAGTTTAGTAAAACCCATAATATTTACTAAAATTTCCAACAATCCCCCACATGAATGGAGATCGATCTATGCATACGAAAATTTCCCTACGAAATTTCCAATAGTCGAATCTTGCATAGGATAGGTAGGTGTTACCCTTTGAACCTTCCCTTGTGAAACATACTTGGTCTCTTAGTTGTCAGTAGACTCGATGTCTTTGAACTGAACTACCATTTATGTAGACGACAATATATTTCACATAAGACTCTTCATAACAAGGTCATATCCTCATAGTCGTGTTCGTTATGGTCATGAACACTAGCCTGGTTCAGCGAGAGCAGTTAGGAATTGCGCCCCCACAATTCCCTTCAAAGCGACCCCACTTCTCTCTCACATAGGTGATTTTCAATAATCATTAAAAGCTATACGTTTAGCCTCACTATCACTGATTAGGAAGTTTTATTCCCCCACAATGACCTCCCTCATTCATACAACTAGGTTGTTTATTTGAACCCAGATCTTGGGATCTCCAGTCTTCTGGGTAAGGTTTCCTTTGCATGAATTATTCATTCAAGGGCTTTAGTCCCATTCCTCTTGACGACTTATAGACTAAATCTCTACTTAGGCCTTTCGTAAGCGGATCCGCAATGTTATCCTTTGACTTCACATAGTCAATCGTGATAACTCCAGTAGAGAGTAATTGTCGTATCGTATTATGTCTACGTCTAATGTGTCTAGACTTCCCATTATACATTGTACTTTGAGCTCTACCAATTGTCGATTGGCTATCACAATGTATACAAATGGCCGTTACCGGCTTAGGCCATCCGGGAATATCTTCCACAAACTGACGCAACCAATCTGCCTCTTCACCACATTTATCCAAGGCGATAAATTCAGATTCCATCATGGATCTAGCTATAACAGTTTGCTTGGACGATTTCCAAGATATAGCCGCACCTCCAAGTGTAAACACATATCCACTTGTAGATCTGGAATCCTTTATGTCAGATATCCAATTTGCATCGTTGTATCCTTCGATCACAACTGGATATCTTCCATAATGCAGTCCATACTCACGTGTGTATCTCAAATATCTTAACAATCTAGTAATGCTCTTCCAGTGTTCAAAACATGGATTACTAGTATACTTACTTAGCCTGCTTACTGCATATGCTAAGTCAAGTCTAGTACAACTCATGAGATACTTCAGACTGCCAATTATTCTTGAGTATTCCACTTGTGCAACACTATCCCCTCGATTTTTAGATAGATGTTGACTAGTGTCAATCGGAGTTCTAGCTACACTAGTATCTCCTTTATTAAATTTCTCGTAATGTGTTTGACTTAACATCAGACCATTCTGGGTTCTTGTGATCTTGACTCCAAGAATCACATCCGCTAAACCCACGTCTTTCATGTCAAACTTAGATTTCAACATATCCTTCGTGGACCTTATCATTTTGTCATCACTACCAATGATAAGCATATCATCAACATATAAACACAAGATGACATAACCATGAGTGGTGTTTTTCATATAAACACATTTGTCACACTCACTTATTTTATAACCGCTTTCTAACATGGCTTGATCAAACTTTGATGCCATTGTTTTGGAGCTTGCTTTAGGCCATTCAAAGACTTAGCAAGTTTACAAACCTTGTTTTCTTGTCCTGGGGCAACGAATCCCTCAGGTTGCTCCATATAGATTTCTTCTTCTAAATCTCCATTTAGAAAAGCAGTTTTCACATCCATTTGGTGAATTTGCAGATTTCTAATGGCCGCAATAGCTAACACCAACCTAATGGATGTTATTCTTGTTACCGACGAATATGTATCAAAGTAATCTAGACCTTCCTTTTGTCTATATCCTTTGATTACTAATCTTGCCTTGTATTTGTCAATACTGCCATCAGCTTTCATCTTTCTCTTAAAGATCCAATGGTAACCTAGTGGCTTACAACTCGGAGGTAGGTCCACTAGTTCCCATGTATGGTTTTGTAAGATAGATTCTATCTCACTCTTGATGGCTTCTTTCCATTGAGGTCCCTCCGAAGACGTAACTGCCTCACGATAGGTTTTGGGTTCACTTTCTACCATGTAGGTGAGAAAGTCGGGACCAAACGACTTTTCAACCCTAGCCCGTTTGCTTCTTCTAGGTTCCATCTCTTCTTCCTCAGATAGAGCTTGTTCATCCTCTCGAACAATTTCTTTATCTTTAGAGGGTGAGATTTGATCTTCCTTGTTCAAGCAAGGAAATACGTCTTCAAAGAATGAAGCATTTCTTGATTCCATAATTGTATTCTTGTGTATCTCAGGATTTTTAGACTCATACACAAGAAACCGATAAGCACTACTATTTTGTGCATATCCAATGAATACACAATCCACTGTTTTAGGTCCTAACTTTTGTACCTTAGGCAGAGGTACAACTACTTTAGCTAAGCACCCCCACACTCGTAAGTACTTGTAAGATGGTTTCCTACCCATCCAAAGTTCATACGGTGTTTCATCCTGTTTCTTACGGGGTATCTTATTTAAAAGATAATTAGCCGACAAAATAGCTTCCCCCCACATGTTCTGACTTAAACCAGAACTAATTAACATGGCATTCACCATCTCTTTCAAGGTACGGTTCTTTCTCTCCACAATACCATTTTGTTGTGGTGAGTAGGGTGCCGTGAATTCATGTCTAATTCCATTTTTAGAACATAATTCAGCAAATGGTGAAACATATTCACCTCCCCTATCACTTCTCACGACCTTGATTTTCTTATTAAGTTGATTTTCAACTTCATTTTTATACAAGACAAACTTGTCTATTGCTTCATCTTTACTTTTAAGCAAATATATGATAGCAATATTTCGTGCTATCATCGATGAACGTGATAAAATATTTGTTCTCACCTCTAGTAGGAACCGACTTTAAATCACACACATCGGTGTGAATTAAATCAAGGGGTTTGGTTTTTCTTTCAACCGATTGGAAAGATGATCTAGTAAGTTTGGCTTCTACACATGTGGGGCACTTGTGATTTGAGTTAATGTCAAATATTGGTATGCAATTTAATTTAATTAAACGTTGTATAGAGTTAAAATTTACATGTCCTAAACGTCCATGCCAAACATTTGGAAACTCAAGCATATAAGTCGAACTAGAACTTGGTTTATTCATCTCATTAACAACCATTACATTTAACTTGAACATGCCATTCAAGGCATATCCTTTACCCACATACATACCACTTTTGGACAAAACAAACTTGTCCGACTCAAACACTAGTTTAAAACCAAACTTGTTTAACAACCACCCCGAAACGAGGTTCTTGCGAAGCTCCGGGACACACAGAACATCCTTAAGCTTGAGCTCTTTCCCGGAAGTCATCTTCAAAATGACATCTCCAACACCCTTGACATCGGCAGTGGCGGCATTCTCCATGAAGAGCTTTTGCCCATCATCAACATCTTTGTAGGTGTTGAAATTGCTCGTCATGACACACATGACGGGTAGCTCCGGTATCAATCCACCATTCCCTAGGTTTTTCATCAATGACATTCACCTCCATGGCCGTAAAATCCATGATCATTGCCCCCAAGTCCTCGTTCACCATTCTGAAAAACGAGAACAGTTAGTCTCACAAAATGAATTTGTTTACACACAACAGAAACGAATTAAACCGAAACACACTAGATTTAGAAACTTTTTACACACGACAGATAATCGAAACAAACTCGATTAATAAACTATTTTCACAAAACGAATTATATCGAAACAAAACTCGATTAATAAACTCTTTTCACAAAACGAATTATATCGAAACAAACTCGATTAATTTCGTTAATAAGTCTGTTTAAGACACGACAGGAAATCGAAACAAACTCGATTAACTTCGTTTACAAATCTGTTTAAGATTGTTGGTATTTTTAATATATATTAATCATGCTCTCGATTAATTATTAAACCACGAAATTAAAAAGAAATAAGATGAAGCAGAATAAAGGAAACGAATTCCTATAAAAGACGGAAAACGCTGAGGCTCGTGTTACACACGATTCCCTTAAACAGATTTGTCGTCTGTTCCCAAGGTACAACAACGTGAGCAGTTTAGAACTGCCGGAGATGACCACTTGCCTGAAAAGTTCGCCGGAAAGGAAGTCGTATGCTACTTTTTCGAGAGTGTGGTGTATCGAGAGTAAATCAGTGTTGATTTTTTTCGTATTTTGGATGAAACCCGAGACCCTTTATTTATACTGGAATTTGAAACCGAAATCAATTAATTCGTAATTAAAAAATCGATTACTGAAACCGAAATTCATAATTAACGAATTAATACTGTAACCGACATTATCATTCAATACAGTTTCAGTTACAAAATTCAAACTGGGTCAAAAAGAATTTTAGCAAAACCGAGCTGCGTGAGTACGAGATTTCGGAGCTGCATTCGTGTTCGCAGGTCGCGCTCACACACAAGTTCGACGATTTTAGCTTACAAAATCGTCAATCAAGGAGCTTGTCAACTCCTCACACTTCTTTGGTTATAAATCAAAGAAAGTTTACTCTCTCTTCCTATGTGGGACACCTTCCCACACCCAACTTGTTTTTTGCTAATTTCATCCAATTACTCAACTTTGAGTATCGATATCTCATTCACACATACTCCGTTTTGGACGCATTATATATCGTTTCGAAGCTCTCATATAGGAGAACATAAACCCACTAAGAGTTAATTATATATAACACACTAGATATGTACCCGCGCGCGATGCGGCACGAAGTGTCTCGAATCTAAAACCGAGAATTCGAAAAAATAAGTTTGTTTCATGTTCATATTTATTCGCTTTTAAATCGCATATTAAATTTATAAAATTAAAGGTCAATATGGTTAATTGGTCAAAAAAATGAAAAATATTCGTTCGATAGTGGGGTCTTCAAACCCATATCATTTGTGCTTATTTTGAAGGTTTTGATGAACGGTTATAATGGTATAACTTATAAAAAAAGAAAAACATATTTTGTTTAATGCATTTTAGTTTATGTACGTTGATATGATAAGGATGTAAAATGAAATATGAAAGAAGAATGGATATAAAGTAAATTAAATAACTAATTATAATGATATAAAATGTAATTTAAAAATAAAAAATAATTTAATTTTTAATTATCATGTTGAACGTTGGAGGTTGTAAAGCTTTTAATCATGTTGTTAATTAAAATTTTGTTAATTATGCTTATTTTTTTACGACGGAATTTCGGCGGAAAAATCCGCCGAAAACAGTATCCGCCAAAAAATCCGCCGAAAATAGTCAATCTCGGCGCCCGTTTTACCGACGACCGCATCCGTCGAAAAATCCGCAGAAAATAGTGTTTTCCGGCGGATTTTTCCGCCTGAAATCTGGTTTTGTTTAGTAGTGGTAAAGCTTTTAAACTCATGAATGATGTATTGAAATTTGTACTTCTTAAAAATTCAAGAATAACCGTAACTGGAATTATTTTTAAAAAAGTATAATAAATAAATATAGATAAGAGCGTAAAATGTACAAGTTTAAAAAAAAATCTCGATACGTCATTCTTGAAAAATCTTGATACGTATTTATGATATTTCACAATATTATTAAGTTAAAAAAATATTCATTAATAAACTTATTTTGAAATTATTGACGAGAATATTGTAATAATATAACTTGAAAAAAATGCATTTATTAATATGTTTTAGTTAAACTATGATTATGTATTTTTAATATTATAAGGTTGTAAAATGAAAATAAATAATGTAAGGAATATAAAACAAATTAATTCGTACATGTTCATGATATTTAATAATATGATTAAATCCAAAAATATTCAATATTGGGCTCATTTCGAATGTATTGACGAGACGATTACAATGGTGTAATTTGTAAAAAAAGAAATGTATTTTTAATGCATTTTAGTTCATTTACATTATTTGTGTTTATATGATAAGAGTCTAAAATGAAAAATAAAAAGTAAGGGATTAAAAGTAAATTACATACCTAATTATAAGGGTAGTAAATGTAACGTATAAATTAAAAAATTGAATTAAGGAGAGATTTAAGGAGGAGTGAATGTGAGTGTGCTAATTGAACTTATAATGTAAATTGCGTTCAGATACATGTTTAGGCGGGAAAATACTGAAGTCGGCTCACCAGAAGTCGACACGTGACATGCTAGTTACTTATTTATTATATGTATATATATATATATATATATATATATTTAAATGTGTCCAAAGTTTAGTAAAAAACATAATTTTTACTAAAATTTCCAACAAGGACCTCCTATGAACGTTACCGATTACTTCCACCAAATTGCTTTGATAATGAACGAGACAACGTTGCCACATTCGTTCTTCTATAAAACATGACATCAAGTTCCTTCCTCGAGTGTATGAAGGCTGCCCAAATCCTCCAACACTGTTCTCCGTCGTTGCGGCAACTCAAACTTGTCACAGGTGAAAATATGTAACCGAGTTCATCCTCGATAGGCCCACCGTGTTTTCGAGTAGTAAGTTGCCCGAGCTCTAATAACTTTTCAAAATATTGTTCAAGTTTGAGCCCCAATATTTTTACAATGATCAAGCTCAATGTAATTTAACAAGTTTGAATTATGCATTACATCTAAAATTCAAGCTTTATATGTTTGAATTCGAGTTCGATTGACTCGAACTATATACTTTTTTATATTTTAATTGTATAATGTATGAACTAGAAGTCTACTCACGCAATGCAGCGCGATATATCTCGATTTTAATGCTCAAATTTATTTTAATGTGTGGCTTTGAGAAAACGGTCGTGTTTTTTTTTATAAATTTGTTTAAAGAATGACGTTTTTTAAGGAGTTCATGATTTGAAGATTTGAAAGTGGTTAGAGATAAAGATTAATTAATAAGAGTCCATTATTTAAGGATTTGAAGGTTGTTAGAGATAAGTATTAATCAAGTAATTAGCATTAAAAGTGGTACATAAAGCTTCATTAATTGTTTTTAAGATATTTTAAGTAATTAGCATTAAATAACGGTACATGAAGCTTTAGGATTGTTTTTAATAGTTTTTCATAAATGCTTTATAACATAGTATAGATATATGGACAATTTTTTTACTCCAAAAAGTGCACTTTCAAATAGGTGGACTCAAAAAATTTAGCCTGAGGCAAATATTTTCATAGAGTTGGAAAAAATATGATCGACCACAGTGGGAGTCGAACCCACGACCTTTTGATCCGAAGTCAAACGCGCTAATCCACTGCGCTATGCGGTCGCTTTGGATTTTATCTGCAATACGATTGATGTTAATGTCGCGTGAAAATATGGTCGGCGATTGGGTGATTAGGAATCTTACTTTCATTTTCATTTTCATTTTCATTTTCATCTTCTCCTTCTCCCCACTCCTTCTGCAATACAACCTGCTCCTCCTCACACGACCTCCCCTCCCCTCATCCCACGTCCCTTTAAACCCCCCATTTTCTCACCCTCCTCCCTCTCAACTATTCCCTATAAGAAGCACTACTGGATTCATTGAAGATTTCAATTTTTTGCGTTTTCTCCCCCACTCCCTTTGAATTTGGCTCTGCAGGTGAAAGGTCCAAAGGTATTGTTTACCAATTGGTTGTTCTTTGTGATATTTGAATGTGTGAGTTTAATTTTCTTTGTAATTGTCGTACTTACCTTTTTTTGTTGCTCCTTGTACTTTTATCAATTCCGTCATTTTCTGGGTCTGTTTGCTTCGATTCATTGAAAATTTCAGTTTTTTGTGATAGTGATTGGCTTCTCCCCACTCCATTTGAAGTTGGCTCTGCAGGTGAAAGGTCCAAAGGTATTGTTTACCAATTGATGACAAAATAAGCACAATTTGGCTCTTGATTATCTACTTACAGTTTCTTCCTGTTATCAGAGACACCGTTCAATTTCTAGTTTTCTCGCGATTGTCAAAGAAATCGAGAGGGGGCGAGCAGATTACACTCAGACCCGGTGGAGATTGTGTGGATCAACTGAATTTGTGGGATCGATTTCTCTCCATCTAGGATCTCCTTCACCTCCACGTCGATGGGTTGTGAGTGAAGAGAAACATCAACAGTTTTGGGCACATCGATTGTGGAGGTATTGTTCTGAGGTAATTAAAATTATTGTTGTAATTTTAATGTTTTTGTTTTGGGATTTTCTTTGTCGATTGTCCAGGTTTGTTATGCTCACAGTTATGATTTGTTTTTGGGTTAAATGTTAATTGTTGGACTAGTTCTGTTTCCAGTTGTCTACATATGATTCTTCGTTCTGATGTGGCTGTAATATGCTGTTTGGAGTTAATATCTCTTTCTGGACTAGCCGCTACTATGGTTTAATTAGCTCTCATTCCAAATATCGTTTTGATGGACTAAAGAGTTTAGCTTATTATCATCATCTTTAATTGTGGAGAATTGTTCATTCTAATATTTTGCAACAATTATCTAAATTGATTGTTCTATAGTTTTTGGTGTTTAAATTGCATTTTGAAAGATTATGTGGTTTTTGGTTGGGAATATACTGATTTTTTAAGATGGTCGAGATGTTGGTTAGAGGTTGTGGTTTTATTAGCAATGATTATTATAGATGGATGTTCTGATTTTATGTTTATATGAGTTATGGGTTGTTTCAGAAGCGAAGTATCATATTGGGATGCCATAAAATTGATATTCTAAACTCAAAACCAATGCTCTTTTATTATGAAACCTGAGTTGAGTTTTGATAGGTGTATTATACTCTTGCTAATGGATTGAAATAGCAAAATGGATTTATTGGATATGGACTGTTGCAATTGATAACAATCTGTCTCACGTCCCATGGCTTTAAAAACAGAAGTCCACATTATCATTCAACAGGAAATCGATTAGCAACAATCCATTTCGGTGGTTCTTTTTTATAGGACACCATGATGTTTTCACTTGCCTCTGTTTAATGTATTGTGGGTTAAAATTTGTTGGTTCTGGCTATATGATACTTTTATATTAAAGTATAAATCTGTTGCTTCTAGGGTTTTTGTGTGTTCAGGTTTTGGTGAATCTTGGGTTTTAAGTTGACATTTGGGTTTCTTAATTGTCATATGTGATTAGTGTATTGGGGTTTTAGTTGACACCACGTGTTGTGCATTTTTTTTTTTGCAAAACTCTCTACAAAATTCATTGGAAATAAATTAAAGAGGTACTTTATTTGCTTCTAGAATTAAGATTCAATGTATGGGTATGGCAACAATTCTACATATATTGTTTGTAGATTAACTAATAATTATTATTTTATTAATTACAAATTACTGATTTTTGCTGGAGATGTGATTTTGTAGTCTTTGAGGATTGCAGACAAAAAGTTTCTACAAACCAAGAAATGTCCGGTTATGTTCTTCTTTTACTTCAGGTTTACCCATTTTTTGTAATATCTCAACTCCAACTTTTGTATAATACTCTTTTCTAATCTAGGTTTCGAATGTTTTTTTTGTGATTGTTATTGTTTGTCTGGTTAACATCAATTGTAACAAATTTGAAGGTTTTAGCCATCATATGGTGTCTCAGGGAACAATCAACTTTCGAGTGCAAGTTTTTTAACAGATGCCTGGACAGACAACTTATACATATTTCTTCAAACTCTAGAAGAGTTGAGACACAAAGTCTGAGTAGAACACAGCTGCAGGTTTTCATTTGGAACAGATGTACTACATGGCAAATATGCCAAAATACTTAAATTTCATTTCTCTAGGCTGTTTTTAGAGAAGAAGAGATGCTTAGGAGAGACATTGAGGACCTTCAAAAAAGATACCAAGTATATTCAGCTTCCATAGTATTTTTTATTAAGTTTATCTTCTGTTTTGTATGTATTAATCATTCACCGGTCATCCATGAATCCATTGCATGTAGACCTCTTTTTACGACAGATAAGCGATTGAGGTTGCTCTTCAAAAATCAAGTGCACTCTATTATATTTATTCTTCAAGTTATTTACCTGACAAAATTTTGGGCATCAGAAGCTGATCTGCTAGCGGCAACTGTACGTGTTTAGAGTCAATTGATGCAAGGTATTTGTTTATTTGCAATGTTTTCATTTCTTAGTTCTTTCCATTTTCCGTATACAACTATTAGCTAATCTTATGTTCTTTCCATGATTTTTACGAGTTCAAGTCAATATATCTTTGAATAATGTTTCTTTAATCTATACATTTTCGCTTCTTTTCTTAACGTGTTTCATTATTTAAGTATTGAAGTAATATGAAACAGATACAACAATGAGTTCAAGGTTGTTAAAGTTTCCCGATTTTTCACATTGTGTAGTGACTTGTGAATTGCATTTAAGGTTTTTAGTATTTTTTTGCTGACAATTATATAAACCATTGACTCAGGCGAGTCACCCTTTATACATTGTATCTGCAAACCCTGCAAGTATCAGTAATCACAAGGCTTCATATTAACTATAATTTAGAAGTAGAAAAGTTGGATGCAGGAGCCTCATCCAACCACATTAGAATAACGAGAAAATAAGATTATTCACACTAGAAGTAAGCCTTACTAATAATGATATTGTTATACCTGTGATATGAGGTTGAATAATACTTGTGATATGAGGTTGAATAAGCAATCAAACAATTTTCATGTGTTGGTAAACCATGTCTTAAAACAGCAACCTGTATATGCACAACTTTAATCAGACATTTACATAGATTTGTTGGGGTTTCATCAAGTGAGCAGTAATTAAGTGGACATGGTTTTAGCACATAGTCATATTGGGGGACCCCAGAGAGCAATGGTAAGTTGTCGAAGCTTAGGTGGGGTAGCTACTTGGTGGTATTTAGTATTCAATTATCATGAATTGTGCGAGTAGTTTAGAATAAAAGTCTTTAGTGTTTTGTATTGTAGTTTATTATACGCTTACTTACCCGGTAAGAGGAAAAAGGTAACGATTGAGAGTCTTACTTGGTAAGTGACTCTTATTGGGAGATAACTATTTCATCTAAAAGTTGTTTTTTCAGGAGAAATTGACTCAAATAACTATTTCATCAATGAAACTTGATTTCTTAGTCATTTATCTCTTATTTTTATCCGCATGTCACTACTTATGCAATACATAGGTCTGCAATTCGTAGATGAAGCAAACAATCAAATCATATGTAAAATTTTATAGCTTTTGAAAGTTTATACTTTACATTAGAGACCTCAGTTAGCAGGTTCACGAGTGTAGTTGACAAACTCATAACAAGATAATTTTGTGATATCAACATGTCCTCCTTGAGGCATTAATAAAACGAAGACCCGATGATGGCAAATCCGGCTCTCACTTAAGCAAGCAAGGTGACGAAGGTCCTGCACATGGACGGACAATTCACAAGGCCAATATAGTTCATTGGATCTTTTACAGGAAGAAAAGAGTCGGCCATGGTAAAAAAGAGACCTTGGTTGGTTTATAGTTGTGTTGTTTTGTAATAGTTGAACACATTTTGAATCAAAGCCTTGGACTTTTAAACCAATGAATCGTATTAACTGAATTTGTTCTATCGTTTGATCTTAGATGTTCTCTTGGGTTTAAAGTTCCTTAGCTTTGATAATGCATTTGGAATATACCAATAACCTAGATACCGTCGGGACAAAGACATGTAGTTTCCAATAAAAATTTATCACCCGCCGCATCGCACGGGTATTATGACTAGTCATTAATAAATTTTGTTAGGATTTTGAATATCTAGAGGTCACGTTTACCCGAATTCCATTTAATGCTTATTATATTATATAGATTGATATATATATATATATATATATATATGCGGGTTCAAACGAGGAGCACCGTCTATGTACAAAATCACATGTGATTCACAGTACAAATCGCGGGACAAACCGCGCGCTTTGCATTTTTTTAATCACATATGATTTTGTTGTGAATCACATGTGATTTTGTACATGGACGGTGCTCCTCACGTTTCTCGTAAATTGTTACGCTTCTCGTTTGAACCTTTCTCTCTCTCTCTCTCTCTCTATATATATATATATATATATATAGAGAGAGAGAGAGAGAGAGAGAGATAGGGGGAATAATAAATTGTAAACCATCATTTTCGTGTAAACCGTGTAAACCCTCGATTTCATAGGGTTTTTTATGAATTTTTTTATGGAATTGTTTATTTTGATGAAATTGTTTCATATCATTCATTTCTTGATGATTTTTTTTTATGAAATTTGTAGTTTCATAGGTGAAAACGAAAATATATGAAACAGTTTCATAAAAATAAAAAAAAACCTATGAAACTACAAATTTCATAAAAAAATTCATCAAGAAATGAATGATATGAAACAGTTTCATCAAAATAAACAATTCCACAAAAAAAATTCATCAAAAAAACCTATGAAATCAACGGTTTACACGAAAATAATGGTTTACAATTTATTAGGACTATATATATATAGAGTAAACTCATCCTTGATGTTTAATAAAATATTTAAAAGTGGGACCTAAACTTTGATATAGTAAAAAAAATGCAATTTAGTTGATTAAAAATCCTACTTTTGTACCTCAAATACGACACTCTATCATTGAATTAAGATTAGATTTCAACACAAAGCAATTGAAACTATGAGGGTGTCATGTGTGAGTAGTCTTAGAAAATAAAGCTTAAGGCGGATCGATTCGTGAACGATTACCCATTTGTGAGAACACTAAGCGAGAGCAATGTTCAGATCAAATTGAAATAGTCTTAGAGAAAACTGCTTAAGTAGTGAGTTATTTTCAAGTCTTGTATAGGATCAGAACGTAATATGGAAAAAAAAGACAACAAAATCACTCACAGTGTGGTGGTAGAACACTCTTTCTCTAGCTAGGACTCATAGGTTCGAATCTTAGGTGTGTTATAGTGGATATATATTAATTTTCCAAAGTAATAAATACACCTTGGACTTGGGCCGTTGATGTCCTGGGCTCGGTTGATGCCCATGGCCATCGCCCTCGTCGCCATGCCTTGGGGCTGGCCCTGAACCCAACCCCATATTTGTTGGGAATCTGCTAGTGATGGCTTTTTTCAATGTATTTTTTCCGTCGGTGAAACATTTTTGTTTTGTCTTACAAACCAATCTCAACCATACATTTAGATAATCATTTTCTAAATTTACTCTCAACCGCATTTTATAACCGCCTCAATATTTGCAAATGAAACGCACTCTATATATTATGTATGTATAGGACAAGTTTAAATGAAAACCGAGTTTCAGTTGTGAACCGGGGGACAAAGGGGAGCATGCCACGTGTCCATACCTTCATGGATCGTTCATGTATTATTTATCATGAATAATACACGATTCATGATGAATAGTCTATGGATCACAAATTCGTGTATTATTCATTCTGAATTTTATACTATTCATTATGAATATTGAATAGTGCATGCACGTTCACCTTCGTTATTCAATTGAATATTCTCTCCCTCTCTCTCTATATATATATACATGTGATTTTATACTAATATCACATGTTATTCACGCGACTTTGACACGACCTGAAGTCGCGGGCCAGGTTGCTGACTCGCTGTTGTGTTGATCGTTTTCTCATATAAATCACATGTGATTTGGTTGTTTTCTTTGTTTTTTTTATTTTGATTGTATTCTCGTCTAATTCTCTGTTATATAAATAATATGTTATATTTACATATACCATATATAATATATAATAAAAACTAAAGTTGGTGGGGTGGGGTGGGGTGGGGTGGGTGGCCTGGGTGGTATGTGTCTTGATATGGTGTGAAATGAAGGGGGGGGGGGGGGGGAGAGACGTACATATAAGATTTGACTCCTACATTTATCAAGTAGGTAATAGATGACAAAAAACACACAGTGACTGTGTGTTATTCAGTTCATGAGTCAGCCATGGAGACAACTAGACAGCTTCTGAAATAAGCTATCAGATTCAGACATATATCTATCTTCCTTCTACATGCACCTTTCCCAAACTCTTCCAATCAATCCAATCATTCCATTATCTCACCTTCCAAATAACGACAAATTTATCGGCTCGATATGAACTTGGATCAGCGATAATCATACATTCGTATGATATCTGATTTTTAGGGGCTCTTTGGTTGGTTTTCCATTAAGTCTTGTATGAATAAAGTTGTATGTGTAGATTAATCTGTCTGTATAGATTGGAAACGTTTTTGTTTGGGAGGGTGTTTTCATAGATGGAAGGACCATGTTTTTTAATTGGGAGAGACTGGTTTGGACAAAACTTGGCTTTCTGCATAAAGCTCCCTCTTAAAAACTTAATAAATAAGTTACTTTCTGATATCATTAAGCCACTACCAAACAGTCATGTATAGCTGACTGAATAAGCTATGAGTCCCATTAAGCTCATTAAGCTGCTAACAAACAGGCCCTTAACCGACTGTAATCCTTTTTTTTCCACAGGAGTTGATGTTGGCAAAAATTTAGGTATAGTTTTAACTAAGCGTGTTCACAGAAAAAAATCAAGATATAAATCAGACTAATGATATCGTTTGTTCACGTATGCTTAGTCAACTTCAATTGATGTGGGGATGTGACGAGACGCATAAGGGTACAACGCGTGTCACACTGGGTAGCGTATGCTTGAAGAGGGGTATGTTTGTCGCAGATGTCACGGATGCCCGATGTCACGCATAAGGGTATGTTCTTATACGACATTTCTCAAAAGTGTTCAATAAAATAGTTAATATGATGTTTTAAAAAAACTTCTAAAAACCTTAAGACGTTCAAAAACATAAACTTATTACAATACTTTTAGATATAACGTTTTATTATGTGATCTTATAAACTTAAGTCATATAAAGTGGTATATTAGTACACTTAAAACATTGGCATCCTATAAACCCGATTTTATTCATTCAACACATGTGTAGCTTTTAATTAATTTATTTCATAAATATTTAATTTATGGTAATAGAAATAATGGGGAACTAGTTTACTACACTTGCTAATTTATACATGACATCATGGTAATAAAACACTTCTCATGATGCAACAAATATCTTTTATAATATTAAGAGTCTATTTGTTAACAATTTAATGAGTTTAAAAGGATATATAATTTACTTGATCAATTATATATAATTGTTTTGTAACAACCCGTTTCTGTCAAGTGCATAGTTTGGTGGCCAAAGTGGAAGAAATTGAAGTTTTATTCAAGGGGCTGTTTTGAAAATGTGGGAGCTATAAAAGGGACCAGATCCCTAGGGTTTCTAATCATTTGTTTTTGTGAGCGGCTGAATACTGGAAGAGAAGGAGCAGTGAAAGGAGGGCTGGGATTGCGATTTCTTGAGGAAGAGGCTCTACCAGGTAAGGAATCTTAATTCCCTATTACTCTCCATGTAATCTGATAGTTAGATAAATCGTATTCCAGACTGTATTCCATATTTTAGCTGGGTTTGTGGATAAGAACACTGTGGAGAGTTTTAGCTCTCGATTGGGATTGTAATCTCATGAAAATCCTTGGGCTAGGAATTTGTGTTGTCTAAGGAGTACAATAGAACGATTTGGGTAAGAGTGTTGTGTTAAAATCTCAGCTTACTGGACTCCCTAGGAAGAAATCGAGTATGGAAGCGGTTAAGGTTCGTCCCTGTTCGGGTACCGGGAGTCGGCATACCGGGAGTCGGCGGACCGGGAGTCGGTACCGGGAGTCGGCATACCGGGAGTCGGCATACCGGGAGTCGGCATACCGGGAGTCGGAATACCGGGAGTCGGCATACCGGGAGTCGGCGGACCGGGAGTCGGTATCGGGAGTCGGCATACCTGGAGTCGGCATACCTGGAGTCGGCAGACCGGGAGTCGGCAGACCGGGAGTCGGTACCGGGACTCATGGGTTGCTGGGACGAAGCTTGTTGGGCCAAAGAATATGTGGGCCGAGAGATGCTCCGGTGGACTTAGAATTTGCTAGGGCTTAGCATGTTTTTAAAAGAGATCCGTTATGAAATAATGATCCAAATTTATTTTAGAGACCGAGCAAGAGAGAGACTTATGATCATAATTGAGTGACATCTAATTAATTTATAATTATTAACTAGGTGTATGGACGGAACGAGATACGAGGTTAGAAAGGAGTTGCTATCAGGTGAGTTCCCTAAACCCTTTTTACGACGCGAAGTGATAAATGTTTCTTTTACTGAGTATGGTTTATCGAGCATGAAAAGTATGATTTGAATTGCATGATTTTCACGAATGATCTTATCTTAAACGAAAGAGGTGTTTAGCATGACATTATGAAAGATATGATTTATGAAAAGTATATTTTACATGTTTGCATGAACATATGTGTACACTATGTGGAGTCGGTCTGCACTGTGGGATCTAAGAGAGGTTCTCGGGGTCTTAGGACTCTTGGTTATGTATGATAGACCGGTAGGATGGAATTTGTTTTCATCCTATTCGGTAGAGGGGGATCCTCGGGGATTCCAAGTGGCGAGAAGGGAGTCTGCTGGGGCCCTGATCGCAATATGTTATGTGATCCACAACACAGTGCAGCACCATGTATGATGATATGTTACAGATTATTTATAAGTCTTTCAAATGTTTTCCAACTGTTTAAATATGTTGTTTTTGGAGGGAATTCACTAGACCTTTGGTCTAACCCTCGCTTTCAAAACTAAACCATTTTCAGGTAAGCGCGTAACAGGTCCTTCCAAATAAGAACTAGGGAAGGAGACAAAAGAGGCATGGAGCTTAGAGAGACTCCAGTTTTGGATATGGTAGTTCAGATAGTGCTCGGCTGTGGAATGTAGAAACTTCCGCTGTCAATTTTTGCCTAGTTTAGCTCATTGAAGTTTTAAAAGACAAGTTTATTTATGTAATTCGAATACCTATGTTATGTTATCGTTTGATTATGAAGTTGGGACGTTACAAATGGTATCAGAGCCATAGTTTAAGGGATTTAGGTGACCATTAGGGCCTAAACTTAAACTGTAAGATGAGGAACACAGCCGAGGCATAGGATTGACTCTAGGAACGATCACTATATGCGCTAGGGAATAAGGTGCCAAGGACAAACGTGTAAGGTAAGTTTGGGATTACACCTGGACAGTGTGATTACGAACTTACAGGTATGCGTGCGTGCTTAAACTTACCTTATGTAGCAAAGTTGTTGTGTCTCTTCTAGCAAAGGTTAATTGTTGTTTTCTTTCAGCATTAGTGAAATGGCTGGGAGAACCTTGAGGAGTAGGTCGGCACCTGCTGTGCCAAGGAATCAAGAGGACGAGGTACTAGAGAACGGACCGGTGGAGCCGACAAGGGCAATTGTTACCCGTGGAAGGGGAAGAGGTAGGGGTCGTGGAAGGGGTCGGGGAAGAACACCCCGCCGGGCCGCCACCCAAGTGGCCGGGGATGGGGGAGACCCGAACCTGAGAACGACTCGTACAACTAGAAGGACGAGAAGTGTGGAAGCCCCCGTTCATCAAGAAGACTCTCTTCAGGAGAGTTCAGCTTCTGCCAGGAGGGTAACACAACCAAGGGGACGGGGTCGAGGCCGCGAGTCTACTTTCGTCACCCGAGAGAACCTAGCTGCTGAACTGGGAAAAATTCAGGAGACCCTGCAAGCTCTCCTGACCAAGCAGAATGAGTCAGCCTCGGGAAGCAAAGACGCAAGCGAGAACAGTAGAGACTGGTATTGGGAGTCACTCAAAGGAAGTTTCTCTAGTGGTGAATGAGTTAGCAGCTAAAGGGTGCAGTTACAAGGCCTTTGCCTCATGCAAGCCCCCTACTTTTAAGGGCGAGTACGACCCTATCTTGGCGATGAAATGGGTGAAGGAAATGGAACTGGTCTTCGATACATGCAAATGTGCTGATGGGGATAGGGTAATGTTCGCCTTGTCCATGCTGAAATCTGATGCAGTTTACTGGTGGGAGGCTGAGACTGGGGGAAAGGGTTCGGCAATGGCAAAGGGAATGTTGTGGGAAGCGTTTGTGGACAGGTTCAAAGCTCAGTTCTGCCCGCTCACGGCAGTGAAAAGATTGGAAGAAGAATTCTTGGGGTTGGAACAGGGTAGTATGACAGTGCGAGAATATACTACAAAGTTCATCGAGAAATCTCGCTTCGCAGATCTTTATGTGCCAACAGAAGAACGCCGAGTGGAACGTTTCATTCACGGATTGAAGGGCAGCATCCGAGAACTAGTTCTGACAAGAAACCCCACTACTTTTCAAACGGCCATTAACACGGCCGAACTGATCGAAAAGGAGAAGGATCGTCAGACGACTGAGAAGGGCGGTGATAAACGTAAATGGGATGGGCCGAGTAATGATTCCAGAAAGGGGAAAGTGTTCCGACCAGAAAATCGTGCTAGTAAGGGTCCAACCAGCAGACCGTGTAGTAAGTGTAACAGAGTACACCGGGGAGAGTGCATGGCAGGTTCAAACTCATGCTACCGGTGTGGGGTGCCCGGTCATATGTCAAGGGATTGTCCCAAGGGAAAGACATGTCATCAGTGTGGGGCGATGGGTCACGTACGGTACGACTGTCCACAGTTGAAGAGGGATGGGTCAGCTCAGTACGGGAGCCGTCAAGGGGGAAGAAGCAGTGATATGGGGGCAGAACCGGCGCGTCCGAAGGGTCGTGCGTTCCGCATGACTGCGGAAGAGGCGGAGGAAATTTCAGATGTGGTGGCAGGTACGTTTCTAGTGAACTCTCTATGTGCCAAGGTGTTATTTGATTCCGGAGCAAATCGCTCCTTTGTATCGCATGCTTTTATGAAACGTTTGGGGGTGAGGCCTAGACGCTTGGAGAGAGCACTAGAGGTAGAAACCGCAAATGACAATTGGGTGTCTGTTAAGGAGGTAGTAGAGGATTGTGTCATAGATATAGAAGGGAGGTTAGTGTCAATGAGATTGTATCCCATGGCAATGGGAGAGTTCGACATAGTGTTGGGAATGGACTGGTTAGCAGCAAACGAAGCGACTATCGTTTGTAACAAGAAATTGATCAGGGTTCGGTTACCTGATGGGGATACCGTAGTGATTTATGGGAATCGCCGTAATAGAACTACTAGTCTTATCTCCATGTTTAGGACTACTAAAAGTTTGAGGAAGGGGTGTCAAGGGTTCTTGGCGTACGTGTTGGACGTCAAGAAGGAGAAGCGTGGGATGGGTGATTGATAATGTCGATTTTCGACATTATTTTGAATCTCAAACTAGGTGGTTTACGCATGTCTTCAAGTGAAATACGAGTATTTCATGGGTTTTTATTGAGAAAGTATAGGTACAAGCATTTGTGTCCAAAAAAAGCAGCAAAGTTGAGTTCCAGAGCTGAAAACGAGAGAAATCGCGAAACAGAATCTGGCGCCAGTGCTGGCGCCAGCCAACCCGCGCCACCATCCGCGCCAAAAACCCAAACAGAAGTTGGCGCCAGTCATGGCGCCAGTCCATCCGCGCCGGCGCTGGCCCCGACGCCCAGTTTTATAAAACTTATTCTGCAGCTAGGGTTTCGATACGCAAGACACACACGACGGCCAGAGCAGTTTAGGGGGCGATTTTGGGAGACTTTTTACACCTTTTGGAGTCACGTTAGAGGATCAATCGGAGCCACGTTCAACACGCGAAGTGGATACGAGCCGAAAGAAGGGAGTTCGTCTTTATATTCATCAGTACATCACACCATTCACCACGATCACTTTTGCCATGTTTTCATTCATAGTTGTTTTCTCTTCTTTTGTGTTTAAATCCCCCAACATCATGAACTAATCTTTAGATGTTGGGGGTTGGAATGAATTAGATTTGAACATATAGATGAATGACGAATGACTCTTATCAGTTTTCTTCAATTAATGAAGTATGTAATTTTGTGTTTAATGCTTGTGTGAATTTGGCCAATTTACATTTGATCCGTTGTTAGTAATTAAGTTCGAGAGAATTAATTATTACTTAGAATTAGGAATTGCATGCCTAAGACGATAAACCGGTGATAGAGATATACCGAGTGAGTCTCAGCCCTTAATTGAACCGTTAGGTCGAGATCGAGAGACAACACTTAACCGTTTAACATAATTTTGGTGCGTAATGTGTTTTGAATGTCATAAGTGAGATCGAAAGATAAACTTGTGCTTTTTAAGATAAAACCTGTTGTGCTTGAGAAAGAACAACGGTGGCTTTTACAAAATTGGGTTCGTTATAAGAGAATAACTGGTAATTGTTTGAGTCCGATGTCTGTATGTGAGAATTTAAGGATTTCCAACCCTCAACTGTTTTCTCTATCGGAAGTGTCCAAAGCTGTTTACTGTCTTGTTTTTGATTTGTCTTCTTGCAATTAGTTAGTTAAAACCAGCCATCTCTAAATTTCCAATCGTTCAGTTAATAGTCTTTACAGTCATTGCGGTACTTAACACCAAGTTCCTGTGGATTCGATACTCGTACTTACGTACGTATTACTTGAGACGACACCGTACACTTGCGGCTAGTTAAAGAGGGTGTAAACCCACCTATCAAGTTTTTGGCGCCGTTGCCGGGGAACTTGTTTTGTGTTGATATCACTACCAGCTGTAGGGATTATTACATTGAGCATTTTTATTTTTCTTTATTTTATTTTTGCAATTTTTTTATTTCATTTTTCGTATTCTAGATTTTGACCCAAGTTTCTTGTTACTTTATTGCTGCAAGTTCTGATTGGTGTTTACTTTCTGCTGCAGATTGCTTCTAGTTTATGCTAAGAAGGAGCTCCTCTGGTGAACTCGAACAGTTTGATCCTGAAATCGAAAGGACTGCAAGGAGATTAAGGAGGCAAGCCAGACTCAGACGTCAGCAAGAAATGGAGGGTCTCGACAACGTTAATAACAACAATGACAACATCAATGTTGGGGAAGATTGGGAAGAAGGGTTCGCCATGGGTAACGGGGAACCAGTTCCAAACGTGAATGCGAACAACCCCAACAACCAGAATCATAATGCTAATCCTGGTCGCAACAACGTTAACAACAACAATGTTAACAACAATGGTGTTAACAACAATGTGAATCTTCCGCCACCACCACGACAGAGAGTGCCTATGCGGAATTTTGCTAATCCAAACATGGGGGCCGTCCAGAGAGGACCTTATGTTCCTCCAATTGCAGCAAACAATTTTGAAATCAAGACTGGCACTATCCAATTGGTGCAAGCAAATATGTTTGGAGGAGCAGCATCTGAAGACCCGCACAGCCATCTGAGAACTTTTGAAAAGATTTGCAACACTTTCAAGGTGAATGGGGTTGACCCAGGTTCGATCAAACTCCGACTCTTTCCGTTTTCATTGAGGGGTCGAGCAGCTGAATGGGAAGAGAGTCTACCAAATGGGCAGATTCGTACATGGAATGATATGGTGATGGCCTTCTTAAACAAATTCTTTCCACCGGGGCGAACAGCCCAATTGCTGTCAGATATCACTCATTTTGGCCAATGGGATCAAGAGTCCTTTTATGAGGCTTGGGAACGATACAAGGGTATGCTAAAGAAGTGCCCTCATCATGGTCTACAAGAATGGATGGTCATCCAAACATTCTATCAAGGGTTGCATCCACATCATAAAAATGACCTCACTTCCGCTGCTGGTGGTGCACTGATGAATATGTCGTATGAAGACGCGTATGAGTTGATTGAGAATCTTGCGGAACATAGTTATGCCATTCCTCGGTCAGCCACTAGGAAGGTGGCAAGTCTGCAAGAAAGTGATGAAATGAAGGTTATCAAGGCACAATTGGCAGCTATCACGAATCAGCTGAAAGGGACAACGATTCAGCCAACTCTCCAAGGGGATATGGGCTGTCAAGAGTCATTTGGTTCACCTCAAGAGTTTCCTCCGCCGGAGCAAGTGCAATTTCTTCAAAACCGCAATAACCGGCCGAGGAACGACCCGTTCTCAAATACTTATAATGAAGGGTGGAAACGACATCCCAATTTCTCATGGAGCTAGCCTCAAAATGTTCAAAAAGAGCCCATGTTTCAGCAACAACAAAATCAGTACGGTAACACTTCTAACTCTTCTACTCAATCTTCTAATGTTTATCGTCCTCCAGGTTACAATCAAAGGAGGCAAGAAGAATCACAAGGAGGGGAGAAAAAGTCCGGATTAGAAGAGATGCTAATGAAGTTTGTGTCAAAGATGGACAATGCGGTTGGAGAGTTGACATCATCTGTTGGTACATTGTCAAGTTCAGTCGGAATGATAAGAGCTGCGACAGAGCAGAACACCGCATCAATTCGAATTCTTGAGGGACAAATGGGACAGATGGCAGAGGCGTTAGCTGTTCGGAGTCAAGGCACGTTTCCGAGTCAGACTGAAACGAAGAACCGGGAACAATGTAATGCCATTTATCTTAGAAGTGGCAAGGAGCTGAATGGAGAGCCAATACGAGAGCCCACATCAAAAGGAACCGATCCTAAAGAGAAAGAGGTCGAGATCATAGAAGTGACTGAGCTAGAAGCCGATGAGGTTGTGATTGAAGAGAACAAGAAAAGTGAAGAGAAAAAGCCGGTAGTCAAACCGTTTGTACCACCACTACCATTCCCTAATCGAGTGAAGGCACACAATGATGAGGAACAATTCAAGAAGTTCCTCGACATATTCAAGAAGCTTCACATCAATATCCCTTTCGCGGAGGCACTCGCCCAAATACCGACATACCTCAAGTTCATGAAGGAGATCTTATCAAAGAAGAGGGCAGTCGATCACCAATCGACCATTGCACTTACTGAAGAGTGCAGTGCAATCATCCGGAACAAGCTTCCGCCGAAGCTTAAGGATCCAGGGAGTTTTTCAATCCCTATTCAAATTGGTGATATTCGTTTTAATAAAGTGTTGTGTGATTTAGGGGCGAGTATTAACTTAATGCCTCTATCTATTTTCAGGAAGCTCGGATTGGGGGAAGTGAAGCCGACGTACATGACGCTCAAGCTGGCGGATCGATCCATAGTGTACCCATATGGAGTGGTAGAGGACATGCTCATCAAAGTGGGAAAGTTTTACTTTTCGGTGGATTTCGTGGTGATGGACATCGACGAAGATATAGAAGTCCCGCTGATACTGGGAAGATCCTTCTTAGCCACCAGCCGAGCACTGATAGATGTGGAGGAAGGAGAGGTGACCTTACGAGTTGGTGATGAAAAGGCGATATTCAAGATGTTTGAGAGTGGGAAGCACAAAGACGGAGTTGGTCATGGCAAGCAAGAGGTGGAAGAATCCGCGAAGAATCGCAAGTGTGGGCGAATCAATTCCGCGGATACCGAACCAAGCTGAGAGCCACACAGTCGTGCCACGACTTTAAATACGGCGCTGGGTGGGAGGCAACCCACCGAGGTGTGCATTTTCTTTATTTTTCTGCATTTGGTGTGTCTTTTTGAAAAAAAAAATGTTTTCTTTGCTTTCCTTTTCCTTTTGTTTTTGTTCTTGCATCCCCTTCTCCGTCATCTCCGATATCTTCCAACTGGGCGTTCCGATCTTTCAAGAGAATCTCTCCGGGCAAACAGGTATGTTCTAATTCATTATGTTAATGAGTGGTGTACGATGTTTATTTCAGTATTAGTTAAACGAGATGCAACAAACCTAAGTTTCACTTAGGTTTGGGGTGCCTCACTTTTTAAACATCTACACACTCACTTTTATCCCGGTGCAAACCTCGGTTTCACCGAGGTTTGGGGTTGCCCATGTTTTTGAAAATGCTAGATTAGCTCTTTGTGCTTCATGTCATGTTATGCCTTACCTGTTTGATACCTGTAATAACCGCACAACGATACTTGTCTTAGTATCGCCTACGCCGATACTTGCACATTGGCGACAATGTGTGGGTAAGGTTTGGGGTTGCCCAATCGGGCCCACGTTTATGCACGTAGATTTCCCGCACCTCTGCATGCTTAGATTACTTTAGCCCAAATTTTTGTTTTGAATGATCAAGACCGACCATTGTGGGAAGAATCTTGTGATAGTGACGTGACCATTAGGGAAGGACTGGGAAAGGACATGACTAGGGACATTAGTGGAGACCGCCCTATAGTGAGGCTTGAGCCTAAAAGACATTATTCATGTCGAGGGATTCATATACGAAAATCATATACACTTTTTCGAGTTCCTTGTCGTGAATATAGACTGATCTCGCTATATTATTGCATTGAGTAGCAAAGACGACCATCGGAATATTAGGTAAGGGTGTAGTAGACTATATCGTGTGGACCTTAAGAGATGATTCCAGGCATTGTGTGTTTGTTTAACCCTGTTTTTAGCTTTCGTACCCTTTCACCCATTTGTGTGTAACCATAGCCCTTTGTAGCCATACACTCACCTTTTCATTTCAGACCCACCTTTAAACCCAAGCCAAAAGCCTTAGCCAACCATATTCGAAAGTGTGTCAATCTAAGCGGTAATGAACAATGAGAAGATAGAGCGGAAAAGAAAATAGTGTAGGCCAGTCAGTGAGAATGAATTGGGTCAATGTAACCCAATAAATGGAAAAGAGGGCCAATGATGCCCCAATAAAAAAAATGTGGACCAAGGAAGTCCCAACTGAAGAAAAAAATGTATAGAGAAAATGCAAAAAGAAAAAAAATACAGTTATTAGTGATAGCGTCCATAGTAGCAGAAAATAAGAGAGTCAAAGCGACTCCAATAGTGACAAAGAAGGCCAAATAATAGAGCGGAAAGCTATAGAGTTCATAACAACTAACGGCTGACACGCCGAGGATTTTTGCCCTTTTACCCTTCGTTTCTAAGCCATAACCCTAGCCCCGTTACAACCCTCGTAAAGACCGGGATGATCTTTTGGAAAATGTGATTAGAGTCTACGACTGCCTTTACCAATATTCCATGTCTTGCTGCTTGATTCCTTTCTGAGATCAACTTTTTGAACATTTGTGCGTCTTTCAATAGAGTTGTCATGTAATTATTGCGTATTCTTGTACATAAACTCTTTAGACATGACAACATGTGCGATAACCTAGGTTCGAGCGAATTGAGCGAATCCCGTGAGGTAGGGTCGAGGCGAAATGTTTTCCTTAGTATGTCCGGACCTAGAACAACCTTAATGGAAGCAAAGCAGTCACGAGTTCAACTTACAATGGAAGGTCATAAATC
Organism: Saussurea involucrata; assembly: GCA_033807775.1. Taxonomy (NCBI): domain Eukaryota; kingdom Viridiplantae; phylum Streptophyta; class Magnoliopsida; order Asterales; family Asteraceae; genus Saussurea; species Saussurea involucrata. Next base: position 3,105,246 of record CM066319.1, read on the forward strand.
AAACGAAATAGGAATGAGGCGAGAATGAGATAGGCATTCATGGGTATGGGAAGTCACCAGTGCATCACGTGGTACCAATTGGGAGTGTGCAGTTATTACGTTTCTCTAATATGTGCTTTTATTCTATTTTATCGCTATTTTGCTTGAGGACAAGCAACGCTCGGTTTGGGGTTGTTGATAATGTCGATTTTCGACATTATTTTGAATCTCAAACTAGGTGGTTTACGCATGTCTTCAAGTGAAATACGAGTATTTCATGGGTTTTTATTGAGAAAGTATAGGTACAAGCATCTGTGTCCAAAAAAAGCAGCAAAGTTGAGTTCCAGAGCTGAAAACGAGAGAAATCGAGAAATCGCGAAACAGAATCTGGCGCCAGCCAACCCGCGCCACCATCCGCGCCAAAAACCCAAACAGAAGTTGGCGCCAGTCATGGCGCCAGTCCATCCGCGCCGGCGCTGGCCCCGACGCCCAGTTTTATAAAACTTATTCTGCAGCTAGGGTTTCGATACGCAAGACACACGACGGCCAGAGCAGTTTAGGGGGCGATTTTGGGAGACTTTTTACACCTTTTGGAGTCACGTTAGAGGATCAATCGGAGCCACGTTCAACACGCGAAGTGGATACGAGCCGAAAGAAGGGAGTTCGTCTTTATATTCATCAGTACATCACACCATTCACCACGATCACTTTTGCCATGTTTTCATTCATAGTTGTTTTCTCTTCTTTTGTGTTTGAATCCCCCAACATCATGAACTAATCTTTAGATATTGGGGGTTGGAATGAATTAGATTTGAACATATAGATGAATGACGAATGACTCTTATCAGTTTTCTTCAATTAATGAAGTATGTAATTTTGTGTTTAATGCTTGTGTGAATTTGGCCAATTTACATTTGATCCGTTGTTAGTAATTAAGTTCGAGAGAATTAATTATTACTTAGAATTAGGAATTGCATGCCTAAGACGATAAACCGGTGATAGAGATATACCGAGTGAGTCTCAGCCCTTAATTGAACCGTTAGGTCGAGATCGAGAGACAACACTTAACCGTTTAACATAATTTTGGTGCGTAATGTGTTTTGAATGTCATAAGTGAGATCGAAAGATAAACTTGTGCTTTTTAAGATAAAACCTGTTGTGCTTGAGAAAGAACAACGGTGGCTTTTACAAAATTGGGTTCGTTATAAGAGAATAACTGGTAATTGTTTGAGTCCGATGTCTGTATGTGAGAATTTAAGGATTTCCAACCCTCAACTGTTTTCTCTATCGGAAGTGTCCAAAGCTGTTTACTGTCTTGTTTTTGATTTGTCTTCTTGCAATTAGTTAGTTAAAACCAGCCATCTCTAAATTTCCAATCGTTCAGTTAATAGTCTTTACAGTCATTGCGGTACTTAACACCAAGTTCCTGTGGATTCGATACTCGTACTTACGTACGTATTACTTGAGACGACACCGTACACTTGCGGCTAGTTAAGGAGGGTGTAAACCCACCTATCAGTGATGTGCGGGTGGTAAATGAGTATCCGGAAGTATTTCCGAACGACTTGACGAGCCTACCTCCGGATCGTCAGATCGAGTTCAGAATTGATTTAATGCCCGGAGCTGCACCTATTGCCCGCGCACCGTATAGATTGGCGCCGTCTGAGATGAAGGAAATGATGACTCAATTACAGGAGTTGTTAGATAAGGGATTTGTTAGACCGAGTACGTCTCCGTGGGGAGCCCCTGTGCTATTCGTGAAGAAGAAGGACGGTACTATGCGAATGTGCATAGACTACCGAGAACTCAACAAAGTCACGATCAAGAACAAGTACCCGATACCTAGGATTGATGACCTGTTCGATCAGTTGCAAGGAGCCAATTACTTTTCCAAGATAGACTTGAGGTCAGGTTATCATCAGCTCAAGGTACGGGAGGAGGATGTGCCGAAGACTGCCTTTAGAACCAGGTATGGACACTACGAATTCTTGGTGATGCCGTTCGGATTAACCAACGCCCCGGCAGCGTTCATGGATTTGATGAATAGGGTATGCCAACCCTATTTAGATCAGTTCGTGATAGTGTTCATAGATGATATCCTGATATTCTCAAAGTCGGAAGCGGAGCACGCTAGCCACCTTCGTACAATTCTCGAGCTATTGAAGCAAGAGAAGTTGTATGTGAAGTTTTCCAAGTGCGAGTTCTGGCTGAGGGAAGTGCAGTTCCTCGGGCACGTGGTGTCTGAGAAGGGGATCATGGTCGATCCAGCTAAGATTGAAGCCATCCGAGATTGGGAGCAACCTAAGAATCCGTCAGAAGTTCGAAGCTTCCTCGGGCTGGCGGGGTACTACCGGAAGTTTATCAAGGACTTTTCGCGTATTGCCACGCCACTGACCTCTTTAACGAAGAAGAATGTCAAGTTCGTCTGGTTAGAGAAACAAGAAGAGGCGTTTCAGAAATTGAAGGATATGCTGAGTAGCCCTCCGGTTTTGTCATTACCGGACGGTTCGGGCGATTTCGTGGTTTTAAGTGACGCGTCCAAGCTCGGCTTGGGATGCGTACTCATGCAATGAGGTAAGGTGATCGCTTATGCCTCCCGACAGTTAAAGGATCACGAGACTCGTTATCCTACGCATGATTTAGAATTGGCGGCGGTGGTTTTTGCCCTGAAGATTTGGCGACATTACCTGTATGGGACGAAGTGCCAGATCTTCACGGACCACAAGAGTTTATGTCATCTCTTTGATCAGAAAGAGTTGAATATGCGCCAAAGGAGATGGATTGAATTGTTGACCGACTACGACTGTAAGATCGAATACCATCCGGGGAAGGCAAACGTGGTGGCGGACGCTTTGAGCCATAAGGAACGAGGTGAAACCCCCAGGATTGTGGCTATGAGGGCCGAGGTCACGTTCAATCTGTTAACCGAAATAAAGAAATAGCAGGTTGAAGCGCTCGAAACCGAAAATCTTAAGAAGGAGAGGATGTTAGGACAAGCGTCCATGTTAGAGGAAGATAGTCGAGGGGTGAAATGTCTGAATGGGAGGATCTGGGTTCCGAAACTCGAAGAGCTCCGAAAGCTGATTCTTGAAGAAGCTCACAAGTCGAAGTACTCGATCCACCCCAGAACTAATAAGATGTACGGAGACCTGCGACGAGACTACTGGTGGCCCGGACTGAAGAAAGACGTGGCCCATCTAGTAGAGACCTGCATGACGTGTTCGCGTGTGAAGATTGAACATCAAAGACCGTTCGGGAAGCTTCAGTCGTTAGAGATACCAATGTGGAAATGGGACCTGATCACGATGGATTTCGTGACCCATTTGCCTAGAACTCCAAAAGGTTTTGACGCTATATGGGTAATTGTGGATCGTCTCACCAAGTCGGCACACTTCCTACCCATACGAGAGTCTTACTCGTTGGAGCGGTTAGCAAGGTTGTACATCGACGAGATCGTAACCCGTCATGGTGTACCCTCGTCGATTGTATCTGACCGAGATAACAGGTTTACCTCCACGTTTTGGAGGAGCTTTCAGAGAGAAATGGGATCACAGATCAAGATGAGTACCGCTTATCACCCTCAGACCGACGGTCAGAGTGAGAGGACGATCCAAACGTTGGAAGACATGTTAAGAGCTTGTGCCTTAGATTTCCAAGGCTCTTGGGAAAGGCATCTACCTTTGATCGAGTTCGCTTATAATAATAGCTATCACTCGAGCATCAAGGCAGCACCGTTTGAGGCGCTTTACGGTAGAAAATGTCGGACACCGTTGTGTTGGAACGAAGTCGGAGAGAGACAGTTAGCGGGGCTTGAAATTGTACAACTGACTTCGGATAAGATAGTTCAAGTACGGGAAAGACTGAAGGTCGCCCGCGACCGACAGAAGAGTTATGCGGATAGGAGGCGGAAAGATATTGAATTTCAAGTCGGAGATCATGTCCTGTTAAAGGTATCTCCTTGGAAAGGAGTGGTACGATTTGGAAAACGTGGGAAGCTAAGCCCACGTTACATCGGACCGTTCGAGATTACGGAACGGGTTGGAGAAGTGGCTTATAGGTTGGACCTACCGGAAGAATTAAGTAGTATTCATAATGCGTTCCATGTGTCTAAGGAAATGTCTAGCCGACGCGACTAAAGTTGTGCCGTTGAATGACATTCAAATGGACGAGAAATTGAACTTCGTAGAGGAACCTGAAGCAATCACGGATGTTAAGGTAAGGAAGTCGCGGAACAAGGAAACCAGGCTGGTCAAGGTGCAATGGCGTCATCACAAGGGCTCGGAGGCTACGTGGGAATTAGAATCGGCTATGATGGCGAGGTACCCGCATCTCTTCCAATGAGGAATTCCGGGGACGGAATTCTTTTAAGGAGGGAGTGTTGTAACAACCCGTTTCTGTCAAGTGCATAGTTTGGTGGCCAAAGTGGAAGAAATGGAAGTTTTATTCAAGGGGCTGTTTTGAAAATGTGGGAGCTATAAAAGGGACCAGATCCCTAGGGTTTCTAATCATTTGTTTTTGTGAGCGGCTGAATACTGGAAGAGAAGGAGCAGTGAAAGGAGGGCTAGGATTGCGATTTCTTGAGGAAGAGGCTCTACCAGGTAAGGAATCTTAATTCCCTATTACTCTCCATGTAATCTGATAGTTAGATAAATCGTATTCCAGACTGTATTCCATATTTTAGCTGGGTTTGTGGATAAGAACATTGTGGAGAGTTTTAGCTCTCGATTGGGATTGTAATCTAATGAAAATCCTTGGGCTAGGAATTTGTGTTGTCTAAGGAGTACAATAGAACGATTTGGGTAAGAGTGTTGTGTTAAAATCTCAGCTTACTGGACTCCCTAGGAAGAAATCGAGTATGGAAGCGGTTAAGGTTCGTCCGTGTTCGGGTACCGGGAGTCGGTATACCGGGATTTGGCATACCGGGAGTCGGCGGACCGGGAGTCGGCATACCGGGAGTCGGCATACCAGGAGTCGGCATACCGGGAGTCGGCGGACCGGGAGTCGGTACCGGGAGTCGGCATACCGGGAGTCGGCATACCGGGAGTCGGCATAACGGGAGTCGGCGGACCAGGAGTCGGTACCGGGAGTCGGCATACCGGGAGTCGGCATACCGGGAGTCGGTACCGGGACTCATGGGTTGCTGGGACGAAGCTTGTTGGGCCAAAGAATATGTGGGCCGAGAGATGCTCCGGTGGACTTAGAATTTGCTAGGGCTTAGCATGCTTTTAAAAGAGATCCGTTATGAAGTAATGATCCAAATTTATTTTAGAGACCGAGCAAGAGAGAGACTTATGATCATAATTGAGTGGCATCTAATTAATTTATAATTATTAACTAGGTGTACGGACGGAACGAGATACGAGGTTAGAAAGGAGTTGCTATCAGGTGAGTTCCCTAAACCCTTTTTACGACGCGAAGTGATAAATGTTTCTTTTACTGAGTATGGTTTATCGAGCATGAAAAGTATGATTTGAATTGCATGATTTTCACGAATGATCTTATCTTAAACGAAAGAGGTGTTTAGCATGACATTATGAAAGATATGATTTATGAAAAGTATATTTTACATGTTTGCATGAACATATGTGTACACTATGTGGAGTCGGTCTGCACTGTGGGATCTAAGAGAGGTTCTCGGGGTCTTAGGACTCTTGGTTATGTATGATAGACCGGTAGGATGGAATTTGTTTTCATCCTATTCGGTAGAGGGGGATCCGCGGGGATTCCATGTGGCGAGAAGGGAGTCTGCTGGGGCCCTGATCGCAATATGTTATGTGATCCACAACACAGTGCAGCACCATGTATGATGATATGTTACAGATTATTTATAAGTCTTTCAAATGTTTTCCAACTGTTTAAATATGTTGTTTTTGGAGGGAATTCACTAGACCTTTGGTCTAACCCTCGCTTTCAAAACTAAACCATTTTCAGGTAAGCGCGTAACAGGTCCTTCCAAATAAGAACTAGGGAAGGAGACAAAAGAGGCATGGAGCTTAGAGAGACTCCAGTTTTGGATATGGTAGTTCAGATAGTGCTCGGCTGTGGAATGTAGAGACTTCCGCTGTCAATTTTTGCCTAGTTTAGCTCATTGAAGTTTTAAAAGACAAGTTTATTTATGTAATTCGAATACCTATGTTATGTTATCGTTTGATTATGAAGTTGGGATGTTACATGTTTGATACTGGTTTATTCAATACGTTTTTAGGAATTGCTTTATTTAGGCCGTGCGTACCGCTCTCGGGTACCACGGCGGGTTCATCCTGGCGGGTAGGGCGGGTAGGCGGTACGGGGGTTTAGGGTTCACATCGGGTACGGGGTAGCGGGTAGGATTGGGTTCGGGAACCCGACTAAACCCGGCCAAATTTTTTTTTTTTTAAATATTACCGTTTACCAACGGCTACTTTCTTTCTTTTTTTTTATTTTTTTTTCAAATTATACACACTATATATATTAACCTCTACCACCTTCATTTTTTCACACTAAAAAACTCTATACTTTCTTCCATTATTTCTTCTATTTTTTCATCACTTTATTTTTTAGACAATATGGATTCGCCACAACCCACTTCATCGACCGCATCATCATCATCCATAGACACCGACGAGTACTTTGAGCAGCAAAGGGAAATTTTTATAGGGTTGGTTCGAGAAGCTGCAAAATTAATTTATGGTAGCATCGCCTCATCGTCTAGAATGTTATGAATTTTTGTTTTGTTACAAGATATTTAATAGTTTAATATTTTATATAATAATTTTCATAAAACTTTTAAAAAAAAGTAATGGAATTATGTGTTTATTATATTGACAGAAATTAATAGGGTGTCTAACTTTCTCTTAGGCCATGAGTACCCGTACCCAATGAACCCACTTGCCACCTCAGCGCCACATCAGCTTTTCTCTTTCCTACCCTCCTTACCCAAAAGTGGAGTACCAGTAACCAATGAACTCACTTGCCACCTCATCTTTTTTAATTCTTTTATTTATACATTTAATTATTTAACAAAATAAAAATATTTATATATTTTTTAATAAATAAAAATAAGATAAATAATAAAAATAAAAATTCATATCATTCATTAAAAAATTAAAAATTACAAAATACAAAACACTAAAAAAATAAAAATTACAAAATACAAAATTACCTAAAATTATGATATTTTCTAATTTTCTCTTTTCTCGCTAAAATAGCCCTCAAAACGTCTCCCGAAAGGTGATCATGCGGGGATATGAAAAACTCGAAGTCTTGTTGGTATCGTTTTTCTCGTTCGAGTTCCAACTTTTCTCGTTCAAGTTCAAGTTTTTTTCATTTTGTACTCCATTGTACCCTCAATCTGCTCATTGAACGAGCTTATGCTCGTCAACAACTGAGTAACACTTTCGTCCGGATTCGACCCGGTCGTATTACTCGTTGATGTTTTTTTTGCCTTATTTCTCCCGCTGGGTCGTTGAAGTTGCTCGACCTCGTCGACCCGAACATCTTCATCGTCATCATCGGAAGGTTTTGTACGTTTTGAACCCCGGGATGAATTTGTCGACATCGTTGGAACCGGTGACCATTTTGGACATTTTGAGGACATCCCAAGCTTGTTCATGAGTGAAAGCAACCTCAAAATCCCCTTGGTACCGGTGGTGTGTCATTCGTAAAATGTCGGCTTCACTCATTCCGCTTGATCTATTATTGACTAAGTTGTTGTAGATGCCGGCAAAAAACGTAATTTTCTTGTTGAGGTCTTTGAACTTGGTGTTCAGTTGATGAAATGATCTATAATCTTGGCGACCCATAGAATTATAGAACACCTTCGAGATTCGGTTCAAAAAACTGTCTACATTTATATAAATTCAAGTATAAGAATAATAACAATAATATTAATAATAATAATAATAATATTACCACCGGTTTGTGCGTTTCCGACAACGGGGTCCTCTGAAACATCAACCCACGCCGACACTAACGCCACTTCCTCCTCTTTAGTCCACACCTGTCGTTTTTGCCTTGTTTCAAATTTTTTCTTTTTTCCTTTTTGCGTTGGTGTCGGGTTTGATGGTTCCGGGATTGATTGTTGTGTGGAGATCGATTGTGGTGTGTGCGGTTGTTGGGTTTCAGGAACAAAGTCGTCGGCGAGATCGATTGCGGGTTGAGGAAGTTCGTAATTGGCGGGAGTAAAACCTTGTTGAATCAAACCAGGATATGTAAATTGATACGGGTGTTGCGGAAATTGTTGGAAACCAACGTTTGGGGGAGGTTGCGGAAATTGTTGGAAACCGACGTTTGGGGGCGGTTGCAGAATATAACCTTGTTGAAAAAACGGTTGGAAGCCAAGCTCCGGGTCTTGTTGCGGTGTATCCGATCGGTTACGACGGGATGTAGGTGTGGTGTTTGGATTCATGATGAAAATTGAGAGAAATGGAAGAATGTATTGAATTTGAGAGAAATGGAAGAAAGTATGTTTTGGTGTGAAAAAATAAGATGGTATAGGTTAATATATATAGTGTGATTAATTTGAAAAAAAAAATTAAAAAAAAATAATTTTGTAAAATAGCCGTTTACCAACGGAATTGTTTCAAAATAAATAAAAACAATTTAAATAGGCAACGGGTTGATCGGGTTGGTGAACCCGGTACCCGAACCCGATTGGTACCCGATCACCCCCCTTAGCGGTGCCCGATGAAACCCGCTGGCCATTTGATGAGCCTGATCCCTTACCCGATCACCGCTACAGATGGTCTTAATAATTTGTTATAAATACATTTTATATAATTATATATTTATTTATTATACAATTTTCAATTTTATTATATATTTTTTCTGTGGCTGATAACTTTTTTCCTGCGTACGATAAAAATTTATAAAACTGATTTAGCAGCCCATCGAGAGATATTTGTACAAATAAGAAGGGGGTCACCCACAAGATATGATAACTTTCTCTCTCTCTCTCTCTCTCTCTCTCACACACACACACATAGTATATATACATATATATATATATATATCATGTTTATCACGTTAATCTCAACTTCTTATACGATCATTTGCATATATATATAGAGAGAGAGAAAAAAAAAGGTTCAAACGAGAACGCTAACTATTTACGAGAAGCACGAGAACGGCCGTCCATATACAAAATCACATGTGATTCACATACAAAATCATATGTGATTAAAATTATGGACACGCGCGGTTTGGGCCGCGACTTGCAAGTCGCGTGGCAAGCTGCGCGGATCACATGTGATTTTGTACATTGAATCACATGTGATTTTGTACATGGACGGCCGTTCTCGTGCTTCTTGTAAATAGTTAGCGTTCTCGTTTGAACCCACCTCTCTCTCTCTCTCTCTATATATATATATATATATATATATATATGCACATTAGGATGAGATGCACCGAGATGCACTGGATCAATTCTCTTCTAATGCGCAATTCATAGGAAGACATTTGATTAAAATTGTCCAATCATGAATCTCGCTTGATATGATGATTGATCTGGTGCATCTCATCTGAATGTGCTTCCAAGAGTGGAGATTCAATCTTAACCTTCTCACCATAACTTTTATTTTCACTAGAACCAAGTCACATTATCTTACCGAATGAATATGACAAATATCAAGAATCTCACCCGGTAAGAGTGAAGGCAAGGACTGAAAGTCTTACCAGGTAAGTAAGGGATAATATTTTTACCATGGTTAGCGCTTATAGAAAAAGTTGTTGCATACGATATCGTTTTGGTGGACAAAAATTTTATCCGGTAAGTAAGTACGTAATAGTGTTGAATTTTACTGGTAAACGCTTACCCAGGTAAACGTTTGGTAATTGGCCCAAAGTCTAGGATTTAGAATATTGATTATCATATATTTTTCACAATGTGAACCTTGTAAGGCGGTTTGTTAAACAAAAGTAACACGTAAGAAAGTTTCACATCATGAACCGAATTCATATGAATCGAAGACATTATGAAACAAATGTGCGCTATTAAAAGCTAATATTAGATGAGAAAAATAATATGAAATAATACCTTAATGTAAAAAAATTAACAGTTATCATAATATATTAAGTTATCATTTAATTAGACCCCTATATATATATACCTGATTATATGTAAACTTCCTAAAAAATGTTGTTAAATGAATTGAAATTAATATTGATAAATATAATGAAAACTTGCATGTTTATATATGTATATTATTCTTGGGATTAGGGGTGCTCAAAATTCTGATAAATCCGACCAATCCAACCCGAAAAAACCCAAAAAAACTCAAACCGAGGTAACTCGACACATAGTTGATACAAAGTTAAAAGAATAAGAGAATAATTGTAGGTCAATCATTTCATTAAATAAGAACTTAATTAATTAATTCTAAAAATAAATAAATAAGGATATACAAGTAATTTAGTCATATAAAATCTATTTTAGGTATTTATTTAATATTCAACTTTTACCATATTTGTGATTTTTATATGATTTATTTTTTGATATAATAAAATAATTTATATTCATTTCACTTAAGCTATGAATATTTAATTTTCATCTAAAAATCATTTTTTTAATTTGAAGCAATATTTAAAAAATTACAATTTTCATCAAAATCACATGTGATTCACAATAAATTTTTTTAAATGTTTTCTTAATCACATGTGATTTAAAATTTGAAAAACAATGATTCAAATTAAATATTTAAAAAGAAAAATAATGAAAACAAAATCATATATGGTATGTAGCAAAACACATTTAAAATGTAGAAAATCACATAAACTTTAAAACGTAATTCATAATTTTTCATCAAAATCACATGTGATTTACAATGAATTATTTTTTTTTCAAATTCTTTTTCCTAATCACAGGTGATTTAAAGTTAATTGTGAATATCACAAGTGATTCACAATAAATTAATTGTGAATATCATATGTGATTTTTGACGAAAATTATAAAAAAATCTTAAATTAAATAATCCAATAAAAATAAATATTTAAAATCTAAAACTAAATCACACGATACTTTAAGGTTGTAAACATAATAAGTAAATAAATAAAAATGTAATCATGCTTAAATTACAAAATCATAAAAAGACATGAATAAATACCTTAATTAAATTTATTAGATAATCTATATAAAAATAAATGGGTTTTCATATAAAATATATATACAACAAATGACACATATGCCCTTTTGGACGATTTTTTAGAAAGTTTTATTTAAAGTATTGTTTAATGAAATGATTGACACATAATTTTTCTTTTATTTTTTTAAATAGGTATCATTCTCGTTTGAATCCGACTTTCTCTCTCTATATATATAAACCTGATTATATGTAACATACAAAAGTTTCTACCCGAGAAACACAACCCAACCTGCACGATTTGGGTTGGGTTATAGTTTTGATTGGGTTGGATGGATTGAGATTTTTCAAACCGCAAATATTAAGTTGGTTTGTTCAAATGGCTTCAACCCGACCAATCCAATCCATGAGCACCCCTACTTGGGATTAGTGGTGGCCAAATTGACCCGGCCCGAAACCGGCCAAGAACCGGTTCTGGCCCGGCCCGGTCAAGAACCGGTTTCAAGCCCGAGAGCCGGGACCGGTTCGTGTATTTAGGAATTTTCTCGACCTGACCCGAACCGGTTCGTGGCCCGACCCGATTTTTTCAAAAAATTATAGCCGTTTCTAGCCGTTGGGAACCCCTTTGTGACCGTTTTTTGGCTCAAAAATATCCCCTCCAACCCCATATAAATACTAGGGGTGTTATGGAGTGATCATCACCTTACAATTGCTTACAAAACGCAAAAAACGCTTACAATTCTCATTTATCGGCTCTCGTTACATTTGTTTCTCGCAAAAAACGCATACAATTCTCATTTCTCGGCTCTCGCTATATAAATAAAACGTATTTTTAAAGTGTATTTTAGTGATCCAATCCAATTTTTTACTTTCTAAAGTTTAGTAATTAATTATTATACAAAGAAATTATTTTTTTTTAAAAACAAGAAAAATACCCCGGCCCGATCCCGAACCGGTTCTTGGCCCGGCCCGGTTTTATAAAAACCGGTTTTTTTAACCCTATACGGGCCAGGGGTTTTAGGGTTTGACCCGGCCCGGTTTTTGGTTGACCCGGTTTTCCCCTTTACTGTTTGAACCCGGTTCTTGTTCCGACCCGACCCGAACCCGATTTTTGGCCACCTCTACTTGGGATAACATACTTTCATTCTATTTATATTTTAATATAGATATTTTTTACAAATAATATTCAAATGTAAATAGTTTGAGGAATGTCTATCTTATTGAAATTGAACAAACACATTTATGAATTTGCTGAAATAATTTCTTTAATAAGTTTTTCATATTTTGATCGATTAAGTTCCTAAATATTTATTTAAGTAGATAAATTTCTATATTTATAAAATGAAATGCATACCACTTATTTCTAGATTTATCTACATATAAATAGCAAAGTAAAAAACGAACCAATAAATCAAGCTGAATATACCATATCCGTTAGCTATTTATTCATTTTTCAAATTCAAATGACAATCAAATGTGTTTGGCACGATATTGTAAGGACCTTTGAATTGAGGGTTTAAATATATTTAGTAGTAAAATCTACGGTAAATTACAACTTTGGTCCCTATGGTTTGTTAAAAAGAAAACATTTTGTCGTTACAGTTTTTAAATTAGAAGATGATCATTATGGTTTGCAAAAACGTTCGAATTTGATCCTCATCTCTAATGACCGTTAAGTAAGAGACTTTTTCGCTCTTTTATCGATTTCTTTTGTCTTTTACTCAATCAAAAACCAAATAGGCCAACATAATATAAAAAGACTGATAAAAAGACAAAAATGTCCTTATTTAAAGAAACTTTTTAACTACCGTTAGAAGGACGGACCACATTCTAACGTTTTTGCAAACGACGATGACCATCTTGTAATATCGAAACTACATGAACGAAAAATGTTATTTTAGTTTACTCTAATATCTATTACTGGATCCATTTGTTCACTATATACATACTCGTTTGGAGCAGTTCCAATCGTTCTCTCTCGTGTTTTAATCCTAGTCACTTATAAGAGTGATTTGAGTAGATTCAAGTACACATATTGTATCGGCTCTTTAAGCACACCGAAAAATCATCGTACACAAAATAATGAAAAAAGTGCTACAAAAAGTTTACATTCGAATATATTCATCTCGTTTAGGTCGGGCCCACGCCGATTTTAAGATACAATAATAACTTTATTTAAAATTATTTTTTGAGACGTTAACAACACCAAGCAAACATTTTCTCCTACCGGTTTTTTGAGGGGAAATTGACCAAAATAACCATTTCACCATCTCATCTTCAATTTTTAACCATCCAACTTAACTTTTTACAAAAATAACCAAGATCCCGCAAGTCTGACACCGCAAGGCTTGCGGTGTCATCTTTTTCTGACAAAACGAAAAAAAAATATTATTTCTGACAAAACGCAAGGCTTGCGGTGGCTTGCGGGATCGTCGTTTTTTTTTTAAAATAAATTTTTTTTAGTTGTGTCAGAAAAAGTTGACACCGCAAGCCTTGCGGTGTCAGGCTTGCGGGATTCCGGTTATTTTTGTAAAAAAATAACTTGCATGATTAAAAGTTAAAGATATGTTTTTAAAATGGTTATTTAGGTCAATTTCCCGTTTTTTGGGTGTGTGATTTTATGTGTGTGAGAGAGAGAGAAAGTGAGTAATGATAGGACGGGTGCGGGACTACCGGATCGTGTCTGCTCCCAAAAGTTGCGTCCACTGTTCCTTAAATTTAAATTTAAAATTAAGTTTTATTCAAATATTTATTCTAAGAATGTCGGCGAGATTAATGAAAAAAAAATGAAAATTTAAGAATTAAGTTTTTTTTGGAAGGCTATCCTAGGCTATGGCTAGACTGACCCGTTAGTAAATTATGACTGTTAGAGCATCTACAACAAGGATTTCATTTGGATTGCAAAAGTGCCATGTAGGATTACTAAATTAGAAATTGTAGTGGTTGTGAGTATGATTGATAAATTAGAAATTGGTTTTGGTAATTTGCAAATGTCAAATCAGTACTTTTTGCTGATGTGACAGTGAATAGTATAAGAAATTGTAGGGAATAGTTTCTAAATTAGAAATTGCTTTATGTCAAATCATGTTTTGTGATGTTTTGTAGAGAGTTTTTAATTATAGTTTTGTAGAGATTATTTAATTATAGTTATTTAATTAATAAAATATTTCATATTAAATTATAGTAAAGAGTATTTAATTGTAGTTTTGTTGTTATTTGATTAAAATATAGTTTTTTATGATGAGGTGTCACTTTAGAAAGTTGGTGAAATTTCATTGTTGTGGGGGATCATTTCAAGATAATTGCAAAGCTGATGTGGTGCTGATGTGGCCAATTTGCAATTGGAATGAAATTTCATTGTTGTGGATGCTCTAAGACATCAGCCATGATTAAATCTTAGACCATCTACATAGCTGCAAGATCATAATCCTTTTACAAGTGTCACATCAGCTTTTGAATAACTCCTTCCACACACATGCAAGACCAAACTTCTTTCTAAACTAATAAATTATAATATAAATAATAAATAATATAGATAATTATAATATAACTAATAAATTAATTATAAAATATAGATAACTAAAATTTTACTTTTGTCTTCTTAAAATAAAGCGTGGGTAATAAATTTTTATAAAATTATTAAAAAAAATGTTCAAATAAACTAATAAATGAATTAAATTTAATAAACATATTAATAATAACTAATATTAATAATAAGTAATTAAATTAATAAATGTTTTGTTTAATATATAATAATGGTTTGGTTGAAAGGCTTTGCACTTATAGCAAGATCATGTAAGTCTTGCAAATAGGGCTGTAAATGAACCGAACGAACACGAACGGAGGCTTGTTCATGTTCGTTCGTTTAACTTAACCGAACAAACGAACGAACACGAACGGTAAACGACCGAGATTTTTTGTGTTCATGTTCGTTCGTTAAGAATTTTTATTTGTTCGTGTTCGTTTATGTTCGTTCATTAAGAGTTAAACGAACGAACTTAAATGAACATAAACGAATAAACTTAAATTAACGTAAACGAACGACTTTAAATGAACATAAACGAACGAACTTAAATAAACATAAACGAACGGAACCAAATGAACAAAAAACAACCACCATACTCATCATTTCGTTCGTAAAAAATACTTTAACAAAATGAAAAACCGGGTTAACTTAGGAGGTATAAAAATATATTCTAAAAGATCAATTTACTTGATGATTATACATATTAATTTCCTATCATATAAATATGTTTATATATATAAACATGTATAAACGAACATAAATGAACATAAACGAACGTAAACGAACGAACATTAACGAACATAAATGAACGAACGTTCACGAACATAAATGAACGAACGAGACCATTGTTCATGTTCGTTCATTTAACTAAACGAACAAAAAAACGTGTTCATGTCCGTTCATTTATTAAATAAACGAACATAAACGAACTTCCCGCCGAACGGTTCCCGAACGGTTCGATGAACGTTCGGTTCGTTTACAGCCCTACTTGCAAGGTCTTGCAAGACACATGACATGCCATGTCATCTTGCAATACCACTTGCAAGATGTGTGTGGATGCTCTTAGTGACTACAATTGTTGTGTACGCCTGGATTAAAATTCTGGAAGATGAGATATTCCACCACATCCCCTAGGACCTTAACCAGTATACCACAACCCTTATGGTTAATTTAAGAATAAGTTGTTATGTGTTATATTACATTGTAAAATAATACATTTTTATTTCTAGTTTTAGTTTTTTTTTGCATTATATTATGAGACCACAGTGTATATTCATAATTTGAAGAGTAAACTACAATTTTGGTCCTTGGTGTATACCAAAATCACCGAAAGTGGTCCTTAAACTTCAAAAACGACATTTTTCGTCCCTGGTCTCCTTATTTTGCTCTGAAAGTGGTCCCTAGCTACAGTAACTCCGTTAAAACCCAGTTAAGTTAGGGGCAAAATGGTCTTTTTACATTTTTTTGGCTCTTTTTCTATTAAAATAAAAATAAAATAAAATATTTTATATTTTATATATTTATATTATATATATAGATATGTATATATATACACACAGTGGTGGAGAAACCACCATCACCACCGTAACCACTCCACCACCATTACCATTCCACCACCATCACCACGACACAACAACGTCTTCTCCGGCACCACCTCCGGCGACTACTTCCGGCACCACCACCATCATTCTTCTTCCTTTTTTTCCTTATCAATACAACCACCACCATCATTCTTCTTCTTCTTCTTCATATATATATATATAGAGAGAGAGAGGTGGGTTCAAACGAGGAGCTTACCTATTTACGAGAACGCGGGGAGCATTCTCAACCACTAATTAATCACAAATTCTCGATAGCTTTCCTTTCCACCCACGTGCGCCACATTTAATACTTTTAATTTGAAATTTACACTTTCAACCCCTATAATTAGTTACTTACTTTACTTTATACCTTTTATTTTTCTAATTTTAATTTTACACATTTATCATATTAACACATATAATCGTTTATTAACTAAAATATGTTAAAAAATACGTTTTAATTTTAACAAGTTACATCATTGTAATCGTCTTTTCGATACCTTCGAAATGAGCCTAATATTAAATATTTTTTGATTTAATTATTTTATTATATATCATATATACTACATAATTTTTTTTAATATTTATAATTCATACCCTTATAGTTTTGATGAGATTTTTGTTAGGAACACCTATCAAATCATATATGATTAGGAAACAATAGTAAATCATATGTAATCTATAAGACTGTTATCTGATATCACTAGTTATTAATCATATATGATATTTTTTTACATTCTGATATCACTT
Organism: Saussurea involucrata; assembly: GCA_033807775.1. Classification (NCBI taxonomy): domain Eukaryota; kingdom Viridiplantae; phylum Streptophyta; class Magnoliopsida; order Asterales; family Asteraceae; genus Saussurea; species Saussurea involucrata. Next base: position 3,122,135 of record CM066319.1, read on the forward strand.
AGTTATTAATCATATGTGATTTTATTTTAGTTGGTAAATCATATGTGATCTATAAGACTGTTATCTGATATCACTAGTTGTTAATCATATATGATCTTATTTACAATCTGATGTCACTTAATTATTAATCATATGTGATTTTGTTTTGGTAAATCATATGTGATCATATATGATCTTGTTTTACAATCTGATGTCACTTAGTTATTAATCATATGTGATTTTGTTTTAGTAATTAAATCATGTGTGATCATATCTTGTTTTACAATCCGATATCACTTAGTTATTAATCATATGTGATTGTGTTTTAGTAAATCATATGTGATAATATATGATATTGTTTTACAATCTGATATCACTTAGTTATTAATCATATGTGATTTTGTTTTAAGTCGCGACTTTGGTTGCGACTTAAAGTGAAGGGAAAAATCGCATAATCATAATGATATATAATTAAATAATTAAATCAAAAAATATTCAATATTAGGCTCATTTCGAATGTATCGAAGAGACGATTACAATGGTGTTACTTGTTAAAATTAAAACGTATTTTTTAACGTATTTTAGTTAATAAATGATTATATGTGTTAATATGATGAAGGTGTAAAATTAAAATTAAAAAAGTAAAAGGTATAAAGTAAAATTAGTAACTAATTATAGGGGTTGAAAGTGTAAGTTTCAAATTAGAAATCAAATATGGTCGAACATGGGTGGAAAAGTCGCGCATGTTTAAGCAATCCTTAATTAGTGGCTGAGAATGCTCCTCATGTTTTCTTAAATAGGTAAGCTCCTCGTTTGAACATTTCTCTCTCTATATATATATCTATATATATATATATATACATATATATATATATACCAGAGACGAAAATTGTAGTTTAATCTATATACATATATAATATATGCACCACCACCGCCTTCCACCATTACCGCCGCAGCACCACCACCTGCAACCACCACCTCCGCCGCCGCCTGAAGTTTTGTTTCTACAAATTGCCTCTCCTCATCCCATCCAATCATAAACCAATTCCATTTGGGTGTTTCTTGTTCATTAAAATCCGAATTATAAAGGATCAAAATATTCTAATTTCGTTATTGTTTATTAGATTCTTGAAATGAAAATACCCATCAAAGTGGAGTAAAGTTTTCAACTTTTTTCTTCTTTCCCCTTAAAAATGATTCTTAATCCGATTTGGTGGATTCTGGTTCATGGAGAAAGAAATCGTTAGACGTCGAATTAGGATCTGGGTTTCTTGAAAAAATTGTTAATTGGGGTTTGTTGAAAAAATTGTTAATTGGGGTTTCTTGAGAGAAAAAAACATCAGAATTTCGTATTCTGATTTGGGTTTCTTGAAAAAATTGTTAATTGGGGTATGTTGAGACGATGTGTATTGGGGTTATGTGTATATATATATACATATGTATATCTATAAATATATCAATATAGAGTAAACTACATCAATCATCACTGTGTATATATATGTATATGTGTGTATCATGATGAAGACGATGTAGGAGGATGATGATGAAGACGATGTAGGAGGATGATGATTGAGTAGTGATGGTGGTGGAGTTGTGATGGTGGTGATGGTGGAGTTCCACCACTATGTATATATATATATATAATATAAATATATAAAATATAAAATATATTTTTATTTTATTTTATTTTAATTGAAAAATAAATAAAATAAGTAAAAAGACGATTTTACCCCTGACTTAACTGGGTGTTTAACGGAGTTACTGTAGCTAGGGACTACTTTCATAGCAAAATAAGGAGACCAGGGACGAAAAATGTCGTTTTTAAAGTTTAGGGGCCACTTTCGGTGATTTTGGTATACACCAGGGACCAAAATTGTAGTTTACTCTAATTTGAATTAATATATGATCAATCTTTTCTCACGGTTTTGAATTTTTTATAGTTTTTATTTAATTATGTGATTTGATAAGTACATGAGCAATATATCTTTTTGGAGTACAAAATATACAATATTTTAGAAAATACAATGAATATCAACTAAAACCCCGAAAAAGCCTTTCACAATCACCAAAAAACAATAAAAAAAAATCCCTTAATCAAATAAAAAACTTACAAAATCTATCGAAATCAACCAAAAAACTTGTTAAATTATTTAGATTGGTGGAATTCGGCTAAAACAATCAGATGACTTTCCGAGTTGTTGATCCATCTTAAAGGTACATCCGCTTAGCAAAAATCTTGAATCCGTCGGTAGATATGTATATTATCAACTTCTTAATTTTAGTTTAAAGATGTAACACAATTGCTTATGTTGTGGTATTTTTTAAATTTTATTTATTGTATTTTATTTAACGTTATATGTTATGTTCTGTCCAATTCCGTCTATCAAACGCTGAACAGCTGTTTTATCATGTTCTGTCATGTCTCGTTCCGTTCTGTTTTATCATGTCCGCGTACCAAACTCACCCTAAATATACATGATTGACATAAAAGTGCATAAAAGAAACATGTATTATATAGTTATACTGTACAAGTTATTAATGTATCAGTTTAGATTTTTTTTTAAAAGTTATATATAAAAGGGGTTTATATATGATTACACCCTTTTTATTCAACCCTATTTCAAGAAAGAGTTCAATCCCAAAAGCGACATGGACCATGGCCGGTACGGCCAGCCGGAATTCACCACCGCCGGCGACTCAACACTCCATTTTCCTTCTTCAATGGTATCATCGGAAGTACCATTTTACATGCACCAAATACTAAACCCTAATCCTCCACCACCACCACCACCACCACCGCCACCATATTTAGCTCAACCCAGATGGAACGGCGGCGCCGGCGGAGGTGGGATCAACCTGAATAATAACCATGGTACAAACAGTTATGCACCGAGTACAACAGTTAGATGGCCACGACAAGAAACACTTACACTTCTTGAAATCAGATCTCGACTCGACCCTTGTTTTAGAGAAGCAAGTTCGTCGAACCATAAAGCCCCCTTGTGGGATGAAATCTCGAGGTATGTCAAGTCAATGCCCGCCATGGTCAACGTCGATGGTGGGTTTCTTGAATCTTTAACTAAAAATCGTTTCTTTTGTTTTCTTGATTGTAGGATAATGAACGATGAATATGGGTACCAAAGAAGTGGTAGAAAATGCAAAGAAAAGTTCGAAAATTTATACAAATATTACAAGAAAACTAAAGATGGAAAAGTTGGTAAACATGATGGCAAACACTATCGGTTTTTCGGACAACTCGAAGCCCTTTTCGGAGATCATCGTCGTAGTACGGTTGTTTATCCAATCAGCCAATCGAATTATTCGTCTGAATACGGAACGCCATCGAATGAGAAGAATAAAAGAATTGAATACGAGTTTGAAAATGATGATGAATTAATAGCTGCGATTCAGGAGTCGATTGAATCGCAGCTATCGAAACTAATGGTTAAACAAGATGAATGGGGGGAGAAGATTTTGTGTGCGATTGATCGGAAAGATCAAGAGAGGGTGGTTATGGATGAAGAATGGCGGAAACAAGAGGCGGCTCGATTGGCTCATGAATACGAATCTTGGGCTAACCATGTGGCTCGTATTGAAACTCGTGATAAATCTTTACTCAATGTTTTGCAAAACCTAATTAGGGTTAGATCAAAAGGGTGTAGTTACCAAAACATGGACCCGGTGGCGGATTCGAAAGGAAACGAGTGCGCGGATCATCCCGATAAACGCAAAGATTGGAGTGAACCCGAGATCTCTAGCTTGATTCACATGCGAATAAACAAAGATGATAAATTTCACGAAGGTGATCGAGAAGATGGGGAGAGAATTTGGAAGGAGATAGCTTTCGAATTGTCTCTTTTGGGATACGATCGAAGTGAAATCGAGTGTAAAGAGGCATGGGAGAAGCTTTGTGTTGATTTTAACAACTCGAAGATGGAATGCGAGATCGTGAGCAAAGAGGTTTCTTCGAGAACAAGCAACCCAATGGACGATAACGACAATCGGAGTAGTTGTTTTCGAGCCACGGCGATGAATATCGATGGCGAACGTTCGTGGGGAACCATGTAATCGATCGGTCCAGGTGGGTTAAGTTCTTGATTTCTAATTAGGGTTCATAGGATGATCCTTTGTAAAATTATGTGCAATAAGGTCTAATTAAGTTTGACAAGAAACATGATTATATTTTTAGGTGTTAATTCATGAACTGATTCTTACTCTTAAAATTGTTCGTCTAGACGGTATGTACGTGTACATAAAAGCCAAAAAATAACTTCATTTACTTATATACATATGCATATCGTCTAGTTAAATGATTAACAATGTGTTCCTTATTTTTTTTTTTTTTTTTTTAGAGATTTTCCTTAAACCTCCTTCTACGTGTTAAATCAAATATAATATCATGAACATAATTCATGTCAAATGTTAATCCTAAAGTCATGTACGCATTTAAAACTTGAAGACGGTTTTCCGGAATTGTCAGAGATAATATTTGAATATCGAGATTTTGTAAATTGGGGAAATTTGATAACAGTTTAAGCCCGAATAGGCTCAACTCATTTTGTTTTGGCTTGTTTCATTATAATCCTGAATTATACGAGGGTGTTGTTCACATGGATAACTTAACGAGCCAGTGATCAATTCAGATCATCTCAAACCTGATCACAATACATTATAATGTGACTCATGGTTCAAAATCTAGTGTTGGCCTTTTCATAAACAGACTCGTCTTGTTTCTACTTTATACGTAAAATAAAAATAGCATGATTTTTCTTAAATTTATTTTCTCACTTTATATTTACTTAAACCCTAATCATATGATGTTTCTAATTTAGACACCAAATTTTTGAATATTTTTGTGACATGACACAAAAGTAATGTTTTATAGTGTTTTTTCCCAAAATGTTGTTTTCATCAATAAATGGAGGGAATGTTCCTACTCGATAAAAGTTATGGGTGAAATTATCTATTTGGCTTAAAGTTATGTGCGTTTTCGAAATATTACAAAGTATGAGGGTCGTTAATGCAAATTTTTTTAGGGTAATTAATTAAAATACACAAAGTTTGACTTTGACTTGCTAAAATACCCACTTTCTCGCTGATTTTACAAAAATACCCATTTTTCCACGGTGGACCCTGCGATCGCGGATCAGTGCCCACGTGTCCCCATGTTTGGCCACTATGTCCCACGGAGGCCCCCAACTATGCCCACGATGACCACTTTGGCCCCTGTCCCGCGGTGGTTGTCCGCGATGGGCAAAAAAAATTACACTTTTGGTCCTTTTTGCACGAATTTTTGCATGTTTTTACTGTTTTTTTCCACAATTATTGTACTTTGAAGACCAATTTGTGGTTGCCATTCATCTTCCTCAATGAGATTTCATCCATAAATATCAATAAAATGCAATCCATAATTCACACTAATTTCATCCTTCTTTCTTGCTTTCTTTCTTCAGTAAACAAATGGCATCGTCATCTAACCCATCGTCTACACCTGAAAGAATGCCCGTGAAACTCCAGATCGCGATAGCAGAAAAGGAAAAGGAGATAGACCAACTGACACAAGAGTGGAAACAAATGATGGCCAGGAAGGAAGCCCACTTGAAAAGGATCGAAGTGGAAAAAAGGGAGATCAAAAAGATGAAAGGGGATATAAAAGATAGGGAGACTCGTATTCGTCGAGAAAAATAAGACATTCACCACATTATGCAAGACTTCGCAATTCTTCAAGCGAAGGTAAGCGACAAGCAAAGTTGGATTGATCAAACAAAGACAATTTTTCAGTAGGTGGTGGTACGGGTGTTGCTTTAGTACTTTGTTGTTTATGTGTTGTTGTTTTGTACTTTTCCAGTTCGACATTGTTGTTTCGTTCCTTTCCTGTTTGTATGTTGTTGTTTCGTTCCTGGAGTTTTAATGTTGATGTTACATGTCGAAGTTTGCTCATGAATAAATTAGGCTGAAAAGTAGTCTGAAAAATAGTCTAAAAAGTGGTTCATATTAAAAATACAACTTGTTGGTCCCGAAAGGCTTAAACAAGTTTGTAGAAGGGGGGGGGGGTTGAATACAAACACACTATTTTACTTTTCTAAATTGTTTATTGATAAATCATTAACAATTTACAGCTTGTTGCGGAAACAAGATTAAGGATAAACCTAAATCTAAACAAGTTGGAACACTAAGGTTTTCTTGCACTAAGAAAGATAAGGAGATTACTAATTAAATCCTATCTTGAGAGATTTGAACTTGTCCAGAGTTAGCAAGTTACTTCAAATGAAGTGAGTTCATCTCTTTATATACTGCATGCATTTAATGCAATTCAGTATACACTTTACACGTGTCATCAGCGGATTGGTTGCATGTCATTGACCTTTGTTGACAACCTTAGTAGCCGCATGAATGAACAGTGTAGTATCAGAGTGGTTGTACGATTTCAGATTTTCGGAGGTTCTTTTCTGACATTTCGTACGGTGGCGTGCAAGGGAGGTTAAGACAAAAGTACTTTGTACGGAGGACTTCATGATCAGCTTTCGTTGATTCAGCGATTATCATTTACTATTCAGCGAATGATAAAGTTCAGCGATAGCTGAAGTCTTGTACTTGATACTTCACGTTGAGTGGACAAATCTGAGTCTTCGCTGATCCGCATCAGTTCATTAGGAGACTTGTCGCTGGTTCTTGAGCTTGATCTTCGACTTCAGCGTAGAACCTTTGTTGACGTGAATCTTGTCTTCAGGGATCATAAGTAAACAACTAACTTATCAGCGATCACCATAAGGACTGAACAGACTCAGCGATATGGTGAACAGTGTTCGCTGAATGTTTAATCTAAAAGTGCGAGAGTTCCTATCAGCAGTACTGTAAGATCTTAGTACTTATCAGCGATAGTGAAACTCTGATACATATTGTTTACTTACAATTTTCACTAAGTATTTAAGATAGGGTCATTATCAAATCACTGAGGGTTTGGATCAACAATCTCCCCCTATTTGATTATGACATAGCAACAGAGAAAATTGCTATTTAATGAAAACATAAGGATAAAAAGAACTCATAAAATATTTGTCCCTTTTACTGTTTTCTGGGATCTTTTCAGTACTGATGGAGTAAAGTACATTCGCTGAAATCTTTCTTTAAATCTTTGAATCAGGTTACAATATGAATAAGAAAGATTACAAGTACAAGCGAAATAAATTACAAGTACTGAAGGATGACTGATACAATAGAGAAAAATGGTGATTGTTGTCAGCCTTCAAAGGGTTCTTCCTTAATGAGAAGTTCATCAAGGGTTGTCTTTTCAGTTGGAATCATCCAGTCAGGAACCTTTTCTCCTTTATTCTTTAGCTTCAGAGCAGCTTCAAAAATCAAGGGTTTTAGGTGTCGTGCCTGAATGTCTTTTCTGAAGTCGCACCAGTAGATGAGATCTTTGAGCTGTTCGATTGGAGTGATTGGAAGCTCAGCGATCCGTTGAAAGCATTTACGTCCGTCGTAGTCAAGAAAGAATATTCCATAAGGATTACTGATGACTTTACCAGGGACGAAAAGTTCACATGGTGGCAAAGAGATGTCAAGGGCAGATAGATCAGGATCAGGACCAAGTACTTCAGCGCGAGAGAAACCAATTCCAGTTTCATTTCGTATGACAGGACCTGAGTTTGAATCTTGACGTTTCTTCCTTGGAGAGCCCTTTTTTCTTTTCGGCTTTAGATCAGGAACAGGAGGAATATCCACACAAGAAGATATCAAATCGATCTGTCTGTTTATCAGCTTTTCGAAATGATCCTTGTACTTAGATTTTGATGGTTGGATAGCTAACCTCATCTCCAGCCATTCAGAGAGACCATACCTTTTTACAGTGTCAGCACGAAAGGTTTCAGATGAGTCATCTTCTCTGAACAGTTTGATGTCAACAATAGGTACTCCGATGGAGGTTCTTCCAGAGATGAATACCTTGTTGATCTTCGCTGGACGATATCTGAAGTGGATTTTCTCTTTACACCAGATCAGGGTGGTCTGAGAAACTTCAGCTTTCTTTTCCACGATCTTCTGGGCTTGTTCCCAAAGCTTTCGTTGGATTTGAATGGGAATACGCTTCAGCTTGGGGTCTTTGACAGATTCTTGAGTGAGCTTGATGGCGTATTCTCTGTCTTTATCTTCAGCTTCCTTCCTTTCAGCGATGAGGCGTTCAGCTCTGAGATGATCCTGGTATTCAGCTTTTGAAATTCTGAACTTAGGAGGAACTGAAGGTAGTTGATCGCGCCTTAGGATGATTCGCTGATCCTCGAATCGCTTTATCATTTCTTCTCTCCTCTTTTGAGGAACTGAGGAAGGTCTGTTTCTGTGCGAGAGAGGTTGTTCTTCTGATTCATCAGTCTCAGAGATTAAATCTAAGACTGGGATTATGTCTTCAGCGGTAGCTGGAATTATTGGTGAAGTCGCAATAGAAGATCTTTCAGCGATATCCTCAAACAGGGGAGAGGACTAGCTGAAACGCAGCGATCTTACAAATAAGAACTGGGTAGAAGAACTTGGGTAGAAAAGATAGAAAAAAATGTGGATGTGTATGGTGTTTGTGGAATGGATAACTGATTTTTCAGAGATGATCAGGGAAGGAAAAATAAGTTTAGTGTACCTGACAAATCGTCTTTGCAAGTAGGATCGCCAGATTATCATCTTCAGCGATGCCTTTGTCTTTGCTCTTCTCAGCGCCAGAGGCTGAGTGCTTTGTCTTTGTCTTCTCCCCTGAAGGTTCTTTTATTGAAATACCTTTAAGAGCTTTGGTTCGAGGAGCAGGTTTGACAACAAAGAAATCATCGTCGTCTTCATCATCATCATCATCATCGTTCCTTGGAGAGGAGGATGGTTCAGCTTCAGGGATGTCGATGTCTTCGTCTTCTTCTGCTTCGGATTCCTCAGCATCTTCTTCGAGTTGCTCCCCCTCAGATACAGAGGCGAGGTTCTCGGTTCCCTCAGGGTTTTCATCTCCCTGAGGTCCAGTAATCCGATCTTCATTACCCTCTCCCCTGATAGATTCATCATGGGAAAGGTCTTCAGCGCTCTTATTTTGATCTTCAGCGCTCTTCTCCTGTTCAGCGCTCTTCTCCCCCTCTTTCTCATGATGGGCGGGGGAGGAATGGGTAGACTCAGCATTGGTGTTGTCTCTGTCTTCTGGGCCAGAGACTTTCACACAACCTTCAAGCTTAGCTATTCTGTCTTCTAGGACAGAAATAGCAGGCGTGATTTTCTTCAGCTCTTGGCGATCCTCTGCGGTGAATGAGTCCAAAACAGGTGCAGGGGCCGGAGCAGGAGCTGGATTATTTGCCTTGTTCACCAGCGTCTCGATCATTGTCTTGACAGAACTAAGATCGGTCTTCACTGAGCCCAAGTCGGTCTTGACCACTGACATATCACCTTCGAGTGTACCAACCGATTTCTTCAGCGTTGTAACCTCGCTGGAAATGGTGGAAACTGATGATTTGAGGTTGGTGTAGTCAGTGTAGATGTCGGAGAGCACTTTGGCAAAGTCGGCGAGAGTTTTATCAAGGTCTTTGATGTCATCAGATGAGGCCTTCTTTTCCACCACAGTAGTCAGCTTCGTCAGATTCTCTCCAGCGTTTGTTACAGCTGTAGAGTTATTTGATAGACCGGTGGTGAGATCCGTAAGTTTCATCTCCATAGACTTCAGAGACTGGTTGATGTCTCCCAAATAAGGACCTGTAACATATAAGTACTTGTGAACAAAGGAAAGCTCAGAAGTTTCAGGTTTAGTTACAGTGTTTAAGGTGGGATCTGTACCTGCAGGAGCGTTGACGAACTCATCAAAGTTTCGAGTCCCTCCATAGTGTTCCATATCTCCCTCAAAAGTTCCGTGAGGGATGGAAATCTCTGCAGGTCCTTTCTTCGTCATTCGCTGAGAAGCTTCAACGGCTTCTTGAATGATGGCATCTCCAGTTTTGACTGGAGGAGTGTCCAAAGAAGTAGAGGGAGGAGCGAAGGATAAGAATTGGGGTTGGGTTTCAAGTTCAGCGTTGGATTCGCTGAGAAGTACTTCATCAGTCTTTTGAGAGACTGAAGAAGGTTGGGTAGATTCCAAAGTTCTAACCTCAGCGTTTAAGGACGCTGAAGTAGGTTTAGAAGGGATGGCTTGAATTGGTGTGGCAGAGCGTACCACGAAACTTTCCTTCAGCTCTTCAGAATGAGCTGAGGAGTCTTCAGCATGGAGTTGCTGGGGTTGCTCCTTGGTTTTCTTGATCCTTTTGGAATCAAGAGGGGTAAGAGATTGTTTCCTTTTCTTAGAAGGAATGGATTTTGTGGCCTGGGAATCAGTGAGGGGTATTTTGTCGCTGAAGGAGCCACAGAAAGCGGAGAATTAAGTAGAGTGAGAAGGGTAGAGAGACGTACCTCGTTGGCGACAGGCTTGAAGTCGAGAACTTTAGGGCCAATCTGAGAGAGTTTCAGATCACCCTCTTCAGGATAGCTGTCCTTCAGGCCATATTGAAAGATGGCGCTGATGAATCGTGGGTAAGGAACCCATGCTGGTCGGTCAGCGGCAGAATCAACACGTTGAATGAGGTCTTCATAGATGATGGAGGCCCAGTCAATGTTGAGACCTTTCAGCAGTGCGTAACCCATGGCCTGCTGAGGTTGAGCGGCTTGATCAGAAGATCCGGATTTCGCTGTCATGCAGCTGATCAGGTGAGCGAAGATGAAGTTCATCTCGCTGGGCATCTTGGATTTCTTTATCAGCGTCAGCTTCTTCTCAGGTAGCTTGTCTCTTCCAGTCTCCCAGATGTAACCCATCGCATCAAGGAAAGCAATGATTTCTTCCCTGTCAGCGTGCTTCTTGTGGTCAGGAAATGGAATGAAAGGGTTTTCTGAGGTAGCGTTAGGGAATTTCAGAGCTTTGCGGATTATTGCGGGGGTTATCTTGATGGTGCCATACTCAGTATCGCTGAGTATGCAGTCGATGGTTTTAGATGGATCTTTGGCTGAGGGTAGGTCGGTGTGTCTGGCAGAATACCAGAATTGGGATAATAGACGCTGACTGGCAGGAGGTGTGATTGTCAGTGCTGTGTAGATGGGGCTATTCTTCAAAAAATTTACAGCGTCGTCTAGATGGGATACCTGCTTCCGAGGAGGAAACTCGAGAAGCGCTGAAAGGTTGTTTGCCTTTGTCCAGTCTAGTTGATCCAGCTCAAACTTAACCTGAGGAGCTTTGGTGATTTCCAGTTCCTCAGAATCAGCGGAGATGGACTCAGCGGTAACATTCAGCTTTGAAGTTGCCATTTCACTGTATTATCAGTTCAACCAAAGATGTTAACAAATAAGAAATATCTTAATGTGGAAAGAAAATTTCCATTAAGATTTTTCGAATTTTGTCCATTTCATTCAGACAAAAAGTCTTAATGAAGATTAGGGTTTTTCTTGTTTTTTTTTTTTTGAAAAAAAAAACGAATATAACACCCATAAGCCTTGTATTCCAGTTTTAAAAAAAATGGATACGAAAGAAGAACAAGTTTAAGATTTTAGATTTAAAACTTGAAGAACAACCATGAAATGGTTGTGTTTATAAAACCATGAAAGAAAATGATTTTATTTTTGAGTTCTTTTGTTTGATCTTGTGTAAAACAATGATAAGATCGAAAACAAGTTATTCGCATTTGATAATAGATAAGAACATATTAACCTTGAGTTTGATGAAGAAGATGATGAACAGTTCTTGAAGATTGAGAGCACAAAATGCAACAGTGTTCTTTTCTTGCGGAGAAAGATTGATTCGCGTAAAAGACAAATATAAACTTTGAGAGTGTTTATATAGGAAGAGAGTAGAGAGAGAAAAACTTGAGCGGGAAAGTTTTTCATCATGACACGGACACGTGTTTGCATTTGATTGGATAGACAACGAAACGTGCAAACGTGTGTCAGAAAAAGAGCGTGCCTGGTGTTATCCGTTGCAATGACGTCACAACTGTCCTTTCACATTCTTTCGTTGTCTCTGAGGTTTTGAAAGAAAAAACTCAGGGACTCTTTGGAAAATATGAAGCACTGAATAGAAATATCAGTGAGGGTTTTAAGAAATTTCAAAATATCGCTGTTTAAGGAAGAGATATTCAGCGATGAAAGAATTTGAAATCTTGCATTTTCATGCGTTTTGTCAGAGAAAACATACCTTGATATCAGTTTAACCCAATTTATTCAGAGAGAAGATGATGAAATGGATTGTACAAGTTTATTTTATCCAGAGCCTATACAAGAATGTATAAACGTATCGCTGATTAAATGTGAACCGCTGAAGATTTATCCTTCAAAGTTCAGCATTCCAAGCTCGCTGATGAGAAAGTTGAATCTTGTCTCATCAAGAGGTTTGGTAAACAAATCAGCTAACTGATAATCAGTTGGGATAAAATGAAGTTCTATATCATCATTCATCACATGATCTCTGATAAAATGATATCTGATTTCTATGTGTTTTGTCTTTGAGTGTAGCACTGGATTGTTTGCTATAGCGATGGCACTTGTGCTGTCGCAATAGATTGGAATTTTGGAGAGCTGAAGATCATAGTCTAGTAGTTGATTTCTCATCCACAAGACTTGAGAACAGCAGCTTCCAGCGGCTACATACTCAGCTTCAGCTGTGGAAGTGGACACTGAGTTTTGCTTCTTACTTGTCCAACTTACCAGCTTTCCACCCAGGAGCTGACATCCTCCTGTGGTGCTTTTCCTATCCATTTTGCAACCTGCAAAATCACTGTCTGAATAGGCGGTTAGATCGAATCCTGAATCTTTGGGATACCAAAGACCTAGATTCGCTGTACCCTTAAGATATCGAAAGATTCGCTTTACAGCTTTCATATGAGATATCTTAGGTTCAGCTTGATATCGTGCGCACAGACATGTTGCAAACATAATATCGGGTCGGCTAGCTGTAAGATACAGTAGTGAGCCGATCATCCCACGGTACAGCGTGACATTGACAGGAACACCCTTTGTGTCCTTATCAAGTATCAGCGGTGGTGCCATAGGGGTTTTCATAGCTGAACTTTCAGTTAAGTCGAATTTTTTCAGCATATCTTTAACATACTTTCCCTGATTTATAAAAGTTCCTTTATCAGAGTGGTTGTACGATTTCAGATTTTCGGAGGTTCTTTTCTGACATTTCGTACGGTGGCGTGCAAGGGAGGTTAAGACAAAAGTACTTTGTACGGAGGACTTCATGATCAGCTTTCGTTGATTCAGCGATTATCATTTACTATTCAGCGAATGATAAAGTTCAGCGATAGCTGAAGTCTTGTACTTGATACTTCACGTTGAGTGGACAAATCTGAGTCTTCGCTGATCCGCATCAGTTCATTAGGAGACTTGTCGCTGGTTCTTGAGCTTGATCTTCGACTTCAGCGTAGAACCTTTGTTGACGTGAATCTTGTCTTCAGGGATCATAAGTAAACAACTAACTTATCAGCGATCACCATAAGGACTGAACAGACTCAGCGATATGGTGAACAGTGTTCGCTGAATGTTTAATCTAAAAGTGCGAGAGTTCCTATCAGCAGTACTGTAAGATCTTAGTACTTATCAGCGATAGTGAAACTCTGATACATATTGTTTACTTACAATTTTCACTAAGTATTTAAGATAGGGTCATTATCAAATCACTGAGGGTTTGGATCAACACAACTCCTAGATGTTATACAAGATTATTTCAGAACAAACACATACTAGTCAATATAGTACAAAATTATCCAAATTTGAGACTACGGCTAGACGATGGCTTGGTTTTTGACAATCCGGGTCGACTTCTTACATGCTCTGGCGAGATAAGTCTCAAAGTGTTAAGCTCCACTTTCTCGATTTACACTTCAATCACAGTATGGCCGTCAACATACTGGCGTATGTTGGCTACATCTTCGTCGGTACTCAATTCTACCAGTCCAGTCAAGAAGTCTGCATTCGGCCTCTTAAAATACAACCTATTATATTTTGGTTCTTCATAGTCCAGTTCTTTCATGATCTGTTCAAGCAGTTGCATAGAAAGATCCTCCACATCTAACATGTGAACATAAATTTCTAGACCACGAAAATAATGTCTTCTGGGTGGTTCCGTGAAGTACCCACCATGGTGGACTTTCATGGTGAACAACTGTGGATATGCATCTGTTGATGAACATTAATTAATATAGTTAGGTCGTAGAACAACGGTAGTAACAAGCAAAACTCAATGAAACATGCACACTAACCATATAACTCTTTGCCAGTGTCTGAAAGCGATTCAGATAAAAGCCTAAAGCACCAAACATGAAGGTTTAGGGATGCCATGTAAGAATACGTTAACGAATAATATGTTCCCGTATATGTGTTTTACGACTAATCTAGCATGGGTTATTTATAGGTGGATGCCGGTTTGGCTATTTTTTCAGTAGTATCTCAAAAACAAAATACTGAAGAAAGAAAACAAGAAAGAAGGATGGAATGGGTGTGAATTATGGATTGCATTTTACTGATATTTATGGATGAAATCTCATTGATGAAACAACCAACATTGATGAAACAACCAACATGAATTGCAACCACAAATTGGTCTTCCAAGTACAATGATTCAACATTGATGAAATAAGCCAGTAATTTCAACCACAAATTGGTCTTCAAAGTACAATAACTGTGAAAAATAATAATAAAAACATGCAAAAATTCGTGCAAAATGACCAAAAGTGTAATTTTTTGCCTTATCGCGGACCCATCGCGGACAGGGGCCAATGTTGTCACCGCGGCAATAGTGGGGGGGGCTCCACGGGACATTTTGGCTAAACCGCGGGCCACGTGGGCACTGACCCGCGATCGCGGGACCTTCCGCGGAAAAAATGGGTATTTTTGCAAAATGGACGAGAAAATGGGTATTTTGGCAAGTCAAAGTCAAACTTTGGGTATTTTAATTAATTTCCCGTTTTTTATGTGAGAATCCTACGTAACAAAAGTTTACATTTTGATCCAAAAATATTTTGTCTGTTTGGTCCGCGGTTGCGATATAGATTATTGGTTTACCACGTGTTTTGGACATTTCGTTTGTTAGGGATATTTTAGTAATTAACAAAGTTTTTTTTCGGTCACCACTCCAAACTTGTTAGGGGCGTTCACGGTTTGGTTTGGCTCACTTGGTAAGGAAATATAAACCGAACAATATAAGGTGGATACCTGACGGGCTGACTATATGAACCGAGACTAAACCGAGGTTGAACCAAACTGCACCGCACTTAACCGAATTATAAGAGCATCCACAATCATGAACCTCTTCAGAGGTTCATGACTCTGCCACATCAGTTTTCTCTCTCTGTCACATCAGTTTTCTCTTTCCTACTCATTTTATAAACCTTTCACTCTTAATCATGGACCGGTTCATGGTTAATTTAATAAAACTATAATAATAACTAAATAATTAAAATTTACTTATTTTAATTAAAAGACAATAATTAAAAATTTCTTATTATAATTACAAACAATACTTGTTACTATAATGATATAATAATTTATCGTTATAAATAAAATTGTCAATTTTAAAATACATTATTGAATAATAATAAAAGTTACCGTAAAAAAATATCAACAACATATTATTTTACAATATATTACAAAATATATTTCATACCATCCAATTTAATCATCTAATATAATGTTTGAACACCCCTAAAACTCGTATATATGCTACTTTTTCAATTAGCCCGTCTTCAAGGGATTCGAGTTAAATGTAACATTTATAAAAACTTGTTTGAGACAAAATAATAATATTGTCTTCGGTTATCAACTTTTATCTATCGTATTCGACTTTTTAGACTAAAAGATTTCCGAGATTTGAATCTCGAACACCTAGATCGTGTTTACTTTTTCTTTGCACGGAGGAGATATCATAGAAAACTAACAAAAAGCTAGAAAAAACAAATTACATGTAAGAGATAGCAAGAAGAGGGTTTCGTAACCAACCCACCCAATTAATGTTAGAATTTCTACTCCTATTTGTAACCCATAAAACGTATGAGTCACAATGTTATCCCACAACGCCGCTTTCTTAGGCTTAGGAAACCTGAAAAGAGTCACATTCTGAAAAGACCAAATAGCCCATAAAGCTATTAGAACAACCGCCTCAAAACAAGCCAACTCCAGTTTCTTCAAACGCAAAGAAATCAACAAGCCAGTCCACTCTGAATTGGACCTAGATTAATATCCAAACTCCACCATTGACCAATTCGCTTCCAAACATCCCAGGCCATTTGACAAGAGAAAAATAAATGATCCACCGACTCAATCTCCAAATCACAAACCGGACATAAAAGGGAATGCGCATCAATTCCTCTTTTTCCAAGGTTGTCTCGCGTTGGAATTTTATTCAAACCCAACCTCCAAGCAAAGACATTAATTTTGATATGAACAAGTCGATTCCATCTAGAAGGAGAAGAATCTACCACCAAAGTTTTAGAATCAATGTAATTACGAGTAGAAGACACCGAAAACTCAGTTGAACCTTCAAAAGACCAAAACCCTATCTCTTTGGTCATAGATACTGACCGTAGCTAGAATTTCCCGTAAAGCTGACATTTGTGTTTCCTCCACAGCCCTCTCGGCTCTCTACGCAACACTAAGCCCCAATCCCGCAGGAAAAATCGATCTTACATCAAAGTCGATTTGTCACGATCAAGCGCATATACCCTCATAAATTGCACTTTAAGAGAGGAATCTCCCAATCAAACATCATCCCAAAAGTGTGTAGAGTTCTCATCGTCTACTTTTTTCTTACAAAGAGAAAGAAGGTGAATATTATTATTATTCATTTGTTGAATCACCTTCACGATACAAATCCAAAGAGAATTGGACGCCTTATTAGGTATCCGCGTTCCAATGAGCCCACACGCACCATAAACCAATTTAACCACTTTGACCCAAAGTGCTTTTTGATCCACCCGAAACCTCAAAACCCTATTAAAAGCAAACAAATTTCCAATCCCCCCCCCCCCATCGTATTTACTTTTTATCGTCAATCAATAGTTGATACTTAAAAAACATTGCAATTTGAAAATAAATTGGTTTTAAACGAATAACAAAACATAAATAAAAAACAGTCCTACAATATTAATACAACTTTTTTCAAAATGTAACGGAGTTTGACTTAGTTTCTATTTAGTGAAACAGTTTTTTTCGATCAGTGTAATAAATGTTCAATTTTCTGTACTTCACGCCCATTTTATTTGGTAAAAACGTTTTTAACTTGCACATCGGTTGATTTTGAATTGGCATTTTTTTCACGTACAAAAAGATTACAACATAACCGAGAGCTTGGCGTCGACATTTTCAATGGGTACGAAGTAAAAGAAATTGAACGTGAACAAACGAATTGTTGTTATATTAAATAAATGTAGTGTCTTGTAGAAACTACCATTGTGGAGATGTTCTTATAAGAACCCAAACTTCTTTAAGTTCTTAAAAGAACCTTGGTTCTTACCATGAAGTTTGTGTGAAATGACAAGTTCTTCATTTCTATTGATATTTAAATTAAATAATTAATATTTGTTTATAAATATATAATAATCATTGATGTTGACAAATAAATGAAACCCACTAAAATGAGTTTCTTATAAGAACTACCATTGTGAACTTTTATATAAATTTTTAATTTTTTTTTTGAATAAAATGATTGAGTCACGATCAAGCTTCGGCATAGCCATCACCCGATCGGGAAACAATCCTATCATTAAAATTATGATCCATACAAAAGTCATTAATACACTGCGTAATAAATAACGGAGTAACATCAAAAACCTTAGGACAAGATAAAAAAACGAGAGTGTTTAAGTGAGCCGCTTCGTTAGCTTGTCTTCGCACCGCATGGACTGAGAAATTTCCGTGGTTGTCAAGGATCCGCCGAATATCTTTGATAATATCTCCAAATTCTGAGATGTCATGGCTAGGGTCGTAGATGGCATCTGCAACAATTTTGGCATCCGTTTCAAAAATGACATTGTCAAAGCCCCTATCACAGGCCCATAAGATAGCGTCTCTGAGCGCATAGGCCTCACAATCACGAACCGGGGGGAGGGATGTCATAGGGGTCGCTTTGGCACCGATGAAAGTCCATACAATCTCTAAGGACAGCACCGAAGCCCGCCGATTTAGGGTGATCGAAGGTGGCAGCGTCGACGTTGCATTTTAAGAAACCCCTTCTAGGAGGGTGCCATTTAGAACTGCAAAGGGAGTTGGTCTGGCTAGGGTCTGAGTGGGTAAGACCCCTAGTGTAGTTCCAATCGGAGAGGATGATGTTGGCATGCCAAATGACCGAAGACGAGTCTTTTGGTCCGTCGTTCCATAGAATATCGTTCCTTCGGTGCCATATACTCCATAAAAGCATAAGAATTCGGTCGCCCTCAGTACGAGGCAGGTCTTTAAGGAGTCTAAAGACCAAATCAGGGAAAGAATCTGAGTTGTCCATGAGTTGATCTACAGAGTCCCAAAGATTCGCCTCAATCCAAACCGGTCTAACAGTGTGACAGCCGAAAAACACATGCCAGGTATTCTCGGGGTTGCGATTGCAAAGGGGGCATAGAAGGGAGATACGAAGTCCTCTTTTTTGGAGGGCGTCTCGCGTGGGAATAACTCCACGAATAGCACGCCAAGCAAAGAATCTGACCTTATGGGGGATGTTAGCTTTCCAAATCCGACGCCAACCAACATTATCCACGGGTTGGGTGTCAAGAGTAAGGCGTTCCAAAATGATTCTGTAACTGGATTTAACGGAGTACACGCCATTAGGGGACCAATGCCAGATGATAATATCACGGTCCGAATCCGAGGGTGGAGGAATCGGGAGGATACCCTCCCGGTCTCTTTGAGTGAACATCCTGTCAATTAAAGCCAAGTTCCAAGATCGCGTTTGCGGGTCTAATAAATCCCGCACACAAAGATTCGAGCGATCCCTGACGATGGGAGTTTCAATCATGAAGTTGCCATTCTCTCGAATCCACGGGTCCTTCCACACATAGATGGTTCTTCCATCCCCCACCTTCCAACGAAGCCCTTCTTTAAGAACAAGTTGAGAATGCCAAATATTTCTCCAAACAAAACTAGGGGAGTTTCCCAATCGGACCTCCATAAAATCCCCATTCGGGTAATATTTAGCTTCAAGGATTCTACTGACAAGAGAAGTAGGGTTTGAAACAATTCTCCAACCTTGTTTACCAAGCATTGCCACGTTAAAGGCGGTGAGATCTCGAAAGCCAAGGCCTCCGAGGGTTGGTTTTTAATTTGATGAGTTGGAAATGAGATGTCACCAAAAATTGCAAAAAAAAGTTCCTATAATTATATCACTATCAAAAATCATGTATAACTAAGGGTGCGTTTGGTACACTGGACATGACAAAACAGAATAGGGATCACTGGACATGACAAAACAGAATAGGGATCATTGTTCCATGCTTGGCAGGACTTTTATGTGGAACAGAGTGGAACAAAGTGGAATATGCATGTTCCACCCCTACTCCATGGAACAAGCTGGAACAAGATGGAACAAGCTTATGTTTTACCAATATAACCTCAAAATAAAATCTAATTCTATCCTAAAACATCAAATACACGTTCTATTTTATATTTCACTCGTTCTTTAAATTTTTATTTATTTTATTTTATTTAATGTTATATGTTCTGTTCAGTCCAGTCCTGTCTATCAAACGCTGAACAACTATTCTGTCATGTCATGTCATGTTCTATCCTATCTACGTAACAAACGCATCCTAACCCAACAAGCTATCGGGTGAAATTCATCATGACGTTAACAAACAAATTATTATTTGAATATAAATATTGGCATAAAAAGTGGTTTTGTGATGTGCAATTCCATCGCAAACATACGCAACGTAGAAAAGTCAAAACACCAAAAAAAACGTTGTTGTTGGCACCCAAAAGTGCATGACTTGTCGTTTCTAATTTCCCTGTTACACGTCGCCATCCATGTTTCACTACTTTTTTTATTTATTTAAATTATTTTCAAAATGCGATATTTTCTTATTTGTTGATTAATTATTATAAAAAATTGTGTAATTAGATATTTTGCTTTATTTACAATGTGTTTATATTGTTGTTTAAATATTTGTCAAGGTTCTGAATGGCGTAAGGCGTTGCGTGGCGGCAAGGCCAAGCCTCAAGCTTTAGGAGCCATGGCGAGGCCATGACGTTTATCAAGACGTGACTTATGGCGGCAAATCTCTATATCACATATAATATGATATATAAAAACATATGTTTTGTAGTATTAATCGATGAGTCAATGAAAATAAAAATGTTAAATTATGTTATATATTAAAAACTAGCAAATAAGACATTAAAAACGTAGGGAAAAATCATATATCGCGTTATTAAAGACTGCACATTAGGCCATGGCGTGCCACATGCATAACGTGGCGTGAGACACAAGCCTTGAGCCACGGCGCGCCATGACGGCTGTCACGGCGAGTCTTTTAGAACAATGATATTTGTAAGAGTAAAATTTTCGATTTCGGTTTGTACTTTTTAATGGATATTGTCCGTACATTTTGAAAAATCGGAATTGGTACCACATGTTTGTTAATTCCCAACAGTTTTAACAATAATCGTTACTCTTAGGCATTGTTTGGCAAAATAAACTAACTTATAAGCTTGCTTATTTTTTGGGTATATGTTTGGATGACCATAAACTAGCTTGAAATGCTACTTGGAGTAGCATTTAAGTAATTTTTTGTAAATATTCCAATATTGCCCTCATTAATGTTAATTATTTTTTTATTAACTATTATTATAAATAAATATTAATTTTTTAAATTTAATTATTATTAATTAATTAATATTAACTAAAAATTATTAAATTCAAAATTTTAATTATGCATTAATTATAATTTTTAATTATTTATAGTTATTGTTCATCATATAAATTATTTTTATATATTTTTTAATATTAATCAATAATTTTTAATTATCAATTACTATTATCTTTTTAATTATTATTTGATTATTTTTTCCAAATTATATGCAACGGTTATTTAAAATCATAAGTTAATATATATTTTTTCTAAAACTTGTTTTAACAAATTTAAATTTTATAGTATATATGTAATAATAAATTTTAAATTCTTTTAATTAACATGTTGTATTATTTAATTTTTCTACTACATTGTTTTAATTATACAATTAAATATTGCTATTGATAATTTTTTAAATATGTTCTTTTTGGTCATTACATGTTTATAAGCTAATTTTTGTCAAACGTGACTTTTTCATCAACTAGCTTATCAGTTAGTCAGTTATCAACTAGCTTATCAGTCAACAGATAGTTTATCAGCTACCCACTAACTTATAAATCATCAGCTAGCTTATCAGTTAGTTTGCCAAACATAGTCTTAGTGTTAAATCCAATTGAATGAAGGACATTTTAATCATTTTCACTGTTTTAATTATATCAAAAGTAAATAAATAAATTATAAAAAAAAGATTTAAGGATAATAAAAAAAGTAACAAAGTAACAACCATGATTAAAAGTATTATCAGTTTAAAAATAAGAACGAGAATTGACAGTGAGTGAAAATTATATGCTTCTTTAAAAAGTCCAATTTTTATAAATATATTATTCTTTAAAAGAATTAATCAATTTTGTGAAGAAAAAAAAAACCTATGATACCTTTGTACACAAAATATGAGTTATTTACTTAAATTAAATAACCATTAAATAAACAAATTTAAGTTTTAACTATCAATTTTTTTTACTAAAATGTCCAAAATCCTACAAGTCTGACATCGCAGTGCACCTTTTACTCGCGGTGTCATAATTTTTCAGATAAAATGTGATTTTTTTTATTAAAACCGCAAACACAACAAGTCATCGCAAGCCACCAAAAATTATGACTTTTTATTTTAATTTTTTATCAGAAAAGTCTGACACCATAAGTAAAAGATGTCTTACGATGTCAAATTTGCAGGATTCTGAATATTTTGCTAAAAAATAAATAATTAAAACTTAAATTTCTTTAATTAATATGGCTATTTAAATAAATAACTCCACAATATGTTTTTATTTAGCGGGTTGCTATGTTTACGGTCTATTGAGTTTCATACCTCCTTTTATCCATATACCTCTTTTTAAATTAATATCTATATTTTATAATTACATTTTCTATCCTTATAATCATATTAATATATATATATATATATAATCATTTATTAATTAAAATACATTAAAAAAGTATATTATAAATTATATCATTGTAATTGTCTTATTAATATCTTCAAAATGAATTCAATATAGAATATTTTTAAATTTAATTATATTATTGAATATAGTAAATACTTACAAATTATATTTAATACTTACACTTTATAAACATATAGTTATTTATTTAATTTTTTTGCATATCTCGTACTTTTTTACACTTTTATCATAATAAGTTATTAACATAAATAATCATATATTATTTGAAATAAATTAAACATACATTTTTTTATAAATTACACAATTATAGAAACAACATATAAATGGAGAAGGGTAATTAAACAAAAATATATATATAGACAATGGTGCTCTATAAATGATGAAAAACAAAAATAAGACTCAAAGTAAATAACTATAAATAAAATTTTATCAAAGTTATGTAATCATAAAGGTTGTTTGTAATTTTTTAACCTTAAAATATAATTAAATTAGTATAAAATACGTATTTTAGTTAATATATTATTAATTAATATGACTAGGATATAAAATAGGAAATAGAAAATTAATAGAAGTTAGAGAAATATTAAAAGAATTTAAAATGATAAATAATAAAATAGAGTTGCAAAAATAAATACACAATAGATCAAACAATGGTTTAAGTTTCAATTGGCCAATTGAATCTTGTTCACAAAATGTGTTCATTAGTGGAAAGTTTTCACCATAACATTTTTTATCTTTTGAGGGAAGAAACAATTTATTTATATGTTTTGTTTTTCAAAACCCTATTTTCAAATTTGAATATATCACATGTGTTTTTATATTTTAATATTGAAATATCAAATATAATTATATATATAATAAAATATATTTTTGGTACTAAATATTTAAAATTTTATGTTTATTTATTTTAAAATTTTATAGATTAAACCATTTTTTTCTATGTTATTCAAATTACTTAACATAAAACATCTTAAATAGTTTTTTTTGGGTAATTTGGACTATTCACATCATTGATTTTTGGTTCACAATTATTACAGATACTTATAACATTAATTGCTAATTAGTTATTGTAATTATTAAGAACATCTCCAACAATTATGCTAAAATTGAAGAAGTGATATTTTAACAATTTTTTTGCTCTAACAACTATGTTATTTCGTATGCTAAAAAAAGATAAAAATCTCTAATTTGAAGAAATCTTTAAAACTCACTTTTTAAGAAATAGAAGGAAGTTATGTTTGGCAAACTAGCTGATAAGTTAGCTGATTACTTATAAGCTAGCTGGAGCTAGCCGTTGACTGATAAGCTAGCTGGTAGCTGATGAAAAAGTCACGTTTGACAAAAACTAGTTTACAAACATACAAAATGATCAAAAAAGACATCTTCAAAAATGATCAATTACAATACTTAATTTTAAAATTAAAACAAATTTATAGCAATATAATATGTTAATTGATACAACCAATAAACAAAAATTAAATAATATAACATGTTAATTAAAAGAATTTAAATTTATTATTACATATATACTATAAATTTTGAATTTGTTAAAACTAGTTTTATAAAAAATATATATTAACTTATGATTTTAAATAACCGTTACATATAATATGAAAAAAATAATCAGATAATAATTAAAAAGATAATAGTAATTGATAATTAAAATATATTAATTAATATTAAAAAATAAATAAAAATAATTTATATGATTAACAATAACTCAAAATAATTAAAAATTAATATCAATGTATAATTAAAATTTAATTTAATAATTTTCAGTTAATATTTATTAATTAATAATAACTAAATTTAAAATTTTAATATTTATTTATAATAATTAATATTAATGAGAGTAATATTAAAATATTCACAAAAAACTATTGAAAAACTAATCCAAATAGCATTTCAAAAAGCTAGCTTATGGTCATCCAAACATGTAAAAAAACTAGCTCATAAGCTAGTTTTTTTTGCCCAGAATATATTAATCTTTCTACCAATAAGAACTGAATTATAATATTTAAAATAAATAAATAATATTTTATTAATTTATAAATTATTTTATTATTATAATAAATGCTACAATCTTTAAAATTGAATTGATATTGGAATAGAAAATGACATTTTTTGGTAAATTTTGATTTTTGATATTATTATTTTTTATTGGAATAGAAAATGACATTTTTTGTAAATTTTGATTTTTGATATTATTATTTTTTAAAATATAACATAATTATTGAAGATCCGTTAATAAATTTTTATTTATTTTCAAAAAATATATGAAATTAAATTAAAAGGTAATAATTGAGTCAACAAGAAAAAACGGTGAAAGGTGTTGGTGGGGCAACCTCTCTTTAAATGCACAATAAAAAAGAAACATGTTTCCGTCACGTCATTCCCGTCAAATCACATTCCCATAAGAACTACTCCGTTTACTTACCGTTAAAACTAACGTCCTCACGTTTTTACAGGAATTTTAGCCATGGTTCTAAATAACTGTCGCGTTACGGCGTCGACGTTAACAATACGACTCAAATCTAAAGCTTGAATTGGTTGGGAGTATTGAGGGTAAGAAATAAGAATAACAATGAAAACTGTTGTTTGGTTTAATATAATGAGCCCATTACCACAAACCCATTAATTTCCATTCTTGACCAATTGGGGGGAATGAAAATTTTATTCTCGCTCGGTCATTTTTTCTCATGGCTCCCTTCATTTCTAGTTGTTGAATGAAAAATATTTTTTAATTTCACGTTGGACGTCACATATTTGTATTAAAAAATTTATCGAAAACATTTTTTTAATTAATAATATTGGTTTAACCAAACAACATCAATGTAATGCTCATTCCTATTCCTATTCCTATTCTTCTGCATTCCCATTTTCATTTTCATTCTTTAAAATGAACCAAACGCCCCCTAATTGTTATGATGGGGACTAAATCCAAAAAAAATTGAAAACCACAAGGACTAAACCCATAATTTACTCTTATTATTTTCAGAAATACCGGGACGAACATTGTTATTTCGATAAACAGTAGGGACCTAATTTGCAGTTTAGTCTAATTTTTAATTAATGGTATATACTATCTATACTATATTATAAAACATTTATGAAAAACTCTTAAAAACAACCCCTAAAGCTTTATGTACCACTATTTACTTAAAATCTCTTAAAAATAACTAATGACTTTATGTACCTTTTTAATGCTAATCACTTGGTTAATACTTAACTCTAACAACCTTCAAATCCTTAAATTGTGGACTCTTATTAATTAATCTTTATCTTTCAAATCCTCAAATCATGAACTCCTTAAAAAGCGTCATTCTTTAAACAAATTTATAAAAAAACATGACCGTTTTCTCAAAACCACATCTTAAAATAAATTAGAACATTAAAATCGAGATATATCGCGCTGCATTACGCGAGTAGACTTCTAGTATAATTAAATATTAATTCGATAATAAAAATCGATAAATTGGGCTTTTTGTACGATCCATTTAGTTCCATTTGGGCTTCAACCCAATACGATTTAGAGAGGATATATTTCATATTTGTATGATTGTATCCCAATCAGTGGCGGAACCAGGATTTTGGTCTAGGAGGAGCAGCAATTATAAATAAAACAAACAAGTATTAGCTTTATTTTTTGAAAATAGCAAGCAAAAGTAACGATCGTATATTGTTGAAACGCCAACTTATACAGTTTCAATAGTGACCTCGATGAGTTTTCATTTTCTAAAACTTATTTGTGATGTCTTTATTATCTATCTTAATGAAAACATTTTTTTTAATATAAGAAGTCAAGCAATCGTTCATCCATTGATCATCCATTCTATTGTCCAACCTATTATTCACAACGTTCATAGTTAAAAATGCTATATCGACGACAGGAGCTCTGCTTAAAGTTAGGAATTTGGAAGACTTTCTTTTTCTTGGTTGCGACTTTAAACAAATTCATATGGATGGTCTATGCTCAAGTGGTGTACCCATTTTAAAAAATGTAGCCCATGAATTATTAGTATTAAGTTAACGGGACAAAAGAGAGATTTAAACAGAAGTAAATTCAGAGTATTAAAAAATTAGTATATCAATTTTTTTTCATAAGTTGAGGGTTAGCTGAGGGTTAGCGGTTGCTAACCCTTGTTACAAGGTAGCTCCGCCCCTGATCCCAATCAATAGGCCCGTATTAAAATAGATGTTTACAATAAATATGGCACATACTTTATAAATATATAGTTATTGTAATTTTTAAATAACTAAAGATAAATTTACTTTTTATAATAAAGATATTGACTTTCTTGACCTTATATTAAGGGTAGAATTAGAGATGGCCATATGGGCGAGCCGGGCTAGTTCGGACTGGGCTTTCATCGGGACCGGGCCTAAACACTGTTCAAAAGACCGGACCTTGGTCGGGCCCGGGCCGGGCTTGGGGGTTGAAGATTGGGCCCGTTAAGGCTTTTCAAAGACCGGGCCTTTGGGACCGGGCCTAAACCGGGCTTTTAAAAATATATATATATATATATACCATTTTTAATAAATATTATTCGTATCCACTATAAAATACTTAATTGGGTCACTCAAACATACTTAAAAACACGTTCTATTAGAATTTCATATATAAAGAAAAATACGTTCTATTAATTTTATATAAATTATAAAGAAAACTACATTTAAAGAAGTACATTTATTGAATTATAAAGAAAAAAACAGTTAAATAACTACATTTATTGAATTATAAAGAAAAATACTCTTAATCCTCGTCCTCGTATGGTGGATATATGCAAGAGTTCCGGTCGTTCGAAGTCTAGTAAGAGTCGTTCCATCATCGAGTTCATCAACATCGAGTTGTTCTTCAGGGTCAGTCTCGTCGTCGTCGTAATGTGATACATTACTTTCACAATCGGTACTTGGCGGGGTACTTAGTGGGCCACGGTATTCGTTTTCTTCGAGATTTGCTTCCACTCCCTCAAGCTTCGCCTCTAGGTCCGTTTGGTCTTGAATTATTTCAAGACTATCCAAGTAGTTCTTCAAACAAACGCAAGCTTCTACTGACTCCGGGCTTAATCTTGTCCGACGGGCCGAAAGGATCCTGCCACTAAGAGAAAAAACGGAGTCCGAAGCTACGGTACTAGCTTGGATTGTTAGTATATCACGGGCCATTAATGCCAAAACCGGAAATGCTTGTTCTCTTTCTTGCCAAAATGCTAATATGTTTAATTCTTCAAAATTCCCAACTTGATTCCAAGAGAAATTAGTATTCATGTAAATTTGTAATTCATTGAGATTACTGTCATATCGGGATTTTTTACTTGATTCATTTTGCACCTCATTTACTAAAGAGGTTATTAAGTATTTTCGGTTTTGGCGATGACCACTACTAGAAGCACCCGACGTAAATAGTGGTTGTTGGGAGGGTTGTTGGTGTGCGCCCCCATGTCGGACTTTATAAATTTCAAATAATTCTAAAAATTTGTTATTAAATGATGTTTTTCTTTTCGTTGAAAAAGTAGAATTTGTTAACGTATCTAAACCAAAAGCTTGACTTATTTGTGTAATTAAAACCTCAACACCGGTAACCTTTAGCCACGGGTTCAACGTCGCGGCACAAAGAACAGAAAAAGGGATTTTTCTAAAATATTTTAACAATTTTGCTTTCATTGTAGCAATCATATTCGGCCACATGTCGTCTCTCTCCTCGTACTCTCTAATTTTCATTGCTAAAATATATATTTGATTTAAAACTAGAGGGCTTGTTGGATAATAAACACCGGATAAGTAAGTTGTTGCGTTTTTAAAATCACCCAAAAGATCGTATAATCCCTCAAGCACGACCCAATCCCACTCTACAATACTATTCCGTGGGTAATGAATATTATAAAATGCATGTATATAAACTCTTTGTGCACGCAAATTTTCGATCATATAATATGTCGAATTCCATCGAACGGCCAAATCATGAGCCGGTCCCAAAGCTCTAAATCCATAATCCATGCAATATTTTCTATAAGCCGCATGCACTGATTTACCTTTATTAAAAATTCTCCGTAACATAAGTCTAAATTTATTTAGTGTGTCACTGCATTGTCCTAAACCGTCTTGAACGACTAAATTAATAATGTGGGCAACACAACGTGTATGAAATATTTCACCGCCAACATAGGGGTTAAAGCACATTTTAATTTATCCACACATGCAGTATTATTAATAGCGTTATCAAATGAAATGCTAACGATTTTATTTGATATATTATAAAAAAAAGTGTTTTTTTATAATTGAAAATTGACGTTCACCAGAATGTGACGAACCAAACGTTTCAAACGCTATTATACGTTTGACCATTTGCCACGACTCCATCCAATGTGTCGTTATACATATATAAGAATGTGGCAATCCGTGTGGTGCGCTCCACACATCACAAGTTAAAGAAACGTTGTTAGACATTTGTTCAAACGTGTTTTTCATTTCATTTTTAGCATCTTTCCACATTTTTAATGCATCACGTCTAAGAGTTTGACGGCTTACCGGAGTGTAGCGAGGTTGTAGACATTTTTGGATCATTTTCGTCATATGCGGATTGTGGAAATGTCCGAACGGCAACCCCATTTGAATAACACATTTTGTTGTTAATTCCCGGGCCAACATGTTATCGTACGACCATATTTGACCTTGGTTGTCAAGTATGGGTTGACTTGAATCACCTCGTGCCTTGCATGCGTTATCGGTGTGCCTCTTTAAGGTCGAGTTTCCCGTGATCGCAAGGAGAGCTCCACACCTTTTGCATTGTGCCTTTCTTTTCCCGTCGGTGAGAACCACCATATTGAAATCTTTCAAACTTCGGATTTCCGTCCGTGTTCGACAATAACTTCTCTAATTTGATCATTTGATGCACTACCGCCGGTCATTTTGATTGAAGGATGGAAAAATTGAAAAAACGAGAAGTTGCATCTAGGTAGAATGACAAACTGAAAAGTTACTTTTAAAGGTGGACACTTATTGACAAACTGAAATGGAAATGAAGATACTTAATTTGAGAAAGGAAGAGTAAGGGGGCGTTTGGTTCATTTTAAGGAATGAGGATGAAAATAAAAATGAGAATGCAGGAGAAATGAAATAGGAATGAGCATTTCATTGACGCTGTTTGGTTAAACCAATATAATTAATAAAAAAATTTATATAATATTTTGAATACAAATATGTGACTTCCAACACGAAAGTAAAAAATATATATTTCATTCAGTGTCGAGAAATGAAGTGAAGAATGAGAAAAAATGACTGAGCAGGACTAAAATTTCAATCCCCCTAATTTGGTCAGGAATGGAAATTAATGGGTTTGGGGTAATGGACCCATTATATTATATCCAACCAAACAACAGTTTTCATAATCATTCGCATTCCTTACCCCTCAATACCCCCAACCAAACACCCCCTTAAAATATAAATTACATTATTTATTTGGTTATTAAAATATAAATCATGTTATCAAAATAATTGTACTATGCAAGATGGTTATTTAGAATAATGTTAACAAAGTTGAATGATTTTTATAACGATGATTGAAAGCTAGATGAATTTATAATAAATGTTTAATGATTTTTTTAACCATTTTTTTGAATTTGATTCAATTTAAAGGTAACCTATATCAAAGATGCAAAGGAAATAAAGTTTCACTACTTTAGATTACCGTAACCATGTATATATATAAATATATCTTCGATGCGGTCTGTCCGCTTCAACGGTTCAACCGCTCTTTCACCTCCCAAAGATTTTGTAGAAAAGATTTCGAAAAAAAAATCTTTAATATAAAATAAAAACAAATATCACAAATCATATGGCGTTTAGATTTAATGCATTTTGGTTTATTGAGAGAGAATTAAACGGAGCATCAGAAAACCAAGTTGGGTTTCTTCTAAAGTCGTCTACACACGAACACGTTTGATTTTAACTAGTCATTGTACCCGTGCGATGCAGCGGGACAATTCGATTAACCAAATACTCAAATCCCCAATCTTGCTACATGCTTTGTATTATTTCTTATCAAATAGGCATTAGAGCTCACTTCTCAATCGAAAAGGAATAACTGAAACAGCCATGTTGTGATTCTCGTGATCATTTGGTTACCTGAATAAGTAAACACCCATCATAAATTAAAACAGATGAATTAAAAGCAATGAATAAATAGTGGCTTCAAAGTGTTCAAATTTGCTGATATATAAAATTATTTCAAACATATACTACATGACAAACAGTTTACTTGTAAGCATGCTCATAATATGCAAGCTTCAATTAGTAATGTAGAGTTTACCTTTATCTAATGCAACTTCAACATAGTCAAACTAAAGCACGAAATTAGTGCCAATGACAAATAAATGAGCTACCAAATTTGATAAAGATTTAATAGCAGGACTATTTGCTTCCAAATATTCATTCACTGTCACAAAAATTAAAAAAACCCAATCAATAAATGAATCCTACAAAAAAATCTAATGGGCGGTTTACCTAATCACTTACCGGGTAAGTGCTTACCGGTAAAATTCAAACACTATCACTTACTTACCGCCTTACCGGGTAAGATTTTAGTCCACCAAATGGCATCATATGCAACAATTTACCCGGAAAGCACCATGGTAAAAGTCGTCGCACTAACTTACCGAGTAAGACACTCGGTTCTTGCCTTCGCTACCGGGTAAGATTCTTGGTCCTTGCCACATTACCGATAAGGTAATGTGACTTGGTAAGCACTTACGCAAGTAAGCGTTTGGTAAACGGCCCCCAAATTGGAAAAACTTACCTTGTTAGCACATATTGCTTGCTCGTAAAGGCGAAGAATACCACAAACATGTTGAAGTCCTTGCTGTTCAGAAGAGTCTAGAAAAATAAAATCATGAATTATCAAAAAGGCTTACAGAGATCAGATTCAGGAATATGATGTTGCCCTCTTGTACCCCTTTCCTTAGAAGCAAAGATATAGCCTCCACTGTGGAATTGCCATAACAAATTGTCTGACATAATCAACACAAAAATTGGTTAACAAACGGAAAATATTCTCAAATACTAACATGTCCCGAGTATAGTATCCAACAACAATACGTGCCTATCCGAACCCAACCCTATGTGTAATATGGTCAAATTAAAACCAAATTAACAAACTACGTACATATCAAAAAATCAATTACATGTCTAGTTTCAGATTCCATTCTCCGTGTTTAAGGACTTCTATCTCAAAAAATCATGTAATGTCTAGTCCAACCAAGTTAACTTCTATCTCAAAAAATCATGCATGAATTGTAGATAAGTCTTCTACATTAAATCATTGGATGTCTGATAAGCCTGTCTTTTCTCCGGCTATTGCAATATATAGAGTTTATGTCTAGTCAATACACCATCAAATTCAACAAATTCTTTTAGGCAATACTTCATTAAAAACAATGATGCAACCAAGTTCATCAGTCTCATTTATAAGTAACATTTGAATAACCAAGTGGAGTCCGAATATAGCTGCAACTGGATAAAGCTGCAGGACCCTCACCTTGAATATTCCTACAAAATCAGCCATAAGATTTAGCCATATGGTTGCTCATATTGGATTGAAATAAGACGTTAGGCCCTAATCCAAAGAGCATGATTAACATTCACATTAGTCTATAAAGAGTGAATCAAAAACAAAAACAAATATAAGATTTAAATTCATAATTTTATATGAAATGTTTTTCAAAAATGAAGTATAGAATGTCCCTGTTTCACCTTCCCCACACGTTACCTTTTTTTCTCTTTGCTTGGTGTATTCCATGC
Source organism: Saussurea involucrata (assembly GCA_033807775.1). Classification (NCBI taxonomy): domain Eukaryota; kingdom Viridiplantae; phylum Streptophyta; class Magnoliopsida; order Asterales; family Asteraceae; genus Saussurea; species Saussurea involucrata. The sequence goes on from CM066319.1 coordinate 3,154,107, forward strand.
CTACTCTCCCCACTCGTTACTCTAACATCCTTTTTTCTCTGTACTACAAAGCTTGCACAAGGATGTTTTTTGTGCTTAAAACGCGAGGAGCTTATTCCTAGAAGATTGTTGATCAACTGCAAGAAAGAATAACCAAATGTCATCTTTACTTGATCGCCAAATATTAATCATGGTAACAATTGCAAGCAACGCAAATCAAAGTTTAACTGCTATAATGAAAACAATAAACATAGGCATTTGAGCTAATAACTAATTTTGATTTTGTTGCGCCACAAGATGAAGATAGGAAGTAGGAAAATGTTGAAACTCAAACTGAAGTAGTTCGGAGTTTCGTATGAACTTATGAATATCAAGCTCCATCTAAAGAACTGAAATGAAAAAAAAACAATCAAATTTGGATATTAGAACACATTATAAGTTGAATATTTGAGATTAAAATAATCTTACGATATTATTTCATATTTAGATTAACTAATGGAAAACTTATATTTCCTTGGTCCACAATAATTTCCATTTTGAGATGACTTAATTCTGTACTTATCGACATCTCCTACCGTATCAACATAAACCTATAAATACAAATCAGTAAATCTGCAAAGGAATTTCTACAAGTCTTCCAAACTATGCTTCTAATTCTGATCAATCAGTAAAACTAATATCTAAGTATATACCTCAGTCAGAAGATACCCCATGTTCAGCACCCTCTTGACAAGGCCCATGGCAGACTCATGTGATATCTCATTCAGGTTGATCTTATTTATGTTAAGAGGAACAAACAAGATCATTTAGAGTAGTGATTTAACTGGTACAAAGTTATATAAAGGGAGTTGCATACTAACTTTTGCAACATTTTAGCTGAGAGCTCCCTAGGATCTATGACATCAACAGCCCAACCAATTGTTCCATCAACCTTCAAACTTTCAAATAACTCCTATTTTCTCTTCTTTCAAAGTCTTAGAATCTGCATAAAGTGGAGAATAAGCTCTTTTAAAGGGACATCTAAAGAGGGATAAAAATAAAAAGAAGAGACTGCAGATAAATGGTAAATACAAGCAAATAAAAAAATCATACAACTTATGGAAGAAAAGAAAAGTGTACAATCTTTTAAGTAAGATCATAGATTTATAGATAAGCAGTTATATAACTTATCTACAGTAACGTATTCAGGTGAAAAAAAAATATCAGCGTCCTCAGCTGTACAACTTAGAGGTAGCAGCAGATCAATCTGATATGGCTAACTATAAAATAGATAAAAACATCGCATTTCTTCGCTTTTTTCAGCTACATGGTCGAACATATAATTTTACCAATCACATACTTATACACTCATAATCATATCAATTTTACATCATTTCGTCCAATTTGAATAGAATTACCTGATATAAATCAGCAAGGCACACCAGCAAAAAATTGTTGGATAAGACTACCTCATTAAACTTAGATGGAATTAGAATACCATTGAACCTTAACAGCGGTTTAAATCTGATTTTCCAGTGTCCAATATAACCTTTGAGAAATTGGCGAATATGATTGTGGCACCCAATTTTTGAAATTCAGCTAGCAGTAGCGCAAACACCTTTTGCATGACCTGTATTAGATCAGATAAATTAGAATATGAATGCAGAAAACTAAATAACACAAATAGTTGTTAACAAACATAAATATCTAACCAGATAAATTAGAAATTACCTTGTGAAGCATTCGATGAAAAGTTGGATCATGAAGTTTTGACCGCGGGCTGGATAACAATACATAAAGTGTCAAAAGTATATCGAAATGACAAGCATTTAGTAACCCAACAAATAGTAGTAGTACCTGCAGAGCCATCTGTATAAATGTTGTAACATTGCATCAGCAAAGATATTTCCTGAGGTGACAGCATCAGCAAGGCATCTTTGAATCAATTGCTTAAGGACACGAAACACTGGTGAACAAGACGTGGACTCGTCCAAGCCCAACTGTTCGTTGGGAAGATGTGATCCAGAGCTCAGATCATGATCAAATCCAAATAGGGTACCTCCCTCCATTTCATTTACTTGGTTGCTCTTTAGCAGAGCATTGACAGCAAGGTGATGTATCTGCATCCATTAGAGAATTACTTGCAAAACTTATATGTATTTATTTAGCACAAGGGTGACAAAAGGAAAAAGTGCAGACCTTTATTTCAACTGTGACTTTCCTATAAGCACCAGGGCAAGTAAGAACAGGTTGATTGACCTATTTGCAAAGAATTGCTAATTAGATAATTAAGAAACAACAATATTTTAAATAAATCCAGTTAATGGTTTATATAGTTCTGAAACAGACCTCATCAGAGTAACAAGTTCCTTCTTCATTATCACCTCCAAGGTCAGGAATTCCATTATCTGATACCCAAAGTATCTGAAAATGTTATAAGGAGAGGAACTCGAGGTAAATTTATAGACCTAAACATGATCCAATTAAAGCAAGAAGAGCGGGTAAGATTCTTATAATACCTGTTGCCGATCACGTAACGCTCTTGCAAAGAAGATATCTGCAGTGTGTACAAGCCAATCTAGTTCGAAATTTCCTAACGGAACCTGTTCAAATTGGATCTCATCATAAACTCTCAGGAACGTAGAAATAGAAATGCAAAACTATAGACACATGAATCAAGATATTATTACATGAGAGTATCTAGAAAGATAGATTCTTTCATTCAACCACTGAGATGATGCAACACAACGTTGCATCCCAATTTTTGCACCTACAATCTGCCAGCCAAGAGCCTGAATGGAGCAAGAAAAGAGTATGATGAGGACCAAGAGAACACAAGCTCTTCCATGAAAGAAGCGTGTACCATTATTCAAAAATTAACAAAATCATAAGAGAACTGAACTTAAGAAAACATCCATATGAGACATAAACTAATCAAGTTTTCATGAATTCCATTAACTACACCTCTGAAATTACTCCGGAAACCACAGAACACTCATGCGAATTGCAATTTTGCAAATAGTAACAAATCCACACGAGAATCGTAATAAAAACATCAAAAATTAACAAAATCATAAGAGAACTGATCTTCAGAAATCACCAATACCAGACATAAACTAATTAAGTTTTCATGAATTCCTTTAACTACACCTCTGAAATCACTCCGTAAACAACGGAACACTCGTGCGAATTGCAATTTTGCAAATAGTAACAAATCCACACGAAAATCGTAATAAAAAACATCAGAAATTAACAAAATCGTAAGAGAACTGACCTTCAGAAAACACTGCTTGATCGGATACAAGAAGGTGCTTCCAAATCGAGCTGGGTAAATCGCATTCTGAAGAAGAAGGTGCTTCCATGTATTTATAGGAGGGAAGCCGACTACGTGGGAGAGAATTCAGGGGGTGGAGAGGAGAGGAGAGGAATTTGTGCCATATTGCAGAACGTGGGGAAGAGGTCGTGGAGGAGAAAGGTAGCTGATTTCAGCCATCTGAGAATGGAGGGGTGGGTTTTGAGAGAGAAATTAGGGTTTTGCAGGGGAGAGGAAACGTGGCTAAGAAAAAAACTGAATCTTAGAAAAACTGCTCTTGAAAAACCGCCTATTAGACAATTCATAAAGCAGTATAGATAATCTAGATTGTTAAAGGAAAATAGAAATACAACACAATAGAATGGACAGAATGAATTGTAATTCTCATTAATCATAAGTCCTTTATATAGGGAGGAGTTACAAGTAAATAACTACAAGACATTTCAATTCTAATCTATTTCTATCCTTATCTCTATCGTCATATTCTTTAGACGATGGCACATTTATCCTACAACACTCCCCCTTGTGCCGAGTCAAGGGAGTGAAGGTGCACAATTGTTGCCTCGTTAAAACCTTACACCCAAATAAAAACCCAGTGGGAAAAAACAAAAATAGGACGAAGGAAAGAGTACAACGCACCAGTCTCTTTACAATACATAGACTTTTACTTTAGTCTAATTTTCTCTTAGATTCGTATATTAATCATGAGAGTTAAGAAAACATGATGGTATATAAATTGTTGTCTCACTAAAACCTTACACCAAGGAGGTTTAAAACATTTCTATTTTAATACTTTCTACATGTAGACTCCCCCTTTTGTCTACCACTCCCCCTGATTCGTGCATTAATCAAAGGAGGTTTAAAACATTTCCATTTTAATACTTTCTACACGTTTCCCAAATATGGTTTTAAGTATTGATTTGGTAAGCAAACATGTCACATTTTCCTCACATCTTATTCAGTTCACTTGAATCTTGAGAAGAATTGATTATATAAGAACTTAAGCAAAATATGATTTGTGTTATAACCCTTGATATATCTTACTTTCATTTCTTCGATACATGATGCATTATTTCCATACATGCAAGTTGTATAGTGATCAAAATCAAAATTACTAGTTCCTCTTATATGTGTAATGATAGTCCTTAACCATATACACTCTTGAATAGTCTCACGGGGAGTAAGATTGTTGATAATATAAGAAGATAGCTATTAAGGGTTTGCTAAGTTTACTTCCAAGCAATCGGCATGTTCCATATGATAATTCCTTATCCAGTTTGGGGACAACCTTTATATCAAATCAATCAAACATATACCTAATATCAGCAAATATATACCAAGGCATTGTTTGGTGTTTTTCTATAAGAGCCATTACTTTTGCCGCTCACAATCTAAGTATGTATTGAAGTTTCATTATCAATCCATTTATCTCCGTAGGGAAATTATAAGCCCACGTCAATGGTGCCAAAAGATTAATTTTGAAATCATTTCAATGACATTGCGTTGCCGCTGAGCTAAATCTAGCTGACAAGTTCAGTGAGAAGTACAATATACGGTCAAGTGTATTATGTTGAGTACAATAATGCGCCTATTGTACTTAGGTATGGAATTGTAACAACCGGGTTTTCTTTTATAAGTATGGGAGTCTAGTGGCCAATTTGTAAGAAATGGAAGTTTTAAGTAAAGGACCTATTTGTAATTTAAGGAAGTATTATAAGGCACAAATCCCTAGGGCAACCTCCATTCTTTTGTGAGGAAAATCAGTATTTTGGTCCCTGTGGTTCGGCGGCGAAAGAAGAGAAAGAGAGATAGAGGCAAGTTGAGGAATACGGATTCAATGAGAGCAATATTAAGGTAATCATCGAATCTCTTCTATTCAGTAATGAAATCGTTCATTCCTTGTGGTCTGAGAATTTGGGGTTTTAGGGGTTGAATCGATGAGTAAAGGATTAGAGGAAAAATCAATTTGATTCTTTTTGTTTTATGATGAAATTCTTGCATAATGTTGAGCTTTATGAATCAGATTCTGGAGTGTTCTTCTTCTCCAATTGATTCTATGTTAGGAGCACTCTGATGGACTTTAAATCCATTAATCGGTTGCTAAGTAAATGAAATTAAATCAAGTTTAAGGGTTGGGTTTTGTTAAGGGATAAATGGAATTTAAGTTGAGTTTAATGTTAGTTGTTATGGGTAAATGTTTGATGAAGAATTAGTTTAACATTTGAACTAGCTGAGCCAGAGTAGTTTGCCCCTGTTCTAAGACCTGCGTATGAACAGTGAGAAAGAAACCAGGTTGGCGCAAAGCCCAGATTGCGCCATAGGCGCTGGCGCAAATTCCAAATTGCGCCATAGGCGCTGGCGCAAATCATGGATGTCCCAGTGTTGGGCCGATCTGATGGTTGGGCCATGTGGTTGATTTGGGCTTAGGTTTGTTTTGGGTTAATAGATTTAAGGCCCAATATGAAGAGGATAATCTTGATTATTCATTTAAGTTAGGATTAAGAGGAGAAGGTAGAATCAGATATTGAGTTAACCTAATTAATTTATAAATTAATTATTAGGTGAACGGTCGGTGCAAGACTACAAGTTAAGGAAAGAATTTGCTATCAGGTGAGTTCCCTAAACCCTTTTACGACGCAAATCTTAAATGCTTTTAACTGATTATGGTTCTTTGCGAGCATGAAATGTTATGAACTGATTGCATGATTTTCACGAACGTATCTGTTTATTTAAATGAAATGTTTGGCATGAAGAAATGAAAGACATGACGTATGAATATGTTAACTTAATGGAACCTAATGGAACCCTGATCGCGGAATGTTTATGTGATCCACACACAGTGCAGTACCATGAATGATGATGCATTATAGTTTAATGATAAATGTTTTCCAACTGTTTTACATGTTGTTTTCGGAGGGAATTCACTAGACCTTTCGATCTAACCCTCACTTTCAAAACTAAACCATTTTCAGGTAAGCGCACAATCGGTTCTTCTAGTAAGAGCTAGGAAAGACGACAAGAAAGACTTGGAGATTAGAGCAACTCCAGATTTTGCTTATGATGCCTATAGTTAGTTCTCGGCTGTGGATTTAGAGATTTCCGCTGTCATTGTTTGCTTAGTATGTTTATGTGTAATGATGTAAAGACAAGATTAATTATGTAATTCGAATGCTTATTTTATGATATTGCGTGTTTAAGAATTTGGGACGTTACAAATGGTATCAGAGCCTTAGTTTAAGGGATTTAGGTGACCAATAGGGCCTAAACTTAAACTGTAAGATGAGGAACACAGCTGAGACATAGGATTACCTCTGGGAACGATCACTATAAATGCGCTAGGAAATAAGGTGCCAAGGACAAATGTGTAAGGTAAGTTTGGGATTACACCTGGCCAGTGTAATTATGAACTTACACGTACGCGTGCGTGCTTAAACTTACCTTATATAGCGAAATTGGTTTGTCATATCTAGCAAAGGTTAATTGTTGTTTTCTTTCAGCGTTAGTGAAATGGCTGGGAGAACTTTAAGGAGTAGGTCGGCACCTGCTGTGCCAAGGAATCAAGATGAAGAGGTACTAGAGAATGAACCGGTGGAACCGGCAAGGGCAACTGTTACCCGTGGAAGGGGAAGAGGTAGGGGTCGTGGTAGGGGTCGGGGAAGAACACCCCGCCGGGCCGCCACCCAAGTGGCCGGGGATGGAGGAAACCCGAACCTGAGAACGACTCGTGCAACTAGAAGAACGAGGAGTGTGGAAGCCCCCGTTCATCAAGAAGACTCTCTTCAGGAGAGTTCAGCTTCTGCAAGGAGGGTAACTCAGCCAAGGGGACGGGGTCGAGGCCGCGGTTCTACTTTTGTCACTCGAGAGAACCTAGCTGCTGAATTGGGTAAGATTCAAGAGACCTTGCAGGCTCTCCTCACTAAGCAGAATGAGTCAGCTTCGGGAAGCAAAGAAGCAAGTGAGAACCGAGAAAGGGTGGAACTGTCTAGTCCACTAGTGACCGGTACTGGGTGTCACTTGAATTCAAACCCTCAAGTGATGAATGAGTTAGCAGCTAAGGGATGCAGTTTCAAGGCCTTTGCCTCATGCAAGCCCCCTACTTTTAAGGGCGAATATGACCCTATCTTGGCAATGAAATGGGTGAAGGAAATGGAACTGGTCTTCGATACATGCAAGTGTGCTGATGGGGATAGAGAAATGTTTGCTTTGTCCATGTTGAAATCTGATGTAGTTTACTGGTGGGAGGCTGAGACTGGAGGAAAGGGTTCGGCAATGGCTAAGGGAATGTTGTGGGAAGCGTTTGTAGACAGGTTCAAAGCTCAGTTCTGCCCGCTCGCAGCAGTAAAAAGATTAGAAGAAGAGTTCTTGGGGTTGGATCAGGGAGGTATGACAGTGCGAGAGTATACTACAAAGTTTATTGAGAAGTCTCGCTTTGCAGATTTGTATGTGCCAACAGAAGAGCGTCGGGTAGAACGATTCATCCATGGGTTGAAGAGCAGTATTCGGGAATTGGTTCTGACTAGAAACCCTACTACTTTTCAGGCGGCCATCAATACGGCCGAGCTGATTGAGAAGAAAAGAACCGTCGGACGACTGAGAAGGGTGGGGAGAAGCGCAAATGGGATGGTCCGGGTAACGACTCAAGAAGAGGGAAAATGTTCCGACCAGGCAACCGTGTTAGCAAGGATGTCGCTGGGCAAACGTGTTCGAAGTGTAACAAGGTGCACCGGGGAGAATGCATGGCAGGTTCAAACTCATGCTACCGGTGTGGCTTGCCCGGTCATATGGCAAAGGACTGTCCCAAGGGAGGATCATGTCACCAGTGTGGAGCTAAGGGTCATGTGCGGTATGATTGCCCGCAATTGAAAAAGGGTGGAGCGACTCAGTACGGGGAACGTCAGGGAGGAAAGGACGACGGTAAGGGTATAGGACCGGCGCGTCCGAAAGGACGTGCATTCCGCATGACTGCGGAAGAGGCGGAGGAAGTTCCGAATGTTGTGGCAGGTACGTTTCCAGTGAACTCTCTATGTGCCAAGGTGTTATTTGATTCGGGAGCAAATCGTTCCTTTGTATCGTGTACGTTTATGAAATGTTTGGGGGTGAGGCCTAGACGTTTGGAGAGAGCACTAGAGGTGGAAACCGCTAATGATAGTTTGGTGTACGTTAAGAAGGTGGTAGAAGGGTGTGTCATAGAGATAGAAGGGAGGTTAATGCCTATGAAGTTATATCCCATGGCAATGGGAGAGTTTGATGTGGTGTTGGGTATGGACTGGTAGCCGCGAATGATGTGAATATCGTTTGCAACAAAAAGTTAATCAGGATTCAGTCACCTGATGGGGATCCCATAGTGATTTATGGGGACCATCGTAATAGAAAGAATAGCCTTATCTCTATGATTAGGGCTACTAAGTGTTTTAGGAAAGGGTGCCAAGGATTCTTGGCGTACGTGTTGGACGCCAAGAAAGAGAAACGTGGGGTGGGTGATGTGCGACTAGTAAACGAGTACCCAGAAGCATTTTCGGATGACTTAACAAGTCTACCTCCGGATCGTCAGATCGAATTCAGAATTGATCTGATGCCTGGTGCTGCACCAATTGCCCGCGCGCCGTATAGGTTAGCACCGTCTGAAATGAAGGAAATGATGACTCAGTTGCAGGAGTTGTTAGATAAAGGATTCGTCAGACCGAGTACATCTCCATGGGGAGCACCTGTGCTCTTCGTGAAGAAGAAGGACGGTACTATGCGAATGTGCATAGATTACCGCGAACTCAACAAGGTCACGATCAAGAATAAGTATCTGATCCCGAGGATTGACGACCTGTTCGATCAACTACAAGGAGCCAGTTATTTCTCCAAGATAGATCTGAGGTCAGGGTATCATCAACTCAAGATGAGGGGGGAAGATGTGCCGAAGACGGCATTCAGGACCAGGTATGGACACTACGAATTCTTGGTGATGTCGTTCGGGCTAACCAACGCCCCGGCAGCATTCATGGACTTAATGAATAGGGTATGCCAACCCTATTTAGACCAGTTTGTGATAGTGTTCATAGACGATATCCTGATATTTTCAAGATCAGAAGAGGAGCACGAAAGTCACCTTCGGACGATTCTCGAGCTGTTAAAGCAAGAGAAGTTGTACGCGAAGTTTTCCAAATGCGAATTTTGGTTGAGAAAGGTGCAGTTTCTCGGGCACGTGGTGTCTGAGAGGGGAATAATGGTTGATCCGTCTAAGATCGAAGCCATCCGAGATTGGGAGCAACCAAAGAATCCATCTGAAGTCAGAAGTTTCCTCGGACTGGCGGGTTACTACCGAAAGTTCATCAAGGACTTTTCGAGTATCGCCACGCCACTAACGTCTCTAACCAAGAAGAATGTCAAATTCGCCTGGTTGGAGAAGCAAGAGGAGGCCTTTCAAAAACTAAAATATATGTTGAGCAGCGCTCCGGTGTTGTCGTTACCGGATGGTACTGAGGATTTTGTGGTATTCAGTGACGCATCGAAGCTTGGTTTGGGTTGCGTGCTTATGCAACGAGGTAAGGTGATCGCTTATGCCTCCCGGCAGTTAAAGGATCACGAGGCTCGATATCCCACGCATGATTTAGAATTGGCGGCAGTGGTTTTTGCCTTGAAGCTTTGGCGGCATTACCTGTATGGGACGAAGTGCCAGATCTTTACGGACCACAAAAGCCTATGTCATCTCTTTGATCAGAAGGAGTTGAATATGCACCAAAGGAGGTGGATTGAATTGTTGACTGACTACGACTGTAAGATTGAATATCATCCAGGAAAGGCAAACGTAGTGGCGGACGCTTTGAGCCGTAAGGAACGAAGTGAAACCCCCAGTATTGTGGCCATGAGGGCTGAGGTGACATTCAATTTGTTAGCGGAGATAAAGAATTGTCAAGTTGAAGCGCTCGAAGCCGAAAATCTCAAGAAGGAAAGAATGGTAGGGCAAGAGTCCTCGTTAGTGGAAGATAGTCGAGGGGTGAAGCGTCTCTGTGGGAGGATCTGGGTTCCGAAACTCGGAGACCTTCGAAAGCTGATTTTGGTAGAAGCACATAAATCAAAGTACACGATTCACCCCGGAACTAACAAGATGTACGGAGATCTACGAAGAGAATATTGGTGGCCGGGAATGAAAAAGGACGTAGCTCATTTTGTAGAAACTTGTATAACGTGTTCACGAGTAAAGATTGAGCATCAACGACCATACGGGAAACTTCAGTCATTAGAGATACCGATGTGGAAGTGGGACCAGATCACGATGGATTTCGTGACCCATTTGCCTAGAACTCCAAAAGGTTATGACGCCATATGGGTGATTGTGGACCGTCTCACGAAGTCGGCACACTTCTTGCCTATACGAGAGTCTTACTCGCTGGACCGGCTAGCGAAGTTGTATATCGATGAGATTGTAACCCGCCATGGGGTGCCATCGTCGATAGTCTCTGACCGGGATATCAGATTTACCTCCACGTTTTGGAGGAGTTTCCAAAGAGAAATGGGATCGCAGATCAAGATGAGTACCGCTTATCATCCTCAGACCGACGGTCAGAGTGAGAGAACGATCCAGACATTAGAAGACATGTTAAGGGCGTGCGCTTTGGATTTCCAAGGTTCATGGGAAAAGCATCTACCGTTGATCGAGTTTGCTTATAATAATAGCTATCACTCGAGCATCAAGGCAGCGCCGTTTGAGGCACTCGACGGTAGAAAATGTCGGACACCGTTGTGTTGGAACGAAGTCGGAGAGAGACAGTTAACGGGGCCAGAAATTGTACAACTGACTTCGGACAAGATAATCCAAGTGCGTGAAAGACTGAAGGTCGCCCGCGACCGACAGAAAAGCTATGCGGATAAGAGGCGGAAAGACATTGAATTCCAAGTCAGAGATCATGTTCTTCTAAAGGTGTCTCCTTGGAGGGGAGTGGTACGATTCGGGAAACGTGGGAAGCTAAGCCCACGTTACATCGGACCGTTCGAGATTACGGAACGTATTGGAGAGGTGGCGTATAGGTTGGACCTACCGGAAGAATTGTGTGGCATCCACAATGCGTTTCACGTGTCCAACTTAAGAAAATGCCTTGTCGACGTAACCAAAGCGGTGCCGTTGAATGACATAAAAGTAGATGAGAAATTAAATTTTGCAGAAGAACCCGAAGCCATCACGGATGTTAAGGTGAGGAAGTCACGGAGCAAAGAGACCAAGCTAGTAAAGGTTCAATGGCGGCACCATAAGGGTCCAGAGGCGACCTGGGAGTTGGAGTCGGAGATGAAAGCTAGATACCCGCATCTTTTCCAATAAGGAATTCCGGGGACGGAATTCTTTTAAGGGGGGAGTGTTGTAACAACCGGGTTTTCTTTTATAAGTATGGGAGTCTAGTGGCCAATTTGTAAGAAATGGAAGTTTTAAGTAAAGGACCTATTTGTAATTTAAGGAAGTATTATAAGGCACAAATCCCTAGGGCAGCCTCCATTTTTTTGTGAGGAAAATCAGTATTTTGGTCCCTGTGGTTCGGCGGCGAAAGAAGAGAAAGAGAGAAGGAGGCAAGTTGAGGAATACGGATTAAAGGAGAGCAATATTAAGGTAATCATCGAATCTCTTCTATTCAGTAATGAAATCGTTCATTCCTTGTGGTCTGAGAATTTGGGGTTTTAGGGGCTGAATCGATGAGTAAAGGATTAGAGGAAAAATCAATTTGATTCTTTTGTTTTATGATGAAATTCTTGCATAATGTTGAGCTTTATGAATCAGATTCTGGAGTGTTCTTCTTCTCCAATTGATTCTATGTTAGGAGCACTCTGATGGACTTTAAATTAGGGGTGTTCATCGGTTGACATCCAATGGATGTGAGGGGAACCGAACCGATCCAATCATCCATTGGATGTTGGATTTTTTCAACCGAACCGATCCAATCATCCATTGGATGTTGGATTTTTCCAATCCAATGGATGATTGGATCGGTTCGGTTCCATCCAATGGATATTTTTATTGGATATCCATTGGATCACTTCGGTTTCATCCAATGTTAACTGGATCGGATTGGATCCATCTGATCCGACATCCAATGGATGATCGGATCAAATCCATCCGACATCCAATGTTTTAAATCCAATTTTCAACAATTCACATAATATTTTGAAACTGAGAGTGAGAGGATGTTCTTTTTTGTCTAATTGAAACTGAGACTTGAGAGGATGGTCTTTTTTCAAAAAATATTAATATAATATATTAATAGTTTTATTAATTTAATTTATTAACAAATATTATATAATATAATAATAATATATTAATTGGATGGAAATTGGATGGATATCGGTTCGGATTTTGAAAATTTCGATCCGATCCGATCCAATTGCAATTGGATATCCAATCAAAGTCGGTCGGTTCTAATTGGATCGGTCGGTTCAGATTGTATCGGTTGGTTTTCTGCACACCCCTACTTTAAATCCATTAATCGGTTGCTAAGCAAATGAAATTAAATCAAGTTTAAGGGCTGGGTTTTGTTAAGGGATAAATGGAATTTAAGTTGAGTTTAATGTTAGTTGTTATGGGTAAATGTTTGATGAAGAATTAGTTTAACATTTGAACTAGCTGAGCCAGAGTAGTTTGCCCTTGTTCTAAGACCTGCGTATGAACAGTGAGAAAGAAACCAGGTTGGCGCAAAGCCCAGATTGCGCCATAGGCGTTGGCGCAAAGTCCAGATTACGCCATAGGCGCTGGCGCAAATTCCAGATTGCGCCATAGGCGCTGGCGCAAATTCCAGATTGCGCCATAGGCGCTGGCGCAAATCATGGATGTCCCAGTGTTGGGCCGATCTGATGGTTGGGCCGTATGGTTGATTTGGGCTTAGGTTTGTTTTGGGTTAATAGATTTAAGGCCCAATATGAAGAGGATAATCTTGATTATTCATTTAAGTTAGGATTAAGAGGAGAAGGTAGAATCAGATATTGAGTTAACCTAATTAATTTATAAATTAATTATTAGGTGAACGGTCGGTGCAAGACTACAAGTTAAGGAAAGAATTTGCTATCAGGTGAGTTCCCTAAACCCTTTTACGACGCAAATCTTAAATGCTTTTAACTGATTATGGTTCTTTGCGAGCATGAAATGTTATGAACTGATTGCATGATTTTCACGAACGTATCTGTTTATTTAAATGAAATGTTTGGCATGAAGAAATGAAAGACATGACGTATGAATATTTTAACTTACATGTTTTCATGAACGTACTTGTATGCTAAGTGGTGTCGGTCTGCACTGTGGGGTCAGAGAGAGGTCATCGGGATCTGAGGATCCCTTGGATATGTATGACAGGCCGGTAGGTTGGAATTTGTTTCCCTCCTATCCGGTAGAGGGGAGTCCGAGTGGGCTCCAAGGAGGGCGAGAAGGGAACCTAATGGAACCCTGATCGCGGAATGTTTATGTGATCCACACACAGTGCAGTACCATGAATGATGATGCATTATAGTTTAATGATAAATGTTTTCCAACTGTTTTACATGTTGTTTTTGGAGGGAATTCACTAGACCTTTCGATCTAACCCTCGCTTTCAAAACTAAACCATTTTCAGGTAAGCGCACAATCGGTTCTTCTAGTAAGAGCTAGGAAAGACGACAAGAAAGACTTAGAGATTATAGCAACTCCAGATTTTGCTTATGATGCCTATAGTTAGTTCTCGGCTGTGGATTTAGAGACTTCCGCTGTCATTGTTTGCTTAGTATGTTTATGTGTAATGACGTAAAGACAAGATTAATTATGTAATTCGAATGCTTATTTTATGATATTGCGTGTTTAAGAATTTTGGACGTTACAGGAATTCCAACTCCTAACACCTCTTCGTCCTCATCCTTTAGACGAAATGGATCTTTCCTTAGATCCAACACTTTGACCGATCATGGGAGTGCTAATCGGATGCGCTTTGTTCATATTAGGTCGCCTGATCATTTTCCAGACATATGCGGATCGGTGGATTAATATTCCACAAACTCGGTGTCGTAGCTCAAGTATCTAGACAAAACCAAGTTTTCCCACGATTTTTCATCTCAAATTCAGATTTCAAGTAGCTTGTGTTTTCTCTTATTTCATCAAGAGTGTCTATAACATCGACATATAGAGCTACTATGAAAATCTGGGACTTGTTTTCTTATATAAATACGCAAGGGCACAGTTCATTGTTCTTATTTATCGTTTCCCAATCAAGTATTCACTCAAGCGGGTATACCACATCCGCATAGATTGCTTTAATCTATAAAGTGAGTGTTTCATATTTATTGTAATCGCATTTCATAGTTTAAAGTTATTTGATATTGGTATAATGCCATCAAGCACTTTTATATATCTCTGAATTTAGATCCCCATAGAGATATGTAGTAACTACATCGTTGAGCTGCAATTTTCAGTCCTTCGGAAACTACTTGGCTAATTTAATTAGCAGAACATTGTCCATCACAAGAGAGTAAGTCTTATTATGGTCAATCCAGTGCGTTGTGAGAAACCTTGCGCCAAAGGAGAGCCTTATATATTATGACTTAATTATTCTCATTACGCTTCCCTGACAAATGATTTATCTATGTCCTACAAGCTTTACACTTGGTCGTTAGCACTACCGAACCAAATACCTGTTCATTTGTCAAATAATTATCCTGGATTGCTTCTTTTCATTTAGGCCAATTTGCTCTTTGTTGACATTCTTCAACTGCGCATGATTCGATGACATCGTGCTCTGTTATCTCCTAAGCAACGGTATATGCAAATATATCATGTATGATCTGTCCATCGACTCATATTCATTTGAGATTTCTTTGATCTCTGGAATCAGTATTAACTTCGGAGCTGTTGGTGCAAGTGTACCCAGCTTTAATATTGTGATATATTTTTGGTACACATAAAATCACATCTCCATATTTATTTTGATGATTACAAAACACACCGCATTCTTTGTTATCTAATATTTTATCTGAGTGTGCAGCATTTAAATAATCTCGATAATTTCATCTGAAGAATCCAAGACTGAAGACTTTCGTCGTTTTATTTTTAAAATGATAAATCACCCTATAATAATATACCACTTGGATATTTCTAAAAACCCAATTTTAATTAATTAAGGTTTATTGAGAAGATCCAGCAGTTTGGTTGCGTCCTGGAGAAGTTGCCCTTTCTGACGCCGGCATACCGCGTGGTACCGGCGGTATACCGCGGATGCATATATCCGTTGGAAGAGGTGCTATATAATGCATGCGAAGGTGGAGAAGAAATAAAATACAGATACAAACCAACATCCATCTCCTCATCTGATCTCTCCCAACTAATATTCCATACTACATATTATCACTACATATTTATTTTATAAAACGTTTTTATAAAATATCCAAGTGATAAATATTATACAAGAGTGATTTCCATTGTGAGTTATACTCCTCTTGTAAGTGTTTGAATAACGGGTGTGTGATCCTGTATATCTCAATAAGCTAGAGCTTGAGAGCCTATTGCTTTCCTTTGTATTTGGTTTGTATTCTACCGTAAAGAATACGTTTATTGGATCGTGTCGGGAAGTGTCTCGGCTAGTGATTTACCAAGTTGTGGTAAATCACTAAATCTCCGTGTCAAGTATCTCTATCCCTTATCTCTTTATATTTCCGCTGTGCATTTAATTATATCTGTTTATATAATTATTGTATATTCATTGCATTTATACTCTGCTTTATTTACTATATTTATACTATCCTGTATTTATACGTATCTGTTGTGTTTTCATATACTCTGTTGTATTTACATTATTAAGATATTTTTATAAAAGAATTTTTGAAAGTAAAAGTTTTAAATACAACCTTACCCCCCCTAGGTTGTCTAACAGGAGCGTCCTCCAGTAATGATTCATAGACATAGATTTAATCAGAGATAATCTCATGTATTGATGATATATGGTTGTGCCTTGTTCTTCTCTTTCTTTATATGAGTATCTATCGAACCAAGTAGCTTCTCCCATTTCCTTTTGAGAGCTACGACCTCAACCACACTTCCACCATGTGTGATTGCAACGTACTTCCAGCGACGTTGTGCCCTTGTTTGGGGACTTTTGACCTTGCGAGTATATTTGCAGCTCGTATATGTAATCTTGTCACTTCTAGATAATATTAAACGTATCAGATATCGAGTCTGATTCGTTTGACTTCAACTTTACGTTGTGAAGTTTTTGGGGATCAAAATGAGACACAATTGAAATATTCAATGACACTTCCTGTCGTTTCCATGGAAAATCCTTTTTCCTATCTCTCCCTAACGACAGGAAGGTTGTCTCATCAAAATGACAACCCGCAAATCTAGCGGTAAAGGGATCACTCGTCAAAGGTTCTAATTAGCGAATAATTGTTGGGGATTCTGATTATTCAACAATCATACTGAAACATACTCATTATTTGTGTGGGACCCTAAAACTTTGAGTACTTTTCAACAATATTATTGTGTGACATGTGTCGTGGAATATAACAATTTAGACCATCCACACCTCTGCAAGACCACACTCCTTTCTAAAGTGTCACATCAGCTTTGCAAGACCAAACTTCTTTTTAAAGTAATAAATTATAATATAAATAATATAGATAATTATAATATAAATTAATTAATTATAAAATATAGATAACTAAAATTTTACTTTTGTTTTCTTTTACTATATTTTGTGTAAATATAATTTAATTAACAAATAAAATACATAGATATATTGAAAGCATGCAACGTTTACTAAAATACAAATATTACACAAAATACACAATAAACATTACATTGCTAATTATTTTCTTCTCCAAATCGACTCCAAATCTCTTCCACTAAATCGGTTTGCAATTGATGATTAATGTACTTTTGTTTTAGTAGTTTAAATAAAAGACATTGCATAAAAATATTTTTTTTAAATAAAGCATGGGTTAGATATTTTAATAAAAAATAATGTTCAAATAAATTAATAAATGAATTAAATTTAATAAACATATTAATAATTAATGTTTAAACAAATAAATTAATTAAATTAAATTAAACAAAAATGGATTTGTATAGTATATAATTGTTTGTAAAAGACATTTCTAATTGTGAAAGGAGTTGCTACTCTTGCAATACCTTGTAAGCTACATGACATGCTATGTCATCTTGCAAGGCCTTGTGCAAGACGTGTGTGAATGCTCTTACATTGACAATATTGTTAAAAGTCTAATGATGAATTACAAAACATGATTTTTTTTACACCAATAGTTTTCTAATTAGATATTAGTGTACAACTGCTTTTTAAATGGTAGATTTTAAAATTCGATTACTTTTAAAACGTAATTAATTTTAGAAACGTGATAGTTTCTTGTACGCTATATATTATATGTTTGACACTTTTATCAAACGCTTTTTTGAAGCATATTTGGTTTACGACGTCAAATGACTCCAGATCATTCGTGGTTGTTCGGGGATTAGTCGGTGCGCGTAAGTTGACCCAAAAACCTACGGTTACCAAAAAAAATATTAAAATATTACGCTTTTTTATAACAACAAATTGAAAACAGATAGTGACATTTTAACCCTTTATTTGGGAGGTATGTAAATGATGTGAGCTTTTAATGAGCTATTCAAGCTCGAGTCGATCTTGAACACAAGATAAAACTCGTTTAACTTAACAAGTTGAGCTCATAAGATTAATGTTCTACTCGACTCGTTTAAAAGTTCGATTCAATTTTTTTAACTCAACTCATTCCAAAACTCCTTCCATTCAAGCATACGCTTTGTCAAGCCAATTTGCTCATACCAATAGACGAGTTAATCGATCGCAACTTCAAGCTCATACACGAGCATCAAGCTCGAGCTTGATAATTAACATTTAAACTCAAGCCTTACTTTCAAAAAGTAATTCAAATTCAAGCTTAATAGTATTTTTTCAAACCGATCTCGAATAACCTACAACTTAACTTGGCTCGAGCTAGCTATATCCGTATATATAAATACGAAGAGAGAGAGAGAGAGAGATAGAGAGATTAAGGTTATGAGAAAACCATAAAAAATAAAATTAAAAATTTGAAGAACACCTAAATAACCATTTATCTTAATGGTATGCACATGTGCATACAATGAATGAATGATTTGAATTTGAAGTTGTTTTCTAGTTTCTATCATTTATGCATATGTGTATACCGGATAAACTAATTATTTATATGCATATATGCATACCATATAGATTAATGGTTATTACAACGTTTTTTTGAAGTATATAATATTTATATACGACAAATGAAACAAATAAACTCACACATCTTTCTCACATTTGGTGAGGTTTGAACCCATTACCTCCTACAAGGCCAAGGATTCCAATACCGCTAGGCTAAAGGCCCTTTGGTTATTACAACGTTCTTCTTTTTCATTGTTTACGGTTTTCCAATGAGCCTCCATATACATATTTCTACACACACAATTGAGTTCCGGTGAGAATTAAAGTGCGAGAAACATAAGAAGGTATCTAAACCATTAAATTAATCATAATTGAAGATCAATACTAAAGAGATGCACTAAATCACTCATGTGTGGAATGCAATTCATAGGTGGTGTAAGATTAAAAAAATCAATGGTTCAAAAAAAATTACACTTCTGTTATAACTATTTTTTCACCCACAATCTTTTATATATATATATATATATGGAATATATTTATGTTTACTATATTATTGATTATATCCTGACATTTTTAACCTTTGATCCAGGAGATATTTATCCATCTTTACTATATATATTCTGACATTTGTTACTGTTTTAGTGTAACTTCCCATGCTGTTTTAATTCAATGAACCTTTCAACTACACCTCCTCAACTTCAACACAAACCCACCTACTACCGGTTTTCACACACTCACATTTATTATACACATATATATATATATATAGGGGTAGTATTTTTTGCAAACTAGTGTATTTTAGGGGTGGTATTTTTTGCAAACTAGTGTATTTTTTGCAAACTAGTATATATATAGGGGTGACATTTTTAACTAATTTTTTTACAAAAATAAGGGTATTTTAGGGTTCCATCGAAAAAATTAGTTAAAAATGCCAAATGATATATTCATGAAGTCAAATTATATATTCATGAAGCCAAAATATATATATAAATATTCATGAAACCAAATTTACAAAATCATAAAGCTAGGTATGGTTTGTACGAGTTTGTACAAATACACTGGTTTGCAAAAGATACCCAGCCTATATATATATATATATATATATATATATATGGAAAAGATCAAGGGAGAACCCTGAAAAATAAAAGAACCGGAGAATCAAGAAAAAACAGATGAAAAAGTATATGAAAATGGATGTCAAATTAAAGATATTAATGTGGTCGTTTTTTTTGGTGTAATTTGTTTCGCTCCAATTTTTGTTGTTTTTGTTGATTTTCGGTTTTAAAATTAGGAGGAAATGTATTTATATTTTTGGAAAAAGTGGTTATAACCACCATTTTAATCTCATCTTTTGGATCATTCCAATCTAACGGTTTAGATGAGTTCTTCGGTTCTTTTATTATTTAGGGTTCTCTCTCGATCTCATCCCTATATATATATATATATATATATAGCTTTAAATCAGAATTATAAAAATATAGAAAAATAGGAATAAATCTCAATCGTTAAATAATTTGATTAATTATATATTTATATTTCATTTCTAAAACTAAAAAACTTTATCAGAATATTTCTATCAATATTTATGTATTTTTACATGTAGCTTGGCAAGGAAATTTTGTAATTGTGAACGTCAAACTCCAACCATATTTTAATCGAATTAATATAATTAATTGGATTAAAAAATTAAATAAAAATAAACGTTTTATTTTCTATAATTTAACATTTATATTGTTATATATTTCTATCAATATTTATGTATTTTTACATTCTCAATTTCTTTTTTCTGTTATCATTTGAACCCACCCTTTCGTTACCATTAGGGTGAAGATCGTAGTCGTTGTCAATGCACATGTCAAGTTTTTTTTAACTAACCGCGTTTAAATTATTAGATCTTATGATTATTATGGTTTTAGAAAGAAACACGCGAGTTCAACAACATAACATGTATCGAAGGACCATTTTGCTGACTTTGTTAATAAAACGAGACATTTTCAGAAAAAAACTTACAGACACTCACCGTGGTTGTTGATGGCTACATACGTCTACTATTATAATATTTTGTCGAGAAAAAACGAGAAGGTCGTTAAAGAATTTGATTGAGGTTAACAACAAAAGGGCAAAAGAGTATTTAAATTGTAAAATTTGTGTGATTTATACATTTTGTTTGTTTTTTGACCAACAATTTCTATAAATGTTTTGGTTTCGAATTTTCTGAGATTTATAAATAATGTAATAATAAATTAAAGATAAAACGAAAATAATAAATAAAGAGAAAAGAGTAATTTATAGATTTGGTCCGTGTAGTTTAGGACTATTATGAATTTGGCCCCAAAACTTCATCTACTAACAAAGAAAGTTGGTGATATGCACTTCGTTTTAGAATTAGTCTCTTACCATAATGTATGTTCACAATCTGCGTTAACTAAAAGGGCAAAATGGTCATTTTACAGTGTATTCGCGTATTGGGTTTGTCCTTTACAGTGGGTGGAATTCCTTTTTGGGAGGGAGTCCCTCGCCGTTTAGGTGTACTTTTCTTTTTTTTGTCAGTTTGCCAGGAGTTCCGCTTCCTTTCCAAAAAAAAATGGTCATTTTACCATTCCTCTGTTATATTTTTTTAACTAATTATTTTTCTTGTTAAGTGTTGATGTTCTCCACCTTAATCATCAAGAAAATACCTTAAAGCTAAAAGAAATTCCTAAATCAAAACATAGATCAAACCCTAAATAAAAAAACAAAATATAGATTAGCTCCGATTTACAATACACAACACAACAAATGATATGTAGGTGTTCACTTCCATACGACTTTACCAGGAGTACTTAATTACACGAGTTAGTTTTCACAAACCAAAGTCATGTTGAGTTGATGTTTCAAGTGTTGTTTTTGTTGTCCTCATGAATGGACAGTTGTGGCTGGTTGTTTGATGATGCACTTCCATACCTTGAAAGAACACAACACCCTCACATAATTTGCATATGATTTAATACAAACCCTAAATCAAATACCAAATCAAATACTTTAATTGGTCATGCGATTTGCTTGTGTTGCTTAACATTGCAACATCGATAGGTAAACATGATCACTCAATTGTTCCATTTTCCCATTAAATACAATGACGGTGATGTTAGTATGGGAACATGAGGATCATCATAGACGACAATGCTTGCAGGTCTCGCTTTCAAATGGCAATGGTAGACCAGAAGAAAATCATAAGAAGAGATTTGAAATAACCTTGTCATTGTCAACTGCACTGAACATGTTCAGTTACAATCTATTTGGGTAAGGGACCAATTCCAAAACAAGTTGCATATCAGAACTTCCTTTTTTTCTGTAACAAAAAAAGTTCAAGGACCACATCCGTAGTAACCCTTAAATCATATGGACTAAATCAATAACTAACTCAAATAGAAAAATACACAAATATTTATTACATAAATAAATGTTATAAAAAAGGTATAAAGACTCTCTATAAAAGAAATAAATGCATTAACATTATTACCACCATAAATGACTCTTTGACTTGGTCAAGTGCCATTTTAGTCATTTTAGCAAACTCCCAACCCAAACTGTTTTTTATCGATTCAACACTATCACTTAATTTTCGGATAAGATTTTAGTCCACCAAAATGGCATCGTATGCAACAATTTAGCCGGTAAACGCTAACCGTGGTAATAACCGTCACACTCACTTACCAGATAAGATTCTTGGTTCTTGCTTTCGACTCTCGGTCCTTGCTTTCGCTCTTACCGGGTAAGATTCTTAGTCTTTGCCATATTCATTCGGTAAGCTAATATGACTTGATAAACACTTACCCAGGTAAGCGTTTTGTAAACGACACCTAAGTCTTATTATCAATTATACTAACCTGCTAGATTTGTTATTCCATAAAGAGTGAATTACACCAGTGGTCCCTGTGGTTTACTCAAGTTTTGGATTTAGTCTCTAAAGTACACTATCTACGGTGGTGGTCTCTAACTTTTTAATTTACTTTCACACATAGTCCTCCTATGTTTAATTTACTTTCAGTCATGGTCCTCCTATGTTTAACATAGAATGACCATGAATAAAAGTAAATAAAAAAGTTAAGGACCACCACCGTAGATACTGTACTTTAAGGTAGCGTTTGGCACGCAGACTGGATGGGACAGGACGAGACGGGACTGAACAGGACAGAACGGGACGGGACAAGATTAATTGTCTATCTTGCGTTTGGTACGACTAGTACAGGAAAAAAAGAAAAGAAAACTTGCGTTTTGTACAAGTATTAATGTTATTTGTATGTATATAATGGATAAAAAAGAAAAGAAAACTACCAAAAAGAAACAATTGAAGATCTGCTCGGCTGCTCCTCACCGTTTTCACCATTTTCACCCTTTTCACCATTGCCTTCACCTACTTCACCTTCTTCACCATCAACTATCGTCACTTTCTTCACCACCATCTTCTTCACCATCATCTTCTTCACCTTCTTCATCATCACCTTCTTTACAGACCCAGACCCAGAGAGTTCATCGGAAAAAAGTAGATCCAGAGTGTTGACCCAGAGTGTTCATCGGAAAAAAAGAAAGTAGATCCAGACCCAGACCCAAAATCGAATTTGTTTGAAGGATGGATCGACTCTATTTGTGTTCTTGATGTTCCAAAATCGAATCTGTTTGAAGGATGCGATTGATTTCAATATACTCCAGACTTGGTGGTGCGTTGAGTTCAATCCTAATTTGGAGAAGGATGAATGTGATTTGTAGCTTTTTAGGTTTTAGGAGGATAAAATAGTCATGTATCATTTTTGTCCAAGGTTGTTCCACCTCTTTGGGTGGAACAAAAAAACTCAGTTTTTGTCCCATGAAATTAAGATTTAGTCCCACGTTGTTCCATCTTGTTCTTGTTCCATGGCACGCCAAACATAGGACTAAATTTTTTTGTCCCGTCATGTCCCATCTAGTCTGTGAAACAAACGCACCCTAAGGACCAAATCCAAATTTTGGATAAACCACAGGGACCACCGGTGTAATTCACTCTTCCATAAACTTGTTTATGAAATATGATGTAGCTAGAATTAATTTATACAACCACCAAATTTAATATACGTTTTAATACTAAATAATACTTTTAATTTAAATACCAAGACCACTTTGTACTAAAAATACACATTTATTTGACTTTGAATTAATCAATTATTACCAACACCATTAAAAATACATATTAATTAATAACCCAAACCATTTAATTAATCATTTACTAGTTAACAAATTAAAAGTATTTTATATCATCAAACACATAGCTCACTTGACAAAATATTGAAATAATAGAACAAATTTACACCAAGTTAACTTCAAATCCTATAAAAGATATGCTTAATCCTCTCTATCGGTCTCAGTTAGGGGTGTTCATGGGTTGGGTTGGTCGGGTTGAAGGCACTTTAACAATCCAACTCAATCATTGCGGTTTGAAAAATCTCAACCCAACCCAACCCAATTGAAAGTGCAACCCAACCCAACCCAACCCAACCCAAACCGTTCTGGTTGGGTTGGGTTGGTCGGGTTGGTTGTGTTGAAACTTTTATCGATCATTTCATCATTTAACTAAGTTATCGTGTCTAAACAAATTACTAAATGTTTCTAAATATTTAAATGTTCAACAGATTACTAAATTGTCTAATAAAAGATTGCTTATAAATGTTCTGTTTATAAATGTGACATCAAGAATCAATGACAAGATTACTAAAGTAACAAGTGACCAACAATTGTGTGCTTATAAATGTTCAATAGTAACAAAAATGACAATAACATGAATTCAAATTAGATTTAAATGTTTTTCACGGGTTGTCAGGTTGGGTCGGTTTGTTTTGGGTCTAACCCGTTATCAACCCAATATATGCGGGTTGGTCAAAAATAGTATCGATTATACATCGGGTTGGTTCGTTTGAGTTTTTTTACCTCGGGTTAGGTTGGGTTAGCCGGGTTGGTCGGAAACTTGAGCACCCCTAGTCTCAGTCACTGAAACCAACTCTAAAATATCCTTTCATATCTAATTCACAAAAAAAGAAATTGACTCAAATAGCCAAAGCAATATTCAAAATTGGCGTCATAACCATTTCTCTTCGGGTTTTGCACAAATAACCAATAAGTCCGCAATCCGCAATCGCGGACCTGCTCAAAAAGCACGAATTTGACAGCTTTTTCTAATTTTTTTTATTGCATATTGCGGACCTGAGCAAGGTTCTAAATGACGTGGGACGTGGCGTGGCGGCGAGGTCAAGCCTCAAGCCTTAGGAGCCACGGCGAGGCCATGACGTTTATCAAGGCATGACTTACGACGACAAATCTCTATATCATATCTAATATTATATATACAAACTTATATTTTGTACTATTAATCGAAGAGTCAATGATAAAAAAACGAGTTACATTAGGTTATATATTAAAAAAACTAGCAATAAGACATTAAAAACGTAAAGAAAAATCAAATATCGTGTTACAAAAGACTGCATATTAGATCATGACGTGCCACAGACATAACGTGGCGTGAGACACAAGTCTTGAACCACGGCGTGCCATGGCGGTAATCTGGTTCTTAAGATTTTTCCATAAATAAACAAAAAGAAAATTGAAGTTGAAAGACAGTTAACCGCCATTGGGTTTGTATGTATCATGTATGTAGTTGGGAGGTTTTCCGATATATCTCATCGTCTTTATTGCACCCCCATAATTCTCACCTGTAAATTCATGCACACCTCCCCCCCTTTCTTATACCCACCCACCCACCCACTCACCATTCATCTTCATCTTCATCTTCATCCTCCACCTCTCTCTTTCTCTCTCTCTCTGCTCATCAATGGCGTCCTTTTCATCCACCATCTTCACCGCACTTGCTTTCTGTACTTTATCCGCCTTCTTCTTCATCTTTCGCCGATTCAAATCTAACCGTCTCAACCTCCCTCCAGGCCCCCCAGGTTGGCCCATCGTCGGAAACCTCCTCCAAGTCGCCGGCTCCGGCAAACCCTTCTTCCAATACGTCAGAGAATTGTTCCCCATTTATGGCCCAATTCTTACTCTCAAAATGGGTACCCGAACCATGATTATTTTATCCCAAGCTGATTTAGTTCATGAAGCGCTAATTGAAAAGGGTCAGGTTTTCGCGACCCGACCCGCGGAAAACCCGACCCGAGGGGTTTTCAGTTGTAATAAGTTTACGGTCAACGCGGCGTTGTACGGACCGGTGTGGCGGTCGTTGAGGCGGAACATGGTGCAGAACGCGCTTAGTGCGAGTAAGCTGAGAACGTTTAAGGATGTACGGATGACCGCCATGGATAAGCTTGTGGAGAGGTTGAAGATGGAAGGCATGAATGAAAACGGCGTCGTTTCGGTGTTGAAGAATGCGAGATTTGCGGTGTTTTGTATTCTGCTTTCGATGTGTTTTGGAGTCGAAATGGACGAGAAAACGATTGAGAAAATGGACGAGATGATGAAGAAAGTGTTGATTACTTTAGATCCGAGGTTAGATGATTATCTGCCATTGTTGAGACCTTTTTTCTCGAAGCAAAGAAGGAAAGCAATGGAGGTGAGAGAACAGCAGATTCAGACTTTGGTTCCGTACATCGAACGGCGTCGTAAGGCGATTAAAAAACCTGGATCTGATCCAACGGCTGCGGAGTTTTCTTACCTTGACACGTTGTTTGATCTAACGGTGGAAGGACGTAACGAACCTCCGTCAAATGCGGAAATCGTTACGTTGTGTTCGGAGTTTCTCAACGGCGGTACGGACACCACCGCAACGGCGATCGAGTGGGCGATTGCGAGGTTTATCGAAAACCCTAACATTCAGTCGAGACTCTACGACGAGATAAAATCCGTCGCCGGCGAGAGAAAAGTCGACGAGAAAGACGTGGAGAAGATGCCGTATTTAAATGCCGTTGTTAAGGAGTTGTTACGGCGACATCCACCGACTTATTTCTCTCTGACTCATTCAGTCATCGAACCGGCGAAACTCGCCGGCTACGATATTCCGACGGGAACTAACGTGGAGATATATCTACCTGGAATCAGTGAGGATCCGAAACTGTGGAAAAATCCAAATATGTTCGATCCGGATAGGTTTCTTACCGGCGGCGAAAGTGCAGATATTACTGGTGTCACCGGAGTGAAGATGATACCTTTTGGAGTTGGCCGGAGAATCTGTCCAGGGCTGAACATGGCGACGGTGCATGTGAGTTTGATGATTGCTCGAATGGTTCAAGAATTCGAATGGCGGTCGTGGCCGGAAAACACGAAGGTGGATTTCGGCGAGAAGTTGGAGTTCACGGTGGTGATGAAGACGAGCCTCCGAGCGACGATCAAGAGTAGGGTTTGAAGTTGATAATAATATATGGTATTAATTTAAGTGAGGTGTATTTTTTTTTTATTTTGTGATTTTAAATATTGTTGTATTTTATTTCTATTTAATTTTATATTTTTATATTTAAGTTCGAAATTATATTGTTTTAAGTAATCAGATAAAAGTATATTGAAATAATTCTAGCCAACAAGAATGGTTTTTGTTTTGAAAATAGAATTTATTGTATAAAATGTGGTTCAAAAGATTGTTTTGAAGCGGGTGAATCTGATACGGTACCATGTTGTTTTTTTTTAATACTGTGTGCTAACAAATTATAATTGATAGGACAATAATTATACCGTGTACCAACCAACTCTACTTGTTACCAACATTTTTAGGTTGCAACATGTTGGTACGGTTTTGTACCAACATCTCAAAAATTAAAATTACAATTAAATGAATTAATACAAATTGATGATATAAATCTGTTGATTGTCCAAATAACGTATTTTTACTGTTGCGTTTGTGAAGAGAAGAGATTTAGGGAGTTAGGGTTTTGTGTAATCGTGTTTGCATAGTTGCGTTGAGAAGAAAAGACATAATTAGGAGATTAGAGGTTTAGCAATAGGAAGTCAAGGGTCTAACTTTAGTGAGTTGTAACTTGTAAGTCAATATCCAACAGCCAATCTTTGAGGCCCATTAAAAAACAAACAAATAAATATTTTCTACATTAAATCATTAATTAATGTATATTTTATTAAATTATTAAAAACAATATATATATATATATATATATATATATATATATATATATATTAGTCGGTACGGTACGGTTTATCGTGCTACACAACTTTCAATACCACGTACCAACCAAGTTTGTGAAGTTGGTACGATTTACCGTGCTACACAACTTTTAATACCACGTATCAACCAAGTTTGTGAAGTTGGTACGGTTGGTATTGAATTGGTTGATTTGTCATAGTACAAATTTGACACCCCTAATTTTATGTGATGGCGAATAATGAAAAATATCAAGGCAAACAAATTATGTGTGGTTAAAGTTTTAATTAGACTAGGTGTGACACCGCGCGTTGCGCGGTATCGAAGTCTTATGATCAAAATTACATATATAAGTTGGTTATGGTGTGAAATTATAATTCTTTCAGTTGTATATTTTATCCGATTTTAGAGTCTATGACATTAGATGTGAGAGCATTGTATAAGTATAACGTGGATGTTAAACACGAAAAAAATAGCAATAAATATTGTGATTCGTTTCAAAAAACATGAAAAAGATGAGTATTTTAGATAAAACTCAATATGTAAAGTTGAGTCCAACATTATATAAGTGTGTCTACTCATCGCAAGTATAACTCTAAATTCTAACCAAATTAGCACGTGCATAATATTGATTCTTTAGCTTATTCTCCATACATAAAAGTACTATGTAAGAAATGTTGTTTTACCAAAGGTAATTTCTTAACCGAAAAATAACATGATAACTATATATTAGTGTGTTAAGAACTTTAATAAATAGTTCTTTCCATTTTCTTTTATTATAATTGCAGTTGTATAAGAAAAGTGGTAGTTATTAAATAAATTAATATTTGTGATTCTTTGTGAAGAACCTGATACTGATTTTCAAGCTATCGTTCTCCTTTCATACACACAACTACATTTTCTAATATTTCTTTTTCTTATCAACGTGGGATAACTCAAGCTTAATTACAATATTGATTTGAGGATAATAAGTTTCCATTATCTCATGTTAATACCTTATAGCCTTCATTAAAGTGGAAATGAAATTACCAAAAAAACCTTCTTATGATGAAATACATGTTTTTCATTTAGGGGTAGTATAGTCTTTAACTTATTCAATATTTAAAAAATTCAAAACAATGAGAAAATTTCTTTAAGCAAATCCTACTCTAACAATGTGCCACATCATTGTTAGTGATAAATTATGAAATAACTCTTCCACAAAATGCCACCTAAGAAACTTCATATTTTACGTTTAGATATATGTGAACTACTAATGCGAGTTTCTCAATTAAATACGTCTTTGGTTTCGAAATTTTGTTATCATTTTGGAGAGAATAATGAAATACACATTTTTTATTCACGGGCAAAAAAATCGTTAACTTAACTAACATTTTTAACGTCTTTAACTTAATCATATTTATAAAGAATCATCTTGTAACAATGTGTCACATCATTTATTGTAGGTTTTTTCTTAATTAGATGATAGAAATATGAAAAGACTATCTCTAGGAAGTTGTGTAGTTTGAAAGTTAAAGCTAATTAAAGTGGAAATGAAATTACCAAAAAAACCTTCTTATAATGAAATACATGTTTTTCATTTAGGGGTAGTATAGTCTTTAACTTATTCAATATTTAAAAAATTCAAAACAATGAGAAAATTTCTTTAGGCAAATCCTACTCTAACAATGTGCCACATCATTGTTAGTGGATTTTCCTTTAATATATATATATATATAGATTTACTTTAGAAATATAAACTTTGAAAAGAATTAATAAATCAAAGTATATACAAGTAATGTCAAGTAAATGTTGGGTTCATGTGAGAATGAAATACTATTATCAAAATATGTACAAAGTAATGTTAAAGGTTGGATTCAAGTGATAATAAAAGTTATGGTGAGTAATGTAAGAAGAGATATCCACCATTTGATGTATATTAGGATGAAGTGCACCGAGATTTGATGAATCAAAATACACCGGATCAATCTCTGTATCAAACGCAATTAATGAGTGCGTTTGAAATTGAAAGTGATCAATGGTCAAAATCTTTTATTACATTCTGATCTTAATTATTATTCTCACACGATATTTCAAGTAATGTCATCATTATATTGTAAAATGTAATTCAGAAAGAAAAAACTGTATATAATGTTGGTTGGAAGGTTTAAAAAAAATTAAAAGATTTTTTATTGTGTCGTGTTTGTCGAAACCAATATTCAGTTTGTTCAGTACTCCTAACCGTTATTGGAAAATTACGTCCTGTTGCTAATCCGTCACTAATTAATGACGGATTTACGCCTGTCGCTAATTAGTGACGGATTAGTGACATATTGTGTTCGTGATCGTTCTGTCACTAATCCGTCACTAATTACCGACGAAATTTTTAGCTGTTGATTTTCGTCACGGATACTTCTTTTTCTAGTAGTGTATAAACGCTATGCTAATGTCTTTGGATCAAGGTTGATGATCTTGTGGATGCTTATTTTTGTGTTCATTCATTTAAATAATAGTAAATATATTTTTTTATTTTGAAGAGTAGTCTTTTTAACGTGTTTTTAAAAGTACAAAACGTCTTTAATATTTCTTGTATTTAAAAAGCAAAACATGGATACGACGATGTGAACTATGAACGTCAATCAGGGAGCAATATTGTCGTTGAGCATCAGAGTCACATTAAATCGATCAATATTTTTAGTAAAACGCAATTGGACGTTATCTTTGTAACAAGGGCATTTTAGTAATTTCTCATGCTTCATAACTTGTACTTCATGTGTATTTTTTCTTAATTGGTATATTAACTTTAATTATAAAGCCTCACATCTTCACTATAAATTATTTCAGTTTAATTTAAAAGCCCAACTTTAGGTAATTTGGTCGTTTAATTATTCATTAGATTAACGTCAAGTGTACAATCTTAAGTGCGTTAACTAAAAGTTTAAACATTAAATCGATTGTAATTCTAATTAATAATTAATTAAATGGATTAATTATTAAACAAGTGTACAAGTGATGTTCCTAAAATTGAACAAACAATAATATTATGTATATACTATAACTCTACTCACGCAATGCAGTGCGATATATCTCGATTTTAATGTTTTAATTTATTTTAATGTGTGATTTTGAGAAAACGGTCAAAGTTTTTTTTATAAAATTCTTTAAAGAATGACGTTTTTTGAGCAGTTCATGATTTAAGGATTTGAAAGTGGTTAGAGATAAAAATTAATTAATAAGAGTCCACGATTTAAGAAGCGGAATGTTGTTAGAGATAAATATTAATCAAGTAATTAGTATTAAAAGCGGTACATAAAGTTTAATTAGTTGTTTTTAAGAGATTTTAAGTAATTAGCATTAAATAGCAGTACATGAAGCTTTAAGGGTTGTTTTTAAAAAAAAATTATAAATGCTTTATAATATAGTATAGATAGAGGGAGGGGAATGGTTTAGTGGAAGACGTTAAATAAATTTAAAAAAAAATGTAAAACACTCTATCAATGTTAAAGTAATGTATATATATATACTATATATATAGTGTGAGAGAGAGAGGAATAATAAAATGTAAACCACTAAATGTGTGTAAACTATGTAAACCAATCGTAGCCCTTGATTTTTGATCTTGATTATTATGTCATTAAGGGTAAAATAGTCTTTCACACATTTGTTGTATTTTTGGAAATTTCATTAATAAGGATAATTATTCTTTATTTTAGGAAGTGATTGACTTTAATCATTATTTTTATTTTTATTTTCAAAATTTCCGATTTCATCTTCTTTCTTCTACATTAAACGGTTATCAAAACCATCTTCATCATCATAACCGTAAATTTCCAGAATTTTGTTCAAAAGTTCTTATTTTAGTTTATGTACGGTCGTCATCATGTCGTATGTTTCTGAAAAAGGAAAAAACCAAGAACAAAGCATACATGATGACATGATGGTTGATGATGTTCTTCATCTCCATTAAACGGTTTTCAAAATTCATCTTCATCCCCCAAACTGTTTTTCAATTCCAGATTTTCGTACCAATTTATTATTGCAGGCGATTCTGACGAAGAAGGCGATGACGATTCAATGGATGATATTGATGCAATAGATGGTACCGATGCACTTGACGTTACACCACTTAAGAGACAAATTTGTAAAGCAACAAAACTTTCAAGAATTGCGTATGATATGAAACTGTTAAGTTTTCACATGTATTATGATTGTTAGATTACTGTTTTCATAGGTTTTTGTCTTCGTTTTCATAGTTTTTTTGTCTTTGTTTTATGTATTTAGTTTGATTACGGTTTCATAGGTTTTTTGTCTTCGTTTTATGTATTTAGTTTGATTATTGTTTTCATATATTTTTTGTCTTCGTTTTATGTATTTAGTTTGATTACGGTTTATAGAATAATGTGTTGATTTTGGATTCTTGTGGCCGTGGAATATGGAATGGATTGACGTGGATCCCTAATTTCATGGTTTTGTTAATTGTTTCCAAATAGTGATCGCATGCCTATTTCCGTTTTTGCCATTATCATAAATCAAGTTGGACAATTTTGCCACCGATTTCATAGAATATTACAATCCTGCCATCGCTAGGATCTGAATCATTGATTGAAATAATCAATGGTCATGATTAGGTTTCATAGTTTACACCAATTTCATGGTTTTCAATTTAGTGAGCCTTTCTCTCTCTCTCTCTCTCTCTCTCTCTCTATATATATATATATATATATATATATAATATTATCAGAAAGATGGTTATAACTTTATTTTTAAATAAAAAAAATCTCTCATCCAAATTTTTTAAATCGAAAAAAATATATTCAAATATGATCAATTCAAACGAATAAATTAATCATTATATTTTTCTCGTTAATTTGACATCCATATTTATATACATTGTCATTTGTTTTTTTCATGGTTTTCCGGTTTTCCATTTATTTAACGGTTTGTCACATTCTTATATAGAGTCAGGTTCAAACGAGAATGATACACATTTAAAAGAATAAAAGAATAATTATGGGTCAATTATTTCATTAAACAATACTTTAAATAAAACTTTCTAAAAAATTGCCCAAAAGGACATATGTGTCATTTGTTATATATATTTTATATGGAAACCCATTTATTTTTTATATAGATTATCTAATAAATTTAATTAAGGTATTTATTCATGTTTTTTTATGATTTTGTAATTTAACCATGATTAAATTTTTATTTATTTACTTATTATGTTTACAACCTTAAAATACGTGTGATTTAGTTTTAGATTTTAAATATTTATTTTTATTGGATTATTTAATTTAAGATTTTTTTACAATTTTTGTCAAAAATCACATGTGATATTCACCATTAATTCATTGTGAATCACTTGTGATATCCACAATTAACTTTAAATCACTTGTGACCAGGAAAAATAATTTGAAAAAAAATAATTTATTGTAAATCACATGTTATTTTGATGAAAATTATGAATTACGTTTTAAAGTTTGTGTGATTTTCTACATTTTAAATGTGTTTTGCTAAACACCATATATGATTTTGTTTTCATTATTTTTCTTTTTAAATATTTAATTTGAATCATTGTTTTTCAAAATTTTAAATCACATGTGATTAGGAAAACATTTAAAATTTTTTATTGTGAATCACATATGATTTTGATTAAAATTGTAATTTTTTAAATATTGCTTTAAATTAAAAAATGATTTTTAAATGAAAATTAAATATTCGTATTTTAAGTGAAATGAATATAAAATATTTTATTATATCAAAAAATAAATCATATTAAATTCACAAATATGGTAAAAGTAGAATATTAAACAAATACCTAAAATATATTTTATATGGCTAAATTACTTGTATATCCTTATTTATTTATTTTTAGATTTAATTAATTAAGGTCTTATTTAATGAAATGATTGGCCTACAATTATTCTCTTATTCTTTTAAATTGATATCATTCTCGTTTGATCCTCCCTCTTCTTATATATGCATAATGACACATTGGATTAAACCACACTCGTGACAATTATTCAAAAGTGAAATCATTTTTGAACCGTTTGGTGCACTACATTGGGATGGTCGTTTATTTTCAATTATTAAAAAAGTCATACATGATGATGAACCTAACATTGATGACCTTGATAACATTAAGGCTCTTCTTAAACTTCGAAATGAATGAACTCTTTTATAGGATTACAGTGTATTTTTAAATCGAAAAACAAAATTTTACAAAATGAATGAACTCTTTTAACGTATTTTTAAAGTGTATTTGATTGACTCAATTATATATTTTACAATATATTAAAACAACATTTTTGTATTCTTAAAAAGATATAAAAAAGATACATGTAAAAATCATAATTTTGAAAAAAAAAAGTAGGATCGATCGGCGCTTATAAAGCTTAACTGAGCCTTCCAATTTGGGTCTGAACCGAGACCAGATATAAGATCACTATTTAAGACCGAGGTAGATTTAAACCCAACCCAGAACACATTTTTGACCTAAAATATTAAGTAATATGCATGTGAGAAATGTTATTTTTGGTGAGAAATGCTTAAACCGTTGATCAATTTAAATCAAAATACTCTCCCATGAATTGCGGCTTAAAAGGTAACTGATCGGTGCATCTCATTCTAATGTTCGTCCATTTTTCATCTAACGATTAATAACCCATTCTTCTCACCAAATATGACACTTTTTGTCGAAACTCAGTCTCAAGTAATAAGTAAAATGGAGTAAAAGCCACAAACCCTTAAAAAGCTAAAACTCGATCTGATTCATCCTTATTCGCATAACGGCATATAATCGGCTAATCCTAATTGCATCGGCATCGATCGTTGTGTCGCTCTCGGCCTGGCCTCAGTCCTCACTTGTCCCTCGCTCTGATTCATCCTTATTCTACATAATTGCATGTAATTAGCTAAGATTTCGCAAGTAGTTGTGAAATTCACTTTTTAGGAATACAATATTCATAAAGTAGCAATTTCGCAAGTTGCTAAACTGTCACTTGTGAAATGTTGTCGTGGAAGTGCCACTTAAGTTAGCTGAAACGCTACTTACCCAACTTGCTAAAGTGTTAGTTTATGAATATTACATTCATAAAAAGTAGATTTCTCAAGTTGTCAAAGTGCTACTTGTAGAATATTGACTATTTCAATCAATTGAGTAAAAAAGCAGCCATAAAGTGAATTTGGGAGCTAAAAATGGCTTTTTTGTAAAATAGTTGCCACTATTTTTTCTCACATTCAATTCATTTCATCAATATGATGACACCAAAGAGCTGTTTGCAGGTGACTTTTGGCTCTGTAGACAAGAATCATGGTGAAGAAAGTGGGTGATGGGATTCTATTTGATGATGTTTTTGCATTGACAGGAAAAAATAGTGGCATTGCGGTGATAATAGGGGTGGGTGGTGAGTGGTGGAACGATAATATTAATTGATGGTGGTGGCAACGGTGGCTGTGGTGGTGGCAGATATGTTGCCGGCGGGAGTGGTGAGTGCCGGGGCGGGGAGAGACTGGCTTAAATTGGATGCAAATGTTATTTTTGTCTTTCTAAAACAAAATTATAAATTATGTTACATTTGCCACGAAATGGAATCCAAATCCTTCACATATGCTAAGGAATGATCAAATCCTTCAACCGTGGAATTCAGTGGAATCCAATCAATTTATTCCGCAAACTAAACATCACTAAGGAATTTGGTCAAAGAAATTTGTCATTCCAATTCCATCAAATTCTTTTAAATTCCGCAAACCAAACAACCCCTAACTTGTCAAAGAGCAATACATGAATGCTATAAGAATGTGTACAAGCATTTTTTGATTCATAAAAACGTTGCCAAATGACAACTAAGGGTATCTCCAATGGATCACACTATATTTTACATCAAATTTCAAAAATAGTATAAATTTTAGTGTTAATAGTAAATCTTCTCCAATGGATAATACTATTTTTTAAAAGTGATATAAAAAGTAGTGTAAATGAATAGTATTACACCAAATGGGTAACAACCAGCTTTGCCTCCGCCCCCACCGGTGTCGTTAGCACCACCACCACACCGCCATCCTACCACCACTACCGACTCCACCCCGCCACCACTATTATATTCAACAAACCAACACACATAGATTCAAATTTTGTTAAGATAATTCATTCCAATTCTTGTCAACAAAATTGAAAGTGATATGGTCAAAAGATATGATTAAATTAGATATGTGAAATTAAATAGAGGGGGGTGACAAGTTGAATTTGAAATGAAGGTTAGGGGACACATTAAATGCTAGGAGTTGATGGCTTAAAGGAAGTGTCTTTTTTTGGTGACATGAAATTTCTAATATTAAACAAAAATATATTTATTTTTATTTTATTTTTCTTAATTTTCACTTTTCTAAGAAGCTGCTGTGGGTAACTCAAGTTGAGGACTTGAGGTTAGTGGTAGATCCATGATTTCTGTTGAGCATGTGCACCTTTAAGATGGATTAATGACCGCAAAATCGTATGATGTGTTTTAACCGAATTCCACTGTTTGGTGGAATCTCGAGGAAAAATTTCGGGTTTTTGGTTGATTTCGAAAGGATATTCAGTTTTTGGTTAATTTTGAGGTACCCTTTTCGGTTTTTGGTTGATGTTTCTTGTATATATTCCGGAGCACCCCTCAAAGTTTAACGGTGCACTTTTCATACCAAAAAAGTAACTCGAAATCAACTAGAAAACCAAAAAAATGAAAAAGTCCCTCAAAATCACCAAAAAAAAAACTTAGAAAATCTTTGAAATCAACCAATAATACTTTAAAAATCCCTCGAAACAGTGGAATTAGGCTGAAATTATATCGGACAACTTTACGGACATTTTATTTAGGGAAATTGACCAAAATAGCCAAATCCAAAACCGGTATTGACAAAATAGCCAAAGTCTCTTCCACTTTACCCAAATAGCCATGGGTCCGCACTCCACACTTCGCTTCGATTCTTCACGGTGGCTACCACTCGGATGGAGGCAAAAAATTAGGTTGCTCCGCACTCGCAAGTGCGGATGCGGAGCCAATGGGTGCGGATGCAGAGCGGGGGTCGGTGCCTACCACTCGGTTTTGGCTGATTTTTTTTCCGTTTTGCGGTGGAGTGCGGTCCGCACTGGACCGGAGTGCGGACCCATGGCTATTTGGGTAAAGTGGGAGAGACTTTGGCTATTTTCTCAACTTCGGTTTTTGGTATGGCTATTTGAGTCAATTTCCCTTTTATTTATCTAAAAAGGTGCCCCCACCAGGAATTTTTTTTGATCCGCCATGGTTCGAACTTAAATGCACAAAAAATTCCAACTGTTAAAAGTAGATTTCTATCAATTTAAATAAAAATACATGTAACATAAAAACCAACAACATGTGATGCAAAAACAGAAGGATCAAATTAACATGACTTGTATAACTTACACACACTAATTTCACATTTGTATTCAAGACTCGATTTCACGACCGATCGAAACACGATCAAATCTACAAACACCAAACCCGGATCCCTTTCGCAAAGATACAAATATACCGTATATATAATTGATTTGTTGATACAGTACCAAAAAAACCCACCTTTTTAACCACCAAACAACATATCGAAAACTATACAAACTAACCTGTGTTTCATGCCGATCTTAAGTCACATATTCGGTCTGCTATAATCATCATACAATGAGCGGGTTCGAAGAGGTATGTCGGCACCTGAAAGAGACCTAGGAGTTATTCCATATCTACTAGAAGAGGGCATCCCTGCAGTCCTACCCGTAAATGGTGCACCTATCTCCAATCTTGGATCATAAGCAGCCCGCCCCATACC
Source organism: Saussurea involucrata (assembly GCA_033807775.1). Classification (NCBI taxonomy): domain Eukaryota; kingdom Viridiplantae; phylum Streptophyta; class Magnoliopsida; order Asterales; family Asteraceae; genus Saussurea; species Saussurea involucrata. The sequence continues at coordinate 3,191,413 of CM066319.1, forward strand.
CGCATCCAATCTTGGATCCCGCCCCATACCCGCATCCAATCTTGGATCCCGCTCCATACCCGCATCCAATCTTGGATCATAGGCAGCCCGCCCCATACCCGCATCCAATCTTGGATCATAGGCAGCCCTCCCCATACCCGCATCCAATCTTGGATCCCGCTCCATACCCGCATCCAATCTTGTATCATAGGCAGCCCGCCCCATACCCGCATCCAATCTTGGATCATAGGCAGCCCGCCCCATACCCGCATCCAATCTTGGATCATAGGCAGACCGCCCCATACCCGCATCCAATCTTGGATCCCGCTCCATACCCGCATCCAATCTTGTATCATAGGCAGCCCGCCCCATACCCGCATCCAATCTTGGATCATAGGCAGCCCGCCCCATACCCGCATCCAATCTTGGATCATATGCAGACCGCCCCATACCCCCATCCGATCTTGGATCCGTTGCAGAAGGTCGCAAAGATAATCTTGGATCAAGCCCAGATGGCCGCGCCGAAAATCTTGCATCAAGGACAGATGGTGGCGCATCGGATCTTGGATCAGTTACAGACCGTTGCAAAGATAATCTTTGATCAAGCGCAGATGGGTGCGCCGAAAATCTTGGATCAAGGACAGGTGGCGGCGCATCGGACCTTGGATGAAAGGCGGCGGATGGGGGTTGGCTTGGAGTTTCTAGCCTGGTTTCTTGGTATGGGAAGGTGGGTACCATGCGAAACCGATCATCTAGAGAAGCAGCTGATCTAGAAAGGGATTCATTATATGGGCTGGAGATGAATTGACTACGAGAAGGGTCGGTAGGATAATTAGTCAAACTTAATCTAGAATCATAGGTCAACGAGTTAGCTCGGGTTGTTGTTTTTCCATATTCGTAATCGGTTGGCAACCTGAAAAGGCCAGCAGGGCTAAAAGGAACCGGAAATTTGTCCCCGGGTTTATAAGTTGGAATGGAAGTTCCACTTTCTAAGAACGGAAATTTGTCTCCGGATCTATATGTGGAAATGGCGGGAGGTCCATTTTCTAATAATGGAAATTTGTCGAGGTTCTGTTTTAGTGATAATTTAGCCTGTTGAAGTGCCTCAAGAACGGATCCTAATTGATCAGGATTTTCACGAGTTCCGAGAGTGGGTTCATATGGTGTACCTGAAGCTTGTTCTCCTCTACACAACAAGCTACAATCTTGAGAAGAAGATTCCTGTGGTGGGCCCAAATTTCTCGGGGTACCCTGCAAGTCTGGTGGATAATTTCGATCATCCGACACTTTGTTTTTCGTGTCACCATTCTTCTGATCCAGCAACGGTTCAGTGTCAATTTTGGGTTCATCCTCGATTTCTTGCCCTCCGGAGGTAAGTTTTTCTGTAGAGCAAGGTGGAGCCGCCGCGGCTGGAGGTGGAGCCTTAATTTCGTCTCTTTCTTCTGTTACATCCGAGTGGGTCCCGGGGTCACACGAGTCCTGAACATATTCATGAAACATAAAAAGCGTCAAATGGGCCGGCGGTATCCAGATCCCAACCTCCTTGGAGGTCAAGGGTTCAACACTCACCAAAGTCAAAGCGTGTGTGTGAGTTTTGTTGTTTATAAATGTACGTTATTATATATGCCCACGACACGTGTCACACAGGGAGGGATGCTGTTGAGAAGTATGTAAACTTATAGAATACGTTTGTTTCCATCTTTAGAAACTCGGATTAAATCAAGTTGATAACATAAATAATCATTCTTAAAGGATAATCATGAAAATATGTGTGAAAACGTAACTATGATAATTACAGGGTGTTATCTGTAATTGTATATAATTATATTAAAGTTTAAAGATAATTATATATAAATATTACATATAATTACTAAACCTTATTTGAGTTATAATCTATCTGTACTACTAGTATAAAAAAGGTGTCAGGCTAAATCAGAGTCATAAGATTGAATCTTAGACCATCCACACACCTGCAAGACCATACTCCTTTCTAAAGTGCCACATCAACTTTGCAATAACACCTTCCACACACATACAAGACCAAACTCCTTTCTAAACTAATAAATTATAATATAAATAATATAGATAATTATAATATAACTAATAAATTAATTATAAAATATAGATGGATTAAAAAAATATTAAATTTAATAAAAATATTAAAAAAAATAATGTTCAAATAATCTAATAAATGAATTAAATTTAATAAACATATTAATAATTAATGTTTAAATAAACAAACAAACAAATTAATTAAATTAAAAAATGCTATTGTTTAATATATTTATTTTGTGAAAGGGCTTTCTAATTTAGAAAGATTAGGTTGGTCTTGCAAGGCCTTGCAAGCCACATGGCATGCCATGTCATCTTGTAAGGGGTCTTGCAAGACTTGTGTGGATGCTCTTGGAATTAGTCGATCAGACAAATACAAAAAATAAACCTTTTCTTTTCTTCAAAACACTTATAGATCTAGGGTTCTTGGGCTAGCACCAGGTGGAGGCGGGAAACGTGTTCGTGTGTGGACTACCATAGAGGAAACCTACTTTGGTTTCTTGGTGCTCCGACTGAGTCCCCGATTGATCTACAAAGGTACAATTCTAAACACCCTATGGTGTGGCCTTATTTTAATTAAATGCATAATTGGATCCGGCTATTGGTTTTAGTTTATTTATAAACATTTTCTATAATTTTGTAACCAAAATATATTGATTTTCCACTGCAGTTAATGGTTACAAATTCGTTTAAAACCCTACAAAAAATATTTTATATATCTCAAAAAAAAAGTAATGCGCATGACTAAAGAAATGAGAGGACATACCGGTGTTGACCCATTATTCTCTCTAAACTTATCCTCCCATTCTCTTTGTGCTTTTTCCTCTGCTTCATATTGCGCGATGAATTGAGCTTGATGTTCCAACGCTCGTTCCATGTCTCTTTCCGTTCCATTGTTTTGTGAAATATGGCCGTTACACAAAGAAGTTGAGATTTCCGGGGGATCTTTCTCGTCACAAATCTTGTGTTCTTCTATCGAAGTCTCGGTTGCCACATCAGCAGAATTTTCAACACCTTCTGAACTCGTTTGCCCTTCATCTTCACGATGAGCATTAGTCTCATCTTTTTGTGACCCATCAGCTGCTGACCTGGCAATACAATGTAATCAATTTTGATGAAATTATATTCCATATTTTCCAAGAGAAAAAAAAATGGTAAGACTTTTGAGGTCAAACCTATTGCTTTTATATTTTATATTGACATGGATTTGTTTCAGGAATACAAGCTCAAAATGTCTTTTTAATTATTTCTAGTATTGTTGGAAAAGTTACAGTTTATCAAATTTACTCCAATATCTATTAAAAATATCAAAATAGCCATTCCAGACTCCCCAAATCATTTTATAGCCGGTTCTCTACTTAATTGACCAAAATAGCCAAGATTTCGCAAATAGCACTTTAGTGCTTCTACTTTTTACGAGTATAATATTCATAAAGTAACCTTTTAGCAAGTTGCGAAAGTGCTACCTGCAAAATGCTGACGTAGCAAGTAGCACTTTAACAACTTCCGCATGTAGCACTTTAGCAAGTTGTGTAAGTGGCATTTCCACGTTAGCATTTAACTAACACTTTAGCAACTTGCGAAATGGCTACTTTATGAATATTATATTTATAAAAGTGGATTTAGCAAGCTGTTAAAGCGCCACTTGTGAAATCTTGGTTATTTCGGTTAATTATGTAGACAAGTGGCTATAAAGTGATCCGGGAGATCAAAAATTACTATTTTAGACAATTTCCCATAAACAAGTACATGAGATCACTTTATCTCTCAGAGAAAAAGCTCCAAATCCATGAGCAAATTTTGGATCATCTTGAAGTTGCAAAAGTTCAAATAGAAAATCCCACACTTCAGAGAAAAAAAAATCAAAAACAGAACAAGAGCAATAAATCAAGTATAGACGAGAACGAAAGCCGCGAAAGATCGTGTGAGAAGTTGAGGTTAACGTGAGAAGCATGAGAAGTGGATCTGAACCGTTGATCACTTTTAATTAAATACCCTCCCATGAATTGCGGCTTAGAAGGGAATTGATCCGGTGCATCTCATCCTAATGTGCATCCATTTCGAATCCTAACGGTTGATAACCACTTCTCACGCTTCTCACTTAACCTCAACTTATCCCCGGAACCCAACCCAAACGAAAGCTCACCTATGTTCTTTGTGTCTTATCTGGCGGCACGATTTACCAACACGCCTCGGTGACGAACCTGTTGATGCAAAACTATTACGCCTTCTTCTGGAAGCATCCATGTACTTTTCAAGAAAACGAGCCGATGAATTTTTACTGCTTTTCCAAGACAAGCTTCTACCGTTCACCGAAGAAGATTCAACCTCAGAACCCGAGAATCCTTCTGTATCACTTTCCGGAACTTTCTTCACATGTTTGGATGTTTCCACATGCTTACCATCCTTGAAATCACTCAAAATTTCTTCCTGATCCGAGCTTGAATCAAACGGTTCAGAAAGATCGTTTCTGCCATGGTTCTCTAAAATAGCAAGAACGTCTACCGTTGCCTTCTCTGCCTTCTTTCTTTGCAGCGATATGAATTTCAGCTGCTTTTCCAACTCCGTTACCTTTGTAAGTTAGAAAGTGCAAAAGAACATTATAAGATTCTAATTGAGTAGCAGAGAAGATTATTTGAGGTGGAAAAAAATAAATTATGTTTCTATGTATGCAAGTGGCAGTTGCTGAATGGTTTGGTGCAGGATGATTAAGTGGTCAGAATGATTAAGAGGCTCTTATGATATAGTGCTAAATGAAATATGGTTGTTTGGTAATTGTTTAAAATGAGATTAGGGTGCTGAATGGTTAAGGGAGGCCCAAGATACAAAATCATTAAGAGGGTTTTAGAACCATTAAGAGGCAGGCTTTTTTTGGCCAAACAAGATTCACCTCTTAGCGATTCAGAGGTTGCCTCTTAATGGAACTATTATAAGGTAAACAAACAGCCCCTGAATATATGTTTTCGGGCTTCAAATTAGATAAGAACCCAACCCTTTTTGCCAGTTCATTAGCTCGCTGCTTTGCTGTTCTTGAGACGGATCTTTCGGCGAGTAATCGTGCCCGAAGAAAAGTAATTGTCTTGGCAGTTGAGTCCTCCATGATGGTTTTTATTCCTGGTACATAAATATGGGAAAGAGTGAGGATCATGAAACTTTGGAGCAAACAGATTAGTTCCGAGATGATTCGTAGAAGAACAAACTGGTGAAAATCAATAGGTATGTCGTAATGAAATTAAAACTTAGGAACTTTTTAACCGTCCAGTTAAGTGATATATATATATATATACAGGGTTGGGTTCCGGTGAGAGGTTGAGGTTAACGTGAGAAGCGTGAGAAGTGGTTATCAACCCTTGGATGAGAAATGGATGCACATTAGGATGAGATGCATCGAGATAAGATGCACCGGATCAATTCTCTTCTAAACCGCGATTCATGAGAGGGCATTTGATTAAAAGTGATCAACGGTTTAGATCCACTTCTCATGCTTCTCACGTTAACCTCAACTTCTCACACGACCCTTCACCTTTATGTTTATTCTTGCCACTAGCGATGTTTATTTTGTGGTGCTTGTATATGTCGATGGCTAGCTGATCAATCATGGTCTGTCAACCATAGAGAAGCATATTCCCCTATAAACATGTGTTACAATATTCTATACGCAATTACAGGCGTAAACGGAAACCGGAAAAGTGATGAACCGGAAGCATAAACCTCCCATAAAGTATTGTAACAAAGAAACAATTGCATGAATTATACGTCTACACTAGTGTAATCACCTAAGGATGCTAGATCGCCAAAAACATTCATATCGAACTTTTATTTTAGAAACTCACACACACATGATTCCAAAGATGCTCACACTCACAACCTAAGAGAAAACCTCTGAATCGTTAAGAGGTGAGTCTTGTTTGGCAAAAAAAATAAGGAGTTGTTTGTTTACCTCTTAATAGTTCCATTAAGAGGCAACCTCTGAATCGCTAAGAGGTAAATCTTGTTTGGCAAAAAAAAGTCTGCCTCCTAATGGTTCTAAAGCCCTCTGAATGATTTTGTCTCTTGGGCCTCCCTTAACCATTCAGCGCCCTGATTTCATCATGAACAATTACCAAACAACCATAGTATTTTGCACTATATAATAAAAGCCTCTTAATGATTCTGACCACTTAATCATTCTGCACCAAACCATTCAGCAACTGCCAAACAGCCTCTACGTATGCCTCTTAATGGTTTTAAAACCCTCTGAACGATTTTGTATCTTGGGCCTCCCTTAACCATTCAACACCCTAATTTCATTCCGAACAATATCAAACAACCATATTTCATTTTGCACTATATCATAAGAGCCTCTTAATCATTCTGACCACTTAATCATTCTGCACCAAACCATTCAACAACTGCCAAACAACCCCTCAATCAGCACCATTGAGCCAAACACCACTTGTGATGTCAAACATTCAAACAATACCTTGTTCTAAGTGATATACTAACCCCACAGTAAGATAGCAGCAAACACAGGATGATTTCACTTTACAACACTTGCCATTTCATTTTGTTATGGCCATTTAAACTACTTCATTACTTCAATCTAAATGCTTTTTCAATCATGATAAATCCAATTCCTGAATTAAACTTCAAGATTCATTTGATCAAAATCAAACGTGAATTAACTAACTTATATAAAAACTAACCATCAACATCTGAAGTCATCACAAACCAATCTAAAGTTTAAACTCACAAAAAACAAACAACCTACAATCAGGGCAAAATTCAATGAACAACAGCACAAAATCCATCACACAGGTGTGGATCTAAGCGGCCAAATTTAGGCATCGTTTTCAGAAACCCTAGTTACAGGAATTAAAACAAGAGATCAACTAAAAATCAAAAGAATCGAATCAAATTGATCGAATTAACAATAAAAAGCAGCAAATAAGTATGGAAGTGAAGATAAATCGGATTAATTTACCTCAAGAGGTGATTTCCATTGAGGATTGGGAACCCTGATCAAGGAAGACGTTGGATTTTTAGCTGTGTATGGTTTACTGAGAGTGAGCTTCGTGGAGATGGTATCGAACAAGGGGAGGAAGGTTCTGCTTTGGCTAAAAGTCAAAAGGGTTACCATTGGGTTCTACAGGAAGAGTGATCTCTTTATTCATAACTTTGTACGGACTACGGAAAATATAAATCAAGTCTATATATATTTTTAATTGCTTAAAAACATTTTTAATATAACTGTTCATCTAGACGATATGCAGTTTATAAGTAATTTGTCTGGTATGTAGATGTGCATAACATGCACAGTTGATAGCGAAAAATCGTATAGATCCATAAAGTGACCATAGTGTTCCCACGGTAAAAGCACAAGTATTAAGTATACATCCACACTATGATCGTTACAAATAATAAAGTGGTAAAAGTACCGAGATTATATCTACAGGGGTTATACTTCAAAGTTTCGAGTACTAATTCATAATACACCGGTTTCAATTAGAGAAAAAGAAGTTTTTTTAGCGCGTTAGGTGATTTTTAGCAACGAAAACAAGTAACTAAAATAGGTATGTGTGTAAGTTTCACTTAAGACAATTGTAGTAACAAAATGGCCAAAAACTTTATTTCACAAAAAAACGTTTATCAAGATCCCGATCCCTCAAAAATGAAGATTTATAGACTTTGTCCATGAAGTGCCCATAAAGTCACCGTTATTGTCGATTCTTAATCTTGCCAAGTTTACTAAAAATGTCAAGTTCTGTTAGAATGAAGATTTATTGGGTATAAATCTCGACCAATGTTTGAACCTTAGTAAATCATACAAAACTCGTATTTCTACGTGGTTATCAAATACTTTCTCAAAATTTTGTGCATCACTTAAGCCGTATTTTGAATTTGTCCATCTTTGGGTCAAAGATCTAATATTGACACTTCAAGATGATCGATTTATCTGTGTTGACTTTAAGTCCCGACTCAAGTGATGAAGATTAAAAGTTAGCAATAATGACAACATCCCAAGTGTTGTTTACTACTCTCAAGTTCGACTCACACTTCAAAATAAGTTCAATGTTGAATATTTTTGTATTTAATCATATTACTGTATATCATAATTATTCTTCATACATACACTTACGCTGTGTTCTCGAAACTCATTTTAGGAAAGAAAGTAAAAAAAACCTCGTGTTCTCGAAACTTTTTTAAGAGAGAAAGAAAAGGAAACCGGAAGGACAATAATGATAAGTTTCCTTCCAAAACTTTCCTCCCAAATGTAGGAGGAAAAGAAATGAAAGAAATTAAAAGCATTTAAAAAAATTACTGGAATTATTAAAATTACAAACTACCCGAGATTTCTTATAAAATATATATTTTTAAGGGTATATTAGTAAAAATGACATCTTTTCTTTCTCTCGTGTTCAAGAACACGAAAAAATATTTTATTTCCTTTCATTTTCTTCATTTTCTTTACCTTTCGAAAACACAAATGAAAAAATTACTTTCCTTTTTTTTTCTATCCATTTCTTTTCTCTCCGGATTAGAGAACACAGTGTTATGGTTACAGGTTAAATAAATATCTATACATGTGTATAGTGTAAGTATTAAAAATAACTTATCTGTATTTATGATGATATTTAATAATATGATTAAATCCAAAATATTAAAATATTGAGTTATTTTAAAGGTATTGACGAAACGATTGTAATAATATAATTTGTATGAAATAAAATGTGTTTTTATGTATTTTGTCTAAAATATGATTATATATATAGAGAGAGAGAGGTGGGTTCATACGAGAATGCTAACTATTTAAGAAAACAAAAAAACAACCGTTATATACAAAATCGTATATGATTCACGTACAAGATCATATATGATTACACGGCTTTTCCCGCCACTTTAAGTTGCAGCTAAAGTCGCGTGTGCCAGTTTTTGCAGTTAATGTAAAATCATGTGTGATTTTGCACATGATTTGTTGTTTTCTTGTTTTCTTAAGTAGTTAGCGTTCTCGTTTGAACCTTCATCTCTCTCTCTCTATATATATATATATGGTTGAGTTCATTTGTTAACCTCCTATTTTGTGTTAACTTTATTAACTTCATTCAACCAATAGGAATCCATTTTAGTTGGTGGTTTCAAATTTATATATAATCATTAAATATGAGCATGGATGGAATTCCATGTTTTTGTTTTATTACATTGATTTATTAAGGGAGTTACAAAAATCAAAATCTCCTTGATTCTAGCTATATTATTATTTCTCAAATATTTTGTAGTATTTTCTATCAAATTAGTGTTTGAATTCATATTGTTGCATCATGAACATGAGTGATCAGGGTGTTTTCAACGACGTTGATGAGAGAGTAGACGTAGATGTTCATTTGAACATGAACAAATATAACAAATATATATTGTTCATATAGGTTCACTTAGTGTAACACCCCGATTTTCGTTATGAGTAGTTATGTAATTGTTTTGCATCTTCAAGTATTTTATTGATATAGCATAGATCGTACCTCGTTAGAATCTATTTCAAGGGCTGAAAAGGGGATCAAATGAGACTTGGTACCCTTTAGGCGATAGTGACCGGCGAGAGTGCCCATGTCACTATCGCGGGTGTCACAATCGCCGATTTTGTACCGCAAGTTCGATCTTGCAGGCATTTGGGTTTCAGGCGAGTATGCCTTAGGCGATAGTGACAGTGTCACTATCGCATGGTCACAATCGCGGGTTTGGTACCGAGAGTTTGGGGGAGTTGAGCGAGAGTGCCCCGGCGATAGTGACAGTGTCACTATCGCCATGTCACAATCGCCGCCGACCTGTTTTGGTATAAAAAGGAGAGTTACGGGTTTCTAGCTTATTTCACGAACTTAGAACATTTTGGCAGCCGATTTCTTCTTCCAAAAAGGTAGGGTTTCGTTATTATTACTCCCTTTCATAAATTGTTAGTTGTTGGGAAGTGTTGATGAACATTTATGGTGGGTATTAGGTAATCAATCTCAACTACAAGTGATACTAGCTAGATGTGGACAAGAGCAAGGGTTTCCATTTCTAGGGTTTCCATATTTGGAGCTTTAAGGTGAGTAACTTTGATTTAAAGGTATACTTGTTACATAATTTACTCTATCATTTCATTTATTTCTAACAAGTTTGCCTTGAAGTATACTTTGAGCCAATAAGCTCTTATTTCTCTAAAGAGGAAATTTAAGGGGCTCAATGGTAAGATAAAGGTGATGTGGTATTTTATTCTATTTGGAATTGTATCTTTTATGATGGTGATCATGTGAAATTGGTCAAACCTAAATATTAGGGTTTGGAGCTTAATGGATTAAGCTATGTCTTAATGAAGAAATTATGATTATAATAGAAGTGACTTAATATGCTAATTTAGTATGTGTTGCCATGCTAAATGATGAACTCATGATATCACTTATATGTATGTGGATAAGTGGAGGATTTCTTGTATGTAGAAATCATGTGCTTAATGAGATAGTTGGACTGTCTTTTGATGAAGTTAATGATTGGATTTATGAACTGCTTGGAGTAGTTGTTTGTTGGTATTCACAAATTGGAGGAGTCTCTAAGTAGGCATTAGGAAGATATAATCTTGGGCACTTACCTTGGAGGTTTGTGTATCGATCCACGCTTTCGGGATTAATACCATATAGGTAGTCCCGATGTGCCGGGCCTTGAGGCGTTACCTTGGAGGTAGACGCTAAGGTATATCTTCAAATATGATGTAACTTGAGTTGATGTTTGGGGTCTTCCCATAGAGTCCGATTTGTGAATGACCAAATTAATATCTCTTATATGACATAACTGCATGTTTTACTATATGTTTAACTCACTAGGCATTCCATGCCTAACACTTGTTCTGTGTCTGATGTGTGTGTCACAGGTTCTAGTGGTGCCATCCCTAAGAAGGCATAGTTGGGGATATGTGAGCGTGGGGATACATTTGAGATGCTAAAGATAGAAGATCAAAGTTAGCCTAACGATGACACTTTTTGTAAATCTTATTTCTATAGTAGAGATTAGATTAGTCGGTTGTCAATTAGTTGTAGATATTACACTTTGTTTGTAAACCGGCATGTGTAATCCCCCTCTTTTGTGAGCTCGTGCAATGGCATTATATATCACTCTTCCGTTTTATGGAAGTTTTTGTTGACCCTATTTTGGGGTGTCACAAGTTGGTATCAGAGCATTAGTTTAAGTGAACTAAGTATGCTGAGGAGATACTTAGACTTAAGCTGTGATGAATTAAGTATGACTTGCGAGATTTGGGTAGAAGTACTAAGACGGGATAGTCTTAGAGTCGACGGAAATACATGAATTTAGTACTGTAGCAATAGCAACGAGAATTCTCATGTAAAGTATGTTCGCAATTTCAATTAGCTACTGTTATTATGAACATGAGTTACACGAGCATACTTGTTTCTAAATTGTCACAGTGACTAATGATCGGTAAAGTACGTTTTGCATGTTTATACTAGTATAACCACTTTATGGCTATCTCTTTGTGTTAAAATAGAACGATGGTGAGTATGCCACCAAGGTTCTTCAATTCTTTGGAGATAAGATCAGTAAATGATTGGAGGTTGGGAAGACAACCTGGAACTGGTAGGACTCATGAAAGCCGCTGAGGCAACCTTAAATAGGTGGATGGAGATGTGTAGAGATAGAATGAAAGGTGATTGATTAAAAAGAAAATAATATGAAATGATTGAGTAAGTGGGTCGTGGAACGCATGGATAGCAAGTGTTACAAGGTCAATAGGACGACCACTAGTCGGAAGTAGAGTGTTGATGATAAGTGGGGTGAGTTGTCACAATAGCCGTGTCATTTTGAGAATTATAAAGGTGTGAATCCTTTGGGAAAACCCTTTTTGTTTAACCCGTGATGAGTTTTGGGGTTAATGGTGATTTTGAAATATAGCTTGCCTAAACAAAGTTTAAATGTATTTTGACCGACGTATGGGTTTAACAAGCTTGGAGCATTTTGCTTGGTTTTGATTGTGAGTAAGTCTTGGGGACATTTGTCCGGCTTAACGGGCTCGGTGTAGAGTCTTGTTGATGGGTTGCTTTTATTGCACCATTTTGCATTTATTGCACGTTTGAATATTTACATGCTTGGGTGAGTGAGTCATTCCAGGATAGGCATGAAAATAGTAGACTATATTGTATTGGATTCATAGGCATGTTAGTCAGTCGTTGGTAATGGTCGGTTGAGTATCTCGGGGTTGGACCTCGGTATTCACGTTTTAATGTTTACATTGTGAAGTGGCGAGTGCTAGTAAGGTGCATGAGAGGTGAATAGCTTAAGTTATATTTCCGCATTTACCCTTGGGAAATAGCACTTGTATTTGGATTAAGTGATGTCTAAAGCGGGTTTAGGTTTGGGAATGAGACTTGAGTAGTAGGCGTTGTTTGGAGATAACCATAGTTTGTAATTTGAGGTATTTTACATATGGTTTCGGATGTATTATTGGAAATTTTAATTTAGTTGCTCTTTCTAAATTCGAGGGTGTTACAAGTGGGGTGAGTAAAACGATTGACATTGTTCGAGTAAGCAGCCTTCTATTACGAGTAAAGTTGTATGCAAAAGGTTCTCAAGATCGCTGTGCAGTACACTAAAGTTATGAGGATGTTAGGGTCATATGTGCCCAAGTTGTTTCAAGCATCGTCCGTTAAGATGAGAAAATGTGTGAAAGGATTTATTTATCACGTTGCCATGCATGAAGGCTATGAACTCACTAGATCGTAGAGTATTACATATTAAACTAAGAAAGAACTCCAAGAGTGGAGAGGTGTGAGATAAATCATGGGAGAATGTTTATAGTCTTAGTATTTGCGTTCAAAAGGAGAGGTGAATAGTGAGGGGATCGAAAGTAAACTTTAGTGTCGATTGTAAGAAGATCTGTACCCTTATTTGATAATTAGAAATATAATTGCCAAGGGACGGTTGCGTCCGGAGGAAGGATTAGTAGTCATTAAGGTGATGAAATTAGTAACTCGCTATGAGTAGTGTGGTGAGATAGAAAGAAAAATATTCTAAGATTAAATCAGAAGTTATAGTGATCGTGTATTCCTAGTACCTAGGGTACTAATGAACTCTAGTAAGGTAAATATCTATTGTTGGGTATAAAAGAGGTTGTATACACGTGTACCTATAGATACATATATGGATTGACTTCATTGGAAAAGTAGCAATGAAGGGATTGTAAGATTATCACGCCTCGGAGCGTGCGTTGCATGATGTGAGTTAGATGTATTTAATTGCATGAGTAGATGTTGATAAATAATCTTTGGATCCTTGAGCGGAAGGCTTGGTTTTGGACTCGGTTGAGTATTGGGATTTGGGAGTATTCGCCTGGTTTAAATAAGCCCGACGTAGGCTTGGGGTTGGAATTATATAAATTGTATTATGATTGAAGTTTACATGATATAAATACAATTATTTTCTGAGGTCATGTATGAGTATTAAGCCTGGAATCAGAAGATTAAAAGTTAAAGGACCACCTTGTAAAGATGTTAGAATATTGAAACACTGTGGTTTTAAATAAGTGCCTTATTTACAAAGTGGATGATTAGTAAGGACTGAAGTAATTGAGACGAACGAAAGGAGTACATAGATTGTGTGATCTGTGAAAGAGTATGTCCGGTTTATGTAAAGGTTTGGAATCACCAAGAATTAGAAAGTAACGAGTAGGTACGAGTTAATTAGAAAATCGTGAGTTGTGGTCCAACTGAAGTTGGGGAGAGATAACGTAACAAAATAGACTCAGTTAAATATGCGGAAGAACATGAAGGTAAGTTGATTTATGTATGAATAATCATGAGAGACCTAGTCTGCTGTGAAATGTTATAGTTGTAGAATGTACGGACGAGTAGTGGGATAAATTTCCGATTTAAAGGTATCAACTAATGTGTAATGTGAGGCTAGAAGGAAGAAACTTCAAATGAAAGTCTTTTCGGGGATTACAGATAACGAGTACTAGCTATCAATAAAGTTTTTGGGGTATGTGGTTGCGAGATGGCGTAGTAATATGGCTAATGTCGAAATAAGGTGGCGGAAAGGTAGTGGATTTTTATCTAAAGAGATGATAATTGTGTGAATTGCTAAGTAAGTTTATGATTTTGAATCATAGGAAGTTTAATAAAGATGAGGAGGGTGTTAGTCAAATTGTGGTGAAATAGATGTAAAATCCTTGAGGAATGAGAGTTGCTTCTTATATGTGAAAGATTGTCCGAGGAAGTATTAGTTGCAGGTTAAAGAATGTGTAGTACCTTGGCACGGTATGTCGTTTCAAGATTTCTTAGTTGATTGTCTTGAGTAGAATTTTGGTACAACTGTGTTGTATGTATAGTAATGAGAAAATGTTATCAGTGTGTGGAAAAGTTGAGAGAAAGAGACAAGTAATGTTTGGAGAATAACACTCCATACTAGCGTGGGAAGTAATGATAAAAAGATCGGACCTAAGAATGTATTTAAACTACAGGTTCAATAGAATTTTCACCCTTGTTGTACAACACTTTAGTATTTGTTTGTATTATGGTCGCATAATGCGATAGTGGTGGGAGGAAATGGTAACCCTTTGTACTAAAGAAACGTGTGAGTCGTGGATGTAACAAAGGTCTGTCGTAATTATTGAAGTATTCAATAGTAGTGAGTATGCTCAATTTAAGGCGAGTGTAGGTTTTCAAGTAGTAGATGGTAAAATTCTTTTGAGACCCGGAGATCGATTTGCGATTAATGTCGGTATGGTAGACCAAGAAATAGTCGGGTAAAGATTTGATGATGAACCATTACTCTAAGGAGGTTTGTAAATCCAAGTTGGGGAGTGGATACTAACGAAAGAGGTAAGGTTCAAAAAAATATGAAAAGATGAATTCTGGTTTTTCCTGGACTTTTAATTGTGATTAAGTATGTAAGACTTAAAAGGGAAAAGATGTACAAAATATTTCATGTTGATACGATGTGATCTCGTTTACTAAAGTAAGAATGGAAAAAGAAGAATTGTGGCGTGGAAGAACCAGAGGCAATCTTCGAAAGGTCAGTTAAGAGGTTACGAAGTGGTAAAGAGATGTCTTTGTTAATAGTGCAATGGGAACCGGAAGAGGACATAAGACGTCGATATCCGTACAATCTTAAATTTCGAGGACGAAATTTTGTTCAAGTTGGGGAGAATTGTAACACCCCGATTTTCGTTATGAGTAGTTATGTAATTGTTTTGCATCTTCAAGTATTTTATTGATATAGCATAGATCGTACCTCGTTAGAATCTATTTCAAGGGCTGAAAAGGGGATCAAATGAGACTTGGTACCCTTTAGGCGATAGTGACCGGCGAAAGTGCCCATGTCACTATCGCGGGTGTCACAATCGCCGATTTTGTACCGCAAGTTCGATCTTGCAGGCATTTGGGTTTCAGGCGAGTATGCCTTAGGCGATAGTGACAGTGTCACTATCGCATGGTCACAATCGCGGGTTTGGTACCGAGAGTTTGGGGGAGTTGAGCGAGAGTGCCCCGGCGATAGTGACAGTGTCACTATCGCCATGTCACAATCGCCGCCGACCTGTTTTGGTATAAAAAGGAGAGTTACGGGTTTCTAGCTTATTTCACGAACTTAGAACATTTTGGCAGCCGATTTCTTCTTCCAAAAAGGTAGGGTTTCGTTATTATTACTCCCTTTCATAAATTGTTAGTTGTTGGGAAGTGTTGATGAACATTTATGGTGGGTATTAGGTAATCAATCTCAACTACAAGTGATACTAGCTAGATGTGGACAAGAGCAAGGGTTTCCATTTCTAGGGTTTCCATATTTGGAGCTTTAAGGTGAGTAACTTTGATTTAAAGGTATACTTGTTACATAATTTACTCTATCATTTCATTTATTTCTAACAAGTTTGCCTTGAAGTATACTTTGAGCCAATAAGCTCTTATTTCTCTAAAGAGGAAATTTAAGGGGCTCAATGGTAAGATAAAGGTGATGTGGTATTTTATTCTATTTGGAATTGTATCTTTTATGATGGTGATCATGTGAAATTGGTCAAACCTAAATATTAGGGTTTGGAGCTTAATGGATTAAGCTATGTCTTAATGAAGAAATTATGATTATAATAGAAGTGACTTAATATGCTAATTTAGTATGTGTTGCCATGCTAAATGATGAACTCATGATATCACTTATATGTATGTGGATAAGTGGAGGATTTCTTGTATGTAGAAATCATGTGCTTAATGAGATAGTTGGACTGTCTTTTGATGAAGTTAATGATTGGATTTATGAACTGCTTGGAGTAGTTGTTTGTTGGTATTCACAAATTGGAGGAGTCTCTAAGTAGGCATTAGGAAGATATAATCTTGGGCACTTACCTTGGAGGTTTGTGTATCGATCCACGCTTTCGGGATTAATACCATATAGGTAGTCCCGATGTGCCGGGCCTTGAGGCGTTACCTTGGAGGTAGACGCTAAGGTATATCTTCAAATATGATGTAACTTGAGTTGATGTTTGGGGTCTTCCCATAGAGTCCGATTTGTGAATGACCAAATTAATATCTCTTATATGACATAACTGCATGTTTTACTATATGTTTAACTCACTAGGCATTCCATGCCTAACACTTGTTCTGTGTCTGATGTGTGTGTCACAGGTTCTAGTGGTGCCATCCCTAAGAAGGCATAGTTGGGGATATGTGAGCGTGGGGATACATTTGAGATGCTAAAGATAGAAGATCAAAGTTAGCCTAACGATGACACTTTTTGTAAATCTTATTTCTATAGTAGAGATTAGATTAGTCGGTTGTCAATTAGTTGTAGATATTACACTTTGTTTGTAAACCGGCATGTGTAATCCCCCTCTTTTGTGAGCTCGTGCAATGGCATTATATATCACTCTTCCGTTTTATGGAAGTTTTTGTTGACCCTATTTTGGGGTGTCACACTTAGGCTTATATTTCATCCTTGTTCATGCATAGCCTTAATATTTGCACATCATACATGATGTGACATCAATATTACATGCTCTAAATGGAATAATAATTAACTAGTAAGTAACACCATGTAATTTCGAAGTAATCGGACATGAATGAACATATAGTTGCTCATATATGAACAATCTGTTGTTTGCATATAATTGAACAATTATGAACATATAATTGAACAAATATGAACATATAATTGAACCAATATGAACATATAATTGAACCAATAGGAACATTGGATTGAACATAGGAACAATATGTTCAACTATAGGAACATTAATTACACGACTTAATTAATGGAAAAAGTAGGTTGTGTCAAGTTCTAAAATTACCCTCTTCATTTGTGTTCAATGGGAGAATTAATTACACGACTTACTTACTTAATTAATTAATTAATGGTTTTAATCTAAACCATTAAGAATAAAATGAATGACTAAGATGAAGTTAATAAAGTTAATACAAAATGGGAGGTTAACAAATGAACCTCCCTGTATATATATGTATATTAACATGATAAGACTACAAAATATAAAATAAATTAAAGAGTAAATTACTTTGGTCCTTGTGGTTTGACGCAAATTACGGTGGTGGTCCCTAAACCCTAAAATTTATGAATAGGGTTCATGTGGTTTCACTTTCGTTACGATAGAGGTCCCTAAAACTAACTTCCGTTAAATAAGGGGTATTTTAGACTTTTTACCCATTTAGAAACTAATTTTAGCATCCCCAGTGAAATGTTTCCACTTGTATCCACCCACCCTATTCCCTATCATTTCTCCGACCATACATTTCTGCAACTCTCTGATCATCCTTTCCGCGCAACTCTCCGATCATCTTTTCCCGTGGCCACCCACCATCGAATAGCCAACAAAAACTCAAGAATCCTAAACTCAAACTTAACAGAACTCAATAAACTCATCATAAAAAATCAAAATAAAGTAAAGAAACATAAAAATATAAAAATCAACAAAACTCGGCGATCGAGATCCGTAACTCAAACCATCACTTGTTTCTTGAAGAACGAACCACATCTAGTACCAAACTCAATCGATATCCATAACTCATACCCAAAATTCGGTCTTCTAAATCGATCAAAATGGTTGCTCAAACTTGAACTCAAACGATCCAATGGCTCTTGGCCATGACAATTATTTCTCAAACAAAATCGATTCAAAATTAGATCTAGCAAGAAAACAAAATCCAAAAAAAGAAAAGCAAGAAATGAGCACATATATGGGTTATGTTTGGTGTTTTTATGGTTAATGAACTCGATTATGTGTTCTTTTGAAGCTACAAATGCAAAAACTGAACGAGACATTATTTTTTTATGTTCTTCTTGGTCGTTGAATGGTGTCGGAGTTCGACGTTTGAGAAGGTGGAGTTGCAAACGTGGAGTTGCCACTATTGAATGGTTTGGGAGTTGGTTCTTGAAGGGTGTCGGAATCGGAAGAGGGGTGTGCCAAAAGATCAAAAATTGGACCGTTCACCGGAGTTGGTTCTTAGGGGTAGCGAGTAGTAAAGAGGTGAGAGTCGATGATCTAGAAGGGGTGCCGATGGTCAAAGAGGGGTTTGGCTTTTTTTTTTCTGTTCGTTTTTACTATATTATTTTTAATATAAAATTAAAGAAAAGGTTAAAAGAGTAAAATACCTCTTATTTAATGGAGCTTTTTAACGGAAGTTAGCTTCAAGGACCTCCATCGTAACAAAAGTGAAACCACAAGGACCATATCCATGAATTTTAGGGTTCAAGGACCACCATCGTTATTTGCAGCAAACCACAGGGGCCAAATACATAACTTATTATAGATTAAGGGGGTGTTTAGGATTGCATATTTAAAACAACTTATGCTTCTTAATAAAAGTGATTATCAACTTATGCGGTGTCAAATTGGAATTTTATAAAAAGTGTTTGAATTAGCTTGTGACGTTACCAAAACATAATAAACCAATAAGTTGTTTTTAGAGGTGTTTAATATTGCTTATACATGTAAAATGACCAAAAAATTGATAAGTTGTTTCAAATAAGTTAGAACATATAAATATTTAATTTTAACTGATAGTGAATTTTCAAAAACTACTTATTATTGATGTTAAACGATATAAATATTTAATTTTAACTTTTCTATTAAAACATTTAAAACCTGTCATTATCGATACCACACCAAAATAAATTAATAACTCCGTCAATACCAATTTCAAAAATAAATTAAACCGGATATTTCAGTCAATTTAAAGTGAATTGATTTTGTATAAAACCCGGTTGAAGCTCCGATTCTCGAAAATTTCCGGATCTCCGATCGAGAGAGGAGCAACGCAACAATGCATTACTGGGTTCGAGCCTCACCGTCCGATTTTGGTGGACCTCATCCTCAACCTCGAAGGTAAAACAATCAATCTGTTCCCCAAATTCTTTAATTTGAAGGTTTTCGTTTTGTTTGGATGAAGTTTTGAAGCTGAATCGTGTAATTTGTTCATGATCGCAGTGGCCACACCGCAGTTAATATTGGGAAGTCAAAGATCATAGTGTTTGGTGGTCTTGTCGATAAGAAATTCCTCAATGACATATCTGTATATGACATCGGTATTTCTGTTCTTGATTATTGATTTAATTATCCAATAATTAACGATTTTTTCAGACAGAATCAATCTATTGATTTTCAATGTTGGGTTCGTGGTTATCGTCATTGGTGATTCTCGATTTTTATTAGTAGATAGCACTCCAAACTTTGTGTAACTGCATGTATCCATTAGCCTGTATGTTTCATGGCAGATTAATAGCCATTTGCTTTATGTATAGTTGATATATGCACCCTTTGTACGAGGAAAGTAAAGGGAAAAGGATGCACTTAAAATAATTTCATTTTTGGTGATATTGTTATGCTTATTGTTAAACCCTGCCAAAATCTAGCCAGTGTCCGCCAATAAGCCTGTAGCTTTTGAATATTCTATGGTGAAATGGGAAACTTATAGTCCAAATAGCAATGTAGCTCTTATATGAGAGAAACCAAAACTGAAGTGCACCCTGTTTCTGTATTCAGACGGAGTATTTGGTGGAGTTGTATCTTGAAGGTTTATTGTGCAAAGATGTTAGGTTCGTTAGCTAGGCGAAGGATCGTGTGAGAAGTTGAGGTTAACGTGAGAAGTGTGAAAAGTGGATCTGAACCGTTGATCACTTTTAATCAAATGCCCTCCCATGAATTGCACCTTAGAAGGGAATTGATCCGATGCATCTCGGTGCATCTTATCGCAGTGCATCTCATTCTAATGTACGTCCATTTCTCATCCAACGGTTGATAACCACTTCTCACGTCAACCTCAACTTCTCACCGGAACCCAACCCCTTTAGCTAATGCGTTTATTTTTGGAGTGTGAAGTTTGCTGTTATTGTTTTTTTTCATATGTTAACAATGCTGGTTTCTAATATTGAGATTTATTTGGTCAAACTAAAGGAATTCTAGTAGTTTTCAGTAGCATTGTAACTTTTAAAAAGTCAGATGTTACCATAAAGGGAATGTTTTACGAGCCTCAGCAGATGAGGAATTGAGTTATGAAATTCATTAAATCATAGCACAATCTGGAAATGCTTATGGTGAACTTGGTTATGGACATTGACAAATTGGTTCCTCCCCTTACTAGTTCAGACAATTTCTAAGTTAATTAAGAAGCTGTCATTAGTTATGGACTTTGACTTTTCAAGCATGTTTAAGAAGAGTGACTCTCATACTTGTTTAGTAATCAGTGCAACAAACATCTTCATCTATGATAGTGGGATATAATATTTTCTCGTTTTTGTAACCAACAAAAAAAGCTGGTTTCTTAGCCACTAGACTTCTACACCACGATTTGTTTTCATCAAGAGATAAATTATTGGAATGTTTTTTATCAAGTGACAAATAAAATAATGAAATGGGTATAGGGTTAAGCAGGTTTGCTGTGAAATTTTGGTTTATGTTTAAATATTGATCATCTTGAATAGCTACAATTAAGTGTCCTTATTTACTAGTAAACCTTTGTTTACTAATACATCTTCAAGGGCTTTGTGGATTTCAGACTGCATTAAAATTTGTTTCATAGTTGTGGGTGCACTGTCAAATAGCGGACCAGTAGAATTGTTTGTTCTAAGGGGTTGTTTGTTTACCTCTTAATAGTTACATTAAGAGGCAGCCTCTGAATCGCTAAGAGGTGAATCTTGTTTGGCAAAAAAAATGTCTGCCTCTTAATGGTTCTAAAACACTCTGAATGATTTTGTATGTTGGACATCCCTTAACCATTCAGCGCTCTAATTTCATTCTGAACAATTACCAAACAATCATATTTCATTTTGCACTATATCATAAGAGCCTCTTAATCATTCTGACCACTTAATCATTCTGCACCAAATCTTTCAACAACTGCCAAACAACCCCTAAGTTTCTTTCTTTGAATGTTTCAGAGAATAAGCAATGGTTTCAGCCTGAGTGCACTGGTAGTGGTTCAGAAGGGCAAACGGGGCCCAGTCCTCGAGCATTTCATATTGCAATTTCTATCGACTGTCATATGTTCGTTTTTGGTGGGAGACTTGGTACCAAAAGGTTATTTGATGATCAATCTATTGTTATAACAGTGTTTTTGGACCATTTCAGGGAAAAAGAAAAATGTTATTTTTGCCAATATTTCAACTGCTTACTCACAAGTTATTGACAAAGATACTCGACCTGCAGGTTGGGAGACTTTTGGGTCCTAGATACCGGTGAAGTATTTTAACCAAATAAGTTTTTTTTTTTCATCAGCTATCATTTGCAGTTCACTTTTCTCTGAATATCTCCAAATTTCGTGACAAGTGTTTCGTTTGCATTTAATTCCATGTTCAGATATATGGCAATGGTCAGAGCTTACCAGTTTTGGTGATTTACCTTCACCAAGAGATTTTGCAGCTGCTTCAGCTATTGGGAACCATAAAATAGTAATGTCAGAATTGCCACCCCCATTACTCCCTAATTGCTTGACTTACTTTAAGGTGGCCATTGGTTCGCAGACTCTGATGGAATTGGAAAGTTGAATACCATTGGCCAGATTCCATTCCTTCGTTTGGTTCATTCTTTTCTAAAGAAGGACTTCAAATTCCACAAATAAGGGATTTCAACATTCCTTCGCAATAAGTTGGGATTTTGATGGAATGAAATGCTATATTTTCATAATCCCAAATATAAGCTTTAACCCAAATATAATCTAATTAATTTAATTTAATTAGTATTTTTATTTTATTATTTAATTTAATAAAATTTATTTTTGTGAAATATAATTTTTTTTTAATTTTGTTTTTGAAATATTTAATATTTATTTATTCATTCATTTATTTTATTTTTTCAAGGTATTTTTTGTTTTAAAAAAGTGTAAAATTTTCAAAAAGGGCATTTTGGTCATTTATCAATATTTCATTACAATTCCAAAGCTACATTCTGTGAACCAAACAGACATATTGCAATTCCTTAATAGATTCCATTCCAATGTCTACCAACCAAACCGGTGGTCAAACAAACCTGACAACATTCCATTCCAATTCCTTCAAAGTCAAATTTCTTTCCATTCCATCCAAAAACATTTAACAAACCAAACGCCACCTTAGTTTTTGTAATTCTCTTCTCTGTTACCCATATGTACATACTAATATCAACGGACTTGCATGCTTATTGCTTACCATAGGTATGGAGGCTGGGATGGTAAGAAGTGGTTGTCTGATGTATTTGTGTTGGATACAAGTAAAGTTTTCCCTTGGAAATCTTGTTCTTTTTCTTTCAGTTACAGATTACTAATATGATGATTATATATTTATATTGACTTATTAAGATATACTTTATGCTTTTTAAACAGTCTCACTGGAGTGGACAGAGTTAGCAGTTGCAGGATCATTGCCACCACCAAGGTGTGGCCATACAGCCACTATGGTTGAGAAGCGATTGCTTGTATATGGCGGCAGAGGTGAGATATATCTTCTGTACTTAAATACCATTTTATCTATTAAATTTATCTCCAGTTGGCATTTGATTTTTTTAACTATAATTGATGACTGAAAGTATATTGCAATTTTGAACAGTTCTCCTGATGTTTTGGATATTTTACTCTGTATCAGTGGATATCTTGGAAATTGAAAGTAATAGATATTCTCAGGCACGGTGATCAACTTATCTAGCCTTGTCTAAGGGGTTGTTTGTTTACCTCTTAATAGTTCCATTAAGAGGCAACCTCTGAATCTTAAGAGGTGAATCTTGTTTGGCAAAAAAAATTCTAAGAAGTTCTTAATGGTTCTAAAACCCTCTTAATGATTTTGTATCTTGAGGCTCCCCTAACCATTCAGCGCCCTAATTTCATTGTGAACACTTACCAACCAACCATATTTCATTTTGGACTATATCATAAGAGCCTCTTAATCATTATGCACCAAACAATTCAACAACCGCCAAACAGCCCCTTAATGTAAAACCCAAATTTGATCAACTGTGGATGGTGATGTTGGGCATAAGTATGGCGTTGAGAGTGATAGTATGATACTAATATTAACTTCTTTCAACTGTTAATTTGTTTCTGCGATTCTGTATGACATGACCTCAAATGTAATGCCCATTTATTTATTCTTTCTGTAATCATTGTTGACTAGATGGTGGTTCTGTCAATCATGGCAGGAGGTGGAGGACCAATCATGGGTGATTTATGGGCGTTGAAGGGTCTCATTGAGGAAGGTATGAAATTGATTGGCCTCATTGAGGTGGTTTTTCAGTAAGGTTTTGTCATCTCTCTAGTGAGGACATTAACTACTTCTAGGAATCTATTTAATTATTAAATATTAATCTTGCATATATTTTTTCTTTTTCTCCAATTCTTGTAATTAATTAAGATTTTTGTGTATCAATGTATACTTGGTTCAAGTGTAAGTTTGCTACTTTTGCTAGCTTTTGTGTAAAATAAGCTTTCTAAGCATACAGATGCTTTTACTCTAACTAACATAGTTTCACTCTGAATTGCTTGTGCAAGGAAGATAATGAAGCTCCTGGATGGACCCAATTGAAGCTCCCTGGCCAAGCTCCTTCTGCCCGTTGTGGCCATACTGTTACTTCTGGGGGCCACTATGTTAGTTCCATTCTCTTCTCTCAGGCCATACTTTTTTCCTCCCTTGCTTAATGATTTTCTTGCTTCTATTTTTGCTTGTTCACAAATAGCGTCTATTAAAGCCAATCCATTAATTCTTCCATAGGCTATTATACCCTTCACAGTAAAAATGATCTAAATAAGTATGCTGAACTAAAAGATTTTCGTATTTAGAGTTAAGGTAGGATAAGAAACAAAAAAATGGGCTACTTTGTTACTAGTGGCTAATTTAACATCCGTAGCAAGGCTGCTTATTGAAGCGAAGAGAAATGGAGGTAGGTTCATTACATCTTTGAATGATCATTTCCACTACTCTGGGCCCATAATCAGTGGATTATAGGTAAATCAGGGCTGCTATTCCACCACCACCGTGTGTGTGTGTATATATATAGAGAGAGTAAAAGGTTCAAATAAGAAGTCTAAATTGAGAGAAGGTAAGAAAGAATGGTTAAGGGAAGGTTCATATGTGAATCATTGAAAAAATCCATTTGAAGATGCAGACGTGAACCCGTATGAATAATCTGTAACGTTGGTTAACATATGCATCTTCAAATAGTTTTTTTCTGATTTTTTTCAATGAATTCACATATGAACCTTCTCTTAATCTTCACTTCTCACAATATTTAGCCTTCTTATTTGAACCGGCCCCTATATATATACCTAAACCCATATATACCCACACACACATATACATGCATTATTGAAACATAGCTTTCAAGCTAGAATCAATGCAAGTTTACAATCAGAAGTTGCACATTTTTGCTTTTGACAAGAAAACATAATCACATGATCTATATTACATACAATAATGCTACACAAGACACATCTAAGTTTCTGTTGAATATCTTAGGCAAATCACCTTTGGCTGCATGTTGATAGATTGAATATAACTAATATTCTTTAGAATTCAAATTTTTAATAAAATGGTTCTTAACAAATTGTATATTTTCAGCTTCTCATGTTCGGAGGCCATGGAACTGGTGGTTGGTTGAGTCGCTATGATGTTTATTACAATGACTGTGTTGTTTTAGACAGGGGTGAGTGTTTTTCACATAAGATGCTCAACATATTTTTGATAATCTGTTTGCTTTGCTGGCAAAAGATCGTGTGAGAAGTTGAGGTTAACGTGAGAAGTGGATTTGAACTGTTGATCACTTTTAATCAATTGCCCTCCCATGGATTGCGACTTAGAAGGGAATTGATCCGGTGCATCTCATCCAACGGTTGATAACCACTTCTCACACTTTTCACGAACCTCAACTTCTCACCGGAACCCAACCCTTGCTTTGCTTTGGCTGCTTTCGTGGACCTAGATCTATCCAATGGTTAAGGTCACTTCATTCTACGCGTCTCTTATAATAGAGGACCAAACTATGTGCTATAAGGGTCGATAGGCTGTGTAAATTCATCTGTTAAATCAGCCAATCAATGGCCTTTAATGAGTTGGCTGCAGTTTTCATTCAGCTACCTATGGCCATGGACCATCTATGGAGATCTTAGTAACACAATTTAGGCTTATTGCTTTACATCATTAACTACTTAAAAAATAATGTATGCTTTAATTTAATGGTCTGTTGGGTTATTGTTTTTATTATCAGTGTCTGTGCAGTGGAGACGCCTTGCAACTAACATTGAAGCTCCTTCTCCCCGTGCTTACCACTCCATGACATGTATTGGCTCACGTTATCTGTTATTTGGTGGCTTTGATGGGAAAGTGACATTTGGTGATTTATGGTGGCTAGTTCCCGAAGGTATTGTTTAGCTTTCTTCCTGTGATGTTTTATATTTTGGAGCAGTCCGTTGTTTTACTGAGGGGTTGCAAATAGAGATGGCCAAAAATCAGTCCCGGACCCAAATAGTGATTTCGAAACCAGTCCCAATCCCGACCCAAATACGAAGGACCGGTTAAACTTTATAAGGCCCAATTATGAGAACCGGTCCCACTTATTTTTTTAAAATTGTTTTTTTACTTGTAAAAAAATATTTTTTGAAGAATTTGGTCAATCAAATACACTAACAAATACGTTTTTATTATAATTGGGTCAATCAAATACACTAACAAATACGTTGGTGATTATAATTGGGTAAAGCAAATACACTAACAAATACGTTTTGATTATAATTGGGTCAATCAAATACACTAAAAAATACGTTTTGCTATAATTGGGTCAATCAAATACACTAACAAATACGTTTTTATTTAAAAATTTACTTAAAAATACATTTAAAAATAAAATTTAAATAAAAAATCGGTCCGGTCCCATAACCGGTCTTGGTCCGGGTTGGGCCTTGTTTTTGGATGAAAATCGTAACCGGTTAAGGACCGGTGGGCCCAAACCGGTCCTCCGTTGGTCCTGGGCCGGGCCCATTTGGCCATCTCTAGTTGCAAATGCCCTTCAGGCTTCAGCAATTATTTTGCTTTGGTAGAGCTCAAACCCTATTTTTCCACAAGGAAACCCTTTGGTTTCCGTTAATCCTTATTTTGTACTAAGGTCTAGTTTCAACTAGATATATTTAATATCCACCGATGAGTTTAGCTCTTTGGGTGTCGCTAAAATGTTTCTCATCTACTCCAGTATTGTTTGGTTGGAACTGTGTTCTGGTGGAAGACTTTCAGCAATTCCAACTTTAGTTTTCAGTTTAATCCAAATTGGGGGCATGCAGATCTTCAAATTTTTGTTAAATACATTATTTTGATTTAATCTGGACAAAAGCAGAATGTGCAATAAAGTTTTTTGATTACAGAAATCCAAGTTTTCAAGGATCATTTAAGTGTTAGTATGTTTCATGTATTTGATCAACTTGGATAAGGAGCTAACCTGAAGATGGATTTTATGCTTGAACTCGTAGATGATCCCATTTCAAATCGATTATCTGCATCTCCATCCAAAGTAATTCATGAAAGTCAAGATGCATCCATGGCTAGTGACTTCCGATCCGAAACAAAGGTATTAGTGTATTAGCTTTATTTTCTATCTCCACTTTCTCTTGTAAAAGCAACACTTAGGTGGCGTTTGTTTTTTAAGAGGCATTGAAGTCTGAAGTCTTATTTCACTTCTGATTGATAAGAGGTGGTGTTGAAGTCTGAAAACTGAATCAATAAGACTGTTTGTTTTTGTAAACCGATAAATGTCAGAATTTGTTTAAATTATGTATTTGACCTATGAGAATATTATAGTGTTGAACTTATATATATATATATATATATATATATAAATTTATACAATTTCACATGTTTATGCATTATCATTACGAAATTTATGTCTAAATTATAAAATTAGCATTCATTTAAACAAAAACGTTTAATCGATAATAATATATTTAAATTATATAAATTTAAATTTGAAAGTCACCTAATTATAGTAAATTGAGTTTTATTATAATCCAACTATCCAAGTAAATCGGCATAGCCTAGGACACCCTTCCCCCCCAAAAAAAAACTATCCAAGTAAATCGATGGAGAGAAAGGATCTATTAAGGTTAATTAAGAGGTTGGTTTACCTCTTTCCAGATAAGGGGACGATAAGACATAAGTGGCTCTGAAAATTTGGAAAAAACAAACTGTCTGAATGGCCCTACCTCTTAATGAATCAGACATAAGAGGATAATAAGAGCTTTTTTCTAAAAAAACGAACAAACCCTTAGTTTGGCTGTCTATTGTGCTTTCAGGAAAACCACGAGGAAGGATCAGCCATCTCCGAGCTGCAAAAGAGATTGGATATTTCTGTTTCTTTTACTGGTCATGGTCTTCGAATTGTTCATGAATCTGAAGATAAAGAATTTCTTGAACTAGCATCAAGGATGATTGGGAATAAAACATTTAGTAACAAACAGGTTTTAATATGTTGGCAATTTCCGTTATTTGACCTTTGTCTGTTTGTAATACAGACATGTGTAGACATTAAGCTTATGCAAATGGAATATGTGATTAATGCAGGCAGCTCAAGCACTCCGTGAGCATTGGCGGGACTCGACCCCGAAATCAATACCTCTGAAGGAGATCGGCCCGTTGATGCGTGACTACCAACGCCTGATTAGTCGTCATCACTTGTAAGGATACACTTCTACTAGTGGCAAAGGATCGTGTGAGAAGTTGAGTTTAACATGAGAACCGTGAGAAGTGGATCTGAACTGTTGATCACTTTTAATCAAATGCCCTCCAATGAATTGCGCCTTAGAAGGGAATTGATGCATCTCGGTGCATCTCATCCTAACGTGAATTCATTTCTCATCCAACGGTTGATAACCACTTCTCACGCTTCTCACGTTATCCTCAACTTCTCACTGGAACCCAAGCCTTCTACTAGTTGCACCAACTAGCTTGAAGTGTCTAAGATCTATGGTCTTTTCGTTCAACAGCTGTTTCGTGACAAGTTATATGAATATTTAACATGAATAGGCGTGGGTTTTGATTTTGAAGTTTGAATGAAGTTATTAGAGTATGTATGACTCGATCAACTGAACCAAACCAAGCCATTATCTGCCTTAGGTTGCACGAAATCAGTATTGAGATAATCCAGGAATTCACACTTGTTTTAAGGCATAAACTCGAGTAGTTATATCCACTAGATTAACCGTTTTATGTATTTGTAAGAGAGATCGGCAGTTAAGGCAGTTGGCTAGTTTACAACTTTATATGTAACTGCAATACGGCAGTTATAACCGCTTACGGATAAAATTGAATAACGGTTACAACTATCTCAGAAGCTCCGAGTCAGAAACACCAAGGCCAGAAGCACCAAGCTGAAAATTCACAGAAGACTTAGGGTTGTTTGTTTATCTCTTAATAGTTCCATTAAGAGGAAACATCTGAATCGCTAAGAGGTAAATCTTGTTTGGCAAAAAAAGTTTTTCTCTTAATGGTTCTAAAACCCTCTGAATGATTTTGTATCTTGGACCTCCCTTAACCATTCAGCGCCCTTGAACTTTATGCTTATATTATTAATTTTGTTGGCTGGTTTGATCTGTACTTGTGTTAATTATGAGTTTATAAATGAATCTTTTAACTATGGCAGAGCGGAGGTTGGATCTAATTTACAGTCTGCCGAATCTGGCTTCTCAGAGAAGGATAATTATCGGTTTTTTCATATTACAAATGCTTCTCAGGTAATGCATGGCCAACATTAACTTGGTGCTCGTCTGATTTATTTTCAACTTATTTCCTTTTCACTCTCTGGATGCAATACTTATTGTTACTCCTTTTATAAGTTTTATTTGATCTTTCTACATGGCACATATTATTCGTGTGTGTGTTTGTGGGTGGGGGGCGCGGGGGGTTGGGGTGTGGGGGGGTAATGTTCTATGATTGTATCCATGTTTTACCATTTCATCCAGATGTAGTGCAAGTGATGCACGCCGATGACTACCACTTATCTAATTGAATATATGAGGGTCTAATTATCTATTAAATAATAAAATAACTTGGATTTCTGCAATGCTTCTTTTATTTGTTTATCCATGCATTTGTGTTTGTGGGTTAAAATTATTTTATGGTAATTCATTTAGTAATTACTATGAATCACATTTGTTTGGAACCCGTTCTTCATACTTCTAATCTTTTGACTTGATCTCGTTTCAACGTTCAGCTACGCATGAGCGATATCCCCAATCTGTTGACAGAGTACAAACAGCTTCCTCTGGATTAACGACATTAAGAGATCTGTATAGAAGAATTTTCTAAATTGCGTTGTGAGTCTCCTTTACTGTTTGTTTACCTCTTAATAGTACCATTAAGAGGAAATATCTGAATCGCTAAGAGGTGAATCTTGTTTGACAAAAAAAGTCCACCTCTTAATGGTTCTAAAGCCCTCTGAATGATTTTGTATCTTGGGCCTCCCTTAACCATTCAGTGCCTTAATTTCATTATGAACAATTACCAAGTAACCATATTTCATTTTGCACTATATCATAAGAGCCTTGCTTTTTTATTGCTTCCTAACAACCGCACGTATGCAAAACATACCATCAAGTAATTTATGAAGATAAATTCTCCAATCGCAAATCATAACTGAATCATTTATGAAGAAAAACATAACATTGACAGCTTAACAAATTTCACTTATTAAACAAGATAAACTAAGAATTTCGATCCAGATAAAATGTAGATAAATCAGCTCGAAGGATCTATGTTTTTGCTGAGTTCCTCTAGTTTCTTCATCCTCACTTTCTCACTTTCTTTCACCAACTGGAAAAATGTCAAAAGACAACATAAATCGTGAAACGACTATGAACGAAAAAAATAATGATTAATTGCTAAAATTAAAAAAAAATTATTGGTGGGACGTGAAATAAAACCACAAACGGTAACGGGAATTCGTTATTGGATATAATTTACCTCCACTAACGTGGCGGTTAGTTGATTCTTTTCGTTGGTCTTTTGATGGTAAGCCTCCAATGCTTCTTTATACTCTTTCTCCTGTTTTCACGTGATATATCGGTATTGATGTTTTTATTTACTGTTGATTATAGATATACCAACGAAAGGCGGGGCCCACAAAAGTTCTTACCTTCTTCTGGCAGCTTTGTCCCAGTGATCTCACCTCACGGTTAGCCACATCTATCTTCTTTCGTACTGTTGATACTTCCTTCCGCATTGGATCGGTCAAAACTTCAAGCTCCTGATATGTTTTACAGACGTAGAACGAGAAATCTTTAGAAAAATTGAAACACATTTTGTGATTTAATAGGAATGATCGAGTTCTCGAATCATCTTACTTGGTCTTTCAGTCCAAATTGACCATTTATGCAGAAGCCGAAGGATCGTGTGAGAAGTTGAGGTTAACGTCAGAAGTGGATCTGAACCGTTGATCACTTTTAATCAAATGCCCTCCCGTGAATTGCGCCTTAGAAGGGAACTGATCCGGTGCATCTCATCCTAATGTGCATCCATTTCTCATCCAACGGTTGATAACCACTTCTCACGTTAACCTCAACTTCTCACCGGAACCCAACTCTTATGCAGAAATGCCAAGGGAAATTGATCCAAATAGCAATTTCGCTCCCCTAAATTGGTCTCCTAGCCATTCCTCTCCCGGCTTTACCAAAATGTCACTACCCCCGCAAGTGGTAACTCAATTTGCTGAGGGGTCAAAAAGTAAAAAATAAAAAAGAAGTTTCTGAACTTGCGGACATAGACAAAAATTAAAGTTTTGGCACCTGCACTTACAGAGCATGTTCAGAAACTTTTATTTTTTCTTTTCACTTTTTGACCCCTCCGCAAATTGAGGAGTTGCCACTTGCGGAGGTAGTGACATTTTGGTAAAACCGAGAGAGAAATGGCTATTTGGGTCAATTTCCCCAAAAATAATGCTGTATAGTTTGCAAGAATTTATGGGAAATGTTTGAATTCGAAACCTCATTCTTGCAAAATGTAGTGTTTCGTTTTTTGTATTTTCGCAAGAATGTTAGTTTCGTGGGCTTACTTCCCAAACTTGAGCCAAACGTCGGGTTTCTTCTTCTGCTCGGCCGAGTTTCAACTCGACCTTCTCCTTGACCTGCATCTTCTTCTTCTCGATCTCTTCTTCTCTGGCCTGAAACGATGCGAAAGCGAGCTTTGAAACCTCTTCTTCATCATTTTCATCCACAGATGCACCACTTCCCATAGTTGTTAAGTTCTTCATTTTTGTTTTTTGCACCTGTGAAGTTGGTTGTCTAATACCACAAATCTTGATCTTTTTATATTTGTTACATTCTTCAACTTCAATCCTCTTTTGTACCCTCCATTGCTTTTGCTTTAAATCTCTCTCTCTCTCATGTCTTGCTTTTTGTGTAAACCATTTGAGGAGAAGCAACTTCATAGTTTTTTTTTATATGGTAAGTTGAGTCTACAACTAGTTCAAGATACTTAGGCATTGTTTGGCAAAAAAAAAGCTAGCTTTTTTTGTTGTTGTACATGTTTGGATAACCATAAGCTAGCTTTTGGAAACGCTACTTGGAGTAGCGTTTCAGTAGTTTTTTTGTGAATATTTCAATATTGCCCTTTATTATTATTTACTAACTATTATTATTAATAAATATTATTTTTTAAAATTTAATTATAATTAATTAATAAATATTAACTGAAAATTATTAAATTAAATTTTAATTATACATTGATATTAAATTTTAATTATTTAGAATTATTGTTAATAATATAAATTATTTTTATTTATTTTTCAATATTAATGAATATATTTTAATTATCAATTAGTATTATTTTTTAATTATTATTTGATTATTTTTTCATATTGTACGTAACGGTTATTTAAAATCATAAGTTAATATATATATTTTTTATAAAACTTGTTTTAACAAATTCAAAATTTATAGTATATATGTAATAATAAATTTTAAATTTCTTTTAATTACCATATTATATTATATTATTTAATTTTTCTTTATTACATTGGTTGTATTAATTAACATATTATTTTGTTATATAAATTTGTTTTAATTACATAATTAAATTTGTAATTGATAATTATTTGAAGATGTCATTTTTGGTCATTTTACATGCTTATAAACTAATTTTGCCAAACGTGACTTTTTCAACAACTGGCTTATCAACTACAAGCTTTGCCAAACATAGCCTTAATGATGTTGGCTTAATGGGTTGAAATGACCTATATGACTTAGGGCATGTTTGTTAGCAGCTAAATGGGACTCACGGCTTATTCGGGCAGCTATATATGATTGTGTGGTACTGACTTAATGATATAGAAAGTGGTTTATTCAGTAAGCTTCTAAGGGGAAGCTTTATGCCTACCCCTCCCAATTAAAAAAATTGCTCATTCCATCTATGAAAAAACTCCTCGAAACAAAAACCTTCCCGATCTATACAAACAGTTAATCCACACGTACAACTTTTTTCACACATTACTTAATGAAAAGCCAACCAAATAGCCCTTTATTCTATAATCCATACCACATTATTTGGTTGTGGCTTATTGGGTAAGCCAATAGCCATGTGAAGCTGGTTGTATCCATTAAGCCATGAAATTCCATCTCATAACCCTCTCTGAAACCCTCTTCCAGCTAATTATTGTTCCTCAATCCTCCCACTCGTATAGCCTCTTCACTCCTGCCCTCTACATATCTCGTTATAATGGCGTTTGCATCCTCGTCATTGCCTTCTTCGCCCACTCTTTCCACCCATCCAAAAATCCACCCCATCTTCAAGTTGTCTCTATGTAATGCCAATCTGGAGGTACACACAACATATACAGACCGAGGGGGTAAGCTAGTCATTTCTGTCGTTCAGACTGTTTAACATAACAAACAAATAACACCGTAGTTTCTTCCATACAGACAACTTAATCGATACAACACTTGATTAAATAGGGTCTAAAAGTCCCCAAGTTTGTTTCCATCATTAGCCAAGTGCTAAGCGAGTGCACTATGGCTCGTTGGTTTTTTGGGGTCGAGAAAGTATAGTTTGTTCGTTATTCGAGCATGTGACATTTTCATACAAAATGAATAACCTTACCATTAGGTTGAAGGGATATCTATATAATCCGATCAGTTGCATAAAGCCCGTGGTAGCAGCGGAACCGGGATTGGCATGAAGTAACAAAGCCGGTCAAATTGAACCACAAAAATACAGTCTGATTTGATCAGTCTACGCGATTTACGCTTATAATGGGCTTTAAAGTATTAACTAACCATATTAAATTCAAATATAACTAAAAATGCAAGTAAAACAATACTTGATCATAAACAATACCTGAGGGACGTGGTGAAATATTCTATTTGCCCAGGGTTCAAATCCAGACGTACACAACAATTGTGACCACTGAAGTTTAATCAGAGCTGATGTCTTACGGTCATAACTTGTCAAGGGATTAGTCTAGGCATAACCCACCCTTCCCAAAAAAAAAAACAATATTTGATCATGATCATTAAATAAAACGTAAAACTATAAACTTAAAAGCATAAATTATACAACTATGAATTATATAGAAAATAATATATATAGAGAGGAAGGCTCAAACGAGAACGCTAACTATTTAAAAAAACACATTTTACACTACCTGCACAAACTGGACGCAAACGACTTTAACCGCGACTTAAAAGTCGCTAGGCAAGTCACGTGAATCATATATGAATTTGTACATGAATTATGTATGATTTTGTATTTTTGTACATGGGTGGCCGTTCTCGTGTTTTCTTAAATAGTTAACGTTCTCGTTTGGACCCATCTCTCTCTCTCTCTATATATATATGTATATGTTTCATAGTTGTATACTTATATTTATATATGTGTGTGTAAATAGACGGTCTAGTCAGTTAAATTGTCAAATAAAAAATGACCAAACTGGAAACATTGCCAAACCATCCAAACTATAAAAAAAAACTGTCCTGTTTGATTTGAAATTTGACCTGTTTTTTTATCCAACATTTTTTTTGAAGTATATAATATTTATTATATACGGCAAATGGAACAAAGAAACTCACACATCCTTCTCACCTATGGTGAGGTTTAAACCCATGACCTACTACAAGGCCAAGGGCTCTGATACCGCTATTTAATGACTCATTTTTAAGTGCCCAAATAGGGAACAAAAATATTGGAGAAGCCACCAAACCAACCATTGCTTGAAGCATGAGCAAGTTTGTTGAACTCCTTCACGTTATTCTATTTCTATCTAATATGTTCTTGCTTCATTTCTATTTAATTTAATTTAATTTAATTTAATTTCATTTATATTTTGCTTCATGTTATATCTGTCTCGGAAGACGTAATTTACCTTCCCATATAGATCGCAGTTCTAAGAGCATTTTCAACGTCTATGCTAAAATAGAGAAAATGAGATTTTAATAACTTCTTTGTTTCAATAACTATGCTATTTGGTATGCTAAAATAGAAAAAAGTGAAGAGAGAAGATGAAAATCTCTAAATTTGGAGAAATCTCTAAAACCCACTTTTAAAGAAAGGGAAATAATTTTTTTAATATTTCTACAAATAAGAGGCACTAAAGTAAATATTACGAGAGAGAAATAATAGTTTATTAATGTATTGATTATTTTCTTAATATAATCAATGCTACGATCTCTAGAAATAAAATAACTGTTGTAGTTGGGCATAATTTTTCTTTTTGAAGATTTTGACTTTTGATACTCTATTTTAGAAAAAATATATCATATCTTTTTGAGATGCTCTTAGGGGCTGTTTGTTTACCTTTTAATAGTTCCATTAAGAGACAACCTCTGAATCGTTAAGAGGTGAATCTTGTTTGGCAAAATTTTTTTTGTCTCTTAATGGTTCTAAAATCCTCTGAATGATTTTGTATCTTGGACCTCTCTTAACCATTCAGCACCCTAATTTCATTATGAACAATTACCAAACAATCATATTTCATTTTGCACTATATCATAAGAGCCTCTTAGTCATTCCGACCACTTAATCATTCTGCACCAAACCATTCAGCAACTGTCAATAGCCCCCTAGTTTCTTCAAAGTGGAGATTTTGTGGATTTTCGTTATAGCATATTCTCTAAAATCTTCTCTTAAATGACAAAGTAGGAGAGAATTGATTAAAATATTATATAAACTTATAATTTGAGTACACATTAACAGGGTAGGTCAAATAGTTTTGGATGCCTTGGGTGGAGATGAAACACCCTAAAATTTTGAATAAATTTAAACCTTAAATTCCCAATGCTGAACCCCTCGATTCCCTTCCCGTGCTAGCACCTGGTAAGAAAACCAGTTTTGAAAATATTAGGTTTGCGTCTAGTGAGAACATCCAGTTTTAAAATCAAAACATTATTAGCTTTGAAAACCAAATCTGTAAACAAAGCATATAAAAGTAAACTCTTCGCCGATTCCATAACGTACACATAACATCTTTCGATGACTGGAATTATACCCGATTCCATGAGTATGACGAACACCAAATAAGTCACCGTATCATGTTTAAGAGCGCCACTACGAATCACTGAGGATCATAGATTTCAGCTTATGCCCA
The DNA here is from genome assembly GCA_033807775.1 of Saussurea involucrata. Lineage (NCBI taxonomy): Eukaryota > Viridiplantae > Streptophyta > Magnoliopsida > Asterales > Asteraceae > Saussurea > Saussurea involucrata. Next base: position 3,227,474 of record CM066319.1, read on the forward strand.
AGAAATTACAATTAATCCATGCCTATTTCTTGGTGTGGAAGTAGGGATTACAATTAAACCATATCTAACCCTTATTTCCCAATAGAAAACGGGAATTACAATTATACCTTGCCTATTCCGCGTTTTCACGTCACAATACGAAAGGGGAATTACAATTAAAATGCCTATTCCTCATTTCACATCAACGGGAATTACAATTAAGCCATACCTATTCCACGTTTTCAATAATGCTAGTGCCTATGGATCCATTACACTTAGTAGCATACGTACATACACATGTTTAAGTATCATTTTCTCATATCGTTAATGTATTTAAGCAAACAATGAAATTTAACGTAACGAGGAATCATCCTCTATAAGATTTTCATTAAATTTTCTCTTAAATTCAAACCTTATTTGGACCTTAAAAGTAAAATCCATCAGAAAATAATAAACCCCCCGATTTCATATGAAAAACGGTACTATTTGAAATTACTCGGAAAATATGGATCTTGGAACACCTAGAAAAATACGAATCTGGATACTCCCGGTAATGCAAGTCCGGATACTCACAATCCAGAAAGGAGTGTCCGGATCCCATACGGAAAACACTAGTCCGGATCCATCTGGAAAACTTTACCAAATTGTACCGGAAACCATTTCACTTATCGGATATTATCGGAAAACAGGAAAGTACCCGGAAAACTTTACCGGATGCTACCGGAAACCATAAAAATTCCCGAAAACCATAAAAATCCCTGGAAACCTTACCGACTTATGCAGTATCTTTACTTTGAGAAACCCACTATAATTCAATCTAATATCTTCTTACCACGAAAGCTAATCAAACCAAATTGGAAAGGATAAAATTTAACCAATGGTTAACAATCTTCAAAGATATCCATTGAAAAAATCTTGAAATTCTTGCCTATCACCCTTTGTTCTTGAGACCGACTCCAATTTTCTCAATATCAAATGATTGACTACAAAATCACAATTCCTTCTTTTATACCTAAACTTTCAAACCTTACAATAACACACAACACTTTAACTAGTTACACTTTCGATCCTCTAACATTAACCAATTTACATTTCAATTTTATCTTTATTAAAAGATTAAAAACTAAAATGTTTCTCATCACTTGACATCATTATGGAAAAATTCAAGGTGTTACAGGAGAGCCAAAAATATACCCCTAATCCAATAAACTAAGAATACACAAATTTAAGGGGTTTAGAACCTAGTCAAGCTAGGCAGCTCATCCCTGTGCCGATTATTATTGAAAAAAGGGTTACAATGGGAGGACATAAACGAAAACCGCAAACAACAAAACAAAGTTAAATTCACTTTGTCTATTTCTTGTAGCAAAATCTTCAATTACCATATCATAATCAGTATTTGCTAAAGACTTACTTTCGATGTTCAAATTGCGGTATTGGAAACATGTTTAACCAAATTGTTCAAAAAAACCAACAACCAATGAATGTACCAAACAATCACCAAATATGCAAATAATGAAATAACCAAGATTCAAGACCAAATATGCAAAATCAATTGGAAATCACCAAGGTTCAATCAAGACCAAATATGTAAAATCAGTTGGAAATCACTAATTTAGCATTATAGGATTATACACTAGTTTAGAAGATTAGCCGATAAAAAAAGGGAAAAGTCCAATAAAATCTAATGGACTTTAGTATTAGGAATGATTAAGTCATTGGACAATTTTTTGGAACAAATAAACCTTTACATTTTTCAAAACCTGTTAAATAAACCATTGGACTTTTTTAGACTTTTCCCATAAAAAAACACCACTGCATCAAACATATGGATAAATTTTTTGGGTCCAAACAATTTCAAAGACCAAAGATGCAAAACCAACTAGGAATCACCAATCAACACATAGACAAGTAAATAGTTAAATAATAGATAAGAAATTAAGAACTAGAAACAAAATCTACTGGAAATCACTCGATCAGTGATCAATCGAGTTATCCAGAGAAAAATCGAGGGTGATAATTAGGGGTGTGCATCGGGCGGGGTCGGGTAGACAAACCGAAAACCCGATCGGATTTCAGATATGAAAATCAAGACCCAAACTTTAGGTTTCGGATTTCGGATTTCTTCGGGTTCGGGTTGGTCGGGTTTCGGGTTAATGTCGGTCGGGTTCGGGTATTATTATAATACAAAAAGTATATATAAATTCAATCGATTTTAATGATTTATTCAATCAAACGAGAGATTGATGAAATCGATAATAAGTTTAAAAATTAAAAAACATTTCTACCGACTATAATTTACGATTTTCTAAAGATAATTAGATAAATAAGTATATTTATATAATATTGAAAATATATATGTATATTATTTCGGGTTTTCGGACCAGTCGGGTGGCCAAAGATCAAACCCGACCCGAACCCAAATATTCCCCCAAAAGCCGGGTTTCGGATTTTCGGATTTTGGATATTGCAAAAATACTTTATTTTCGGTTCGGGTTTCGGATTATTCGGGTTTTGCACACCCCTAGTGACAATGGTGGCTGCTCACTAGCGTTGAGAGCGAGACACATGTTGCAAGGGCGACGTTTGAGTACTCGGCAGCAGTTGATAGAGAGAGTGAGAGACGTTTTCTTTTCTTCTTTCTCGTGTTCGTTGAATTTTAAGAGACGTTTGGTTGATAGTTGTGACCAATAATTGATTGTTATTTCTTTCGTTTTAAAATAAACGTCTAATCGTGTTCACTCTCCATGCTTTCGCACCTCAGCATCGGTAGGGACCCAGAGAGCTGCCTGTCTTTTAAAACGTCCTTGATTATAGAAAGAGAAATTTTATTTATTTTATAAGTAAGGGTAAAATAAAAAATTAGATTTTTAATTTTAAAATGAATATTTGTTTTAAGATAAACTAAAATGATGACGCAGACACTTATTTTTGAATGGAGAAAGATCTTTTAGCGTTTCGAAAAATAATATTTTGGTTCTAACGATTAAATAATCACATCTAGGGCATCTTTAATAAATTCTTTGAAATATAGATTTTGAGAATTTTTGCTAATTCATGAAAATGAAGAAAGTAGGTGAAATATGATGAAATTCTTCAAATTTAGAGAACTCTGTAAAAATGGTTGTTTAGGAAATAGAAATGATTTTTTATTCTTACTATCAATAATAAATTTTGAAATTAAATGTTTAATAGAGAGAAATAATATTTTAATAAAATATAATCAATATTGTAATCTTCGAAATGGATAAGCTCTTGGAGATATCTATAATTGGACCATATTTGATCTTAATAATGATAGATCATCTCGATTTATACTGATAGCATATGGCATTCATCGACATACTTGCATGACACTATTTGATCCACCAATTCAAGAGCATATTCTATCCGATTGCATCTTGATTAGTATCTAATAATAACAGACTTCCATCAGTATTTGAAATCAAAGCTTTAGTACTTGAGAAGTGGGAACAATAATTGTGGATTCGTGTTTAAATGTAACAGCTCAGGCGACCGTACCAAATATTGTACGTACATCTGGATTCGCGGTTTTAAAACGCATCTGATAAAGAATGTATCAAATCCCTCTTATAAGGCCATTTTTGTTCCTCTCTCCAACCAATGTGAGATCTTACACTAAATAAGGGGAGTGCTAATGGCACCCCAAAAAGGGGTGTTGAATGCATTAAATTCCGCACCAATCATTTTTTGAATGCATTAATTTCTGCACCAATCATTTTTTATTTAAATATATATATATATATAATATATATATATATATATATTATTTGACATATATATATATATTATTTATTTGTTTTATATATATATATATATATATTAGAAATATAAAAATATGTATATTATTTTTTTTGTTTATATATATATATATTACTTATATATATATTGTTATTTTTTTGTTATATACATATTAGAAATATATATATATATATATATAGAGGTGGGTTCAAACGAGAATAGAACCTATTTAAAAGAATAAAGGGATGAATCTCATCCATTGATTGAATTAGATCAAGGGTTATAAAACGTAGTGGCATATTATGTAATTAGGAGCAATATTAAACACTTTTACATTCAAGGGCATGTTATTCGAAGGGTACAATTGGTAGAAAACGACGAACCTAACTGGAGGTGATATTGGCGGGCGAATATCACGGATGTGATTAACATCAGAATCAAAATGAAATCTTTTCCTATTTTCTCTCATACCAGGGCTATTTCGTTCAAGAAAGCAACAAGTAGATAGATAAAGGACGGTGTCGATCGATGAACAAGGTGACTGAGGTTTGAGAAAAACCCTAAATCGAAACAAGACGGGAAAGTCGTTCGAAGTTCTTTAACAAACGATGAATCGTCAAGGTATGTCCCATTTCCGTTTCTTCCTTCTTCTAATTCTTGAAAACCCTAGATTACTAACAACATTTGTGATTGATGTTGTTTAAGGAGTTCGAAAAAGCCCTAGATTTGCTAATAAACCGAAATCAAGAATCAAAAAGCTGGTTGAGACACATATTGATGTTGACGATGATGAAGAATCGATGGGTGGGAGGATAAAACAAGTAAAACACAGCAACGATGTGCTTCAAGCTGGTGAGAAATCAAAATTCTAATTTTGGTTTATTTTTTGAGGCAAGAATCCAAACAAAATTCGAATCACTGTTGATTGATGATGTTGCTGCTTTTTAAAATTAGAGTTTTAACCATTGTTGAGTGTCTACAATCATTGTTCATTGTCTACAATTTTCCTTTGAAGTGTCGTTCTGTTTATATCTCAACCCTTTTGATAGATGATTGATACATAATTAGCTTGATAGCTTACATGTTGATTTTATATTACAAAAAATGTTATGGCTGACTTGAAAGCAGAATCGGAGGCTATAACGACAAACTTATTTTAATGTAAACCATGGGCCTTTAGGTTTTTAATCTTCAGGTATAGGAAGAACAATCTCAGATCTCCATGTGGATAGGATTGAAAGAACAAGAATCTTCACTTCTTGGTCCATTGATTCCGTATGAAAAATGAAGCTACTAATTCAAATTTCAAATTAAAGGGCTTAAAATAATATATGAAAACAATGAATGGAAACCCTCAAAAGTGTGGCATACTGATTGATTTTTGGGATTCAAAAGGGTTGAATGCTTAAGAGTTTGCTCGTGAAAGAAATCTTGAATGATGACAATTATGTATTATAGTTTTTAGATTACAAAAAATCCAATCTTTAACAAATATTTGGAAGTTTACTTTCATGTATGTATAATGTTGACAAAATTTTCTTTCGTTGATGCCATCAAAGGAAAGTAGATCAACCACCATGACCATAAACATCATGGTGACGTGGTTAATCACCGTTGATTCTGAAGTATGTTGAAAAACTAGATTATGTTAATCACCATTGATTTTTAATTACGTTGCATATGTTGAGAATGATATTCCTTGTTGGTGTTGAAATAATCAGTGTTGATTTAGGACATAAAATTAGTGAACACATGAGGAAAATGATAAGAAAACATTCAAAAAAGGACTGTTATTCGATCAGGTGGTCTTTAATAACCGGCTGTCTATATTCACTGTTGATTTTGGACTAAAATTAATGAACAAGTGAGGAAACTGATAAGAGAACATTCAAAAAAGGAATGTTATTTGATCACGATGTCTTTAATAACCGGTTGTCTTTAATCACTATTGATTTACAGATTGTTATTAAGAACTTATTGCGCATTTCATTGAAAAGTTCATTGGTTTAATTGTTTTTTTTTATTTTAATGTGTGCAGGATCTACTTCTGCTATGCGGGGGGGGGGGGGGGGGGGTTCAAAAAGAGGCCGTGCAAGTAAAAAGGATATGGAACCGGCAAAAAAGAAAAAGAAACAATTAGATGAAAGGATAAAACCGCGAGAGGAAAAAAAACAAGACAAGGGAAAGCAACTGACAGTGGTGTCAACTGTTGCACAACTTCAAGGATGCAGTATGAAAGCAAGAACAACGCCTTATCCACTCTTTAATGCAATATGCCCTTGAAGTAAAATCAATATTGATTATGTATGTTACTTAATATGCCCTTGAAGTGATGTTATGCTTAATATGGTGTGTAACTTAATATGCCCTTGAAGTAAAATCAATATTGATTATGTATGTAAGTTATTTAATATCAAAATTGATTTGATGTTTATAATGGTGTGTACGGATAATATCTATATGGAAAATCAATATTGATTCTATATGTACCTTACTTGATATCAAAATTGATTTGATGCTTAATATGATGTGTATGAGTAATATATTAAAGTAAAATCAATTCTGATTATAAATGTACGTTACTTAATATCAAACTTGATTTGATGCTTAATACGGTGTGTACTGATAATATTATAGGTAAAATCACAATTGATTTTAGGCTTAATACGGTATGTATGGATACTATAATGGACCTGAATCACAAATGTTAATATATGATGGGTTAATTTTCCATTGAATTGTTACTTCAAATCTTACTCTATAATCACACATGGTTTGAGGATATTATATATTATAATATTAAGCAAAACACCAGTTATATAACATTAATAACAAACATTATATAACATTAATCACAAACATCACAGGTGATTATGTGATTATCAATTGGGCAAAATCAAAGATAATTTATATGAAACATAAACTATCGTTTACCCCATTTATGTATACCAATATAAAAAAATAACCAACACGGAAAAAAAGACTAAAATATGAACAACGGCTAAACCTGATGACACCAACCAATTAACTTAAAAGAATCCAACTAGTTAACAAAAAACAAAACATTCAAATATACGGAAAGAAGAATCAAACTGCAAAATGTCTATCTTAATGAAGAATTTGCTAAAAGAATGAATATTCCATCATCAAGCACAATTATCGGACGTGCCTTTTTTCACTGGACAGTTCCGAGAATCATGGTTTGTGATTTCATTGCATCCTCTACACTTCCTCTTCTGCCGCGCATTCTTCAAAGCTCGCTCACCGCCCCCGATCAAACGTTTACCTGTGCCACACCCTTTGTTTCTAACACCATCTAGGGCTCGCACCTCAATTGTCTTAGGCTTTGACACACCCAACAACTTCTCAAAATCAGCCTCTTTGCTAAACAACCCATTCTCTGAAGGAACGTCAGGTGCAATATCTTCTTTTATTGACCGAACCTTTTCCAAAAAAAGTTCAAGTTTCTCATCATCGCCATACACCCTACTCAATATCTGGTCAAACTCAAATTGTATATCGTTAGTCAATCTATCAGAACGTTCATTGCTTCCGAGCTGTATACGTCGAGTACGAAGTACATCCATTGGGATAACACCTCTCATCCATCGCCTATTAACATATTGCCTAGGTATCTCTTCCGCATCTGTGTTGAATAGAACACTAAATATGTGACAACACAAAATTCCAAAGTACTCGTACTTTTGACACGAGCATGACAGAGATCCATCGTCTTCCAAAAGGTCAACCTTAATTATTATGAATCATTATATGAACATGTATAAAAAAAGATATAAAAAAAGAAAATTTATTACGGTTGCAATTTATAACGGACAAAGACTATTGTACCTTAAACTCTGACTTGGTTTTAAAGGATTTATCCTTTTGCCGTATGGTGAAAATTTGTCTGCCACTTTCGGCAACAACATTCCACTGAGAACAATAACGATCTGCTTTAACTATTTCCTTTTGAACATCAAAAAAGACGGCCCTGGTGTAAACCATAGCAGCATGTCGCTCAATGATACTTTGAGTCTTAAAATCTGGAACGGTGGTGTTGGTATGATGTTCATCGGTACGTTGCCTATTCCTTTGTTTATCCATTGCAATGTCGTGAGATAGAATAAACTTCAACAAATTGTTGCCATGGTGTGAAATTTTTTTAAAAAAGGAATTCAAGCTCTCAGAACGAGATGTGGTTTTCATTAAGCCACACATGGGTAAATCTTGAAAATATCCAGGAATCCACTTCGAACGAATATTGAACACCTCCGAAAGCCACGGATGATTTGACAAATTAAATTCTTCCATCAGTGCTATCCATTTCGCCTCAAAATCTTGTGGTCCCAAATAGACACTCCATACAAGTTTAAGTAGACGCTTCCTAAAATCGGTGTTTAGCAATATGTCGATGTTAATCTGCATAGAAACACCATTGATCTTATATACAACGTAAAACATAAATGTTTATAAAACAAGAAAATAGGTATATATATTTCATACCCTGATCGGCAGTTTATTCATAATGTGCCACATACAGAATCTATGCTTGGTTTCAGTGAATACGAGTGGGAGAACCTGATTAATTGCAGCGTCCTGGTCAGTCAAAACAAGCTTTGGTTGAACACCATGAACCTTTAAAAAAGCCTCCAACAACCAAGTGTAAGATGGCATTTTTTCGTCACACAACACACCCGAACCAACAACAACAGAATGCCTGTTGTTATCAATGCAAAGAAATGGTACAAAAACCATACAATGCCTGCACTCAACATTATAAAAACAGAAGTTATTGATAAATTAAAATTTTAATACATAAAACATCGAGTTAATGAAAAAATCTTACTTGTTCGAACGATACGTCGCATCGAATGAAATAACATGGCCGAACTCGTTGTAGTTGAACCTAGATAGCTCATCAGCCCAGAATAGTCCCTGTAGTTTTCCGTCAGATACTTTGAACTCGAATGAAAAGTTTGTGCCATTTACAACACGCTCATTAAACATATTCAAAACCATTTGAACATCACCATCACCAATAAATGAATCAAAATCACGTTTGTAATTCTTATAGTCGGTACGACTACATCCAACCTCCTCATACCCACCCTTCAAACAAACTTGCAACTGGTGTGCCTTGGCTGCACCAATATTAGCACTTGCAGCACGATGTATTATCCTCTTATCCGAAAACTTCAACTGTCTTCTATTTCGAGATAACATTCTATCATTCTCGTCATAAAGTGGGTGATTGTGGTTCGGATTGAAATGGTACAACTTAAACAATAACGTACCTGGAACCCTACAAAAACGGACCCGTGCTTTACATCCAGTGACTTTGAAATTTGAGTTACGAAGGACCTTTCGATGTTGACCAAGATTTGTGCTATCAACAGAACGTTTGTTTGGTAAGCCATGACGATGACATACCAGATATTTTATCTTGACAGATTTGTCTTTGAATTTATGTTCAGTTGATTTCCTTATATCAAAACCAGCGTAGTCAGCGTACTTCCTATACATCTCAACGCACTGACCTATTGTTTGGAACAACGAACCAACAACAGGTATGAACCCCTCGGGAACATTCGGTACCACATTAATGGGGGCATTAAATCGTTCCTTCATAGATACCATAGAACTAGCGGTAATATCAAAATTGGCGGGAATGTGGTCAACTGAATTGACGTTCGATATGAGCAGGGGTTCTACAAAGCAAATGTGTGGTCGTGATTAAAAACAGTGATGAACTAAATTCTTTTTTGAATATTATGTTATCCATTTCATATTTACTCACATGTGTACTTTAATTTTAGTCCTAACTTATATAATCACTTATGAACATGTAAAAACAACGACAAAATCAACAGTGATTAACATAGTGAATATATTCAATGTATTCAATCAACAGTGATTAACATATCTAACCCAAAAACAAACTATATTAAACATATGAAAACTCAACAGTGGTTAACATACTACAGGGAATTCAACGAATTCAAAATCAACAGTGTTTACATAATGAATTTGATAAAAACTTTTACTTACCGTTATACCACATAATAATGTGGAAACAAACACACCCACTCACAGTGTAAGAATTACTATGATCATGTGGGCAAACAGTTCTAAACTAATATGTTCATATTTATAACAATGGTGTTATGTAACAACGGAATATGACCATTTTGAAGCAGGTCAGCAGATTCGTATAAACATATCGGTGTTTATCACAAAAAAACATCAAATAAAAAGCATACCTTGAACATCTTCTAATACAGAAACGTTGGGGGAAACAACATTCGTCGTTGATTTGTCTTGATTTTCAATAATCTCGACATCAATTTGCGGATGAAAGTCAATTTGATTCAACGACTCAACACTTCGGACTGTTAAACGTGATTGATTAGATTGCTCCATCTCGTCTGGTGCGTGTTGAATATATATATCACGTATGAAAATCGATTGATACTTGATGATTTAGTATGGTGATTGATAGCTTATTCTCGTTCTGGTTATGGATGGTGCAGGGAAGAAGGTATGTGAAATCAAGAAATTAGGAGGAGATCACGGTTAATTAAGGAGATAGACACTATCCTAAATAAATTAGGGATGTTAATTTACCTTGATACCCTTTTAGACGTATTAATCTAAAAAATTAAAAAATAATAAAATCTTAATTATGATTGGTTGGTATTTATTCCTTTATTCTTTTAAATAGTTATCATTCTCGTATGATCCTCCCTATATATATATATATATAGTTATTCTTTTTTGTACATTTTACGTTCTTATCTATATTTATCTAATATACTCCATTATAATCATTCATCAAAACCTTCAAAATGAGCACAAATGTTATGGGTTTGAACTTTGAAGACCCCACTATCGAGACTTGTATTTTTCAAGTTTTTTGACCAATTAATCATATTGACCTTTAATTTTATACATTTGATATGCGATCTAAAAGCGAATAAATATGAACATAAAACAAAATTATTTTTTCGAATTCTCGACTTTAGATTCAAGATACTTCGCGCCGCATCACGTTTGTATTCGGTCTAACTTGATGGAAGAGTTAGATACATACAAGACAGAATACTGGAACGTTTTTGGAGGTCAATATTGGAATATTGTTTACAACACTTTAAACTTCTTTCAATATGATGGAGGTGCATCAGTTGAACACTGGATGGCAATGCCTGAAATAGGTGTCTTGATTGCTTCAAAGTATAATGTGATATTACACGTTATAAATATGGCAGGCTGTGTGACGTACTTGCCGCTTAGGTCCACTCCGCCAGCGTGGTATCAACATGTTGTTTTTACAATTGGGTACGTTAATGGTAACCATTATGTGAAATTAGATATGGCAAAGGATACCCGTTCCCTACTATAACTCAACATTTTTTCCACTACAGTTATCAATGTGCTGCAGGATGGGCTACCCCGTATTCAGATAGAATACAGAAGTACCAACGACTTTTACGTGTTAATTGTACTACGAATAATGTTATTTTAGAATAATCGAATGTAATATAGATTATTTTATGTTCTATTTATATGTTAAATCGCAATGTTTATGTTTTATTTTTATAATTATATAATTATTAAAAACTAGTAATATAAATACTTTTAAATATTTATTTATTTTTAAATAAAATCAAAAGGTAAAACAAAAAATATATAATACAAATAAATAAAAATATATAATACAAATAAATAAAAAAAATAAAAAAAATAAAAAAAACAAAAGACAATAAAAAGACAAAAAAACAAAAAAAAAACAAAAAAAATCATGAATATTAATTATTTGGTAATTATGGGGTGCAAATAGTCTTTTTGGGGTGCCATTGGCCTCCCCTTTTCTAAAATATGTTGTTAGTTTCAATTTCGTTTTCTCTTACACATGGGTGATGGGACCCATACATTCAATGTTGTTTGGAATCTTGTAAAAGTTCAAAACGAGGTTGACGGGTTGTTGATTTTTTCTATTTTTATTGGGTGGTCCTCAAGATTTTTCTGAACCTACTTTTGGGCCAACATAAATGTCGATTAGATTGGTATTAAAAGGTGTTGATATATATATATATATATATATATATAGAGACGGATTCAAACGAGGAGCGCATCAATTTAAGAGAACGTGAGGAGCACTCCCATGCTTCTGATCACATGTGATCAACAACTGCTAAAAAATCGGAACAAATCGAAAATTCGCGCAAGATGTGGCGCGAGGTGGCAAGTCGCGGATCATTAATGATTCACAACTGTTAATCATATGTGATTCATAACTGTCAATTGCTCCTCCAGATCAGTTGTGAATCACATGTTATCCACAACTGCCAATCACATGTGATTCATAACTGTCAATTGCTCCTCACGTTCTCACGTTTTGGTGCGCTCCTCGTTTGAACATTCCTCTCTCTCTCTATATATATATATATATATGAAAATTCAAATAAAAATTTATTTTTAATTGTGAATATGAGGACGGATCTTGGCCATTTCATCTATATTGATCAAATAACTCATATTAAATAGAGTTTTTAATTGAAATTATTAATTAAGATAATTAGGGGTAAAAAGGGAAGATAATTAAAACTCACGGCTACCACGTTTGACTTTTTATTTTATTTTTTAATTAAATTTTTTACCCCCCTTAAAGTTTAAAATAAATTAACTTAAAAATTAATAACATTTTAATCAAACAAATTACATCAAAAAAACGAGAATTTCGTGCTCTTCGATATGACATCCATCTCGATATAGTTTTTTTTTGTTTTAACCGTTTTTACGTGGAATGTCATATACGTGTTATATTCGGTATGAATATTTATGTATGTTCACGTGCGTACAACATCTCGACACCATAAGTCCGTAACTCGACATCACCTTCTACAACACTTTCTTCAGCGTCCTAAGGTATCGTGTTCTTCATTACCATAACCCAACACCTATCGAGATGAATCGGGAACCTATCGAGTTTCGATTGTGAACCGATGAACAAAAAAGAGTGCGTCACGTCTCCACACCTTCACGAGTCACTCATGTATTATTCTTCATGAATAATGTATCATTCAGGGTGAATAATACACGATTAATGAATTCATGTATTATTCATCCTGAATACTGTATTATTCATCCCGAATATTGTATTATTCATCATGAATAGTGAATGAACGTTCACCTTTGTTATTCATATTGAATGTGGACACCTGAAGATGTGCATACATATTCATAAAGAATAAAATCAAAGTTTCGGTTGTGAATCGAAAAACAAAGAGAGTGTGTCATGTGTTCAACCTTCACGGGTCATTCATATATTATTCAACATGAATAATGTGTTATTCAGGGTGAATAATGTGTTATTCAGGATGAATAATACACGATTCATGTTTAATAATACATGAATCAGGAATTCATGTATTATTCATCCTGAATGTTGTATTATTCATTTTGAATACTGTGTTGTTCGTCATGAATAGTGAATGAACGTTCCTCTTTGTTATTCATACTGAATATGCACACCAGGAAACGTGCATACATATTCATACCGAATATAACACATACATAGCATTTCACGTAAAAACGGTTAAAATGAAGAAAAACTATATCGAGATGGATGTCATATCGAAGAGCACAAAATTCTCGTTTTTTTGATGTAATTTGTTTGATTAAAATATTAATAATTTTTAAGATAAATTATTTTAAACTTTAAGGGGTAAAAGTTTTTTAATTAAAAAAGAAAATAAAAAGTCAAACATGGTAGGCGTTGATTCAAATTTCCAGATTTGCCCCTAATCACTTCTCAATTGGTTTAATTAAGTTTTAACCATTGATTAGTTTTCCAAATTTTGATCAATGGTTGTGACTTGTCCTCATGTTCACAATTGAAAATGAGTTTTCATTTGAACTCACCCCTATATATATATATATATATATATATATATAGGGAACTTCAAATGTAAACTTTTTTTTCCGTGTAAATGAGGCTCTAAAGGAGGATTTAAACACCCATAAATCGTGTTTGAGTAGCAAAGAATTGCAAGAAATGGATATAGAATGTTTATGTAGTTATTTATCACATTATCGTACAGATTAAGGGGATTTAAGTAGGATTTTGCCTCTGAAAAACGTCCCAACGCCGTACCCGGTAAGTCCCTGTGATGAAGGTTATCGGAGAACCCGGAGTGTACCGGTAAGTTGTGTGATCCGGTAAGTTGTGTGATCCGGTAAGTTAAGTTCCGGTAAGTTGTGTGATCCGGTAAGTCGAGTTTCGGTAAGTTGTGTGATCCGGTAAGTTGAGTTCCGGTAAGTTAAGTACTCGGTAAGTGTAAGTACCCGGTAAGTGTAAGTTACCCGGTAAGTGTAGATTGCCCGGTAAGTGTAAGTTACCCGGTAAGTGTAGATTGCCCGGTAAGTATAGATTATCCGGTAAGTTGAATCCGGATGGTGTCTGGATTATGGGGTTAGGCATCTAAGTAGTTTATATCTCATCCAATTCTCAAGTAAATCGATTGGAGGTCAAGAACGAAGTAGGAAATGAACGTAAGCGCAGCAGGTGAGTTTTTCTAACTAAAATACGTGATTTTGCGTGTTTTCCAAAGAAAGTGATTATGTAGAAATGCCATGTTATTTTACATGATTTTTACTTAAATGAAAGTTGAATGTTTTACTGATTATGGTTCGTTTACGAGCATGAACTGTTTTACAACTGTGACACATGTTCTCCAAGCAATGTACGCTTTATTTTAAAGAGCGGCTTTTGGCAATATGAAATGATGTGCACTGATTTCACGCTTGCGATTTACGTTATGCTATGTGTATGTTATGTGAAGCCGGTCTGCACAGTGGAATCTGAGAACCTCGAGATCCGATGATCCCTTGGGCATTGTGATGAGCTTGTAGGAGGGAATTCATTTCCTTCCTACTCGGATATGTGAGAAGCTTGTAGGAGGGAATTCGTTTCCTTCCTACTCGGATAGAGGGGAGTCTGCTTGGGCCCCGATCGCGGTTAGCAATGTGATCCTTAAATACTGTGCAATACCATGTTTGATGCTTATGTGGAAAATGTTAAGAGTTTATAAAATGATTTTATAATGTTGATGTACGCTGTTTATGGAGGGGACTCACTAGACCTCATGGTCTAACCCTCGCTTTTTAAAACTAAAACTTTTTCAGGTAAGCAATTAGTAGGAGGCTCAGGTAAGTGAGCAAGAGCAAGATAGAGTACAGATGCAGCTAGAGACAGTGCAGTGCCACTTGTAGAAGCTAGATTATTCTCAGTTGTGTATAGGTTGTTTCCGCCAACCTTAGTTTGAGACTGATGTAATATATTTTTGGGACCCAGATTTGTAAATGTTATGATTTAATGTTATGTATGTTCGGTTGTATTTTTGGGATGTTACATCTTAAAATATGGTGAGTTTGGTTATTCCATATTAGTAAGAAGATGCGATGATTTATTGACAAACGGAAATAACAGAAATGATGATTTTTGTCAATCAATTCTAATTTTATGGGACCTTTCTTAGAAGAAAGAAGTTCTTCAAACAATTTGTAACGTTAATAGTGATATGATTATTGGTTTGAGTCCTAAATAGTATTACAATACATATGATATCTACTTATTAATTGTTTTATATTGTATCTCATTAGTTATTAACCGATTCACGTTATATCTTAATTCGGTCCAATACTTTCTTAAATAATGTATCGCTACCGCGCAACGCGCGGTGGCCACACTAGTCTTATTAATACTTAGATAGTGATTCATATATTAAACCATTTAAGAGCTCTAATAAATAGAACCTATTTCAAGAATTACTACGCATTACAAACGAAGGACCAGAGAAGATCGAAGATTGACAGAATGGACAACAAGTCTGTTTCATGTGAAGCAGTTTTCCGACACAGTCGGAATGGTAGACGTGACCGCACCGGCCGAGCTGTGAGAGCACATCATCCTTTTGGTAATCGACGGAACATATGAAGCACATCCGGTCGACAGATCTGTGACGTTGGTTGTACAGATCTTGGAATTGGATGATGGGAAGATCTACGAGGCATACATCCTCTTGGTGGAATCCAACATTGACACCGTCATATCCAAACAAGTGGAAGATCGAATCCTTGAGGAAATAAAACAATTCGGATTTAACTCGAACGATGGAGAAGAGTAAGCAGATATAGAAGACAATGATCATCATCATATTTTTGAACTTCGAGTTTTGAAGATTGTGAAGTGTAAATTGTGATGCTCATTAGAGTGAGATAGTTGGATTTGTTATAGAAAAAAAAACTGGAGTGGTATGGGCCCGTTTGGTGACGTGTCGGGTTTTGAGTGGTATATTTCAATCTTTTTACCTTAGGTCCCACCGAACAGTTGTAACCACTACAAATAAGTTATGGAAATAAAGAAAAAATAATATATATCTTAAAAATCAATATTCCATGTGGCTTTGTAAGTTTGTAAGCCAATAATTAGTTTTAGAGTTTTAAAACAGTCGGTTGACAATCATGGACGAAAATGTTGGTGGCTAGCACAAGTCCATATGCTACGATAAATTTACGTTGTGTTCTCGAGTTTGTTTTATGAAGGAAAGGAACGGAAATGGGAGGAAAATAAAAAATGTTGTGTTCTCGAGTTTTTTTAAAGAGGGAAAGGAATGGAAGGGGAAGAAAAATATTGCTAATTTTCCTCCCAAAACTTTCCGCCCAAATGTGGGAGGAAACGGAAGGAAATGAAATAAAAAGAATTAAAAATATTTATAAAATTACACATATACCCATTAATTACATTTCATTATGAAATAAATGAGGGTAGATTGGTAAAAGTAACATCTTTCATTTCCTTTCTCTCCTACTCAAGAACATAAAATTTTAGTTTATTTCCCTCTCCTTCCTTTCTTTTCCTTCAATTCTCAAGAACACAAATACAAATATTTATTTCCTCCCCTTTCCTTTCATTTCCCTTTCTCTTCTTTTTTTCCTTCTAAAACTCGAGAACGCAGCGTTAGGGTGTTGCTATAGAGACACCTCTTTATACCTATACCCATTAAATAGACATTAATTTTTATCTTATCATTAGATATTTAGCATAATTAGTTAATTACACATGTCCTCTCTCCTCTTTACGCATTCTCTCTCCTCTCTCTTCTATCTTTTTTCACAGTAAAAATTATATTTATAACTAATATTATCTAGGGTTTTTTTATTAATTTTCAGGATTAATAATATTTGTTTTGTAGAAAATAAAAACTCAAAATTTATTTACAGTATATGTACATAATTTATTTAGTTTCTATTTTATTTTCTTTTTTCAATATTAATTTATATACACATTACCATGACATATGCTTTGCAAAAAAAACATTACCGTGGCATATATTTTTGCAATATTAACAATATTTTTTGTATTTTAATTTAAATAAAAACAACTTCATTTGAAGTTAATGATTACATTCGAGATACTTTTTTGCAGAAGGATGGACATCTTCGTATTAAATACGAAAACCAGTACATTGATTATATAAATAACATGACGAATAAATAATAAATAACAAGTATATATTTTTAATAAGTTTAAATAGTATAAAGTATTACTAAAATATAATAATATAATTTTTATTGTAGTTACGTATTAATTGTTAATTTTTTTTATAATG
Source organism: Saussurea involucrata (assembly GCA_033807775.1). Taxonomy (NCBI): domain Eukaryota; kingdom Viridiplantae; phylum Streptophyta; class Magnoliopsida; order Asterales; family Asteraceae; genus Saussurea; species Saussurea involucrata. The sequence goes on from CM066319.1 coordinate 3,244,885, forward strand.
GTGGTAATAACTAATAATGAAATATTGAATAAGAAATCATTTTTTTCTTAACATACATAGAGTTAAATTTAACTTTGTTAAAATTAATAATGATAACTTAATTATTAGAGTAGTATATAGGGCTGGCAACGGGTAGGGTATGGGTAGGGTAAGGGTTAATCCGTTATCCAATCTATTTTAAATAGCGGGTAACGAAACGGGTAATTATCCGTCTCATAAAACCCTTATCCATATCCTACCCTACCCATTAAAAATATCGGGTAACGAAACGGGTAATGGACAAATGGTAAAACAAAATTTTATTTTAAACTATAATTGATATCGTTAATTCTCAAGTATATAAGTAAAACATAAGCTCATAAATATAGTTACTATTTTATATCTAATATGTATACTAAACATTTTATTATTTTCAAATAATTATCATAGTATAATATTAAAAATATATATAAATTATAAGAACACTTTTTATTGTATTTATTTACTTGAACCCGTCTTGTTTCTTGTTTAATCATCATGAAATCTTTTACTCGATAAATATAAAAAAATAAGTTAAAGTACATATTAATATACGACAATATTATAAAAATATTAATGATATATAATTATGTATATATACACATTAATATTTAATTATATATATGTATATATAGGGAAGAGTTCAAAAGAGAAGTGCAGATATTTAGAGAAATAAAGAAGTGATATTGGCCATTTATTCGGTCAAGATCGACGGCTTTGACCGAGAAGCAGCGGATAATTTCTCGCGTGGTCTGCACGTGGGTTGCACAAGATAGAAGGGTAGTTTCGTAAAAAATACACGGGACGAGTTCATGTATGAATCTGTGTGATTCATATATGAACTGTGTTCATATATGAATCTTTGTAATTCACATATAATTTTTTTTAACTAATTCATATATGAACCTTTGTAATTAATATATGAATCAGTTTAAATTGTTCATATGAGAAGTAGTTAAAAAAATTTCATATATGAATAACAAAGATTCATATATGAACACAAATGTTCTTATATGAATTAGTTAAAAAAATTCATATATGAACACAAGGATTCATATATGAATTAGTTAATTGGTTCAACTGATTCATATATGAATCTACAGTTAATTAGTTTCATATATGAAACATAAAGGTTCATATATGAATCACAAGATTCATAAATGAATTAGTTATAAAGAGTTTATGTTTGAATTACAAATGTTCATATATGAACGTATAGTTCATATGTGAATCACACAGATTCATATGTGAATCACACAGATTCATATGTGAATCACACAGATTCATATATAAACCCAGCCCGTGTTTTTTGTAAAAGTTACGAAATTGTCCTTCTATTTTTGGAACAGCCGCAACTTTTGACCAGTCAAAGCCGCAACTTTTGACCGGTCAAAGCCGCAACTTTTGACCAATTTTAACCGATCTTGACCGAATAAATGGCCAAGATCACTTCTCTATTTCTCTAAATATTTGCACTTCTCTATTGAACCTAAGGCTATATATATATATATATATATATATATATATATTATATCGTAACGGGTAACGGGTAATGGATAACGAAAAAACCGCTTATCCATACCCTACCCGCTAAAATTTCGGGTAAACGGGTAACGGATAAGTGGATAAATGGATAAAATTTTCTTTATCCATACCCTTATCCAACGGGTCGAAACATAACGGGTAACGGGTTTACCCTTACCCATTGCCAGCCCTAGTAGTATAACTATATACATGGGTGTATTTAGAGCATCTTCAATTAGGGGTGTTATTCGGTCGGTTAAATCGGTTTTCGGTTTATTCGGTTCGGTTAAATCGGTTTTTAAGTGTTTTTAAAATTAACCGATAACCAAACCAAATAAGATTCGGTTTAATCGGTTCCGGTTTATTTGGTTTCGGGTTATTCGGTTCGGTAACCGGTTAAACCGAATAAAGATTTATATTTTTTCGTTGGACACTTGCTGAAATAATTTTCTCAAATTAATTGTTTGTTACTTTTAATATATAATTGTGTCATATAATAATACTCAACAATTGACTTGTATCAAGTAAAAAACACCATCTATCAACCAATATCTACCAATTGATAATATTATTTTCAATGTGCCGTTGTAAATCAAATAAAAACGTATTCTAATAAAAAAAACTTATCTACCATCAATAAAAATATTATTTAGCAATAAAATATGTACAATAATAATAGTATAACATGTATTTGGTTTATATTTTATGACCATGAAATATATAAAATATTAGTAGAATGTGTTATTCGGTTTAACCGAATTAGGAAAAAATTAACCGAAAACCGAACCGAATAAGGATTCTTATTCGGTTAACCGAACCGTTTAACCCGAAAACCGAATAACCCGAAACCGTTTAACCCAAATTTCATTCGGTTCGGGTGGGTTATTCGGTTTCGGTTATTTTTGACACCCCTATCTTCAATGGAAGATTCTTACCAGGAGAAAAATATAGGTTCTTAAAGCATCTTCAATGCAAGGTTCTTATAAGCAAAAAGTGTAGTGGCTTATAAGAATTATCATTGTGGAGAGTTCTTATAAGAACTCAACCTCCTCTAGGTTCTTATAAGAACTCAACCTCCTCTAGGTTCTTAAACAAGAACCTTGGTTCTTACCTTGATTTTTGGTGTGAAGTGACATATTCCTCATTTCTATTAGAGCATCTCCAACAGCTTCCCCAAAATGGGGAAAATGAAGAAATTAGGGATTTTAGGCTAATATTGTGCTCCAACAACTTCTCCAAAACTATCCCCAAAATGAAGAAAGTTTGAGAGAGAAGATTTTTTTCTCCAGATATGGAGATCACTCAAAAAATGTATAACAACCCACATTTTTAAACATGCATTTCATAAATATAGGATATCCCAGAAACGGGTCCCAAAATTTCATACATCAAATCAAAATCTGGTTAGCGGAATCAACCTACACAACTGAGAAATACTAAATATTACTATAGTGTTACTACACTATCCGACTTCCTCTTGCTAACTCCTTGCTCACTTGCTAGAGCCTTTCAATACCTGCTTTCCTGAAAAGGTTTTATTTTGAAAATGTGAGGGTTAGACCATAAGGCCTAGTGAGTCCCTCCTAACAGTTATCAAAGCATTCAAAAACAGTTTATCATTTTCAACATACATCAATCATTCATAAAACTGTTCATCCAAAATCATTCACGGATTAAGGTCCGCCCCTCGTAAATCGGCACCCTGAAGTCCTACGTAGATGACAACGAGTCAGTCTCATGCTGCCTTACAGGGTCACACCTCCCTTGGCATAAACGGGACACCCCCCCGACTTAGCCAATTTATATCAAAACCAATGTATGCATACATCCCACATATAAAACTTTAAACAACTTTCATGCAGATAAATCATTTATAAAAATAAACATGGCATTACTCATCATGTCTTGCTTTAGAAAACGCATTCAAAAGCCGCACATTTCAGTTAGAAAACTCACCTGACACACTTGCTTGCTTTTCCCTACTATGCTCTTTACTTCCAAATTGTCTACCTGAATGAGGGGACAAATTTATAAGCTGACTAGGACTATCCGGACACTTCTCACCTGACACACAACTTTCCCGGACAGACTACCGGGTAAAACCATATTTTCCGGACAACAACACTTTTCCGGACGTCCAAACTTACCGGACGCTACAGATTTCCGGACGATTTACCTATCCGGAGGGCACACTTATCCGGACGACTAAACTTATCCGGACAACACCATCTTTCCGGACGATCCCACACCCGGATACCTTCATCCTATCGGGATAGAAGCTTTCCGGACGTTCTACCCGGATACCTTCTTAAACTGAAGGTGTCCGGACGATACGCTGGACGGGTTTAAGATTGAAAAATCCTATTACCTGCCTCTTAATCCTCAAGATAAGCCAATAAATTATCACTAAATGATCTGTAATCGATTTCCCATCAGTTATTATTATCAAAACACATTTAACGATGATTAAATCTCTCTATTGGCCTCAAATGTCTTAGAATAAGCTATAACCCACAAAACTCAGAAATCAGCAGATTAATCTTGAAAGGAGTTATGGTTTAGAGGTTACCTTAGAGGTTACTTGCAGAACACGAATTACAATCCTTCCCTTCCTTCTGGAAATGAACTTGATGATTCCTCTCTTTCAAATGCACCCAAAACACCCAAGAACCCTCCTTTCTCTCCATAAACTCAGCCGTCACACACACAAATCAGGGAAAAATGGAATGTTACCTAGGGTTTTGAGCCCTTTTATACTCCATCCCAAAGATACCAATCAGCCCCTCAACTTCTACTTATTACCAAATCTTGACGAAAAACGTAAAACTTTCCAGATTGGTCCGGGTCGTTACAAAATGATTACCAAGTGAGATGACCAATAGGAAGCTTTGAAAATAAATATGTAGAGAGAGAAATAATATTTTAATAGCTAAATGAAATATTTTAATATTTTAATTAATGTTAAATTCTCCAAAATGGGGAAGCTGTTGGAGATGAATGTATATTTTTTTGGGGATTTTTGCTTTTGGTTCCCTATTTTGGAGAAATTATGGGGAAGCTGTTGGAGATGCTCTTAGTATTTAATTTAAATACTTGATATTTATTTATAAATATATAATAAATTTTGATGTTGATAAATATATGAGACCTATAAAAATGAGGTTCTTATAAGAACTACTATTATGGATTTTTATATAAAATTTCAGTTTAATGAGTTGGAAATGAAGTGGCACCAAAAAATGCAAAAATAAGGTTCTTGTAAGACCATCTCCAATGGGATCACTAAATCTTACACTAAACACTAAATTTAGTGTAAATAACACTATTCACATCTCCAATGGGGTCACTAAATCTTACACTAAGCACTAAATTTAGTGTAAATAACACTATTCACATCTCCAATGGGGTCTCTATTTTTCACACTAAATTTAGTGTAATGAATAGTATTACAGTATATTTGGTGTAACACTATTCATTTACACTACTTTTAACTTTGGTGTAAAAAATAGTGTTGTCCATTGGAGAAGAGTTAATATTAACACTAAAATTTACACTATTTTTTACACCACTTTTTAAATTTAGAGTAAAATATAGTGTGACACATTGGAGATGCCCTAAGAACCTCCATTAGAGATGCTCTTATAGTTCTTATAAAACTTCACATCATTTGAGTTCGTGTACAAAAACATTATAGATTTTTGCTTTGAACTTGATGTGAAGTGACATTTTGTTAGTTTTTTAGTATATTTAATTTTATTGACTTTTATGTTTTATATCTATACTATTTTATAATACATTTAACCATCAAACTCTTAAATACAACCTCTCATGCTATATGTGTAACAACCCACACCAAACTATCATGCCCAAAAGCTATATCTTTAAATTAAAACGCCAAAAATGGCTCAATGTAATACATTAACAAATTACAAACTGGGTTTGCGGAAATAACCCTAACTACAGCTGACATCGTAACTACAAGGTAAAAAGGAAGGCTCTCTAATCCTTCTATATGCAACTTTCGTCTTACGCCTTGCCAACTTCTAAGCAAGCTTTCGACTACCTGCTTACCTGAAAGGTTTTAGTTTTTAAAAGCGAGGGTTAGACCATGAGGTCTAGTGAGTTCCCTCTAAAGCCACGCCACAATAATACAATTTATGGAAAAACTTTCAGTAAGAAATGATTGTACAAAACTTGATAGGAACACATATAATGATCAACACACTATGACGAGCTAATGGTACACGTTATGGTCACACACACCGTGACATCGTAAAAAGGGGCACACACCGCCCATATATGAAACACATTCATATCTCACACCATATGGGACACACCCCCATCTCACACAAGGCCATAGCTCGTCCACACGAAAGTAGTTTAGGTCCACACGATTAAATCACACTTTTCATTCATGAGCAAATGATAATATGAACTCTTACCATTAATTATGCATAAGGATTCATATATCAAACCATATGGGACACACCCCCATTTCACACCAATGCCAGAGCATGGTCCCACACATTTAAATCACACATATTGTCACACACTTACTATTCGCTTTGAAATAAAAGCAGTTTGTATCCACACAATTAAATCACACTTTCCATGCAAGGTTAAAAGAATAGTACGAGCATTTACCAATGTAAACATGCATAAAGTTCCACATTTAAAAAGGGATTAAGATCAGAATACTCACCTGTCGTCTCGCTTAATCCTCTTACTAGATTGATTCTCCCTTCAACTGCACCTATAAGGATATACACTACCACGGTAAGTCACTTGATTGGACTACACACTCACACGGTTAACCTCTCGGACTAACAGGCTGCACTACAGTGCCATACCACCACTTTCCGGACACTTTATCCGGGCAGCCAAGACTATCCGGACAACCAGAGCTATCCGGACGTTCTACCCGGACAACCAAAACTATCCGGACATTCTATCCGGATTCTCAAGGGTTTCCGGTTAAACTACCAGAAACTACTACCACAACTCTACCCGGACAACAGACTCACCCGGACACTACTATCATCCGGACACCACAAGATGTCCGGACACTGGCTTGGTTTGGAGGTTTCCGGACGCGACGAACATTACAAAAACGCAGGAATTTGCATATATTGTCCCAATCCTCCCAACACTTCCAGATTAACGAATATGGGTCGATAATTACACATTAACCCACCCTACGACATTCCTTAATCAGATTTAATGAGGAACACAATAAACCCACAAAAATCTAAGTTTCTTCTCCAATTACCCATAATACACACAAAATCTTAAAGAGGAATAGAATGGTAATTACCTGGATGATTCTGGAGTTTTTCCCAAAACCCAGATGAAAATCGCTACTTCTTCTTCAATTGCCGCAACCCTTTTCCTTGCTCTTTCTCTCAGCCACACACAGCACACGCACTAGAAAATTGCTAAATGAGAGAATTAGGGTTTTCCCTTCCTTTTTATACTTTTCTCACTAAACACCATACTTTTAGTTCCTTACACTTAGACCACACAATTTTCTAAATTCGAAATTCTTCCACAAATTCTAATTATTGACTAAATTAAAATCTTGGTTATTACAATATGTACCACCCCTTATTGCATAATTACTTAAAATTTAAGAGAAAGAAACTTCTCTCTCACCAATTCAATTTTTGAAACCACATGTCGGGTGTAATCATTCTTTAAACCCAGTTTTCAAGACAACTCTTCCCCTTCCTCCCTCCAAAAGCACGCCAGGCTTTTAAACTCTCCAACAATGGCCAGGTTCATCTTACTTCTCCAATTCTGTTTGAAATCCATTTTGGTTTCTACAATTTTCTTCTTCCGCTACGATTTTTGTTTCAAAATCGTTTTTAGTTTCAAAATCTGGTTTTGAAATCGATTTTGGTTTTGAAATTGATCTTGGTTTCAAAATCGACTGATTTTGGTTTCAAAAATCGATTTTGGATTCAATGTGAATAAATTTTACCAGGATTTTGTTCTCTTTTAAACTTATATTGAATAGGCTAATGTAACATCCCAAAAATTTCTATCTGAACAATCTTAGCATTACGTCATAACATTACAAAATCGGGTCCCAAAAATTCTCTTTACATCAATCTCAAACGAAGGTTGGCGGAAACAACCTATACACAACTGAGAATAATCTAACTATTATAAGTGGCACCGGCACTGTCTCTAGTTGTACCTGTACTCTATCTTGCTCTTGCTCTTTTATTGAGCCTCTTGCTACTTGCTTACCTGAAAATGGTTTAGTTTTGAAAAGCGATGGTTAGACCAAAAGGTCTAGTGAATTCCCTCCATAAAACATTTATCACAGTATAAAGTCATTTCATTGAAAATACATTCACATCTTTCTCATAAACATCATTCAAGGTTCAACACAGGGTTCAGGGATCGCATAAGCTACTCCGATCGGGGCCTAACGGACACCCTCTCGTCTACGCCGGAATCCAAATGGACTCCCCGTTCCTTCATGTGGGAGAAAACAAATTCCAACCCACAAGTTAACCTCCATATGCCCAAGGGATCAGAGATCCCAAGGTACCCTGACCCCACTGTGCAACCGACTCCACATAGCATACACGTACATTGAAATCATATTCATGAAAACTTTAAACTTCATATCATTTGCAAATAAACATGCAATTCATGGAAACATGCATAACTTTATAAATCATTTCATGCTTGAAAATGAACCATATTCAGTAAAACATAGTACGTCATAAAAAGGGGTTGAGAGAACTCACCTGATAGCAATTCTCTTTCTATTCTCGTGCCTTGTTTCGCCCGTACACCTAATTAATAAATTATAGGCTAATTAGATGTAACTCAATTTTTAAATTCTAAGTATCCCTCTTAACCCGATCTTGCAACAATTTCTCAAAACTATTATCTTCATTCTAGGCCTTACTATAGTTTAGATTTTAAAACATTTAACCCATAAGTAAGCCCAAGCCCAAATTACTTAAATAATTAGGCTACCAATGACATACTAGACCCTTATTATAATTATAGACTTCAATAATAAACTAAGCCCAAAAGAAAGAATTAATCTCCCGGATCTTAAATAAGTATCGGGTCTCGTACTACGTTAAATATCGAACTTTGCTCCAATATAAGAAGAAACATGGATCACTAAAACATTTAAACTCTAAATAAAATTATAGGTGCCGGCCCATAATAAAATGGAGTTTGGTCCATGAAACATTTTCTAAGACGTCTCGGCCCACACTAGTCGATCTTCCGGTCCATTGTCTAGCCCACATGGATGCCTGATCGACTACAAATCTCACGACTCGATTACACCTTTTGGTTTACTTTATTAATAACGATACCGGGTCCTTAAATACAACACACCGGTTCCTATTTTATTGAAACACAAATTACGGAATTCTCCCAAAACATGACGAGATTCTGATAAATAATAATACCTCATCTTAAACCATTCCTAGTCATTTTCTTAGCCTCATACCAACAGATAACATAATTCAACCCAACCAAGAACCCTTATAAACATTTAATTTAACATCGACGATAAGAAATTGAATCAAACTCGATTAATATCCTTATTTGATTCTCAACTTTCATAACGGAGAACAACTAGTAACCTACAAATCTACCATTTCTTGCAAAAGAGAAAACGCACGGGAATCGTTTCTTACCCGAAATAAACCTCACGAAACGAAAAGCTGCTGCCCAGCCTCACCGCCGCCGACGACCACCACCGACAGCCGACTACCGGCGCTCATCAGCCGCCCCTCCGGTCATCTCCTCTGTCGCCGGCGAACCCAGCCACCATCTCCATCTCTCGCTACCTCTTTCCCTTTCGTCTTTCTCTATCTCGCTGCCTCATCTCTCTCGCCATCTCTCTCTCTCTCTCTCTCTCTCTCTCGCAGCTCTCTCTCCCTCTCACTGGTTCTTCTCGGCGCCCCACAGCACCCACACACGAGACCATATCTCCCTCTCTCTTTGCCTTCTCCTCACGAAAACGCCCAAGGTCTCCTCCCATGGCAGCTTCTTTCTTTCTGCCCTTTTCACCCTCTCTCGATTTGCAGCAAGAACACACACACACCTCTTTCTTAATTATCTCATCTCTCTTTGATGTCTCCCTCTTTCGGTACCCACCAGGTCACACCCACAACCCTAAAAAATCAAATACTTGCTTTCTTTCCTTCTAGCAAAACGGCGCACAAGGAAAACAAGAGATTAGGTTCCAAACTTTCAACTTTTAACCCCATACATTTCACAATAAACCAAAAGTACCCCTTAACTTCCATTTAAATCAAAGTACACATTTTGGGGTTATTACAGCTAAAATACGTAAGACCCAACAATAAACATGGTGAGTTTTGTTAAGATGAAGATAGAATTTGCAGATTGTATGTAATCAGTGTTGGGAATAGGTTGGTACACCCCCCCTCTTTTAATTTCGATCTTTCCTTTTTGGGTATATTTGTTCACAGTTTCTTCTCAGGTTAGATTTTTTCATGGGTTCTTTGATTTGTGTTTTATCGACTCTGCTCGGTTGATTTTTGCATATTACGAGCTTAGATTTCTTCTCAGGTTAGATTTTTCACAGTTTCTGTGTTAGGATTACGTTTCTGTGTCATTTTCAATGGGTTTGACTTCTTCAGAATCACTTGGAACCACATTAACGCTTCCATTCGAAACTCTCATAATGTCTACTGGACTGTGTCTTCTTGCGATTATTATTTACTTTTTGTTTCCTGTGGGTTTGTGTAACAGCCCAATATTTAAACATACGATTTAAAGCTACCTCTTTAAATTTAAAACGCCAAAAATGGCACAACGTGATCACACTATCTAGATTTACAACACAGGGTTCGCGGAAATAACCCTAAATACAACTGAGAGATCTAATAAGGCATGAAAGGAAGTTCTTCTACTTCTTCTAAGCGCAAGCTCCGACCCACGACTTGCCCAAAACTTCTAAACGTGCTCTCGACTGTCTGCTTACCTGAAAAGGGTTTTAGTTTTTGAAAAGCGAGGGTTAGACCATGAGGTCTAGTGAGTTCCCTCCACACCAGTTCACACCAAAAATCACAGTTTAAACTCAGTTATGAAGAGAGTTTGTATAAATCATAACAAGCACACAGAATTGATATGCACACATTGACACATGCTACGGGCACGCGCTATAGTCACACACACACCGTGACAGCGCAATCGGGCACACACGCTAAAGTCACACACACCGTGACAGCGTAAGAGAGCACGCACACTATAGTCACGCACATCGTGACAGCGCACCGGGCACACACCGCCTATATACGAAACGAATTCATATATTAAATATATCATGGGACACACCCCCATTCCATAAGAACGCCAGAGCATGGTCACACACATTTAAATCACACGTATAGTCTCACAATTAGTCATCGCTTTAAAATAGAACAGTTGAAAAGCACACCGTTAGATAACATCCACACCCCACACTTGCTCGTCATTTTTCAGTAGAAGTAATTGAAAAGCACACAGTTAAATATTAACCATGACACACACTAAGTCTTCAGTTTGTAATAAAAGCAGTTGGAAAATCCACAATTAAACAGTAATCTTCAACCACACACTTGTATAAAATTTAGGTTTAGAAAGACTCACCTGCGATTGCAAGGCACGCACTCCTGTTCGAATCTCGAGTTACACAAGCTTAGCACCTAACAGATCAGACCATTCCTTAATCAGAAACAAAGATCCAGAACTTACCGGGTACACACAACTTTCCGGATACCCAAGCTCCCGGACACCCGAACTTTCCGGATACCCCAACTTCCCGGATATCCGAACAGTCCGGATACTAGGACTTTCCGGACACACCCCTTTCCGGGTACTAACACCCGGTAACCCATCCTATCCGGAATGACACCCATCCGGTAACTCCCACGCAACTCTACCCGGACACTTGCATCTATCCGGAAACTACCGAAATGTCAAGAACTCTTAGTGTCCGGGAACTACGGTCTGGGTGAAAACTGATTTCCAAAGGTGATTCAAAACCTGATTTCTACCCAAGGGTTGATTACGCACACCACTGGGTTCATTTCCCAACCATAAAACACCTACTTAAACCACTTTTGATCCCTTAAATCGGTTTATAAAGACAAAACCCTCAAAACACACTTTTAATGAAATGTGGGTGAAAACTCATTGAATCACACATTTCAGACTTAAGAATCCAGACCAAAAGGAGAAAGGAACACCAAAATAACAAGCAATAAGAATTAGAGTGGATTACCTTACTGATTTCTTCCCTTCTTCAATTTGCCAACAATCTCTTCTCTTGCTCCCTCTCTTAGCCGCCAACACACACACACATACTAGACAAATGCTAAAATGAAAGAATTAGGGTTTTTCCCTTCCTTTTATACTTTTCTCACTAGACACCACACTTTTAATTTCTTCACAATTAGACCACACAACTTTCTTAACTTCAAAATTTTACCACAATTTTACTTATCGAACCAAAATCTATAAAAAGAAACCCGGTTATTACAATATCCTCCCCTCAAAAGAATTCCGTCCCCGGAATTCCATCCTCGACAATCGAGCAACACGGTTCCTCACCCTGAGCGCTACGTTCGACTACTTTCTTCCACTTACTTCTCAAACATAAAACACGCTTCCAAAGAATGGGTCACTAGGAGGTACACAGTTTTGACCAATCACTCAAGGTAGCTCCCTTCAACTCTTAAGCTGGTCACATACACACAACTCCTCTTCCTCATACTCCCACTAGAAGTCCATGCACTGACGGTGATGTTCTGAAAACATTGCTTCCCACTTGCCGTGCCACTTGTCACACTTTCTACTTTGCGCTTACTCACTTACTCCGACCTACCGTCCCCATTTACCTCAGGCTAACCTGGAACATTTCCCATCCAACACTGACCACTCCATACACGCAATTTCAACGGTTACTATGCCTAACCACCAGTTTCACTACACCTCATACGAGAAATTCAACCAAGTCAAACCGAACTCACACTCTATGCTCGAAGCGACCACACACTTCTCGTTCCTCAAACGATACTAACCCACTCCTTTGCATTTCCTTAACATACAAGGGTTAGCTCAACATTCCTAAAGATTTCGTATTTACTACAAAACATCATAAACTAACCGGTCCAAGAGAACACAATTTCCTTCTTAGCTAGTCACCAACTGCCACCCCATTCTTTTATTCTCGGGTAACCATACCATGCGCCACTTAGGCATCCATGCATCACCACACACAATTTTGCCACATTTGAACAACTTATAAACAAGTTCCGAGCAAGGATCTCCACTTATGTTCACCCCATATCGACACTAGTCCATCACTTAACCTCACAACAAAACATTACCACCATGCCTCACATGCTTACAAATTATAAGTTGTCGCCATCTTATCCCCACAACCCCACACACTAGAGGTTCAATCCTCATGATCATCAATGCACACACTAGGCCATCAGGTTCCTTACATTTGAAACAACTTACTGTACCGGTACTTCCCCACACACTTAGATGCTCCAAGTTCACAATTACCACCTAACTACTAATTTTATATTATATTGCTTCACCTCGACCCCAAATAGGTTAACCGACACCAGTGTCACTAATCCACACATCTACCATTTCTCAACCGCTCTTGTCACTCTTCCACTAACCCGAGAATAATAAAACACACCTCTACTGTCCGATCCTTGAGTTGAAACTCTCAAGGTCCCAATTTACCGACATCGGAAACCCCTAGAATAAGGACTCATCAGGGATTAGGAGTTCGCCTCCGACCAATTATTTTCCTTAAGAACCTTAAAGATTCTACTTCACACGGACACTCATCCCACACATTCCAAACAACACCCTTCTAGATGGTGTCGCCAATCGTACTAGAATAATCTGCACAACACACTAGACCGTTGCCATCACGACAAGGTTAAGACTTCACACACTACTGTTATTCTCCACACATTAATCACCATATTCCACACACTACCCTTATTCTTCACACTCAACCATCACACTCCACACACTATCAAATCAGAACAATGGTAATCAAGCACACCCATGCACCTGTAAATTCATAATAACATTGGCCAGATATGATTTGAATTTACCGTACACGAGAGTCCTCACTACCATCGCCCTAAATTCTCAGTATTTAAGGTCTTCTCTAAAGGCTTCCTATATCTCAGTTGTATCCTCCTACTCCACAGTTTAAGTTTAGGCCCATCCGATCACCTAAATCCCTTAAACTAGGGCTCTGATACCATTTGTAACAACTCAATATTTAAACATACGATTTAAAGCTACCTCTTTAAATTTAAAACGCCAAAAATGGCACAACGTGATCACACTATCTAGATTTACAACACAGGGTTCGCGGAAATAACCCTAAATACAGCTGAGAGATCTAATAAGGCATGAAAGGAAGTTCTTCTACTTCTTCTAAGCGCAAGCTCCGACCCACGACTTGCCCAAAACTTCTAAACGTGCTCTCGACTGTCTGCTTACCTGAAAAGGGTTTTAGTTTTTGAAAAGCGAGGGTTAGACCATGAGGTCTAGTGAGTTCCCTCCACACCAGTTCACACCAAAAATCACAGTTTAAACTCAGTTATGAAGAGAGTTTGTATAAATCATAACAAGCACACAGAATTGATATGCACACATTGACACATGCTACTGGCACGCGCTATAGTCACACACACCGTGACAGCGCAATCGGGCACACACGCTAAAGTCACACACACCGTGACAGCGTAAGAGAGCACGCACGCTATAGTCACGCACACCGTGACAGCGCACCGGGCACACACCGCCCATATACGAAACGAATTCATATATTAAATATATCATGGGACACACCCCCATTCCATAACAACGCCAGAGCATGGTCACACACATTTAAATCACACGTATAGTCTCACAATTAGCCATCGCTTTAAAGTAGAACAGTTGAAAAGCACACCGTTAGATAACATCCACACCCCACACTTACTCGTCATTTTTCAGTAGAAGTAATTGAAAAGCACACAGTTAAATATTAACCATGTCACACACTAAGTCTTCAGTTTGTAATAAAAGCAGTTGGAAAATCCACAATTAAACAGTAATCTTCAACCACACACTTGTATAAAATTTAGGTTTAGAAAAACTCACCTGCGATTGCAAGGCACGCACTCCTGTTCGAATCTCGAGTTACACAAGCTTAGCACCTAACAGATCAGACCATTCCTTAATCAGAAACAAAGATCCAGAACTTACCGGGTACACACAACTTTCCGGATACCCAAGCTCCCGGACACCCGAACTTTCCGGATACCCCAACTTCCCGGATATCCGAACAGTCCGGATACTAGGACTTTCCGAACACACCCCTTTCCGGGTACTAACACCCGGTAACCCATCCTATCCGGAATGACACCCATCCGGTAACTCCCACGCAACTCTACCCGGACACTTGCATCTATCCGGAAACTACCGAAATGTCAAGAACTCTGTGTTCGGGAACTACGGTCTGGGTGAAAACTGATTTCCAAAGGTGATTCAAAACCTGATTTCTACCCAAGGATTGATTACTGTAACACCCGGAAAATCCTTGTAAGTAATAATAGTCCTAATATTCCTTTATATTTTGACTTTTTAGATTATAATTGATTTCCTAAGTAATTTCCGTGATTGTCACTTGTTATTTGATAACTTCCGATAGAAATCAGTAAGTTTATTTCTTAAGGAAATTAATGAAAAATAGATGATAAAGTTAAATATTAGATTTTATGGATTAATTGGATGGGTAATTTGAATACGAGTCCAACGGTACTTTCCGGGGTAAAAGCGGAGTTTTAACGAAGAAGTTACGACTAAATCAGTGGGAATTGAGAAGACTAGCAAACAGAAGCCGGCGCCGATGGTTTGGCGCCGATGCATCGGCGCGGGTGATCGGCGCCGAGCACCTGACGTGTTGAAAGGGGGTTAAAACCCACCCCTTGGTTCTTAATCAGTATTCTCTCATTTTAGAACTCTCAAGTCCGATTATTTTGCTCTGCTTCATACGAATTCTTCATCTAAACCTAAGGTAAATCCACTTCTCTTATTCCAAATCCAATTTAAGCAATTAGTAGATGAATCTTACCAATTAATTCCATTTAGGGCAACATATCTTCATTTCATCTTGTTGGAAGTGATTGGGTTCAAGTCTTCAAGTTAGGGTTATAAAGATTTGAAGATTTAAGGTGAGTAACTTGTATCTACTTGATTGTATTATACTTTACTACCATACTTCATCTTGATTTTGGTATTGATAATGAGAAATTTTGATTAATAAGCTCTTAATGGTTAAGAGGGAAACAAGAAGAGTTCAAGTAAGTTATGGTGGATTAATTGTGTTTATTACTTAGTATGCCATGTTAAATGTTGGTGCTAAGAGTTTGGCTTTGATTATATATCAATAGTATGTGATCTTGATGATGGCTTAATATATGTCTTAATGAAGTAATGATGGCTTAATGGTCAAAATGGACTTATTATTGAATTGTAAACATGGATGTTTATTATTGATGTCATATAGAATATGATTTGATACATATGGATGTATATGAACTACATGGAAGTAGTATTGAATATGTTAAATGGTTGGACCATTGTTAAGTGTTAAATATGCTTTGAATGTTATTTGGATTAACATATTTGGTATTCACATAATTGGAGGAGCACCTAGTAGGCATTGGAGGATATATTCTTACACACCGTGGGGTAAGTGTAATTGATTCATACCTTCGGATACCGTGGGGTTTTCCGTTGTGTTATGCCTTGTGACAATACCGTGGGGTACCGATCAAGGTATATCTTCGATTATGATGTAACTGGGTAGCGATATGGACCTTCTCCATGGAATCCAATTTGTGAATGTATCGAATTGTTATTCCTACATGCTATGATTATGCTCTATGTGCTATGTGTAAATCTCACTTAGGCTTTAAAAGCCTAACACTTGTTATGTGTTTTATGTATTATAGATTTTAGTGGTTCCGGACACAAGAAGGTCTAGAACGGGGTTGTGAGCATGGGATCATTGTTAGAGAGATAAAGATTGGAAGATTGACGATAGAACTTTCCGACATCCTTTTGATATTTGATTGTTATAGAAGCGATCAAATAAGCTAGTGGTCCAATAGTAGTTATAATTAACTAAATCTTTGTATTAATGATTATGTAATGTTAATTAGGTATACTTTTACTTTAGTAATGTGTACCACTCTTCCGTTTTATGGAAGTTTTTGTTAACCCTTGTTTTGGGGTGTTACAATTACGCACACCACTGGGTTCATTTCCCAACCATAAAACACCTACTTAAACCACTTTTGATCCCTTAAATCGGTTTATAAAGACAAAACCCTCAAAACACACTTTTAATGAAATGTGGGTGAAAACTCATTGAATCACAAATTTCAGACTTAAGAATCCAGACCAAAAGGAGAAAGAAACACCAAAATAACAAGCAATAAGAATTAGAGTGGATTACCTTACTGATTTCTTCCCTTCTTCAATTTGCCAACAATCTCTTCTCTTGCTCCCTCTCTTAGCCGCCAACACACACACACATACACACACTAGACAAATGCTAAAATGAAAGAATTAGGGTTTTTCCCTTCCTTTTATACTTTTCTCACTAGACACCACACTTTTAATTTCTTCACAATTAGACCACGCAATTTTCTTAACTTCAAAATTTTACCACAATTTTACTTATCGAACCAAAATCTATAAAAAGAAACCCGGTTATTACAGTTTGTTCAATTCTGCATGTGCTAATTTCTTCTTATAAGTCAATAAAGATGCAGGTTCACATCTTGGTGATGGCCAGGCCTGGTTTTAGTGTTTTTCTAATGATCAGATCTACTGGAATTATGCTATTTTTATGAAGAGAATGGGGTGCAGGGATTTTACGATTGTCTGTTCAAAGGCCGTAGATCAGATTGGCTGTTGGTTTCTGCCATTTTAAATGCTGAAAATCTGTTCTTTCATTTGGTGGACTAATCTTTTGAATGGTTTTGCTACTTGCACGGCTTGGTTGAGATGCATCTACTGCATTTAGTAGCTTATAAGGATATTTGTTGTCAATTTTTTTCTTAAATTAGGATTGCTTTGCATTCTTTTATAATTTATTTGTTGTGTTATATGCATTATTTTACAATCTTTTAAGTCATTGCTTTGCATTCTTTTATCAAGACACTGTAAAGAACTTTCTTAATGCTTCCGAGTCATTCAAATGCATTTGCATCTATTATTTTACCCTTTGTTTCTAAAATTGGTTGCTTGAATTCATTTATTTCATTCATTTGTCCATATAGATGGATATTGCATTTCTTGAGTTATGCATTTAGATATGAACTTATTTATAAACTTTCATTCCTCTAGATGTTGAACATGGATCAGTACAGTCTCCTGCTTCATCTACGATGGATGTTAATAAGAATAAAGAAAAGAAGAATCTTGAGATAGCACTCCCGAAGGTGACCTTTCCCTCTCTCTCTCTCTCTCTCTACATTATATGTGTATGTATATAAATCCCCAGACCCTATTTTCGAGTGAGAAATATAGGTTTTTTTTGTATAAAAGTATAGGAACGGGATCCAGTCCTGTTTCTACTTTTCTTTTGGATTATGTCTATGGGATAATCACTTATATTTTACGTGGTGGTGGATTCATTAGGTAGTTCATCGTTGATATATCCAATTTCTTTAAATTGTTTCAGTTAGCTACTAACACCAACATTTCGGATAGATGGATATTTGAATTAAATATATGTACAAATGTAGTAGGTTTTATAACATCTTTGAAAGAATTTGATATTTTGCAATCGAATAAATCTTAATAAACATTTTGCATCCCGTCGCATTGCACGGGTAAACAACTAGTAATTATTTATATGTATATATATTTTTAATTTATATTATATATTATATATGAGACTTATAAAACGAGTTCCTATAAAAACAATCGTTGTAGAGTTTTATATAGGTTATAAACTAATAAGCTAAAAGATATTTTGCGCTTCCAAAAAAGGAAAAAAAAGAAAGATAATTTGACAAAAAAAAAGTACAAAACATGGTCCTTATTAAAAGCATCCACAATGTTGTTGTTTTTCATTATGGTCCTTAAAAGCATCCACAACTTTTTCTTACACATTATATGTTATCTGGTAAAGTTTTTAAAAAAGACTTCAAAAAATAAAAATATATAAAAAATAGGTTGGTCTCATCAACATATACTTTCTCTCTCTTTTGGCTCTCACATTCATTTCTTCAAAGGCTTGAGAAACATCAAGTCTTTGATAAGTAAAATCATGTTCAAGTCTTTGTTTCCAATGGTCAAGTCTTCTTCAAGACATTTTCAAGTTATCTTCAAATACCATTGGAGATGCTCACATACCTCTACTATGTGAAAAACTTCACCCAAAGTTTTTCGTAGTTTTGTAAACCTTCAGGGTCCTACCATTTTAACTTTACATCGTTTATATTATTATTTATAAAAATAAGTATATTAAAAGTTAGAGTAATTCATCAAAATGCCCTAAGTTCACCAACCACTTTACCCATTTGCCCCATCTCCCTCCCAAATTACCCAAATACCCTGAAAATCCGTGGGTATACCCGTGGCCCACGGATTTTGGGTCAACTTTCTCTCCCACGGACTTTTGGTCCTCGTCCCACGGACAAAGTCCTCGTCCCACGGATTTTTTTCACTGACACGGATTTTTAGGGTATTTTGATAAATTGGGAGAGAAATAGGGCAAATGGGTAAAAGGGTTGGAGAACTTAGGGCATTTTGATTAATTACTGTAAAAGTTATACAAATAGATATTCAAAAATGCCATCTTCAGCCCAAGTTTGTCCTCCCTGTGGTTCCTACGCGCACCACTGTCTTATTTATTTATATCGAGAAAATATTATAAACTTAATGATGTATTTATTTTATAATATTTTTTAAATATTTTAATACAACATATATTAATTAGGTTATCAAGAAATCCGTAGAAATTATAATAATGTATACAATAAAAATTAAAATACGTTAATTTAAAAGTATGTATGATAAAAAAATAAAATTGGGCTATTAAAAAATATGAAAAAATGTATACATATTTAAAAAAGGTTAAACTTAAAAATTAAAAATATTAATTTAAAAATATGTATATTAAAAAATAAAAATAGGTTATTAAGAAATTTTTAAAAATTGTATAAAATTTTGTCAAATCTGAGACATTAATTAAAATATTAAAAAACATATAGTTACTCTAATTCTATATTTTTATACTACTTATTTAATTTTTTTTAATCTAAATATGATTACTTTAAATATATTAATATATGAAAACTGATTAAAAATTAATATTTTAGAAAACTTTATAAAGTTAAAACTGATTAAATAAATAAATACGAAAACCTAAGAAAAAGCAGGTCGTGCAATTAACAATAGCGGTGCAAGTGCAAACTAACTATTGAGTTTGCAAAAACGTCCAGATAATGGCCGTATAAATATTCAGTTAAATAATTAACATTTTTGTCTTTTTATTGATTTTTGTATTTTATCCAATTAAAAAGCGTAGGAACGAAAATCATAAAATCATTTTTGACTGGATAATAGAAAAAAAATACGAATATTTCTTTTATTTAAAAAGTGTTTTTAACGACTGTTAGAGGAAGAGACATTATTCAGAAAGACATGGGCCATTAAAT
The DNA here is from genome assembly GCA_033807775.1 of Saussurea involucrata. Classification (NCBI taxonomy): domain Eukaryota; kingdom Viridiplantae; phylum Streptophyta; class Magnoliopsida; order Asterales; family Asteraceae; genus Saussurea; species Saussurea involucrata. The sequence continues at coordinate 3,265,185 of CM066319.1, forward strand.
AAAGACAATAGCAATAATGATGCATCGTACGATAAAGTAATATTTGGGGACGGTGATCAAAAAATCAATGGGCCTAAAAAAACAACCAGAAAAAAGAACAAATGTAAGAGGTCCAACCTGTCAAAGATATGAGAAATCAAAATTGCTCGAACAGAGGGATGCGACAGAGGTCTTCAAACATCAGTGGGGGGAATTCAAAATTAAAAAGGAGTGATTCCTTTGGATTCGGACGTGGAAGGGTGAGCTTCCATTTTTTGAAACAAATGGCGAGGAACAATAGTCAGTCGAGAGGGGCACAGAAAAAGGCAGAAAGAAAGGGAGATTCAAGTAGGGCGAAGAATAAAAGTGGAGGAGGTTCGATTTCGGCAACAACAAAAGCGTCGTTGTCAAACGATCTTAAAAGTATGGATAGCACAGAGGGACTAGAGGAATTTGGGAACGCACTTGGGGTCACGTGGGATTTGAAGACGGATCAAAAGTCAAGCAAAACAACCAACAAGAAGTGATCTGACAGAATCGAGCGAGTATCGATTGAAATCCGTAATCATGAAAATAATATCCATGAACATTAGAGGTTTGGGGGTCGATTAATAATTTTTTTTTTTGGGTGAAATCAATATGTAAAAAAGAGAGACCGTGTATTATTGCAATACAGGAGACTAAATTGAAGGCAGTGGAGTATAGATATATTACAGAACTTTGGGGGCACAGTGATGGGGATTTTGTACAAGTTCTAGCAGCGGGGAAATCATGAGGCCTTCTAACGATCTGGAATAAAAATACCTTCCAGTGTGAATTTGTGATTCAAGACGACAACTTCATAGTAGTGGTGGGGAGATGGGGGACGGTAAACGAACTTGTGGGTTGTGTAAACATCTAAGGGTCGAGGGAACAAAGAGAAATATTTGAATTATGGGGCAAATTAGAGCAACTTTGCGGGAAGGAGGAAGTGAGGTGGGTACTATTTTGAGACTTCAATGAGGTTCGTAACGCACAGGAAAGGATGAATTAAATTATAAACCCAAAAGGCACGATTATGGTCTGAAACCGTTTAGTGACAAATGGGCCGATTATGGTCTGAAGCCGTTTAAGTTCTTCGACGCGTGGCTAAGAGATGAAAGCTTAGAGGAGTTGGTTAAGGAGACGTGGAGAAAGGAGGTGTATTCAAAGAGACCGGATTGCATATTCTGTGACAAACTTAAAAATGTTAAAACCGCTTTAAAGGGATGGAGTAGTGAAAGGTGGGGAGACGCTGAGAAAGAATTGGAATGCAAAAAAGGAAGAGGTAAGGAAATGGGAATAAGGAGCCAAGGGAAACCAATTGGAGGAACAAAAGAGACAAAGATGGATAGAGGCTCGGAAGAAATGGCTCGACTTGGAGGAAAAAAACATGGAGATGGCCAAACAAAATGCCAAAGTACGGTGGATTAAAGAAGATGACGAGAACTAGAAGATATTCCATGCGACGATAAAATATAGAGAGAGGATAAATTGCATTCGAGGGCTAAACATAGGACCGGATTGGGTGGAAGAACCGAAAACGATCAAGGAATTCGCTCATGACTTTTTCAAAGAAAAATACTCAAATCAAAGAAGGGACGGGGCAAAGTTGAGACTGGATCGAGTAAAGAAGTTGTCGGATGAGGAAGCCAATTTTCTTGAGAGAGACGCAACGGAGGAGGAGGGGTGGAACGCGGTAAAGGAATGTGATAGTAACAAGTCGCCGGGGCCGGACGTATTTACAATTTTGGGGGGAAATAAAAGGGGAGTTGATGGCGGCCATAGAATGGTTCTTGGAAAAATTCTCGAAGTTTTTGGCCGAACGATTGAAGACGGTAATGAACAAACTAATAAGCAACGAACAAAGTGCATTCCTAAAAGGGAGATCCATTCTAGATGGAGTGCTTATTGCCAACGAGACGGTAGCTTATTTAATGAAACTGAAGAAGAAAGGATTGATCTTCAAAGTAGACTTTGAAAAGGCGTACGATACGGTCAAATGGTCATTCCTCTTGGATGTGATGAAAAAATGGGTTTGGGGTCAAGCGGAGAAGTTGGATAGAGGCAAGCTTAAAATCATCAAAGAGTTCCGTGTTGATAAATGGTACGCCGACAAGAGAATTTCAAATGGAGAAAGGTTTGAGGCAAGGGGACCCACTTGCACCCTTCCTCTTGTTGATGGTAGCCGAAAGCTTACATATTAAGATGGAAGAAGCCGTGGAGAAGGGGTTATTTGAAGAAGTCAAGGTGGGTAAAGATGAAGTGTCGATATATCATCTCCAATACGCGGACGATGTGATATTTTTTGGGAATTGGAAGCTCACAAATTAAAAAAATCTAATGAAGGTGTTGGAGTGTTTTCACTTAGTCTCCGGATTTAAAAATAAACTTAAGCAAAAGCAAGATTTTTGGAGTGGGGGTGGCAGAAAAAGAAGGTCAAGCTTGGGCAAGAGGGTTGGGTTGTGGAAGTGACAAACTTTCTTTCATGTACCTAGGCTTACCGGTTGGAGCCTCAATTAGGAGAATTGATCAATGGAGGATGGTAATAGAGAAAGTAAAAAATAAGCTAGCATTGTGGAAAGAAATAACGATTTCATTTGGAGGACGATGGACGTTGGTAAGATCGGTTCTAGGTAGTATTTCATTATACTTTTTCTCTTTGTTTCATGCCCCGCAAGGTGTCTTAAAATCTCTAGAGAGTATGAGGAGACATTTTTTTGGGGGGGGGGGGAGTGGTGAGGATGCGGTAAAGAAAAGATGCTTAGCATGGGTCAATTGGTATAGAGCGTTGGGAGGTTTTAAGAGGGGTGGGCTTAACATCGGAATCTTAAGGGATGCAAATCGGGGTTTACTTGGAAAATGGTGGTGGAGATTTCATGTAGAAAAGGAGGCATTATGGGCTAGAGTAATTAGGAGCCTTTATGGGTGGGATGGGGGCTTGATAGAAGAACCATCAAGGTGTACGAGAGGTGTTGATCCAAACTCTCTCAGTGATTTGATGATGACCTTGAAGACAAGCCTCGCGACTAAGGAGTTCATCGCTGACATCGAAGACAAAGTTGATGAACAAGGACAAGTCTACTCATGATCTGATGTGGACATCAATGAAACCAAGACAAGTCTACACGCGCGACAAATCAAGATTGAAGCTTCAGCGATAGCTAACTTTCATCAGCACTCACTGATGGAAGAACTTATCAGCGATCACTGATCATGAAACTTGTGATTCAAGATTTGTTTGTCTTATCCTCTTGCACACATAGTACGATGAACATAAGTAGGAATGGCAACGGCCCGGTTTCGGGCTGGTTTTTAAGGTCCCCGTCCCCGAAACCGATAAGCATCCCCGTCTCCGTAACCGTACCGATCCCAGTTGGGGATCTTATCGGGGATCCCCATCGGGTCCCAGCGGTTTCCCCGATACCGTTGGGGAACCCGTTAAGAAAAAAAATGCACCGTTACCCATTGGTTTTCCCCGAACCCGACCCGAAACAAAAAAAAACACATGTTTCTCAAACATAAAAAAACACAATTTTCTTTCTAAATAGTTGCTATCCCTCTCCCAAGAACTGAAACCCGATCATCATCTTTCTTTGACGATTTTGTTTTCTTTTTCTTCTTTCAAACGAGAGGCACATTTCCTCTCTATTCGATTTCCTTTGTCAGCACGGATTCCCCCAAATATCCAATATGATTTGAATTAGGTTTGGACTTTAAGTACATATATATTTATCTTGTAGCCCAACAAAAATTGTGTATATATATATAATTTATATATATATATATATATATATATATATATATATATAATATAGGCCTATATAGGCCAAGACTATTTTACAAACCAGTGAAATCTAACAAACCATATAAACTCTTATTTTCAATGTTTAATTGAATGAAATTGTTTCATGAAAGTGTTTCATATGATGAAATGAAATTGTTTCATATAATTTCTTTTTTGATGAAATTGTTTCATATAATTTTGTTTCTATGTACCAATGAAATTGTGTCATGTATTTCTCACTTTGATGAAATTTGTTTAATATATTGTTGATTAATCAATTTTTTATATATTCTTGATGAAATTATTTTATGTAATATTGACTAATCAACCCCCATAATAAAGAAAAAGTGAAAAAATGAAAAATATGATTGGTTAAACGTGGTTTGTACTGTTTGTTAGATTTCACTGGTTTGTAAAATAACCAACCCCTATATATATATATATATATATATATATCGGGCCGGGCCGGGGCGGTGAAGATGGTCCCCGTCCTCGCCCCCGTTAAAATCCCCAATAACATCCCCGCCCCGTCCCCGTTAAGAGGTCCCCGAAACGTTCGGTTTTCACCGTCGGTTTCGATTTTTGTTGCCATCCCTAAACAGAAGAAAGTTTGCTTTTGTCCAAGATCGTACAACCACTCTGACATCTACACTGTTCACCATGAGGCCCAAAGCATGTCTTGATAAAAGTCAGAAGAATGCGCCCAATCAGATGCTGACACGTGTAAAGTACTCCTGTCATGCATTTAATGCATGGGGTATAAATAGGAGCAATACCCCTTCATTTTGAAGGATCCATTGACCTACTTCGTGTATGTAGAAATTCCTTTCTACATATCCTTTCTTTCTACCTTCTTAGTGCAAGAACACTTTGTGATTCTCAAGTTTGTTTAGAATAGATTTACCGAATCTTATTCCGCAACAAACTGTAAATTGTGTTTGACTTATCAATAAACAATTTAGAAAACTAAAATTTGTGTTTGTATTCAACCCTCCCCCCCCCCTCTACAAACTATTATACTTGTATAACCCCTACGGGACCAACACGAGGGGTTTCGGTTTGGAGAGATATCACAAGAGTTGGGAGGGAAATTGACAAGGAATGGGTTCTTTTTTTGGGATCGTTTGGTAAACAAATTGGGGAAGGATCGGAGACACGTTTTTTTGGAGGATAGGTGGATAGCAAACCGTAGACTAAAAGATGATTTTCAACGCCTATTCCAACTAGAAACATCTAAGAATGTTTTGGTGAAGGATAGGGGTGGAGGGGAAAAGCGTGGATATGAAGTTGGGGTTGGAGGAGGGAACCAAGAGGTCGGGAACTAGGTGAATTGGAGAGATTGACTAACTTGGTCCGTGGAAACCCTCCAAAAAAGGAGATTAAAGATCGTGTAGTGTGGAGCTTGGACAATCAAGGAGAGTTCACGGTCAAGAAGTTGCGGGGCGTACTAGAAGAAAAAAGAGGTTTGGAAGCGAACAATTATGAAGAGACCAAGTGGATGAAGACTATTCCAAAGAAAATTTGTGTGTTTATTTGGAGAGCGAGAATTAGAAGAATTCCTTCGAGAGTAGTGTTAGATAACATGGGGATGGAGTTGGATTCAACGCTTTGCCCAAGATGTGACAAAGAAGTAAAATTGGTGGAACATGCCTTATTGAAGTGTGAAGACGTGAGGAAACTGTGGTTGCAAACGGGCAGATGATGGGGTCTTAATCTAGAATCGGTCAGCTCTCTTAGCGAGCTATTTGGCGTGGCAGACCAATTGGGTGACAACACAGAAGGAGCAAGAATATGTTCAGCGGTCGTATGGAGTTTCTTATACATAGTATGGGCGAATCGCAATAAGGTGGTCTTTCGGAAGGAAAGGGGTACAATCTCGGACCGCTTCTTCGAACTCCAATTGAAGACGTTTGAATGGATCACAAGGAGAGAGCGGGGAGAGCACATTGATTGGGCGAGCTGGTTATTGAATCCCAAATCGCAGTATGAAAAGTGAAACATAAGGGTCTGGTCGTGCAAGATGACAGGGGTTGTGGTGCTTAAGCTGGTTGTTGTGGTAAAGCTTCCTAGATCGATTAAGCCGATTGTTCGTATTAAGCTGTTAGCTGTAGTCCTTGTCTAGTTTGAAGGTCGGTACGGTTGATGGTATCATTCCCGTAGTTGTGTTTCCCTTTTTGGTGGGTGGTTGCTTGCTGCGTTAGTTTGCGTCTCGCAAACAACCGCGGCTGCACTTCGGTCGTTAAGGGGCGCCCCTGTTTGTTTTTCGTTTTTTTGTCTGTGTATCTGATTTGGTTCGGTCTTGATTTTGTGGCTTATTTGTTAAATAAATTCAGAGTGTCATAAGGGTTGTGAAGAAAAATTGAGGTGGTCGATTAAATTTCTTAGGGTTTTGATTGTGATGGTCGATTCAATTCATTGAGATCGTTGATTTTCCTTTTCTTCTTTTTTTTAAAAAAAATTTTATTTGAACATTTTTAATTTAATTTAATTTAGCTTCTAGATTCAAAAAAACTTAAAATAATTTTATAAGAAAAGCTCATAAAAAATATATGTATTCAAACACTTCATTTTTCAAAGTGAGTTTAAAATCGCTTAATATCATTAATATTCAAATTTGGTTTTCAGATTTTAGCGAACCCTGTTAAAATAACACCCTTATATCATTAAGAGTGAATTGTGGATTTGGTCCCTGTGGTTTTGTTTTTTCTTTGATTATGGTCCTCATTCTATATTTATTATGAATATGTTGTGGTTATGGTCCTTAACACTAACACCGTTAAGTTTGAAATGTTTAAACTTTAATTTTGGTCCCTATGGTTTATTGAAATCTTTGAAAGTGGTCCGTGTGGTTTATTATCATTTTTACATTTTTCCTTTAAAAACTAATATAAATATAAATATTATTAAAAAAATAAAAATATATTATCTAATTCATATATATATATATATATATATTTTTTTTTTATTAAACATTTATAAATTTTTAATTATATTTTCATATATATAACTAATATTTATTTTTCTTGATCGATCTCGTTAATATTTTCATATTTAAAATATATAAATAATATATATTTATTAAGATTTTATAATTAATAAATTCAATGTTTAAAATTTAAATTTTGACATAAACCTTAAATTTAAATATTATATAATTTTAATAAGTATATATTGTATATCCTTTTAATATGAAAGTGTTGATGAGTAGATCAAGAATTAATAATATTAATTCTATATATGAAAATATTTTAAAAAATTATAATATTTTAAATATATATATATATACGTTAATATATATATATATATATATAAATATTAATTAGATAATATATTTTTATTTTTTAATAATATTTATATTTATATATATGTATATATAATATAAAATATAAAATTATATTTTATTAATATATATAAATAAGTTTTTATATTTTTATTAGTTTTTAAAGAAAAAATGTAAGAATAATAATAAACCAAAGGGACCACTTTCAAAGATTTCTATAAACCATAGGGACCAAAGTTAAAGTTTAAACCTTTCAAACTTAACGGTGTTAGTGTTAAAGGGATCCTAGCCACAATATATTGCATACCATAGGGACCATATCCATAAACATAGAATGAAGACCATAGTCAAAGAAAACACAAAAACCACAGGGACCAAATCCACAATTCACTCTATCATTAAACACTTAATTTATGAAATACTATAACTACATACACAAAATATAAAATAAACGATATTGTTATAGATCAATTTAATCTTTCTTAAATAACGTTTTTTCTCGTATACATGTATCCATCAAATACTGTGAACGTAGGTAAAGGTCTTTTCATTTACATTGTCCATTGAAAATGCAAGTACATGTCTTCAATGTATTTTCTGTTGTACAAACACTACCAAATCGAACCAAATGAAACTGGTTTAGAAAATCTCACACGAAAGTAAAGTCTTTTGGGTAAGATGTATCATGTATGCATACAAAATCTCTTTCCCAAAAAGTTGAGCGATTGTCTCCGTGAAGACCACCGATTTGTGCAATGTGTAAGCCAACATTAATAAGGAACAAGGACTAGCACATGAAGAACATAAAATGAGAAAATTAAGCTACAAAAGGCAAGACAAAAACACACACAAAGCAATTAATGAGAAAATAGATCTCTCATCCAAATTGCTAGCGCTCTATCCTACTCGGATTTCCCTTATCCTCATTCCTCGATCGTCCCATTGTGTTGTAAAAGCAATAACAATAAAAGTTTATTATTTTGTGGCGGTTTTTTACACTTGACATTATTTTGGATTTTGGGTTGTTACAACGAATATCAGAGTCGGGGACTGGATTGGTATGCTAACGAGAACGTTGAGCTTCTAAGGAGGAGGATTGTGAGGTCCCACATCGATTGGTATGGAAAACAAATTTTGTCTTATAAGAGACTATGTACCTCCTTTATCAGACGTGTTTTAAAATCGTGGGTACGTGTGTGGACAAAACGAACAATATCTAACACATTTGGCATGTAATATTATAGTGTGTTATTGGAATTTTATTCAAAATCATAAACCTCCAATTCTTTTTTTTTTCTAAAATATTACATTATTATTCTAAAAACAGAGCACTTGTTAAATCATATTATGTACATTAATTATTTATAAAATTCAGAATTGACAAAAACAACAATAACAAATCAATTTAACGTGATCTGACCCAACCCGACATGCATTAACAACTTTCTTTGAAACTATATCAATCTTTATACATTTCAACCTGTTATTAAACCCGTCATACACACTTATATTTTCGACCACACATTTTGACTTGTTCGACCCACTTATTTTTCAGTCGATCGCCTACTTTTTAATCATGAAAAATAACTTTTACAAGTATCCAAGTTCATGCACTTGCACTGACCTAAAAAACAAGCTCGAAAAACATTTATCCGTACTTCAACTTTATTCTATTTTTGAGTTGATGAACATCAGTTTAATATATCATAACCCACAATTTTACATAGTCAAAAATCTTTAAATATTTATTATAAAATAATATACAAAAATCTTTTTATGTAATATTGATAGCTTAATAGTTGTTCATTTAACTTAGATTTATTTAATTTCTTGAATTTTAGTGTTTTTGAATATTCTAGATTTAAAAAATAAATATGAAAAATAATTGGATCACTTTAACTTCTACAGGGTGAGGCTATTTGCACCCTTAAATTTGCTATTTGTACCCAAATGATTAAAACAATGATTTTGTTTTTTTTGTTTTTTTGTGTTTTTTTTGTCTTTTTGTTGTTTTTTCTTTTTTCTATTTTATTTATTTATTTGTATTATATATTTTGTTTTATTTGTATTATATAGTTTAAAAATGTTTTTTTTCTTTTACTTTTTGATTTTATTTAAAAGTAAATAAATATTTATAAATATAAATATTACTAATTTTTTATAATTATATAATTATAAAAATAAAACATAAACATTGCGATTTAAAGCCGAGAATTCGAAAAAATAATTTTGTTTTATGTTCATATTTATTCGCTTTTAGATCGCATATCAGATGTATAAAATTAAAGGTCAATATGGTTAATTGGTCAAAAAACTTGAAAAATAACGAATATTTTTCAAGTTTTTTGACCAATTAACCATATTGACCTTTAATTTTATACATCTGATATGCGATCTAAAAGAGAATAAATATGAACATAAAACAAAATTATTTTTTCGAATTCTCGGCTTTAAATCGCAATGTTTATGTTTTATTTTTATAATTATATAATTATAAAAAATTAGTAATATTTATATTTATAAATATTTATTTACTTTTAAATAAAATCAAAAAGTAAAAGAAAAAAAACATTTTTAAACTATATAATACAAATAAATAAAAATATATAATACAAATAAATAAATAAAATAGAAAAAAGACAAAAAGACAAAAAGACAAAAAAAACACAAAAAACAAAAAAAAACAAAATCATTGTTTTAATCATTTGGGTGCAAATAGCAAATTTAGGGTGCAATTAGCAGTGCCCTTATTAAAATGTCAATGCTCCACCTTTTATTAAGAGATTGGGACTTGAAGGCGACGTTGGTTTATACGGTCTTTTAAACAAAAGTATATTATATTTTTTATTTTTATATTTTAATATTAGTATATAATCATTTTAATAATCATAGCCGTATTACTTTAAACAAAATAATTGTTCATCTTAGGCCATTCGTACCCGGCTCGGGATGCCTTCGGGCTCAGCGGGAATGGGCTACGGCCCTTGCGGGGATGGCGGGGCGGGATGGATTCCGGGTTCGGGATCCCGATTCATCCCGAAGAGTTATTAAAAAAAATATTAATTTAATTTTTAAAAATAATGCCGTTGAACGGCTCTTTGTAAACAAAAATAAATAAATGTTTTTCTCAATTTAATCCCACTATATATTTAACCCTCAACCTCTTATTTCTCACACCTCTCAAACTCTCTAAAATTCTCTCAACCTCTTATTTTTCACACCTCTCAAACTCTCTCAAATTCTCTCAACCTCTTATTTTTCACACCTCTCAAACTCTCTCAAACACTATTTCATTCTCTATATTTTAAACAATATGGATTCGCCACAACCCGGTTCACCAACCGCATCATCATCATCCGTAGACACCGACGAGTTGTTGAATCTACAAAGGGAAATTTTTCGACAGACTGCACAATCGCTGTATGGTAGCACCGCCTCATCGTCAACAAGAGAGAGGGCCGCAAACATTGAAAGAGGTCGATGAACTGCAAACGAGCGGCTTATGAGGGACTACTTTGGTGTCAACCCGATTTATACACCGGATATGTTTAGGCGGCGGTTCAGGATGAGCAGACAACTATTCGAACGAATAGTTGAAGATTTAGAAGATGGGTATCGGTATTTTAGACTTCGGTTTGACGGGTTAGGCAAACAAGGTTTTTCTCCGATACAAAAGTGTATTTCCGCTATTCGGCAATTGGCGTATGGAGTAACTGCTGACGCACTTGACGAGTACATCCGTATGGGAGAGAAAACGTCACGAGATTGTCTGTACAAATTCTGCACAGGTATTATTGAACTGTATGGTCAAAAATATTTACACAAGCCTACTTTTATTGATATTCAGAAGTTGTACGCCGCGCATGAAGCTAAACACGGATTTCCCGGCATGCTCGGCAGCATAGACTGTACTCATTGGGCGTGGGCAAATTGTCCGAATGCATGGCGAGGTCAATTCATGAGAGGTGATCATGAGCACCCGACAATCATGCTAGAAGCAGTGGTCTCTCAAGATCTATGGATCTGGCACGCATACTTTGGTGTTGCCGGTTCCAACAACGACATCAATGTTCTCAATCAGTCGCTCATCTTCAACGATGTATATGATGGAAAAGCACCCGAGTGCCCTTTTGAGGTGAATGGAGCCACCTACAAGAACGGATATTATCTAACGGATGGGATATATCCGGAATGGGCTACTTTCGTAAAATCATTTACGTGCCCACAAGACCTTAAACGACAAAAGTTCAAGTCCGCGCAAGAATCCGCACGTAAAGATGTTGAACGAGCTTTTGGCGTGCTTAAAGCGCGTTGGCATATACTTCATAACCCGGCACGCGGATGGGAACTCTCAAGATTGGCAAACATTATGTACGCTTGTGTCATATTACACAATATGATACTCGAAGACGAAAACCATGCTATTTGTGGTGACGTGGAAAACGACTTTTTCACGGATGATATCGAAAGCCAAATCAGTGAGACACAACGCGCGGCAAATGTTCGAGAAGTCATAAACCGGGACACTCATAATAACCTTCGGTCGGATTTGGTCGAACATATTTGGCGTATCCAAGTTCCCAACAATGACGACGAGTAGATTTTTAAATTTATTTTGTAATTTTTATTTTTAATGAATGATATGAATTTTAATTTTTATTATTTATCTTATTTTTATTTATTAAAAAATATATAAATATTTTTATTTTGTTAAATAATTAAATGTATAAATAAAAGAATTAAAATAAATGATGTGGCAAAAGGGTTTGAGGGAATGGGGTAAGGGTGTTTAGGGATTGAGTGAGGGTTTGGAGAAAAGCTGATGCGACGCTTATGTGAAGCTTGAATCTTTGAAAGATAGAGGGATGGGGTACTGATGGCTTTATGAATATATTTATTTTTGGGACATTCCCGATGAGTTTGACCAATTTTTACATAATTTAAATATAAAATGCTACAAATTATAATATTTTTATAATAAATAACATTATTTTTTATTGAAAAAAATAATATTGTAATATATCTTGTACTTTTGATTTTGATTTTGATTTTGATTTTGATTTTGATTTTGATTTTGATTTTGATTTTGATTTTTATATTAACTTATAAATTATCCTCGCATTTTAATTTAATATAACTCAATAAATTATAGGAAATTAGTAAAACTAGCCATTTTTCACGAGTGGTTTTACCATTTAACCACTTTTTTCTACACATATGACATTTTTAGTTTTTTCAATTATTCAAATATATTTTTTTACAGGATATGTAGATTTTTTTATTTAAACTAGTTGTAACTAATTAATATAATTCATCTGATTACTAATGTAATCAGAAAAGGAACTAATATGTCGGAACAATAGATTACAAAACCAGCTTTCTTATCTCCGAATACGTAATTCTTAATTAAGCTAGAAACACATATATCGGCTTGTAACATATGTTTTTGACTTTTTGGACCAGCTTATTTGCACAAACTAATTCCTGGACGACCACGAATCGCCAAAGGTCATTGCAGGTGAATCTCCATGAGATTTCCAGTACATCACCGTAAGCCTTACGGGCGTGCATCGATGGGGCGGCTTGCTTCGGGTGGGCAAACCAAAAATCCGATTGGGTTTTGGATATGGAAAACAAGACCTGGATTTTAGGTTTCAGATTCTGGATATGAAAAACAAGACCCGAATTTTAGGTTTCAGATTTCAGATTACTTTGAGGTTTGATTGGTCGGGTTATATGTTGATGTCAGTCGGGTTCAGGTATTATTATAATGCAAAAAAAATATATATATATATATATATATATATAAACTTTGATGATGAATTCAATTGACTGAGAGATATAATAAGTTTAGAAATCACAAAACATTTTGTAAGATCCCACATTGGTTGGGGAGGGAACAAAGGTTGACTTATAAGAGGGACTTGATACCTCCCCTATCAGACGCGTTTTAAAACCGTGAGTCCAGGTGTGTGGACAAAGCGGACAATATCTGGCACGGTTGGTCTGAGATGTTACAATGTGTGTGTATGTGTTTTGTATATGTATGTATGTGTATATATATATATATATATAAAGTTGCAGGTCGGTTATGGTTCAAAGAGAGAGAGAGAAAGATTTGGGGAAGATGAAGTGAGAAAAAGACAAAATAGTTAGAAATGACCAAATTACCCCTTTAAGTTAACAGGGTTAACTGAGTTTGTTAAAGGGAGGGACCAAAAAGTAGCGAAAATGCGTACCACAGGTCCCATTCGCATAATTATTTTGATTTTGGGACCACTATGGGTGAAAAGTGTAAACCAAAGGGATCAAACAAACAGGTAATTTATTCTAGATAAATAAATATATTTAAAATATATACGCATATTATCTCGGGTTTTCAGACAGGTCTGATAATCAATGATCAAACTCAGCCCGAACCCAAATATTGGAGTAGGGTTTCGGATTTCAAGGTATTCACGTTTTGCACAAACACCTTACTTTTGGTTTGAGTTTGAAGTATTCGGATTTTGCACATTCCTAATAACCCTTACGTATACGCCACAACCAAGTGGTTACATAAACTTGGTTTTAGGGGAGTTGTCTCGTTAGTTACGATTGAGGGGTTGTTTGTTTACCTCTTAATAGTTTTGTTAGACAACCTAAGGGGGGGGGGGTAAGGTTGTATTTTAAATCTTTTACTTTCAAAAATTCTTTTGTAAATAAATACAGTACATAAACAGTATAAATAAATCAGAGTATAGAAATAATAAATAAACAACAATTATATAAACAGATATAATTTAAATGCACAGCGGAATAAATAAAGAGATAAAGGTTAGAGATACTTGACACGGAGATTTACTGATTTACCACCAACTGTGATAAACCAGCAGCCGAGACACTTCTCGACACGATCCAATAAATGTATTCTTTACGGTAGAACACAAACCAAATACAAAGGAATTTGTAATAGTTTCTCAAGCCTCTGCTATGAGATAAACAGGATCACACACCCGTTATTCAAATACTTACAAGAGGAGTATAACTCACAATGGGTAATCACTCTTGTATAATATCTCACACTTGGATATTTAAAAAATATTTTATATTAAAAGAGAGAGCTGAGAGAATGGTGTTGTTGCTGCTTATTGTTGTTTGTGTGGTCTATATTCTTCATCACCAGCATGCTTCTTTATATATCAGCATCTCCAACGGATATATGAGCATCCGCGGTATACCGCCAAATGCACGCGGTATACCGTGCAGTAATAGTACACTGACACTCCAACGGCTCTCATGCAAAGTTGACTGGAATACGTACGTGGCGGTATACCGGCTAGGACTCGCGGTATACCGGCTAGTAAAAGTAGCTTCAACCAATCAGAGATATACACCGCGCCTGCCGCGGTATACCGCCTGTACCTTCGCGGTATACCGGCCAATATGTACCCGCGGTATACCGGGCATTCTCCACGGTATACCGGCGTCAGAATAGACACCTTCCAGGACGCAACCAATCTTGCTGGATCTTCTCAATAAACCTTATTTAATTAAAATCAATTATGGTTTTTAGAAATATCCAAGTGGTATATTATTTTAGGGTGTTTATCATTATAAATTATAAACACTAATGACAACGTAAAACTTCCGTCTTGAACTCTTCAGATAAAATCTTCGTGTTCTTCAAGAACTGTACACTTGGATAGGATTGTTAGATAAACAATAATACGGTGTGTTTGTAATCATCAAAATAAATATATATAAATATATAGAGATGTGGTACACTTGCACCAACAATCTCCCCCTTTTTGATGATGACAAACACAACCGCTAAGCATGAGCATATGCGGTTTCTCTCCCCCGTTTGTCGAAGCAAAAAGGGTCAAGAAAGACGGTATGCTTCCCCTCGAGAGATGCTCCCCCTCAAAATATGCATATATTTGAGGTAGCATAAACTCATGGGTAAAAGAGCTAAAACGCTCCCCCTCAAATTAATAACGATATCAATTTGATTTTATAAAATTTGAGGGATAAAATAAAATGCAAAAAGCAATAGAGACAAAGATATACAAACCAATACGAAACACTTGCACCAAAACGGATCTTAAGGCTTCAATTTTCGGTTAATTTTATGTGATAAAAAAAATCACCACGTATTATGACCTCGTCAGGTAACCACGTATTATAACCTCGGCAGGTAACCACGTATTATAACCTCGGCAGGTAACCACGTATTATAACCTCGGCAGGTAACCACGTATTATAACCTCGGCAGGTAACCACGTATTATAACCTCGCCAGGAATCACGTATTATAACCTCGGCAGGTAACCACGTATTATAACCTCGGCAGGAAACACGTATTATATCCTCGCCAGGAAACACGTATTATATCCTCGCCAGGAAACACGTATTATATCCTCGCCAGGAAACACCTACAAAAGGTAAAGAAAATTTTCGTGGTACCCTTTTCTTATGGGTCCTTTTGACAGTTAGTATAAAACATAAACTGCAAAAAAAATATGTTGTCGACATAAAACAAACACGACAAACATACAAAGCCATATAAATGGTTTAAAACCATAAACGCATTCCACCCGGATTATCAACATTAAACATTCCTTTCGGAATCCATTTTCTAACCATTTTTATTTTACGATCGTATTTATCATAGACGTAAAATGAAGCATGCAAATTTACATTATTCTTTGGTCTAGAAAATTTGCTATTATACATGCAAGCATACGGTTTCCTCGGCATATAATTCACATTATTCATTTTGGATACATACGGAGGTTTTCTCGTATCAACTTTAGGAGATGCAAAAAATCTTTTAATGGGTTTACACGAACATTTATCAACACATGTATCGGAACCAATGCCTTTACGACAATTTATACGATTAGGCATATTTAGCATTTTAAGCACTTTATCATTGCTACTATTAAAAGCATTTGCTAATAAATCATCCTTTTCATACGAATCACATTTTCCTTTTAAACATGCAATTTCATTCTCAAGAATA
Source organism: Saussurea involucrata (assembly GCA_033807775.1). NCBI lineage: Eukaryota > Viridiplantae > Streptophyta > Magnoliopsida > Asterales > Asteraceae > Saussurea > Saussurea involucrata. Next base: position 3,281,255 of record CM066319.1, read on the forward strand.
TCACATTTTGCACAAATAATATTTTCATGTGACTTTTTATTTAAGCATGCAATTTCTTTATTTAGAGCATCACATGATTTGCAAATAATATTTTCGCATGCTTTCTTTTCTAAAGTGATAACTTTATCATTTAACTCATTTTTGATTTTATTATCACATGCAATGGTTTGTTTACAATTATTCAACTCATTTTGACATAATAATAATTCTTCTTTTAATTTAGCATTCTCATTTTTATAACTATTTACGAGAACAATCAATTTTTGAAAAGAGACATTTAACATATCAATATCATCATCGTTATCACTACAACTAGAATAACTTGAGTATGAAGTACATACCTCTTTCTCGCAGTCGACGATGAGACAAGTTTCTTCATTTCTTTGATCTCGGGTTTCGTCTCTCTTTTCTTTTGAGTTTTCACCATAGGTGATGTTCAAGTTCTCCCAAATATCACGAGCAGTTTCAAAGAGATAAACACGCTCAATATCATCGTTAGTAAGAACCGAAAAGAGAAAATTTTTGGCTTCATAATTTAAACAACAATTATCCTTATCTTCGTCGGACCATTCCGAGCTAGGTTTTTCAACAACTTTGTTGTTTTGAAATTTTGTGGGTTTGAAATTTCCTTTAATAATAATATCCCAAATATTTTGATTTATCCCACGAACATAACGTTCAAAAGAAATTGCCCAAAGATCAAAATTTTCGAAATCAATAAGAAGAGATTTAGAAAACCAAGCATTTTGTTGAGCCATAACAAAAACGGATTTTTAAAAAATTAAATAGACGATTTTTGAAAGCCCCGCTCTGATACCAAATGTTAGACAACCTAAGGGGGGGGGGGTAAGGTTGTATTTTAAATCTTTTACTTTCAAAAATTCTTTTGTAAATAAATACAGTACAGAAACAGTATAAATAAATCAGAGTATAGAAATAATAAATAAACAACAATTATATAAACAGATATAATTTAAATGCACAGCGGAATAAATAAAGAGATAAAGGTTAGAGATACTTGACACGGAGATTTACTGATTTACCACCAACTGTGATAAACCAGCAGCCGAGACACTTCTCGACACGATCCAATAAATGTATTCTTTACGGTAGAACACAAACCAAATACAAAGGAATTTGTAATAGTTTCTCAAGCCTCTGCTATGAGATAAACAGGACCACACACCCGTTATTCAAATACTTACAAGAGGAGTATAACTCACAATGGGTAATCACTCTTGTATAATATCTCACACTTGGATATTTAAAAAATATTTTATATTAAAAGAGAGAGCTGAGAGAATGGTGTTGTTGCTGCTTATTGTTGTTTGTGTGGTCTATATTCTTCATCACCAGCATGCTTCTTTATATATCAGCATCTCCAACGGATATATGAGCATCCGCGGTATACCGCCAAATGCACGCGGTATACCGTGCAGTAATAGTACACTGACACTCCAACGGCTCTCATGCAAAGTTGACTGGAATACGTACGTAGCGGTATACCGGCTAGGACTCGCGGTATACCGGCTAGTAAAAGTAGCTTCAACCAATCAGAGATGCACACCGCGCCTGCCGCGGTATACCGCCTGTACCTTCGCGGTATACCGGCCAATATGTACCCGCGGTATACCGGGCATTCTCCACGGTATACCGGCGTCAGAATAGACACCTTCCAGGACGCAACCAATCTTGCTGGATCTTCTCAATAAACCTTATTTAATTAAAATCAATTATGGTTTTTAGAAATATCCAAGTGGTATATTATTTTAGGGTGTTTATCATTATAAATTATAAACACTAATGACAACGTAAAACTTCCGTCTTGAACTCTTCAGATAAAATCTTCGTGTTCTTCAAGAACTGTACACTTGGATAGGATTGTTAGATAAACAATAATACGGTGTGTTTGTAATCATCAAAATAAATATATATAAATATATAGAGATGTGGTACACTTGCACCAACAAGTTTCATTAAGAGACAACATTTGAATCGCTAAGAGATAAATCTTGTTTGGCTAAAAAAGTTTGTCTTTTAATGGTCTTAAAACCCTCTAAATGATTTTGTCTCTTGGGTCTCTCTTAAACCATTGAGCACCCTGATTTCATTATGAATGATTACCAAACAACGATAGTTTATTTTGCACTATACCATAAAATCCTCTTAATGATTCTGATCAATTAATCATTCTGCATCAAACCGTTCAGCAACTACCAAACAGCCCCTGAGTTTGTTTTGTTTCGAGATTGCTTTTTTGGGTTCGTTCCGTATATTTGCTAATTTAATCTTCGATTTTTTTAAATATAAATTTTTAATTTAAAATAAGAAAAAAGTTAATTACCTGATAAAAAGTTAAGATCCAACCATAACCGGATAGAAGTTTCTAGAAATCTCGTAAGTATTTTCGACGGAAAAAACCCCTTTAGATTGGAGTGTTGTATTAGATCAGTCGACCGACGCTATCCATAATTACAACCAAAAAAAACCCTAAAAACACTTCTACAATCAAAAACTCTTACACGGCACCTCCGATAGGCCGGAGAACACCGGAGAGTGGCAGAACGGACAACACGTCTGTCTCCGGTGAAGCAATTTTCCGACGCAATCGGAGTGAAATACGTGACCGCAGCGACTGAGCTGGCAAACCACATCGTCGTTGTCGTAATCGCCGGAGCAGATGAAACACATCCGGTCGACGGATCTGTGGCGCCGGTGGAGCAGATCGTCGAATTGGATAATCGGAAGATCGACGAGGCATACGTCTTCTTCGTGGAATCGAGGATTAACGCCGCCGTATCCGAGCAGGTAGGCGACGGAAGATCGACGAGGTTTAGGGGAAAACCTCAAATAAATGGAAAACAAAAAAACGCTTTATCAACCGTTAGATTAAATAATCTGATGGATGTGATTAGATGAGCGGTTACAACAATATTATTTAAATTAAAAAACCCCACCCCCCTATTTTTTATTCGAAAAAAGACGAAAAATAAACAAAATCCGAATGAAATAAATTACACCAAATAAACGATCATATTTTTCTCGTTAATTTGACATCTATATTGATATACTTTTTCCTACGTATTTTCGTGGTTTTCCAGTTTTCCAGTTATTTAGAGTTTTCCCTTGAACCTGACCCTATATTTATAATATATATATATATTATTTGACATATATTTATATTATTATTTATTTGTTTTACATATATATATATATAGGGGTGGGTTCAAATAAAAACCAAATTTCAGTTGTAAACGTGAGGACAAACCACAGCCCTTGATTAAAAAATCGGAGATCAGATCAATGAATAAAAAACACGGTGGCAATTTTGTAAATAACTTGAAAACTATGTCCATGGCTTAGTGAATTTTTAGCGCGCAAGGGTAAAATTGGAATCAGCCCTCTTTTGTTGACTTTTTATTTTCTTTTTTAATTAAAAAACTTTTACCCCCTTAAATTTTAAAATAAATTATCTCAAAAACTACTAACATTTTAATTAAACAAATTACATCAAAAAAACGAGAATTTCGTGCTCTTCGATATGACATCCATCATGATATAGTTTTTTTTTCGATTTAACCGTTTTTTAAGTGAAATCGTGTATATATGTTATATTCAGACTGAATATAACACATATTCAGACTGAATATGTGTTATATTCAGACTGAATATAACACATATTCAAACTGATGTATTTATATCAAAGAAAGGTAAACATGAAAATGAGGTTTGAATAAACAAAAATGGTGTAATTATTCAAAAGGTCCTCCTAAACTACCCATCATCGAGGCTTCTGATCCATATACATTCTGTTGCTCATCATCCAGTATTCTCCTCCATTAAAAGGTGTACCCCATTGACAAACATCATACTTGCACAGTTAACATTTAATGGAACATAATAAACGAAATCAAATACGAGATCTTGGTTACTTGAATGATCATAATAGATCACTTGCAGAGGGGCATGCTAAAATGATTCCCGTTTGAGTTTTAATTTATTCCTAAGTTCATAATCTTTTATATATATATATATATATAGTGGTTTGTATAGTTTGTTAGAATTGTTTGGTTTACAATTGAAACGCACAATATATATATATATATATATATATATATAGAGAGAGAGAGAGAGAGAGAGAGAGAGAGGGAGGTTCAAAGAAAAACCTCAAAAAACGAAAAACTGAAGAACACATATAAATACATCAGTCTGAATATGTGTTATATTCAGTCTGAATATGTGTTATATTCAGACTGAATATGTGTTATATTCAGACTGAATATAACACATATTCAGTCTGAATATGTATTATATTCAGACTGAATAAAGGTAGATATTCAAAACGAATAAATGTTTAAATTTTGTACCTTTATTCAGTCTGAATAACTCTATATATTCAGACTGAATAAAGGTAAATATTCAAAACTGAATAAATGTACCTTTATTCACTCTGAATATAACACATATACACGATTTCACGTAAAACGGTTAAAACGAGAAAAAAAACTATATCATGATGGATGTCATATCGAAGAGCACGAAATTCTCGTTTTTTTGATGTAATTTGTTTGATTAAAATGTTAGTAATTTTTGAGATAATTTATTTTAAAATTTAAGGGGGTAAAAGTTTTTTAATTAAAAAAGAAAATAAAAAGTCAATAAAGGATGCGCTCATTCTAATTTGACGAAAATACCCCTAAAGCTGAATTTTAGGAATGGCTTAAATATGACTGCGATCAATGGACGAGATTTGTCCTCATGTTTACAATTGAATTTGAGTTTTCATTTGAACTTTCCTATATATATATATATATATATTAGAAATATAAATATATATATATATATATTGTAATATATATATATATATATATATATATATATATATATATATACGTAATATATATATATATAGAAAGGTTCCGACAAAATTGTGATATTTGATTTGAATTTTACATTTTCACCCCTATACTTATTTACTTATTTTGCTTTATACCCTTAACTTTCATAATTTAACACATATAATCGTTTATTAACTAAAATACGTTAAAAAATACGTTTTAATTTTAACAAGTTACACCATTATAATCGTCTATTCGATACGATCGAAATGAGCCTAATACGATCGAGAACCTGCTGTTAACAAGACTACTCATGGACGTCCCTCGTTAAAGGATAAACTTTCCAGAAAACCTCATGTTGACCCGTCTTTTACAGCTCATGTTGAACCGTCTTTTACAGCTCATGGTGAACCGTCTTTTACGACTCAAGGACCCCTTAGACGTAGTTCTTCGAACGCATCAACATTTGTTGACTTGGATAAAATGAGCTACCAGGATCCAGCAAGACATAGTTCTTTTGTGGGAAAGAATTATAATGTACATCCATACGTTAATCAGTTTCCAGAAATGTTTCACCGTTACATCACACATGTACATGATGTGATAGGGGATGGAAATTGTGGATTCCGAGCAATAGCTGTCTGGCTCGGTCTTCATGAAGATGCATGGTCCACAATTCGGTTTCAATTTATGGAAGAGTTAGACTCATACAAGGCAGAATACCTCGACATGTTTGGAAGTGAACATTGGAATACAACTTATAACACTTTAAACTTCTTTCGATCAGATCAAGGTGCACCATATGACAACTGGATGACAATGCCTGAAATAGGTGTCTTGATTGCTTGCAAATATAATGTGATATTTCACGTTATGTCAATGACAAGCTGTTCGACGTACTTACCGCTTAGATCTACTCCGCCGGCGTGGTATCAACATGTTGTTTATACAATTGGGTATGTCAATGGTAACCATTATGTGAAACTAGTTTTAGCAGAAGGATACCCGTTTCCTACCATTACATCACATTTCTTCCGTTACAGTTATCCGTGTGCTGCTGCATGGGCTACCCCGTATACAGATCGAATACAGAAGTACAATCGTCTTTTACGTGTTAATTGTACTACAGATAATGTTATTTTAGAATAAGTAAAATGTAATAAACATTATGTTATGTTTTATTTATATGTAAAATCTCAATGTTTATTTTTTATTTTTCTAATTATTTTAGTTTATGTATGTTGATATGATAAGGATGTAACATAAAAATGAAAGAAGAAGAGATAAAGTAAATTAAATAACTAATTATAATGGTATAAAATGTAATTTAAAAATAAAAAATTATTTTTAAAAGAGTATATTAGATAAATATAGATAAGAACGTAAAATGTACAAAAAAAGAATAACTATATATATATTTCTAATATATATATATATATATATATATATATAACAAAATAATAATAATATATATATATATATATATATTTAAACAAAAAGAATAACAATATATATATATACATATAAAACAAATAAATAATATATATATATATTATATATATATATATATTATTATATTAAATCAAAAATGATTGATACGGAATAATAGGCATTCAACACACCCTTTTTGGGTGCATTTAGCAAATCAAAGGGTGCAAATAGCCTCCCCTTATTTATATGTAAAATCTCAATGTTTATTTTTTATTTTTCTAATTATTTTAGTTTATGTATGTTGATATGATAAGGATGTAACATAAAAATGAAAGAAGAAGATATAAAGTAAATTAAATAACTAATTATAATGATATAAAATGTAATTTAAAAATAAAAAATTATTTTTAAAAGAGTATGTTAGATAAATATAGATAAGAACGTAAAATGTAAAAAAAAGAATAACTATATATATATCTAATATATATATATATATATAACAAAATAATAATAATAATATATATATATATATATATATTTAAACAAAAAGAATAACAATATATATATATACATATAAAACAAATAAATAATATATATATATATATATATTATATTATATATATATTATTATATTAAATAAAAAATGATTGACACGGAATAATAGGCATTCAACACACCCTTTTTGGGTGCATTTAGCAAATCAAATGGTGCAAATAGCCTTCCCTTTAAATATTCAATCAAATTCCTTCATACTACAATCACATATGATTATGTGATGCATACTATACTTGACCATTATGTCCAATTTCTTCTTTGTACAATCACATAATCAGCATGATACACTTAAACACTTTGTTCGATTTTTTCATACTACAATCACTTATGATTATGTAATGCATAATACTCTTGAATTTTGTCAAGTTTCTTTATATTATAATCACACATGATTTTGGAATGCAAACTACACTTTAACATGTTCATAATCATATATGATTTATAAATGCAAATAATAATTTTCATGTAAATTTGTATTGTATACATAGGTATGATTATACAAATAAAAAAACAAATCGAAAAAGTTATACAACTCCCATATGAAATTATAATGTCTAACATATTCAAACACATAATCAAACTAGTGTTATGCCATCAATCATCTGATTAATTGGACATTCCTTTTTTCACTATGCAATTGTGTGATTCGTGGTTTGAGTTCACCACACAAGTGACTGCATCACAGTTGTCCATCATAGATACATTCAAGCTTCCAATGTTGTCCATCATCTCACAAGTGATTGCATCACCGTTTACATTCGTTGTGACATGACCTACAGTAAATAAACGACAAATTTAAGAACATATTTAGTTAAAACCCGTGTACGGAATCATATACTAATTTAATTATATAAAACAGGATAGTCATATATATCTTGGTGCATAATCACACATGATTTCACATAGAAAAGATAAAAAATCACAACTATCATGTAACGTCCCATAAACATAGCATGCATTAAATCATAAGTTAAACATCCAAATTACATAAATAGCTTGTCTTTAACATCAGTAGTGAACTATACTAAACAAAACTTGCTAGCGGAAGTCTCTAAGCTCACAGCCGAGCACTATCTATATTCTTCAAAGCAAAACTGGGAGCCTCACACGCTCCATCACCTCCTTGCTACCTCTCGATTCTACTTGGAAGAACTCGAAGGTCGCTTACCTGAAAATGGTTTAGTTTTTTGAAAAGCGAGGGTTAGACCAGGAGGTCTAGTGAATTCCCTCCATAAAACAACATGTATAAATAATATGAAATCATTTTATAAAAAGGATGATCATTTATCGTAAAGCATCACATATGGTACTGCACTATGTGGTGGATCGCTTAACCAAACGCGATCGGGGCCCAAGCAGACTCCCCTTTCGCCCTCTCGTATCGGGGCCCAAGCAGACTCCCCGATACCCGCCTAGGAGGAAACGAATTCCAACCTACCGTCTCTTCGTACATAGCCAAGGGACCATCATATCCCGAGGCTCATTGATCCCACAGTGCAGACCGACATCACATAACATGCACAAACAGTTTATAAAAGCATTTGACAGTTTATAAATCATGCGCATCAATACAACATATAAAACATTCCTTTCCTTCCATGCAAATCAGATCGTAAACATTTCATGCGCGTAGTTGAAACCATAATCAGTTCAAATCATTTAACACTTTAAGTCGTAAAAAGGGGTTTAGGGAACTCACCTGATAGCAAATTATCTTCCTAACCTCTTGCCTCGATCCGACCGTACACCTAGTAATTAAATTTTAGAATTTAATTAGATGCATTTAAGTTTTCTTAGCGGGTCTCTTCTAAAGCTTGCTAAGTTCAAGGTCTACCCCTACCTTAGCCCAACAGGGACCCGAAGTCATTTGGTCCAACTCAATGCGTCGGTCCACTAGACTACATGGCCCACCACCGAGTTAAGCCCGAGACTGAATCTAGTCCCGATAGTCTCCGACTCCCGGTACCCCGACTCCCGGTACCACTGACTACCGGTACCACCGACTCCCGGTACCACCGACTCCCGGTACCACCGACTACCGGTACCACCGACTCCCGGTACCACCGACTACGAGCAGAAGACAAGCCCCACTCGTTTTCAACACCAATCCTTCCTATTCGGTCCAATATACGAGGTTTTATGTCAACATTCTTACCCAATTTATTCCATAAATTCCTTAATCAAGCAACTTCCTAATCGATCGATTCATTGGATTATCAACCCAATCGTAAGATAACTTCCCTACAGTGCTCTGATACAAAAACCCAACTACAACATGAATTCTAGACTGGAAAAATAACTTATCTATCTATTTCATCACGTATCGATAAACAAGGAATAGAAGATCTGCTTACCAGATGGAGTCTCTTCCCCAAGAATTGCAGTCCAAGCCTTTCCTCTCGCTGTCTCTTTCTTCCAGTGCTCAGCCGCCACAATTAGGAGAATGTTTGCCAGCCCTAGGGATCTGGTCATATAAATAGCTCCCAACATTTACAGAAATAACCCCTCTACTAAACTTTCATTTCATACACTTTGGCCACCAAACTATACACTTGACCAAAAACGGGTTGTTACAACTCTCCCCTCCTTAAGAGAATTCCGTCCCCGGAATTCCTCACTGAAAGAGCTGTGGGTAACTCGCCCTCATCTCCGACTCCAACTCCCACGTGGCCTCCGGGCCCTTATGGTACCGCCACTGAACCTTTACTAGCTTAGTCTCTTTGTTCCGTGACTTCCTCACCTTAAAATCTGTGATGGCTTCGGGTTCCTCTACGAAATTCAACCTCTCATTCACTTTAATGTCGTTCAACGGCACTGCTTTAGTCACGTCGGCTAAACACTTCCTCAAATTTGACACGTGAAACGCGTTGTGAATGCCTTGCAACTCTTCCGGTAGGTCTAGTCTATACGCCACCTCCCCAATTCGTTCGGTAATTTCAAACGGTCCGATGTAACGTGGGCTTAGTTTCCCACGTTTTACAAACCGTACTACACCTTTCCACGGGGAGACCTTTAACATCACGAAGTCTCCGACCTGAAATTCTATGTCCTTTCTTCTCTTATCCGCATAACTCTTCTGTCGGTCGCGGGCTACCTTCAGTCTTTCCCGCACTTGATCTATCTTGTCCGAAGTGAGTTGCACCAACGCCGGTCCGGCTAGTTGTCTTTCTCCCACCTCATTCCAACACAGGGGTGTCCGAAATTTTCTACCGTAAAGTGCCTCGAATGGCGCTGCCTTGATGCTCGAGTGATAGCTATTATTGTAAGCGAACTCGATTAACGGTAGGTGCTTCTCCCAAGACCCTTGGAAGTCTAAAGCACACGCTCTCAACATATCTTCTAACGTCTGGATCGTTCTCTCACTCTGACCATTGGTCTGAGGATGATATGCAGTACTCATCTTTATCTGCGATCCCATTTCTCTTTGGAAACTCCTCCAAAACGTAGAGGTAAATCTGCTATCTCGGTCAGATACTATCGCTGAAGGCACCCCATGCCGGGTTACAATCTCATCGACATACAACTTGGCTAACTGCTCCATCGAGTAAGACTCACGAATAGGTAAAAAGTGTGCCGACTTCGTGAGGCGGTCCACAATCACCCATATGGCGTCATAACCCTTTGGAGTCTTAGGCAAATGGGTCACGAAGTCCATCGTAATTTGATCCCACTTCCACATAGGTATCTCTAAAGGCTGAAGTTTCTCGTATGGTCGTTGGTGCTCAATTTTAACCCTCGAACACGTTGCACAAGTCTCCACGAAGTGAGCTACGTCCTTTTTCATTCCAGGCCACCAGTAGTCCCGGCGTAGATCTCCATACATTTTGTTAGTTCTAGGGTGAATCGAGTACTTGGACTTGTGAGCCTCTTCTAGTATCAGCCTTCGGAGTCCTCCGAGTTTCGGAACCCAGATTCTCCCGCTAAGACACTTCATCCCTCGACTGTCTTCCTCCAGCGAGGACACTTGCCCTACCATCCTTTCCTCCTTAAGATTCCCGGTTTCGAGGGCTTCAACTTGACATTCCTTTATCTCAGCAATTGAATTAAACGTCACGTCGGCTCTCATAGCCACGATGCTGGGAATCTCACTTCTTTCCTTACGGCTCAAGGCATCCGCCACTACGTTTGCTTTACCCGGATGGTATTCGATCTTACAATCGTAATCAGTCAGTAGCTCAATCCACCTTCTTTGGCGCATATTCAACTCTTTCTGGTCAAAGAGGTGACACAAGCTTTTGTGGTCCGTGAAGATCTGACACTTTGTACCATAGAGATAATGTCACCAAATCTTCAAGGCAAAAACTACGGCCACCAGTTCTAGATCATGCGTGGGATACCGAGCCTCGTGATCCTTCAACTGCCGGGAGGCATAAGCGATCACCTTCCCGCGTTGCATCAACACACATCCTAGACCAAGCTTCGATGCGTCACTGTATACCACGAAATCATCCGAGCCGTCCGGTAAGGACAATATCGGGGCACTGCTTAACATATCCTTCAACTTTTGAAAAGCTTCTTCTTGTTTCTCCAACCAGGCGAACTTGACGTTCTTCTTCGTTAACGAAGTCAGTGGCGTGGCAATACGCGAAAAGTCCTTGATGAACTTTCGGTAATACCCCGCCAGTCCGAGAAAACTTCGAACTTCTGCCGGGTTCTTAGGTTGTTCCCAATCTTTGATGGCTTCCACCTTAGCTGGATCAACCATGATTCCCTTCTCAGACACCACGTGCCCGAGAAACTGCACTTCTCTCAGCCAAAACTCGCATTTGGAAAACTTTGCGTACAACTTCTCCCGTTTTAACAGATCGAGGATCGTTCGAAAGTGACTTTCGTGCTCCACTTCCGACTTTGAGAATATCAGGATGTCGTCTATGAACACTATCACGAACTGATCTAAATAGGGTTGGCATACCCTATTCATCAAATCCATGAATGCTGTCGGGGCGTTAGTTAACCCGAACGGCATCACCAAGAATTCGTAGTGTCCATATCTGGTCCTAAAAGCAGTCTTCGGCACATCCTCCTTCCTTACCTTGAGTTGGTGATAACCCGACCTCAAGTCTATCTTGGAGAAGTAACTGGCTCCTTGTAACTGATCGAATAGGTCGTCGATCCTCGGTATCGGATATTTGTTCTTGATCGCGACCTTGTTGAGTTCTCGGTAGTCTATGCACATCCACATAGTACCGTCCTTCTTCTTCACGAAGAGCACGGGTGCTCCCCATGGAGACGTACTTGGTCTAATGAACCCCTTGTCTAACTACTCCTGCAACTGTGTCATCATCTCCTTCGTTTCAGATGGTGCCAATCTATACGGTGCGCGAGCAATAGGTGCAGCTCCGGGCATCAAATCGATTCTGAACTCGATCTGACGATCCGGAGGTAGATTTGTCAAGTCATCCGGAAATACTTCCGGGTACTCACTTACCACTCACACATCACCCACCCCACGCTTCTCCTTCTTGGCATCGACCACGTATGCCAAGAATCCTCGACACCCTTTCCTCAAACACTTAGTAGCCTTAATCATAGAGATAAGGCTATTCTTCCTATCACGGCGGTCCCCATAAATCACTATGGGATCCCCATTCGGCGACTGAATCCGGATTAGCTTTTTGTTGCAAACGATATTCGCATCGTTCGCGGCTAACCAATCCATACCCAACACCACATCAAACTCTCCCATTGCCATGGGATATAACTTCATAGGCAGTAACCTTCCTTCTATCCCTATTACACAACCTTCTAGTACCTCCTTAACGTACACCAAACTATCATTAGCAGTTTCCACCTCTAGCGCCCTCTCCAACCGTTTAGGCTTTACCCCCAAACATTTCATAAAAGCATTTGATATAAAGGAACGGTTTGCTCCCGAATCGAATAACACCTTAGCACATTGAGAATTCACTAGAAACGTACCTGCCACAACATCCGGCACCTCTTCCGCCTCTTCCGCAGTCATGCGGAAGGCACGCCCCTTCGGACGCGCCGGTTCTGCTCCTTTACCACTGTCTCTTCCACCCTGTCGATCACCAAATTGAGCTGATCCACCCCTTTTCAACTGCGGACAGTCAAACCGAGTGTGACCAGTAGCTACACATTGGAAACATGATTTCCCTTTGGGGCAATCTCTTGACAGAGGACCGGGCAGCCCACACCTGTAACATGAATTTGAGCCTACCATGCACTCCCCACGATGCATCTTGTTGCACTTCGAACACGGTTTCCCAACGGTATCTTTACTAGCGCGATTGTCTGGTCGAAATACTTTCCCTTTTCTGGAGTCATTACTCGACCCATCCCATTTGCGTTTATCCCCGCTCTTCTCGGTCGTTTGGCAAACCTTTTCTCTTTCGATCATTTCAGCCGCGTCAATGGCCGCCTGGAAAGTGGTGAGGTTTCTTGTCATCACTAGTTCTCGAATACTACTCTTCAACCCGTGAACGAAACGTTCCACCCGTCGTCCCTCCGTGGGTACATACAGATCGGCGAACCGAGACTTTTCGATGAATTTGGTAGTATACTCGCGTACTGTCATACTTCCTTGCTCCAATCCCAAGAACTCTTCTTCCAACCTTTTCACTGCCGCCAACGGGCAGAACTGAGCCCTAAACCTGTCGACAAAAGCTTCCCACAACATCCCCTTGGCCATTGCCGAACCCTTTCCCCCGGTCTCGACATCCCACCAGTAAACTGCATCGGCCTTCAACATGGATAGGGCAAACATTACCCGATCCCTATCAGCACACTTGCACGTATCAAACACTAACTCCATTTCTTTCACCCATCTCATTGCCAGAACCGGATCACACTCACCTTTGAAAGTAGGGGGCTTGCATGAGGCAAAGGACTTGTAGCTACACCCCTTAGCTGCTGACTCATTCACCACTAATGAGATCGCTTTAGAGTGACTCCCAGTACCAGTCTCTACTGGGCTCGACAACTCCGTACTCTCCTTGTTTTCATTAGCGTCCTTGCTTCCCGAAGCTGACCCGTTCTGCTTGGTGAAAAGAGCTTGTAGAGTCTCTTGAATCTTACCAAGCTCCGCTGCCAGATTCTCTCGGGTGACGAATGCAGTGCCACGACCCCGACCGCGTCCCCTCGTCGGATTTTCCCGTCTGACCGAAGCCGAACTCTCCTGATGAGAGCTCTCTTGATGTGCGGGCTCCGCACTCCGTACCCTTCGAGTTACTCGGGTTGTTCTTTGAGTCGGATGGTCCCCATCCCCGGCCACCTGAGTGGCGGCACGGCGGGGCGTTCTTCCCCGACCACGTCCACGGCCTCTACCTCTTCCCCTTCCACGGTTAGCTGTCGCCCTTGCCGGCTCCACCGGCCCATTCTCCAGAATTTCATCATCTTGGTTCCTCGGTACCGCAGGTACTGACCTACTTCTCACAGTTCTTCCAGCCATTTCGCACACGCTGAAAGAAGACAATCGTTAACCTTTGCTAGACATGACACCACAAGAGTTTGCTATATAAGGTAATTTAAGCACGCACCTGTACCTGTAAGTTTGTAATTACACTGGCCAGATGCAATCTCAAACTTACCTTACACGTTTGTCCTTGGCACCTTATTCCTAGCGCGTTTAGTGTTGTTCCTAGAGGCAATCCAATGTCTCGGCTGTGTTCCTTATCTTACAGTTTAAGTTTAGGCCCTAATGGTTACCTAAATCCCTTAAACTAAGGCTCTGATACCATTTGTAACGTCCCATAAACATAGCATGCATTAAATCATAAGTTAAACATCCAAATTACATAAATAGCTTGTCTTTAACATCAGTAGTGAACTATACTAAACAAAACTTGCTAGCGGAAGTCTCTAAGCTCACAGTCGAGCACTATCTATATTCTTCAAAGCAAAACTGGGAGCCTCACACGCTCCATCACCTCTTTGCTACCTCTCGATTCTACTTGGAAGAACTCGAAGGTCGCTTACCTGAAAATGGTTTAGTTTTTTGAAAAACGAGGGTTAGACCAGGAGGTCTAGTGAATTCCCTCCATAAAGCAACATGTATAAATAATATGAAATCATTTTATAAAAAGGATGATCATTTATCGTAAAGCATCACATATGGTACTGCACTATGTGGTGGATCGCTTAACCAATCGCGATCGGGGCCCAAGCAGACTCCCCGATACCCGCCTAGGAGGAAACGAATTCCAACCTACCGTCTCTTCGTACATAGCCAAGGGACCATCAGATCCCGAGGCTCATTGATCCCACAGTGCAGACCGACATCACATAACATGCACAAACAGTTTATAAAAGCATTTGACAGTTTATAAATCATGTGCATCAATACAACATATAAAACATTCCTTTCCTTCCATGCAAATCAGATCGTAAACATTTCATGCGCGTAGTTGAAACCATAATCAGTTCAAATCATTTAACACTTTAAGTCGTAAAAAGGGGTTTAGGGAACTCACCTGATAGCAAATTATCTTCCTAACCTCTTGCCTCGATCCGACCGTACACCTAGTAATTAAATTTTAGAATTTAATTAGATGCATTTAAGTTTTCTTAGCGGGTCTCTTCTAAAGCTTGCTAAGTTCAAGGTCTGCCCCTACCTTAGCCCAACAGGGACCCGAAGTCATTTGGTCCAACTCAATGAGTCGGTCCACTAGACTACATGGCCCACCACCGAGTTAAGCCCGGGACTGAATCTAGTCCCGATAGTCTCCGACTCCCGGTACCCCGACTCCCGGTACCACTGACTACCGGTACCACCGACTCCCGGTACCACCGACTCCCGGTACCACCGACTACCGGTACCACCGACTCCCGGTACCACCGACTACGAGCAGAAGACAAGCCCCACTCGTTTTCAACACCAATCCTTCCTATTCGGTCCAATATACGAGGTTTTATGTCAACATTCTTACCCAATTTATTCCATAAATTCCTTAATCAAGCAACTTCCTAATCGATCGATTCATTGGATTATCAACCCAATCGTAAGATAACTTCCCTACAGTGCTCTGATACAAAAACCCAACTACAACATGAATTCTAGACTGGAAAAATAACTTATCTATCTATTTCATCACGTATCGATAAACAAGGAATAGAAGATCTGCTTACCAGATGGAGTCTCTTCCCCAAGAATTGCAGTCCAAGCCTTTCCTCTCGTTGTCTCTTTCTTCCAGTGCTCAGCCGCCACAATTAGGAGAATGTTTGCCAGCCCTAGGGATCTGGTCATATAAATAGCTCCCAACATTTACAGAAATAGCCCCTCTACTAAACTTTCATTTCATACACTTTAGCCACCAAACTATACACTTGACCAAAAACGGGTTGTTACATATCACCAACGTCACATGTGACCTTAAGAGTACTATCATCTAGACAAAAAATCATATAGAGGTGGGTTCACACGAGAACGCTAACTATTTAAGAAAACAAGAAAACAGTCACTGTGTACAAAATCATATATGATTCACTTACAAAATCATATATGATTCACTTACAAAATCATATATGATTACGTGACTTTTCCCGCCACTTTAAGTCGCGGCCAAAGTCGTACGTGTCGAGTTTTATAGTTAATGTAAAATCACATGTGATTTTGCACATGATTTGCTGTTTTCTTGTTTTCTTAAATAGTTAGCGTTCTCGTTTGAACCTTTCTCTACTCAGAGGTGGGTTCATACGAGAACGCTAACTGTTTAAGAAAACAAGAAAACAGTCACTATGTACAAAATCATATATGATTCACTTACACAATCATATATGATTCACTTCCAAAAGCATATATGATTACGCGACTTTTCCCGCCACTTTAAGTCGCGGCCAAAGACGTGCGTGTCGAGTTTTATAGTTAATGTAAAATCACACGTGATTTTACACATGATTTGTTGTTTTCTTGTTTTCTTAAATAGTTAGCGTTCTCGTTTGAACCTTTCTCTCCTCATATAATCAGATGAAACATAATAATGCAATAAATATTAGTACCTAATCACATGTTATATCATATAGAAAATATAATAATCATGACTACTACCAACAAGATCACATGTGATCTTATAACTACCATAATCTAAACAAAACTTCAATGTTTGGGACTGGATGATATTAACCCCTGATACATAAAATCAATTGTGATATCCTAACTACCATAATCTAAACAAACTTCAATGTCGGTACTGGATGACATTAACCCCTAATACATAAAATCACATGTGATTGATTTCATGACTGGAATCAAACGAATAGATGTAAAATAGATTTGACCGACTTTAATCAACCTATACTATTGACCGACAAGTACAATGGAATAGTCATTGCTTCAGAAAACAACAAAACCGATTCAAATATTGATTACAAACGTTTCAAAATCGATTCGGATCTTAAAAAACAACAAAATGATAGACAATAGAAAGGATGAAATGATTATAAAATCGATTTGGATCTTCAAAAACCAACAACAAAACCAACAGAGGCTTCAAAAAAAACCGTCGGTGCAGATCGTGGTGGTTTCATGTTGGTTTGAAAATTGATTTCATGTGGATTTCAATCGATTGAAACAACAAAACGCCTTTGTTGGTTTCAATCGGCAGTTTTCCATCGCCTCTGTTGGTTTCAATAGATGATTTCGTCAATTGTTTACCGGTAATTTGTTTTATGGCTCCGTTGAAGAGACGATCACCAATTGAACTGCTACCGTATACATGTAGAAATTGCGATGTTGTTGAAGAACCGAAATTGAAGAAAACGAATTACTTGGTAATGAATCGTATCATACTCAAACTAATTTTTTTTTTGCTTAAATGTAGGAGATGAACACGTAAGAATTAAAGATTTTGATATGAATGTGAGATCCCTTAATTTTAGGAAGTCAAATCTATCCTAAATTAATCCATAGAATAGTATGACATTTATACCCTTTTCATCTATTTTTTAAAATTATTATTTTTTGAATTTAGTTAAAAAAATGATTGGTTGAGAGTTGTCCTCTTATTTTCTTAAATAGTTAGCATTCTCATATCAACCTTCCTCTCTCTCTCTCTCTCTCTCTCTCTATATATATATATATTATTTTTTTCTTTATTTTCATATACCTATTTGTAGTGGTTAGTGGTTACAACTAGTTGAGTGGGACCCAAGGTAGAAAGATTGATGTGTGCCACTCAAAACCCGACACGTCACCAAACGAGCCCAGACCACTCAGTTTTTCCCTATAATAAATCCAACTATCTCACTCTGGTGAGCAATCACAATCTACAATCCACAATCTTTAGAACTCAAAGTTCAAAAATATGATGATGAACATTGTCTTCTATATCTGCTTACTCTTTCCCGTCGTTCGAGTTAAATCCGAATTGTTTTACTTTTTTCAAGGATTTGATCTTCCACTTGTTTGGATATGGTGGTGTTAATGCTCGATTCCACCAAGAGGATGTATGCCTCGTGGATCTTCCCATCATTCGATTCCAAGATCTGTACAACCAACGTCACAGACCTGTCGACCGCATGTGCTTCATATGTTCCGTCGATTACCAAAAGGATGATGTGCTGTCGCAGCTCGGCCGGTGCGGTCACGTCTATCATTCCGACTGTGTCGGAAAACTGCTTCACATGAAACAAACTTGTTGTCCATTCTGTCGATCTTCAATCTTCTCTGGTCCTTCATTTGTAATGAGTAATAATTCTTGAAAAAGGTTCGATATTATTAGGGGTTTTTAATTGGTGTAAATATACAAATCACGATCTAAGTTTTAACGAGATTCCCAAGAATTTTACTCATTGCCATAACTATCGTTTTTAATACTTTATTGGCTTTAATTTATAATTAATGACAAAATAGCATAAAAAAACATGGCAAACCTTCACATATAAAATAGGGAAATTAATTAAAATACCCAAAGTCAAACCAACTGTTACCAAAATACCCTAAAATTTTTCAATTTTGCAAAAATACCCAAAATACCCGCGATGGGGTCCCGCGATCGCGGGATACGCTGACGTGGCACGTATTTTGGGCACAAATGCCCCGCGAAGCCCCTAAACTTTGGCCGCGGTGCACTTTTGGTCCCTGCCCGCGATCGCAGCCCGCGATGGCCCGCGATGGGCTAAAATTTACAGTTTTGGTCCCTGAAATTTTCAACTTTTGGTCCCTGAAAATTTACACTTTCAGCCCCTATACTTAGACGAATCTTGATGCTTTTACTGTTTTTTTCCACAATTATTGCAATTTAAAGACCGATTTGTGGTTGAAATTCAATTGCATGTTTCAATCAATGTTAAATCAATGTTTTTGGAATATCAGTTTGTGGATGAAATGAGAGATTGGTTTTCTGATATGTTGGTTGTTTCATTCATAAATAGACGTAAAATTCAAGCCATAATTCTCACACAACGATTTCATTGTTGCAATATTTCTTTCTGCAATATTTTGTGTTTGAGATACTACTGAAAAAATGAGTTCATTTGTTGCAAAAGCTAAGCTATATTTCTGTTTTGATGGTGAATGGGTGCAAGATAACAATGAGTGGAATTTTGCTTATAAATCTAAGCATGGTGTAAAAGTGTCAGTAAACTATACTTATCAGAAGTTTGTTGCATACGCCATGCAAAAATGTGGAATCAACTCTTCTGATATTTGCAAGTTAGTGTTTAAAAATGGCGATGGGTCATTTGTGGATTTATCCAACGATGGGGATATCTCTACTTTTCTGCACCTTGCAGTCGATTCAGAAAGACCCCCATTACTCTTTGTGTATCCCGGCGTATCCGACGGTGACGATGACGGTGACGATGACGAAGACCTCCAAATAGAGCAGCCTGATTCTCAACAACAACAACCACCACCACCACCACCATCACCACAACCACACGAATGGCGTACTGCTGGAGTTGCTGATGACGAAACCCACGTTTTCAGAACGGGTAATTCTGAAATAGACAGATCAGACACCGATAATGATGATCACGAAGAATATACCCCTAGTAGAAAATCATGTAGTCAGATAAATGACTTTTTTGATATGCCCCCTATTCTTCCAGACTCCCATACCCAGACACAAAGCTACGAACCTACACCTTATATTCGTAGCGAAAGTTTAACAGCAGGTCAGATATTCGATTCGAAGGATCTCTTAGCAAGTCAGATCGGACTCAAGTTCTTGGAAGAGGGTTTCCAAAGTCGCGTGCGGGCATTTGACAAAATCAAATACGTAGTTGAATGTGCTAGAGAAAAGTGTGAGTGGAGGTTGTACGCGATTCACACGGGTCCCAAAGGAGGGGCGATAATGATTAGAAAGTTGCACGACGTACACACTTGTACGAGGACGCAACTTAATCCCCACCACAAACAAGCCGGCAAAAAGACTTTGGGTGCGATCCTGAAAAACAAATTTCTTGATGTTAGCAGGTCATTGCGTCCAAAGGACATCGTCTACGACGTTCACCGGCAGTTCGGCGTCACGATTGATTACCACCAAGCGTGGCGTGCGCGCTGCCATGCACTATTTATGGTGAGAGGCACGTTCGAGGAGTCGTATGAACGACTCCCGACATATTTATATAATTTGCAGATGCAGAACCCTGGTACTGTCACGCAGCTACGGACCGATTCACGTGGACGGTTTGAGATGTGCTTCGTGGCCCTTGGACCCGCGGTACGTATTTTAACACGTCATATGTTTACACATTATAAACTATAACATTTACACATTATAAACTATAACATTTTAACCTATGTTTTTGCAGATCCGCACATTTCTAGAAAATCTACGTCGTGTCCTGATAATAGACGCATCCCATTTAAAGGGCCGTTACTTGGGATTGATGTTCCTGGCGGTTGCCATGGACGGGGATAACTCCACCGTTCCAGTAGCTTTCGGCGTAGGCAAGTCCGAAACCGGGGACGAGTGGACTTGGTTTCTGTCCATGTTGAGACAAGCTATCGGAGACCCGCAAGGGTTGGTGTTTATGTCTGACAGGGCTCCTTCCATAAGCGCCGCAATCTCTGCCATGTACCCAAACGCCCCTCACGCCATATGCTGTCGACATTTGGAGATGAACGCCAAATCCAAGGACAAACGTATTACCACCTACAAGGATGTCTATTGGGCGGCATGCAGAGCATATACGGATCGGGAGTTTAACAAGTACATTAATATGCTACGATACAGTGTCAAGGAAGCAGCCAAAGTCTTTGACGATGCTGGACCGGAGAGGTGGTCCGCGGCCCATTTTCCTGGACAACGGTATGACATTCTGACCTCGAATAGTGCAGAGTCTGTGAATGCACTCTCCCGTTTTGCGCGTAGATGTCCGATTGTTAATCTTATGGACTACTTTCGGGCCTTTCAACAAGAGTGGTACCAAATTCGACGCCTAAAAGGAGCTAAGATACAAAATGCACTCGCACCAACGGCGGAGAATATCGTTCAGTACAGGGCGCGTCGTGCGGCGACATGGCCGGTAAGAGCAATCGGGTATGGGAAGTACGAGGTGCATGATGACTATATTAACGCGATTGTGAATATGGAAGACCACCTTTGTTCGTGTCGCGAATGGGATAAATCTGGGTTACCGTGCGGCCATGCCATCGCTGCAGCAACATATATGGGTCGTACAGATTGCAGCGACTTGGCTGTACCTTTCTTCACGTCCGAATATTACCGGAAAACATACGTGGAGGTAATAAACCCAGCTGGACCCCCTACAGCATGGGTGTATCCACCCGACCCGCTTCCACCATGCTATCCACCTTTAATGGATAAGAACAGGCCCGGGAGACCGAGAAAGAACGACCGACGTCCATCACGTGGTGAAAGTTCGATACAACGAAGATGTACTCGGTGCCAATGCGTAGGACACACTCGTGGAGAGTGTCCAAATCCCGCCCCTTCAACCGTGCCAAGGAGACATTCTGTCAGTCACACCCCGGGCCCGTCACAGCTTGAACCATATGGAACAAACCCTTATGATACTGTTGATCTAAACACTGATTTGTAAATGATATATATACACACATACATATGCTTCTAAATGAACATTGATAACACAGCTAGTTTGTAAATGATATATATATATATATATTCGTATTATATATTTACACACATAAAGAAAATAGGAGACCTTCAATTTTTCTTAGTATTTTCTTGACCTTGTTCTTGCATCCATGGCAGTGAATGTTAACTCTGAGTACACATGTCTGTTTATATATTCATATTAGATACGTTTTAATTTTAACAAATTACACCATTATAGTTAATTATTTAATTTATGGTACATCTCATATTTTTTTTCAATTTTGTTTTACACTCCTATCGCATTAACATAATAATCATATATTAACTAATTCATTAAATCGTTTTAAATTATTATTATTTGAATGTGTTTATAGATATCGTGAATGGCAATAGGAGAATGTAGAATTGTTTATAAATGGGGTTTTGACAAGTTGGTATCACTGGACTCATTTAAGAATTGTGAAAATGGGTATTTGGCGAATGATGATTCATGTGTGTTTAAAACACTTCAGCTCCAAACACACATGAATCATCATTCGTCAAATACCCATTTTCACAATTCTTAAATGAGTCCAGTGATACCAACTTGTCAAAACCCCATTTCATATTATATATATACACACACATACATATGCTTCTAAATGAACATTGATAACACAACTAGTTTGTATTCCATCCAACAAGCTCTTCATCTTCAATCTTTCTGACCCTTCTTCAACGGCTTCTGCTTTTGCAACCACGTATGGCCATTGTGTACCACAACCCGCACACACTTTAGCAAATGAGTTGAGGGTTGTCATATATTCTACAAGAGGAGTAGGCCCACGAATGAGGTAACCTCTGACTTGACCTTGCATGATGTATCCAACCTAACCGTGGTTCAGCGGCTTAAAAACTACTTTTCAGAGAAATTAACAACAACAAAAAATACAAAACAACAACACAGTAAAAAAAATACAAATAACAACACAGTAAAAAAAATATAACCACCACCTACTTAAAAATTGATTTAGTTTCATCAATCCAAGCTTGCTTCTCGTTTACCTTCGCTTGAATAATTGCGAAGTCTTGCAGAATATGGTGAATTGCTTCTTGTTCTCGACGAACACGAGCCTCCCGAGCTTTTATATCCCCTTTCATCCTTTTGATCTCCCTGTCTTCCTCTTCGATCTTTCTCAAATGGACTACCTTCCTGTCCATCATTTTTTTCCACTCTTCTGTTAGTTCATCTATCTCCTTTTCCTTTTTTGCTATGGCGACCTCGATTTGAGGTGGCATTTTTTCAGGAGTAGACTTAGGGTTTGATGACGATGCCATTTGTGGATGAAATGAGAGAAGAGAGAAAGCAATTCAAAGAAAGAAAGCAAGAGAGAAATCAAGAAAGAAAGCAAGAACAAGTGTGAATTGTGAATTGCATATTACTGATATTTATGGATGAAATCTCAAACATGCAAATGAATTTCAACCACAAATCGGTCTTCAAAGTACAATAATTGTGGAAAAAAACAGTAAAAGCATTCAAGATTCGTCTAAGTACAGGGACCAAAAGTGTAAATTTTCAGGGACCAAAAGTGTAAATTTTCAGGGACCAAAAGTGAAAATTTTGGTCCATCGCGGGCCATCGCGGGCTGCGATCGCGGGCAGGGACCAAAAGTGCACCGCGGCCAAAGTTGAGGGGCTTCGCGGGGCATTTGGGGCCAAAATACGTGCCACGTCAGCCCTAGCCCGCGATCGCAGGATCCATCGCGGGTATTTTGGGTATTTTTGCAAAATGAATTTTTTTTGGGTATTTTGGTAACAGTTGGTCAAACTTTGGGTATTTTAATTAATTTCCCTATAAAATATCATGTATGAAATTGCATCGTTTATATAATGTAAGTTCACATGTTATGTTCATGATTTTTTTTAAAGTATATAATATTTATATACGGCAAATGCAACAAATAAGCTCACACACCCTCTTCATTTTTGGTGAGGTTTGAACCCCTGACCTCCTAAAAGGAAAGAGACTCACATACTGCTAGGCCAAAGACCCTTTGGTATATTCATGATTTGTTTTTTTTACATATATGAAAATGCAATGTATGATCTCAATCCTTATGTTTAAAATCCTCGTTTCAGTTTTGATCTCATATTATTGAACCCTTGATGTTGATGTTTTACATAACTTCCTTTGTGATTCTGGATTAATATCAATATATATATATATATATATATATATATATATATATATATATATATATATAGGGGTGGTATCGGGTAAAAACCAACTAGTTTGTACAAACCCGTACAAACTCAATCTACCTTCATGAATTTGCAATTTTTTTAATTTGGCTTCATGAATCTATATTTTGGCTTCATGAATATAAAATTTGGCTTCATGAATATATAATTTGGCTCCATAACTTCTTTTTTATTTATTTATAAGGGTATTTAAGGCTCCACCGGAAAATATAGATTCATGAAGCCAAATTATATATTCATGAAGCCAAATTTTATATTCATGAAGCCAAAATATAGATTCATGAAGCCAAATTAAAAAAATTGCAAATTCATGAAGGTAGATTGAGTTTGTACAGGTTTGTACAAACTAGTTGGTTTGTATTTGATACCCAGCCTATATATATATATATATATATATATATATATATATATATATATATATATATATATTGTTTATTTTTGTCTTCATTTCCAATATCAACATAAACTAAATATTGTCAAAATATAAGAAATGAAAATTAAAGAAAGATCATATGTGAATTATTTAGTAAATTTCATTTGAAGACTAATATGTGAAACAATATAAATAATCTGTAACCTCGTTTTATATATGCACGTTCAATTTTTTTTCCTGAATCGGCCCTATATATGTATTATTTATTTTTTTGTCTCTGAGAAAGAGTGTGAGAATTTTTGTAAACTTTGAATTTCATAGGTTTTCTTGATGAAATTGTTTCATGAAATTGTTTATTTTGATGAAAGTGTTTCATATCATTTATTTTTGATGAAATTGTTTTATATATTTGTGTTTTTTAGGTAAAAACGACAAAGTTTCATCAACTGAGAAAATATATGAAACTGTTTCATAAAAATGAAAAAATATATATGAAACTACATAAAAAACACAAATATATGAAACAATTTCATCAAAATAAACAAATTCATGAAACAATTTCATCAAGAAATCCTATGAAATCCAAAGTTTACATGGAAAAAAGTTTACAAAATAATGGATCTCTCTCTCTCTCTCTCTATATATATATATATGTAACAACCGGGTTTCGTTTGCAAGTAGGTATAAGATTGGTGTCTTTTGCGAAAGAAATGAAAGTTAACTTGAAGGCCTAATTTGTCATTTGGTAAAAGGGGTGTAGGGCACAAATCCCTAGGGCAACCCTCATTTTCAGCAAAATCAGTATTTGGTGTTGGTGTTGGCGGCTAAGAGAGAACAAGAGAAAGAAAGAAGGGTTTGAGAAGAAATCAAGAGAAAAGGAGGAATCAAGGAAGAATCTGCAAGGTAATACATCCTGAATCCGTTCTCCTGATCATTGTAGTACTTTTCTTTCTTTGGTATGGATTCCTAAGATTTATCTGGATGATTCTTTGAGTTTTCACCATGTTTCCTTTAAAATGGGTTTTATGGGTTTTTGGCTTGGTAATCGATTTAAGGGAGTAAATGATGTTTAGATTGGTGAATGAACCCTTAGGGTTGTCTAATCGAATTTATGGTAGAAAATGGAGTTAACGATCACTTTTAGTTTGCTAATTTCGAACAGCAGTCGTATCCGGACACCATCAGTTCGTGATGTTATGGTAGTTTCCGGATATGGATGCTAGTTCCCGGGTGAAGTTTTATGGTAGTTCCCGGGTGGGTGATTTTCCGGGTAGGTTGAGTTACCGGGTGCAGTATCCGGAAAGATAGTGTATCCGGGGAGTCTTGGTATCCGGATAGTATGGGTATCCGGGCAGTCTTGGTGTCCGGACAGGTTGGTACCCGGAAAGTGTATGCTGGTCAGTAGGTTTGAGCCGTTTAATCTGATCCGAATCTAATGCCCTTAGGTGTTCGACTGGTTTAGCTGGGAGGTATATAAGAAGTGCGTTCTACGATAATCAAAGGTGAGTTCCCTCAACCTTTTTATGACGTACTATGTTTTACTGAATATGGTTCCCTTTTCGAGCATGAACTGATTTATAAAAGTTATGCATGTTTCCATGTTTTGCATGTTTATTTGCAAATGAAATGATGTTTAAGGTTTTCATGAATATGATTTCAAATGTATGTGTATGCTATGTGGAGTCGGTTGCACAGTGGGGTCAGGGTACCTTGGGATTTCTAATCCCTTGGGCATATGGAGGTTAGCTTGTAGGTTGGAATTCGTTTCCTCCTACATGAAGGAACAGGGGGTCCACTTGGATTCCGGTGTAGACGAGAGGGTGTCCGTTAGGCCCCGATCGGAGTAGCTTATGCGATCCCTGAACCCCGTGTTTAACCTTGGATGATGCTATGAGAAAGATGTGAAAGTATTTTCTTTATGAAATGATCTTTATACTGTGATAAATGTTTATGGAGGGAATTCACTAGACCTTTTGGTCTAAGCCTCGCTTTTCAAAAACTAAACAATTTTCAGGTAAGCGTACAGTGGGAAATTCTAGTAAGAATTAGATGGAGACAAGAAAGATGTGGAGCTCATAGCGACTCCAAGATTTTGAATGATGACTATAGATAGAATCTCGGCTGTGGACGTAGAGTCTTCCGCTGTCAATTTTATTTAGATCACTTTATTGATGATGTAAAGACAAGATATTTATGTAATGTGAATGCTTATTTTCTAGATGAATGCATGTTATGTTTTTTTGGGACGTTACAAATGGTATCAGAGCTTTAGTTTAAGGGATTTAGGTGACCAATAGGGTTTAAACTTAAACTGTAAGATGAGGAGCACAGCCGAGACATAGGATTGCCTCTAGGAACGATCACTATAAATGCGCTAGGAAATAAGGTGCCAAGGACAAACGTGTAAGGTAAGTTTGGGATTACACCTGTCCAGTGTAATTACGAACTTACAGGTACACGTGCGTGCTTAAACTTACCTTATATAGCAAAATTGTTGTGTCATATCTAGCAAATGTTAATTGTAGTTTTCTTTCAGCATTAGTGAAATGGCTGGGAGAACTTTGAGGAGTAGGTCGGCACCTGCTGTGCCAAGGAATCAAGATGAAGAGGTACTAGAGAATGGACCGGTGGAACCGGCGAGGGAAACTGTTACCCGTGGAAGGGGAAGAGGTAGGGGTCGTGGAAGGGGTCGGGGAAGAACACCCCGCCGGGCCGCCACCCAAGTGGCCGGGGATGGAGGAAACCCGAACCTGAGAACGACTCGTGCAACTAGAAGAACGAGGAGTGTGGAAGCCCCTGTTCATCAAGAAGACTCTCTTCAGGAGAGTTCAACTTCTGCAAGGAGGGTAACTCAGCCAAGGGGACGGGGTCGAGGCCGCGGATCTACTTTTGTCACTCGAGAGAACCTAGCTGCTGAATTGGGTAAGATTCAAGAGACCTTGCAGGCTCTCCTCACTAAGCAGAATGAGTCAGCTTCGGGAAGCAAAGAAGCGAGTGAGAACCGAGAAAGCGTGGAACTATCTAGTCCGCTAGCGACCGGTACTGGGAGTCACTTCAATTCAAACCTTCAAGTGATGAATGAGTTAGCAGCTAAGGGATGCAATTTTAAGGCCTTTGCCTCATGCAAGCCCCCTACTTTTAAGGGTGAATATGACCCTATCTTGGCAATGAAATGGGTGAAGGAAATGGAACTGGTCTTCGATACATGCAAGTGTGCTGATGGGGACAGAGTAATGTTTGCTTTGTCCATGTTGAAATCTGATGCAATTTACTGGTGGGAGGCTGAGACTGGGGGAAAGGGTTCGGCAATGGCTAAGGGAATGTTGTGGGAAGCGTTTGTAGACAGGTTCAAAGATCAGTTCTGCCCGCTCGCGGCAGTAAAAAGATTGGAAGAAGAGTTCTTGGGGTTGGATCAGGGAGGTATGTCAGTGCGAGAGTATACTACAAAGTTTATTGAGAAATCTCGCTTTGCAGATTTGTATGTGCCAACGGAGGAACGCCGAGTGGAACGTTTCATTCATGGACTGAAAAGCAGTATCCGAGAACTAGTTCTGACAAGGAACCCCACCACCTTTCAGGCGGCCATTAACGCGGCCGAGAAGATTGAAAAGGAAAAGGTTCGTCAGATGACTGAAAAGGGTGGTGAAAAGCGTAAATGGGATGGACCGGGTAAGGACTTCAGAAAAGGGAAAGTGTTTCGACCAGACAACCGTGTTAGTAAGGATACCGTTGGAAAACCATGTACGAAATGTAACAGGGTGCATCGGGGAGAGTGCATGGCAGGTTCAAACTCATGCTACCGGTGCGGCTTGCCCGGTCACATGTCAAAGGATTGTCGCAGTGGGGGAAAATCTTGTTACAAATGTGGGGCTACTGGCCACATGCGTAATGATTGCCCACAATTGAAGAAAGGGGGATCAGTCCCGTATGGTGAACGACGGGGTGGGAAAGGAAATGACAAGGGAGCAGAACCGGGGCGTCCGAAGGGACGTGCATTCCGCATGACTGCGGAAGAGGCGGAGAAAGTTCCAGATGTGGTGGCAGGTACGTTTCTAGTGAACTCTCTATGTGCGAAGGTGTTGTTTGATTCAGGAGCAAATCGCTCTTTTATATCGCATGCTTTTATGAAATGTTTGTGGGTGAGGCCTAGACGTTTGGAGAGAGCACTAGAGGTGGAAACTGCAAATGATGTCTGGGTGTATGTTAAGGAAGTAGTAGAAGATTGTGTCATAGATATAGAAGGGAGGTTGGTGCCTACGAAGTTATATCCCATGGCAATGGGAGAGTTCGATGTAGTGTTGGGTATGGATTGGTTAGCCGCGAACGATGCGAATATCGTTTGCAACTGTAAAGCCCGTATCCCGGTATGTAATCTCTTTTTATAAATCCTTTTGTTTTAATTTGATTTAATGTGGTTTCCGTTAACGGGGTTAGTCGAGTTGGACCTAATCGTTAAAAATGTCGGAATTTTGGTTAGTTGCGAGAAGGTTTTTAGTTGAGGGGCCATTTGTGTCAAGGGCCAAAACACTTCATAGGTTTCGGCCCATGCAATTCATAACCAAAACCCTTGTGTTTGTGTGTGGTTGTGGCGTGAGTAGCAAACAAGAGAAAAATAAAACTAAAACCTAAGTCTTCTTCCCCCCCTCCCATCGTGAACGCCGGCTGCAAAGAGAGAAAGAGAATAGAACCGTGAGTTAGAGAGAGAGAGTCGTCGGAGTAAGAGAAGAAAGAGTCGCCGGAGAGAGAGGGAGAAAGTTCGCTGGAAAGAGGGGAGAATCGTCGTCGTTTCTGCCGGAAAGAGTGGAGGAGAAGTCACGTCGAGGTAATCCCGTGTTTCCGTTCCTTTCGTTGTGTTTTTCTTCGTCGGAAATTGGTAAACCACCACCACCACCACCGCCGCAGCCACGGCTGCCGGCGGTGGGGCCGCCGCTGCGTGCCGCCGGGTGACGGCAGGAGGGGTGCGTACGTGTGCGGGTGTGTGGGTGTGTGCGGGTATGAGGTTGCAGCTAAGTCGGGATGGGCGGTATTTTGGGTGTGGTTTCGCCGGAAGTTTTTAACCGCCGCCGCCGCCAACGGCCGCCTCTGCCGGAGGTGGCAGAGGGTGGTGCTCGGGCTGCTCAGCCCATTTAATCGTGATCTTTAAGACAGCTGGAATCACAGGTCTGAATGCTTAAGTCGTGGCTTAATGGGTTAAGATTTAAAGATAATCAATGTTTGTCATTTTATGTGAAAGTCACAGTTTCTGCCACTGTTTTGTACTGAAAGGTCCTGTTTTGCACTGTGCAGCAAGTCGGTTTTGTAAAATCAATAGTAAATTGTAGAAAAATCGTTAGAGCACGTACGATATGTCCCTGGAACCCTAAGGCATGGGACTTTGTGTTTATGGAAAAATATTTCTGGTTTAATCAGTTTATAAGGGGTTAAACAGGTCCCGAACAGACCTGCGTGTTGAGAGTAAAAACTGGAAAAATGTGTTTTTAAAGTTAGTAGTCGTGGCTTTGGTTTGGGGCGTCACTTTGACAATTGTTAACGCTTATTTAGGTGGAAAAAGGTGAACTGGTGTTGGCCGGTTCGTGTTGCGGTTGAGGTCATAAGCTTTGCGTTTGAGGTGAGTTCTCTCACTATATAGGATGGGAATTATATTTGTGTTGCTGTAGTTCGAGTGTGTTGATTACGATTGTTTGTTGATATTATTGTGTTATGAAATATATATATATATTTGTGTATATATATTGATCTGTGATTGATGTACTTCTTGATGGTTGTTCCAAGAAGTATATGCGTTTGTATAATGAGTTGTGATTATATCTTCTTGATGGTCGTTCCAAGAAGTATAAGGCTACTTCTTGATGGTTGTTCCAAGGAGTATACGTGTTGGTATAATGTGTTGTGATTATATCTTCTTGATGGTCGTTCCAAGAAGTATAAGGCTACTTGTTGATGGTTGTTCCAAGGAGTATACGTGTTGGTATAATGTGTTGTGATTATGTCTTTTTGATGGCCGTTCCAAGGAGCATAAGGATTATTATAAATCGTGATATATTTTCTTGATGGATGTTCCAAGAAAATTTATGTGCTGGTATGTTTAAGGGTGATGCTGATATAATTGCGATCCTATGTATGGATTGAATTCACTAAGCTTCGTGCTTACCCCTTCCCAATATCTTATGATTTCAGGTGCGAGTAGCAGTCGGGCTTGACGGTACACACGGGCGCAAGGCGAAGATTGTTTAAGTTGATTTTTATTAAATGAGGATTTAATTATATAACTTTTTCCGCTGCTTAAACCTTGTTGACGGTTTTAAATAACGCCGTTTATTTTATTGTATTGGGATGTGTTAACTTGTGGTTTGATTATAATAAAATGCATTATTTTTAAAAGTTTAAATTCCTTGTAATTTTGGGACGTTACAACTTGGTATCAGAGCACAGCTTGAGTGAATCAGACACATCTCGGTGTGTTTGGTCTCAAGTTGCGGCTATGAAATTTTAAATCCTTTTACTAAAATCTTTTCAAATGAAAGAAAAAGGAAAACCCGTTTGGGAAACGGTGATTGAGGGCGCAGTGTGTACAGTCAGCCGACGCTAAGTGGGAAGGTACAGTACTTAGTGTATTTATCGCTTTCTAGATCATAAGGTATGCATGCTAGATTGCCTATGTGGTTTACACTGTACTGTATGATGATTGCTTGCTAGTAGGAATCAATACTAGTTATAGTAGGTTGTTAAGTGAAGGGCCTATAGGTTGTATGCAGTAAGGATCATATAGCCTTAGAATATTTGATTTAGTTCTATTGCGCAGCTCTTGTTTGAGTCCAACCGTTCTAGGATAGAATCTTGTATTCAAATGTCTATTTGATTCACGCTGCATGCGACTGGGTATTCGCGAGGCAACTCGTTATGGCTAATAGGGATTCCGTGGTAGCAAGGGTAGTGGGATGAGATGAAATTCCTAGTGAGCTGGGAAGAGTGTTTACATATGAGTATGTATGCTAGATTGCTTTCTAGAACATAGGAGTATGTGTGCTGGATTGTTTGGTGCTTATTACACTGTACTGCATGTTTGTTGTTTGCTAATAGGAGTTCATGCTAGCCTTGATAAGTTGTTAAGGGAATGCACTATAGGTTGTATGCGGTAGGAACCAAATAGCCTTAAAATGTCGGATTTAGTTCTATTGCGCAGCTCTTGTTTGAGTCCAACCGTTGTAGGATAGAATCTTATATTCGAATGTCTACCTGGTTTTACACTGTGTGCGACTGTGCATTCGCGAGGTGACTCGTCACGACTAGTGGGGATTTCGTCATAGCAAGGGTAGTGGAGTTGGGTGGAATTCCAAGGGAGCTAGGAAGAGTGTGTGCATATGCCGGTGCGGGCATATGTGTGTAGTTATCGGCGAGAAACTACTTGGACCCATCGGATGGAACTCGGAACGAGTGATGATAGGTGTGGAAGGTAGTAGTAGAGCTCCTACTATCGGAAACACATGATCAATGCTCGAGTCGGGGAGAGTCACGAGGAATCCAAGGAGTTGAGCGTGAGCGTTGTTAGTGTGAATTATTATGTGCTAATAACTCGTTGTAATATCTACCCAGAATAGCCATCACAAGGAGGAACGACTATAGTAAACCTACTAGTACAGGTGTGTACTTGATTTGCTTTGATGGGATGATCGTTGGGGTAGTGACGAAGGTTATAAATTAGTAGTCGTTGGAATAAAAGGACGATTCTAGTATTAATCACTTGGAGTGACGATGAGGATGATGTTTGTTTCGGGCCAAGATGGATGATTGTGCTAGAATCATAGGCTTATAGAGCCGACTTTGATTTGAGGAAAAATCGTAGGGATTATTTGACGTAATTTCCCAACTTGCCTAAGAGGTTTAAATGTCCGGATGACGTTAGTGGACCAGAGAGATTTGGAGGAGTAGGAGTCGAGGCGTAGAATGCCGACTAAGTCATGCACAAAGTTTGATTTTGAAATAGATTGCATTAACAAATTATTGTGTTTCAAATCATTTTATGGATGGTGTTTTGGAATTTCGGGAAATGTTCAGCACACACACAAGATTTTGAAATATGGTTTTGAAAGGGTATGAAATCGTTTTATCACGGGAGTGCAAACTTTGTTAGAATTTGTCTCATTTCGTTATTTTCCAACGGTTCTTTCGGGTAAGATGATATTCGTGTTTTGTGGTGTTTAAAATGTTGGGCAAGTGACTACGGCTTGTGACTTTAACATGAGAACTCCTCCACATATGTTAGAGTTGAGACGGAAAGTTACATTCCACGATGTCTGTATAAAGCTATTTGAGCGATTTGGTTAAAATAAGTTTTGTTTTACGGCATGTTGAGTCGTGTGGGTTTAATTTCACGAGGTGCATATCTTATTTGTTTATGTGACCATTTGGGGAAATCTTGGAAATCAATTTAAAGAACCCCACCTTTTGAGATTTTATGAGATTTTAGTCGATATTTTCAAATGATGGAAACGGATTGGTTTTTATCTTTAGGTTTGAAACTTACACGAGACAGTTGTGTTTTAACAAAAATATAATTGTAAACCGTCTCATCGTTTTGTATGACTAGCCGACGCGCGTAAGATTTGTTGGCGAACCCTGTGCCACGACATTTTATGTTAAAAAAAAGAAATTTTGGGGTCAAATGTCGTGGAACTGATTTTGAAATTATGTGCACACTTTTGTCGCACCCGGTGTAAGGTCGAGCGGTTACTTTAAATGCATGTCATGAGTCAATTCATACTAGAACCGTGATGGTTCATTTTCAAAGAAATTATTTATTTCGCTTTACGTTTTGTGAGTAAACTAAGCTGCAATGAAATGATTTTCAACATGATTTTCATATGTGGGACGAACGTGTCCATTTTCGCGTAACTACCGACCTGGTAATAGTAGTTTTATTGCTTACGGTCTTTTTGAAATGAAAAATCTTGACGTTGAAAATATTTTGTAAATGATTTTGTAAACCATTTGGGAAGTGCGCTTATAAGTGTTATGTGTCATTTTGAGAATTTTAAGGGTGTGAGTCCTTTTGGAAAGCTCTTTTGTTTAATCCGTGTCGAGTGTGGGACTATCTAGCAAGCGTGGAGCATTTTGCTCGGTTTTGACTTTGAGATAGTCATGGGTCAATTGCACGGTTTTTTTTATGGCTCGATGTGGAGTTTTGTTGATGGGTTGTTTTGTTGCACAGTTTTGCACTTATTGCACATTGAGTATTTACATGTTGGGTGAGTGAGTCATTCCGGGATAGGCATGTTGTTGGTAGACTGTTTTGCATTGGATCCTTGGTCACGTCAGTCAGTCGTTGGTAATGGTCGGTTGGGTATCTCGGGGTGGGACTCCGGTATTCATGTGTTATGACCTTGACTTTCCAGTAGGCACTGGGAGGATATAGTCTTGGGCACTTACCTGGGAGGTAGTCCCGATATGCCGGGCCTTGAGACGTATCTGGGAGGTAGACGTTAAGGTGTATCTTGATACGGTGTAACTAGGCTTCGTAGAGCGAGTGTGGAGGATAAGTAGACGGTGGAAGGTTGGGTATTCCACGCGTGTTGGTAATGTAGGCCGAATAGTATTGGTTAAGGGAATGAAGCCCTTTGTAATTACGAGCATGAATGCGCAGTAACCTTTTTGAGGTAAATAGTATATTCAGGTGTCGACTTTTGGGCTTGAAGCCAAACACCTTTAGTGTAACCGAAGAATTGTAGCCGTTTTTAAGGTAGTTATAGTGATGGTAGTAGTAACCCCGAGATGCTTAATTGTGATGAATGGATGGTGAAATGACCTTCGTGGGTGATTATAAATTTACTGGTTTGACGATTCGTGTGAAATAAATTTTGGGAGCCTTTTAGAACTCATGGAAGTTAATCGACAATTAATGGTAAGTATGATCGAATTCGAGTATCCTGTAGGGTATATTGGTGAGCACCTTTAGAATAGTTAGAGCTTGAAATTTGAATCGGGAAGTATGGATTATCTATGGTTGGGAGACAACCGAAGTCGGTTGACTAGGAATGAATCCAGTTGTTGGAGTGTTGTTCCGATCATAATTTTCAGTGTCCTAGAAGGAGTACGTTAGTAAGAAAAGTATTCGAGAAGTTTTAGAAGGGGTTTCAAGTGAACTTAGGAACCTGAGGTTGAGATGTGGGAGAACTATCTTTAGCTATGCACGGGCATAGACTTCGAGGACGAAGTCTAATCCAAGTGGGGGAGAGTTGTAAAGCCCGTATCCCGGTATGTAATCTCTTTTTATAAATCCTTTTGTTTTAATTTGATTTAATGTGGTTTCCGTTAACGGGGTTAGTCGAGTTGGACCTAATCGTTAAAAATGTCGGAATTTTGGTTAGTTGCGAGAAGGTTTTTAGTTGAGGGGCCATTTGTGTCAAGGGCCAAAACACTTCATAGGTTTCGGCCCATGCAATTCATAACCGAAACCCTTGTGTTTGTGTGTGGTTGTGGCGTGAGTAGCAAACAAGAGAAAAAGAAAACTAAAACCTAAGTCTTCTCCCCCCCTCCCATCGTGAACGCCGGCTGCAAAGAGAGAAAGAGAATAGAACCGTGAGTTAGAGAGAGAGAGTCGCCGGAGTAAGAGAAGAAAGAGTCGCCGGAGAGAGAGGGAGAAAGTTCGCTGGAAAGAGGGGAGAATCGTCGTCGTTTCTGCCGGAAAGAGTGGAGGAGAAGTCACGTCGAGGTAATCCCGTGTTTCCGTTCCTTTCGTTGTGTTTTTCTTCGTCGGAAATTGGTAAACCACCACCACCACCACCGCCGCAGCCACGGCTGTCGGCGGTGGGGCCGTGTAATAACCAGGTATTTTATTTTAATTTTTATAAGTCCCTATTTTAATATTATTTGTAGTTAGAAGTTAAGGGGTAAGTTTTAAAATTTAATTAGAAGGATAAGGGTGAGTTTTGCCAAAATGATTAAGTTTAAGGTTTGTTTGGTGAATGTGAAATATCTCATTCACATTCACCGCCCCAAATTGTGATACTTTAGCTAGGTGTCATCTTCTTGACAAAAGAAGATATTTAGCAAAAAGGAGTGTGTGTGTGTGTGTTACGTGAAGAAGCGAGAGAGAGAAATAGAATTGTGAAGGAATTAAGGAAAAGAGGAAGAAAGAAATCAAGAATTGTTGCTGTGATTCTGTACCCAACTGTAGTAATCCAGGTAAATCATCCCTACCTAAATTGTATTTCTAATTCCTTAAAGTGTTCTTGAAGATACTAGTTAGGTTCTTGGTGGGTTTGTTAAAAATAGATGTTTTGATGAATCTAAGCTTATGTTTAGGTTATATTATTAGTCTTAAACATTACTGCATCTTTATAGCATCATACATAGCTTAAAAGTACAAATTCTGGGTTTTAGGATGAAACAGTGGACTGTGACATTCATCGAAGTCGCAATAGAGGACTGCGACATTCAACGAAGTCGCAATGGTCGATTGCGACTTGGGCTTGAAGTCGCAATGGTCGATTGCGATTTGGATTGGAATCGCAGTAGTTGATTGCGATTTGGGTTTGGAATCGCAGTAGTTGATTGTGATTTGGGTTTGGAATCGCAGTAGTTGATTGCGATTTGGGTTTGGAATCGCAGTAGTTGATTGCGACTTAGGATGGAGTCGCAATAGTGGGTTGCGATTTCGGGGTGAAGTCGCAGTAAGAGGTTGCGACTTTGTACTGTTCATCACGGTTGCGACTTGCACTGTTCATTGCGATTTCATGTTATTTTGGGTTGCGATTTGAGCTGTGAATTTTGTAAGTTTAAGTGTTAAAAGAGATATTTGGCATTTTATCTGATTTCAGATTCTGTGAAGGATCGACATACGTGAATTATCTTGGAAGAGTTTTGGTGATAAACACACGAGGTGAGTTTTACTTTAAAAAGTATATTTTACTGGAATACAAGATGTAATTAATAAATGTTTGATAATGTGTATGAATATGTCATACGTGAGTAATTATAATATATTGAGATATTATAATTACGTGAGTATTATATGAAAATATAATACGTGGCCGGGCTTTGGACCGGTGTGTTAAATTGGCTCGCAACCAATTGTTATTGGCCATTGGTGGAGGGATAAGGTGGTATGTGAAAGGTATGTTGTGTGAATTGCATTTGGTATTATTTTACGTGTGATGTAAATGTATTTATATAAAAGTGTGTACTTATATAAATGAATTTTAATGATTTCCAAATATCAGGGATTTACTCACTAGACCCTTAGGTCTAACCCTCATTTTTGTTTTAAAAATCTGTATTCCAGGTGGTGGTACCAGTAAGAGTAAATGATTAGATTACTTGGTGGATAGCTATGTGGAATGATGATCATTATGAAGTTGATGATACTTTTTGAACTTAAATTTCAGTTATTAGCTATTATCAGATCTATATGGGATCAAGTTTGTACTGAATTTTATATTGGTTAGACCAGACTTTGGGACCAAATGTGTAATGTGAATGATATTGTGAAACCCTGTTATGAATTATATGTTATATGTATGTTTTGTTCCGCGGGATGTTACAGATGGTATCAGAGCCCTAGTTTAAGGGATTTAGGTATTAGTATCCGTACCTAGACTTAAACTGCATGTGAAGTAGGATGTCCCGATTAAATTAGAACCTGGGGATATTAAGTATAATAGGTAGAAGGAACATCATGTAAGGTAATTTCAAATTACACCAGGCCAGTGTAATTGTGATCTTACAGGTACATGTTTGAACTGGAATATCTTATTATATGGGGTATGTGCTTATGTGTGTATATTAACCTTGTTTGAATCCACAGAATGGCGAGTGGCACCAGACAAGGGAATCAGGGAAGTGGAAGGAATTCAAGTGGAGGAAATCCGCCATTAGGAACAGGGGGAAGAGGAGGAGATCGTGGTAGAGGTAGAACTGGAAGGGGAACAGGAGGCCGAGCTGGAGGTAGAACACAACAGCATGGTACAGAGTTTGTTACACGAGATGATTTGACTGCTGAAATGGGGAGATTACAGGATAGCATACAAGCCATGTTCGAACGTAATCGTCTTAATGAAACTGAAAGACCAGATCCGGAACATGAAGTGGAGATACCACTTACCTCTACTGTTCTACCAGGGGTAAAAAGGTGCGATTATAAAATGTTTCTTAGTTGTAAGCCCCCTACATACTCAGGAGATCGGGATCCGGTAAAGGCGATGAGATGGCTGAAAGAAATAGAGGCCATCTTCAAGACGTGTAAATGTGCTGAAGAAGACAAAGTGCTTTATGGAGCTGCGATGCTGAAAGGGGATGCTCTGTATTGGTGGGATGCTCATACAGAATCGAAAGAAGCGGATGTATATACTACTTTTTCATGGGAGGAATTCGTGTTAGCTTTCACAACACACTTCTGTCCACAAGCCGCTGTCAGACAGTTAGAAGAAGAATTCATGAATCTACAACAAGGAAATCTGTCGGTTAGAGATTATACTGCACGATTTTTGGAGAAGTCTCGTTTTGCAGGATATTATGTTGCTACAGATAAGATGAAGATGGAGAGGTTTATTTATGGGTTAAATTCCGAGGTTCGAAGATTGGTGACTGCCACAGGGCCAAATACTTTTACAGCTGCAGTGGATGCTGCCGAGAATGTGGAAAGAGATAATAAAAGAGATACTGGCGATAAGAGCTTAGGAAAAAGAAAATGGGAAGGACCACCACAAGATTCGAGGAAACCTAGATTTCAGAGGTTTGACAACCGTCCTTCATTTCGACCAACAGAAAAACCATGTTCAAGGTGTAATCGTTACCATCAGGGGAATTGTCAAGTAGAGTCGCGGGTTTGCTTTAAATGTGGGAAAACGGGTCATGTTGTTAAAGACTGTCGAGTAACACGGTTTTGCTTTTTGTGCAACTCTCCGGATCACCTCCAATCAGACTGTCCGCGAGGTAGAATGCAATCGGGGGGTACATCGGAGAAACCGGCCATTACGAGACCAGTAGTTCCAAGAATAGAACCGCCGAGAACGAGGGGTCGTACGTTCCAAATGACAGCTAAAGAGGCGGAGGAAACTCCTGATGTGGTCACAGGTACATTTTTCATAAACTCCACGCGTGCTAAAGTGTTATTTCATTCCGGTGCAAACCGATCTTTTGTGTCTCCCTCCTTTGCTGCTCACATGCATTTAGAGCCTAAAATGTTAAAACACGCTTTATTAGCAGACACTGCGAATGATAACCAAGTAGCAGTTAAAGAGGTTTTTGATCATTGTATGATAAACATAGAGGGGTGTGGAGTACCGATACAACTATTTCCAATAGCTTTGATTGAATTTGATGTGGTAGTAGGAATGGATTGGCTAGCCGAGAATCAGGCTAATATAGTTTGTGATAAGAAAATAATCAATGTTGTTTTACCTGATAAGAGATCGGTAGTGATTTATGGAGATCGTAAGAATCATCAGTCCAGTCTTATATCTATGATAAAAGCCCGTAAATGTGTTAATAAGGGTTGCTCTAGTTATCTAGCCTATGTGATAGATAGTAGGCCTGAAAAGTGTAAGCTGGAAGATATTTCCATTGTTAGTGAATACCCAGAAGTTTTTCCTGAAGACTTGAATAGTCTTCCTCCTGTTAGGCAAGTAGAGTTTGGAATAGACCTAGTACCTGGAGCCAATCCCATCGCTCGTGCGCCGTACAGATTAGCGCCACCAGAAATGAAAGAAATGATGTCACAGATTCAAGATTTATCTGATAAGGGCTTCATCAGACCCAGCTCATCGCCATGGGGTGCACCAGTTTTATTTGTGAAGAAGAAAGACGGTTCAATGAGAATGTGTATCGATTATCGGGAGCTGAACAAACGCACGATCAAGAACAAGTATCCACTCCCAAGAATTGATGACCTTTTTGATCAATTAGTTGGAGCTTGTTACTTCTCAAAGATTGATCTCAGATCTGGCTACCATCAGTTGAAGGTTAAGGAGGTGGATGTTTTAAAGACTGCTTTTCGCACGAGATACGACCACTACGAATTTTTGGTAATGCCTTTTGGATTGACGAATGCTCCAGCCGCTTTTATGGATCTGATGAATCGGGTATGTAAGCCATATCTCGATAAATTTGTTATAGTGTTTATCGATGATATACTTATATATTCCCGATCCAAAGAGGATCATGCGCAACATCTTCGTTTGATTTTGGAGTTACTGAAGAAAGAAAAGTTGTACGCTAAGTTCTCTAAATATGAATTCTGGTTGCGGGAAGTTCAGTTTTTGGGTCATGTAGTTTCAGAGAAGGGTATACAAGTTGATCCAGCAAAGGTGGAAGCAATTGAAAATTGGGAACCGCCAAAGACGGCAACCGAAGTACGAAGTTTTCTGGGTCTAGCTGGATACTATCGGAAGTTCATAAAAGACTTTTCTCGAATCGCGACGCCATTGACCAAGCTGACTCGGAAGAATCTGAAGTTTGAGTGGAAAGCAGAACAGGATGAGGCATTCAGAATATTGAAAGAGAAACTCTGCAGCGCGCCGATATTAGCATTGCCAGAAGGTTCTGATGATTTTGTGGTTTACAATGATGCTTCTAAGTTGGGATTGGGATGTGTACTCATGCAACGTGGGAAGGTGATTGCCTATGCTTCGCGTCAATTAAAGGATCACGAAAGACAATATCCTACCCATGATATGGAACTAGCAGCAGTTGTTTTTGCCTTGAAGATTTGGAGACATTATCTTTATGGTTCTAAATGTCAAATTTTCACGGACCACAAGAGTCTCCAACATCTTTTCGATCAAAAGGAACTGAATATGAGACAAAGAAGATGGTTGGAATTGGTAAATGATTATGATTGTGAAATTCTTTATCACCCAGGGAAAGCGAACGTGGTGGCAGATGCGTTAAGTCGTCAAGAAAGAAGCGGAACAATAAAAGCTATATCGTTACGAGCTGAGCTCCTTCCTAATATTTTTGATGAATTGTTGAAATGCCAAATAGATGCTTATCAAGAGGAAAGTTTGAAGTCAGAACGGTTGGTCGGGATATCAGCATTGCTTGGGAAAGATGACCGTGGGTTGTTGTGTATGGGAAACAGAATTTGGGTACCTCGTTTGGGTGGATTACGGGATCGTGTACTACAAGAAGCTCATCAATCTCGATTTTCTATTCATCCAGGTACGAATAAAATGTATAGAGATTTGAAACAATTCTATTGGTGGCCGGGAATGAAGAGAAGTGTTGCTAAGTATGTAGAAGATTGTACTACCTGCAAGAAAGTAAAGATTGAGCATCAGAAACCGTTTGGTCAGTTGCAACGACTAGATATACCAATGTGGAAATGGGATCAGATCACTACTGATTTCATTACCAAATTGCCAAGAACTTCAAAGGGATTCGATTCTATTTGGGTGATTGTGGATAGGTTGACGAAGTCTGCTCATTTCTTGCCGATAAAAGAAACTGATTCTTTGGAACGTTTAGCTAAGTTGTACATTAATGAAATAGTAACTCGACATGGAGTTCCAATCTCGATTATTTCCGATCGAGATAGTCGTTTTACTTCTAGGTTTTGGAGAAGCTTTCAAAAGGAGATGGGAACGCAGATAAAGTTGAGCACATCATATCATCCACAGACTGACGGGCAGAGTGAAAGAACAATCCAAACTTTAGAGGATATGCTTCGGGCTTGTATAGTGGATTTTGGGGGATCATGGGATAAACATCTACCTTTGATAGAATTCGCCTACAACAACAGTTATCATGCCAGCATTCAGGCGGCTCCGTTTGAAGTATTGTATGGTAGAAAATGCCGAACGCCTTTGTGTTGGAATGAAGTGGGGGAGAAGCAATTGGCAGGGCCAGAAATAGTACAGTTAACAGCAGATAAGATTATTCAGATTCGGGATAGATTAAAAACGGCTCAAGACAGACAGAAAAGTTATGCAGATCGGCGCCGGAAACCGTTGGAATTTCAGGTTGGGGAATTTGTGATGTTAAAAGTTTCGCCTTGGAAAGGAGTCATACGTTTTGGGAAGCAAGGTAAACTCAGTCCGCGTTATATTGGGCCATTCGAAATTACAGAAAGGATCGGTGAAGTAGCTTACAGATTGGATCTTCCGTTGGAACTGAGCAGGATTCATAACGCGTTCCATGTGTCGAATTTTCGGAAATGTTTAGTTGCACCAGACCAAGCAGTCTCACTACCAGATATTCAGGTTGATGAAAAGCTAAACTATGTGGAGGAACCGGAAGCCATAGTTGATCACAAGGTTAAAGTATTAAGGAATAAGGAGATCAGGAAGGTAAAGGTTCAGTGGAAACATCATCGAGGTCAGGATGCGACGTGGGAATCAGAATCGGAGATGAGAACCAAATACCCTCATCTGTTCTCTTAACTGAATTCCGTGACGGAATTCTTTTAAGGGGGAGATGTTGTAATAACCAGGTATTTTATTTTAATTTTTATAAGTCCCTATTTTAATATTATTTGTAGTTAGAAGTTAAGGGGTAAGTTTTAAAATTTAATTAGAAGGATAAGGGTGAGTTTTGCCAAAATGATTAAGTTTAAGGTTTGTTTGGTGAATGTGAAATATCTCATTCACATTCACCGCCCCAAATTGTGATACTTTAGCTAGGTGTCATCTTCTTGACAAAAGAAGATATTTAGCAAAAAGGAGTGTGTGTGTGTGTGTGTTACGTGAAGAAGAGAGAGAGAGAAATAGAATTGTGAAGGAATTAAGGAAAAGAGGAAGAAAGAAATCAAGAATTGTTGCTGTGATTCTGTACCCAACTGTAGTAATCCAGGTAAATCATCCCTACCTAAATTGTATTTCTAATTCCTTAAAGTGTTCTTGAAGATACTAGTTAGGTTCTTGGTGGGTTTGTTAAAAATAGATGTTTTGATGAATCTAAGCTTATGTTTAGGTTATATTATTAGTCTTAAACATTACTGCATCTTTATAGCATCATACATAGCTTAAAAGTACAAATTCTGGGTTTTAGGATGAAACAGTGGACTGTGACATTCATCGAAGTCGCAATAGAGGACTGCGACATTCAACGAAGTCGCAATGGTCGATTGCGACTTGGGCTTGAAGTCGCAATGGTCGATTGCGATTTGGATTGGAATCGCAGTAGTTGATTGCGATTTGGGTTTGGAATCGCAGTAGTTGATTGCGATTTGGGTTTGGAATCGCAGTAGTTGATTGCGATTTGGGTTTGGAATCGCAGTAGTTGATTGCGACTTAGGATGGAGTCGCAATAGTGGGTTGCGATTTCGGGGTGAAGTCGCAGTAAGAGGTTGCGACTTTGTACTGTTCATCACGGTTGCGACTTGCACTGTTCATTGCGATTTCATGTTATTTTGGGTTGCGATTTGAGTTGTGAATTTTGTAAGTTTAAGTGTTAAAAGAGATATTTGGCATTTTATCTGATTTCAGATTCTGTGAAGGATCGACATACGTGAATTATCTTGGAAGAGTTTTTGGTGATAAACACACGAGGTGAGTTTTACTTTAAAAAGTATAT
This sequence comes from Saussurea involucrata, assembly GCA_033807775.1. Lineage (NCBI taxonomy): Eukaryota > Viridiplantae > Streptophyta > Magnoliopsida > Asterales > Asteraceae > Saussurea > Saussurea involucrata. The sequence goes on from CM066319.1 coordinate 3,324,187, forward strand.
TTTACTGGAATACAAGATGTAATTAATAAATGTTTGATAATGTGTATGAATATGTCATACGTGAGTAATTATAATATATTGAGATATTATAATTACGTGAGTATTATATGAAAATATAATACGTGGCTCGCAACCAATTGTTATTGGCCATTGGTGGAGGGATAAGGTGGTATGTGAAAGGTATGTTGTGTGAATTGCATTTGGTATTATATAAAAGTGTGTACTTATATAAATGAATTTTAATGATTTCCAAATATCAGGGATTTACTCACTAGACCCTTAGGTCTAACCCTCATTTTTGTTTTAAAAATCTGTATTCCAGGTGGTGGTACCAGTAAGAGTAAATGATTAGATTACTTGGTGGATAGCTATGTGGAATGATGATCATTATGAAGTTGATGATACTTTTTGAACTTAAATTTCAGTTATTAGCTATTATCAGATCTATATGGGATCAAGTTTGTACTGAATTTTATATTGGTTAGACCAGACTTTGGGACCAAATGTGTAATGTGAATGATATTGTGAAACCCTGTTATGAATTATATGTTATATGTATGTTTTGTTCTGCGGGATGTTACAGGCCGCCGCTGCGTGCCGCCGGGTGACGGCAGGAGGGGTGCGTACGTGTGCGGGTGTGTGGGTGTGTGCGGGTATGAGGTTGCGGCTAAGTCGGGATGGGCGGTATTTTGGGTGTGGTTTCGCCGGAAGTTTTTAACCGCCGCCGCCGCCAACGGCCGCCTCTGCCGGAGGTGGCAGAGGGTGGTGCTCGGGCTGATCAGCCCATTTAATCGTGATCTTTAAGTCAGCTGGAATCACAGGTCTGAATGCTTAAGTCGTGGCTTAATGGGTTAAGATTTAAAGATAATCAATGTTTGTCATTTTATGTGAAAGTCACAGTTTCTGCCACTGTTTTGGGAAAGCCATAATTTTTGATAGGAACGCCGTATTGGGGTGAAACCAGTGCCAAAAGCTCCCATTCTGAGTCTAGTAAGTTTCTTATGTTTTGCGGAAAAACCAGTTCGGACCATAGCTAGTGTCAAACTGCTGTTTTGTACTGAAAGGTCCTGTTTTGCACTGTGCAGCAAGTCGGTTTTGTAAAATCAATAGTAAATTGTAGAAAAATCGTTAGAGCACGTGCGATATGTTCCTGGAACCCTAAGGCATGGGACTTTGTGTTTATGGAAAAATATTTCTGGTTTAATCAGTTTATAAGGGGTTAAACAGGTCCCGAACAGACCTGCGTGTTGAGAGTAAAAACTGGAAAAATGTGTTTTTAAAGTTAGTAGTCGTGGCTTTGGTTTGGGGCGTCACTTTGACAATTGTTAACGCTTATTTAGGTGGAAAAAGGTGAACTGGTGTTGGCCGGTTCGTGTTGCGGTTGAGGTCATAAGTTTTGCGTTTGAGGTGAGTTCTCTCACTATATAGGATGGGAATTATATTTGTGTTGCTGTAGTTCGAGTGTGTTGATTACGATTGTTTGTTGATATTATTGTGTTATGGAATATATATATATATATATTTGTGTATATATATTGATCTGTGATTGATGTACTTCTTGATGGTTGTTCCAAGAAGTATATGCGTTTGTATAATGAGTTGTGATTATATCTTCTTGATGGTCGTTCCAAGAAGTATAAGGCTACTTCTTGATGGTTGTTCCAAGGAGTATACGTGTTGGTATAATGTGTTGTGATTATATCTTCTTGATGGTCGTTCCAAGAAGTATAAGGCTACTTCTTGATGGTTGTTCCAAGGAGTATACGTGTTGGTATAATGTGTTGTGATTATGTCTTCTTGATGGCCGTTCCAAGGAGCATAAGGATTATTATAAATCGTGATATATTTTCTTGATGGATGTTCCAAGAAAATTTATGTGCTGGTATGTTTAAGGGTGATGCTGATATAATTGCGATCCTATGTATGGATTGAATTCACTAAGCTTCGTGCTTACCCCTTCCCAATATCTTATGATTTCAGGTGCGAGTAGCAGTCGGGCTTGACGGTACACACGGGCGCAAGGCGAAGATTGTTTAAGTTGATTTTTATTAAATGAGGATTTAATTATATAACCTTTTCCGCTGCTTAAACCTTGTTGACGGTTTTAAATAACGACGTTTATTTTATTGTATTGGGATGTGTTAACTTGTGGTTTGATTATAATAAAATGCATTATTTTTAAAAGTTTAAATTGCAGGAGTTATTAGACAAGGGATTCGTTAGACCGAGTACATCTCCGTGGGGAGCACCCGTGCTCTTCGTGAAGAAGAAGGATGGTACTATGCGAATGTGCATAGACTACCGAGAACTCAACAAGGTCACGACCAAGAACAAGTATCCTATACCGAGGATTGACGACCTGTTTGATCAGCTACAAGGAGCCAGCTACTTCTCCAAGATTGATCTGAGGTCAGGGTATCATCAACTCAAGGTGAGGGAGGAGGATGTGCCGAAGACTGCATTTCGGACCAGGTATGGACACTACGAATTCCTGGTGATGCCGTTCGGGCTAACCAACGCCCCAGCAGCATTCATGGACTTAATGAATTGGGTATGCCAACCTTATTTGGATCAGTTCGTGATAGTGTTCATAGATGACATCCTGGTATTTTCAAGATCGGAAGGGGAGCACGAAAGCCACCTTCGTACAATTCTCGAACTATTGAAGAAAGAGAAGTTGTATGCGAAGTTTTCCAAGTGCGAGTTTTGGCTGAGGGAAGTGCAGTTCCTCGGGAATGTGGTGTCTGAGAAGGGGATCATGGTTGACCCGGCTAAGATTGAGGCCATCAAAGATTGGGAACAACCTAAGAATCCGTCAGAAGTTCGGAGTTTCCTCGGGCTGGCGGGGTACTACCGAAAGTTCATCAAGGACTTTTTGCGTATCGCCACACCATTAACGGCCTTAACCAAGAAGAATGCCAAGTTCATTTGGTCGGAGAAGCAAGAGGAAGCATTTCAAAGGCTTAAGGATATGTTGAGCAGCACTCCGGTGTTGTCACTACCGGATGGTTCAGACGATTTTGTGGTTTTCAGCGATGCCTCGAAACTTGGTTTGGGTTGCGTACTCATGCAACGAGGTAAGGTGATCGCTTATGCCTCCCGGCAGTTAAAGGATCACGAGGCTCGTTATCCTACGCATGATTTAGAATTGGCGGCAGTGGTTTTTGCCCTGAAGATTTGGCGACATTACCTGTATGGGACGAAGTGCCAGATCTTCACGGACCACAAGAGTTTATGTCATCTCTTTGATCAAAAAGAGTTGAATATGCACCAAAGGAGATGGATTGAATTGTTGACCGACTACAACTGTAAGATCGAATATCATCCGGGGAAGGCAAACGTGGTGGCGGACGCTTTGAGCCGTAAAGAACGAAGTGAAACCCCCAGGATTGTGGCCATGAGGGCCGAGGTCACATTCAATCTGTTAGCTGAAATAAAGAAATGTCAGGTTGAAGCACTCGAAACTGAAAATCTTAAGAAGGAAAGAATGGTAGGGTAAGCGTCCATGTTAGTGGAAGATAGTCGAGGGATGAAATGTCTGAATGGGAGAATCTGGGTTCCGAAACTCGGAGAGCTCCGAAAGCTGATTCTCGAAGAAGCTCACAAATCGAAGTACACGATCCACCCCGGAACTAACAAGATGTACGAAGATCTACGACGAGACTACTGGTGGCCCGGATTGAAGAAGGACGTGGCTCACCTTGTAGAGACCTGTATGACGTGTTCACGAGTAAAGATCGAGCACCAACGACCGTACGGGAAGCTCCAGTCGTTAGAGATACCGATGTGGAAGTGGGATCAGATCACGATGGATTTCGTGACCCATTTGCCTAGAACTCCAAAGGGTTACGACGCCATTTGGGTGATCGTGGATCGGCTCACGAAGTCGGCACACTTTTTGCCTATACGAGAATCTTACTCGCTGGAGCAGTTAGCAAAGTGTACACCGACGAGATCGTAACCCGTCACGGGGTGCCGACGTCGATAGTGTCCGACCGAGATAACAGATTTACTTCCAAGTTTTGGAGGAGCTTCCAAAGAGAAATTGGTTCGCAGATTAAGATGCGTACCGCTTATCATCCTCAGACCGACGGTCAGAGTGAGAGAACGATCCAGACGTTAGAAGACATGTTAAGAGCGTGTGCTTTGGAACTCCAAGGCTCGTGGGAAAAGCATCTACCATTAATCGAGTTCGCGTACAATAATAGCTATCACTCGAGCATCAAGGCAGCGCCGTTTGAGGCACTCTATGGTAGAAAGTGTCGGACACCGTTGTGTTGGAACGAGGTGGGCGAAAGACAGTTAGCCGGACCAGAATTGGTACAGCTGACTTCCGACAAGGTAGTTCAAGTGCGTGAAAGGCTGAGGGTCGCTCGCGATCGACAAAAGAGCTATGCGGATAAGAGACAAAAGGACATAGAATTTCAGGTCGGGGACTTTGTTCTGTTAAAGGTATCCCCGTGGAAAGAAGTGGTGCGGTTCGGGAAACGCGGGAAGCTAAGCCCACGTTATATCGGACCATTCGAGATTACCGAACGAATCGGAGAAGTGGCGTATAGGTTGGATCTGCCGGAAGAACTGCGCGGTGTCCACAATACTTTTCACGTGTCTAATCTAAGAAAATATCTAGCCGACGCGGCAAAAGCGGTTCCGTTAAATGACATAAAAGTGGACGAGAAATTGAACTTTGTAGAGGAACCTGAAGCAATCATGGATGTTAAGTGTTGGACAACCTAAGGGGGGGGTAAGGTTGTATTTTAAAATCTTTTACTTTCAAAAATAAATTTACAAATAAATACAGAATAAATAAAGCAGAGTATAAATAAATAAGTATACAACAATTATATAAACAGATATAATTTAAATACACAGAGATTATATAAATAAATATAAATGCAAAGCAGTTTATATAAATAAATATAATATAGCACAGCGGAATAAATAAAGAGATAAGGGATAGAGATACTTGACACAGAGATTTACTGATTTACCACCAACTGTGATAAACCAGCAGCCGAGACACTTCCCGACACGATCCAATAAATGTATTCTTTACGGTAGAATACAAACCAAGTACAAAGGTAACGTAATTGATTCTCAAGCTTCTGCTATGAGATGTACAGGATCACACACCCGTTATTCAAATACTTACAAGAGGAGTATAACTCACAATGGGTAATCACTCTTGTATAATATCTCACACTTGGATATTTTATAAAAAATGTTTTATAAAATATATATATATAAATGAGAGAGCTGAGAGTTGCTGCTTGTTGTTACTGTTGTTGTTATCTTGGGTCTTATGTCTCTTCTCCAGCATGCATCATTATATAGCATGAAGACTTCCAACGGTCACATGACCTGGCGGTATACCGCCTTGCACACCGCGGTATACCGCGGTCAGAAAGTACACTGGTACACAACGGCTACATGCAAAGTTGGCAGGAAAATGTACCCGCGGTATACCGGCTGGGTCTCGCGGTATACCGCCGTCAGGAAAAGCCACTTCAACCAATAGGAATTGCACACGGACTGCCGCGGTATACCGGCTGAACAGCCGCGGTATACCGGCTTGGTGTACCCGCGGTATACCGGGTATTCCCCACGGTATACCGCCGTCAGGAAAAGTCAGCTTCCAGGACAGCACCCAAATCTTGCTGGATCTTCTCAAAACCTTATTAAAAATAATTGTTGGGTTTTTAGAAATATCCAAGTGGTATATTATTTTAGGGTGTTTATCATTATTAGTTATAAACAATAATGACGACGTAAACACTTCCGTCTTGAACCCTTCAGATTAAATCTTCGTGTTCTTCAACAACTGTACACTTGGATTAAATTGTTAGATAAACAATAATGCGTTGTGTTTGTAATCATCAAAATAAATATATATAAATATATAGAGATGTGGTACACTTGCACCAACAATCTCCCCCTTTTTGATGATGACAAACACAACCGCTAAGCAAGAGCATATGCGGTTTCTCTCCCCCGTTTGTCGAAACAAAAAGGGTCAAGAAAGACGGTATGCTTCCCCTCGAGAGATGCTCCCCCTCAAAATATGCATATAATTGAGAGAGCATAAACTCATGGGTAAAAGAGCTAAAACGCTCCCCCTCAAATTAATAACGATATCAATTTGATTTTATAAAATTTGAGGGATAAAATAAAATGCAGAAAGCAATAGAGACAAAGATATACAAACCAATACGAAACACTTGCACCAAAACGGATCTTAAGGCTTCAATATTCGGTTAATTTTATGTGATAAAAAAAATCACCACGTATTATGACCTCGTCAGGTAACCACGTATTATAACCTCGGCAGGTAACCACGTATTATAACCTCGGCAGGTAACCACGTATTATAACCTCGGCAGGTAACCACGTATTATAACCTCGGCAGGTAACCACGTATTATAACCTCGGCAGGTAACCACGTATTATAACCTCGGCAGGTAGCACCTACAAAAGGCAAAGAAAATATTTCGTGGTACCCTTTTCTTATGGGTCCTTTTAACAGTTAGTATACAACATAAACTGCAAAAAAATATGTTGTCGACATAAAACAAAATACGACAACATATAAAACCATAAAAATGGTTTAAAACCACAAACGCATCCCACCGGGATTATCAACATTAAACATTCCTTTCGGAATCCATTTTCTAACCATTTTAATTTTGCGATTGTATTTATCATACACATAAAATGAAGCATTTATATTCGCATTAGGTCTAGAAAAATTGCTATTATACATGCGAGCATACGGTTTCCTCCCATAATTCACATTTTTCATTTTTGACATATATGGGGGTTTTTGCACATAGGGTTTTCTCGTTTCAACTTTAGGAGATGCAAAAAATCTTTTAATGGGTTTACACGAACATTTATCAACACATGTATCGGAACCAATGCCTTTACGACAATTTATACGATTAGGCATATTTAGCATTTTAAGCACTTTATCATTGCTATTTTGAAATGCATTAGCTAACAGATTATCTTTCTCATGCGATTTACATTTAGCATTTAAATATGCAACTTCATTTTCAAGAGACTCGCATTTTGTACATGCAACACTTTCATTTTTATTTTCACTTAAGCATGCTATTTTATCATTTAAAATAACACAAGATTTACAAATATCTTTTTCACTTAATTTATTTTCTAATTTAGTGATAACATCTAAATCATAAGCAGATTTTTGTTTACCGTCATCTATTTCCTTTTTATATACAGATACGGTTTCTTTTAAATTAGAAATTTCATCTTTATATTTATTTGCGAGAGCGGCCATAGCATGAAATGATTTATATAATTCGTCAAGATTATTTTCATCGTCACTATAGTAATTATCACTATAATTATTATCATAATTATTTTTAGAAGAATATGATGAAGATACCTCATTATCATGGTCGGCCATGAAACAAAAATTTTTGGCTTCATCTATGCTTGCGCTCAACGCGCCTCCAACGAGAGCTTTTGGTGTGTTGATTTGTTTTGCTCGTTTTGGACACACACTTGCATAGTGATCCTTGTCACCACACACATAGCAAAAGCCTTTCTTTTTATTGGCTTTTTCATCGTCGCTAGATTCGTCATATTTGTCTTCACTTTTGTGGACGTTGCGACTTTGGTTTTTACCACCACGACGGTAGTCTTCATTTTCTTGAAACCTATCAATATTAGTAAACTTTTTGTTAGATAAAAGTTTAGAAAGTTTTCTTACCAACTTGACTAAATCGTCAAGATTTTCGGGTTCATCATCGGATGAACTTGCATCTTCCTCCTCTTCCTTTTCTTTTGAGGCAACGACCTTGAGAGCGATGGATTTCTTTTTGACTTGCTCCCGGACTTGATTTCTTTTTAGTGCAATTTCGTGCACTTTAAGATTGCCGATGAGATCATCGAGCTTCATAGTTGCGAGATCTCGGGAGTCTTCCAAGGATGTGATTTTTGCCATCCACTCCGAAGGAAGTGCTCGAAGAATTTTCCTTACATAGTCTTCGTTAGGATAAGTGCGACCTAATCCCTTCAAAGTAGTCATAATGAGGTTAAAACGTTTAAACATTGAGTCGATTGACTCATCTTTTGACATTTCGAACAGTTCATAATCATGAACTAAAATGTTTATTTTAGAACTTTTAACTTGAGTATTTCCACGATGAGTGTCACTCAAGCTTTGCCAGATTTGGTTAGCAGTTTTACAGGTATAAACTCTTTCTATTTCATCGGAAGTTAAAGCAGCATATAATATATTTTTAGCCTCAAAATTTAAACAAAAAAGAGATTCTTCAGCGGGAGTCCAGTCCTTAACAGGTTTATCAACAATAACATTATTTTTTATAATAGTAGGGTTAAAATTCCCATTTTCTATAATATCCCAAATTTTTTGACTTTTGCCACGAACGTGACATTCAAATAGCTCGGCCCAAATGCCAAACTTTTCAGTATCTATCAAAGGAGTTTTAGAGAACACAAAATTAGTTTGTTGAGCCATTTAAAAAAAATTAAAGAAATGACTTTAAAAATTTAAACAGAAAATTTTTGAAAGCCCCGCTCTGATACCAAATGTTGGACAACCTAAGGGGGGGGTAAGGTTGTATTTTAAAATCTTTTACTTTCAAAAATAAATTTACAAATAAATACAGAATAAATAAAGCAGAGTATAAATAAATAAGTATACAACAATTATATAAACAGATATAATTTAAATACACAGAGATTATATAAATAAATATAAATGCAAAGCAGTTTATATAAATAAATATAATATAGCACAGCGGAATAAATAAAGAGATAAGGGATAGAGATACTTGACACAGAGATTTACTGATTTACCACCAACTGTGATAAACCAGCAGCCGAGACACTTCCCGACACGATCCAATAAATGTATTCTTTACGGTAGAATACAAACCAAGTACAAAGGTAACGTAATTGATTCTCAAGCTTCTGCTATGAGATGTACAGGATCACACACCCGTTATTCAAATACTTACAAGAGGAGTATAACTCACAATGGGTAATCACTCTTGTATAATATCTCACACTTGGATATTTTATAAAAAATGTTTTATAAAATATATATATATAAATGAGAGAGCTGAGAGTTGCTGCTTGTTGTTACTGTTGTTGTTATCTTGGGTCTTATGTCTCTTCTCCAGCATGCATCATTATATAGCATGAAGACTTCCAACGGTCACATGACCTGGCGGTATACCGCCTTGCACACCGCGGTATACCGCGGTCAGAAAGTACACTGGTACACAACGGCTACATGCAAAGTTGGCAGGAAAATGTACCCGCGGTATACCGGCTGGGTCTCGCGGTATACCGCCGTCAGGAAAAGCCACTTCAACCAATAGGAATTGCACACGGACTGCCGCGGTATACCGGCTGAACAGCCGCGGTATACCGGCTTGGTGTACCCGCGGTATACCGGGTATTCCCCACGGTATACCGCCGTCAGGAAAAGTCAGCTTCCAGGACAGCACCCAAATCTTGCTGGATCTTCTCAAAACCTTATTAAAAATAATTGTTGGGTTTTTAGAAATATCCAAGTGGTATATTATTTTAGGGTGTTTATCATTATTAGTTATAAACAATAATGACGACGTAAACACTTCCGTCTTGAACCCTTCAGATTAAATCTTCGTGTTCTTCAACAACTGTACACTTGGATTAAATTGTTAGATAAACAATAATGCGTTGTGTTTGTAATCATCAAAATAAATATATATAAATATATAGAGATGTGGTACACTTGCACCAACATTAAGGTAAGGAAATCGCGGAGCAAGGAGACTAAGCTGGTTAAGGTACAATGGCGGCACCACAAGGGTCCGGAGGCGACCTGGGAGTTGGAGTCGGAGATGAAAGCTAGATACCCGCATCTCTTCCAATAAGGAATTCCGGGGACGAAATTCTTTTAAGGGGGGAGTGTTGTAACAACCGGGTTTCGTTTGCAAGTAGGTATAAGATTGGTGTCTTTTGCGAAAGAAATGAAAGTTAACTTGAGGGACTAATTTGTCATTTGGTGAAAGGGGTGTAGGGCACAAATCCCTAGGGCAGCCCTCATTTTCAGCAAAATCAGTATTTGGTGTTGGTGTTGGCGGCTAAGAGAGAACAAGAGAAAGAAAGAAGGGTTTGAGAAGAAATCAAGAGAAAAGGAGGAATCAAGGAAGAATTTGCAAGGTAATACATCCTGAATCCGTTCTCCTGATCATTGTAGTACTTTTCTTTCTTTGGTATGGATTCCTAAGATTTATCTGGATAATTCTTTGAGTTTTCACCATTTTTCCTTTAAAATGGGTTTTATGGGTTTTTGGCTTGGTAATCGATTTAAGGGAGTAAAAGATGGATTAAGTGGATGTTTAGATTGGTGAATGAACCCTTAGGGTTGTCTTATCGAATTTATGGTAGAAAATGGAGTTAACGATCACTTTTAGTTTGCTAATTTCGAACAACAGTCGTATCCGGACACCATCAGTTCGTGATGTTATGGTAGTTTCCGGATATGGATGCTAGTTCCCGGGTGAAGTTTTATGGTAGTTCCCGGGTGGGTGATTTTCCGGGTAGGTTGAGTTACCGGGTGCAGTATCCGGAAAGAAGGTGTATCCGGGGAGTCTTGGTATCCGGGCAGTCTTGGTGTCCGGACAGGTTGGTACCCGGAAAGTGTGTGCTGGTCAGTAGGTTTGAGTCGTTTAATCTGATCCGAATCTAATGCCCTTAGGTGTTCGACTGGTTTAGCTGGGAGGTATATAAGAAGTGCGTTCTACGATAATCAAAGGTGAGTTCCCTCAACCTTTTTATGGCGTACTATGTTTTACTGAATATGGTTCCCTTTTCGAGCATGAACTGATTTATACAAGTTATGCATGTTTCCATGTTTTGCATGTTTATTTGCAAATGAAATGATGTTTAAGGTTTTAATGAATATGATTTCAAATGTATGTGTATGCTATGTGGAGTCGGTTGCACAGTGGGGTCAGGGTACCTTGGGATTTCTAATCCCTTGGGCATATGGAGGTTAGCTTGTAGGTTGGAATTCATTTCCTCCTACATGAAGGAACAGGGGGTCCACTTGGATTTCGGTGTAGACGAGAGGGTGTCCGTTAGGCCCCGATCGGAGTAGCTTATGCGATCCCTGAACCCCGTGTTTAACCTTGGATGATGCTATGAGAAAGATGTGAAAGTATTTTCTTTATGAAATGATCTTTATACTGTGATAAATGTTTATGGAGGGAATTCACTAGACCTTTTGGTCTAAGCCTCGCTTTTCAAAAACTAAACAATTTTCAGGTAAGCGTACAGTGGGAAATTCTAGTAAGAATTAGATGGAGACAAGAAAGATGTGGAGCTCATAGCGACTCCAAGATTTTGAATGATGACTATAGATAGAATCTCGGCTGTGGACGTAGAGTCTTCCGCTGTCAATTTTATTTAGATCACTTTATTGATGATGTAAAGACAAGATATTTATGTAATGTGAATGCTTATTTTCTAGATGAATGCATGTTATGTTTTTTTGGGACGTTACAATATATAACAACTTTCATTCATAGGGTTTATAGCGTTAGGACACGAAGATTACTTACAAAAAGATTGAACCATTAATTTTTGGAGTCTACCAAATCTCTTATTTTCTAGAAAAAAACCAAACAAATTCAGTATGTCTCTCGTGAAAGTAAGTAGTGTCTGGTGATATGATGTACGTAAATTCCTTATCTTTATCTCGAAAAATAAAGCTATTATTTTTTATAATACCCTACCTTGTGCAAAATTTGCGAAAAGGAAACTAATTTGTGTCCCCCGCTTCAAAAAAAAACGTGATTGGCAAGTTGAGTTTTTGTCGATTCTTTTTAAGTAATATAACATAATTTATAATGGTGATATACTTTATCCGAATGAAAAATAATAGAGTTAATAGAAAAATAAGGGAACTAAAAGTGAGCAACAATGTTTGTGAAGTAGAGGAGGGAGGCATAGAAACCAACTGAACCGTTACTTTTAACCATCGGATTTGTGAACAATACAACTAGAATTCCGGTCAAATACTTAGAAACTCATTATTACCTTTTATCTTAAAAAGAGTATGTGTGATGAACTACATTCATCACATTTAGCTCAAACATTATATCCCTCAAACATTTGCTTTGTTCAAAAAAAATCTCAAAAGGTTTCGAATATAATATGTTCATCAGATATTAGACTAAGAATACGTTTGAAGTTATCAAAACATGGATTTCATTAAAACATTATAGTCACTGAATACGATAAGGAAATATGTATATACTTATTTGTATCGGATTCTAAGTCACCGTCAAAACACACCAAGTCTTTTGTTATGTATCTGGTAGACTTACTTCATAAAAAAATATCCATTGTATAGCTTATATTTTGAAACAGACAAAGATAGAATTTTTACGTATAAAAATCTTGTAACTATCTGCATTGATTTAAAGAGCAAAAAACTTTCAATGAAATCGAATACTAGATGAAGTGAGGTCAAAATAGTCACCAAAACGGATTGATTTCTCATCTATTCGTAAAAAGAAAAATATAAGATAAAGTCAACTAGTAATCTGACAAATACTACTATTGGCAAGCCGAATTTTAGAGTGCAAACTTGTCCAACAAGTTTGGCTCACCAACTCTTCCAAATTCTCATTCCGGTAAGATAATATGCAAAATCATGTGAGCCAAACTTATTTATAAAACACTATTTTATTAGTGTCATAATTTCTTTAATGTAACCTCTGCATACAAATAGATGTGATGAGTTAAAAGTTTTTATATCAACTACAAAGGCTTAATTGAAAAGTACAAACATGCATGGATTAACAAATCAGATGAAAACACGTGTTAAAGTTGGAAGATTGAATTCAATGGAATGGTGGCAATAACATGTCACCCTTGTTATTAGCTGAAACCCATGCGTTTTGAACCTCTATGTGAATGCTTCTTGGACAAAATTAGTGTAACTATCTGAAGAGTATCTTAGTTCTCCAGATCTGAAACATAACTTTCCTTCTTCTCTCCTTTCAGGTTAGCAAATTTATCGCCAGTCATATTATTTAGGATCACATGTCTTACTTTCCTAAGTTCCTCAACAAATCCGTGATTTTATGTTTTAATATAGTATAAAATTTAAAAATGAAAATGTGTTATGCTTGTATTTAACTCCCTTCTTTTACAATAACAATATGTACAAGTGATTGTACTCAAAGATCAACAAAAACCGATGCGTAGCATAAAATGTATTTTTTTTTGTTTCGCGTGCTCCATTAAAGTCATCTAAATAAAATATAAAAATTTAATAAAATACCATAGCAGTCTTAGGGGCCGTTTACAAAACGCTTATTCGGGTAAGTGTTTACAAGTTATATTAGTTTACCGGTTGAATATGGCAAGGACCAAGAATCTTACCCGGTAAGAGCGGAAGCAAGGACCGAGAGTCGAAAGCAAGGACCGAAAGTCTTACCCGGTAAGTGAGTGCGACAACTCTTACCACGGTTAGCGCTTACCGGCTAAATTGTAGCATACGATGCCATTTTGGTGGACTAAAATCTTACCCAAGAAGTAGGTGATGGTGTTGAATTTTACCGGTAAGCACTTCCCCGGGTAAGTGATTAGGTAAACAGCCCCTTAATCCCATCTTTTACGAATAATCATATAACGTTAGATAAATGAGAGTTAAAAGTCACTTCCGACATCAGAGAGTCGATAACGGGAAACACAAATCAGTTATTGGTATGCGAGTAACGATAAAATCCGCTTTATGTTGTGCTTATAGTTCATTTATGATTTACCAAAATACCCTCATTGTTTTTTTTTCTATCTTTTGCCTTTTAAGAAAACATAAAAAATACAACTTGTATATAAAACACTAATGGTGCGTTTGGTTCGCGGAATGATTTATGAAGGAATGGAATCTGTCAAAGGAATTGGAATCTGGAAGAAATTGGAATGGAATGTTGTCAGGTTTGGTTGACAGAATTGGAATGAAATCTGTCAAAGGAATTGGAATCTGTCTGTTTGGTTCACAGAATGTAGCTTTGGAATTGGAATGAATTTTCGACAAATGACCAAAATACCCTTTTTTTATAAAATAATTATTAAATACTTTATTGTGTAAAAAATATAATATACACAACCCAAAAATAAAAAATAAAATAAAAACTAAATGTATTAAATTATATTAATAAAAAATAAAAAATAAAATTTAAAAATTAAAATTAAAAATTAAAATAAATAAAAATAAAAATAAAAAACTAAAGTATTAAATTAAATGAGGGTATTTTGGTCATTTGGACAAATTTGGATGGAATAGAATTCAATTCCATCCATTTTGTAAAGGAATGGTGAATTCCTTATTTGGGTGGAATTCATGGAATTAATTCCATTCCATTGCAAACCAAACAGCACAATGGAATTTGGTCAATGAAATTGACCATTCCAATTCCGCCTAATTCCGTCGGAATCCGCCGAACCAAACGCACCCCAAGGGTCTAAATTTATTGAAGTATTTTATTGAAACATGTCTGCAGTAGATGACTAAAAGATATTGACTTGTCTAATGCAATTATTTGTTTAAAAAATTAAAGAAAAATAAACATCTGAATGAATAAGTCATTAATCGCAGTTGATTTAACAACTGAAAAGGTAACATACGTTGGGTTAATTGTTGGGTTTTACATTTTAATTACTTTTGGTATATAAGAAATAGTTAAAATAGCCCAAAAATAATAGCCCGATACAACTATATATTACCTTGAATCATAGGGATTTGTAACAAGAAGAGAATACAAAAGTGAGAGAAAATAGAGAAAAGTCTATTGTACTATTCGGGCAAGCGTAACTGCGCCGTTTCGTCTATTCTCGGAGTTTGAACTGTCAGATAGTCGTCATTTTTGGACAATAGCTTTATGACAACTTATCTACATTCTGAACGGCGGTGATCGGTTTTGGAGATCCTGAAGTCGCCGTTTTGTTGTTCGACATATAACAGTTTTTTTGGGTGATGTTTCTTCCTCTTTTCGTTTTGGTTTGATTCCATATTTCTTGATGATTTGCTCCAAGAGTACGATGATTGTCATACTCTTGTGGTGTGCCTCTACTTTTATCTAGATAAGACTTTTGTTATTGTTTATTGGTGGTAGTGGACTTTAAGCGACCTAAAGGTCCCGTGGTTACTCTCGCCTTTAGAGGTTTCCACGCTAAAAATCATGTGTTCCGTGTATGCTTGATTGTTGCTTATATCTGATGTTGGTGGTTGATTATCATTGCATTTAGTATGCCCTATTTGTTTGCATCTCAAAGGTTCATATAAGTCGGGAAAGTTTGTCTAACGAAGGTTTATTTCACATTGTTATTATTGTTGTGACACGTTTTTCCCATTGTTAATTGGGAAAAGATACTTAGGGTATATTTGTTAGTAGCTTAATGAGCTTAATGGAACTTTCAACTTATTCGGTCAGCTATAAGTTACTGCTTGGTAATGGCTTAATTATGTAGAAAGTGGTTTATTCAGTAAGCTTTTAGGAAAGAATTTTATGTAGAAAGCCAAGTTTTTTTTCTAGACATACCCTTCCCAAGTAAAAAGCACGCATTTTCCATCTATGAAAAAAGCTTCTCAAACAATAACCTTCACAATCTATACAGAGAAGTTAATCTGCAGAGACAACTTTATCCATACAAGACATAATAGAAAACCAACCAAACTGCCCTTAGGAATATTTTGGACAAAACACGTAATTATAACTTAACTTATTGTTGGATCTTGTTGATTATCTAAACTTAGGGGCCGTTTACCAAACACTTACCTCGATAAGCGCTTACCAAGTCACATTACCTATCGCATTGATATGGCAAGGACCAAAAATCTTACCCGGTAAGAGCAAATAAAAGGACCGAGAGACTTACCCCGGTAAGTGATTGTAATAACCAAGACCAAATTTGGAAGGTTTTAATGTCTTGTGGAAAATTTAATAAAACTGAAAGTTGAGGGGCTAGATTGTAATAAGGGTTAAGGTATAAAAACCTAATGATTGGCACAAAACCCTAGTTTTGCAATCATTTTGTGTGGAGTGCGACTGATCAAAGGAAGAAAGAGAGAGAGAGAGAGAGAGAGCAAGAAGGAAGAAAGAGAGAAAGAGCAAGAAGGAAGAAAAAGCCTTCCATTTTAAGTGGAGGAAGAGAAAGATTTCAGCACCCTCAAGCTTTCAGGTAATCTATCCTCTATATCCCTAATCTGGGATTTTCCCTGCTGAACTAGGTATTCTTGGAGGTTTTGGTTAAAAGTTGGGTTTTAAGCTTAATGGAAGAGATTAGGTGTCATATTGTGTTTTTGTAACTAATATTTCGGTATTAAAAGAGTTTAGTAAATCAGAGTTCTGTTGTTAATCTAAGATTCATTGGAATAAGAGTTTACCAGTGATTTTCGTTCCAAATGGGTTCTGAGTCGGCGTCCGGAAAGCCCATGTGGACGTTCGGACACGATGATCCATTTGAGAGAGGTTTCCGGATGAGGTGACTGTCCGGATAAGAAAACTATCTGGGTGGGAAAGTCGTCCGGTAAGTAAGAGTTGTCCGGTAAGGATTAGTTGTCCGGAAAGTAGTTACCTGGAAAGTATCAGACATCCGGTAAGTTGAATCCAGATGGTGTCTGGACTTTTGGTTTAGGCATCTGAGCAGTTTATATCTTATCCATTTCTCAGGTAAATCGACAGTAAGCCAGAAGTAAAGTAAGAAAAGACTTTATAAGCATCAAGTGAGTTTTTCTAACTAAAATACGTGACTTTACTACGTGTTTTCTAAAGTAAGTATATGATGAGAAATGACATGCTTTATTTATATGCGTTTAATTGCATGAAAGTTTGTTTAAAGATTTATGTGAGATGTATGCATACACTGTGTTAGACGTAATCTGGCTAAGACGGGAGGTAGACCCGCCAGTGCTCATGCCGGGAAGGTGACCCGTTTATGCCATGGAAGGGAGTATCCAGTAAGGCATTGTGAGACTGACTCGTTGGCACCTTCAGGTGACTTCAGGGTGCCGTTTACGAGTGCGGATTTATCCGTGATAGTTTTATGAAAAGTTCTGTGAAAAGTTTTATACTTGAAAGTTATAAATTGTTTTAAATGCTTTTAAGAACTGTCAGGAGGGACTCACTAGACCCTATGGTCTAACCCTCGCTATTTCCAAACTAAACCTTTTCAGGTAAGCAAGCAGTAGGAGGCTCTAGAAAGTGAGTAGAGCAGATCGGGAGTACAAATGTGGCTAGAACAAGCAGCACTCTAGATTATAGAATTTATTCTCAGTTGTGTAGGTTGTTTCCGCCAACCTGATTTTGGTATTATGTAAGGAATTTTGGGACCCGTTTTTGGGATGTTACGTTTTATATGAATTGCATGCTTTATTTTAGACTGGGTTGTTACAATTGGTATCAGAGACATAGTTTAAGGGATTTAGGTGACCGGACGGGCCTAGACTTAAACTTTGGGAGTAGAAATCACAACTGAGAATCAGGAAATGCGTTAGGAGGGCACTAATGTAGAAATGGGACTAATAGGGTACCGAGGACGGTCATGTAAGGTAAGTTTGGGGTTACACCTGGCCAGTGTAATCGTGAACTTACAGGTACATGCATGTGCTTAACTTGCCTTATTATTCCGTTGCGGTAGTATTTAATTAGTTTAATTGTTGTGTACCAGTAACCAAGAATGTCTGCAAGAGTCTTGAGAAGTAGGTCAATGCCCATCGTGGACGAGATGCCGAATGTGAGTACTACGCCACACGAGGAAGCAGTGCGAGTTGAGGAGTTGGCGGAGGATGGGCCAGTAACTTCTCCAAGAGCGGCGGCCACTCGTGGGAGAGGTATAGGCCGGGGGAGAGGGAAGGGAACAGTACCGAGAAAGGCCGTTACTGAGGTAGGGGCGACAACCACTAAAGGCAAAGGTAAGAAGAAGAAAGCGCCGGTTAGGCGTAAGGCTAAGAGCGTAGAGGAACCAGAAGTGCAAGAGATATCCGAACAGGAGAGTTCAGCACCTGCAAAGAAAGCGAAAGCTAAGAAAAGGCGTAAACTTGAAACCGCACCGACTTTTGTGACTGAAGATAAGTTCACAGCAGAGATGGATAAACTCCAAAAAACTTTACAAACAGTGTTAGACAACCAGAATAAGACTACGTCTGAGGGAGGAACCAAGAGCAATTCTGGGAAGAAGACTGAGGAAGGCAACATACCACGGACTGAGATAGGAAACAACTCGGTAACAACACCGATTGTTGCTATTGAATCAAAGACAGTGAAAGGGTGCTCGTTTAAGACCTTCGCTTCGTGCAAACCTCCAACGTTCAACGGGGAGCGCAATCCCGTTCTAGCCTTGAAATGGGTTCGTGAGATGGAGTTAGCCTTTGATAGTAGCAAGTGTGCCGAGGAAGATAAGGTACTATTTGCAATGTCAATGATGAAGTCTGAGGCCATCTATTGGTGGGATGTTAAGACCGGAGGAAGGGGATCAGAAGTGGCTAAGGGCGCGTCGTGGGAATCGTTTGTCAGGAGGTTCAGAGCACAGATTTGCCCATTGGCGGCGGTTAAGAAACTCGAAGAGGAATTTCTGGGATTGGAGCAGGGATTGATGTCAGTTCAGGAGTATACATCGAAGTTTATCGAGAAGGCCCGATTTGCTGAGTTGTACGTGCCTACTGAGGAAAGGCGGATAGAGAGATATATTTGGGGATTAAAGAGCAGTGTGAGAGAATTGGTGCAAGTGAAAGGACCAACTACATTTCAGGCTGCGGTTGATACTGCAGAGCTTACTGAGAAAGAGAAGAACAGGCAGATAATTGAGAGAGTCGGAGACAAAAGAAAGTGGGAAGGATCAACCAGAGATGGAAAGAGGCCAAGTGCGCCTAGACCCGAGCTGCAGTTGGGGCTTAGATCTGGTGAGAGGCCATGTAGCAAGTGCAATCGGATGCACATAGGGGAATGTTTGGCAGAAAAGGGCGGATGTTTCAAATGCGGGAAATCGGGGCACATGGCTCGACACTGTCGCGGTCCGAAGACTTGCTATCAGTGTGGGTCGTTAGATCATGTCAAGTGGGACTGCCCACAGTTGAAGAAAGGGTATGCTGGGGGTGAAGGCGGTAGTAGCGGAGGAAAGAATGGAGAGAGAAAAGTGGAGCCGGCTCGTGCGAGGGCGAGGGCTTTCCACATGTCTGCTGAGGAGGCGGTGAACACGCCTGATGTGGTAACAGGTACCTTTCCTATAGACTCAACTTTTGCTAAAGTATTGTTTGAATCGGGGGCCAATCGTTCGTTTGTGTCGCCCAATTTCATTCGAAAATTGCAAGCGAAACCCAAGAGGTTGAACTTTGGGTTTGAGGTAGAAGTAGCGGATGATAGTCGGGTCTGGGTGAAAGAGGTCTATGAGGGATGTAGCATAGACGTGGATGGTCACATGTTTCCTTTGAGGTTGCATTCGATGAGGATGGGGGAGTTTGACGTAGTCCTAGGAATGGACTGGTTAGCGGAGAATGATGCTAGTATAGTATGTAATAAGAAGTTAATTCGGATCGCCTTACCCGATAAGAAAGAAGTGGTAATTTACGGAGACCAACGGAATAGGAAGTCGTGTTTGATATCGATGATGAAAGCTAGGCGATGTTTGGGGAAGGGATGTCTGGGGTATTTAGCTTATGTGCTAGATGCTAAGAAGGAGAAGAAGAGTGTAGAGGATGTACCTATAGTAAGTGACTACCCGGAGGTGTTTCCGGAGGATTTGACGAGTCTGCCTCCAGATCGTCAAGTAGAGTTCAGAATAGAACTGATGCCTGGGCGGCACCGATTGCGCGTGCGCCCTATCGGTTGGCACCGGCAGAGATGAAATAGATGATGACTCAGTTACAAGAATTACTCGACAAAGGTTTTATTCGTCCGAGCTCATCGCCTTGGGGAGCGCCGGTACTTTTTGTTAAGAAGAAGGACGGATCTATGCGAATGTGCATAGATTACCGTGAGCTCAACAAAGTAACTGTGAAGAACAAGTACCCGCTTCCGAGGATCGATGACCTCTTCGATCAGTTACAAGGTGCGAGTTATTTCTCGAAGATAGACTTGAGATCGGGTTATCACCAATTAAAGGTGAGAGAAGAGGATGTGCCGAAGACGGCTTTCCGTACGAGATACGGACATTATGAGTTTTTAGTCATGCCCTTCGGATTGACTAATGCGCCGGCGGTGTTCATGGATTTGATGAATATAGTGTGTAGCTCGTTGTTGGATAAATGTGTGATCGTCTTCATTGACGATATCTTAATTTATTCTCGTACCCGAGGGGATCACGAGAGACATCTTCGAGCAATGCTGGAATTGCTAAAGCGTGAGAAGTTATACGTGAAGTTTTCGAAGTGCGAGTTTTGGTTGCGGGAAGTGCAGTTTTTGGGCCATGTGGTGTTGGCGGACGGCATCAAGGTGGATCCCGCTGAGATTGAAGCCATTAAAGATTGGGAGGCGCCAAGAACCCCATCGGAAGTGAGAAGCTTCCTCAGACTAGCAGGTTATTACCGGAAGTTTATTCAACTTCTCTCGAATAGCTTCACCACTGACCTCTTTGACAAGGAAGAATGTCAAGTTCAGTTGGACTGCAGCGCAAGAATCTGCGTTCGAGAAGTTGAAAGAAAGTTTAAGCAGTGCTCCGATTTTGTCGTTACCAAATGGATCGGAGGGATTCGTTATATACAGTGACGCTTCTAAGCTTGGGTTGGGGTGTGTGTTGATGCAGAACGGGAATGTGATTGTGTAACATCCTGAAATTTCAATAATAGTAATTTAATGAGAATTGGGATTTAATTGTATTTTGGTTAAAACCTTGAATTATATTGTAAGTTTATAATTCATTGGGGTTAAAATACAAGGGATTAAAGTTTGGTGTCAATTGTGGAAATAATGAAACTAGAAGGTGTAAATGGGTCATTTTGGAAAGTATGTATGATAACATAGCTGAAAGATCAGATATTTCCTCATTTTGTGATTTGGGTCGGTTTAGGAGATAGAGAGAAAGAGAAAAGAGAAAAGAGAAAAGAGGAAGAAAGCAAGGGTTTGTTCATCAAATTGGTAAGGAAATCTGATTATGTTTTCTGATTAACTTGTTGTGAATGAATGATGATGGACGAATCTGTGTATTGGATTGATTTACAGAATCATAAACAACAGATTTGAAGAATCAGATTGTGCAAAGTGGGTAAAACTTCCTTAAGAGGTGAGTTCATTTACTTTTGATTAAATACATGCTTTCTGGCAAATTAAATGTTAAGATACATGTATAAACTGTATTGGGACTGTATGAATGTGTTAAAACAAGCTGAATGGAACAGACGCAGATTTAGATTGTAAAAATAGGCTGCAGGTCGAGGTTTCCGGATAGAAGAACAGTGTCCGGAAACCCTCGTACGAAGGTGTCCGGACGAAGCAAGAACATCCGGTAAGTAATAATTATCTATAGTTTCCGGATGAATGAGTTACCGGATGATATTCGGATTACCTTGGTTTCCGGATGCCATCCGGATTAGTGAAGTACCCGGTAAGATGATGTATCCGGAAAGATGGAGTATCCGGAAAGATGATGTATCCGGAAAGTTAATGTATCCGGAAAGATGGTGTATTCGGTAAGTCATGGGTATCCAGAAAACTCGTGTTGTTCGAATAATTTTGAGGTGTCCGGCCACTTCTGGAGTACTCAGTAACATTAGGATTTGCTGACTTCTAAACAGATACGAGTTAGGAACTGAAATGCAATTCTAGTAGCTTGAACATAATTACAGTTGAATGGTAGGTTGTTAGGTTTAATGACTGTTCTAGTTTAATACTAGGCAGGTATGTAGTAAGTGTAATGGGTCCATAGGCATTGTTTGTAACGTGGAATAGGCATAAAGCAATTTTTAATTCCTGTTGGCCTATAATGTGGATTTTTAATCCCATTTCGAGAGGCGATAACCTATAATGTGGAATAGGCATAAAGTAAATTGTAATTCCCATTTTGAGAGGTGATTATTAACGTGGATTATTCCCGTTGACCTGAAATGTGGAATAGGCATAAAGTAATTTGTAATTCCCATTTCGTAAAGGTGTTATGAAATAAGAAATAGGCATAAAGGAACTTGTAATTTCTATTTCATAGTGTGAGGTGAAATGAGGAATAGGCATAAAGCAACTTGTAATTCCCTTTCACATGGAAAAGAGAGATAGGCATAAAGTATCTTGTAATCTCTATTTCCAGTCCAAGAATTAGGCATAAAGTAACTTGTAATTTCTTGGATAAGAGCATGAATCTAGAACTTGTAAAGATTCGTAGTGGGTTCTGGTTTTGATAATATGACCTACTGAATGTGAGTCATATTCATAGGATCAGGTATGATCATGTTGTTGAGGTGAGCATATGTATGGTAAGAATGGTGGAAAACGGGTTTGTTTATATGTCTTTGATTTGAAATTGAATGTTCTCACTAGGCGTAAGCCTAATCTTTCAAATTAAATTTTCTTACCAGGTACAGGCTCAGGGAAGTAAATAGGATGTGGGCCGAGAGCTTTTGATGCATCCAACTTAAGAGATAAGCGGAGGAGTTAGCTAAGGCATGAAGGCTTTTGACGGTTTTGCGTAGATAACTTAGTTAATCTAATTGTAGTGGACATGGTTAGATTAATGAGTTATTGGAAGAATTTCCATGTTGTAATTATAAAGCCTCATAGTTAATTCTCCTCTTTTATATAAAAGTTTGGATATGATTTTGTCATAACTGGTTAAAATTAAAGTTTAATTTAGCCCTGATTTTAGGGTGTTACAGATTGCCTACGCTTCCCGACAGTTGAAAGATCACGAGAAGAACTACCCTACTCATGACATGGAGTTAGCGGCGGTGGTGTTCGCTCTGAAAATTTGGCGACATTACTTATATGGAGTAAAGTGTCAGATTTACACTGATCACAAGAGTCTGAAGCATTTGTTTGATCAGAATGAACTAAAAATGTGACAGAGGAGATGGATGGAGCTGTTGAATGACTATGACTGCGAGATTCTGTACCACCCAGGTAAAGCTAACGTGGTGGCCGACGCGTTGAGTCGGAAAGAGCGAGGAGAACAGACCAAAATAGTGGCCTTCAGGGTCGAGGCAACCTCGGATCTCCTTGAAGAAATTAAGAAGTTTCAGGAAGAAACATTGCTAGAAGAGAACGTGAAGAGTGAAAGAGTTGTCGGAACTACATCATTGTTCGAAGTCAACAGCAGTGGTTTGAAGTGTATGAAAGATCGGGTGTGGGTTCCCAAGTTAGGCAACTTGAGAGTAAGCATCTTAGAAGAAGCGCATAAGTCGCGGTATTCGGTGCACCCAGGAACGAATAAGATGTATCGAGACTTGAGGCAGTTTTACTGGTGGCCAGGGATGAAGAAGGATATCGCCCACCTCGTGGAGCGATGCGTGACATGTTTGAAGGTTAAGGCAGAACATCATCGACCATACGGGGAACTTCAGTCTACAGTTATACCAGTGTGGAAATGGGATAATATCACCATGGATTTCGTTACAAAGTTACCGAGAACTCCGAAGGGTAACGATGTGATTTGGGTGATTGTGGATATTCTCACCAAGTCCACGCATTTCTTACCTATTAAGGAGTCGGACTCGTTGGAGAAATTAGCCCGGTTGTACATTATTGAGATAGTA
Organism: Saussurea involucrata; assembly: GCA_033807775.1. Classification (NCBI taxonomy): domain Eukaryota; kingdom Viridiplantae; phylum Streptophyta; class Magnoliopsida; order Asterales; family Asteraceae; genus Saussurea; species Saussurea involucrata. The sequence continues at coordinate 3,347,915 of CM066319.1, forward strand.
TCTAGGCACGGGGTGCCGCGATCCATCGTGTCTGACCGTGATAGCCGTTTTACGTCAGCATTTTGGAGGAGTCTACAACGAGAGTTAGGCTCGCAGTTGAAGTTAAGCACGACTTATCATTTCAAAGGCGTTAGAAGATATGCTTCAGGCGTGTGTACTCAATTTCAAAGGCTCGTGGGAAGTACACTTGGAACGACGGAGGTGCCGTACGCCGTTGTGTTGGAATGAAGTAGGAGAAAGACAGTTGGCAGGCCCAGAGATTGTGCAAATAACGGCATATAAGATTGATGTGATCCGTGAGCGGATGAGGATCGCGCAAGACCGACAGAAGAAGTATGCGAGTAGAAGGAGGAAGCCTATCGAATTTCAAGTGGGTGACAAGGTCATGTTAAAGGTTTCACCGTGAAAAGGAGTAGTGCGTTTCGGGAAGAAAGGGAAGTTGAGGCCGAGATACGTGGGGCCTTTTGTTATCATTGAACGAGTTGGCGCGGTAGCTTACAAGCTAGAACTACCAGAAGAGTTAAGTAGGATTCACCCGACATTTCATGTGTCAAACCTGAAGAAATGTTTGTCCAAGACTGATGTAGCCATTCCGTTAGAAGACGTCAGCATCGATGAGAGACTGTCGTATGAAGAAAAACCAATAGAGATTGTGGACAGTAAGGTCCGGAAAACAAGGAATAAAGAAGTTCGACTAGTAAAAGTTCAGTGGAGGTATCATAAGGGACGAGAGGCTACTTGGGAAGTGGAGGCGGACATGAAGTCCAAATACCCTCATCTTTTCGAGAATGGAATTCCGGGGACGGAATTCTTTTGAGGGGGAAGTGTTGTAATAACCAAGACCAAATTTGGAAGGTTTTAATGTCTTGTGGAAAATTTAATAAAACTGAAAGTTGAGGGGCTAGATTGTAATAAGGGTTGAGGTATAAAAACCCAATGATTGGCACAAAACCCTAGTGTTGCAATCATTTTGTGTGGAGTGCGACTGATCAAAGGAAGAAAGAGAGAGAGGGCAAGAAGGAAGAAAGAGAGAAAGAGCAAGAAGGAAGAAAAAGTCTTCCATTTTAAGTGGAGGAAGAGAAAGATTTCAGCACCCTCAAGCTTTCAGGTAATCTCTCCTCTATATCCCTAATCTGTGATTTTCGCTGCTGAACTAGGTATTCTTGGAGGTTTTGGTTAAAAGTTGGGTTTGAAGCTTAATGGAAGAGATTAGGTGTCATATTGTGTTTTTGAAACTAAGATTTCGGTATTAAATGAGTTTAGTAAATCAGAGTTCTGTTGTTAATCTAAGATTCATTGGAATAAGAGTTTACCAGTGATTTTCGTTCCAAATGGGTTCTGAGTCGGCGTCCGGAAAGCCCATGTGGACGTTCGGACACGATGATCCATTTGAGAGAGGTTTCCGGATGAGGTGACTGTCCGGATAAGAAAACTATCTGGGTGGGAAAGTCGTCCGGTAAGTAAGAGTTGTCCGGTAAGTATTAGTTGTCCGGAAAGTAGTTACCCGGAAAGTATCAGGCATCCGATAAGTTGAATCCGGATGGTGTCTGGACTGTTGGTTTAGGCATCTGAGTAGTTTATATCTTATCCATTTCTCAAGTAAATCGACAGTAAGCCAGAAGTAAAGTAAGAAAAGACTTTATAAGCATCAAGTGAGTTTTTCTAACTAAAATACGTGACTTTACAACGTGTTTTCTAAAGTAAGTATATGATGAGAAATGCCATGCTTTATTTATATGCGTTTAATTGCATGAAAGTTTGTTTAAAGATTTATGTGAGATGTATGCATACACTGTGTTAGACGTAATCTGGCTAAGACGGGAGGTAGACCCGCCAGTGCTCATGCCGGGAAGGTGACCCGTTTATGCCATGGAAGGGAGTATCCAGTAAGGCAGTGTGAGACTGACTCGTTGGCACCTTCGGGTGACTTCAGGGTGCCGTTTACGAGTGCGGATTTATCCGTAATAGTTTTATGAAAAGTTCTGTGAAAAGTTTTATACTTGAAAGTTATAAATTGTTTTAAATGCTTTTAAGAACTGTTAGGAGGGACTCACTAGACCCTATGGTCTAACTCTCGCTATTTCCAAACTAAACCTTTTCAGGTAAGCAAGCAGTAGAAGACTCTAGAAAGTGAGTAGATCAGATCGGGAGTACAAATGTGGATAGAACAAGCAGCACTCTAGATTATAGAATTTATTCTCAGTTGTGTAGGTTGTTTCCGCCTACCTGATTTTGGTATTATGTAAGGAATTTTGGGACCCGTTTTTGGGATGTTACGTTTTATATGAATTGCATGCTTTATTTTAGACTGGGTTGTTACAGTGATGGCAACGACTCTTACCACGGTTAGCGCTTACCGATTTGGCGGACTAAAATCTTACCTGGTAAGTAAGTGATAGTGTTAAATTTGACTGATAAAATCTTACCCGAAACCGAGTAAGCATTTGGTAAACGGCCCCTTAGGCTTTACCTCACATTTTGATTTGAAGGACAAGAGGGCAGGAGAAGGTGGGAAAACGAGGGTTTGGTTTTAATCAACTTTTTAATTTTGTTAGAATGCATTAAACAGTTGTACCATACAATCTAAAATTGTATAATAAAAGTTATTTAAAAAATAAATATAAAAGCAAAATCACCCTCACATGTAAGGCAATTCGGGTCGCTTCACAACCATCTTTTAACAACTGTTAACCTCGAGGGCTAAGGGGCCGTTTACCTAATCATTTACCCGGGTAAGTGTGTATCGGTAAAATTCAACACTATCAGTTAATTCCCGGGTAAGATTTTAGTCCACCAAAATGGCATTGATACAACAATTTAGCCAGTAAACGTTAACCGTGGTAAGAGTCGTCGCACTCACTTATCACCCCGGGTAAGGCTCTCGGTCCTTGCTTTCGACTCTTGGTCCTTGGTTCCGCTCTTACCGGGTAAGATTCTTGGTCATTGTCATATTCATCCGGTAAGCTAATGTAACTTGGTAAGCACTTACCCGAGTAAGCGTTTTGTAAACGGCCCCTAAATCCAAGGTTTATGTTTGTGATTTTTTAATGTTCGGGAACAAAAACCAATGACTTCGATAAATTATAAAGATAGAATTTGGTATATGTGATCTGCCCTAAATTTAGATTTTGTTTCTAATATAAACTATCTACATTGTAACATTGATGGTCTCTAACTTTTCAATTTCATAACATTGTGGATCCTTAAATGTAACACCATCGATTTAAAACCATGAGACCCTTCACATGCCCCTCACATGAAGCACAAAACGGTCTTTTATGGATAGTTAGACCTATCACATGTCAGTCACATGAAAGGAATATAACAACTCTAATGGATTCAAATTGATTGTATCAACTCTAGGGACCGATATGTTTGCCAAATTAGCTGATAAACTAGCTAGTAGCTGATAAGCTAGTTGTTGACTCACAAGCTAGCTGGTAGCTGATGAAAAGTAACGTTTGACAAAACTAGCTTATAAACATATAAAATGACCAAAAAGGACATCTTCAAAAAAATTATCAATTACGATGTTTAATTATATAATTAAAACAAATTTAGACAATTATAATATGTTAATTAATACAACCAATGTAGTAAAGAAAAATTAAACAATACAACATGTTAATTAAAAGAATTTAAAATTTATTACTACATATACTCCAAGTAGCGTTTCAAAAAACTAGCTTATGGTCATCCAAACATGTACACCAAAAAAATCTAGCTTATAAGCTACTTTTTTTTGCCAAACAATGTCAAACACAACTAAAGTATTATGATATTAAAAAGTTACGGTTTATCAGTAATTTTAAAAACAATATCAAAATTTTGAGCAAACCATATGTATCAATAGTGTATTTCCATCAAAAACTTATATCACAAAAATGAAAGTCTCAAGGAATTATAAATGCTACTTTTATGAATGATAATAAGTGTGTAAATGGCCTTCAATTCAAACCCAAATTTAATCCACAAAAGAAAAAAACAAAGTATGGAAAATATGGGAATGGTTAGACCATCCTCACACCTGCAAGACCATACTCTTTTCTAAAATGCCACATTAGATTTGCAATAACACCTTCCACACACATGAAGACCAAATTCCTTTCTAAACTAATAAATTATAATATAAATAACATTAATAATTAATGTTTAAACAAACAAACAAATTAATTAAATTAAAAAATGTTTTTGTTTAATATATCTATTTTGTGAAAGGTATTTCTAATTTAGAAAGATTAGGGTTGTCTTGCAAGACACATGACAAACCATGTCATCTTGCAAGGGAACGTATGTGGATGCTCTTATGGGAGATGAAGAAAACACCAAAAATAGGCAATAAAGATAAGGCAACATGTAGATAGTAGACTTTGAGTAGGACCAAGCATATGGATGCTCTTAGGGCATCCGTACCCCAGGTTCAAACCTTTTGAATCTTCTGCGCCATATCAGCGCCACATCAGCTTTCCACTTTGAACCCTCTTGAACCTTTTTGAACCCACAAATCCCGTACCCCAACCTTTTGAACCTCTTGAACCCACATGCCACCTCATCTAATTTTTTAATAAAAAATCATAACATTCATAAAAATAAAAATAAAATTACAAAATAAAATTAAAAATTACAAAATAAAATTAAAAATTCCAATTATGTTTTTGTCGAATTCTCTCTTTTCTCGCCAAAGTAGCATTCAAAGCAGCTCCCGTAAGGTGATCGTGCGGGGCAATGAAAAACTCGAAGTCTTTTTCATATAGCCTTTCCAACTCGATTTCACACTTTTGTTGTTCGACTTGCCACTTTTATAGTGTTTAAATTGAAATAAAAAATTAAAAAAAAATAATTGGAAAAGAGCCGTTTGGAATTAAAAAAAATGAGAAACTCCTTCGGGTATGAGCGGGGTGGGGAACCCGATCGCCGAGCCCGCCACCCCTAACCCGTTGAACCCGCCATGGGCGTACCCGGTTGCCGCGGTACCCGGGGAACCCGTAGGCGTGAACCCGAGCCCGAGCCCTCTCGAGTACGGATGGCCTTATGGGAGATGAAGAAAACACCAAAAGTAGGCAATAAAGAAAGACATTTCTAATTTAGAAAAATGAGGATTGTCTTGCAAAGTCATGACATGGTTTGTCATGTGTGTGGATGCTCTTATGGGAGATGAAGAAAACACCAAAAGTAGGCAATAAAGATAAGACAACATGTAGATAGTAGACTTTGAGTAGGACCAAGCATATGGATAGATTAACAAAGGACAACAATTTATCTAGACTTTTTGCTTCAAATATCTTTCATTATATATTTAAATCGATAAAGATGATTTGTTTTTACCTTTTGGCCTAGTGATATCAAAGTCTTTGGTCTTATAATAAGTCGTTGGTCCAAATCTCACCAAAGGTGAGAAAATGTGTGAGTTTCTTTGTTCCATTTACCGTATATAAATATTATATACTTCAAAAAAGTTGATTTATTTTATTTGGATAGTTTTGTAATTTATTTTATATAATTAGACTTTCGTCTTCTAAAACGTAATACAGATGAATCGTTAAACTTATAAAGTTGATTAAACAAAATTATACAAACTATATATGTGAAATTAGGATAAAACAACATCGAAAGATGCCATCGTAATACAGATGCCATCATGTGAAAAAAATTTAGTTTCGTCAAAGATGCCATCGTATGAAAAAAAATCTAGGTCCGCCTATGCCACTGCCTCTATCTGTCTCCACCGTTCTTTACCTTTGACCACCACCGTTCATCAATAAGTTGGTAAACAAGAAAGAAAATTGATAGAACTAACCTGTGATGGAATGACAAAATACATCCCAGTTGCTGAGGGATTTAGCATCTTCAAGATTGGCTCCTTCAATCTGCAAAATTCCATGAATTAATTTATATATATATATATATATATGATAATGAGAAAGAACGAAAAAGAAAAGAGGAAGATGGACTTGGAAAGCAGAAGTGGCTGTTCCAAAGAAAAACCCAGGTGGAAAATCGGATATTTTGATGTGGGGATCTTCTTTTTCTTCTGGTTTGAATCCTCCACCGCCATTGTTGGAGGCTTCAAGAAGAAAAACACATGCAGTGGAGATGAGAAAGAAGAAGAGATAAAAAGTATTCTCTATATCCAAATAATGATTCATAGACAGATCATCATTATATACATATATATATATATATATATATATATATATATATATATGGTTTATGTGCATGCAGGTAGTGGGTTGTGTGGGGAAGAAGGAGGAGGAGAGAGAGGGGAGGGAGGAGGGGTTGTGTGGGGAAGATGAAAGAGGGATCGGATGGATGACAAGTGTCATAAAAGTTTTAATAAATATAAAAAAAAAAGTAAAAAGTAACAAGTAAGACCATACGGATACATGTAACACCATATTTTTTTCTAAAATGTCATATCAGGTTTGCAATAACCTCTTCCACATATATACAAAACCAAACTCCTTTTTAAACTAAGAGCATCTCCATTGGTATTTGAAGAAAGTTTGATGAAGACTTGAAGAAGACTCGAAGATGACTTGAACATTGGAGACAAAGACTTGAAAATGACTTTACTCATCAAAGGCTTGATGTTCCTCAAGTCTTTGAAATAATGAATATGAGAGGCAAAAGAGAGAGAAAGTATATATTGGTGGGATCAACATATTTTTTATTTTTTATTTTTATTTTTTTTAAGTCTTTAATAAAGCTTTACCATTGTGGATACCCTAATAAATTCTAATATAACTAATATAAATAATTAATATTTAAACAAACACACAAATTAATTAAATTAAAAAATGCTTTTGTTTAATATTTTATTTTGTGAAAGGTCTTTCTAATTTAGCAAGATGATAATTGTCTTGCAAGGCCTTGCAAACCACATTACATGCCATGTCTTAAAGAAAAATGATCGATTAACGCTTTTATTTTAACTACCATTAGTCAGAGGCACCAAATTCGATCAAAAATACAAATATTAGTCACTAATTTGTAATAAATGAATTTTAAAAATGATTTTCAAGATCTTTAACAAATCATAGGGACCAAAATTAAAATTTACTCTAATAACTATTTACTTATAATAACCTTGCATAAAAAATGCTATTACAGAAGGGAAATTCTATCGCTACCCTGCCACTTTTTGTATACCCCCTCCCTCACACACTTTATTTTTTTATTTTTTTTTATTTAAATTTACATTTTACCCCCTTAGACTTATTTATTTAATTTACTTTATACCTTATAGTTTTATATTTATCATTTTATACTTTCATTATATTAACACATATACCCGTATATTAACTAAAATACGTTAAAAAATACTTTTTAATTTTAACAAGTTACACCATTATAATCGTCTCGTCGATACCTTCGAAATGAGCTCAATATTGAATTTTTTTGATTTAATTATATTATAATATGTCATACGTTTACGTTATTTTTTTATATTTTTATTCGTCGATAGCTTCTTATTTTTTTATTTAATTATATTATTTCGAAATGAGCTCAATATTAACTAAAATACGTAAAAAATATTTTTTATTCCAACAAATTCCAACTTTGATTACTCATTTAAATCAACATATTCACGAGTACGAGTACGTTCTATATATTATTTATACATATCTAATTTACGTTTGTACGGGTCGATCCATGTACTTGCAACTTGAAATCGACAACGTGCCCAATGGGCTGTGAGTGTGGGCATTGGGTATTCTCCGTTTAATACCACTTTTATGTAATGATTACCATTAACATGCACTATTGCAATTGACACGTGTTGGGATGGTGACGGCGGTGGTGTCCTGAATGGTAAGTATGTCACATTACCTGCCATATTGAGAACATGTAGTATGACATTGAACCTTGAAACAGCTAGAATTCCCATTTCAGGCATAACGATCCAATGCATATATGTTAATATGATTAAGGTGTAAAATGAAAATTAAAAAAGTAAAGGTATAAAGTAAATTTATTAAATAAGTATAGGGGGTAAAATGTAAATATTAAATTTTTATTCGGTTTGTGAGAGGAATTCGATTGGGGGACAAAAGTTGCAGGGGTTGCAAAGGTATGAATTGTGCAGGGTAGGAATAGTATCACCCATCTTTATTTCAAATCAGTAACTTTTCTTTATTTCAAATCAAATTATTCATCGTTCGATATATATATAGAGAGTTTTTTTAAAAACTGATTTTTTTTGTATATATAACAATTGTACACAATATTCAAAACACTTAAGATAAAAACTGATTTTTTTTGTATATATAATAATTGTACACTCTAACATTTTTAGAGAGAAAATACTTAAAAGATAAATATTTTACTTATAAAACAATATAACAATTTTATTTTCATGCTAAAAAATATTAAGATTTCGTTCTAAATATTTATGTAGTATATATGATATATAATAAAATAATTAAATCAGAAAATATTCAATCTTGGGCTCATTTCGAACGTATCGAAGAGACGATTATAATGGTGTAATTTGTTAAAATTAAAACGTATTTTTAACGTATTTTAGCTAATATATGATTTTATGTGTTAATATAATAAAGGTATAAAATAAAAATTAGAAATGTAAAAGATATAAAGTAAATTAATTATATAACTTCAAGGGTATAAACTGTAAATATGTAATTTGAATTGGGTTTGTCAGAGGAGGGGTGGCCGACAAATTTGGCAGGGGTATGAAATGTGACAGGGGTATACACTCGATGTGGGAACCACGACACAAGGGAAAAAGAAATTTGCAAATAGAACGAAAGCGGTTTCGTGGACTTCCGAAGAAGAGGTTTTGTTGGCAAATGCATGGCTTTACGTCTCCGAAGATAGCATCGTTGGAAACGCACAAAAATTGGGTATATATATTTATTAATGTATTTATCTTTATTATATATACGTATTCATATAAATTTATTAATGTGTTTATCTTTATTATATATACGTATTCATATAAATTTATTAATGTGTTTATCTTTATTATATATACGTATTCATATATATTTATTTTTGTAGGACATTTTTTGGAAAAAGTACTCGATTATTTCAACTCAAGTCGCCAACATCATCGCAATAAAGACCATGTAAACTCCAAATGGGGTGACATGAACAAAAAAATGATGAAGTTTAACGGGATCTACAATAATCTAAGGGCCCAATATAAATCCGGATGAGGTGACGCGGACTTCATGGAGAGGGCACACACGATGTATCGGACAGATAACAAACAAAAGCCTTTCTCCCACGAGGCGGCTTGGAGAATTGTGAAAGACCACCCTAAGTGGAAGATCGTACATTCCATGGACGATAACCCGAGGCCCTCAAAACGGAGCAAGTCCACGTCGGATTCAAACCCAAACACGACGTCTTCTGACGCACGTGTTCGGTTCAACCTTAACGAAGAAAGCCATGAGGAGGAGGATGTCCTCGTACAAGAACCGACACGACCAACGGGGAGAGATAAAGGTAAACGTGCTGCGTCATCCTCCACAAAGACGGCGGAAAAGGACGAGGTGTTGAAGGATCTTATGGAGTATGTCGAGAATTTCAACGTTGCAAATAACAAAATACTAACCGTGGAGGAGGAAAGGTTGAAAACCGCGAGGGACAAAGCCGAGGCGACAAAGACAAAAGCGGAAGCTTTGAAACAAAGAGAAATGCGGAAAGATCTCAAGTTTTACATCAAACCACATGATCATCTCACGGGTAGCGAGTTAAATGAGGTTTTAGCCCACAAAGAGTTGCTTCGACAACTATATGGTTGGTGAAATTTGTAGTTTTTTAATTTGAAATTATGTATTTTTTATGTTTTTAATTTGGTTATGTAAGGTTAAAATTGTAGTTTCAATTTATGAAATATTTTATCTTATATTAAATTATAAATTATTTATAAAATTTAAATTATTTAAATTAATATAATTGTAACAAAAATAAAAATAAAAATAAATAAAAGATGGGATGGTGGTGTGGGATGGATGTGGGGGTTTGTGGGTTAGAATGGGTTAGAAAAGAAAAATGATGTTGCGCTGATGTGGCAGTGAAAAAGTGTGGGTTAGTGAGGAAAGGATGCTGATAGTCTTACAGAATTCTCATTTGTCTCCACTCACCACCGCCGCTACAACCACCAAACCGGTGGCATTTGGGTTTTCTTGAGGGGCATAATTGTAATTTTCTTATTTATCATCGATTTCACAATCATGACACGTCACCACGGTGGGCCAGACCACCAAGTGATTTCCCTATATTTAAACCCATTTATATCCCATTAAAAAATCATCCAAAAACCTTCAAACTTCAAAAATGGCGATCACAATCATCTTCTTCATCTGCATCCTCTTCCCAATCTTCCGAATCAAGTCCGATCTGCTCAATCTCTTCCACGATTCCGTCGCCTACCTGCTCGGATACGGCGGCGTTAATCCTCGATTCCACGAAGAAGACGTATGCCTCGTCGATCTTCCGATTATCCAATTCAACGATCTGCTCCACCGGCGCCACAGATCCGTCGACCGGATGTGTTTCATCTGCTCCGGCGATTACGACAACGACGATGTGGTTTGCCAGCTCAGTCGCTGCGGTCACGTATTTCACTCCGATTGCGTCGGAAAATTGCTTCACCGGAGACAGACGTGTTGTCCGTTCTGCCACTCTCCGGTGTTCTCCGGCCTATCGGAGGTGCCGTGTAAGAGTTTTTGATTGTAGAAGTGTTTTTAGGGTTTTTTTGGTTGTAATTATGGATAGCGTCGGTCGACTGATCTAATACAACACTCCAATCTAAAGGGGTTTTTTCCGTCGAAAATACTTACGAGATTTCTAGAAACTTCTATCCGGTTATGGTTGGATCTTAACTTTTTGTCAGGTAATTAACTTTTTTATTATTTTAAATTAAAAAATAATGTTTAAAACGACGAAAAAGATTAAATTCGCAAATATACGAAACGAACCCAAGTTTTTTTTAAATTAATAGGGATGTGCAAAATCTGAATAGTTCGAACTCGAACCCAAACTAAAAGTAAATACCTCGAAATCTGATAACACGAAACCTGATTTTTGGAGGATATTTAAGTTCGGACTAGGTTTGATCTTTGGTTATCCGACTTGTGCGAAAATCCGAGATAATATACATATATATATTTTAAATATTATATAAATATATTTATTTATCTAATTATATTTTGAAAATCGTCAATTCTGGTTGGTAGAAATGTTTTGTAATTTCTAAAGTTACTCTGTATCTCAAACGATTGAATATCAAAATCGATTGAATTTATATATACTTTTTGCAATATAATAATATTTGAATCCGACTTGCGTCAACATGAAACCCGACCAATCAAAACCCAAAGCAATCTGAAATCTGAAACCTAAAATTCGTGTTTTGTTTTTCATATCCGAGATCTGAAACCTAAAATTTAGGTTCTGTTTTCCATATCCAAAACCCGATCGGTTTTTTGGTTTTTTAGTGGAGTTTGGAAAACTTCAACATGTGAAAGTTTTAATTAATTTCCTTAATAAAAGTGGAGTGCATCGCGGATAATTTTTTAACTGGGTCCGTGATCGAGGGTTAAATCGCGGAAAAATTAGGTAGTTTTGTAAAGTGGGAGAGAGATGGGGTAGTTTTTGTAACAACCCAAATTTAAACATACAAGCTAAAAGCAACCTCTTTAATTTAAAACGCCAAAATTGACTCAACGTTATCACACTATCTAGATTTACAACACAGGGTTCGCAGAAATAACCCTAAATACAGCTGAGAAATCTAACTAGACATAAAAGGAAGTTCTTCTACTTCTTCAAAACGCAAAGCTCCGACCCACGTCTTGTCCAATACCTCTAAACGTGCTCTCGGCTACCTGTTTACCTGAAAAGGTTTTAGTTTTGAAAAGCGAGGGTGAGACACACTAGTTTCTACTGAGTTTTACTAACTGGAAAGTCTCAGCCGAAAATACCCAACACTTAAATACCGGATCCGATAGATTTAAAGCCCAACCCGGTTCCTATAAACATACGTCGGTACCCACTTAAATAAATATCTATCGGAGACCAATTAACTAACAATATCAAAGTCTCAATTATTTATTAATATCAAAGTCCACTTAGTTTAAATATTGAAGCCCAAAATAAATGAATCACCGAAGCCCAAAACGAATTAAAACATATCGGATCCATTACCTTTTCTTTTAATACCGAGACTTAAAATTTAAATGGGCCCAACCAACAATTGAGTCCACTACACCATATAAGATTACTAAAATTTACCAAATGATTGTTAAACCTTTAATGTATTCAAACATAAAGATTTCCACTTAGTTTGGTATTAAGCCATTAATCGATATAAGATTACTAAAATTTACCAAATGATTTTTAAACCTTTAATGTATTCAAACATAAAGATTTCACACAGTAAACAATTCATTTCTTAACGATTGATAACTTAACCCTAACCTTCTCAAATCTCTTAGTTAAATTAATACATGAAAGGAGGAGAATAATACCTCAAAAACCGATGAAAAGCTTCCACTCCCAGTCTGTGATTCCACCTCTTGCAAGCTCCAACGAATTCCCACTCTCACACAGTAGCCGCACTCTAATCAGATGAAAATGATTAAATTCCTAGGGTTTGTACCCTTTTTATACTTCTCACTACTAACCACTAAATTTCTCCTATTTCACACTTGAACCACGAAACTTATTAACTTCGAAATTCTACCAAAATTTTATTTAATGAACAAAATAAAAACTCGGTTATTACAGTTTTGTAACCGAATTTTGAACTTTGTCCATTTTAATTAATTTCCTTTATTAAAATGATTATATAATATTAAAATACATAAATATAATAATATACTTTTGTTTGAAAGAAACATATAAACCAAACGTCGCCAAGTCCCAATCCCTTAATAAAAGGTGGAGAATTGACATTTTAATAATTGTGGTTATTTAATCATTGTAGATGTTAAAGTGGTCCAATTATTTTTTATATATATTTTTTAAATCTAGAATATTCAAAGACGCTAAAATTCAAGAAATTAAATAAAACCAAGTTAAATGAATAATTATTAGAGCATCTTCAACAACTTCTCTATAATTTATTTAAAATAGAGGATGAAAATTGAAAATCTCTTAAAAATTATTTTTTCCATCTCCACAGCTTCTGTATTTTAAAGAACCAATCATTACTTATATTATTAAATATTCAATATGTTTCTCTCTCATCTTTAAAATAATGTTTCTCTATCACCTTTTTTATATGAAATCGTTAAAATAATATTTCTCTCTCATCTTTTTGGAGACATAGAGAATTCTCTATTTTAGAGAATGAGATAGAAAAGCTGTTGGAGCATTTTAGAGAACAAAATGTTGTTTTTCTCTATTTTAGAGAAGTTGTTGGAGATGCTTACGCTATCAATATTGCATAAATTGACTTTTTTATAATATTTTACAAATGAATTAACGAATATAATAAATATTTAAATGACATTTTACAAAATTAAAACAAAACATACATAAAAGAACTTCAAGTTATTAATTAAATGTCATTTAAATATAAAATCTACAAGTCATGACTAAACTACACAATTGGTTCCTATAGTTTATGGGTCCTTTATTTTTTTAACCATTTTGTATAAATACATTACAAAAATAACCATATTTTAAAAATTTTACAAAAATAACCACCCACTTCTCCTCAAGCATTGCTTGGGGAGAAGTGGTCCACGACAAGACACCATATTAAATTAATTAAATCAGAAATAAATTAAAATAATACTGATTTGACACAAGATTCCTTGATTTGACATAAGATTCTTTGACTTGACTGATTTGACAACACATTTACCATAAAAAACCAAAAAATACCTCGATATCCACCCGGGTTCGCGCCGGCCGGCGCTACCCTCCCCCGGCGGCGCGAACCGGAGTTTGACCGGCGTTGACCAATTTTTTTTTTTTAAAAACTTATTTTAAAAATACATTAATTTTTTAAAAAAATTAAAAATACATTTTTAAGTTTTAATTAATTTTAAAAATGATTTCAATTAATACGTTTTATAATTAAAACTTTAAAAAAACGTTTTATAATTAAAATTTTAAAAATACGTTTTTTAATTAAGATTTAAAAATACGTTTTTTAATTAAGATTTAAAAATAAGTTTTTTAATTAAGACACAAATATTAAGTAATATTTAAGTAATTTTAATTAAATACGTTTTTTAAAATTGTTTTTTCTTCCAAAAATAAATTAAAGATCAAAAATAAATTAAAGATAAATTTTTAAAGATAAATTGTTTAAATCTTAATTAAAAAACGTACTTTTAAAATTTTAATTATAAAACGTTTTTTTAAAGTTTTAATTATAAAACGTATTAATTTAAATCATTTTTAAAATTAATTAAAACTTAAAAATGTATTTTTAAATTTTTTAAAAAATTAATGTATTTTTAAAATAAGTTTAAAAAAAATTGGTCAACGCCGGTCAAACTCCGGTTCGCGCCGCCGGAGGAGGGTAGCGTCGGCCGGCGCGAACCCGGGTGGATATCGAGGTATTTTTTGGTTTTTTATGGTAAATGTGTTGTCAAATCAGTCAAGTCAAAGAATCTTATGTCAAGTCAAAGAATCTTATGTCAAATCAAGGAATCTTGTGTCAAATCAGTATTATTTTAATTTATATCTGATTTAACTAATTTAATATGGTGTCTTGTCGTGGACCACTTCTCCCCAAGCAATGCTTGAGGAGAAGTGGGTGGTTATTTTTGTAAATTTTTTAAAATAGGGTTATTTTTGTAATGTATTTATACAAAATGGTTAAAAAAATAAAGGACCCTATAGTTTATTGAAATTAACAATTTTCTTTCAAAATCATTTTTTATAAAAATGTTTGGATTTAATCCTTTTTCTATAGCCATTAATAAATTCTGTTAAATAAGTTATTTTTGTTCTTTTATCGATTTTTTTTCTTTCTTTTATCAAATAAAAAACTATTTTATGATTTCGGTGCCTGACTGCCTGTGGTTTTTGATAGAGAAAATAAAAAAAAATCGATAAAAAGACAGAAATGCCCACCATTTAACATAACTTTTTAATGATTGTTGGACCAGATTCAAAGATAATGTTATTTTAAAACTACAGGGATGAATAAGGTTATTTTGAAACTTCAGGGATGAATAAGGTTATTTTGAAACTTCAGGGATGAATAAGGTTGTTTTGGACCACTCACAGAGAGCATATTTGTATTTTACTCAAAGTTAAGAGTGAATTGCACTTTTGGTCCTAGAGTTTAGTTGATTTCTTTGAAAGAGGAACATGTACTTCAATATGTTAAGTTGTAGCCCCGCGGGTTTGGATTTTACATTGAAAGAAGGACATGGTCACTAACTTTGTCAAAAAGCTTCGTTAGATCCAGGGGTATTTTCGTCCAATATCGTTTTGTCCATCTTTTTGCAATTTTCCTTGTTTTTTTTAAAAACCATAAAAATTTAGGGACATGTTGCATAATTAACTTTCTTGTTGCATATATATATATATATATATATATATTGGCTCAGTAAAATGCAAACCTTGCATTTGTTGCACCCCCTTACAAACCAGTGTGCATATGTGCACAATGTGCATATACATATGTATATGTATACGTGCAAGAATATATATATATAATTGATATACATTCATATGGTATAATGCATATATGCATCTTAGATTATGCATATATGCACACTGGTTTGTAAGGGGTGCAACAAATGCAAGGTTTGCATTTGATTTGTATCCTATATATATATATATATATATATAAGATAATTACATAGAGCCCTCTATAATTTCATGGTTTTTACAAAAACTAAAAAAGACAAAAAAAAATTACAAAATTAGTAAGAAAGCATGGATGGATGGACTAAAATACCCCTAGCTCTAACGGAGCTTTTTAACGAAGTTAATGACCATGTCATTCTTTCAAAGCAAAATCCAAACCCGAGGGACTACAACTTGACATATTGAAGTACAAGTCCCTCTTTCAAAGAAATCAACTAAACTCAAGGACCAAAAATGCAATTCACTCCAAAGTTAATTTGATTGGTTAAACTTGACAACTATTACAATAAAACAAATATTAATTAAAAAATTAATAAAACAAATATTAGTAAGAATATATGAATAATTTGAATTTTAAAAATCTTTTCTAGTTTCATCAAAATAATATATATATATATATATATATATATATATATATATATATATATATTTAAATTGTTTTGAAGAATAGACATTCTCGAAAGATATAATTCAATATAATTTATTTAGGTAGAAGGTCATCTTTTCTTCTTTCAATCATATGAATTTGGTTCATTTAATCAGAATGAGACCTCAAATCCAATAGTTATCGAGCATGACTGAAACTTTTACTACGGTTAAAAATCACCACACTTTTTATTTCTGATTATGTAAAATTATGGGTTCTGATATATTAAACTGATTTTCATCGAATTAAAAATAGAATACAGTTGAAGTACGGATAAATGTTTTTCGAGCTTGTTTTTTAGGTCTGTATAAGTGCATGAACTTGGATACTTGTAAAAGTTATTTTCATGATTAAAAGGTATGTGACTAAAAAATAAGTGAGTCGAACAAGTCAAAATGTGTGGTCGAAAATATAGGCGTGTATGAGGGGTTTAATAACAAGTTAAAATGTATAAAGATTGAATCAAGAACGTTGTTAATGCATGCCAGGTTGGGGTCGGGTCACATTGAATTGATTTGTTATTGTTGTTTTTGTCCGTTCTGATTTTTATAAATAATTAATACGATTTAACAAGTGCTCTGTTATTAGAATAATAATGTAATCTTTAAAAAAAAGTGTTGGAGGTTTATGATTTTGAATAAAATTCCAAGAACACACTGTAAAAATATTACAAGCTAAATGTATCAGATATTGTTTGCTTTTTCCACAAATGTACCAATCGATGTGGGACAACTTTTGTTCCCAGTACCAATCGATGTGGGACCTCACTGTAACATCTCGATTTTCTATATAAAGTGTTACGTTTGGTTTATTGAATAATTTGACTATAATTATTTGATAGAATAATTTTAGAATTTGTTCCCGAGTAAGTCACGTTATTTGTTTTACGGAGTTATAAGTTAAGGGGTAAACTTTATTTTTAAGTTATAAGTTGAAGAATGTAAATTGTCAATAGATGACAATTGAGGGATCAAATTGGTTAAGTGATGAAAGATATCACCACCACCACCTCTTTTAGTTAAAAGATGAATGAGGTGTCTTAATTTGGTCATTCCTTAGTATGTGTGTGTGTTTTGGATGGTGAAAAAGGGAGAGAATCGAGAAAGAGAGAAAGAAGAAGAAAAACAGATTATTAGCTGAAGATTAAGAGGCAATCTGAGGAAACAAAAGTGTAACAACCCTATTTTTTATAAGTATTCAGAGTTTGGTGGCCAAAGTGAGAAGATTGAAACTATAGTGTCCAAGGGGTGAAAATAAGGAAGTTAAATAAGAGAAAACCCAATTTCTTCTTCATTTCTATGCTTCATACGATTTGGAAGAGAAATTGGGAGAAGAGAGGAAGAACTCATTTATGGTGGAAGTGAGGAAGAAGGATAGCACCATGGGAGTGAAGACTTCATCTTCTTCAAGGTATGAACCCTATCCCTTCTTCTTCATAGTTGAGTGTGTTGGTTTGGTAACTTGGAGTTTTGTAATCCTTGGGTTTGTGAGTTCTAATCAATGGAATAAGAAACAATTGATTTTGGGAGTGGTTTCCCTAAACTATGGATCAGATCATGGAGAAATCTCTTCATCCTTGTTAAGCAATCTCCATTTTTCTATGGATTAAGTTCTTGAGTTTTTGGGGTTTAAATTCATGAATCATTAGATGGTTTGGATGGATTTTGTATTGTTTTAAATGTTGGTTTATGTCTCTTAATGGGTATTGTATCTAAAATATCGATTTGGGAGAATTAGAACTGATTTGGGGAAGTTTGGGGATGAGAAACCATTGAGTTTTGGGAAGAAATTCGTGCAGGAAAACCAGACCAGAGGTCCGCGCCGGTTGCGGCGCCGATGGACTGGCGCCACCATTGGCGCCAGATTCTGTCCCTTTTCTTCCGTTGTTTGTTTCGTTGTTCGTTCGGGTCTAGGACCGAGGCATCGATTGGAGGGTTGTTTTGGGGTTTTGTTAAGGATGTTTGGGAGTATGGTTTAGTGGTTTAATACCCTCCTTGTGGTGTCAAATTCAGGTGTTTGGTTTAGACGAATGTGGGTTTCGGAGCGTGTGTCGTTGTGCTAACGCTAAGGTGAGTTCCCTAAACCTTTTTACGACGCAAAGTGTTAAATGTTTTAACTGAATTTGGTTTCATTTACGAGCATGAACTGTTTGTAACAATCACGCATGTTTACCCATGAACTCCATGTTTTACTTGAGAAAGCTTATTATGTACGATAAAATGAGAATGATGATGTAAAGGATTTAAAGGTGCATGTTTATGAAAATGAATGATGTGCTATGTGGAGTCGGCCTGCACTGTGGGATCAGAGAGGGATCCTAGGGGTCTGATGACCCCTTGGATATTTATGACGAGACGGTAGGTTGGAATTCGTTTCCTCCTAGGTGGGTATCGGGGAGTCTGCTTGGGCTCCGATACGAGAGGGCGAAAGGGGAGTCTGCTTGGGCCCCGATCGCAGAATGTTTATGTTATCCTATACACAGTGCAGTGCCATGCTTGATGTATGTTAAGATTTACGTTGAATCTTTTATAAATGTCTTTATACTGGTTTACATGTTGTTTTTAGAGGGAATTCACTAGACCTTTTGGTCTAACCCTCGCTTTTCAAAAACTAAACCATTTTCAGGTAAGCAAGTAGAAAAAGGCTCAAGTAAGTGAGCGAGAGCAAGATAGTGTACAGGTGCAACTTGAAGCAGTGCAAATGCCTCTTGTAGAAGTTAGATTATTCTCAGTTGTGTATAGGTTGTTTCCGCCAGCCTTAGTCTAGATGAATGAAATGATATTTTTAGGGCGAAATTTTGTAAGTGTTATACTTTAACGCTCTGTATGGTTTATTGTATTTCGGGATGTTACAAATGGCATCAGAGCCATGTTTAAGGGATTTAGGTGACCGGGCGGGCCTAAACTTAAACTTGGAGTAGAAACCACAATTGAGAATCAGGAAATACGTTACGAGGGAACTAATATAGAAAGAAGAAATGCGTTAGGAGAACACTATTATAGAGATAGGACTAATAGGGTACTGAGGACTGTCATGTAAGGTAAGTTTGAGATTTCACTTGGCCAGTGAAATTGCAAACTTACAGGTACATGTATGTGCTTAACCTTCCTTATTATTCCGAAGTGGTAGTCAGAAGCTAGTGTTTATGTCGTGTGCCAGTACTTTCGAATGTCAGCAAGATCCCTAAGGGATAGATTGAGACCCTTTGTTGGGAAAGTTTCATGAGAGGTCACTTATGATGTGATGTATGTATACGTCGTAAAAAAGGAATGTTGTAAAGAATGTTATGAGTCGTCTAGAGGTAGCTCTTCATGGATTTAGAAAGGATGAATGTTTGAGTATGAGTAAGACTCCTGTTTCGGGAGAGTCCTAGTTATAGAAATCATGAGATAGATTAGTCAGGATGGGAAGGAAAGACTGTGTCGAGATTTTAAAAGTGTCAACGGAGCTCTGGCTTCTTAGTCGAGCTTTTCCATGGCAGGATAAATGAAATAATATACCTATAGTGAATTGAGAACGTGTAGAAGTAGAAATTGAAATGGTGCATCAAAATGAAAGTAGTATGTAATGGTTGAGTAAGTGAGATGTAGAACGTATGTACTACAAATTGTTGCAGGACCGAGAGGACGATCATTGGTCGTAGGTAAAGTGTCAAGGGTAAGCTGCGTAAGGAAAACGATTGACCTTGTTAGAGTGAGTAGCCTTTAATTGCAAGTAGAGTCTCATGCATGGCGTTCTTTTACGTAACATGAAATTTTCACGATTTAAGTTAAATGTGTAAATATAAATTTTTGATCGAAAATGAGTCAGAATGTGTACGCGTATGTTTAAAGAAAAGGTGATTTCATTCACATTGTACATTGAAATTTTGAGTTTAACGATTTTCAAAGTATTTCACTTTTATTGATAAGTCAAATTTGTGCAAAGGGTTAAGGATATGGTTACCTGCAATTCATTTATAACCAAAATGCTTTTTGACGTATTGATAGCATAAATAAGGGTGAGCACCGACTGATTTACTTGGTGTCAGTAATTTCTTTCAGGACTGTGTCACATGAAAAGATTTTCATGCAGTATATTACTGTCGTAATAACATCGTTCGGATGGAGGAAGATTAAGGTTTACGGGAAGACGCATGCAAGCGATTCTCGAATCGTTGTGCAGGGCATTGAAGTTTTAAGAGTGATGGGGTCGGGTGTACCCAAGATGTTTTCAAGTGTCGTT
Organism: Saussurea involucrata; assembly: GCA_033807775.1. Lineage (NCBI taxonomy): Eukaryota > Viridiplantae > Streptophyta > Magnoliopsida > Asterales > Asteraceae > Saussurea > Saussurea involucrata. The sequence goes on from CM066319.1 coordinate 3,368,376, forward strand.
TATTTAAAATGATAAGACGTACGAAATGATTTATCTATTGCGTTGTCATGCATGAAGGCTATGAACTCACTAGGTCATAGGATGTTGTATGTTAAGCTAAGGAAGAACTTCAAGAGTGGGGAAGTGTCAGTCAAATCAGGAAGGAATGTTGTAGCCTTAGTATTTGTGTTCAAGAGGAAAGGTGAACAGTGGTAGAGTCGGAAGTGGATTTTAGTATCGGTTGTTTGAGGGTTTGTACCCTTGCTCGGTAACTGGAAGTACGGTAGTCACGGGACAGTTGTGTCTGGAGGAAGGGCTTGAAGCCTTCAAGGTAATGATTTTTTTGCAACTCGCTATGAATAGTGTGGCGAGGAAGGATGAAATGTCTATGGCATGGGAATATGAGTTTCGAGGTGAGATTGTATTGTTGATGTTACATGAGTAGGTTTCGAAAAGAGGGAGACAGATCATGAAGTTGGTTATGATATGTGGAAGGAATTAAGTTGAGTTTAACGTTAGTTCATTGGGTAATTGTGTGATAAAGAGTTATTTAGCAATTGGACAAAGTGTTTCAGAGAATTTATCTTCTGTTCGGAAACTGCAACTTCATAGTTAGGATAGAAGCAGGTTCGCGCAAAGTCCATTTGGCGCAAACCTTCAGGTGGCGCAAAGCCTGGGCTGTTTCAGTGATGGGCCGATCTAGTAGTTGGGTCGAATGGTCTAGTTGGGCCAAGAAATATCTTAAGTCCCTTTGAGCTTAGGTTGGTGGCCGAGACCGAAGACTTGAACCAGAAGGTTGGAAGTGATAGAACACCTTGTAGGGGTGCTAAGTGGTTGAGAAGTTATTGTTTTGATTAAGCGTTCTGTTGGTGCAAGTGTACCCAGCTTTAAATATTGTGATATATTTTTGGTACACATAAAATCACATCTCCATATTTATTTTGATGATTACAAAACACACCGCATTATTTGTTATCTAATATTTTATCTGAGTGTGCAGATATTTAAATGATCTCGATAATTTTTATCTGAAAAATCCAAGTCTGAAGAGTTTCGTCATTTTATTTTAAAATGATAAACACCCTAAAATATTTTATCACTTGGATATTTCGTATCTATATAAATATATTTGAATCAAATATATATATAATATATATATTTTTATTTATTAAATATATATATAAATCGCTGATATATATATATATATATATATATGTTATTTTATTAAAATCAAATCCTACTTTTACTGTTCATCAATTAATGAAGAAGTGTGATCAGCCGAAAGAAGTCTTCCAGCGCACTGCCCCTTTGTACGAATGTCAGGCGGTATAGCGGTATACCGCCAAGGTCCACGCGGTATACCGCGGGTACTGTTCACCTATCACATCTTCTGCATATGAAGCTTCCCTTGTCAGAACTTTTTTCAGGCGGTATACCGCCGTATGCAACGCGGTATACCGCGGGTACAAGTACCGTTGGTTTTTGCAGGGTTGACCTTCTCCTTGCAGTGTACTTTTTCTGACGCAGGTATACCGCGATGGGCTGCCGGTATACCGCGAAAGCTTATGCCCAGTTGCTCATCCAGTATAAATATCATGCAACCTCCAGCATTCAAGTCTACACCAACTTCAGCAATAAATTCTCCCTCAGCATTTGATTATTATTCTGCTGCCTTCTTACTCACACTAAATCACTTAAACTGATAAAATTAATTTTTTTTTGAGCAAGAAATCTTGAGTTGATAGCAGATTAAAATCTCTCGATTAGTTGAATCAGCAACACAACTCAAGTGATCAAACTCTCTAAAAATATCCAAGTGATAAACCTTATTCAAGAGTGATTATTCATATTAAAATTATACCCTCTTGTAAGTGTTTGAATAGAGTGAGTGATCCACATTAATCTCTCAAAGAAGAGTGTTTCGCGTTTGTTGTATTAAGGTTTGTGTTTCTACCGTAAAGAACACGTTTCGTATTGGATCTCCGAGAAGGGTTATTTTCTCGAGGTGGACTAGCCAACTTTGTGTTTGGTGAACCACTTTAAAAATATCGTTGTCAAGTATTCTCTTTCCCTTATCTATTTACATTTCCGCTGTGCATTTAAATTATATCTGTTTATATAATTGTTGTATACTTATTTATTTATACTCTGCTTTATTTATTCTGTATTTATTTATAAAAGAATTTTTGAAAGTAAAAGATTTTAAATACAACCTTACCCCCCCCTTAGGTTGTCCAACATTTGGTATCAGAGCAGGTCTTTCAAAAATATTCTGCATAATTTTCTCTTATTCTTCTAAAATGGCTCAACAAACTAATATCGTGTTTTCAAAACCTCCTTTGATAGATACTGAAAAGTTTGGCATTTGGGCCGAGCTATTTGAATGTCACGTGCGTGGCAAAAATCAAAAGATTTGGAATATTATAGAAAAAGGGAATTTTAAACCCACCATTGTGAAAGATGATGTCTATATTGATAAACCTATAGATGACTGGACTACTTCTGATGAAGCTCATTTTTGTTTAAACTTTGAAGCTAAGAATATATTATATGCTGCTTTAACAACTGACGAAATTGAAAGAGTATATACATATAAAACTGCAAATCAAATATGGGAAAGTTTAAATAATACTCACCGTGGAAACACGGAGGTTAAATCTAGTAAAGTGAATATTTTAGTTCACGATTATGAACTATTCGAAATGAAACAAGATGAGTCAATTGACTCAATGTTTAAAAGATTTAACCTTATTGTGACTACTTTGAAAGGTTTGGATCGCACTTATCCTAACGAGGACTATATAAGGAAAATCCTACGAGCCCTTCCTTCGGAGTGGATGCAAAAGATAACATCTTTAGAAGACTCCCGTGACCTTTCCATAATGAAGATAGATGACTTGATCGGTAATCTTAAAGTGCATGAAATTGCACTTAAAAGAAACAAAGATCGGGAGCAAGTTAAAAAGAAATCAATCGCTCTCAATGTCTCAACACCAAAAGTTGAGAAGAAAAAGGAGAAAGCTAGCTCCTCGAAAGATCCATCCGAAACTCTCGATGAAGTCGCCATGTTGGTAAGAAACTTTTCCAAATTTCTTAATAATAATAATAAATTTTCTAACAATGGCAGATTTCAAAGAAACGGTAACTACCGTCGTGGTGGTGAAAATCGAAGTCGCAAGTTCCATAAACGAGACGAAAAAGTTAAGAAAAATGGCGACTCGAGTGAAGACGATAAAGCTAAGCCAAAGAGAGGCTTTTGCTACTCATGTGGTGACAAAGACCACTACGCCAATGAATGTCCGAAAAAGAACAAGTTCCAAAAGAAGAAGGAGAAAGCCTTCATTGGAGGCGCGTGGAGCGAGAGTGAAGAAGAAGACGACTATCAAGCCATTTGTCTTATGGCCGAAAGCGACGACGAGGTAAAATCTTCTTACTCGGATTACGATAATGATTATGAAAGTGATAATGAAAATAATCTTGAAGAATTATATGAATCTTTTCATAAAATGGCCGCTCTTGCAAATCGTTACCAAGATGAGAATGCTATGTTAAAAGAAACTGTAAATGCATGTAAAAAGGAAATAAATAATGTTAAACAAAAATCTGAAAATGATATGGATATAATTGCTAAATTAGAAACTAAATTAGGAGAAAAAGATTTTTGTAAATCTTGTGATGTTTTAAATAAAGAAATTGCATGCTTAAATGAAAAATCACATGAAAATATTATTTGTACAAAATGTGATATTCTTGAGAATGAGATTACATGTTTAAAGGCTAAATGTGCTTCATATGAAAAAGATAACATGCTAGCTAAAGCCTTTGAAAGTAGTAATAAAAAGGTACTTAACATGCTTAATATGCCTAACCGTATAAAATGTAGAAAAGGCATTGGTTCCAATACTTGTGTTGATAAATGTTCATGTATACCCATCAAAAGATTTTATGAATCACCTAAAGTAAATACAAGAAATCAATATGTGCAAAAACCTCCGTATGTGCGTAAAATAAATAATGTAAATTATAATACGAGAAAACCGTATGCTCGCATGTACCATGATAAATATTCTAAACCTAATAATAATACTAATGTAAATGCTTGTTTTTATGTGTATGATAAATATAATCGCAAAATTAAAATGGTAAATAAATGGATTCCAAAAGGAATGTTTAGTAATGATAATCCCGGTGGTATGCGTTTATGGTTTTAAATGTGTTATGTATATGTGTTATATATTATATATAAGTAAAATATTGTTATTTGTACTTTTTATACTATTCATATATATATATACATACGTACTGCACATATATATATATACATTTTATTTAATTTTTTTTATTCTTATATATATATATTTTGTTTGACTTGACATGTGTTATATATATATATTTGTGTTTGATGTATTATATATTAAAGTTGTTTAATATATTATATATTTTTTGTCTTACTTGATATGTATTATATATATATATTAATATTGTGTAATGTATTATATATATATATATATTCTGTTTGACTTTATATATATGCATGTTGGTTGACATTGAAACTAATTGTCAAGGACCCACGAGAAATGGGGACCATAAAAGTTACATCTTCATTATTGTAGATTGACCTTGATATGGACTGGATACTCGATAGTGGTTGCACACGTCACATGACCGGAAACAATAATCTCTTTTCATCATATAAGTCATGTGATGGTGGACAGGTAATTTTTGGAGGAAACTCCAAAGGAAATATAATTGGTAGAGGTACAGTTTCTTGCAACAATGTTCAATTTCTTAATGTTAATCATGTTGATAATTTACATTTTAATTTGTTAAGTGTTCGCCAATTGTGTAAAAATGGTATAACTGTTCTCTTCGAAGAAGATTCTTGTAAAATCATAAAAAATGGCAAAGTTCTTTTAAATGGTTTTGTAAAAGGAAATTTATATATTTGTAAAACTGTTGTATCTGAAAATGTATGCTTATCTTCTATTAATGATGTTTCTACTTTATGGCATAGGCGTTTAGGTCACGCTAATCTAAGATTAATGCAAAACTTAAAAAATAAGGAGCTTGTGAGTGACCTGCCAAAATTAAAGTTTGATAATCATTTTTGTGATGCTTGTCGTGTCGGCAAACAACATCACGTTTCTCATAAATCAAAAAATGTTATTTCTACTCAAAGAGTTTTAGAACTTTTACATATGGATCTTTTTGGCCCGATGGCTATTCAAAGTTTTGGAGGAAATTTTTATACTTTGGTTATTGTGGATGATTATTCCCGTTATACTTGGACTTTATTTTTGAGACATAAAAATGAGGCTTTTGAAAAGTTTAAAATTTTGGGAAAACGAATTCAAAACCAACAAGGTTGTACGATTGTTTCCATACGTACGGACCATGGACGAGAATTCGATAATGATGTACAATTTGGTGCCTTTTGTGATAAACATGGTATAACTCATAACTTTTCGGCTCCTCGAACTCCTCAGTCAAACGGGGTTGTTGAAAGGAAAAATCGAACGTTGCAAGAAATGAGTAGAACTATGCTAAACGAACATCAAGTTCCCCAAAAGTTTTGGTGTGATGCCGTTGCTACCGCGACCTATGTGCTTAACCGTGTCCTAATTAGAGGTATCCTAAATAAGACACCCTATGAACTTTACCGAGGTAGAAAACCTTCCCTAGCTCACCTAAAAGTTTTTGGTTGTAAATGTTTCATTTTAAACACCAAATCCTACTTAACCAAATTTGACCCTAAAGCCTATGAAGGAGTGTTCCTAGGTTACTCTTGGAATAGCAAAGCCTATAGAATCCTAAATAAGGAGACCATGGTAGTAGAAGAATCCTTAAATGTTAGCTTTGACGAGAGTCCTCCCAAACCTAGTGCACCCTTAGCAAATGACAATATCCGTGAAGGAGACGTCTTAGCACAACAACTTAGCAACTTGGATTTAAGTACCCAACCTTCCACAAATAATATTGAATCTAGTGATGCCCCTCCGTGTTTTATTCCACAAGGTATAGATGATCCTAACCTTAGAACCGCTCGAGGCCATCCCGTAGATCAAATTATAGGTGACCTAAACCAAAGGACAACTAGATCACAAATCCATACCCATTGTGCTTTCCATGCCTTTATCTCAACCATAGAACCTAAAACCATAGATGAAGCTTTAGGTGATGAGGATTGGATTATGGCCATGCAAGAAGAGTTAAACCAATTTTCTAGGAATGATGTGTGGGACTTAGTGCCTAGCCCTAGTAGTCAAACCATTATTGGCACAAGATGGGTCTTCCGTAACAAGGTAGACGAGAACGGTGGAGTCACACGAAACAAGGCACGTTTAGTTGCCAAGGGGTACAGTCAACAAGAAGGTATAGATTATGACGAAACCTTTGCACCGGTTGCAAGGTTGGAGTCTATTCGAATGCTTCTCGCTTTTGCAAATGCTAAAGATTTTAAGTTATTTCAAATGGATGTTAAAAGTGCTTTCTTAAATGGTATTATAAATGAGGAGGTATACGTTTCTCAACCTCCCGGTTTTGAAAGTTTTGAAAACCCGACACATGTTTATAAATTAAAAAAGGCGCTTTATGGTTTAAAGCAGGCTCCGCGTGCTTGGTATGATAGATTAAAAACCTTTTTAATTTCTAGTGGCTATATTATGGGTAAAATTGATAATACTTTATTTGTGAAATATGTTCAAAATGATATTGTGGTTGTGCAAGTATATGTTGATGATATTATTTTTGGTTCCACTAATGAAAAATTGTGTAATGAATTTTCTGCGAAAATGACTAGCGAATTTGAAATGAGCATGATGGGAGAGTTAAAATACTTCTTAGGATTGCAAATAAAACAATGTGAAACTGGTATTTTTATTAGTCAATCTAAATATTGTAAAGATATGTTGAAAAAGTTTAACTTTGAAAATGTCAAACCCGTTGAAACTCCAATGACCACAAATTTGCAATTATCTCGTGACGAGGAGGGAAACGATTTTAATGAAAAGATTTATCGTGGTATGATTGGTAGCTTGTTATATTTAACTGCTAGTAGACCTGATATTATGTTTAGTGTATGTTTATGTGCTCGTTTTCAATCTTCACCTAAACAATCTCACTATGAAGCTGTCAAGCGTATTTTTCGATATTTACGAGGTACTACTAATCTTGGCTTATGGTACGCAAAGAAACCCGAGTTAGAAGTAACGTGTTTCGCCGATTCCGATCTTGGTGGATCTATTGTTGACCGAAAAAGTACTAGTGGGGTATGTGCCTTTATAGGTCTCTCACTTGTATCTTGGTTCTCTAAGAAACAACAATCCGTAGCTTTGTCTACAACCGAAGCGGAATATGTAGCCGCCGCAAGAGCATGTGCTCAAGTCCTTTGGATGAAACACACACTTACCGATTTTGAGGTACATCTAACCAAAATTCCAATTATGTGTGATAACTCAAGTGCCATAAACTTAAGTAAAAATCCCGTTTTGCATTCTCGTACCAAACATATTGAATTGAGACATCATTTTTTACGAGATAATGTTCAAAAAGGCAAAATCGTGCTTGAAAAGGTTGATTCGGAAGATAATTTGGCCGATATTTTCACTAAAGCTCTAAACAAGAAGGCGTTCTTTAAATTAAGACTTGGTTTAGGCATGCTTGAGTATAACCCTTGATAAATACTAACTCTCAAATATTTCATATTTTGAGGGGGAGCATCTTTCGAGGGGGAGCATAAGCGACTTTCTTAAACCCTTTTTGCTTCGACAAAAGGGGGAGAGAAACCGAGTATGCTCTCGTGTTTAGCGTTGTGTTTGTCATCATCAAAAAGGGGGAGATTGTTGGTGCAAGTGTACCCAGCTTTAAATATTGTGATATATTTTTGGTACACATAAAATCACATCTCCATATTTATTTTGATGATTACAAAACACACCGCATTATTTGTTATCTAATATTTTATCTGAGTGTGCAGATATTTAAATGATCTCGATAATTTTTATCTGAAAAATCCAAGTCTGAAGAGTTTCGTCATTTTATTTTAAAATGATAAACACCCTAAAATATTTTATCACTTGGATATTTCGTATCTATATAAATATATTTGAATCAAATATATATATAATATATATATTTTTATTTATTAAATATATATATAAATCGCTGATATATATATATATGTTATTTTATTAAAATCAAATCCTACTTTTACTGTTCATCAATTAATGAAGAAGTGTGATCAGCCGAAAGAAGTCTTCCAGCGCACTGCCCCTTTGTACGAATGTCAGGCGGTATACCGCCAAGGTCCACGCGGTATACCGCGGGTACTGTTCACCTATCACATCTTCTGCATATGAAGCTTCCCTTGTCAGAACTTTTTTCAGGCGGTATACCGCCGTATGCAACGCGGTATACCGCGGGTACAAGTACCGTTGGTTTTTGCAGGGTTGACCTTCTCCTTGCAGTGTACTTTTTCTGACGCAGGTATACCGCGATGGGCTGCCGGTATACCGCGAAAGCTTATGCCCAGTTGCTCATCCAGTATAAATATCATGCAACCTCCAGCATTCAAGTCTACACCAACTTCAGCAATAAATTCTCCCTCAGCATTTGATTATTATTCTGCTGCCTTCTTACTCACACTAAATCACTTAAACTGATAAAATTAATTTTTTTTTGAGCAAGAAATCTTGAGTTGATAGCAGATTAAAATCTCTCGATTAGTTGAATCAGCAACACAACTCAAGTGATCAAACTCTCTAAAAATATCCAAGTGATAAACCTTATTCAAGAGTGATTATTCATATTAAAATTATACCCTCTTGTAAGTGTTTGAATAGAGTGAGTGATCCACATTAATCTCTCAAAGAAGAGTGTTTCGCGTTTGTTGTATTAAGGTTTGTGTTTCTACCGTAAAGAACACGTTTCGTATTGGATCTCCGAGAAGGGTTATTTTCTCGAGGTGGACTAGCCAACTTTGTGTTTGGTGAACCACTTTAAAAATATCGTTGTCAAGTATTCTCTTTCCCTTATCTATTTACATTTCCGCTGTGCATTTAAATTATATCTGTTTATATAATTGTTGTATACTTATTTATTTATACTCTGCTTTATTTATTCTGTATTTATTTATAAAAGAATTTTTGAAAGTAAAAGATTTTAAATACAACCTTACCCCCCCCTTAGGTTGTCCAACACGTTCTAACTACGAATTATGGAGAATTATAGAATGATGAGGTATGTAATACGATCAAAGCGAGGGTGTAGATGTTATCGTCCAGTGAGGGACTGTGTCCAGCTTATGTAAGGGCTCGGGTCATAAGGAGCGAGCAAGAACGATTACATTTGAGCTAATTGGGAACTAGGGAGTTATAGTTCAGCTAGAGTGAGGAAGGAAAAAGTAGCGAGACAGACTCGATTGTGTATGCGAGAAAATGTGTAGATGAGTATAGATTGTGTAAGAATGGCCATGAGAGATTTTGTTTGCAGTGTGATGAGTGAGGAATGTGCAGATATGTGATGGCATTAATTGCCCAGTTAAACGTACCAGCTAGTGTCGTAGTGATGTGATGTTAGAGAGAAAGAAAGCATCAGATAGAAGCCTTTTGGGGGTTTCGTATGAGATGTATGATCTGTTAACCGGATTGTTGGAGCACATAGGTGTAAGTTGACGTTATGGTATGATTATGTCGGAATAGAATGACGGAGTGGTGGTAGGTGGTTACCCAAAGAAGAAACAAGTGTTTTTGGTTGTAAGAGTCGTAAAGTAAGCATATTTTGGGATCATTGGAAGTTTAAAGAAGATGATGGGTGTGTTAGTTAAATTGTTGTGGAATAGATGTGAAGTCCTTAAAGAGTGCGAACTGTAACACCTTAGGCATATCCCACATCGGTCGTGGACAGGAGAGATGCTGGGTATATTAGTAAACCTTGGCCTTACCAGACACAACGCGTTTTGGGGCTACAAGCATGCGGGTTCCTTGGGAACTCTGTGGTTAAGCGTGCTTGGGTGGGAGTAGTACCAGGATGGGTGACCTCCTGGGAAGTCCTTGCGAAGTCCTTGCCAGGTCGCCAAGAACAAAGCCGTGAGCCAGTGGGGCAAAGCGGACAATATTGTGTCGTGGTAAGCGAGGTGTTACAAATGGTATCAGAGCCACTCTTGTGCCGTTCGGGATGGTGGGGCAAACCTCATCGAGGACGATGAGTCCCTAAGGGGGGGTGTGTGTAACACCTTAGGCATATCCCACATCGGCCGTGGACAGGAGAGATGCTGGGTATATTAGTAAACCTTGGCCTTACCAGACACAACCCGTTTTGGGGCCACAAGCATGCGGGTTCCTTGGGAACTCTGTGGTTAAGCGTGCTTGGGTGGGAGTAGTACCAGGATGGGTGACCTCCTGGGAAGTCCTTGCCAGGTCGCCAAGAACAAAGTCGTGAGCCAGTGGGGCAAAGCGGACAATATTGTGTCGTTTGGAGCACATAGGTGTAAGTTGACGTTGTGGTATGATTATGTCGGAATAGAATGACGGAGTGGTGGTAGGTGGTTACCCAAAGAAGAAACAAGTGTTTTTGGTTGTAAGAGTCGTAAAGTAAGCATATTTTGGGATCATTGGAAGTTTAAAGAAGATGATGGGTGTGTTAGTTAAATTGTTGTGGAATAGATGTGAAGTCCTTAAAGAGTGCGAACTATTGCTTATGTGTGACTGAATGGTTTGAGTAAGTAAAAGTTGGAAATTAAAGAATGGGTAGTGACTTCGAACACTAGGGTCGTTTCAAGACGACTTGGTTGAATGCCTTAAGTTAGGATATTGATGCAACTGTTTGGTTGTGTAAGTAATGAGGAAGTGATGTCAGCATGAGGAAAGGTCAAGAGAGAAAGGCAAGTATTGTTTGTTGAGCAGTGCTCCACGCTAACATGGGGAGGTGAAGATAGTATGTCGGATTAAGCGAGTAAATTTGGAAGTAGTAGACTTGGAAGTAATGCCGAAAGATGCAGCGTGGTGTAGATTGTCATTGATAAGTGTGCGAGTCGTTGGAAAGAGTTTTAAGGAAGGAAATTGTGTATGAGTTTGTGCAGGAAAGGAGTGGATAAGACAGTTGAAAGAGTTTGTGAGAAATGTATAACGACTTGGTCGTGTAGTGTTTGAGCTGATGAAAATAGTATGGTGTGACCATGGTTACTCCTCCCAGTTGTGTGAGGATAACCGGGGTTTTGTTTCTATGACTGATTGGGCGTGGCAATCAGCGAGAAATGGTTGTGTTTCAGGATAAGTTCAATTCGAGTAAGAGAACACTTCAACGATGGTTGGAGATTCCTACTCTTAGTTACGCATGAGTCTGGAGTGGCGGAGTGGTGAGGATATGAGACATGGTCGACGAACTGTGGTCGAGGTGGTCCGAGAAAGGGAAATGTCACTCTGCATAGATGATTGTTTGGTTGGGGGGAAGTAATCTAGAATTTCTTGTCTTACGATGAAGGAACTCTGGGTGGTGAGTTGTCGGGACGTACAGGTTTGGTCTTGTGACAAGCGGTCGAGTGTGTGTTTGTCTCCGGGTAGATGAATCTCGTGTTGTGGCGGAGGATTTAACCAAATTCCTCCTTAAAGAAAGTATTGTTGCACGAGAAGTCTTAGTTAACCTTATGTTGTCAAGACCGATCGAGTAGGAGCAGTAGACTACTAGTTAGGGTACCGTAAGAACTGAAGGGAATGCACCCAATGTTCCACGTTGCGAATTTGGGGTGGTGGGCTGAGTCAATAGTGGCTTTATCTTGGGTATGTGCCAATATTACTGTGGGCAGGGTACCCGCATCTATTCCCAATAAGGAATTCTGGGGACGGAATTCTTTTAAGGGGGGAGTGTTGTAACAACCCTATTTTTATAAGTATTCAGAGTTTGGTGGCCAAAGTGAGAAGATTGAAACTATAGTGTCCAAGGGGTGAAAATAAGGAAGTTAAATAAGAGAAAACCCTATTTCTTCTTCATTTCTATGCTTCATACGATTTGGAAGAGAAATTGGGAGAAGAGAGGAAGAACTCATTTATGGTGGAAGTGAGGAAGAAGGATAGCACCATGGGAGTGAAGACTTCATCTTCTTCAAGGTATGAACCCTATCCCTTCTTCTTCTTCATAGTTGAGTGTGTTGGTTTGGTAACTTGGAGTTTTGTAATCCTTTGGTTTGTGAGTTCTAATCAACGGAATAAGAAACAATTGATTTTGGGAGTGATTTCCCTAAACTATGGATAAGATCATGGAGAAATCTCTTCATCCTTGTTAAGCAATCTCCATTTTTCTATGGATTAAGTTCTTGAGTTTTTGGGGTTTAAATTCATGAATCATTAGATGGTTTGGATGGATTTTGTATTGTTTTAAATGTTGGTTTATGTCTCTTAATGGGTATTGTATCTAAAATATCGATTTGGGAGAATTAGAACTGATTTGGGGAAGTTTGGGGATGATAAACCATTGAGTTTTGGGAAGAAATTCGTGCAGGAAAACCATACCAGAGGTCCGCGCCGGTTGCGGCGCCGATGGACTGGCGCCACCATTGGCGCCAGATTCTGTCCCTTTTCTTCCGTTGTTCGTTTCGTTGTTCGTTCGGGTCTAGTACCGAGGCATCGATTGGAGGGTTGTTTTGGGGTTTTGTTAAGGATGTTTGGGAGTATGGTTTAGTGGTTTAATACCCTCCTTGTGGTGTCAAATTCAGGTGTTTGGTTTAGACGAATGTGGGTTTCGGAGCGTGTGTCGTTGTGCTAACGCTAAGGTGAGTTCCCTAAACCTTTTTACGACGCAAAGTGTTAAATGTTTTAACTGAATTTGGTTTCATTTACGAGCATGAACTGTTTGTAACAATCACGCATGTTTACCCATGAACTCCATGTTTTACTTGAGAAAGCTTATTATGTACGATAAAATGAGAATGATGATGTAAAGGATTTAAAGGTGCATGTTTGTGAAAATGAATGATGTGCTATGTGGAGTCGGCCTGCACTGTGGGATCAGAGAGGGATCCTCGGGGTCTGATGACCCCTTGGATATTTATGACGAGACGGTAGGTTGGAATTCGTTTCCTCCTAGGTGGGTATCGGGGAGTCTGCTTGGGCCCCGATACGAGAGGGCGAAAGGGGAGTCTGCTTGGGCCCCGATCGCAGAATGTTTATGTGATCCTATACACAGTGCAGTGCCATGCTTGATGTATGTTAAGATTTACGTTGAATCTTTTATAAATGTATTTATACTGGTTTACATGTTGTTTTTGGAGGGAATTCACTAGACCTTTTGGTCTAACCCTCGCTTTTCAAAAACTAAACCATTTTCAGGTAAGCAAGTAGAAAGAGGCTCAAGTAAGTGAGCGAGAGCAAGATAGTGTACATGTGCATCTTGAAGCAGTGCAAGTGCCTCTTGTAGAAGTTAGATTATTCTCAGTTGTGTATAGGTTGTTTCCGCCAGCCTTAGTCTAGATGAATGAAATGATATTTTTGGGGCGAAATTTTGTAAATGTTATACTTTAACGCTCTGTATGGTTTATTGTATTTCGAGATGTTACAAAAAGACTTTGTGAAGTTTGGAGACAGAAATTCTTACAACGGTTAAGAAGTAATGTAAGAATGACGTTACTGCTATCAGGTGAGTTCATTCTTACCTTACCCTTTTATAACGCTTTTAAATTATGGCAAGGTACATTTTTATAATGAAATGTTTTGGATGAATTTTTGGAAGAATGATTTTATGAAGTAAAATCGGTTATCTTAAATTGATGGTTTTGCTTAAATTCATTAACGTTATTTGAAAATGATTTACATTAAGCAATAAACTGCACGAGTACAAATAAGTGTAATGGATCCATAGACACTAGTTTTTATGAACTCATAGAATAGACGTGGACTAATCGTAATTCCAGTGTGTATGATAAACGTGGAATAGGCGTGGACTAATCGTAATTCCCGTTTAGGTGAAATGAGGAATAGGCGTGGACTAATCGTAATTCCCATTTCACATTGATGAGAAATCGTGGGATAGGCGTGGATTAATCGTAATTCCCGATTTCTAAGGAAGGAAAGAGATAGACATGGCTTAATTGTAATCTCTACTTCCTTTCCAAGAAATTTACATGTGTAATTGTGATTTCTTGGATATGAGCATTAATCTAGAATCCGTGGAGATTCGTAGTGGGCTCTTGAACATGATATCATGACTGGCTCGGTGTCAGTCATATTCATGGAATCGGGTTAAACCCCGTCATCGTGAGATGTTGATTCATATGGTAAGAAAAAAGGTAAACTAGGTTTGTTATGCCTTGTTTACATTGATTTTAAAAGTATTATTTTGAAACCGAATGTTCTCACTAGACATTAGCCTAATCGTTTCAAATTATATTTTCTTATCAGGTACTAGCTCGAGAAAGTAAAGGGCCGTGGGACGAGAGCATTCGAGTTTATACTTTTGGAGGAAAGTGGAGAAGTTAGCCTTAGTGAGGAGTTTTTGGTAAATCCTAGATAACCAGTTTAATCTGATCTTAGTTGACATGATTAGATTAATAGGTTATTTTAATTTTACATTGGTGTATATATGAATCCTCAAGGTTAATTCTCTGTTTATATATAAAGTTGGAAGGTTTATGTTTAAATCTTGTTACAAATTGAGGTTTAAATTAGCCTTGATTTTTAGGGTGTTACACTCACAATCCACCCCCTTAGGAGCCCAACGTTCTCGCTAGCACACCAATCTAGTTCCCGACTCTGATATTCGTTGTAACAACCCAAAATCCAAAATAATGTCAAGTATAAAAAACCGCCACAAAATAATAAACTTTTATTCGAGTAGGATAGAGCGCTAGAAATTTGGATGAGAGATCTATTTTCTCATTAATTGCTTTGTGTGTGTTTTTGTCTTGCCATTTTGTAGCTTAATTTTCTTATGTTCTCCATGTCGTAGCCTTTGTTCTTTATTAATGTTGGCTTACACATTGCACAAATCGGTGGTCTTCACGGAGACAATTCCTCAACTTTTTGGGAAAGAGATTGTGTGTGCATACATCAGATGTGGAGATGGAAGACATCCAGTTCCTTCATTCTAGAAACCGCCGGTTCCGGTTCCGGTTCCATGAAATTTAGCCGGGTACCCGGTTATGCTCACCCCTATTACATCTTACATGTGGAGATGGAAAACATGCGGCACAATTTTAGATATGTTTATTTTTGGCAAAAGATATTCAATAGACTTTTATTTTATTTCGGATCTTAAGATAATAAAAAATGAATTATGGAAATAATTAAAGTTGATATTGAAATAATTAAAGTTGATATTGAATAGGTCGCAACTTAAAAGATAACAGATTTGGCCATTTAGTTGAATAAAGTCTTAACAAAATTCTTCCTGAAAATTAGGATATAACAAAACGATCCAATTAAAACCGATCGACCATAATTGAATATCTAGCTGTTAATTGATTGATTCACATCCAAAAAATCAGCATTCAAATTCAACCGATCGATTCTTGAAGACTAGTCCAAACCTAATAAAATCGAACCGATATATGTAATTTATAATATATATTTTTGATAGTAATTATTCCATATTATAAAAAATAAAACTCAAAGTAGATAATATAAAACCTTCTTGTTTGTGGAGTAGAGGTGGCCAAAAATCGGGTTCGGGCCGGGTCGGGGGACAAACCGGTTCCACACAGTAACCGTGAGAACCGGGTCGGGTCGGGCCGGGTTTGAACCGAAATCCCCTGACCCGTTTAATGGTATGTAGAATCGGTTTTCATAAAACCGGGCCGGCCCGGGCCAAGAACCGGTTCGGAGTTGGGCCTGCGATTTTTTTGTTTTTTAACTGGTTTCTTTGTGTAATAATTAATTACTAAACTTTAACAAAGAAAAATTGGATTGGAATCATTGGATAAGTAAAATACACTTTAAAAATACGTTTTATTTATAATATATATCACTAAAATACACTTTTACGTTTTATAATTTATATATAATTTTAAGTTACAAACTTACAAGTTACAAGTTACAATACATAAATTCTAGAGAATTTTATGCGTTTTTTGCGAGAAACGAATATAACGAGAGCCGAGAAATGAGAATTGTAAGCGTTTTTTGCGTTTTGTAAGCAATTGTAAGGTGGTGATCACTCCATAACACCCCTAGTATTTATATGGGGTTGGAGGGGGTATTTTTGGGTGAAAAAACGGTCAAAAATGGGTTCCCAACGGTCACAAACGGCTATATAACGGCTATAATTTTTTGAAAAAAGTCCGGGTCGGGCCACGAACCGGTCCCGGCTCTCGGGCTTGAAACCGGTTCTTGACCGGTTTCGAGTCGGTTCGGTTCGGGTCAGTTTGGCCACCTCTATAATGTGGAGTAAATGGTTGAAATGTTGAATAAATTAATTGAAAACTTACATGGATCAAATTTGATACAATGAATGTTTAGATTGGTTTCATTAAAATATCTTAAATTTCAATCACCGAACATCGTTACTGAAAACTTATACAAGTGCTATAATGTGAAAATACCTTTGAACACTACCCGATTTCGATTTTTTTTAATTATAATAAATAATACAAGATGAATACTTTTACATAAAAAGTCTATTTTTCTTCACATCCCTTATTTATTGATTTATATATTGTTGTAAATGTCAACTTTGCTCCACAAAAATTGGAAATTTCACCATTTATTTTCAACGAGACAGTGCTTATTCAACTCTCTCAAAATGGAATCTATTCCAAACATATATGCCATGGTTCTTTACTTTTACTCATTCAGTGAATTTGGCACTGGACATTCCCCACGACCCTTTTCGTATTTTAATACCCACATGAGCCCCACAAACCCTAATTTTTTAAAACCCTACCTGATCCCCCCCTCCTCATCCGCACTCCGCCCCACACGCGCCCATCTGATTTTTTTTTGTCCACGTGAAGTCAACGAGAGTGGGATACACGCTATTTGTTACGCAATGTCGAACGAGGTAAGTCTTTTTATGCGATTTTTCGTGTTTTTCTTTCGTTTTTGTTAATCTAAGTTTGTATTAAACTTTGTGTAAGTTTATTAATGTATGTATTGTATGAAATATAATGTTTTTGTTCACATTTGTTCGTTTTTGGACTATGTAATGTTGTTTAAATTTTATTTTGTTATTTAGTATTGTATTGTAAAAGACATGATATTTTTAAATATGAATTAGATGTTTTATAATACAGTAAATATAATTATTAATATAATAAACTTTAAAATAACAACAAATTTTCATATGTTAAACATAATATGTAAGTTACTTGAATTCAAATATATATAATTTATAAAGTTAAATATTAAAATATTTAGAAATAGTTTTTTAGAAATTGAAAAAAAGGCAAATTGAGAAGTTTCTGGAAAATTACAGCTTTGGTCCCTATGGTTTGCAAAATGACAGTTTAGGTCCCTAAACTTTGAAAATTGACACTTTAGGCCCCTAAAATTGGATTTCCCCCCAACTTTCTAGGCAAGTAGTCCCATGCATTCCCAATAATCTGTTTTCTGGAAAATTACAGCTTTGGTCCCTATGGTTTGCAAAATGACGGTTTAGGTCCCTAAACTTTGAAAATTGGCATTTTAGGCCCCTAAACTTGGATTTTACCCCAACTTTCTAGGCAAGTAGTCCCATGAATTTCCAATAATCTGTTTCTGGAAAATTACAGCTTTGGTCTCTATGGTTTGCAAAATGATGGTTTAGGTCCCTAAACTTTGAAATATGGCACTTTAGGCCCCTAAACTTGGATTTTCCCCCAACTTTCTAGGTAAGTAACGGCTAAGAACATTGTGCCCAAGTAAGGCCCCTTCAAATGAGCGCCGTCTATTATAATGACCGGGCGCAAATAACTCGTAAACGATCGGATCTGGGAAAAGTTATGCTGAAAACGTTAGAATACTATAGTATAATGAAAGTGTAGACTATATAAGAGGTTACAAGAAAATAATATATACCGCGCAGCCAAGGGCATAAAAACAAAGGTCAAAACGTCCTGTAATATCTCTCTGTATTCGATAACAGGTACTAGGGTTATGAAGCTCCAAATTATAGAAAAACCAAGGGAGTCGCCTGTAAGAATCGTGGGGGTCGCCCCGCACCAAGGCTAGCGCAAAAGCTTTCTGTAACACCCCGCTTACCACGACACAATGTTGTCCGCTTTGCCCCACTGGCTCACGGCTTTGTTCTTGGCGACCTGGCAAGGACTTCGCAAGGACTTCCCAGGAGGTCACCCATCCTGGTACTACTCCCACCCAAGCACGCTTAACCACAGAGTTCCCAAGGAACCCGCATGCCTGTGGCCCCAAAACGCGTTGTGTCTGGTAAGGCCAAGGTTTACTAATATACCCAGCATCTCTCCTGTCCTCTAAAGGATGTGGGATTTGCCTAAGGTGTTATGGTGGGATTTGCCTAAGCCGATTTTAAGATAATCATGGTGATGGTAATAGTAACCCTGAAATGATCACTTGTGATGAATGGTTATGGTGGAATGACCTATGTGTGTGTTAGTTGATTTGGTTGTGGGGGATATCTATTTGTGTTAGTGTCTAGGATAATACCACGCTTATGTTTGTTATTGTAATCGGTTGGACCGATGTTCGGCGGGTGGCCGATGTTTGTTATTGTAATCGGTTGGACCGATGTTCGGCGGGTGGCCGATGTTTGTTATTGTAATCGGTTGGACCGATGTTCGGCAGGGGGTCGATGTTTTGTTAATATACGTTATTGAAAAATCTTTGGAGTCTATTAGAATTCGTAGAAGTTAATCGTCAATTAATGATAGGAGGGATCGTAATCGAGTATCCTGTGGAGTATACTGGTGAGCAGTTTTAGAATGGGTAGAGCTGGAGATTTGACTCGGGATGTATGGAATATCTAAGGTTGGGGACAACCGAAGTCGCTTGGCTAGGAATGATTTCAATTGTTGGGGTGTTCTGCCGATCATGATCCCAGTGTCTTAGAAAGAGTACGTTAGTAAGAATAGTATTCGAGAAGTTTAGTAGGGGTTTCAAGTGGACTTAGGAACCTGAGGTTGAGATGAGGGAGATCTATCCGGAGTTATTCGTAGGCAGAGACTTCGAGGACGAAGTCTAATCCAAGTGGGGGAGAGTTGTAAAGCCCGTATTCCGGTATGTAATTTCTTTTATTAATTCTTTTCTTTTTGAGTTTGATTTATTGTGGATTCCGTCAACGGGATTAGTCGAGTTGGGTCGAATTGTTAAAAATGTCAAAAATGTTGGTTAGTTTGCTTGAAGGTTGTAGTTGAGGGGCTAAAGTTGTAAAAGAGCCAAACTTGTGTGTGTGGATTCGGCCCATGCAAGGAAAGGGCCGACACCCTTTTTTTTCCTATTCCCGTTTTCCTTTTCCTTGTGAAGCAAACCAAACCAATCCCAAAAACCCTTCAAACCCTTCTCGTTTTCTTGGTGTTGTGCGGCCGGAAGAGAGAAACGAAGAGAGAGAGAGAGAGAAGAACCGGGAGTAAGAAGGGAGAGGAAGCCGCCGGAGTTGCTGCTGCTGTTCGCCGGAGTGCCGCTGCTGTTCGCCGGAGTTTTCAAGAGGGGGAGTATCGAGTGCTGTCGCGTGGCATCGTCGCAAGGTAACTCTCCGCCCTTCTCCTTTACTTTTCGTTTGTCCGGCGAGACAACCACCGCCGCACGCCGCCGCTACGGTGGCTGTGGGTGGACGATGGTGGCAGTGGGTGACACTCGTGGCGGAACCCTAAACACACCTGGCCTAAACTCTAAATCATCGTAGCGTAAATCCCAAACCGTTTAGTATCGTAAATCGTTTATAGAATCGTCATTTCATGTGAAAACGTGTTCTGCCACTGTTTTGCGTCGGTCATAACTTTTCCGTCGTAACTCGGATTGAGCCGAAACTGGTGCCCACGGTTCACGTTCTAGGTCGGGTACGTTTTTCGTGTTTTAGCGAAAATCTGGTTCGGCCTCTAGCTAGGTGAAAAAGGGGTCGTTTTGACAGCAGTCGGTCAATTTTTATGTGATTTCCAGCGTGCTGTCCAGTTTTTCTTTCGTGCATAACTTTTTACTCGTAACTCGTTTTAATGTGAAATTGGTGCCCAAAATTCCCAAATCGAGTTGGGAAGGTTTTTCGTGTTCTGCCAAAAGTCCGATTAAGCCCGTAGCTAGGCCGTATTGGACTGTTTGTGCAGGCTGGACCGAAAACTGTCAGCTTTGGTAGTCGTTCGTATTTAATTCATAATAAATTGTAGAAAAATCGTTAGGAGGCGTATAATATGTCCTTGAAACCCTATCTCAGAGTACTTTCTAATCATGAAATAATATTGGGAATTTTCTGGGTTTAAAGGGGTCGAAACAGGTCCCGAACAGACCTGTTTGGCGAGAGCGGAAAATGGTTTTAGTGACGGTTTGAGCGTGTGTCGTGTCATAGGGTACGGGTCTCGTATTGACACGTTTTAACATGCATTTAGGTTCTGGGAAGTGACCGTATTTGTGAAGCTTGAATTGTGTTATTAAGCTGGGCGCGCATTCGAGGTGAGTTCTCTCACTGTGTAGTTAGGGGTTGTATGCATGTCATAGTAGTTTGTATGTACTACTTGTGGTGTGAACTAGTTGTTTGTGGTGTGTAATATTTGATTGGTTTGAATGCTTAGTATAAATGTGTTACATTACAATTCGGTGGGACCGAGGGCTCGGTGGGACCGAGGTGTTGGATACATAATTACTTGTAGATGTTTACTCGTTTTATGTAACTGTGATGTTGTTGCTTATGTGCGGATAGGGGTGATGTGTATATAATTCCTATCTGCGCATGTGTTGGAATTCACTAAGCTTCGTGCTTACCCTTTCCCAATGAACTGTGGTTTCAGGTCCGAGCGGCTCCAAGGCGTGACAAGTACACACGGGCGCGCGAGGAGAGCTGGTTGTTTTATGGTTTTAATAATTAAACGTTTATTCCGCTGGTTTTTATTATAAAGATATTAATTATGAGTTTGCAAACGAAACGTTGGGATCATTTAGTGAGTTGTTATAAATGAATTGTTTATTTAAAAAAATTTAAATTTGCTTGTAATTTTTGGGACGTTACAACTTGGTATCAGAGCCACTCATGTGCCGTTCGGGATGGTGGGGAAACCTCATCGAGGAGGATGAGTCCCTAAGGGGGGGTGTGTGTAACACCTTAGGCATATCCCACATCGGCCGTGGACAGGAGAGATGCTGGGTATATTAGTAAACCTTGGCCTTACCAGACACAACGCGTTTTGGGGCCACAGGCATGCGGGTTCCTTGGGAACTCTGTGGTTAAGCGTGCTTGGGTGGGAGTAGTACCAGGATGGGTGACCTCCTGGGAAGTCCTTGCGAAGTCCTTGCCAGGTCGCCAAGAACAAAGCCGTGAGCCAGTGGGGCAAAGCGGACAATATTGTGTCGTGGTAAGCGGGGTGTTACACTTTCACACGTCACGCTTGTGAATACGAGATATCTACGTTGTATTGCTCCTTGATGTCCTTCACAATGTCGGATCCACGGAGTTTCCGACTTTCATCCTGTACTTTAGGCATGATTATATTACCAGTACTCTCCTATTGGCGTTACGATGGTTAGGATGCATCTGGGTCCTTGAATAAACGTGTACGTCATTCATCCTGCGTACCTGGAACATAGTGGTATCTTTGAGATTTGTAGCATACATACGCCAATCACAGTTAGCATCCCTACACTTCGCTTCGAATCGGGTATTTGAAGATTTGTCCACATAATACTCGTAACCCTCTTCAACAAACTTCCTTCCGAGGGCGAGTGTCAGGTCGTCTTTCGTGCCGAATATATCACCCTCATTTACTCTATTACTACGATTATAAGCTACGGGCTCTTGGTTAGGTGTTATGAAATGGCCATCCCGATCTGGAAGGGGAGGAGGTTGGCCAAAAAAATCATTTATTCCACCGTATGATTTAATAGGACTGGTTTCTTCTTCTTCTTCATCGTCTTCTTCATCGCTATCAATACCAGGAATATCTAAACGGTAAACATGAGACTCGCCGTCTTCTTCTTCTTCTTCTTCATGTGGTACTTCTACCGGTTCTTGGGTCTCCGGAACAAATTCGGGGTTATAGTCACTATAACCATAATTATCTTCAGTAAGAAAATCAGGATTATACCCATACACATGCTCATCTTCAGACTGAAAATGAGGCACGTAAGGTTGAGTCTGCTCAACAGCAGACACATCCGGCTCTCGTACGGTGTTCGAACCACCACCAACATAAAAAGAAGATTGACTCTCCTCAGCAACAGACACATCAGGCTCTCGTACGCTGTTGGAACCACCACCAACATTGTTTGTGTGGAAGCCCTCAAGATCGACATTTACAAAAAGTGTTGGTGGATTTCTTACAGCCGCAACAGATTCCATAAAACCTTGTACATCGTTAGTGTCTCGTAACTCATAAAGTTGGCCAGAATATTTGTACACTATTTTAGTCGCACCAAAATACGGGTTGATTCCACATTTGCGTTGAACACACCTAACCAACTTAGAATGTGTAATGTTGGTTGCCACCATGACTCGCATTATCGGGATTGCGGAAACATACTCCCACTCCATCCCGATCTGTTGCCAAGAACCCCCAGGCCAAATATGTAGCTTGATTTTATTAGGTAAGGAACTCATTTTTAGAAAAACGAGAAAACAGAGACAAAAATCTACACAATTGGAAAATTTATTTCAGACAATGTGCACTAGGGTATTGGAAAAATCAGTGTTATATAGATGCAATCGAAAAATTAGGGTTTTCACCAAAATTAGGGTTTCAAAAGTCAGGCCCAGGTCCGTAATTGCGGTGCCAGGTCCGCAATTGCGGTGCCACTCACTCAGAATTAGGGTTTTGTTTAAAATTCGTTTTTTTGTCGTTTAGTGGGCCATTGTGATCCGCACTTGACCGGGTCGGGTCAAAGTGCGGACCCGTGGCTATTTTCGTCAACCCGGCGAGACTATGGCTACTTTGTCAATTCTGGTTTTGAGTTTGGCTATTTGAGTTAATTTCCCTCTATTATAGGGGTGTGGTGATTGGCCCCATTTGGCGACATGACACTTATTTTGGGGAAGAAAACTGGTGGCATGGCCCCCCATTTGGTGGGGTGACTTATCTTAGAAAAAATACATTTATTTTGAATTAAATTTTAAACTGTTGTAGGATAAATGTGTCATCGTCTAAAGGATATGGCGATAAAGATAGGGATAGAGATAGACTAGATTGAAATATCTTGTAGTTATCTATTTGTAACTCGTCCCTAGCTTATGATTAATGAGAATTACGATTCATTCTCTCCATTCTATTGTGTTCTATTTAGTTTTTCCTTTAACACGTTATCAACACGAAAGTTCGGGAACCAAATGACTAGTTTTTTGTTCCAACCGTTCGACACTTCAACCGTGATCCAAGTAAGTATGATTTGTTTACTGTTTTATCCAGTTTTTATTCATGATTTTAGACTTCTTTTTGTGATGTTTATGTGATTGTATGATACAACATTGTTTGGGTTGTTTCTCTATTCAAAAATATGCATTGCAAACCATATACAATTAAATTACCTATTTCCATGATTCATAGTAAAAAAATAAAAAACTTGCACAAATACTCGTTCTCCATTTTTGGATCTTTAGGTGTTTTGTATTGTTTGATCATATTTACCCTAAACCACATGGCTATCCTCTTTATTAATTTCTTCTGTTAACTTGTTTAGTTGTTGCAATTTTGAATCAAAGCTCCGTTTTTTTATTGAATATGCAACTTTACATATTAACATGCTGTAAATAATTTTAAGAGTGAATTACACCGGTGGTCCCTATGCTTTATCCAAAATTTGGATTTGGTCCCTAAAGTACACTATCTACGATGGTGGTCCCTAACTTTTTGATTTACTTTCACTCATGATCCTTCTATGTTAAATATAGTAGGACCATGAGTGAAAGTAAATTAAATATACGAGGACTCTGAGTGAAAGTAAATTAAATATATGAGGACCATGAATGAAAGTAAATCAAAAACTTAGGGACCACCACTGTAGATAGTGTACTTTAGGGACCAAATCCAAAATTTAGGTAAACCGTAAGGACCACCGGTGTAATTCACTCTAATTTTAATTATTGTTTGGAAATTGGAATGATAAAACTTAAATTACTTTAAACATGATATTATCATATATCTATTTATGCTTATCCACGAATTTTTATTACGCTGTGTTCATTTAATTAAGTGTTTTAGTTAATATTTTGAATTGATTACTTTATCCAATATTAAAATGATTATCATATTTTGATAAATTTTATTTAGAGTGAATTACACCGGTGGTCCCTGTGGTTTATCCAAAATTTGGATTTGGTCCCTAAAGTACACTATCTACGATGATGGTCCTTAACTTTTTAATTTACTTTCAATCAAAGTCCCTCTTATCTAACGGCGTTAACTCGCTAATGTTATCATCTATCCCCTTGTTTAAATCAAGGGGCAAATCAGTCATTTAACTAAATAAAATATTTAACCTATTTTAAGTAAATCAACCTTATCTTTAAACTGTCGAACTTCTTCTCCAACCCAATAGATCAACAAATCTAAAGTAAATTCAAACCCAAGAAGGAAAAAAAGTAAGGTATTGAAGTTCATATAAAATGTCGAAAAGAAAAGAGGAAGGTATTGGAATCCATCACTTTCCCCAAAATATGTACATTTTGGCTTTTGATTTCAAATGAGTTCAAATACAAAAAAAAAAATAGATACGAAGTTTTTATGAATTTACGAATAGAGACTGCCAACTTGAAATGGCCATAGCAAATCCACAACTGCCGCCACAGACATCTGCCCAGAGCCGACCAACTTGAATTGACTGCGGGAGCCTAACTTCCACCGGAGAAAATATCGGCGACCTTTGAGGTAAGGCTCCAGGTAAATATCCCCACATATACACTGACTTCTCCTCATACTTCATCTCCATTTTCATATCTTCATCCCCTTCACCATTCATGTCTAATTTCCCGAAACCCTAACTAAACCCCAACAACGCCAAACCCCAAATCAACGAGACTTAACGGAACAACGTGTACGAGACTTAACGAAACAATGATTCAGGAACAATAACAGAGCAAGTCGATTGCAATGTCTGGAGTAACTTTAAGTAGTAAATGTTAATTTCCTTTAATGATTTAGTAAATAATGTGGTAACTACTAACTAGTAGTTTCTTCTAATCAAGCAAAGTAAAAAAAACTAAAACTTTACAAATTAATTTGCGGTTGATTTGTGTTTTACAATATGGATTTCAAATGTCGGTTTCGCTGTAAGAGCAGCTGAGCAGATAATAACCTTCCTCCTTGGCGGCCCGGGTTGAAAGAGGTAATAATTTTCATTGCTGTTAAAAAGCCACAAAAGGTTGATAACTTATTATTCACCGTTTCTTTTAGGTGTTTGATGCAATAATATGTGACCCTCCATACGGGGTCCGTGCCGAAGGCCATAAACCCGGCGGGCGAAAATTACTAAAAGGGGTTGTATTAGTTGATAAGAGGACAGGCCATATACCATCAACAGTTGCTTGTGCTTAGCGGAGTGAGTCCAGCCGTCCACGACCTACTTGACATGGCGGCCAAAATGCTTGTGATGGGCGGCCGACTCGTTTGGTACTGTTTGGATCATAGTACTTGTTGTGAAATTGAGGGATGAAGGATCAGCAAATTGAGGGAGGAAGGCATGATTAATTGTTTGGAGAAGAAGTCGTCGGTATGAAGACAAGGCTGATTTCTTTTAATATAGGTTAAATATTTTATTTAATTAAATGACTGATTTGCCCCTTAATTCAAAAAGGGGCTGGATGATAACATCAATGAGTTAACGCCGTTAGATAAGAGGGACTTTGAGTGAAATCAAATTAAAAAGTTAGGGACCACCACCGTAGATAGTGTACTTTATGGACCAAATCCAAATTTTGGGTAAACCACAGGGACCATCGGTGTAATTCACTCTTTTATTTATGATTTCTTATCATATTATTAATATTTGAAAGTTATACTTTCAACTATAATGGTGAAATTAAGGTAAAATTTAATATTTGAAGTAACCATCATATGTTTGAGTTTAAAATGCCGCCATATTTTTATTTAAAACTTATTTGGTAGGTTGATCTAAGTATTTGATTATTTTATTTAAATGTTTATCTTTATTGTGAGTTTCTACTCATAATTTTCAACTTTATAATTAAATTTTGGAAGTTATACTTCCAACCCCTTTATATTTTGGTCTTTTACCAAAAGCTCCAAAAATACTATTAAGATGTTAAAAGTTTGAATTTAATTTTATGTCAAAACTCAAAAGTAATATTGATTTGTCTAATGATAAAATCTCTAAAATACTTTTAAGGTATTAAAACACTTAAATTGACTTCATATGCCAAACTCATATTCATTTTGGTCTATTGCCAAAAGCTTTATAATTAACACCGTTATCTTCAAATTAATTAAATCGTAAGATATCGATTGGATTTTGTCAAACGGGTGTAAATAGCCCAAGGTCTGTAGGGACTTAAGAAATCCATGTGATTCCCCTACTACCTGGAAATCCAATAGATTGAGTGATTTCTTTTTGTAAATTGAAATATTGATGAAGTATTATCAATAAAATGTAAGCATACAAAAATCTAATATTATTATGATAATGAAATTTCATGCATAACATAATAATTATAAATCATAATTCACTATTTGAAAATTATATATTCTTCATTTTCTATGACATCACTCAGAAGGATTTGATTACCATAAGATAGGTTCAGAAAAATACAAGAAAATATGTAAAAATCATCGAACCCTTTTGACCCTAAGAAAAAACAAGATGTTAAGATACAAGTAAATACTTTCAAAATTTTGAGACGATACATCAGTCACAACCTTCGGAGAGAATAACTAGAAACCTCTAAAAACCGTGGGACATCCCAAAAAGGAAATTCAGGAATATTCAGTACCATATATTTCCCAAATTAATCATATAGTAGAATGAAACCTACTTACTTGATTACAAGAAGGTGTCCGATTTTAACAAATAATTGTCCTGTCTTAAAATGCGGCTCAATATTTGTGGCAAAGAACTCACAAAAGATTATTTGAATTATAACATCTTTTCATCTTTCTTATACCATCAATCATACCATCAATCATACTAATGAAACAATATAAATTGCAATATAACCGTTAACAAGCTCATTAACCTAATGTAAGTGGCTAAGAGATGTAACAATGTTTTTTTAACAACGCTTGACATACCCGGATAAAGAAAATTCTCGAGGTTAATAAGGCAAGCATTGGAGGTGGAAATAACTCTAAAGGTTAGTGAATTAAACATATTGATCCACACACATATGCTAAATATGTACCATATGGACAAGGTTGAGGAAAGGGTCAAATTCATGGCAAGAGTCGGGAACGAACTCCCAATAGAAAATGGAACAAGTTATAAATGAGCTATGTCATATCTAAGATTGGTTAAGTATAAGTTTATTTGAATATACTTTAACTATCAAATTAATTGCATTTGTGTATATATACACCTGAGTTTATAACCGTTAGAGATGTAAATGATCACATCAAAAACACATGCAAAACTCTCAACGTTCTTCGTTCCATGTAGAAATGTATCGAGGAGAACTTGATTGTTTTTGTGGCATCTCATACAATCCTAAGAAATAGATTATTTTCATTTAATTAATTATTTTAATTCCTCTAAACACTTAGACGATAGACTGTCACTTGTTGCTAGAGCACTATATCAATATGAACCTTGTTAAAATATCCGTACCAATCATATTATAAGAATGGAAATGGGTATATGTACATCAACTCTAATGATATGAAAGAAAAATATATTAGAGAAATTAATGTATCAAATTAATGGATTATCTATGTTAGTAAATCATATTTTGTCACCAATAAAAAACTTTGGAACAATGACACATATATGTTTCGGCATGACCACGTGGGACACCATGGTCATGACATAGTGATCTATGTATTGCAAAATACACTTAGATACATTCTCTTTCGAGTGAAAGATAAAACGAGGGAATTAACCAAATTGTAACTGTTGACTTCTACTGCACAAGAAGCAACACCACCATCATAACATGCCCTCTCTAATACCTAGACCTTTTATATACCCTGATCCTTATCCAAATCAGGAATGAGACCATCCTAAAGCTAAGGACATAATATAAAAATATTTCATTCTTACAACAAATACAATGTGATATTTATGGACATAAACATCTAGAATGCGGGTCATTAAAGTACTTTATGGTTCTGGTTTTGACACGATGAACACATGTCGTATTATAGTCCACATGAAATGTTGTACTCATACATTAATGACTCACCACCCTGATTTTTTCTTATCAAGTCTACATGACTTAGAATGCTGGAGAATTTACATCATAATGATTTGATGATTATTGCATTTGTACCGCATGTGTATATATAAAATGGTCTCGTAAAATGATAAAAGTTGTCATCAAAAGAATATAGATGGTAGCTAGGGCATTGGTTATGCGCACTAATTTATCCACATCTGCATGGGGTAATGCAATATTACATGCAACTTTACTTATTCGTGTTTAGACCCACAACCAGCCAACCAATCTTGTGCGTACCAGTTGGTAACTGGATATAAGTCTGATGTTTTACATTTACGTATGTTTGGTTGGGTTGTATATGTGTCAATTACGCCCCACAGCGTACCAAGATGGGTATTAAAGACGATTCATCAAATGTTGGATATGAATCCCCAACAATTATCCGCTAATTAGAACCCTTGACGAGTGATCCCTTTACCGCTAGATTTGCGGGTTGTCACTTTGTTGAGACAACCTTCTCGTCGTTAGAGGGAGATAGGAAAAAGGATTTTCCATGGGAACGGCATGAAGTGTCATTAAATATTTCAACTGTGTCTCATTTTGATCCCCAAAACTTCACAACGTAAAGTTGAAGTCAACCGAATCAGACTCGATACCTGATACGTTTAATATTATCTAGAAGTGACAAGATCACATATACGAGCTGCAAATATACTCGCAAGGTCAAAAGTCCCCAAACAAGGGCACAACGTCGCTGGAAGTACGTTGCAATCACACATGGTGGAGGTGTGGTTGAGGTCGTAGCTCCCAAAAGGAAATGGGGGAAGCTACTTGGTTCGATAGATACTCATCTAAAGGAAGAGAAGAGTAAGGCACAACTTTATATCATCAATACATGAGATTATCTCTGATTAAATCTATGTCTATGAATCATTACTGGAGGACGCTCCGAAGTTAATACTGATTCCAGGTATCAAAGAAATCTCAAATGAATATGAGTCAATGGACAGATCATACATACTCAATGATGATATATTTGCATATACCGTTGCTTATGAGATAACAGAGCACGATGTCATCGAACCATGCTCAGTTGAAGAATGTCAACAAAGAGCAAATTGGCCTAAATGAAAAGAAGCAATCCATGATAATTATTTGACAAATGAACAGGTATTTGGTTCGGTAGTGCTAACCGACCAAGTGTAAAGCTTGTAGGTAATAGATAAATCATTTGTCAGGGAAGCGTAATGAGAATAATTATGTCATAATATATAAGGCTCTCCTTTGGCGCAAGGTTTCTCACAACGCACTGGATTGACCACAATAAGACTTACTCTCTCGTGATGGACAACGTTCTGCTAATTAAATTACCAAGTAGTTTCCGAAGGACTGGAAATTGCAGCTCAACGATGTAGTTACTACATATCTCTATGGAGATCTAAATTCAGAGATATAAAAGTGCTTGATGGCATTATACCAATATCAAGTAACTTTAAACTATGAAATGCGATTAAAATAAATATGAAACACTCACTTTATAGATTAAAGCAATCTATGCGGATGTGGTATACCCGCCTGAGTGAATACTTGATTGGAAAATGATAAATAAGAACGATGAACTGTGCCCTTTCGTATTTATATAAGAAAACAAGTCCCAGATTTTCATAGTAGCTCTATATGTCGATGTTATGAACATAATAGACACCCTTGATGAAATAAGAGAAAACACAAGCTACTTGAAATCTGAATTTGAGATGAAAGATCGTGGGAAAACTTGGTTTTGTCTAGATACTTGAGCTACGACACCGAGTTTGTAGAATTTTAATCCACCGATCCGCATATGTCTAGAAAATGATCAGGCGACCTAATATGGACAAAGCGCATCCGATTAGCACTCACATGATCGGTCAAAGTGTTGGATATAAGGAAAGATCCATTTCGTCTAAAGGATGAGGACGAAGAGGTGTTAGGAGCTGGAATTCCATACCTAAGTACAATAGGTGCATTATTGTACTCAATATAATACACTTGACCGTATATGGTACTTCTCACTGAACTTGTTAGCTAGATTTAGCTCAGCGTCAACGCAACGTCATTGGAATGATTTCAAATTAATCTTTTGGCACCATTGACGTGGGCTTATAATTTCCCTACGGAGATAAATGGATTGATCATGAAACTTCAATACCTACTTAGATTGTGAGCGGCAAAAGTACTGGCTCTTATAGAAAAACACCAAACAATACCTTGGTATATATTTGCTGATATTAGGTATATGTTTGACTGATATAAAGGTTGTTCCCAAACTGGATAACGAATTATCATATGGAACATGCCGATTGCTTGGAAGTAACTAAACAAACCCTTAATAGCTATCTTCTTATATTGTCAACAATCTTACTCTCCATGAGACTATTTAAGAGTGTATATGGTTAAGGACTATCATTACACATATAAGAGGAACTGGTAATTTTGAGTTTAACCACTATACAACTTGCATATATGGAAATAATACATCATGTATCGAAGAAATGCAAGTAAGATATATCAAGGGTTATAACACAAAACATACTTTGCTTAAGTTTTCATATAATCAATTATCCTCAAGATTCAAGTGAACTGAATAAGATGCGAGGAAAATGTGACATGTTTGTTTACCAAATCAATACGTAAATGTAACGTCCCAAAAATTACAAGCAAATTTAAAATTTTAAATAAACATTTCATTTATAACAACTCATTAAATGATCCCAACGTTTCGTTTGCAAACTCATAATTAATATCTTCATAATAAAAACCAGCGGAATAAACGTTTAATTATTAAAAACCATAAAGCAACCAGCTCTCCTCGCGCGCCAGTGTGTACTCGTCACGCCTTGGAGCCGCCCGTACCTGAAACCACAGTTTATTGGGAAAGGGTAAGCACGAAGCTTAGTGAATTCAACACCATAAGTAACACAGTTATTTCCACACCACCATAAACAGATAATTGCACATAAACAACATACAAGTCTACGAACAAATCATAAACATGTATATCCACACCCACCCACCTAAAAGGCACAAGTCGGTCCCACCGACCACATGATAACATCTCCGGCCCCGCCGAATCCCCGGTCCCACCGAGTCTCTACGCCACCCGCGTATAAAATCTCCGGCCCCGCCGGATCCTCGGTCCCACCGAGTTAACATGACAACATAGTATTAACTAGACACCCCACTATCTAGTTCCACAACACAATCACATAAAGCTACCACACACGTACTACAGCAATGATAAAACAACCGTTGTTAGATATCGTGCAAACGCAACCCGGCACCCCCGGGTTCATACGCCACCCGCGTATACAACCTTCGGTCCCACCGAATTACTACGCCACCCGCGTATGTGACCCTCGGCCCCGCCGAACTCCTACGCCACCCGCGTAGTCACAACAATAAGGTCCGACTAGACACCCCACTATTTAACCCCACATCAAAAGCAAATAGAACTACCACATACATACACAACGTAATGTAAAAATAACCGACATTAGTTATAGTGAGAGAACTCACCTCGAATGCGCGCCTAGCTCAACAATACAAATTCAAGCTTCCCAATTACGGTCACTTCCCAGCACCTAAACGCACGTTAAAACGTATCAATACGAGACCCGGACCCTACGACACGACACCCGCTTAAACCGTCACTAAAACTACTTCCCGGTCTCGCAAAACAGGTCTGTTCGGGACCTGTTTCGACCTCCTTAAACCCAGTAAATCCTCAATATTATTACATGGTCAGAAAGTACTATGAGTTAGGGTTCCAAGGACATATTATACGCCTCCTAACGATTTTTCTACCATTTATTATGGATTTTACAAAAACAGTTCCCCGAACAGCGAAAATCAGCACCTTTCAGTATAAAATGACATTTTGACCAATGCTACGTCCCGAACTGGGCTTCGCACAAAACACAGAAAAGTTTATAGACTCAAAAAGGGAACTTTTGGCGCTGGTCTCACCCAGATACGAGTTACGAGCAAAACGTTATGGTTTTCCCAAGACAATGGCAGATTCCAGAATTTTTCACATGTAATGACGAATCACTGAACTTACGACCACTTTTCCACCTAGCTAGAGGCCGAACCAGTTTTCCGCTAAAACACGGAAAACGTGCCCGACCCCGAGCTTGAACCGTGGGCGCCGGTTTCGGCTCAATCGGAGTTACGACAGAAAAGTTATGGCCGTCGCAAAAACAGTGGCTGAACAATTACTCACAAGAAATGACGACTCTAAAAACAACGGTTCGATCGGTTTGGCTTAAGCGATTAAGTTCTGGCTTAAAGGAGTCTACGGTGATTATTAGTAAGACATGGCCACGCACCACCCACTGCCCTCCGGCAGTGGTGGTCGCCGGTGGCGGCCGGCGGCGGTTCATCGACGAAGTGATAAAAACAACCCGCAAACCACCGCGAGATCACTACCCTCTCGATCACCCTACCGCACGCACCAACGACTGACACCACCACCGCCACCCGACACCCAGCCACCACAGTGGCGGCGCGGCAGCGGCGGCCGGCCGGCGGTGGTCCTCTGGTGACGAAAACGAAAAGAAAAGAAACGTCGAGTGAAACCTTACCTCGATGACGACACAACGATGAAACCCGACACCTTCACTCTCTCTCGCTACACCCTCCTCTTCGCCGGCAGAACCAGCAGCGCCGGCGCCGGCTGCTTGTGGGTGGCTCACGGCGGCAGCAGCGACTCCGGCGGCTTCAGCAACTCCGGCGACTTCCCTTCCTTCTTGTCTTCCTCTCTCCCCACCCTCGATCGCTCTCGCTCTCTCTACTCTCTCTCTCGCGAATCTCTCCCTCGGTTCTCTCTCAACGCCGCACCACACAAGAGCCAAGAAAAGGAAAGAAGATGCATGTAGGGTTTAGGGTTGCTGTTTGTTGGCTAAGTTGATACGTCGAGGAAAAAGAAGACAAAGAAAGGGTCGGGCCGACTTGCAACGTGGGTCGATCCCATTCAAAAACAATAAATCTCTTTTGCCACATTTGGCCCCTGAGGTTTTAAAAATAGTTCGCTTCACACCCCGAGAATTTAGGATTTATTAAATTAACTGAACATCACAAACTTTCTAACATTCAGGTCCTCACGGTTTAACCTCGTTAGCAAACAACGTTAAGAGAAAAAGTATTAAGGTACTTAATTAAATTGTATATCGGGACACGGGCTTTACAGTAAAACCATATTTGGGAAACATGTAGAAAGTATTAAAATGGAAATGTTTTTAAACCTCCTTTGATTAATGCACAAATCAGGAGGAGTAGTAGACAAAAGGGAGAGTCTACTATATATGTAATATTGGTATGTTGTGCTCTTTCCTTCAACCAAGGTTTTATTTTTTCATTGGGTTTTGTTCCTTGGTGTAAGGTTTTAGTGAGACAACAGTTTATATACCATCATGTTTTCTTAACTCTCATGATTAATGTATGAATCTAAGAGAAAACTAGACTAAAGGAAAAGTTTATGTATTGGAAATAAGCTAGTGCGTTGTACTCTTTCTTTCGTCATATTTTTATTTTTTCCCACTGGGTTTTTATTTTGGCGTAAGGTTTTAACGAGGCAACAATTGTGCACTTTCACTCCTTTGACTCGGCACAATGGGGAGTATTGTAGGATAAATGTGTCATCGTCTAAAGGATATGACGATAGAGATAAGGATAGAGATAGACTAGAATTGAAATATCTTGTAGTTATCTACTTATAACTCATCCATATATAAAAGGCTTATGATTAATGAGAATTACGATTCATTCTCTCCATTCTATTGTGTTCCATTTAGTTTTTCCTTTAACATAAACGTTATTTTAATTTTTTTACTTTTTGACGTTTTGGTTGAGGGTTATTCTGCAAGTTTGTTTACCCCTTTCCTCACATCTCTTGATTTTTTAATTTTTGATTTTTTAATTACACTTCACACCCTTAAACTTATTTATTTAATTTACTTTATACCTTTTAGTTTTCTATTTAACGTATATTAACTAAAATACGTTAAAAAATACTTTTTAATTTTAACAAGTTACACCATTATAATCGTCTCGTTGATACCTTCGAAATTAGCACAATATTGAATATTTTTTGATTTAATTATATTATTATATGTCATACGTTTACGTTATTTTTTGATTTAATTATATTATTATTCGTCGATACCTTTTTATTTTTTGATTTAATTATATTATTTTGAAATATGCCCAATATTAACTAAAATACGTTAAAAAAATACTTTTTATTCCAACAAATTCCAACTCTGATTATTCATTTAAATCAATATATCCACGAGTACAAGTACGCTCTATATGACCACCCATACAAGTAGATATGGCTCGAAATCCACAATTTCCATAGCCCAATACATCTTGTATTTGTGTGATGTATGGATGAAATAAACTCGGGATTTGATCAAGATATGGATTGGGGGGGGGGGGGTTGCCGTGGGAAGTAGGAGCTATGCCTCGCTGATTCTTGATGATCAAAACCTTCAGAGTTGATAAATGTTGGTGCGTTAGAACAATTGCGTCTACGAGGGTCTTCAAAAATCTTTTTCTTTAGAGCTTGATTCTTTAGAGAAGGACGTCCACGAGTGGTTCGATGAGCCGAAGGTTCATCAAACAACGGTTTTGATGACATTATTATATCTTTTAACATTTTTAGCAAGGTTTTACGACGAGGATTTGATTGTTTATTTCAAATCAATAACTTTACTTTATTTCAAATCAAATTATTAAAACGTTCGATATATATATGCCGAATCTTATGATCCGATTAGGTCCGAAATTGAAAATTATAGAGATCAACTATAAAAATACTAATCATTAATATACCCATTGCTTTAGAAATTTCCATACATACATCCATTACAAGCCAAAATGCAAAACGAATTTTCATCCACTTTTGTCAAATCATCCATTTGTATTTATTGAAAAAGTATTAAAATTGATGATGGAAAAGGAAATAATATTTAAAGAAGAGTATAAAAATATTAAATTTACAATTATATATATATATATATATTGAATTCCTTAACGTATTTTAACGTAATTATGTATGTTAATGTGATATGTTAAAACGTATATTTTAAGGGTATGAATTTTAAATATAAAAATTATTTTTATGTAGTATATATGATATATAATTAAATAATTAAATCAAAAAATATTCAATATTGGGCTCATTTCGAACGTATCGAAGAGACGCTTATAATGGTGTAATTTTTTAAAATTAAAGCGTATTTTTAACGTATTTTAGCTAATATACGATTATATGTGTTAATATAATGAAGGTGTAAAATGAAAATTAGAAAAGTAAAAGGTATAAAGTAAAATTAAATAAATAAGTTTAAGGATATAAAGTGAAACTATAATTTATTTTGGTTGTTTGTGAGAGAGGTAGGTCGTATAGTTACTTTATAGGAGGGGTATATTTCTGCAGGGGATAGGGTTAGCAACACCCAAACATGGTTGATTCTAAAGCAACTTTATGGGAGTTTTGTTACAACTTATCGGTTGATACATGACTATGGTGTTATTCGGTTCGTTTTCTGTTAAGATCTATATGAATATAGCTGTCTGAGTGGATATGGTTGTCTGGATGTTAACAAATAATTTGGTATTCGGTTGTTGTGCTAAATAAACAGTCTAAATGTCAGAAATGATCATTTTACCCCGAATTTTTATTTTTATCTCAACAAAACAACTCTTTTATAAAATATTAGCACCCTAATAAAACAAACTTCTTCAATATAACTAGTTTCTCCTTCACAATTTTCCTTCTTAATTTCTCATTAAACCACGACCACACAAAAAAACAATTTATGAACTTCAATTCCCATTAAACCACAACCACTCAGAAAAAGTGATTTATGGAGAAATCCTTCTTCAATTCTCATTAAACCACAAAAATTGATTTTTTGAAAATCACAGGTTCATGAAGAAATGCAGATTCATAATCTCTTTGAATCACTCCCATCATGAATCACACACATTTATACAACTATCACCTAATGAAATACAACTCAGCACATGTGTCACCGAATGAATGCAACAAACACATTACCGTTTAAGAACACCGAACCATGATATGTTTTGCTATCAAAAAGAAATTAAACATAGCAGCAATGTTTGACTATCAACGACAGTCACAATGTGAGTATAAATCGCAAGCAAATCAGAAAAAAGCGGATGAAAAATCGATGGAAAATCAGTGAAGAAGAGATCGACCAGTGAAAATCAGAAAAAAAAACGATGGAAAAATTGATGGATTTATTATTTATACACACGGAATCAGTGAAAACTGCAAATTCATCAGTGAAGAATGCTTGTCGTTCGTCGACCTGAGGAAGCTTGGAAGGAAGTTGCGATGGTGAGGTGAAGTGAAGGAGAGAATGAGCTATGTTATCATATATGGTAGTGTTTTTTTTTTATTAATGAGGGTAGTTGGGAGAGGGGTAAATGAGGAATAATGAGAGTTGAGTGTAAAGGACCCCTATTTCTCAGCTGACCGAATCAGCCACTTGTTTTGCCAATCAGCCACTACCGAATAGGTAGATATGGTTGTGCGCATCAGCCATATCTACCACACAGCCCATTAAGCCGCTTTCGAACAGGCCGTATCTCTACAATGAATGAATCCAAGCACTTTTAGGTTTATTTATTGGAAGATTATATATATATATATTAATATATATGACGATAATCAATGAGAACCATAAATATGTTATAAATCCGTGGGAACCAATATAAAATATTTGTTTAAATGATTTTTTTTCATCAAAACTTATGATTTAACATATTGTTACACATATGTTCGTGTTCACCTTATGAAAAGATTACATGAAAAAATGAATTTTGATTCACCTAGTGAAATGAAAAGTACACGTAAAAAATATGCACATGGTGAAACAAATTCATGTGAAACTATCATATTATGAAACAAATATATATCAAGCAAAATATAATAAATCCTGGCATTTGATGAGAAAATATCATGTAAAACAATAATTTTTATAACGGTTCTCACGATTTGTAATATATTTGTGGTTCTCATTTGATTACACCCACACCCCTCCCTCCCACACACACACATACACACACACACACACACATATATATATATATATATATATATATATATATATATATATATACAGGGTTAGGTTCACGTGAGACCAACCTATTTTCGTGAGACCGTAAGACCAAAAAATAACACTGAAACTTCACAGCGATTTATTGTGAAGGTATGAAAAGCAGGGAACCTTCACAGCAAAACCATTTGGGTTGTGGTGTACTGGTAAAACCTTTGGGGGATGTAGTGGAAGCTCATCTATCCATGGTTCAAATCCAGGCACTGCCAAAGCTCTTGTGACCATGGAGGTTCACCTGCGATGACTCCAGGCCATTCGTGGTCGCCCGGGGATTAGTCGGTGCACGTAAGTTGGCCCGGAAACCCACGATTACCAAAAAAGAAACACTGTGAAGGTTTACCTTTACAGTCTTTTGTTGTGAAGGTTTAGTATTATTTTTATGGTCTCACGGGTTTCATGAAAATAGTCTGGTCTCACATGATCTCACGAATATATATATATATATATAGGGAAGGGTTCAATTGAGAAGTCTAAATATTTTGAGAAATAGAGAAGTAAAAAAACACGGGAGTGTTCATATATGAACGTTCATTTATGAACGTTCATATATAAACAGTCATATATGAACGTTCATATATGAACGTTCATATAACGGTCATATATGAACGTTCATATATAAACAGTCATATATGAACACTCCAACGTTTATATATGAACGTTCATATAACAGTCATATATGAACGTTCATATATAAACAGTCATATATGAACATTCATATATGAACACTCCCGTGTTTTTTTACTTCTCCATTTCTCAAAATATTTAGACTTCTCAAATGAACCTAACACTATATATATATATAGGGGCTTAATCAAATAAGAACTAATTAGTTTGTGGTAACTGTAAGAACCAATGTGAGCCACACATTTAAAATAATTAATTTTACTTCCAAAAATAAAAATAAGGGCAAATTGGTAATTTGATTTATCTTGACAACTCATACTTATAACTTCCAAAAATAAAATAACTGATGCTCATACAAGAGAAACCCTAATTTCAATTTTCATCCCACCCCTTTCACGGTTTCACCTTCCCATCGCCACCAGCCACCATCTGTCGCCGACGAATGCCGCCGTCAGTAACCTCCAGCCACTGCCGGTTTTCGGCGCCCTCCGTCTCCGCCTCTCCTCTCGTTTCTCCGCCCTCCGTCTCCGCCTCTCCTCCCCTGGTTTCGGAGGTCGCAACGCCATTCAATTTTATTCCTCCGACAATAGTGGAGGGGACGGTGGTCATGGATCTCCTTCAAAACCAGGGGGTCATGGGGTGGGGATGACAGTTACCAGCAAGATAAAGAGGGCCCTTGGCTTGAAGATGCTAAAACGCTCTCATTCTTCACGAAGGAGCAACTCATGTGGCTCCAATCCCTTATCTCCGGGAGGAGGCGGACACACCACTTCCAGCCCCGGGATTGGCTTCTCCACTGTACCAGGCGGCAGGTCCAGGAGGCCAATGACGTCCACAGAGATCATGAGACAACAGATGAAGGTGACGGAGTCAAGCGATAACAGGCTTCGAAAGACGCTCATGAGAACCCTCGTTGGCCAAGTAAGTATAGTATTATTAACTACATCTTTCTTTTTCATTCGTATATATGCATCAATGAATTATAGTTATAACTATAATATATATATACACATATATTATAGATGGGAAGACGTGCAGAGACTATCATCCTCCCATTAGAGTTGATTCGACATCTTAAGCCATCTGAATTCAACGATGCTAATGAGTATCACATATGGCAAAAACGTCAATTGAATATCCTGGAAGCCGGACTCCTCCTTCATCCTTCCATCCCCTTGGACAAATCAGACACCTTTGCTATGCATCTTCGAGACATCATTCGTAGTAGCGATCTTAAACCCATCGACATTGGAAAAAACTCAGAGACCATGAGGAACCTATGCAATTGTGTGGTTTCATTGGTATGTATTCACTATCATTGTTGTTTTCCTCACAAGCATCGGATCGCTCGTGATCTCTGCACTTGTGGTTGGATTAGCGATTGTCTGCGTCCATGGAGCGTTTAGAGATCCGGAAGACCTGATTTTGGATGATCAGGATCAGACTACCGCCGAACTCCTTGTTTTTCATATACTCAATTTGTAGTGCTTCACGAACTCCTTGTTTTTCATATACTCAATTTGTAGTGCTTCCTTTACTTGCTTGTTTCTGTACTGTACTTATCATCAGTTTGCTGTTACTCGGTTATAATAGAGACAAAGATTGAAACCTTTTTGTATAATCATTCTTGTATGTTTATTGGGGGTATCACAGTGATATCACATTTGTTCTTGTATGTATTCTGGGTATCACACTGGGGGTATCACAGTGATATCACATTTATTCTTGTATGTTTACTGGGGGTATCACAGTGATATCACATTTGTTCTTGTATGTTTACTGGAGGTATCACAGTGATATCACATTTGTTCTTGTATGTATTCTGGGTATCACACTGGGGGTATCACATTGATATCACATTTGTTCTTGTGATATCATTATCATAATCGATATATCTGCTGGAGAGAGGAGAGAGGAGATTTTAAAAATACCTAAAATGCCCTTTTATTTAAATTTCAAACAAAATTACCAAAATTAATAATTTC
This sequence comes from Saussurea involucrata, assembly GCA_033807775.1. Lineage (NCBI taxonomy): Eukaryota > Viridiplantae > Streptophyta > Magnoliopsida > Asterales > Asteraceae > Saussurea > Saussurea involucrata. Next base: position 3,408,544 of record CM066319.1, read on the forward strand.
CTAATTTATAGTTTAATATGTGGCTCACATTGGTTCTTACAGTTACCACAAAATAACTAGTTCTCCCTTGAATGCCCCCTATATATATATATATATATATATATATAGGGGTGGGTTCAAATGAAAACTCATTTTCAATTGTGAACATGAGGACAAGTCACAACCTTTGATCAAGATTTGGAAAATTAATCAATGGTTAAAACTTAATGAAACAAATTGAGAAGTGATTAGGGACAAATCTGGAAATTTAAATTAGCGTCTACCATCTTTGACTTTTTATTTTCTTTTTTAATTAATTTTTTTACCTCCTTAAAGTTTAAAATGAATTATCTTAAAAATTACTAATATTTTAATCAAACAAAATACATCAAAAAAACGAGAATTTCGTGCTCTTCAATATGACATCCATCTCGATATAGTTTTTTCTTCATTTTAACTGTTTTTACGTGAAATGCTATGTATGTGTTATATTCAGTATTAATATGTATACACGTTTCCTGGTGTCCATATTCAGTATGAATAACAAAGGGGAACGTTCATTAACTATTCATGACGAATAATATAGTATTCAAAATGAATAATACAACATTCATGATGAATAATACACGAATTCCTTATTCATGTATTATTAAACATGAATCGTGTATTATTCACCTTGAATGTTGTATTATTCATCCTGAATGATATATTATTCATGATGAATAATATATGAATGACCCGTGAAGGTGTGAACACATGACGCACTCTCTTTTGTTTTCCGATTCACAATCGAAACTTGGTTTTATTCTTTATGAATATGTATGCACATCTCCAAGTGTCCACATTCAGTATGAATAACAAAGGTGAACGTTCATTCACTATTCATGATGAATAATCTCTCAACCGTGGAATTGAGCAGAATCCGGTGGAATCTAATCAATTCATTCAGCGAACCAAATATCACTAAAAAATTTGGTAAGAAAATTTTATAATTCCAATTTTATCAAATTTCTTTGAATTTTGTGAACTAAACTAACTCTTATTTCTCACTTTTCAAAACCATGTTTTTCACTTAGGCTTGGTTTATGTTTTTGAATTATATATGTGGCTAGAGGGTTTTTTTCCCTGTTTTTAAGTGGTTTAACAAAGTTTTGAATTTCTTTTCTAGAAGAGACTAAACACATGTTGTGTTTTTTTGTTTATGTCACTATTACCTAAAGTCATAATTAATGATAATGTAGTGTGTTTGCACTTAAAGCAACAACTAGTCTTCAATATCTCTTTATACATATTTGACACCTTCAATAAAATACAAAAGTGTAGGTCCGTACATTAAAATCCAAAACTCTTCCAACCATACATAAAATCCCTTTTTCCATAAATGAATAGTAGAATGCCAAGTATGATGGTCCTTGATAAAAACGTCGTTTATATTGGCTGGTATAAATAACTTGATCGGTAAAGCTTCATATGGACCTTCATGTGAAGCTTCACACGTGTTCCCATCTAAATTCTCAATCTGCTTTCATTAGCTGTTGGATCATCCTTGGTTGATTTGCTCATTCTAATGCAACTTTGGTTTGGAAGAGAGTTTTGAACAGTTTTTTGATTTATTCTTTGATGCAATGGCATAGGCCGAATTGCATTCAGTTCTTGCGCTCTTGTGCTGATAGAATTTATGGGAATATATGAAATTGGATTTCTTGATTTCTTATCAAAAGAGATGGAATTCGATGGATGCCTAATGATCAATAATCATATACCCGACCAACGGACGGGTATAACATTAGTTAAACTTGGTATAAAGCTTCACATGTGATAAAAAGTGTGACGATATAAGTATTGAATTCAAAACAATAAAATGCTAGTAGTTTAATATAAAATTTTAATTTCAATTATATTTTAAATATTTTGAATTTGAAAAACAGATAATATAATCCTCTTTTACACAGTTATAGATTTTGGTCCCTATAGTTTTTTTATCTTGTAAAAGACAAAAAAATGATAGAAGGGCGAAATTTCTCCTATTTAACGGAATTTTTCAACAACCGTTGGAGGAAGGGGACTAAATGTAAATATTTTTACAAATCATGATGATTATCTTGTAATTTTAAAATTATAGGGACAAGAAATGACATTTTACAAACCTTAAGGACCAAATTTGTAGTTTACAAAAAACGTGAATGTAGCATGGTTGGTGCCACGTGTATGTGTGTGGCCTGCAAGCGGACACGTTGGCTATGATATCATTCACTTCGGCGGCGTACAAATTATCCCATGAACATTATTTATATAATTTTTTTTAAGAATTTATTGAAAATGTTTTTATCTAACTTTATATATTAATTCAAAAAGATACTTTATACAAATTAAATTAACATAAAATATTAATAGCATTAATTCTAATATAATTTATAAAAGTATTATTTACTTCAAAAAATAGTATAGGCGATATAGAATCTACAGCTCAGATGGGAGAGTGCTTCTCGGGGAGGAGCACGATATGTAGCTAACTTGAATAGCAGGAAGCAGCAGTAAGAAGTTTGTTTCCTTGCGGAATCCTTGCTTTTATCTAGATGGAGTTGATGGTTCAAGTAGGAAAAACATGACAGTCATTGCTAACAACAGTTGCAGATAAAACAACTGATAACACAATTTCTTTTTGTTAACCGTGAGAATGAGCGTTAATTTCTGATTACCTTCATTAATTTCAGGGTCGTTCCTAAGGATTTTGATGCCTTATGCGAAGATGCTAAAAAATGCCCCTAGGTGGTCTTAAATAAATGAAACGACAAAAGATACGATTTTTAAAGGGTTTGAAATCTAGTTAAGCTAAGCGGCTTATCTCTACGCCGATTTTTATTAATTAAAATAAAAAGTACAGGGGGGGATAAAACCAAAACCCCTATGGGCTTTGATGCCCTATACGACTGCACTAGCTGTCTTTTGACTAGAGATGGCCAAATGGGCCCGAGCCTGGAAAAGCCCGCCCAAAGCCCGGGCCTGACCACATTAGGACCGGTCGATCACAAGATCATTGTTTATTCTTTTAGTAGCATATGAATCTGGTGACTCTTGAAGTTTAGTTTAAACATACAAAAAAATAAAGGTAGTTCTACTGCTGTTAATGGTTTATACTTAGTCATACATCAGTTTATGACATATAAACCAATTAAGAAAATAAAATATATGTATACAAATATCGGTGTAAAATTAAAAAGAATAAAATGCTCGTTATTTAATAAAATTTGTTTAATTAAAATCAATGTTCTAAAAAACTCGGCGCACAGCCGCCATGGCGCGCCATGGCACCAAGGCTTGTGTCTCACGTCACGTTAAGCTCGTGGCACGCCATGACCTAATGTGCAGTTTTTGTAATGCGATATTTGATTTTTCTTTATGTTTTTAATGTCTTATTTGCAAGTTTTTGATATATAACCTAATTTGACTTGCTTACTACTATTGGCTCATTGAGTAACACTACAGAACCTATGTTTTTATATATAATATTATATACGAATTAGAAATTTGACGCCATAAGTAACGCCTTGAAAACGTCATGACTTTGCCATGACTCCTAAGGCTTGAGGCTTGGCCTCGCCGCCACGCCACGCCTCACGCCATTTAGAACCTTGATTAAAATATGAAATATATTTAAGTAGATAATTTAGTTTTAAGGAAAAGGGATAATCCATTTTTAGTTTAAAGAATTATTGGTTTTTACTTTTTAATGCCATTCCAAAATTTTGATTTTTTTATTTGGAAAAGATAATGTAGGTTATCAGAAACTTGAAACCCTTCAAGTTCAATTGTTATTTTTTACAAAAGAGCAAAGTAAGAATATAATGAAAAGTTTAAAAAAAATTGTATGCATATTTTGGTGGACTAAAATCTTAATCGGAAAGTAAGTGATAGTGTTGAATTTTACCAATACGTACTTATTCGAGTAAGTGATTAGGTAAAACCCCTTAGTCCTTAAGGTTAACAGTTGTTAGACCACCCGCATCCATTGCTTGGGTTCGCCCGGGTTGGTGTGGGATGGAGTTGAACACCATCGCACCCCTTGGGGTTGGCGTGGGATGGAGCCCTCCCGGGTTGGGCAACTCAGCTCGGGTTGGGTGATTTCAATTTTTTTTTTCAAATATATCCGTTGAAATATGAACGTTGGGTATGATTTTTATTTTTTTTAATTATTTCTATCCTATAAATACTAATATTAACCTACTTATTTTTTCACACAAACAAATTTACTCTCAATCTCTCTCATCTTCCCCACTTCATTCTACTCTCTCAATATTATTTCTTTCTTCAAAAAAATCATAATGGATAAAGAAACACAAGAGTTCACAACACCACGACGAGGTTCCAAATCGCGAGGCACGAGCTCGCAACCGTCCCCAACGGAAAATATTTTCAATCTTACACCACCACCATCAACCTACCATGGAAGCATACAACAATACCCTGTGTATTCACCCAACACCCTCCCGGTTGGGTTCCAACAATTTCATTCGGGTGGATTCCAACAATTTAATTCGGGTGGATTCCAACAAGTTAATCAAGGCGGCTTTCAACCATTTATGCAAGGTGGCTTTCCACAATATAATCAAGGTGGGCAATTCCAACAACTACTACAACAAGAAACATATTCGGAGGACGTTGAGGTCGGAGAAACGGTTCCCGAAACCCCACCCGATTTGGTTCCCGAAACACAACTCGATGAGGGAACCACGACACAAGGGAAAAAGAAATTTGCAAATAGAACGAAAGCGGTTTCGTGGACTTCCGAATAAGAGGTTTTGTTGGCACGTGCATGGCTTCACGTCTCCGAAGATAGCATCGTTGGAAACGCACAAAAATCGGGTATATATATTTATTAATGTATTTATCTTTATTATATACACGTATTCATATATATATTTATTAATGTGTTTATCTTTATTATATATACGTATTCATATATATATATATATATATATATATATATTTATTAATGTGTTTATCTTTATTATATATACGTATTCATATATATATATTTATTAATGTGTTTATCTTTATTATATATACGTATTCATATATATATATATATTTTTTTTTGTAGGACAATTTTGGGGAAAAATAGTCGATTATTTCAACTCAAGTCGCCAACATCAACGCAAGAAAAACCAAGTACAATCCAAATGGAGTGACATGAACAAAAAAATGATGAAGTTCAACGGGATCTACAATAATCTAAGAGCCCAATATAAATCCGGATGGGGTGACGCGGACTTCATGGAGAGGGCACACACGATGTATCGGTCCGAAAATAACGAAAAGCCTTTTTCCCACGAGGCGGCTTGGAGAATTGTGAAAGACCACCCTAAGTGGAAGATCGTACATTCCATGGACGATAACCCGAGGCCCTCAAAACGGAGCAAGTCCATGTCGGATTCAAACCCAAACACGACGTCTTCTGACGCACGTGTTCGGTTCAACCTTAATGAAGAAAGCCATGAGGAGGAGGATGTCTTCGTACAAGAACCGACACGACCGACGGGGAGAGATAAAGGTAAACGTGTCGCGTCATCCTCCACAAAGACGGCGGAAAAGGACGAGGCGTTGAAGAATCTTATGGCGTATGTCGAGAATATAAACGTTGAAAATAAAAAAAGACTAACCGTGGAGGAGGAAATGTTGAAAACCGCGAGGGACAAAGCCAAGGCGACAAAGACAAAAGCGGAAGCGGCAAAGACAAAAGCGGAAGCTTTGAAACAAAGAGAAATGCGGAAAGATCTCAAGTTTTACATCAGTTCACATGATCATCTCACGGGTAACGAGTTAAATGCGGTTTTAGCCCACAAAGAGTTGCTTCGACAACTATATGGTTGGAGAAATTTGTAGTTTTTTAATTTGAAATTATGTATTTTTTATGTTTTTAATTTGGTTATGTAAGGTTAAAATTGTAGTTTCAATTTATGAAATATTTTATTAATTGTTTTATCTTATATTAAATTATAAATTATTTATAAAATTTAAATTATTTAAATTAATATACTTGTAACAAAAATAAAAATAAAAATAAATAAAAGATGGGATGGTGGTGTGGGATGGATGTGGGGGTTTGTGGGTTATAATGGGTTGGAAGGAAAAAATGATATGACGCTGATGTGGCAGTGAAAAAGTGTGGATTAGAATGGGATGGATGCGGATGGTCTTAAAAGATGGTTGGGAAGCGACCGAATTGCCTTACATGTGAGAGTGATTTTGCTTTTACATTGATTTTTTAAATAACTTTTTATTATACAATTTTAGATTGTATGGTACAACTGTTTAATGCATTCTAACAAAATTAAAAAGTTGATTAAAACCAAACCCTCGTTTTCCCACCTTCTGCCCTCTTATCCTTCAAATCAAACTGTGAGGTAAAGCCTTAGGGGCCGTTTACCAAATGCTTACTCGGGTAAGAGTTTACCAGTCAAATTTAACACTATCACTTACTTATCAGGTAAGATTTTAGTCCGCCAAATCGGTTTTGTATACAACAATTCTCCCGGTAAGCGCTAACCGTGGTAAGAGTCGTTGTCATCACTTACCGGGGTAAGACTCTCGGTCCTTTTATTTGCTCTTACCGGGTAAGATTTTTTGTCCTTCCCATATCAATGCGATAGGTAATGTGACTTGGTAAGCGCGTATCCAGGTAAGTGTTTGGTAAACGGCCCCTAAGTTTAGATAATCAACAAGATCCAACAATAAGTTAAGTTATAATTACGTGTTTTGTCCAAAATATTCCTAAGGGCAGTTTGGTTGGTTTTCTATTAGGTCTTGTATGGATAAAGTTGTCTTTATGGATTAACTTCTCTGTATAGATTATGAAGGTTTTTGTTTGAGAATTTTTTTCAAAGATGGAAAATGCGTGCTTTTTACTTGGGAAGGGTATGTCTAGAAAAAAAACTTGGCTTTCTACATAAAACTCTTTCCTAAAAGCTTACTGAATAACCACTTTCTACATAATTAAGCCATTACCAAACAGTAACTTATAGCTGACCGAATAAGTTGAAAGTTCCATTAAGTTCATTAAGCTGCTAACAAATATACCCTAAGTATATTTTCCCAATTAACAATGGGAAAAACGCGTCACAACAATAATAACAATGTGGAATAAACCTTCGTTAGACAAACTTTCCCGACTTATATGAACCTTTGAGATGCAAACAAATAGGGTATACTAAATGCAATGATAATCAACCGCCAAGATCAGAAATAAGCAACAATCAAGCATACATGGAACACACGATTTTTAGCGTGGAAACCTCTAAAGGCGAGAGTAACCATGGGACCTTTAAGTCGCTTAAAGTCCACTACTACCAATAAACAATAACAAAAGTCTTCTCTATATATCGAACTTCTTAACATATTTTAACGTAATTATGTATGTTAATATGATATGTTAAAACGTATTTTTTAACATAACTAAATCCAAAAACATTCAATATTGGGCTCATTTCGAAGGTATCGATGAGACGATTATAATGGTGTAACTTGTTAAAATTAAAACGTGTTTTTTAACGTATTTTAGTTAATATACGATTATATGTGTTAATATGATGAATGTGTAAAATTAAAATTAGAAAAGTAAAGGTATAAAGTAAACTAAGTAAATAATTACAGGGGTATGAAATGTAACTTTGAAATCAAAATATAACAAACAGTAAATTGCATTTTTGGTACCTGTGGTTATATGATTTCTTTAAAAGGAGTCCTTTCTAGGGGTATGGACGAAACTACCCCTGGCACTAACGGAGCAAATAAACGTTGTTAGTGTTGGGGTCCTGATTTTGGAGCAAAATTGAAAACTGAGGGATCACTTTTTGAGATATTGAAGTTTAGGTCCCTCTTTCAAAAAAATACTATAACCATAGGGACCAAAAATGCAATTCACTCTATATTTAATGTATCTCTAAAGGTATATTTATATAGAAAATTGTATTTAGTTTTAACAATTTTTTAATTTTGAAATTTTAATACAAATTATATTATTATAATATTTTAAATCATTCCTTATAAACTTTAGAAATACTGAAATTGAATAAAATAATTATTTCTCTCTCTACCGTAGACATTTTGTCTTTGTCAACGTTAATATAGGACCCTATTTGAGAACAGCGAAACTCGAAGGCTACAGACAAAAAAGCTATGATTGAGATATCTGGAGGGGAAGAATGAAAAGACTACACCCTATCTGGTCTCGTTTCCTTGGGAGTAGTGATCCAAGGGAAGTATGCCAAACGAACGACGCTCGCAAAATTCTCTAAATTTATCTGCTGTACTTTAACTTAGCCAAAAATTTGGGTAATTTTTTGAGTAAAATGAAGCGATAATTTTGGACCTCAAAAATACGAATACGAATTGATAGAATTCTATTTTATTTTATTTTATTAAGCCAATTTAATTAATAGATACTATTTTCTAGAAGTCGTATATAAATTGAAAAATGAAAAACGAAAAGAAAAAGAAAGTCTAGAAGGCTTACCACTTCACAGTGTATGCAGACACGTGTACGTTTGCGGTGCTTACACCGGCCACGTTGGCCCATACACTTTTCACTTCCTAGCCGCCACTCACTTCAATTACATTTTTGGATTATTTCTATAAATAACAATAATCCAACTCTTTTATTTCACTTCATCCTAAAATAAATGTTTATTATATTTTGATTTATTCTTAGGGCCTTTTACTAAATACTTACTTGTATAAACGTTTATCAAGTTATATTATCTTCTGAATTAATATGGCGATGACAAAAAATCTTACCCGATAAGAGTGAAATAACGAATGCAACGACCGATAGTCTTATCCCAATAAGTTAGGGCGACGAATATTAACACGGTTAGCGTCTACCGAGTGAATTGTTGCATACGAAACCGATTTGGCTGACTAAAATCTTACCCGGTAAGTGAGAGACAGTATTTCTTTCTCTAAATATACTTGAAACAAAGACAAAATTGTCTAAAACTGATTGCATCGACTGGTTTTCTAACCCTTTTACTATTTTACCAATTTTAACCAGTATCAAAATTTCTTCTATCGTCTATAGTTAGTACGAGAAAGAAATGAAGAGGCTTCAGAATCATTATAAAATATAATATATTTAAAGTTTTCTATGGGTTATCTATTTTAGTGAATAAAATAAGGAATTAGTTGGAGCAGTATAAAGAATAAAAACTCGATTTTCTCTATTTTAAATACTCTGTTGAAGATGGTCTTAACTGTTTTTTAAGTTACTTATCTTTTACGATTTATATGTTGAGAAAACGGAAACCTGTTTGAAGAACCATCAAGTTTTTATCGACTTTATTGTATTATTATCGTTTAATTATTGTAACTTCATAACTTTCTTTTATTATAAAAGATACAATCCTTTATAAAGTTTATGTGCTCCTAAAAGTTGCATCTACATGGAGTTACATCAACTCATATCTAGTGGCGGATCCAAATTCTTTACCTACTTGACACCTTCAAGATATATTAAAGGTCCAGATAATCAACCAATGTGTTTTTAGCTTAATTCCACATTTTCGATGATTTTTTAAAAAATGTTGACTTTGAGGAGTTTTTAAGGTTTTTTGTCGGTTTAGACAGATTTTTTTTTGTTGATTTTAAGGTATTTTTTTTAATTGGTAGGGACATAGAAATATACTTGGGGATGAAGAGTAGAAAGTGAAAAAAATATAAATAGTTTTTTTCATGGGGCCTTTCCCCCACTATCCCCCAAGTAGATCCGCCCCCGCCCCCTGTCATATCGATCCACATATACCTACATATCAAGATTTCCAAGTATTTTTAAAAATGAACAGAATTGCACCCGATCAATTTTCTTTTAAGCCACAATTTATGAAAGAGTGTCTGATTAGAAATGATCTAACGGTTTAAAACTACTTCTAACATTTCTCACAAAAAATTGGCAATTCTCACACTATCTTTTACCTATATATAAAGTATGCAAAGTTAAAAAATAAATGTCCAACCAAATGACCGTAAATGACTTCCAAATGATATATATTTACATAAACCTGTAGCCATTTTTACGCACATAATTGCGAATTAGCCTCCGTACAAAATTCATCTAAATCCAACAAAAACCCTAAAAAATCAGCCAGAAACCCTAAAACGCCACTTCCGAAACCCCGGAGAACACCGTAGAATGGCAGAACGGACAACAAGTCTGTCTCCGGTGAAGCAACATTCCGACGCAGTCGGAGTGAAAGACATGACCGCACCGACTAAGCTGGCAAACGACGTCGTCCTTGTCGTAATCGGCGGAGCAGATGAAACACATTCGATCGACAGATCTATGCCGTCGGTTCTGCACATCGTCGAATCGAATAATCGGAAGATCTAGCAGGCATACATCCTCCTCGTGGAAGCGAGGATTAATGCCGCCGTATCCGAGCAAATCGGTGACGAAATCCTTGAGGAGATTGAGCAGATCGGACTTGATTCGAAGGATTGGGAAGAGTAAACAGATGTAGAAGATGATCGCCATTAACATTTTTGGAGGTTTGAGAAATGAGAAACGAGAAATGAGAAATGATGATGATTTGTGGGTGATAAAGTGGGGTCTATTATAGGGGGGAAATTTTGTGGTGGTGGGGCCCAGTTGGCGACGTGGCACTTATTTTGGGGAGGAAACTGGTGGCATGGGGCCCATTTTTGGATTTGTCTCTTTTTTATTTTTTTTATTTTACTTTTTGGTTGATTCTAAAACAACGTTTTTGGAGTTTTTTTACAAGTAGTTTTCGATTCCAACATCTTCTGATAATTTTTTGGATATTTTTGTATTTAATAGTGACATTTTCAAACTTTTCAATATTGAAAAATTAGAATTACGCGTTTGGTTCACAAATTAGAATTCATCAAAAAATATTGATTGTGAGTATGGATGAGTATCGGAACTGGGTACCCGTCTTTGGAACCAGAACCACTCTAGAACTGCCGGTTCTAGAACCTGAACCGATGTGATTGGTTCCGGTTCTGATTCCTAAAATACGGAACCGATTAAGACTGGTTCCGGTTTTGGTTCTCATTTTTTTCGAACCATTACTCGTTGGGTACCCGGTCCCGCTATTTTTAATAAAAATTATTTATATGTTTATTATATTTATATATTTAATGATGTGATATTAGGGGCTGTTTGGCAGTTGCTTAATGGTTTAGTGCAGAATGATTAATAGGCTTTTACGATATAGTGCAAAATGAAATATGGTTGTTTGGTAATTGTTTAGAATGAAATCATGGTGCTAAATGGTTAAGAGAGACCCAAGATGCTAAATCATTCAGAGGGTTTTAGAACCATTAAGAGGCAGACATTTTTTTTTGCCAAACATGATTTACCTCTTAGCAATTCAGAGACTGCCTCTTAATGGAACCACTAAGAGAGTAAGAGGTAAACAAACAGCCCCTTAGTTTTGTACATTTATTAGGTGTTTTATTCGTTTTCATCCAAGTGTTTTATTTGAGGTGTTGACGTAAACACGTTAATTGTTATGAAAGTTGTTTTGTTGATGACAAGACTCAATACTCGAGAGTTTCTAATTTATTTATGTAATAATTAATTTTTATCGGATTAGTTTTCACCATTTGTTGTATTTATTACTTTATGTTGGTACTTTATAGTTTGCAATAAACTTAAAATTACAATTTTTATTGTATGAATTGTTAAAAAAAATTGATATTGGGTACCCGGAACCGGAATCGGAACCGGAACCGACGGTTCCGGGACCAGGGAACCGATGTAAGCGGTTCCGATTTCTTCATTCCAGGAACTGCCGGTTCCGGTTCCATGAAATGTAGTCGGGTACCCGGTTATGCTCACCTTTAATTGTTAGGAAATTAAAATGAAATTTGACCATGCATTTGGTTGACGGGAATTGGAATGAAATCTCGCAAAAGAATATAAATATGCATTTGCCGAGATGGGGGGTTGGGTTGTGATGACGAAAAAAGTGGTGTGGTGGTGTTAGGGTAAGTGGCGACTATGACGGTAAAAAATAGTGGCATGGTGATGACGATAGGAGTGGGGATGGTGGGTGGTGGTGGTGGAATGATAATATTAATTGGTGGTGGTAGTGGTGGTTGTGTTGGCAAGGGTGGTGGCGGAGATGCCAACAGGAGTGGTAAGAGCGGGGAGGGGAGGGGATGGTGGTTAAATTGGATGCAAAACGTTTTTTTCCAAAACGAAATTATAAATTTCGTTACATTTGTCACAAAATGTAATTCAAATCCTTCACATATGCTAAGGAATGATCAAATCTCTCAAGCGTGGAATCCAATCAATTCATATTGCGAACCAAACATCATTAAGTAATTTGTTCAAAAGAATTTGTCATTCCAATTCTACCAAATTTCTTTGAATTTCGGGAACTAAACAATTCAGGAGGAGAGTGGAGCCTCGAGAAGCACTGTTGAGAGGAAGATCTTTGGCCCCTCTTCAATCTCTACAGGGTTCCAAACCTTTCTTCAACATAGGTGACAAGGAGCGAGGCCACGATGGAAGAGATCAAACACGGGAATAAGAAGTAATTCCTGTACCTTTTTTCATTTTTCTAGAGGGAGATGGAGAAAGTGGATAAAACAGACTCGCATTTCTCGTCGAACAAATACAAGAAAAGAATCATATTGAAAATGCTTCTAACCCAAGCCCTTCCTTCGTAGAGCCATGTATTGTAAGTGTTCCAGCTTGGATCACTTCTGACTCGCTTAGCCCTAGCTTGAAACAGCCAACTCACTTTGCCTACGCCACGAAGAGAAGTAGTTTACTTACTTAGCTCGTTATTTTTAACTTTTCGGACCCATGTTTTCCTAGTTGGTCAGCGAGTGCATACAACATCGATAGATTAGCTGCAAAAATTAAATCAATTGGTACAAGTTTTTAAAACCTAAATATTCGGTGAATCCTTTATAATTGTCGTTGAAGAAATGTCTATTGTTTGATAGTGATTAAGTGTTTTATAAAACAAAATTGGTGGTCATCTTAGGTTTGGTTTATGTTTTGAATTATATATGGGGTTGACACGATTTTTAATGTTTTTAAGTGGTTTAACAAGTTTTGAAATTCTTTTCTAAAAGAGACTAAAACACAACATGTGGTGTTGTTTTTGTTTATGTCACTAGTACCTAAAGTCATTATTAATGATAATGAAGTGTGTTTGCACTTAAAGCAACAACTAGTCTTCAAGATCTCTTTATACATATTTGACACATTCAATAAAATACAAAACTCTTCCAACCATACATAAAATCCCTTTATCAAGAAATGAATAGTAGAATGCCAGGTATGATGGTCATTGATAAAAACATCGTTTTACGTAGAAATAATTTGATCGGTAAAATGCCATGTGGACCTTCGTGTGAAACTTAACATGTGTAACTTTATTTGAAGTTTCACGCGTGTAACTTCAAATACTACTTGTTACAAATAGCATGTTGTTGTTGCATCGAAACATAAATGTTGACTATCTCGCAAACATTGAACTTGGGAAAATGAAACGATCAAATAATTGAAAAATAAGATTATTCAGGAATACACATTGAATGCTGAGATTACGCATTGAATTTTTGGTAGTAGATCCATAATAATTGAAAAATATTTAATCTACAAATATAATTCCACCTATTAAATCCTATATGAAAATAAAACTTCATATAAAACTTGATATAATCCTTCACATATGATAAAAAAAATTGTGACAATATAAGTATTGAATTCGAAATAATAAAATGTTTTAATTTCAGTTATATTTTTAAATATTTTGAATTTGAAAAAAATAATAATGTAATCCAATTACAAATCATGTCTAGCTCAGTTGGTCTACCTAAGGACGGTAACATCCTGGGGGGGCTGTGGATGGTATCCCAGTCTACCCGGGTTCGATTCCAAGGGGAGGCAATTGAGGGCATGAGGAGTACTCGGTCCTTGGGTGGTCCAGTCTTTGACTGGGCTTACCCCCCAGCCTGTGGTTGGGCCTTAGGTCCAGCGTAAGCTGGGCCGGGACAGCGACGGATTAGTGAACTGCCCTCGGATGTCCGATACCGCCGGGGAGGCGTGCGTGCGTGTGTGCGTTGTGTTCGTGGTAGTTGATCGAAAGGTCGATGCCGCTATGCCTTCCAAAAAAAATAATGTAATCCAATTGAATTCGGTATTTTTGTTGAAACTATAAAGTAAAATTGAAGATGTTACACCTTATTTTTCAGTTATTACTGTATTTATTTATTTGAACCTTGGACCTTACAAAAAAAAAAGGTTTAAACTTCATCGCTCTTTCTAATGACCACTTAAAGTTTCGTAAAATGAGGGTATGGTCATTCTTCTATTGTTTTTTTTATCTTTTCATTATAATCTATTTTATGATTTTGGTCCCTATGGTTTTTTATCTTGTAAAGGACAAAAAAAATGATAGGACGGAATTTTCCTCTATTTAACGGAAATTTTTAACAACCAACACAAAGAGGGACTAAATGTAAATATTTCTACAAATCATGATGATCATTTTGTTATTGAGTAAACTCCAATTTTGGTTCTTATGGTATGTTGATTTCTTTGAAACAGAGACCTATGGTTTTATAATTCGATTTTTTGTCCTCAGGGTTTTGATTTTGCTTTGAAACAGGGACCTGGCCACTAACTCCGTTAAAATTGGCAGTTAGTGCCGGGGGCAAATTCGTCCAATCACCTTTTTGTCCCTTTTTTGTATTCTTTTGGGTTTCTTAACTTTGTGAAAAGCATAAACCTATAGGTAGCGTTTGGTACGCAGACAAGACTAAACGGAACAGGACATGACAGAACTGAACATGACATAACAACAGGACAGGACAGGACTGGACAGGACATGACCAATTTGTATATATATATATATATATACAAGACCGAAATATTTTAACTTTTCAGTGATAAATATATTAAAATATTAATTTGAATTAGTAACACATATTTTTTTAACTTTTATAATACTTATACGATGAACTTTGTAATTATATATATATACCACCTCCCCCCTTCAACAACTCATCACCTTCAACAGGGACCAAATCACAGGGACGATGTTTTATGTGTATTGGATGTAACACCCAGAAAATTCACGTAAGTAAACTAGGCTTCCTCTTATACCGCTTGGTCTATCATCTCAACTTTTAGACATTGTAAAGTGTTAGAACTTTGTATGCATGCGTGCAATTTCTTATGGCTTCATGTTTGGGTCTCATCTTTACGTCCAAGATACCGATTACGTACTCTAACACTCTTGTGAGGCCAAGTTTCGACGCAAACGGGTTCCGGACAGCAGCTCGGTCGGGGAGGGCGGCAATGCCCCGCGACAATGCCCTGGGCAAAGTCGCTGGGGCAAAGTCGCGACCAGCTGCCACTTTGTCGAAATCAAACAGAAGGTTGCACCCGGGGGGCGACTATGCCCCGCGACAATGCCCTGGGCAAAGTCGCGGGGCAATGTCGCGACGGGGCCAAGTACTGCTGCTACTTATTTCGTTTTGAGGGTTTTGAACACCATTTCTTCCTTCTTTGCTGCAACCGACTTTCTCTCCATACTTAGACGATTTTCTCATCTTTCTCCTCCCTTCTCCCTTCATTTCATGCTTTGAGCTCCATTGTTAGAGTGGATGGTTGCTATCTTGGTTCTTGTTATAACCTATGGAAGTTATCTTCTTCATCTAAGGCATCAAGGGTTAGTCATCCATTGAAAGCTAGGGTTTCTCCAACCCCCTCCCATCTCCTTCAAGAAGTGAAGTTTGAAGTTCATATTGGGCAACCTAGAAGTACTTTGTTGGTGGATTTATATGGTGGTTGAGGTAATCTTCTCTTCTCTCCATTTCGAAAATTAGGGTTTTGACCTATTGATGATTTCAAGTGTAATGTGTTGGGGGGAATGATTCTAAATGTTTGGGGTAGATATTTATGGTTGGGAATTTATGGATCTAGGTTTTTGGAAGATTTGGACTCGAAGATTCGTATCTCATCAAAGGAGCTTACGTTAGGGGAAAACCTAGATTTAACTAAATCTAGCGAAAGTGAGTTCAAATTACTTTGCGAACACTTTGTACATGCCAAAATGTTATTTTTCTGAGCAATTATGTGTTTTACCTGAAAATTATTAATGTTGAGTTATTTGGTGGATTTTACCCTTTTGAGGTATTAATTGTGGTAAGCATTGTAAAAACTACTTTTGGATATTTTGGAAAAATGTGATAGATAAATCTTATATGAAAATGGATTGTTGATTTATGTGATAAATGGAGTCTATTTATTATGAAAATGAATTTTGTGGATATTTGGAAATATGCATATAGTACATCATGAGATGTTTTGAAAATGTAAAGGTTGAGTCCTTTTAGAAATGAGGGTTATCCCGATCCTATGTTTTGTTTCGGGTTTTTCACGGATTTGAAGTATTTACTGACAACCGGTGTGTGTTGTTATACTTAATGTCATTTTATAACTTTCATGAACTATCTTTTGAGTTAGTTGAGCTTGTGGCTCGGTATTGGATTTTATTAAGTTTTGGGGACAGTTGTCCAGTTTGATAACTCGAAGTTGAGTTTGGATCATGATTTATGATTATTGGAGAATTGCATGTTTTGAATGCATCTGTTTGTTTATTTGGGGTCGTGTAATATTTTAGACCTTGTTAGCCATGGATCCATAGGCATTTGAGTTCCCCTTAGTCTCGCGGGCAAGAGGTCGGGATTGATTGAGCTTAGTTTACGAGACGTTGGTTTATTTGGTGGCACGGAATAGGCATCGGGATCCATGATAGGTAAGGCGTGGACCTAGATGGTCGGGCGTCGTCTCATGGACAGTAAGGTGTAATTCCATATATGTGCTTAGCACGGGACATGCATCGAGTCCCATGATAGATAAGGCGTGGACCTGGAGGGTCGGGCGTCGTCTCATGGGCAGTAAGGTGTAATCCTTAACGTGCTGTTGTGGATTTGGTGACCCAATGTATAGACCTGGAATGGTTGAAGTTGGGGGCATCCTAGTCTCGTGAGCAATAGATCTGGGGTGATTGAGCTCAGTTTTACGAGAGTAATCCACGTGGGTGTTTTTATTGCATAGTAAGTGACCCACTTTGGTGTTCCGTCACGTGCGATGTATATGGGTCTCCCCCGTCACCGAAAGGTGTTGTTTTGGGTATTTGTTACTACTCATGTTTTCGGTGATGTGTTCTATTTATATGGATTGTTTTTCCATGGTACGTAAGTTGTGGTTTACATCTCATCCGTGTATGATGTTTTGGGTACTTATGTTACCTCCACCTTCAACGGATACGGATCTTCCCCGTTTATGGTATTTGATATTTATTACATTTTTCGGTTGTGTGAGTATTGCTTCGTTTTATGTTTAACAAAGAGTGATATTTCAGGGACGATTTCCATGTTTGGTGAGTTGGATATATATATATATATATATATATATATATATATATATATATTATCAACTGTATTTGAAGGAATTGTCTAAACTAGACTTATTCACGTATTTCAAATTATTTATGAAAGTAAGACAGTTTGGAAAACGTATTATAACTTTTGAGGACTTCCTCGTGGAAATGTGGAAATTGAAAATGGTTGGTTGGATTTAAAGTAAACTCCTTTGAAATCATGACTATAGCTTTCACTCTTACGATTTATGTTTTATATATAGTCATGATAAAATGCTTGAACTCACTAGGCGTAAGCCTTAACACTTTCTATTTCTTTTATTTTGTCGGCATGTGCAACAGGCTCAGGTTGGGGTAACTCTAGCTACACCGTGAAGTGGCGAATGCTAGTATAGTGCACGAGAGGTGAATAGCTTAAGTTATGTTCCGCAGTTACCCTTGGAAAGTAGCACTTGTGTTTGGAGTAAGCGGTGTCCGAAGCGAGTTTAGTCTTGGTACTAAGACTTATGTAGTATGTATTGCTTGGAGATAACCATTATTTGTAATTGGAAGTATGTTACTTATTGTTTCAGATGTAATATCAAAATTTTTAAATTAGTTGCTCTTTCCAAATTTGGGGGTGTTACAAGTTGGTATCAGAGCATAAGTTTGAGAGATTTAGGTGTTGATTTTGGATACCTAGACTCAAACTAGCGTTTGTTTAAGTAAATGAGAGCAAAATTCACCAATAGGCACTTTAAGATAGGATGTTTTGAAGTTGATGGAACTGTTAGAAACGAGAATCATGTCGAGGGTAACAAAGATAATCATGTACGGTGCGTTCATAGTGACACTTGGCCAGTGTCATGGTGAATCTACTAGTACATGTGCATACTTGAATTGCTTTAATGTGATGATCGTTGGGGTAGTGAAGGAGGTTCTAAGCTAGTAGTCGTGGAATAGATGGACGATTCTAGTATTGGTCACTAGGAGTGACGATAAGCATGATATTTGTTTTAAGTAGACCGTTTCGGGTCAAGATTGATGGTTGGACTAGAACCATAGGCTTATTGGGCCGACTTTGATTTGAGAAAAAACCGTAAGGTCAATTGATGTACTTCCTAACTTGCCTTAAGAGGTTTGAATATCCGGATGGCAATAGTGGACCAGAGGGATTTGGAAAGGATATAAGTTGAGACGTTGAATGCCGACTAAATCATGCACAAAGTTATTTTGGAAATAAATTGCATCAACTATTTCTTGTGTTTCCAATCCTTATAGGGACTGTGTTTTGAATTTTGAGAAAATGATTAGCACACACACAAGATTTCAAATCATGGTTTTGAACGTGCATGAAACCATTTTATTGCGGGAGTTGCAAACTCCGCCGAGATTTGTTTTGCTTTATTCCATTATTGTTCAACATTGGTTTCGGATGTAATGATAATCATATTTTTATGATGTTTAAAATGTTGGGCAATGGCTACGGCTTGCGACTTTAACATTGGATCTCCTCCACATATGTTAGAGTTTGGGCGGAAAGCTATCTTCCATAATATCCATATAAAGTTATTTTGGGAATTTGTTTAATGTGAGTTGTTAAACAACGTTGTTTAAGGGGTATTACCCGAGAAGGGAATTTTTGGGATTTTGGTGTCTCATTTATGATTTTGCTTATAGCAATTTGGCTTTGGGAAGCATGATGTTTAGCGCCGTTTTATTGACTTGGAGTCGTTGAGTCCATTGAGGTTCATGGAGTTTCGTTTTACGACATGTTGAGTCGTGTGAGTATGATTTCACGAGGTGAATGTTTTAATTACTTTCGGGGAAAAGTTTACAATGTTTGTTACTTGCTGGTAGGAATTTATGCTAGTCCTGATAGGTTGTTAAGTGAATGCCTTATAAATTGTATGCAGTAGGAACCAAATAGCCTTAGAATGTTGGATCTAATTCTATTGCGCAGCTCTTGTTTGAGTCTAACCGTTGTAGAATAGAATCTTTTATTCGAATGTCTATCTGATTTCACACTGTATGCAACTGTGCATTCGCGAGGCGACTCGGGGGTTAAACATTTCTATTTACTCATCGTACGAGTTGATGACCGTTCGGTCATAGGGTGTTTTAGCGTTGTGGAAATCATGCATAGTTCGCGTTTTTGCACACTTTGAAAATACAAATGTGTGAGTCATTGACATTGGTCAATTTTGATTTTGCCAAGTATTTTGGAAAATTGGAAACCTTTTGGGTTTGGAGGAAATGTGTGTTTTGAGTATTTTGCCATATACATTTTGTAATGACGCTTTGACGTTTTATGTTCCAAGTACGAAAATTTGAGGAAATGCTTGTGATGAAAATTTTAGAAATATTGTTTTTATAAAACTATGTTGCGTACAATTTCATATGTTTTGAACAATTACACGCACCGTTGGTGCAATTCGAGAACTGAAGTCGGTTTGACCTTTATTGGTGCCGACCATTTACTAGAAATTGTTCCTTCCTAGTTTTCTTTTTAGAGAGTACATGGTTGTGTACAGTTTGATCGGTAACGTTTTGCTCGTGTGTCGTTATGTGGCCATTTGAGAAAATTTTGGAAGTCAGTTTAAAGAATTTCATCTTTTGAAATTTTGATGTGAGCTATTTGATGTATATGTGTTATTATAAGAAATTTCTAAGAAGTATTACGAGCTTGCATATCTACTCCAATTTGAAGTTTTACGATGTTTTAAGTCGATATTTTCGAATGGTGGAAACGTATTGATTTTGTTTAAATATGGAATTTGCACAAGTCCTTTTGTGTTTTGACTAAGGTGAGTTTGTAAATCGTTTCACCGTTTTGTATAATAAACTGACGCGCGCAAAATTTTGTTGGTAAACCTTGCCTCATGCCGTTTTATGGTGGACGAGGAAATGTTGGAGTCAATGTTGTTTAGACATCTTTTGAAATACGTGCACACCTGGTGTCGCACCTCGTTTAAGGTCGAGCAGCCACTTTACATGCCTGTCGTGAGTCAATCCATACTAGAACCGTTGCGTCCACTTTAAAGAAATTGTTTATTTTGCTTTTGCGTTTTGTGGGAAAACTGAACTGCAATGAAATAATTTTCAACATGATTTTCATATGTGGAACAAGCATGTCCATTTTGCGTAACTACCGATTTGATAGTAGTTTTCTATGCGTACGATTTTGTGACGTGAAAATCTTTGTGTTGAGATTTTTTTTTTGTGAAAGGCTTTGTTGAGTGGCATATTTATGGAATAACACACTTGAAAACCTTGAACTCGTTAGGACCTTAGAAAGGGTAAGTAACCCGGTTAAGAGTAAATGCGTGTAGCACTTCGACGGTGGAAGCTTGAGTATTTCACGTGTGATAATACCGTAGACTGAATGGTATCGGTTAAGGGATGATGGCCTTTGTAATTAAGAGAATAAATGCGCGGTAACCTATTTGAGGTAGGTGATATATTTAGGTATCGACTTTTGGACTTGAGGCCAAGCACCTTTAGTGTACTCGGGGGACTGTAGTCCGATTTTAAAGGAACGAGGGTAATGGTAGTAGTAATCTTAAAATGTTCTTTTGTGATAAGAGGAGTTAGGGGAAAAGACTTTCCTTGCGTGGTAAAAGAATCTGTTGGTTGGATAATCGGTAATTGGGAATATCCATAGAGTGGTGTAATTGATGGGTCGGTGATGACCGTCGGTATTAGAGTTTAATGGGAATCGTTAGGAGTAAACGCTAGTTCAGTAGCGGGAACATTTGGGGATTCAGAGGTTTTGGTTAATTGCGGTAATGATTAAACCTTGGACTAGATTGAAGAGAAATTTAAGAACATGTGGTTGTGGAGTGATTGGGGAGTTCGAACCTGTTAATGGGAATGTATGGAACACCTAAGGTTGAGAGACAACCGAAGTAATGTGGATATAAGCTGCCTGGGTAAGTAAAGCATTACTCGGAGGTAAGTGTGTTGAGCCTAAGGGGGGCATTAGGTGTGAGCATCGATGTAAAGATTTTGTGGCAGTTCGGTCAAGTAGGATAATTTGAACCTCAGTTGGAAACAGAAGGATCATGAATAAGTTTGAGCTCGGTAACCGTTGGAAAGTGCGAGAACTAGATTTCGAGGACGAAATCTCTATTTAGGTTGGGAGGATTGTAACACCCAGAAAATTCACGTAAGTAAACTAGGCTTCCTCTTATACCGCTTGGTGTATCATCTCAACTTTTAGACATTGTAAAGTGTTAGAACTTCGTATGCATGCGTGCAATTTCTTATGGCTTCATGTTTGGGTCTCGTATTTACGTCCAAGATACCGATTACGTACTCTAACACTCTTGTGAGGCCAAGTTTCGACGCAAACGGGTTCCGGACAGCAGCTCGGTCGGGGAGGGCGACAATGCCCCGCGACAATGCCCTGGGCAAAGTCGCTGGGGCAAAGTCGCGACCAGCTGCCACTTTGTCGAAATCAAACAGAAGGTTGCACCCGGGGGGCGACTATGCCCCGCGACAATGCCCTGGGCAAAGTCGCGGGAACAATGTCGCGACGGGGCCAAGTACTGCTGCTACTTATTTCGTTTTGAGGGTTTTGAACACCATTTCTTCCTTCTTTGCTGCAACCGACTTTCTCTCCATACTTAGACGATTTTCTTATCTTTCTCCTCCCTTCTCCCTTCATTTCATGCTTTGAGCTCCATTGTTAGAGTGATGGTTGCTATCTTGGTTCTTGTTATAACCTATGGAAGTTATCTTCTTCATCTAAGGCATCAAGGGTTAGTCATCCATTGAAAGCTAGGGTTTCTCCAACCCCCTCCCATCTTCTTCAAGAAGTGAAGTTTGAAGTTCATATTGGGCAACCTAGAAGTACTTTGTTGGTGGATTTATATGGTGGTTGAGGTAATCTTCTCTTTTCTCCATTTCGAAAATTAGGGTTTTGACCTATTGATGATTTCGAGTGTAATGTGTTGGGGGAAATGATTCTAAATGTTTGGGGTAGATATTTATGGTTGGGAATTTATGGATCTAGGTTTTTGGAAGATTTGGACTCGAAGATTCATATCTCATCAAAGGAGCTTACGTTTGGGGAAAACCTAGATTTAACTAAATCTAGCGAAGGTGAGTTCAAATTACTTTGCGAAAACTTTGTACATGCCAAAATGTTATTTTTCTGAGCAATTATGTGTTTTACCTGAAAATTATTAATGTTGAGTTATTTGGTGGATTTTACCCTTTTGAGGTATTAATTGTGGTAAGCATTGTAAAACACTACTTTTGGATATTTTGGAAAAATGTGATAGATAAATCTTATATGAAAATGGATTGTTGATTTATGTGATAAATGGAGTCTATTTATTATGAAAATGAATTTTGTGGATATTTGGAAATATGCATATAGTACATCATGAGATGTTTTGAAAATGTAAAGGTTGAGTCCTTTTAGAAATGAGGGTTATCCCGATCCTATGTTTTGTTTCGGGTTTTTCACGGATTTGAAGTATTTACTGACAACCGGTGTGTGTTGTTATACTTAATGTCATTTTATAACTTTCATGAACTATCTTTTGAGTTAGTTGAGCTTGTGGCTCGGTATTGGATTTTATTAAGTTTTGGGGACAGTTGTCCAGTTTGATAACTCGAAGTTGAGTTTGGATCATGATTTATGATTATTGGAGAATTGCATGTTTTGAATGCATCTGTTTGTTTATTTGGGGTCGTGTAATATTTTAGACCTTGTTATCCATGGATCCATAGGCATTTGAGTTCCCCTTAGTCTCGCGGTCAAGAGGTCGGGATTGATTGAGCTTAGTTTACGAGACGTTGGTTTATTTGGTGGCACGGAATAGGCATCGGGATCCATGATAGGTAAGGCGTGGACCTAGATGGTCGGGCGTCGTCTCATGGACAGTAAGGTGTAATTCCATATATGTGCTTAGCACGGGACAGGCATCGAGTCCCATGATAGATAAGGCGTGGACCTGGAGGGTCGGCCGTCGTCTCATGGGCAGTAAGGTGTAATCCTTAACGTGCTGTTGTGGATTTGGTGACCCAATGTATAGACCTGGAATGGTTGAAGTTGGGGGCATCCTAGTCTCGTGAGCAATAGATCGGGGGTGATTGAGCTCAGTTTTACGAGAGTAATCCACGTGGGTGTTTTTATTGCATAGTAAGTGACCCACTTTGGTGTTCCGTCACGTGTGATGTATATGGGTCTCCCCCGTCACCGAAAGGTGTTGTTTTGGGTATTTGTTACTACTCATGTTTTCGGTGATGTGTTCTATTTATATGGATTGTTTTTCCATGGTACGTAAGTTGTGGTTTACATCTCATCCGTGTATGATGTTTTGGGTACTTATGTTACCTCCACCTTCAACGGATACGGGTCTTCCCCGTTTATGGTATTTGATATTTATTACATTTTTCGGTTGTGTGAGTATTGCTTCGTTTTATGTTTAACAAAGAGTGATATTTCAGGGACGATTTCCATGTTTGGTGAGTTGGATATATATATATTATCAACTGTATTTGAAGGAATTGTCTAAACTAGACTTATTCACGTATTTCAAATTATTTATGAAAGTAAGACAGTTTGGAAAACGTATTATAACTTTTGAGGACTTCCTCGTGGAAATGTGGAAATTGAAAATGGTTGGTTGGATTTAAAGTAAACTCTTTTGAAATCATGACTATAGCTTTCACTCTTACGATTTATGTTTTATATATAGTCATGATAAAATGCTTGAACTCACTAGGCGTAAGCCTAACACTTTCTATTTCTTTTATTTTGTCGGCATGTGCAACAGGCTCAGGTTGGGGTAACTCTAGCTACACCGTGAAGTGGCGAATGCTAGTATAGTGCACGAGAGGTGAATAGCTTAAGTTATGTTCCGCAATTACCCTTGGAAAGTAGCACTTGTGTTTGGAGTAAGCGGTGTCCGAAGCGAGTTTAGTCTTGGTACTAAGACGTATGTAGTATGTATTGCTTGGAGATAACCATTATTTGTAATTGGAAGTATGTTACTTATTGTTTCAGATGTAATATCAAAATTTTTAAATTAGTTGCTCTTTCCAAATTTGGGGGTGTTACATTGGATCAGGTAGATATATATATATATATATATATATTAAAATTTTGAATATATATATATATATATATTCAACAACTCTCCTACATCGCCATCACCACCTTCCCTAACGTCCCCAAAACACAGTGACCAAACTCCTATCACGTTTCCGGTGAAACTCCCCACCCAAACCTACTAGTTTTTTACGAGGAAACGAGCGTGATTTAGCCGATGAAATACATAGATGAGAGAAAGGTTGTCATCGTGACCCACCACCTTCGTCACTGTTTTTTGTGGACGTTGGTCCCTGTTTTATACACACACACACACACATATATATATATATATATATATATATATATATACATACATACATAGAGAGATAATAAATTGTAACCGCTAAATGTGTGTAACCCGTGTAACCCGTCGATTTCATAGGTTTTTTTGATGAATTTTTTTATGAAATTGTTTATTTTGATGAAATTAGTTCATATCATTCATTTCTTGATGAATTTTTTTTATGAAATTTGTAGTTTCATAGGTGAAAACGAAAATATATGAAAAGTTTCATAAAAATGAAAAAAACCTATGAAACTACAAATTTCATAAAAAATTCATCAAGAAATGAATGATATGAAACAATTTCATCAAAATAAACAATTCCATAAAAAAATTCATCAAAAAAATCTATGAAATCGACGGGTTACACACATTTAGCGGTTACAATTTAGTAGGACTCTACATACATACCATACATGTATATATATATATATATATATATATATATATATATATATATATATATACATACCATACATGTATATATATACAGTTCATCGTATGATTATTCAAACCACGTTTTTATCGAAGCAAAAAAATTCACTTGTTCAATAAATATATTTATTATTTATAAAATGGACAAAATATAAGTATTATAAAAGTTAAAATTAAATATGTATTACTAACTTAAATTAATATTTTAATAATTTTATCATTGAAAAGTTAAAATATTTCGGTCTTATATTTATATATAGAGTAAATTACATGATTGGTCCTTGTGGTTTACACAAAATTGCACTGTTGGTCCCTAAAATGAAATAATTACGTGTTTGGTCCCTGTGGTTTACATTTTCTCACCCCTTTGGTCCTTCTGTTCTAACTCCATTAACATGACTTTGTTAATTAGGTTAACTAAAAGGGCAATTTAGTCATTTCATAATTTTATATTTCCAATTAAAAATACAAGGACTAGAGATGTAATATATAAATATTGTTGCCACTCTTTCACTATCTGATCTTTGTATACACAACACATATGTGTGTGTGTGTGTATATATACATATCATATATATGTACATACACAAAAACACACACACACACACATATATATATATATATGAAATGACTAAATTGCCCTTTTAGTTAACCTAATTAACAAAGTTATGTTAATGGAGTTAGGATAGAAGGACCAAAGGGGTGAGAAAATGTAAACCACAGGGACCAAACACGTAATTATTTTGTTTTAGGGACCAACAGTGCAATTTTGTGTAAACCATAGGGACCAATCGTGTAATTTACTCTTATATATATATATATAATTACAAATTGGTCCTTATAGGTTTATGCTTTTCACAAAATTAAAGAGAAACTCAAAAGAATACAAAAGGGGGACAAAAAAGTGATTGGACGAATTTTCCCCTGGCACTAACTGCCAATTTTAACGGACTTAGTGGCCAGGTCCCTGTTTCAAAGCAAAATCAAAACCCTGAGAACAAAAAGTAAAATTATGAAACCATAGGTCTCTTTTTCAAATAAATCAACATACCTCAAGGACCAAAATTGGAGTTTACTCTTTTGTTATTTTAAAATTATAGGGACAAAAAGTGACATTTTTTACAATGCATAGGGACCAAATTTATAGTTTACTAACTGCATCTCCAATTCTTAAGGCTTGTAAGATCTACCATTGAAGACTTCTTATAATAATCCAAAATCCTTTAGTTTCTTACCTTAATTTTTGGTGTGAAGTGAACATATTACTATTTTTTATTTTATTTTGTTCACTCTATTATCATTAATATATATCATATAAAAATATGGAGTAAATTACATATTTGGTCCCTGTGTTGTAGTGGTTTTAACACTCTGGGTTCCTAAAATGAAATAATTACACTGAGCATCCTTGTGGTTTCTATTTTATAACGTGTTTGGTCCCTAAAATGAACGCCGTCCAAAATTGCTCCGTTAAAGTGGTCATGTGCAAGGCACATGATGGGTATTTTAGTCATTTCGCCTATTTTTTAACCTAAACTATTTTTCCAAAGCTTCATATCCAGGGGGAAGACCACCGGCAACTCCACACCGCTGCACCACCGCCGCACCACCGCCGCACCGTTGTTCATCTTCCCCTCCGGCGTTCATCTTCCCCTTTAGCACACCCACCGCTGCAACCCTTTATCTCAAGTACACGATACATACCACTGCCCTACCTATCGTCTCCGGCAAATACGCCACCGTCTCCGGCGAATACATCTGCCAACGATGACGACCACCGTCTTTGGCGAATACCACTGCCAACGATGGCGACCACCATCTCTGACTTCCTCTGTCAACGAGCACCACCATCTTGAGCAGATTGAACCCTCCCTCGTCTTCATCTTCTCTGCAACACCACCGCCGACCAGAGAGATTCACCACCGCCGATGTGTGTTCTGCTCGATTTTAGGGATTTGTTCTCGATTTTTCTGGGTTTTCTGCTCGATTTTAGGGATTTGTGGTTTTTACATTCAAGAGTAAATTACGTGTTTGATTTTTTTTATTGGATATCTTCGATTTAGGGTTTGTATTACACATAATTTTCTCAATCTGTTCTTCTTCTTCTTCTCAATTTCCTCAATCTGTTCTCAATTTGTTTGTGTTTAACAATTTCTTAAGTGTGGAGTTAAAGGTAACAATTTCCTCAATCTGTTCTCAATTTGTTTATGTTTAATAATTTTCTCAATCTGTTCTCAATTTGTTTATGTTCTCAATCTAGTTTTTGGAATATTGTTGTTGGTTGAAAAAAGAGGAGGCATAAAGGTAAAAAAAAAGTTGCAGGTTCATGGTTGCCGGAATAGTCTACCGGAAAACCTTTGCAGGTTCATCGCGGACCCCATCGCGGGTATTTTGGCAATAGAGTCAGGGATTTTGGCACGGACTGGGCCCGCGATTTGGGCCGCGGTAGTCCCGCGGTGGGCTGAAATTTACACTTTTGACCCCTAATGTTTCATTTTTGGTCCCTCTAGTTTTTAGGTTATCATTTTATGTTTTTTCAGGTGTTTTTGCATGATTTTACTGTTTTTTTCACACGTATTGTCTGAGTTGTTTCAGGTATTTAATATAGACAGAAACCAAGTCCACTCCTCCCCGGTCTCGGACTTGCCTACTCCGAAAGCTACGGAAACGATGGCGTTATTCCCGTCCATGGCAACCGCCAGGAACATCATACCCAAGTAAGGCCCCTTTAAATGGGCAACGTGTATTACCAGGACACGACGCAGATTTCTAAAAAATGTGCGGATCTGCAAAAACGTAGGTGGTTTCCCTTTGTAAATGGTATAGTTTATAATGTGTAAACATATGACGTGTTAATATACGTACCACGGGTCCAAGGGCAACGAAGCACAACTCAAAACGTTCATTTGAATCGGTCCTTATCTGGGTGACTGTACATGGATTCGGCAGCTGCAAATTATATAAATACCCATGGAGTCGTCCATACGACTCCTCGAACGTGCCTATGACCATTAGCAGTGCCCTGCATCGCGCACGCCAGCCTTGGTAGTAACCAATTGTGATCCCGTACTGCTGGTTTACATCGTTGATGATGTCCTTTGGACGAAATGACCTGCTAGCATCAAGAAATTTGTCTTTCAGTAATGCACCCAAAGTCCTTTTGTTGGCTTGTTTATGGTTGGGATTCAGTTGCGTCCTCGAACAAGTGTGTTCGTCGTGCAACTTTCTAATGACAAACATCCCTCTTTCTCTCCCACAGACCTCACGTACAGTCTCCAATTACAATTTTCTCTCGCACATACAACTTCGTATCTGGTTTTGTCAGATCTCGGCATGTAACTTTCGAAACCCTCTTGTTTGAGCTTAATTCCGACTTGTGTGGCCAAGTCATCTTCGAATCAAATATTGCACCTACTTGTATCATTGAACTGTGATTATAAGGTTTAGGTTCGTAGGTTTGCGTATGGGTATCCGGGGTTGGAAGAATATGGGGCATATCAAAAAAGTCATTTAACTGACTAAATGATTTACCACTAGGGGTATATTTTTCTCCTTCTTCGTCCTCATCACTGTCGGTACCTGATCTGTCTATATCAGATCTACCCATTGTGAAAACATGGGTTTCGTCGTCAGCAAAACTGTAAAGCCCGTATCCCGGTATGTAATTTATTAGTATTAATTCTTTTCTTTTAAGTTTGATTTAATGTGGTTTCCGTTAACGGGGTTAGTCGAATTGGACCTAATCGTTAAAATGTCGGAATTTTTGGTTAGTTGCGAGGAAGTTGTTAGTTGAGGGACCAATTGTGTCAAGGGCCAAAACACCCTTTGGTTTCGGCCCATGCAAGTTAGAACCCCAAAACCCATTTCTTTTGTTATTGTTGTGTGGTGTCGTGATGGTGAAGCAAAGAATAAACAAGAAATCTAAACAAACAAAAAAAAAACCCTACGGCCCTTTCTCCTTTTTTTTCTTCTTCCCGTTCGTTGTCGCCGGAGTAGAGGGAGAGAGAGTCGCCGGAGAGAGAGCGAGAGAGTTCGCCGGAAAGAAGGAAGAGTCGTCGTCGTTTCTGCCGGAAAGGGTGGAGGAGAAGCCACGTCGAGGTAATCCCGTGTTTCCGTTCTTTTTCGTTGTGTTTTCGTTGTCGGAACGCCGTAAACCGCCACCACCACCGCCGCAGCCACGGCTGCCGGCGATGGGGCCGCCGCTGCACGCCGCCGTGGTGGCGGCAGAGGGGTGGGTGCAGGGTGTGGGTGCGTTGTGCGTGTGTGTCGGGAGTGGGTGACGTTGGGAGGTCTCGCCGGAAGGGTTACCGTAACCATCGTCGCCGCCGCCAACCACCACCGCTGCCGGAGTCGGATGTGGGTGTTGCTCGGTGGTTGTCCAGCGTAGTACATCCCTTTCCAGTAAGCTTGTAGGCTGTTCGGGTCTGTTTGGATTAAGCATTGACTTAATGGGATTATAACCTTTAGTTATCATTTTATGTGAAAACGTTTGTCTGCCACTGTTTTGCGACGACCATAACTTTTCCGTCGTATCTCGGATTGAGGCGAATCCGGTGCCCACGGGTCACATTCTGTGCCGGGCACACTTTTCGTGTTTTAGCGGAAGTCCGGTTCGGCCTCTAGCTAGGCGTAATTTGTCTGTTTATACAGCAGGTCCGGTTTTGTCAGTTCGCGTTCCGTTTTAAAAGTCACAGTTTCTGCCACTGTTTTGCGGAAGCCATAACTTCTGCTAGGAATGTCGAATTGGGATGAAACCAGTGCCAAAAGTTCCCATTCTGAGTCTAGTAAGTTTCTTATGTTTTGCGGAAAAACCAGTTCGGACCGTAGCTAGTGTCAAACTGCTGTTTTGTAACGAAAAGTGCTGTTTTTCGCTGTGCAGTTAATCAGTTTTGTAAAATCCATAATAAATTGTAGAAAAATCGTTAGAGCGCGTGCGATGTGTCCCTGGAATCCTAAGACTTGGGACTTTGTGTTTATGGAAAAATATTTCTGGTTTAATCAGTTTTTGAGGGGTTAAACAGGTCCCGAACAGACCTGCGTGTTGAGTGTAAAAACTGGAATTGATGCGTTTTAAAGCTAGTAGTCGTGGCCTTGGTTTGGGGGCGTCATTTTGATAATTGTTAACGTTCGATTAGGTGTCGGGAAGTGATCTTGGATTTGTGGAGCTTGAATTATTGTTTGTGAGCTAGGCACGCTTACGAGGTGAGTTCTCTCACTATAACTAATGTCGGTTACTTTTTACATTACGATTTGTACGTGTGTGGTAGTTTTAATTGTTTGTGATGCGGGACTAAATAGTGGGGCGTCTAGTCGGACCTTTATTGTTATGACTACGCGGGTGGCGTAGGAGTTCGGTGGGGCCGAGGTTTATATACGCGGGTGGCGTAGTGACTCGGCGGGGCCGAGGTTTATATACGCGGGTAGCGTAGTGACTCGGCGGGGCCGGGGTTTATATACGCGGGTGGCGTAGGAACCCGGGGGAGCCGGGTAATGCTTGCACGGTTATTGTGTGGTTGGGTGGACCAGCTTATGCCTTTGGGTGGGATGGTGTAGGTATGCATGTTTATGATTTGTTCGTAGACTTGTATGCTGTTTATGTGCAATTAGCTGTTTAGAGGTGGTGTGGAAGTAACTGTGTTATTTATGGTGTCTGAATTCACTAAGCTTCGTGCTTACCCTTTCCCAATAAAATTGTGGTTTCAGGTGCGAGTGGCTCCAAGGCGTGACGAGTACACACTGGCGCGTGGGAAGAGTTGATTACTTTTATGATTTTAATTTTAGACATTTATTCCGCTGTTTATTGTTCGTAAGAATATTAATTATGAGTTTGCAAACGAGATGATTGAATTATTAAATGAGTTTTTATTAATGAAATGTTACTTTAAAAATTTTAAATTCCTTGTAATTTTTGGAACGTTACAAAAACGGCCTTCTTCGTCTTGTTGTTGTTGTTGTTGTTGTTGTTGTTGTTGTTGTTGTTGTTGCGTCTCTGGAACAAAATTACGATAACAGACGTTAAGACCATATGCATGATCCGAATAAACTGTTGGGTTGTAGGACGCCTGAAATTGAGAATCAAGCTCCTCCATTTGGAGGTCTTCGTCATCACCGTCGTCATCGCCTTCGTCATCGTCTTCGTCGCACACCGATGATTCGGCATACACAAAAAGTGATGGAGGTCTTTCTGACTGGGCTGTAAAGTGCAGAAAACCAGAGATATCCCCATCGTTGGATAACTCCACAATAGACCCATTATCATTCTTGAACACTAACTTGCAAACAACAGAAGGGTCGATTCCACATTTTTGCATGACGTATGCAACAAACTTCTGATAAGTATAGTTTACTGAAAATTTTACACCATGCTTAGATTTATAAGCAAAATTCCACTCATTGTTGTCTTGCACCAATTCACCATCGAAACAGAAATATAGCTTAGCTTTTGCAACAGATGAACTCATTTTTTCAGTAGTATCTCAAAAAAGAAATACTGAAATGATGAAGAAAGAAAGCAAGAAAGAAGGATAGAATGGATGTGAATTGCAACCACAATGAAATGGATGAATGATTATGGATTGCATTTTACTGATATTTTTGGATGAAATCTAATCGAGGAAGATGAATTACAACCACAATTTGGTCTTCCAAGTACAATAATTCAACATTGATGAAACAACCAAGATGAATTGCAACCAAAAATTGGTCTTCCAAGTACAATAATTCAACATTGATGAAACAAGCCAGCGAATTTCAACCACAATTTGGTCTTTCAAGTACAATAAATGTGGAAAAAACAGTAAAAACTGCAAAAAAACGTGCAAAAAGGACCAAATTAAGACCTTGATGGGGGACAACTGAACCGGGATTTTGGTAAAAAATAGAGAAATGGACCTGGAGAATTACATGGCAACGCTGGTCGAGAACATGAACATTCTTCTTGAGAAAAGCGGATGAATCTTCTTGGGAGCAGAAATACATCGGGAGTAAGAATGACAACTTCACAACCTTGTACGCTATCCAGAGATGGAGATCGACTTTGGAAACTTTGGATATTGAATCAATAATGTCAAAAAATATGCACCTGAAACCTCTTGAGCGCAGATTCAATACCAAAATGTAAAACCTAACCTGGTTTGTTCCAGTGGAGAGAGCAGTCGGAAAGAGAGAAGAAGCAAGCGGGGAGAAGAAAACTGAATGTTAGGTTGTGGATTGAAGATGATCGGGGAGAAGAAGTGGGTCGTGTTGAAAAAACTGAATCTTGAAAAACTGCTCTTGAAAAACCAACTCTTGAAAGATGAACTGATTTCAACCCTATGCGGCAATTGAGCATGGTGAAGAAAAGTGATTTCAACTCTTAGAAAAAAACTGAATCTTTGAAAAAACTGGAGAAGATGAAATGTTGAAAAACTGATTGTTGAAGGAGAAGGGAAGAGAAATCAGGGTTTTGGGAAGTGGGGTTGGAGAAAACGTGGCTAAGAAAAAACTGCTCTTGAATTCTTGAAAAAAAACCACTCCTTATTCTTTTAATAAAGGAGTATATGTATATATATATATATATATATATATATATATATATATATAGAGAGAGAGAGAGAGAGAGAGAGAGAGAGAGAGAGAGAAAGACGTTCATTTGAGAAGTATTAAATATATGAGAAATAGAGAAGTAATATTGACCATTCATTCAGTCAACATTTGCGCTTTGACCGAGAAACATCGGATAATTCCTCGCGTGATCTGCACAAGATAGAGGGGTAGTTTCGTAAAATACGTGGGACGAGTTCATATATGAATTTGTGTGATTCACATATGAACTATACGTTCATATATGAACCTTTGTAATTCACATATTAACTCTTTTTAACTAATTCATATATGAACCTTTGTGATTCATATATGAATCGGTTAATTAGTTCATATGAGAATTAGTTAAAAAAGAGTTCATATATGAATCACAAAGATTCATATATGAATACGTTAATTGGTTCAGCCGATTCATATATGAACCTACAGTTAATTAGTTCTAATACTAAACACAAAGATTCATATATGAATTAGTTAAAAAGAGTTCATATGTGAATTACATGGGTTCACATATGAATAGATAGTTACATATGAACAGATAGTTCATATGTGAATCACACGGGTTCATATATGAACTCGTTCTGTTTTTTGTAAAAGTTACGAAACTGCCATTCTATTTTTGGAACAACCGTAACTTTTGGCAAGTCAAAGCCGCAACTTTTGACCAATTAAAGTCGATCTTGACCGAATAAATGACCAAAAATATTTATCTATTTCTCATATATTTAGCACTTTTCAAATGAACCTAAGGGTCTGTTTGGTTGGTTTTCCATTAAGTACTGTATGAATAAAGTTGTCTGTGTGGATTAATCTGTCTTTATAGATTGGAAAGGTTTTTGTTTGGGAGGGTGTTTTCATAGATGGAAGGACCATGTTTTTTAATTGGGAGAGACTGGTTTGGACAAAACTTGGTTTTCTGCATAAAGCTCTCTCCTAAAAGCTTAATAAATATGTCACTTTCTATATCATTAAGTCACTACCAAACAGTCATGTATAGCTGATTGAATAAGCTATGAGTCCCATTAAGCTTATTAAGTTGCTAACAAAGAGGCCTAAGACTCTATATATGTTCTTTATTTGTATAGTCATCAATTCATCTTATTTCTATTTTGTATAATTTTATGTTGTTTTAAGAAAGGGAAAAGGTCATTTGAGTTTTTTATTCTTTGATATTGTACATATGCTATAATAACTTCTGAATTTAAAATTAAGATAATTTTATTTTCTTGAGCACATTAGAACCAGTCGATCATAAGACCATTGTTTATTCTTTTAGGACATCTTCAATGGTTTACATTATATTTTACACCAAATTTAAAAATAGTGTAAATTTTAGTGTTAATAGTAATTCTTCTTCAATGTGTAACACTATTTTTACACCAAAGTTAAAGGTAATGTAAAAAAGTACTGTAAATGAATTGTGTTACACTAAATTTAGTGTGAAAAATAGAGACCTCATTGAAGATATGAATGGTGTTGTTTACATCAAATTTAATGTTTAATGTAAGATTTATAATGACCCATTGAAGATGGTCATAGCATATGAATCTCGTAACTCTTGATAAGCTTAGTTTGAACATACAAGAAAAAGGAGGTAGCATTCTACTACAATTAAATAGTGTTAAAATGGAAAATTATGGTTTATACTTGGGTCATACATCAATTTATGATATATATATATATATATATATATATACCAGTTTATATATATGACTTGAGATCATGTGATACCAGACTATTTTCATAAGCCCATGAAACCACAAAAATAACACTAAACCTTCATAATAAAAGACTGTGAAGGTTCACTATTTTTTTTATCTTCACTATGAATCGCTGTGAACTTTTAGTGTTATTTTGTGGTCTTACGGTCTCATGAAAACATGTTGGTCTCACGTGAACCCAACCCGTATATATAACCAATTAAGAAAATAAAAAATATGTATATAAATATCAGTTTATGATATATATATATATATACCAATTTATATATAAATCAATTAAGAAAATAAAAAATATGGTGTTAAACAAAAAGAATAAAATGCTCGTTATTTGATAAAATTTATTTAATTAAAATATTAAAATATGAAATATATTAAAATAGATAATCTATACTATATTATAAAGCATTTATGGAAACTTTTAAAAACAATCCCTAAAGCTTCATTAACCGCTATTTAATGCTAATTACTTAAAATCTCTTAAAAACAACTAATGAAGCTTTATGTACCGCTTTTAATACTAATTACTTGATTAATACTTATCTCTAACAACCTTCAAATACTTAAATCGTGAACTCTTATTAATTAATTCTTATATCTAACCATTTTCAAATCCTCAAATCATGAACTCCTTAAAAACGTCATTCTTTAAACAAATTTACAAAAAAACATGACCGTTTTCTCAAAAGCACACATTAAAATAAATTAGAATATTAAAATCGAAATATATCGCACTACATTGCGCGAGTAGAGTTCTAGTTTATTTTAAAGGAAAAGGGATAATCCATTTTTAGTTTAAAAATTATTATTGGCTTTTAATGCGATTCCAAAAATTTGATTTATTTATTTAGAAACCTGAAACCGTTCAAGTTCAATTGTTATTTTTTAATAAAAGAGTAAAATAAGAATATTAAAAAAATTAAAAAAAAGTTGTATGCATATTGATCTATATTTCACGTTCTATTAATTGTATTCTTAATAAATTAAAATGCTTTATAATCCGATATTAAACTATGGGAAATTAATTAAAATGCCACAAGTTTGACCCAAACTTACCAAAATGTCACAAAACTCTCTCATCTTACCGAAATGCCACAAAAGCACGCGGTGGGCCCCGCGATCGCGGGCCCCAGGCCCACGTGTCACCAAAGTTTGCCCACTTTGCCCGCGTTGGTCCCTCAAGAATGCCCGCGGCCCAGCTTTACCCCCTCAAGAATGCCCGTGTTGGCAGTTTTGGTCCCTGCCCATCGCGGGCTAACCCGCCACGTGTCGGCCCAGGGTTAACCCTAATTTTTTTTGAAGACTCAAACCCTAATTTTTACACTTTTGGTCCCTGAAAAATTACACTTTCAGCCCCTGTACTTGGACGAATCTTGCATGTTTTTACTGTTTTTTTCCACAATTATTGTACTTTGAAGACAAATTTGTGGTTGAAATTCATTTGCATGTTTGAGATTTCATCCATAAATACCAGTAAGATGCAATTCACAATTCACACTTCCTCTTTCTTGATTTCTCTCTTGCTTTTTCTTTCTTTGAATTGTTTTCTCTCTTGATTTCTCTTCTCTCATTTCATCCACAAATGGCATCGTCATCAAACCCTAAGCTTTTTCTTACTCCTGAAAAAATGCCACCTCAAATCGAGGTCGCCATAGCAAAAAAGGAAAAGGAGATAGATGAACTAACAGAAGAGTGAAAAAAATTATGGACAGGAAGGCAGTCCATTTGAGAAAGATCGAAGAGGAAGACAGGGAGATCAAAAGGATGAAAGGGGATATAAAAGCTAGGGAGGCTCGTGTTCGTCGAGAACAAGAAGCAATTCACCATATTCTGCAAGACTTCACAATTATTCAAGCGAAGGTAAACGAGAAGCAAGCTTGGATTGATGAAACTAAAACAATTTTTAAGTAGGTGGTGGTTGTTTTGTATTTTTTTACTTGTTTTGTATTTTTTTTACTGTGTTGTTGTTTTGTATTTTTTTGTTGTTTTTTTACATCATGCAAGGTCAAGTCAGAGGTTACCTCATTCGTGGGCCCACTCCTCTTGTAGAATATATGACAACATTCAACTCATTTGCTAAAGTGTGTCCGGGTTGTGGTACACAATGGCCA
Organism: Saussurea involucrata; assembly: GCA_033807775.1. Classification (NCBI taxonomy): domain Eukaryota; kingdom Viridiplantae; phylum Streptophyta; class Magnoliopsida; order Asterales; family Asteraceae; genus Saussurea; species Saussurea involucrata. The sequence goes on from CM066319.1 coordinate 3,445,167, forward strand.
TACATGGTTGCAAAAGCAGAAGCCGTTGAAGAAGGGTCAGAAAGATTGAAGATGAAGAGCTTGTTGGATGGAATACAAACTAGCTGTGTTATCAATGTTCATTTAGAAGCATATGTATGTATGTGTATATATAATATGAATATATATATATATATATATATATCATTTACAAACTAGCTGTGTTATCAATGTTCATTTAGAAGCATATGTATGTGTGTCTATATATAATATGAATATATATATATATATATATATATCATTTACAAACTAGCTGTGTTATCAATGTTCATTTAGAAGCATATGTATGTGTATATATATAATATGAATAGATATATATATATATATATATATATTATTTACAAACTAGCTGTGTTATCAATGTTCATTTAGAAGCATATGTATGTGTGTATATATAATATGAATATATATATCATTTACAAACTAGCTGTGCTATCAATGTTCATTTAGAAGCATATGTATGTGTATATATATAATATGAATATATATATCATTTACAAACTAGCTGTGTTATCAATGTTCATTTAGAAGCATATGTATGTGTGTATATATATAATATGAATATATATATATATATATATCATTTACAAACTAGTTGTGTTATCAATGTTCATTTAGAAGCATATGTATGTGTATATATATAATATGAATATATATATCATTTACAAATCAGCGTTTAGATCAACAATATCATATGTGTTTGTTCCATATGGTTCAAGCTGTGACGGGCCCGGGGTGTGACTGACTGAATGTCTCCTTGGCACGGTTGAAGGGGCGGGATTTGGACACTCTCCACGAGTGTGTCCTACGCATTGGCACCGAGTACATCTTCGCTGTATCGAACTTTCACCACGTGATGGACGTCAGTCGTTCTTTCTCGGTCTCCCGGCTCTATTCTTATCGATTAAAGGTGGATAGCATGGCGGAAGCGGGTCGGGTGGATACACCCATGCTGCAGGGGGTCCAGCTGGGTTTATTACCTCCACGTAAGTTCTCCGGTAATATTCGGACGTGAAGAAACAAACAGCCAAGTCGTTGCAATCTCTACGACCCGTATGTCTTGTTGCAGCGATGGCATGGCCGCACGGTAACCCAGATTTATCCCATTCGCGACACGAACAAAGGTGGTCTTCCATATTTACAATCGCGTGAAGATAGTCATCATGCACCTCGTACTTCCCATACCCGATTGTTCTTACCGGCCATGTCGCCGAACGACGCGCCCTGTACTGAATGATCTTCTCCGCCGTTGGTGTGAGTGCATTTTGCATCTCAGCTCCTTTTAGGCGTCGAATTTGGTACCACTCTTGTTGAAAGGCCCTAAAGTAGTCCATAAGATTAACAATCGGACATCTACGCGCAAAACGGGAGAGTGCATTCACAGACTCTGCACTATTCGAGGTCAGAATGTCATACCGTTGTCCAGGAAAATGGGCCGCGGAACCACCTCTCCGGTCTAGCATCGTCAAAGACTTTGGCTGCTTCGTCGACACTATGTTGTAGCATATTCATGTACTTGTTAAACTCCCGATCCGTATATGCTCTGCATGCCGCCCAGTAGACATTCTTGTTGGTCGTAATACGTTTGTCCTTGGATTTGGCGTTCATCTCCAAATGTCGACAGCATATGGCGTGAGGGGCGTTTGGGTAGATGGCAGAGATTGCGGCGCTTATGGAAGGAGCCCTGTCGGACATAAACACCAACCCTTGCGGGTCTCCGATAGCTTGTCTCAACATGGACAGAAACCAAGTCCACTCGTCCCCGGTTTCGGACTTGCCTATGCCGAAAGCTACTGGAACGATGGAGTTATCCCCGTCCATGGCAACCGCCAGGAACATCATACCCAAGTAACGGCCCTTTAAATGGGCTGCGTCTATTATCAGGACACGACGTAGATTTGCCACAAATGTGCGGATCTGCAAAAACATAGGTGGTTTTCCTTTGTAAATGTTATAGTTTATAATGTGTAAACATATGACGTGTTAAAATACGTATCGCGGGTCCAAGGGCCACGAAGCACATCTCAAACCGTCGACGTGAATCGGTCCGTAGCTGCGTGACAGTACCAGGGTTCTGCAGCTGCAAATTATATAAATATGCCGGGAGTCGTTCATACGACTCCTCGAACGTGCCTCTCACCATAAACAGTGCATGGCATCGCGCACGCCAAGCTTGGTGGTAATCAATCGTGACGCCGAACTGCTGGTGAACATCGTGGACGATGTCCTTTGGACGCAATGACCTACTAACATCAAGAATTTTTTTTTCCAGTATCGCACCCAAAGTCTTTTTGCTGGCTTGTTTGTGGTGGGGATTCAGTTGCGTCCTCGTACAAGTGTGTACGTCGTCCAACTTTCTAATAATGAACGCCCCTCCTTTGCCACCCGTTTCAATCGCGTACATCCTCCACTCACAGTTTTTTCTGGCACATTCAACTATGTATCTAGTTTTGTCAGATTTCGACGTGCGCCTTTCGAAACCCTCTTCCAAGAACTTAAGTCCGACCTGACTTGCCAAGAGATCCTTCGACTCGAATATCTGACCTACATGTAACATTTCACTGCGAATATAAGGTGTAGGTTCATAGGTTTTTGTCTGGGTATGGGAGTCTGGAAGAATAGGGGGCATATCAAAAAAGTCATCTATCTGACTACATGATTTTCTACTAGGGGTCTGATCATCACTATCGGTGTCTGATCTGTCTATTTCAGAACTACCCGTTCTGAAAACGTGGGTTTTGTCATCAGCAACTCCAGCAGTACGGCCTTCGTGTGGTTGTGGTTGTTGTTGTTGCATCTCCGGAACCGTTGGGGCGTTGGACGCCTGAAATTGAGAATCATGCTGCTCTATTTGGAGGTTTTCGTCGTCACCGTCGTCATCGTTTTCGTCGGATACGCCGGGATAGACAAAAAGTAATGGGGGCCTTTCTGAATCGACTGCAAAGTGCAGAAAAGTAGAGATATCCCCATCGTTGGATAAATCCACAAATGACCCATCGCCATTTTTAAACACTAACTTGCAAACAGCAGAAGGGTTGATTCCACATTTTTGCATGGCGTATGCAAGAAATTTATGATAAGTATAGTTTACTGGCACTTTTACACCATGCTTAGATTTATAAAAAATATTCCACTCATTGTTGTCTCCACCCATTCACCATCGTAACAGAAAAATAGCTTAGCTTTTGCAACATATGAACTCATTTTTTCAGTAGTATCTCAAACACAAAATATTGCTAAAAGAAATCAAGAAAGAAGTATGAAATCGGTGCGTGGATTATGGATTGCATTTTACATCTATTTATGAATGAAACAACCAACATTGATGACAACCAATCTCTCATTTCATCCACAAACTGGTATTCCAAAAACACTGATTTAACATTGATTCAAACATGCAAATGAATTTCAACCACAAATTTGTCTTCAAAGTACAATAATTGTGGAAAAAAACAGTAAAAGCATGCAAGATTCGTCCAAGTACAGGGGCTGAAAGTGTAATTTTTCAGGGACCAAAAGTGTAAAAATTGGCCCATCACGGGCTGCGATCGCGGGCAGGGACTGAACTTGTCAACACCGGCAAAGTTGGGGGGCTCCACGGGACTTTTGGCCGAAACAGTTTGCCACGTGGGCATAGGGCCCGCGATCGCGGGGCCCACCGCGGGCTTTTGTGGCATTTCGGTAAGATGGGAGAGTTTTGTGGCATTTTGGTAAGTTTGGGTCAAACTTGTGGCATTTTAATTAATTTCCCATTAAACTATAGTATAGTCAAATCGAGCATTCTTTTATTTTGTTATTTGGTAAGACAAAATTAGATTTTTCACACGTACTATCGTAGAGTAGTTGAGGCCTCACAATAACTCAACCGAAAGACGAGGCCGGAACAAGAAGATCATGTCACTAAAGAAAATTTCTGAAAAACCGGGAAACGTAAGCGATGAGATAGAAAACAGTGTTTTTCCATCTTGACAGGCCACGGGCCAAACGTAAGCTTCTTAAATATCGAACCAAACACATTTATCTTGTTTTTGGTAAATCATAAACAATTTCAAGCAACATTTGTTCGGGAGATTTTGCAATTTTCTACCACTTATGTAATTATGTTTTAGATGAATATTCATAAACTCTTATCATTTCAGTCATTTTAAATTTTCATTTAGCTAATAAACTAAATGCGTCAATTACCAAACGTTTGTTGTAACACTCCGATTTTTCCCAAGTAAGTAGAACCTTCCTCAAAACCGTGGAACTTTAGCAACTATGTACATTTTCCGTTGTCAACGGCTTAAACAATTATATGTATATATATATGTAAGCATGTATATATATATATATATGTTTTGTTTGTGAGGACTCACCATTTTCATGCATGCAAACCCTAGCCCATGCAACTCCATATAGTGACCAATTAGAGAACCAAAGAAGCCTGCGTTAATCAAAAATCGGTTTTGGCAGCACCTGGGGAGTCCTTCGCGACAATGACCTGCGAGATTGACCAGGGCATTGTCGCCCATGGCAATGTCGCGAACAGCTGCTGGATCGTCGATGTCAAACAGAAACCTGCACATGGGGAGCGACTATGACCCACGAGAATGACCAGGTCATAGTCGCATTCGGCATAGTCGTGATCGGAGTATGTTTAGCAGCTACTTAGTTCGATTTTAGGGCAAGACAACATCATTTTTCCTTTCTTTTATGCAGTTGTTCGGCTCATCCATTCTCTCCATCTCCTAGGCGATTTTCCTTTGTCTCACCTCATTAAAAGCTAGGGTTCCATTTATTGTGGGTGAAAGTAGTTGGTGTTGCATTTACTCCTTGATTTCAACCTTCTCATTCCAAGAATTTAGGAGAAAAAGCTACTTGAAAGTCTAAGGTTTCATATTTAGAAGGTTTCTCTACCAACACTCTAAGTAAGTTCTCCTCTTTTGATTTCTACACTTTTATGTAGGATTGTTACATTAAGAAGTGGTATTTCTTAAATCTAGGGCTTTCTTCCCCAAGATCCAAATATTCTACATTTCTAGGGTTTTTCCAAGATTGGGGTTTTTCTCACCACAAAACCCTAATAGGTGAGTTTTTCTCATAAACATGTCTTACGTAACCTTTATTAATTATACATATGAAAGAATTGCTTCGATTGTGGAATTGTGACCTTAACTAGGGTTACCCTACTTGTTTGTTTGTAAATGTATAAATATTAATATATCTATATATATATATATATATATATGTGTAAGTGTTATGATTTATATAGGTATACAAGCATGGATATACACATATATATACATAAAGGTATATATATATATATATATTGATATGATTTGGCAATATACATGTAGGAATATGCTCATAGACACCATAAGTAATTTGATAGACTTCATGCACCATTAAATAGCCTTAAAGAAAGGAAATGTGTTATGGCCTTTATGTGTTGTGTGCAGATATGACCTTTCGTTCATAACCTTTTGTGGGAACAATTATCATACCTTAAATGTAGTAACGAAACTATATGCACACATGATCATGGTTTGGGATTGTCATAGTCTATTTCCTTGTGCACGAGGATTTAGACCTTTATGGAATATATGTATGTATTGGTTAAGCCATTGGTGGCTACTAGCGGGTATGCAATAAAGGACAATTGTCCTTGAGGTGTAACTCGTCTAGGATGGATATGCAATATGGTCCCCGTAAGTCCTTGAGGTGTAACTCTACGGGGTATGCAATAAAGGCAATATTTTTATGGTTTGAGGTTGTGATGTCTATATGGCATGGGAACTAAGACCGGGACTTGAGTTGTAATCCATCAACATCGCGGTGACTCCATTCACGTGTTCTTGTCACCAAGATGGTTACGAGTCTCCCCCGTTTTGGAGCATTGTCACTTTTATTTCATGACAGGTGTGGATCACAACAACTTGTGGATATTTGGTAATGTGTAAAATTATGTGGAGACGGTATCGTTACTTTTGGAATTATTATAATTCCTCATTATTACTTGAATATCTAAATTTTTGACTCTTGGTCTAACACTTGAGTGTATGTTGTGGATTACAGGTTCCACTTAGCGGCGTCTAGTTCGTTGCGTTGCCGACCATGCTTAGGAGCTTGGGAAAGTCGGGCATTTTGGGAATCGAGAAGAGATACATTTTTGGAGACATAGTGACACCCGGATTAATCTAGTTAATTATAGCCTAGATTAATAGGTTGTTGTGTGTTATGTCTTAATACTCTTTTAAATGTATATTGTCCAAACTACCCCATTACTTTAAGGGTTTAGTTGGTTTATATTTTGAGGTTTAAATTTACCCATTTTTCGGAATTTTCTCTATACTAAATGTTTAAATTTTAGGGTGTTACATTTGTCGAGTCAAATAACTTTTTTTAAGTATATAATATTTGTATACGGTAAATGCAACAAATAAACTCACACACCCTCCTCACAGTTGGTGATGCTTGAACCCCTAACATCCTAGGAGGCCAAAGGCTCCGATACTGCTAGGCCAAAGACCCATTTGTCGAATAACTTATCGTGTAAGCATGACAAAAAATTGAGCATCTTACACGGTAAGAGTCACGAATCACGACAACAACCGAGGTTCTTATTCGGTAAATGATGGAGAAGACTATTACCCGTTATCGATTACCAGGTAAGTGACGTTGGCAAACAATCTCTTTTTGTAGGCCAAGCAGGAACGAATCCAAGGAGTTTTGTGGTGACACATGCCATCATTTCGTTCTTCCGTCGTAATGTAAAAAATTATAGGGTCGTGAAAAGTGTCACCGTATCAATTTGTTATGTGTCATCATGTATTTTCGAAACTACACTAACGACACAAATTTTCTGTGGTGGAGTTCATTTACAAAAAAAATTCTTCGACCCCATACCATAATTCGTATCCCGTTAGCGTCGTTATCTTAGTGTTTAGCTATAAATTTAAGATGTGTTATGTTTCTGAGAAAGAATTGCAATAAAATGCTTGAACACATGACATCTGTAACACCTCGAATTTCCATTATATTATAATTAATATCATTAGGGTTTAAATATAATTTAGTCTAAGATTTGGACTATTTGTAAATGTAAAACTCAAGGGTTGAAATTGTAATTGACCAAAGTTTAAGTTAATTGTGAAACTTGAAACTTGGAGGTTGATTCTGTCAATAATTGAAAGTTGATTTAATACTTAATGTATGAGTCGGCAAGTGAAGTGAAAATCATCTCAAATCAATTGTTAGAGTCGGTTTAGAAGCAGAAAGAGATTTGTGAAAAGTTTCATCAGGTAAGAAATTGACGATCCTTACCAATCTTATTTGATTAAGATTGATAGTATGTATAAGGTTTGAATTTCATCAGGTTTTGGAATCGTTGAGGAGCATAATTGATTTTGAAGAACTGGGTAAATTGAAAGTATAGTTTCTGTTCGATTGCTAACCTAAGGTGAGTTCATCTATCTATTTTGAACTAATTAAGCAAATGGTTAAATTGATATCTGTGTGAATGATAGATAGTAGCTTATTGGAAAGATTAGGAAAAGATATTGTAAACTGAATTGGGTAAAATTATGAAATCCGGAAGATGATACCGGATTCCGAAGTGAGTTCCGGATTTGGTATCGGAATTAATACCGGATTCCGGATTAGTATCGGATTTGATACCGGATTTCGGATTGGTATCGAATTTGATACCGGATTCCGGGTTGGTATCGGAATTGATACCGGATTCTAGATTTGTACCGGGTGGGTACCGGATTCCGGGTAAGTTCCGGATTTGATACCGGATGGTTCCGGACTTTGAGTCCGGAATACTTTTTCGGATGTGGGTTCTGGATAAGGGATTTTTCTGATATAGTTTCTGGATGTGTTAGCGGAACCCCCGTGCTAAGTCGCCGAATGGGGGGCAATTGAGGATAAGGATAAGGATATGATAGGTTGTCTAGGATTCTTAGCGTTGAGAATATGATACGAAATGTTTTGTGCGTTCGAGTAAATATGCATGTATATTAATAAGTGTAATGGATCCATAGGCACTAGTATTATGTGAACACGTGGAATAGGCGTGGACAAATCGTAATTCTTGTGTGTTTGATAAACGTGGAATAGGCGTGGACTAATCGTAATTCCCGTTTGTTTGAAATGAGGAATGTGCATGGACTAATCGTAATTCCCATTTCGTATTGAAATGTGTAATCGTGGAATAGGCGTGGACTAATCGTAATTCTCGTTTGTTTGAAATGAGGAATAGGCGTGTATTAATCGTAATTCCCATTTCGTATTGAGATGTGTAATCGTGGAATAGGCGTGGACTAATCGTAATTCCAGATTTCTATCGGAAGTTAAGAGATAGGCATGGCTTAATTGTAATCTTTACTTCCCTTCCAAGAAATAGGCATGGACTAATTGTAATTTCTTGGACATGAGCAATGATCTAGAATCTGTGGTGATTTGTAGTGGACTCTTGAACATGATGATATGACTTACTTATTGTATGTCATATTCATGGAATTGGGTATAATTCCCGTCAGCGCAAGATGTTTATATGTACGGTAAGAATTGTGGCAAACCAGGTTTGTTTATACGCTTTGTTTACTTTGATTTCCAAAGCCTATAAAGTTTTAATTTGAAAATGGATGTTCTCACTAGGCATAAGCCTAATCGTTTCAAATTAAATTTTCTTACCAGGTACTAGCTCGGGATGGGATAAACAGGGTTGAGTGTCGAGAAGTCCCAGAGTTACACTTTTGGAGCTAGATTGGAGAATTTAGTAGAACAATGATTATTTTTGGAGATGTTATAGACAACCACTATAATATGATATTATTAGTTATGATTTAGACTATTTGGTTGTTTACAGTAGATCAGTTGTATATATTAACCTTGTCACTAATTCTCCATTTATATATAAAAGTTTTGGAATATATTGTTATGGACCTTGTATATCGAAGGTTTAAATTTATTGTAGTTTTTAGGGTGTTTCAACATCACATATGAAAAGCAATGACAACTAACCAACATGTAGCATCCCTAAAATAGAGAAAATTTTAAACCTGAATGTTGACGTGGATATCGTCTTTAAATAAATAAATCACCCAAGAATGGGGAAATGGTATTGTAACAACCCAAATCTAATAAAATCAAAATTGACAACATTACAACCAAAAACGGTCCCAACACCAATAATTTACAATAGTTCTACTCTAAACTCGCAACGGAAACACCTTCACAACCGAGATACTACAAGATGCCAACGGTAATCTACAAGTCTTCACTAGCCTCTAGCTCTTCTACCACGACACGACCTTCCATCATCGTCACACGAAACTCCATACACGACTAACACCTGAAAATGGTTTTAGTTTTTGAAAAGCGAGGGTTAGACCATGAGGTCTAGTGAATTCCCTCAAAAAACAGTTTCACGCAAGCCAAGTATAAAATCATGTCATTCTATAACGTAATAACGTTCCAAGTCATGCATTAAACAAAGGTATAGCACAGTGGGCTCGACTTTCTTCACCCTACTAAGTCGGGCACGGCAATTCGGTTTCAACACCCTACAAAGCCGGGCACGGCAACTTAGTTACAACACCCTACAAAGCCGGGCACGACAATTTAGTTACAACACCCTACAAAGCCGGGCACGGCAATTTAGTTACAACACCCTACAAAGCCGGGCACGGCAACTTAGTTACAACACCCTACAAAGTCAGGCACGGCAACTTGGTCTCATCACCCTACTGTGCAACCCGACTCCATACGTGGCAATAACCGTCACAAAAACATGCAATCAACATATCGTATGGTTAAGCGTATAAACAACTTGCATGCATTAGTAAGCATTTCCATGTCATGTGAAATAAAACCTTTCAAAACATTTAATCATGCCATCACGCTCATAACCATAATCAATTTAGAAAACCTTTCGCAAACATTTCATTTACACAAATAAGGTAAGGGAACTCACCTTAGCCTTAGCACATCGACACACGCTCCGGAACACACTTTAGCTCAAACCGAACACCTGAATTGGACGTCATAAGAATGGTGTTGACCATTTAATTACATCCCCAAAACATCCCTACTAAGCCCCTAAGACAAACCCCCAAACGATGCCTCGATTCTAGACCCGAAACACGAAGCGAACCGAAGGATGTTCACAAAACAGGGACTTACGCCACTTGTCACGCGGTTTGCAAACCGCGGGACAAACCGCGTAACTCCCTGTTCGTCTTCCCCAAGTCTGCACAACCAAAATCAGTCTGAAATCTCAACTCCAATACCCCCAAAATGCTCCCAAATCGATTTTAAGCCTCCAAAATAAGATAAAGGATGTTCTAGACCTTTCCCCACAATTACCAAACAACAAAACATCATTTAATCTAATAAGATCTAACCAAAACCCAACTAACGATCCATCACTTTTACCCCAAACTCATATTCTTGAAAAAACTCAACTCCACCATTGAAATGATGGATGATTCTCAAAGAAAAGTTTATAAACCATTAGAAAACTCAACAATCATCCCATTTCCATTAAAACCACCTTAAGACTTCTTAAAGATTCACTCAAGAGGTTCCCAAACACAACTCTCACCAAAAATCAAGCAAGAAGATGAATAATGGAGAAGAAACCATACCTAGAAGATGAAGTCTTCAAAGCTCTTGATGCCATTCTTCTTCCTCACCCTCTATTAGGGTTTTTGCTCTCAAATCCTCCTTTCCCTTTGCTCCAGCCGACCAACACATTGAATGAGAGGAAATTAGGGGTTTTGCCCCTTTTCACACATATAAAATTTTCAGATTTAAGCCACCAAGCCCCCAAAGTCGTATACTTCACACTTTAGCCCCAAAATATTATTTATTCTAACATTTGCAAGAAGAATCAAATATGGGGTGTTACATCACCTCCCCCTTATTAGAATTCCGTCCTCGGAATTCCATTGCCGAACACATACTGCTATTTGGAGTTAACTTCTGACTTCTAATAATCACATTACCCAGACAGAATTTCTTAAGGAGTTGCAAATACATCTCTAGAAGATCAACTTCTTTGTCCTTTAAAATCACGACAAGCCAGCCCAATGCTCGCTCCTAGCGACACAACAAAATCCCACTCTTCATCCTTTCACGTTACTCACAATGGCAACACCGCACCAAGGTTTCAACCAACACTCCCCAACATAGGGACGTGAAACACACCAAAAATGTTCCAAAATTACACCGAGTACAATTAATTCATTCAATATTTCCCCCAATCCTTTCGATAACTGCCACTACTCCAAATTATGGGAATGTTTTCCCACTCAACTGTGCTCCCGATTACTCATCCTTTCCAATCCAATCCTCTTGTACCCATTTACCCTTTCATCCCTTTCCTGATCAGAACCGACAACGTACAACATTCTTAGACAATGCTCCTCGGCCAACTACCGCATCCTCAGGTCGGTAACGTGTTGAACCATACCCAATTGCAATCTCTTTGATCGATCACACTACTCACACCGAATTACTCTCTTTAAAAGAAAGCTACCCCACCGGAGTCAACACCGATCACATGTGCCACAACAGTTACAAATCCACGGTCCAAACTCGCAACAATCACTAAGCCATAATTCAATTCTATACACAAATTATATTCCTCGCCAAATCCACCGAATGGTTCCACCAAATAGAAGCTACCACCAAAAAATCACTTGCCCTCCACGAAGAGGAGTGACCAAGCTCAATCAAACTATCTCGCTTAATCGAACACTGAACAACACGCTCATGTGAAACATTCTCCTCGACAATACTGAATCTAGTCCAAAGGTCTCTCAACCAGGGCACTACATCCGACCACTTGTTTCCATCCTAACTTGATACCTTAAAGATGCCTCAAATGAATGACTCGCCAACATGAGTCAGCTTTTAGACCGGTCGCGCGAACTTCGCTTTCTCAACTTTTTAACCATGACATACACAACGATTTCTTTTCTTACGCCCTTCAAACAATAGTTCTTTATATATAGTCCGCCTATTAAGTGTCTCGCGACATCTTCTTACCGCGAGTCTGTCTATACTCGATCTGTCATACCGACATCATCTTTTCTCATGCTTACACAGACTTCCCATCACACATCGCTACTGTCTAAAAGAACGGCTTCTTCAAAATTATCAGTCAAGACCTTTAGCCAAGTTCTCATAAGGTACTTAACACCAAGAACTACCAAGAGTTCCTAACTCTCCAACACCGCCGACCCGCTCATTGTATTTCATTACATCCACGGAATACTCCAACGCTCCTGACAAACTTCACGACGAAGCACTACAGCTTAACGGGTACAATATCCTGATCGGCAATCAAGTGAAGTATGAAAAACTCACCCAAAATCCAATGGGATCGAGAAGAACAAGGGTTCTCCTTTCATCCCGTTACCAACCGCAACTCAATCTCTTGATCTCAACCTAGTATTAACGTATACCGCCCGCAAAACCACACACTTCAACCAAGCATACTCACTACCTTTGACTACTCCATTATTACGGCAATTCATCATTACATCTAAGACTTACACGTTTCTTCGGTACCAAATGCTACCACTTCCTCACGCCACTATCGCACCACGCGACCACATTGCAACAAGCTAACATGATGCCTTTCCACACACAGAAGATATTACTACTCTCATGCCACCCATAACACAATTCCATATGAAGTGAAATTATTTTTCCCACCTTGCCTTTCCCGGGTCTCGACAAATCACATGTCAAGATCATCTAATCAACGCACACCTCTTCGATTACACTAAACATTTCGTACTTATATGGCTCAACAAACTCCATAGGAAATTACCTATGTTACCACTATCTTTCACTTCTGAAATACTCACACAAGGTGGTCCAGCGTCATGCCAGATACACACCTTTCTCCGAACAACTTCTTACATTTTTGCACGAAAACTCACAAAATAACCACACTATAATTACTTCTCCAATACCAACCTCCTGACAACTGTCCAACAGAACGGTCACTGATTCAGCACCGACAATCGACATGCAATTTTTCAGTCGCCTCACAATAGACAAGGATTCTCGAAGGAATCTACTTCTCCTAACTCCCCGAACAAGTTCTCGTTCCTCGTTAACTCCCCGCAATCTATTTCTGCTATGCTAAACACCTTACGCACAAGCTAATCATCAAAACCTCAAAGGGCATCATATCCACATTGGTGATCTTCCGTTCTCCCAATGCCCTCACTAGGTGTTCCTACACCATATCATTTACACGTCCTCGGACAACATTATTCGATCACACACAACGGTTCATTTCCCACGTTTCAATTTCCTGACATCACCCCTAACTTGAGACATGCTAAGCAGTCGAAAACCTCCTCATCAATGGACTACATGACGATGATTCCATTCCTTCCTGGCAAACTAGGATTCCTAACAGAACCCACTTCGTCCTACGCATTATAACCAACTTATACCCCACCGTTCTCACTTGAGAGAAAACCTACACAAGATCTTTCTTAGCGCAAGTTCTAATTACCAAACCATCTCAGTATTCCAACTCAAAACCGAAAACATTACATCAAGTAACGTAATGCTACTGATTACTATTCCACCCACAGAAACACTTTGACCATTTCAACTTCACCGCGATTAAACTATTCTCACATAACCAAGCAATTGTTCAAACGACACTCATACCAACATTCCGAATTTACTGCCCAAGACTTCCAGTATTCACCCACTTCCTCTAACGAAAACACCAAGGTCCTAACTCGACCACATCTTATTCAATTGACAAATCCACTCCTAAAGCCTTTCCTCAACTTCAATCGCAATACCCTTCCCGACCTAGCGAGTTCATAGCCTTCAAATAAAATGACACAACGATTGAAATCATTTTACACTCTTTTAAAACACAATAGGTACAAAATCATAAAACAAGCTTGAGTATGCATGAAACAACACCACTCAAGACGAATAGTAAAACACAACGATCGTAAGAATCATTCGCAGGCACTCTTACGATAATTCGTAACCTTGTCCATCCAAATCGATGCCTACCCCACGGTTGTCTCCAATGAAACCCTTTCACATACGACTAGAAACTTTTCGAATGAAAACACTTACCCAAAGTGGGTTTGTCAACTCCAACACTCGTTCATATAATAATAACGAGTCGATACTTCTTTTTGTTTGTAAAACAAACCTTGCAATAAAATGTTTTCAATATTTTCGTAACGAAGCTTCTCTTCCACAAATAAAAGCATGAAGTAATTCATAGATCACTAAGTTCAAAGCTTTACAGTATAATGAAAACAAGTTTGTCTTTTACTTTAAAGAAAACACACGCTCGCACGCGTCAACTTATTTTCCAAAACAAGAAAAAACTGCCATGCATGTACATGCTTTTAACATGAAAGAATTCGTGTAATACGTTTAATGACATAATGTATGAACCCAACATGCAATTGAAGGCTATTCACTCTAACCAAGTCAACCGTTGCGCTCACTTCAACTCTTCACTGACACCATACTATGACCAACAACCGCTTTCTTACTTTTACTTCAACTCGAGTACAAGAGCTCACAGCCCACCTGATCGACCACTCAACATGGTTTTTCAATCGACCACTTAGCTCACCTTCTATTCTCACACATACCTCAAAACAACACTGATCTCTTTCCTTCGTTAACCTTGCCACTAAACCGTTTGACTAAGGAATCCAAGATTAGATTCCCTCACTCGATCTTGAATTGAAGGTTTTCAAGATGCCAACATACTTCTCACTTCCTATTCCAGAGAGTTTACCTCTAGACAGCTCATTAACATTCCAGGCAACGCTTCTTCTAGGAGTTACAAACATCACATCACAAGGGATCCCCCCGACACATCAACTCTTCGCTATCAAATACAAGGTTAGAACCTTCTACATACTGCCACACTCACCACTCATCCCGACAATAGAGATTGATTACATCCATGCACCTGTAAAACCACAATAGCATTGGCCATATGCTATTTGAATTTACCTTACATGAGAGTTCTCACTACCATTGTCAAGATATCCTATGATTAAGATCTTTCCTAATGGCTTCCTATTTCTCAGTTGTGTCCCAGTCTACTCCACAGTTTAAGTTTAGGCCCATCCGGTCACCTAAATCCCTTAAACAATGGCTCTGATACCATTTGTAACAACCCACATCTAATAAAATCAAAATTGACAACATTACAACCAAAAACGGTCCCAACACCAATAATTTACAATAGTTCTACTCTAAACTCGCAACGGAAACACCTTCACAACCGAGATACTACAAGATGCCAACGGTAATCTACAAGTCTTCACTAGCCTCTAGCTCTTCTACCACGACACGACCTTCCATCATCATCACACGAAACTCCATACACGACTAACACCTGAAAATGGTTTTAGTTTTTGAAAAGCGAGGGTTAGACCATGAGGTCTAGTGAATTCCCTCAAAAAACAGTTTCACGCAAGCCAAGTATAAAATCATGTCATTCTATAACGTAATAACGTTCCAAGTCATGCATTAAACAAAGGTATAGCACAGTGGGCTCGACTTTCTTCACCCTACTAAGCCGGGCACGACAATTCGGTTTCAACACCCTACAAAGCCGGGCACGGCAACTTAGTTACAACACCCTACAAAGGCGGGTACGGCAATTTAGTTACAACACCCTACAAAGCCGGGCACGGCAATTTAGTTACAACACCCTACAAAGCCGGGCACGGCAATTTAGTTACAACACCCTACAAAGCCGGGCACGACAACTTAGTTACAACACCCTACAAAGTCGGGCACGGCAACTTGGTCTCATCACCCTACTGTGCAACCCGACTCCATACGTGGCAATAACCGTCACAAAAACATGCAATCAACATATCGTATGGTTAAGCGTATAAACAACTTGCATGCATTAGTAAGCATTTCCATGTCATGTGAAATAAAACCTTTCAAAACATTTAATCATGCCATCACGCTCATAACCATAATCAGTTTAGAAAACCTTTCGCAAACATTTCATTTACACAAATAAGGTAAGGGAACTCACCTTAGCCTTAGCACATCGACACACGCTCCGGAACACACTTTAGCTCAAACCGAACACCTGAATTGGACGTCATAAGAATGGTGTTAACCATTTAATTACATCCCCAAAACATCCCTACTAAGCCCCTAAGACAAACCCCCAAACGATGCCTTGATTCTAGACCCGAAACACGAAGTGAACCGAAGGATGTTCACAAAACAGGGACTTACGCCACTTGTCACGCGGTTTGCGAACCGCGGGACAAACCGCGTAACTCCCTGTTCGTCTTCCTCAAGTCTGCACAACCAAAATCAGTCCGAAATCTCAACTCCAATACCCCCAAAATGCTCCCAAATCGATTATAAGCCTCCAAAATAAGATAAAGGATGTTCTAGACCTTTCCCCACAATTACCAAACAACAAAACATCATTTAATCTAATAAGATCTAACCAAAACCCAACTAATGATCCATCACTTTTACCCCAAACTCATATTCTTGACAAAACTCAACTCCACCATTGAAATGATGGATGATTCTCAAAGAAAAGTTTATAAGCCATTAGAAAACTCAACAATCATCCCATTTCCATTAAAACCACCTTAAGACTTCTTAAAGATTCACTCAAGAGGTTCCCAAACACAACTCTCACCAAAAATCAAGCAAGAAGATGAATAATGGAGAAGAAACCATACCTAGAAGATGAAGTCTTCAAAGCTCTTGGTGCCATTCTTCTTCCTCACCCTCTATTAGGGTTTTTGCTCTCAAATCCTCCTCTCCCTTTGCTCCAGCCGACCACCACATTGAATGAGAGGAAATTAGGGGTTTTGCCCCTTTTCACACATATAAAATTTTCAGATTTAAGCCACCAAGCCCCCAAAGTCGTATACTTCACACTTTAGCCCCAAAATATTATTTATTCTAACATTTGCAAGAAGAAGCAAATATGGGGTGTTACAGGTATAATATTTACAACCCAAATAAATGAACAAGATAATTAATAACCCACTAATCTAAACAAAGATAAACTTAAATTAAGAACGTGTATCACTATCTTCTTCCAAAAGATTTCTGTAAAATGGTATACACCAAATATATCCCTCAAAAAAAATTATCACAAAAGGTGACTCTATCAACAACCATCACCTCGCTCATGACTTTGAAGCCCCACCGCTAAGAGAACTTGATAATCAAGCTAGAGCCAATAAACAAGTTAATCGATCACGAGTTCAAACCCATAATCGAGCATTGTCGATAGGGGCGTATCGAACGGGGTCCCGTGCACCCGCTCAATTAATTACCGAAAAGGAAAAAAAACGTAGATGGCTTGAAGGTGCACCTGCATGATTTTGAAGGTCCCATGGCTTGAAGGTGCACTTGCATGATTTTGAAGGTGCCCTAAAATATATTTAAACACAAACAGAGCTGTTGGTGGTAGAGATGGCCATATGGGCGGGGCGGGCTAGCCTGGACCGGGCTTTCATCGGGGCCGGGCCTAAACACTATTCAAAAGACCGGGCCTTGGTCGGGCTCGGGCCGGGTCGGGCTCGGGCTTGGGGGTTGAAGACCGGGCCCGTTAAGGCTTTTCAAATACCGGGCCGGCCCGGTCCCAAAACCGGGGTTTTTAAAAAACATATATATATATATACAATTTTTAATAAATATTATTCGTATCCACTATAAAATACTTAATTGGGTCACTCAAACATACTTAAAAATACGTTCTGTTAGAATTTCATATATATATATTTTTAAATTATAAAGAAAAATACATTTAAATAACTACATTTATTGAATTACAAAGAAAAATACTCTTAATCCTCGTCCTCGTATGGTGGATACTATCCCCGAGATCGCAAGGAGAGCTCCACACCTTTTGCATTGTGCCTTTTTTCCCGTCGGTGAGAACCACCATATTGAAATCATTCCAAACTTCGGATTTTCGTCCGTGTTCGACAATAACTTTTCTAATTTGATCGTTTGATGTACTACCGCCATCCATTTTGATTGAATGATCGAAAAATTGAAAGAACGAGAAGTTGCGAGAAATGAACACGAGAAAGCGAGAAATCGAGAATTGTAAGCGAGAATTGTGTTTTTTGTGTTTTTGTAAGTTGGTATCAAAACCTCATACAGCCACTACCTATTTATAGTGTTTAGAATGCAAAAAAAACAAAAAAACGGCTACAAATCGATCCCAACGGCTATTTTTTTTTGAAAAAACGGATATATTGGCGGGCCGGGTCGGGACCGGGCCCGTAATTTTGGCTGAAATCAGGGCCCGGTAAGACCTGTCGGGCTGGGACCGGGCTTCAATCGGGTCGGGTCGGGGCCGGGCTTTGGGCGGGCTGGGCTTCAAGCCTCCATCGGGCTTTTTCGGGACCGGGCCCATTTGACCATCTCTAGTTGGTGGGATGACTTATGTGCCCTAAGGCCATCCTCAACGCATTAATAAAAGCCCCCAAGCCCTCAACGCCACATCAGCGCCACATCAGCTAAGCCCTCACGCCCTAAAGACCCGCAGCGCTACCCTCAAGCCCTCTTGCCACCTCATTTTTTTTAATTCTTTTATTTATACATTTAATTATTTAAAAAAATAAAAATATTTATTTATTTTTTATAAATAAAAATAAGATAAATAATAAAAATAAAAATTCATATCATTCATTAAAAATAAAAATTACAAAATAAATTTAAAAATCTACTCGTCGTCATTGTTGGGAACTTGGATACGCCAAATATGTTCGACCAAATCCGACCGAAGGTTATTATGAGTGGCCCGGTGTTGGACTTCTCGAACATTTGCCGCGCGTTGTTCCTCACTGATTTGGGTTTCGTTATCATCCGTGAAAAGACCGTTTTCATCGCCACCACAAATAGCATGGTATTCGTCTTCGAGTATCATATTGTGTAATATGACACAAGCGTACATAATGTTTCCCAATCTTCTCGGTTCCCATCCGCGTGTCGGGTTATGAAGTATATGCCAACGTTGTTTAAGCACGCCAAAAGCTCGTTCAACATCTTTACGTGCCGATTCTTGCGCGGACTTGAATTTTTGTCGTTTAGGGTCCCGTGGGCACGTAAATGATTTTACGAAAGTAGCTCATTCCGGATATATCCCATCCGCTAGATAATATCCGTGCTCGTAGGTGGCTCCATTCACCTCAAAAGGGCAGTCGGGTGCTTTTCCATCATATACATCGTTCAAGATGGGCGACTGATTGAGAACATTGATGTCGTTGTTGGAACCTGTTAGTCCCAGATGGCTATAACAAGTATTGTAGAAGGGGGGGAGTTGAATACAATACTCAAAATTTTCACAATTTTAATTCTATTATTGAAAATCTTTCAACAAGAATTACACATAGAAAACTTAAGACTGTTGCGGAAAAGAACAGATAAACTATTCTAACAATCTTACACAAAGTATACTAACAAAATAACTAAGAGCACTTAGAACAAAGCTATAAGGTTATCAAGCGATATGAAAAACTTACACTCAGAGAATTCCAGAAAGCATGAGATTGCATGAGGATGTCTTCTCTCTTTTATAGTGGCAAGGAGTGCACAAGCATTAAATGCTTGGGACACTTGTCATCTTCCAACTTGCTGAGGATGTTGACTTCTGGAGAGTTGAGAAGTCCTTGTCACTTTTTACAGGTGCAGACAGTAGAGCTCATGCAGAGGAAAAGGACTTTAACTGATAATGGATAAAGAGACAAACTGTCACTTTTACCTGCTAGAGGATTCTGTCCCATAAAAAATGATCTTCCCTTCAAGACTTTAGCACCGAGGGAGTTTCCACCGAAATTAAGGTATCTTCGGTAGAGAGAGAGAGCGACCACCGAAATTGTGAGAACATTTCGGTGGTGAAGAAGGCCACCGAAATTGTCCAGATAATTCGGTGGAGAACTTGGCCACCGAAATTGTCCAGGCAATTCGGTGGTGATGACTTGTTTGTATGTTGCCGAGAGTCTTCTATTTTCCACAAGTAGAGAGTCTTCAAGCTTGGTTTCGGTTGATCTTCGACTTCACCGAACATTTGATATTTTGTACAAGTCATTCAAAGAACCAAACTAAAATATTCTAAGTAGGAGTGTTAGGGAAAACATCGGTGAGTCAATTTCAAATCCTTGGTGACCCAACAATCTCCCCCTATTTGAATTTGAGCTCCTTTCTTAGAATATTTAAGAGTATTTGAAAAGTGAAAGCATTTTGACCCTTTTGACTCTTTTTGGGTTCTTTTCACATAGACCATTCTTTTTGTTCTTTTTGATCTGTTTCTTTTGTATGAGTATGTATACAGTATTTACAAGTAGAGGAAAGTAAAGTATGTACCGAAATAAAATTCAAATAGAGAGATACTTGTATTACGATTAGTTCTCGTACAGTTTACAAAATGAGAAGCTAACTTTTACAAGTACCACTAGAGAGAACCTACTTCTTTGAGGATTGCCGGCGCTTGATTTCTTCCATTAGGTTTCGATAGAACGGTTGAGCTTCGGGGATGTTAGGAAAGAGGTTGTGGATGCCTTCCAAAAAGATAGTATCGGCGATGGGTATCTGGGCAAATCTGAAGAAGCACCGACGACCGAGACCATCGTTGAAGAACAATCCTGGTATCGGTGAGAGGCTCAAGGTTGTGGTAGGATAGGGGATCGAAGTTGGGATTGTGAGGTTTAGATTGTTCACATTTGGGATTTGACCTTTTCTTGCCATTTCCTTGAAGACCGAGTCAGGAGGATTTTTAACTTTAGGAAGGATGATTTTCTCTTTCAAAGATTGAAGTTTGGCTCTCTCATCGGTGGAAAGAGTGATGTTGTGCTTTCTTTTGATTTCTTTCATCTTTCCCATCAGCCCATCAATGTATTTGACAAAGATGTCTTTCTTTGGATTTGGACTCCTGACCAGGTGTTGAGAGATTTCATACCATTCCGAGAGACCGAAGAGTTGGAGATGACTTTCTTTCACACTCTTCATCGAACCATCTTCTCTGTCAATGATCAGCCTGATGTCTTCCGGATTTGCTTTGGAGGTGGCAATCTTTACAGTTGAAGTCGGTGACCTGTTGTTTCGGTGGTACATGGTCTTTTTGTACCAGCTAATTTCATCATTCTTTTCTTGTTCTAGGGCACTCAGCACCGATTTTTGGATTTGAATGGCATCGGTGGATTTTGCTTTTGCAGCTTCTTCTTCGGCAGCTTTAAGGGAGAGATCTCTGGATTTATCTAAGTTGATTTGAGCGATTTTTGCTTCCTCAATTTCTTGAGGGGAGAGACCGAGTTCGGTGGTGATTATATGAGAAGCAGGCTTGAGTTTAAGAGATTCAGCACCTTTAGGTCGAGCCCCATACTTTGCCAACTCCTTTTTCTTCTTTTCTTCTTTAGCCAAATCTTCGGCCGAAACAGCTTTCTTGCCTTTGTCTTTGGGAGCTTTGCTGGATTGCTCCCCCTCAGTTGATGCATCAAGGTCTAATGCTTCGGTGGTACCTGTATGTGTTGGTGAAATAGAAGAGGATTTCGGTAATGAGGCCTTTGGTGAAGATGATTTCGATGATGAGGCTTTTGGTGAAGATGGTTTCGGTGAAGGTGGAGAGGTTTTCGGTGGAGGCTTGTTACTGGAAGATCTCTTTATGGATGGCAATTTCGGTGGAGCTGAGGTTTTCTCCCCCTCAGGAACAACCGGAAGCTTAAAACCCATCTCAGAGAACACCTTATCAAACTTGGAATGTAGGAAGATCAAGCTATCAGAGATGGTGTCGGGAACCAGAGAGAAATCACCCATATCCATTTCCCATTCAGACTTTTCGGTGCTGTAGGCCTTTGTGAGGGATTCCACCTTAGAAGACAAGGTAGTAAGAGAAGCATTTATCGGTACAAGGGCATCGGTGATGGCATTGAAGAGCAATTGAGGCAACTTTGTCTCAAGAGTTGAAATTCTAGAGTTGGCCTGGGAGATTAACGAAATGGTGGAGTGAAGAAAAACAGAAGGTCGGTCTAAGTGGGAGGAGGCCTGACCACCGATTTCGGGAAACGAAAACTGCATGCGAAGGGGATCTGTTTCGGGGAGGGGATTTCGCAAGTAAGGCGCGAGCTCGTCGGTGTAGAGGGTTCGGGGAGGTGAAGGTGATCGGTGTGGAGATCGTTGCCTCGGCGAGGGAGACTCATTGTGATGTTCTTCGGGGGACGAGATGATTCGGGGAGAACCAGTGTCCGCTAAAAGAAAAGCAAAGAAATCATGTGGGGGTGAAAACTGTGGGGGGGGGGGGAACCCTGAAGGGGTTGTGCAATTTCATCGATCGTAAACTGATCGGGTGAAAGGCTGTGAAGTGTAAAATCAGAACCCTCGAGAGGAGAGACCTCGAGGTCATCTCCACCACTCAAAGAAACGAGTGGGGAGGTATGTTTAGGTGCCTCCATATGTACAACTGATGCCTTTTGAGAGGCAACGGAGGAGTCGGTGGGGTTTGAAACGGATACCCTTGGCCCGGAGGGATGAAGTTCAACAACTGGCGATTTTTGAGAATCGACAGTTGGATTAGTCGGTTGGGCCGATGGTTTCCGAGACCTCTTTGGAAGAGATCCCGAAGGGGAAGATGAGTGCCTCCGCTTATGAGAAGGGGTTTGAGCCGGGGAAGCCTCCGAGGGAACTCTCGGTGGCGTAGCTCGAGAAGCGGGTGCGGAGGTGTCGGCGGCCTTTTGTCGTTTCTTTTGAGTGCCACCCGACATAACTCGGGAACGGGGAGTTGGGGCCACGACAGTTGGAGTGACCTCGGGAATTTCCAGGTGATGAAACCCGGGAATTTCCGCATCACCCCAATGTAGTTCGGGAGAGAGAGCAAAAGAAATCATACCTGGTCGTAAGGGGCGATCGGCTTAACGTTGAGAGTTTTGGTGCCTACACACGGAGAAGACCAGTCATAAGAGAATCGGGGTGAAGTGGATCTGCGATCTGACTCCAACGCCTTAGAGAGTTTGTGCTGTATGATCATGGAGATGAATCGTGGATATGCAACGTAACATTTCTTGGGAGTCTTGATAACCTCGACAAGCTCCGAGAAGAAGTATTGGGCGAAGTTGACTTTTCTTTGGAAGATGAGTGCATGAGCGAGATTGGTGATGTATGATGGCGATTGATCATGCCCACTGGTTTTGCGAGAGAGGCAATGGATAACGTGGGCAAAGAAGAAATTCCAAATGCCTCCCATTTTGCTGCGGAGAAGAGTACCGGGGCCTTTGGAGCTTTTGGAGGAGTCGTCGAGCACGTATCCGGTGGTAAGAAGAACGTCTTCATGAATGGTGTCCAAATACATTTATTCGTAGTCGGGAAAGGCGTCAATCTTGAGTGCGAGACGAACATCATCGACCCCAAACGTAAGGTCGTGATCACCGGCGTCGTCGGAAAGAATGGAGGCGTGAATGGCTTCGTTGGAGGGATCGTATACACAGGTTAACCAAAATCTGCCAATGAGCATTTTACTCATCTTGGGGTTGCAAGAAAAAGCATGAAGAAGAGGAGAGCGAGTGAGGAACTTTGCAATAGTGGAGAACTCGGGATGAGCGGGATCTGGGTCGAAGCGGGCAATGTGATTACATGGATTAAACTTAAGATCTTCAAATCGTGTGGGAATAACATATCTGGAGGATGCCATGGCAATGGAGATTGAGAGGTTTTCCGAGAGAGAGATGAGAGGGAAAAGTATTTCAGGGTTCGAGAAGTGTGAGGGAAAATGGTTTTAGGCTTATGTATATATAGAGGTGAGAGAGGATAAATGAATTATGAGGTTTATTGGGAGATGGGATAAAAACGGCGAAAAAGTGGAGTGGGATATGGGGAGTTGGGACACATAGCGGCTGAAAGGGGAAAGGTCTCCCATCACTGACAGGTTTTGGAAATGAAGGGTCACAAGGAGACATTGGGAATCGTATAAGACAAGTGTGTGTGGGTCGGTGTAGCTTCGGTGGTGGATCGGTGGAGATTCGGTGGTGGATCTGTGAAGTGTTATACCGAATTTGAAGGGTTCCACCGAATTAGAAGGGTTCCACCGAATTTGTAGGGTTCCACCGAATTAGAAGGGTTCCATCGAATTTGAGGGGTTCCACCGAGCTTAGATTTCAGTGGAAGGTTAGAAGAATCCTACCGAATTTTGACTTCGGTGAAGGAGTTGAAGGATTCCACCGAGTTCCGATTTCGGTGGAAGTTTAGAGGGAGTCCACCGAAAGGGTAGTCGGTAGAAGTGTTAGAGAAGAGAGAGATGCCACCGAATCAGATTTCGGTGGATGGAAGGAGAATGAAATTGGTTGAGAGGCACAGAGATTTGTCCACCGATGAGAGACCGGTGGAGAGTTAGAAGTGGATAAGGAAGTGTCCACCGATGTGAGATCGGTGGAGCATAAACACATGTTATTCTTGTAGAGTGCACATCCCAAGTTCACTTATGAGAAAGTTGAACCTGGTTTCATCAAGGGGTTTAGTGAATAAATCAGCAAGCTGCAAATCGGTGGGAATGAAGTACATTTCAATGTCACCTTTGGAAATGTGGTCCCTGATGAAGTGATACCTGATATCTATGTGTTTAGATCTGGAGTGAAGAACAGGGTTGTTTGCAATAGCTATTGCACTAGAATTATCACACAGAATTGGGATTTTAGAAAAGAATTGATTGTAGTCCCTGAGTTGGTTTCTCATCCATAGGATCTGAGCACAACAGCTTCCAGCAGCTACATATTCAGCCTCAGCAGTAGAGGTTGACACAGAGTTTTGTTTCTTGCTGGACCAACTTACCAATTTACCACCAAGAAGTTGGCAGCTTCCTGTAGTGCTCTTTCTATCAATCTGGGAGCCTGCAAAATCTGAATCTGAATACCCAATTAGTTCAAAACCTGAGTCTTTGGGATACCAAAGACCCAAGTGTAAGGTACCCTTGAGATACCGAAAAATCCGTTTTACAGCCTTTAAGTGTGATGCTTTAGGATTTGCCTGATAACGGGCACAAAGACAAGTAGCAAACATAATGTCCGGTCTGCTAGCAGTTAAGTAGAGAAGAGAACCAATCATTCCTCGATAAAGGGTAACATCCACAGATACACCTTTAGTATCAGCATTTAGTTTCAACGGTGGTGCCATGGGAGTTTTCATAGGAGAGCTATCTAAAAAGTTAAATTTCTTCAGAAGGTCACGGGTATATTTACTTTGATTTATAAAGATTCCTTCTGAAGTTTGTTTGACCTGTAGGCCCAAAAAGAATGTAAGCTCTCCCATCATGCTCATCTCATATTCACTCATCATGAGAGAAGCAAACTCATCACAAAGTGATTCATCAGTGGCACCAAAGATGATGTCATCAACATAGATTTGGACAAGAATGAGGTTACCTGAAGTTTCCTTGATGAAAAGAGTGTTGTCTATTTTACCTCTGGAGTAGCCATGTTTTAGAAGGAAGTTGGCAAGAGTGTCATACCAAGCACGAGGAGCTTGCTTGAGACCATACAGAGCTTTGTCAAGTCTGTACACATAGTCTGGATGAGCTGGGTCTTCAAAGCCAGGAGGTTGTTTCACATAGACTTCCTCTGCAAGTTCCCCATTGAGGAAGGCACTTTTAATATCCATTTGAAAGACCCTAAAGTTTCGGTAGGCAGCATGGGCCAGAAAGATCCTTATAGCTTCAAGTCTTGCAACAGGGGCAAATGTTTCATCATAGTCAATGCCCTCTTCCTGTCTGTATCCTTGAGCTACTAGTCTGGCCTTGTTTCTGATAACAGTACCATCTTCATCCATTTTATTCCTGAAGATCCATTTGGTTCCAATGATTGTCTTCTTTCGGGGTCTGGGAACCAATCTCCAAACTTTGTTTCTCTCAAATTGAGAAAGCTCTTCTTGCATGGCAGAGATCCAGCAGGGATCTGCTAGAGCGTCATCAATTCTTTTGGGTTCAATAAGAGAGAGAAAATTCACATAGAGACAAATATTTCCAACTCCTCTACGTGTTTGGACACCTGCTTGCTGATCACCAATGATTTGGTCAATAGGGTGATCCTTGGTCCATTTTGAGGCAGGGGGTAGAGGTGATGGAGTATATTGAGTGAGATGAGGTGAAGTAGTGGGATCAGAGGTTCGGTGGCAGATTGGATTTTCGGTGGTTGGTGAAGGCTGATTTTCGGTGGGGTGTATGAAGTTTGTGGGATGATTTTCGGTGGGTTGGTCAATTTCGGTGGGAGAAAATGATGGTGACCCACTTTGGTTATGTGAAGGGGATGGAATGGAGGGAGTGAAGTGAGTATCGGTGGGGTTTGAAAGAGGGGTATCACCGATACATGACGAGATCCATCTGTGTAATTCATCCTCATTATTTGACAGAGATGAGGATCTAAGATCATCAAATTTGACATGGATAGACTCATCAATGCATTTTCTTCTGAGGTTAAACACACGATATGCTTTGGAGGATAGAGAGTATCCAACAAATATTCCCTCATCAGCTTTGGGATCAAACTTCCCAAGATTTTCACGATCATTCAGAATAAAACACACACAGCCGAACACATGAAGAAAGCCAATATTCGGTTTTCTGCCATGGAAAACTTCATATGGGGTTTTATCATGCCTTTTAGTGATCACAGACCTATTTTGGGTAAAGCAAGCAGTGTTAACAGCTTCAGCCCAAAAATATGTAGGTAGATTTGATTCACTTAGCATGGATCTGGCAGCTTCACACAGAGTTCATCAACAATTACAAGAATGTACCTTTTTCCTCCTAGACTATGAGTGTTGACTGGTCCACATAGGTCCATGTGCAGCATCTGGAGAGGAAGAGTGATGGAAGAGCATTGCTTGGTCTTGAAGGAGGTTTTGGTGAGTTTCCCTTTCTCACAAGCATCACACAGCTTTTCTTTGACAAAATTCAGCTTTGGCATGCCAGACACCAACTCCATATTTGAAATTTTGTGGAGAGTTTTGAAGTTTAGATGAGAAAGACGTTTATGCCACAACCAGTTTCTTTTGGATGAGTCATCTGACACAAAGCAGACATTTGATGAATTGTTGCTTAGTCCCATGTCAATGACATAGACATTTTCCATCCTTTTTCCCGATAGCATAACATTGAAATTCTTGTCCACAACCGTACAGATACAAAGTTCAAAGATAACTTTATATCCAAGATCACACAGTTGACTAATACTGAGAAGATTATGCATGAGGCCTTCAACAAATGCCACTTTATTGAAAGTGACTGGTCCATTTGTGAGAGTTCCATAGCCTTTGGTGTAGCCTTTTGAGTTATCACCAAAAGTGACAGATGGACCCTTTCCAGACACATAGTTGATGAGAAGAGATTTGTTTCCCGTCATGTGGCGTGAGCACCCACTATCCAGATACCATATTTGATGGTGCTCAGAAACCTGCATGCACACAGATTAGTTCTTTGGTACCCATTTTGTAATGGGTCCTTTAGGATTAGAAGAAGACGAGGGGTCCTTAGGTTTGGTTCTTTCGATTCTTTCCTTGGGACAGTCCTTAGCCATGTGAAAAGTGTCACCACAGTTATAGCATTTTCTATAGATAAAGACCTTTTTAACATTGTGAACAATTTTCCTATTTTGGCTTTTAGCATTGGTTTTTAAGACTTTGTTATAAGAGAACAAAGCAGGAGGTTTGGACCCAAGAATTCCTTTGACAGTGTTGTGAGTTGGAGAGAAGGAGGATTCAGTGGGTTTTGACCTTTTCAAAAGCACTGATCTTGGAATTTGAAGAAAGGAAGAGTTACCATGAGAATTCTTTGAAGAGAAACTTTTGGGGTGGAAATCGGCCACAGAGACAGCCACCGATTTCCCTTTGTCAGAAGCTAAACAACCTTTTGTGTGAACTTGAGTTTCTCTTTTGGGAATCTTTGAGGGATTTGGTTCAGAATACTCATCAATGTGAATAGATTTTAACACTTCAAGGAGAGGAATGGGAGGATCATCGGTGTTGACATCGGTGGACTTAGATCTTTTCAACAGGGTGACTTGTGAGGAGTTAGAGGATGAGACTTCATCAATGTTCAAACCCTTTGAGAGATCAAGGGTGAGTTTTGAAACTTCATCTGAGTCAGGGTTTTCAGAAGGTTGATTTGAGGATGCCTCTTTTGCTTTAATGAACATTCCATATTTTAGAGCTTCACACAGATCTAAAGAGTTTAAGGATATGGAATCACAAGAACTTGAATCAGAGGCATCATACCACACACTTGAAGAGGGAAGAAGTGCATGGGAAGAAGTTTCAGAATAAACTTTGCCAAATCCTAGACCGATTTTACTATTTCCACTTACTTGACTTTGAAAGAGTTGTTCAAGATTTTTTGAAGAATCAGTCCATTTTCTCACAGCCTCTTGCTCCTTTTTAAGTTTCTTAAAAGGGGAGTTCTTTTCTTTAGAGATCACATGATTTATTGTTTTCAAGTCCTCAAGCTCATTTTTTATTTCCTCAAACCTTTTAAGCTTAGACATGCAAATTTCAAGTTCAGATTTGAGCTCTTTCACTTGAGCAGATTTTCTATTCTTGTTATCTTTAACAGAATAAAAATCTTGAGTTAAGGATTCATAGGCATCAATCTTTTCTTTATCTGACATATTATTAAAAGTATGTACCTGAGCATAAGCTGTCGAGCACTCAGTCGACACAAGAGCCATTGGAGAGGTAGCCTTTTCAGAAACTTCCATTTCTTCAGAGATAGCCATGAAACACCTATTTTGAGAGTCGCTGTCGGAGGTATCTTCATCATCCCAATCGTGAGTTTTTGCCATAAGACCCTTCCCTTTTCTTTCCAGACCTTCACTCCTTTCCTTCTCTTTCTTGTACTTGGCTTTATATTTCTCAGCACGCTCCTGATGATTTAAGAAGGAGGAATGGGACTCCTTTTTGGGAAAGGTTGATTTGAAAGGCATATTTTTGGATTTTTCCCTTTTTGAGGAGAGACTCTCAGAAGGTGGGTTTCTAGATTTGGAGACACGCTTGCTCCTACACTCAGATGCAAAATGTCCTTTCTTGCCACAATTAAAACACTCCTCATTAGACTTATCAGAAGAAGTCTTAAAAGATGAGATTTTTCTAAAACTTCTGGACTTGTTGACAGGACGAAATTTATTTTTAGAACCAGCCATCATTGCCATTTCATCTGAAAATTGTTCAACCATAATATCCTCACCTTCATCATCAGCATCACTTAGATATGCCTCCGTTTGGTGGGTAGAATTAGAGTGGCTGTCATTATCAGAGTCAGATGAAGGATAGGTGATTCTAGGGAGGTTTTGAGAATTCTTGGAATTTTCACTGATAAGAGCTATGGAAGAGCTCTTTATTTCTTTGATGAAAGATTTCCTTTGAAGCTTGGTTTGCTCAAAATTGAAGAGAGTACCATACAGAACAGTTAAGGGCATGAACTCAAGGTCCTTGGTAGTTTTGATGCAAGTACATATATTTTCCCAAAATTCTGGGAGACAATCCATGAACTTGCACAAGACTTCCTCATTATCATAGACTCTGCCCAATAACTTAAGATCATTTAGAAGAGAGTTAAAACGGTTATAGAAGCTGGGAAGAGATTCTCCTTTTTCAAACGTAAAGAGTTTGTACTTTCTGATAAGACCAATCTTTTTACACTTCTTAACTTCCTCTGTACCTTCGTACAGAACACATAGAGTGGTCCACATCTCTTTGGCAGTTTCAAAGTTCACCAAAGAGTGGTAGACCTCATCAGGAAGAGAGAGTGCAATAATAGCTCTTACTTTGGAGTCAAGAGTGACCAAACGTTTTTCCTCATCAGTATACTTTTTAGGGTTTTTGAGAATATAACGATCAGTAGCACTGGATTTTTCCTCATCAGAATCACTAGAGATTTCTTTTTCAACAGTCTCTTTACCAGGCCTCTGCGTTTCATAGCGAGCCCAAACTCTGGGGATAATGGGTCCCTCTTTGAGAATGGTTGGATATCTAGTATCCACTCCTTCCATGAACAGCATCATGCGGCTTTTCCACAAAGAGAAGTTGTTAGCATTAAACTTAGGAGGTTTTGAAATGGACCCATTTTCAGAAAAGTTATTTTGAAGAGAGTTTTCAACAGTAGAAGAAGAAGAGGCAGCCATCGCAGATCAAGTTTATGGAATTAAACTTTCTGCTCTGATACCACTTGTTAGTCCCAGATGGCTATAACAAGTATTGTAGAAGGGGGGGGGGGGGTTGAATACAATACTCAAAATTTTCACAATTTTAATTCTATTATTGAAAATCTTTCAACAAGAATTACACATAGAAAACTTAAGACTGTTGCGGAAAAGAACAGATAAACTATTCTAACAATCTTACACAAAGTATACTAACAAAATAACTAAGAGCGCTTAGAACAAAGCTATAAGGTTATCAAGCAATATGAAAAACTTGCACTCAGAGAATTCCAGAAAGCATGAGATTGCATGAGGATGTCTTCTCTCTTTTATAGTGGCAAGGAGTGCACAAGCATTAAATGCTTGGGACACTTGTCATCTTCCAACTTGCTGAGGATGTTGACTTCTGGAGAGTTGAGAAGTCCTTGTCACTTTTTACAGGTGCAGACAGTAGAGCTCATGCAGAGGAAAAGGACTTTAACTGATAATGGATAAAGAGACAAACTGTCACTTTTACCTGCTAGAGGATTATGTCCCATAAAAAATGATCTTCCCTTCAAGACTTTAGCACCGAGGGAGTTTCCACCGAAATTAAGGTATCTTCGGTGGAGAGAGAGAGCGACCACCGAAATTGTTAGAACATTTCGGTGGTGAAGAAGGCCACCGAAATTGTCCAGATAATTCGGTGGAGAACTTGGCCACTGAAATTGTCCAGGCAATTCGGTGGTGATGACTTGTTTGTATGTTGCCGAGAGTCTTCTATTTTCCACAAGTAGAGAGTCTTCAAGTTTGGTTTCGGTTGATCTTCGACTTCACCGAACATTTGATATTTTGTACAAGTCATTCAAAGAACCAAACTAAAATATTCTAAGTAGGAGTGTTAGGGAAAACATCGGTGAGTCAATTTCAAATCCTTGGTGACCCAACAGAACCGGCAACACCAAAGTATGTGTGCCAGATCCATAGATCTTGAGAGGCCACTGCTTCTAGCATGATTGTCGGGTGCTCATGATCACCTCTCATGAATTGACCTCGCCATGCATTCGGACAATTTGCCCACGCCCAATGAGTACAGTCTATGCTGCCGAGCATGCCGGGAAATCCGTGTTTAGCTTCATGCGCGGCGTACAACTTCTGAATATCAATAAAAGTAGGGTTGCGTAAATATTTTTGACCATACAGTTCAATAATACCTGTGCAGAATTTGTACAGACAATCTCGTGACGTTGTCTCTCCCATACGGATGTACTCGTCAAGGCGTCAGCAGTTACTCCATACCCCAATTGCCGAATAGCGGAAATACACTTTTGTATCGGAGAAAAACCTTGTTTGTGTCTGTCGTCCACCCGAAGTGTAAAATACGGATACTTTCCTGCTAAATCTTCAACTATTCGTTCGAATAGTTGTCTGCTCATCCTGAACCGCCGCCTAAACATATCCGGTGTATAAACCGGGTTGTTGCCAAAGTAGTCCTGCATAAGCCGCTCGTTTGCAGCTACTCGACCTCTTTCTATGTTCGCGGCCTCTCTCTTGTTGACGACGAGGCGGTGCTACCATAAATTCATTGTGCAGTATGTCGAAAAACTTCCCTTTGTAGATTCAACAACTCGTCGGTGTCTACGGATGATGATGATGCGGTCGGTGAACCGGGTTGTGGCGAATCCATATTGTTTAAAATATAGAGAATGGAAGAGAATGAGAGAGTTTGAGAGATTTTGGTGTAAAAAAATAAGAGGTTTGAATTAATATATATAGTGTGATTAAATTGGAAAAAAAAATTAAAAATAAAAAAAATTACCGTTGGAGTGCCGTTGGATTTATTTATTTTCAAAATTTAAAAAAAAATAAAATAAAAAACAAACAAATTCTTTCGGGTTTCTCGGGTTTGAAAGCCCGCACGCCGAGACCGAGCATGAAGCCCGCATGCCCCCCCGCTGCCCGCCCGAGCCCAAGCTCGAGCCCGAAGGACGCTGCGGATGGCCTAACTTATAGCTCATTATAGAGGAGATTTTGGGTTATATTCCAACCCTGTGCTTATAACTGGAAAGTCAATAACAATTTTTTATACTTTTATCTCTGTTAATCTTAAATAACTTCCATAAATATCTTAAATAACACTTAACAACATATTAAATACTCTTAATTTTGATAAAAATATAAGTTTTCCATTTGGTTAGTTTGTATTTTATAATTTGCTTTTAGTTACTGATATGATTATTGCTACTTAAAATTTTAGATGCATAAGTTAGAGAAATAAGATGCATAGTTAATATTAAATTTTCAAAACAACTTATTTAAAATTAGGAGTTCTAGATGCATACGGAAACGAAATTAAAAACCTAGAAAAAAACAGAGAACAATCAATATCAAATACTAAAAATTGGAATTTTTTACGAAATCAACCAAAAAAACAAAAAAAAATCCCGTAACGGTGAAATTTAGCCAATAACATGTCGGACATAAGACGTGGTCTTGTGTTTTTCTCAAAAAGTCAATGTCAAGTTGTATTTAAAAAATATATTATTTCCGAAATCGACATAATTGATTTTTCCTCGGTTCAAACCGTGATACATTTATACAAAAATAAAAATCCTAGATCCGCTATTGAATATCGAATAAGAGCATCTCCAACAGCTTCTCCATTTTGGAGAAAATGAAGAATATAGGAATTTTGGGCTCTATTTTTGCTCCAATAACTTTCTCAAAACTATCTTCAAAATGGAGAAAGTAGAAGAGAGAATGAGGTTTTCTCCAAATATGGAGATCACTCCAAAAATGATTACCAAGTGAGAAAACCAATAGGAAACTTTGAAAATAAATATGTATAGAGAGAAATAAGATTTTAATAAATGAATGAAATATTTTTATATTATAATTAATGTTTTTTTTCTCCAAAATAGGGAATCTGTTGGAGATGAATGTAATTTTTTGGAGATTTTAACTTTTGGCTCTCGATTATAAAGAAATTTTGGGAAAACAGTTGGAGATGATTCGAGAGACTTGACTAGACCTGAGTTTGGATAACGGTGACGGATAGAGACCATCTCAGATTATCGGCTTATCGGTAACAGAATACAGTGACAGGCTGACAGCTCGGCTTCAAGATGATTACGTCATTCGTGACGTAAATAAAAGGATAATCAAATCAGTTCGTGAAAAAGAAATTTCATTGAATCATTTTACGCCATAAATTATTTATTTGATTTTAAATTTTAATCAAAGAAAAGACAAATCACTCGGTTCATGAATAATTTGACGCCAAAAATTATTTATTTCAATTTTAATTTTAATCAAAGAAAATAATGCATTTTTCCTGATTTATTGTTTTAAATTACATGTGTAGCTCAGTTAGCAAAGTATAAAGTGATAGCAAAGATAAAAAGGGACTTTACCAAAATAAAATACAGGTCTCGGGTTCGATCTCGAGCCCCATGCTAGTAGGGGTGTTCAAAAAAACTGTTGGACCGTTCAAACCGGACCGTTTTTGGCGGTCAGGTCTGATTTAAAAAATTGTCAAACTGGACGGTCCGGTCCAGTCTGCAGTCTGAAGTCTGAAGATTTTTTTGGGCGGTTGGACTAAACCGACTGCCAAATACATACATACATATATATATATTTGAGATAATTTGTTTACTTTTTTGTGGATTTTGTTAGTTTTTTTGTGGACTATGTTTACTTTTTTGTGAACTTTGTTAATTTTTTGTAGATTTTGTTTATTTCTTTGTGGGCTCAAGCCAACGAAGCTTTAAAATCTAGATTATATATGTTTTTTAAGTTTAAGCTTTAAAGCCCATAAAAGACCCAAACCGTCTAAACCGGTCGGACCAAACCGCCTAAACTACGGTACGGTTTGACCAGTATGGGCATTTGATGTTAAACCGCTCGGTTTGAAAATTTAAGTGGTCTGAGGGGTTAAATCGCCCAAATCGGACCGCAAACACCCTTACCTGCTAGCCTTAGTTGTTGCTAAAGCAAGAAAAAAAAAACCTCACATTTGTATTGTTGAAGATGGATTCTGTGTAGGGCCGATTCGGTTTTGGTTATTAACTTAAATATATCTGGTAGGGAAAACCGTATGACATTTGAATTGTTTATTTTTATGACAAAGTGCGTAATTAAAGCGTGATAACATATTTGAAATTTTTGTTGTCATATTTTAAAAGTTTTTTAGCAGACTGTACGAAAAAACAACACAGTTTGTTTTGATTTCTATCTTGTGTTACTAAGTTTCAAACTTGTAATGACGATATTTCAAATATTTAGACCATTATACGTTACAAGATATTGGAATTAGACAAAATTATATTGCATTTTAATGCAGTTCTTATATGTAAACCAGATACCTAACGCTTTGAGATGTTATATTTAAGTTTAAAGATATGTTACACAAAATTGTAATAAGAAGAGAATGTCTTGCATTTTCCCCTTTTCCAAATTTGAGATAGGAACATTAAACTTTATCTTTAAAAAGGTGTAAACACACTCATAAATGAAACACAACACGTTAGAATTATTCTAATAACTATATTAATTTTTACGGATTTTCCCCTTTGAGGTTGAATACGAGTTATGTTAAATACAGATCGATCAAATGTTTGGTGAAATGCATTAGAAGAGCTTATGTGGCAATTTTCGGGTTTTTTTCATCGGATGTGACATTTACGTGTTCGAGTTTAACATAAATGCATCTGATTTAGTACATCGGTATAAAGAATGAGATACACGAATTTACTAAATATGATATATGATGTAAATATGACAAATTACGTAACACAACATACTTCATTTATTTTAAATATAATAAAATTGTTAGCCTTTCAAAAAAAAAATAGCTTATAATTGGAAACATGAACACCAGGAAAAGGATCTTGAAAAATGCATCAAGTAAAATGTACATTGTTTCGGTTTATCTTTTAGGGTGCGTTTGGTACACTGTACATGACAGAACAGAACAAAACAGGGTCCACTGTCCCACGTTTGGCAGGACTTTTATGTGGAACAGACTGGAACAAACTGGAACAGGCCTGTTCCACCCCCACCCCATGGAACAAGCTGGAACAAGATGGAACAGACTTATGTTTTACCAATATAACCTCAAAATAAAATCTATTTCTCTTCTAAAACATCAAATAAACCTTCTATTTCATAATTTATTCATTCTTTAAATTTAGTAAGGGTAAATTGGTCAATGTTATCTGTTCTGTTATGTCCATTTCTGTCTTACCAAACGTGGAACAATTGTTCTGTCATGTCCTACCTTGTCTTGTCCTATCCTATCTGCGTACCAAACGCACCCTTAGGCTGCGTTTGGTTGTGGGACAAGAGAGGAACAAAACAGAACAAGAACTTTTGTCCCATGTTTGGCGTGACTTAAGATGGAACAGAACAGAACTAAGTAGAACAAACATGGAACACATGTGTTCCACCAAAAACCATGGAACTAAGTGGAACAAGGAGCTTTTTGACAAAAATACCCTCTTCTTCTTCTTTGTTTCCCACCACCACCGCCACCGCCACCGCCACCACCGCCGCCGCCGCCACCACCACCACCGCCATCGCCACCACCACCACCACCACCACCGTCGTCGCCTCCACCACCACCGCCACCACCGTCGCCGCCACCACCACCACCACCACCACCGCCACCACCACTGCCACCACTAAATAACCCACTGAGGGTAAATTGGTCATTTTGCCAGTCCTGTTCTGTTCTGTCCAGTTTAGTTATGTTCTACCAAACGCTGGACATCTGTTCTGTTCTGTTCTGTCCTGTCCTGTCCTGCAACCAAACGCACCCTTAAAGAACCCATTTTCAGAATTTCGTTGATTGTGTAGGACAATAAAGTTCATACAAAAATATTCTTATTTTCTTTCAAGAAATAAACTTCTGTTTACAAACTATGATATGTTCTTTTTTTTGTTCATGCAATTATAATATGTATATTTAAATGCGTCAAATGCAAAACATATTCGTTTAATTACATCAAATAGTAATACATATACAAGCTTACAATAGTATAGACTTTTAAATAGAAGTGTGCAGAAAAGCATCCGATCCAATTTAAACCGACCGAACATAATCGGATATTCAGTTGTAAGCAGGTCGGATCCAATATTTCAACATCCAAATTGGATGGATACATAATCCAAAAAGTGAACTGAACCGATCAAATCCAATAATCATCCAACTATCATCCAATTAGTAACTATATAATTATTAAAATTTAACGATATTGTTTTTTCTGTTGATAGTTTATACATAGGGGTTTTTCATAAATTAAGAAAATACATGAAGAATTGGTTAAATCTGTTAAATAGTTGCTCAAACACTGTATCAAAATATCGATCTATCCAATCCGATCTAATGAATAACAATAATAATATCTAACGGATGGAACCGCTCCGACCCAATTATTCATTAAATATATTGCATCAAATCTGTTAATTGGATTGGATCAGATTACAAAATCCAACATATATTTGATGATTGGATCGTATAACAAGAATACTGAGTATATATCATTAAAAAAAACTTTTTATACCAATTTTCCTTGACAAATACGAATACAGTACTATCTACCTTTTTAATAACTGATTTATAGTTAGCGTCTTCGTTTTGAAAATTATATATAACGTTTATAAACTATAATTTCCTTTTAAAACCAATTTTACTTGACTTAATACCTCTAAGTTGTGTAAAGTTGTCCGATCGAGAATTGACCTATGTGTTTTTTAAATTATTTGAAAAGTAATATAATATAAAATATTATAAATAAATTAAATTAAACGAATATTTTTAAATTAATGAAGATGCTACTTCTAGATGAAACAACTTGTTCACGTAACCATTGACACACCCATAATATAATAATGTGAAAGAGACCATAATTAAAAAATGTTATTATAAAATATTATAACATATTACATATAAATTTGAAAAGTTTTAAATATTTAATTAAGAAATAAATAATATATTTAATAAGTCAACTGTTGCATTTATTTTTTTATATCACTGAGAAAATAACTTTTTGAATAATTTAAAATTTCATTAGCTATTATATTTGGTTTTCTTTCATAAATAATAAGCTATTTTGATAAATAAAAAATGTTCTAAATTTTATAATAAAAGTAAAGTTCAGTTTTGGTTTCTAAGAGCATCTCCAACTTCCTCCAAAGTTCAGTTTTAGTTTCTAAGTAAATTGGGATTTTGAGCTAATATTTTGCTCCAACAGCTTTCCTAAAACTATCATCAAAATGAAGAAAGTTGGAGTGAAAAAGTTTTTTTATTCAAATATGGAGATCACTTCAAAAAATGATTACCAAGTGAGATAACCAATAGAAATCATTGAAAATAAATATGTAGAGAGAGAAATAGTATTTTAATAGATGAATGAAATATTTTAATATTTTAATTAAAATTGGATTCTCCAAAATGGGGAAGCTGTTGGAGATGAATATATTTTTTTAGGGATTTTGGCTTTTGATTTTTCATTTTGGAGAAATTATGGGGAAACTGTTGGAGATGCTCTAACCTTTGCAATTTTTTTAAGGATATCGTTTTCAAACTTAAAAATAGGGCATCTTCAATGTATTTCTCTATTTTATTCTCTATTATAGAGTAAAAATGCGTAATATTTTCTTCAATGTATTACTCTATTTTCTATTCTAAAAGAGAATATTTCAAGTACATTCTCTTTTATTTTGATTACATATATTTTCAATAATATTCTTATATTTATTAACTTTATCATATTATTTTAACGACGTTATAATTCATATTTAATTCCACATTAAATTATCAAAAACCAAAAAATGTTACATTTTCAACACATATCTAAAATTAAAATAATAAGCATTTAATCGGAATTAGTATCAATGTTATTCAAAAACCGTTTTCCGCTTACGTATGCTTTTATTACGGTCATCGTTATTACTTTTATCTTTTTTCATTTGTAATGCTTTTATGTTAAAACATGTGTTAATGGCGTGTTTTAATTAAATATGTTATGTTGTAAATTGTTAAAATTTATTAGTTTTTGAAATTAGTTGTATAAATTTAAATTGAATTTAAAACTTAAATATAAATATAATTCTAGTTTATTAAAATTGGTATTAGACAACAGATAAAATAAAAATACCAGAATCTAAAAAATTGAAGGACCATTTTGTAATGATCAAAAAGTTATAAAAATATAGAGAGTATGAATAATAACTCTCTCTATATAAAGAGCTATTGTTCATTTCTCTGTTTTAAAGAGTAAAATAGAGCGTTCATTAAAGAGAAATTAGAGAGTAAAATAGAGAGTTCATTAAGGGTGTGTTTGGTACGCAGCCAGGATAGAACATGACAAGGTGGGGCAGGACAGGACAGAACAACTGTTTCACGTTTGGTAAGACAGAACTGGACATAACATAACAGATAACATTGACCGATTTACCCTTACTAAATTTAAAGAATGAATAATTTATGAAATAGAAGATTTATTTGATGTTTTATAAGAGAATTAGATTTTGTTTTGAGGTTATATTGGCAAAACATAAGTCTGTTCCACCTTGTTCCAGGGGGTGGGGGTGGAACAGGCCTGTTCCAGTTTGTTTCACCTTGTTCCAGTCTGTTCCACGTAAAAGTCCTGCCAAACGTGAGACAGTGAACCATGTTCTGTTCTGTTCTGTCCAGTGTACCAAACGCACCCTAAAGAACCTAATTTATGGTTGTTTGTCTATTGAAATTTACTCTTGTAAGAATGAATACCCAATGACAAAAACCTTATTTAATAGGCCGATTACTATCCCAACCCAATATTAAAGCCCAAATATGGAGAAAAAAAAACCATATCGGGCCTACTGAAGCCCATTTTTTATTTCATAACTTTTTCAAATAAATCTTTAAAGTTTTTTCTAGTAGTAAGATTTAGGGTTTTTTCGTTCCTTCTCTTCGATAAGAATATCGATTTGAAATGATAAAAAATCCTCTTTATTCTCTTGTGCTCAGCGTAAGAATTCACGGGAAACTGATGATTATATATTTAAGAACCTAATTTATGGTTGTTTGTCAAACGCGTATCCGATAAGTGTTTATCAAGTGTCATATATCTTACTTGGTAAAAAATAATAAGGACCGAGAATCTTACCCGATCGGGTGAGAGGCATAACAAAGACAAATAATTTTTCCCAATAAGTGAGGAAGAAGACTCTTACCCGATAATCGCTAACTTGTAAGAAACACTTATCCACAGTTTCATTTGATGACCGGAAATGGTATCCTATAAGGTAAGTGAGGATGATAACTTTTGTCGGTAAGTGAGGGTGATGACTTTTGGTAAGAAACAAGTAATAAGACACAATTATCAATGATGAAATGTATGAATTATAATAAACAATGCGATAATAAGATGATAGTCTTTTTTTGGTATTATTTATTTCACTCCAATTTTAAGCATATTTGCTTTTCCCAATAAAACACAATATTTTTCTTAAATAAAACTATATTTAAGAATAAGTATT
The DNA here is from genome assembly GCA_033807775.1 of Saussurea involucrata. Classification (NCBI taxonomy): domain Eukaryota; kingdom Viridiplantae; phylum Streptophyta; class Magnoliopsida; order Asterales; family Asteraceae; genus Saussurea; species Saussurea involucrata. The sequence goes on from CM066319.1 coordinate 3,484,874, forward strand.
AGGGGCTGTTTGGCGGTTGCTGAATGGTTTAGTGTAGAATGATTAAGTGGTTAAAATGATTAAGAGACTTTTATGATATAGTGCAAAATGAAATATGCTTTACTTGAAATATTGGCAAGATATAACGTGCGTCAGGTTCAATCGACAAAGAGGGCAAGTGAAGTGGTCACCGTGTAGCCATCTTTGTATACAACATGTATGGAACACATGACGACACTTGTCGAGTTGGCTCACCGTGTCGTCGCCCCTGAACTCAACCAAGCAAACGGAGCAGGTATCGTCCACCACTCTACTAGCGGCTTCTTTGGCAACAACATCATGAAATCGAAGAGTCGGAAGGTTATAGAAGTTTGGATAGACATTCCCACTGTCGCAATCATTATCGTGATGACGTTGTGGATGAAACACCAACATAAGAGTCGATAAGATCTTGAAAAATGATTGTTTTGTTTGGAGGAACGGGACCCAAATACAAGTGATGAACACAAGGGTAGTTGTGGAAGCTCCGTAATCATCGTACACCAGGCATATCATGTTTTGGTTTTTTCGGTTTTTATGAAAGATGAAATGAAAATAATCCCTATAGACAAATTTTATAAGGTCAATGGATCTTAAAAATATATCTTTATTTTGAAGCAATATCTATACTATATTATAAAGCATGAAGGAACCTAACTCTTAAAGACAAGTTTTAAAGCACTTGGTACAAGCTTTTAAAGCATAAGTTCTTAAATTTTAGAGTGAGAAGCACGGGTGAGACTCTTGACCCAAAATCAGATTTGCTTTTCAGGTTCCTAATTTGAATTCAAAATTCAAAACCTAAACCGAGTTCTACTTTCTCTCTCTCTCTCTCCATCGTCTCTCTCTTCTCCCTCCGCCGCTACGTCCCTCTGCAGAAGAAGAGCAAGGTAAATACGGTTTTAGAGACAACTTGAACTGTTCGAGGAGCTTTTTATGCTCTGCAAATCCATTCGGTTTCTTCAAATCCATTCGGTTTCTTCAAATCAACAAAGGATCTTCTTTTCTCAAGTCCAAATCTGTTAAGAGGGTAGGTTGGATGAGTGTTTCTTGTGTTCATCTATTTTGCAGATCTGCGTATATCTTACAGTTTAGGTTTCTTTGTTTCTTCAAGTCGTATAAGGGATTTCTTCTTCTCAGGTTAGATTTCTACACGTTTTTTAGATTTTGGTTTCTGTTTCTTCCATTGATTTTGGTTTCTTCGATTTTGATTTGGGTTTTCTCACCTCTAATTTTAGGTTCAATTTTGATTTGGGTTTACCTTTTCAACAGGTAACAATCTCACATTTAGTCTTGGTTCGATTTGGTCTGTTTGCAACAGGTAACAATCTTGGTTCGATTTTGGTCTGTTTGAAACAGGTTCGAATACCTTCTTTGTTTTTAAGAGGTTTCTTTGTTTCTTCAAGTCGTATAAGGGATTTCTTCTTCTCAGGTTAGATTTCTACACGTTTTTTAGATTTTGGTTTCTGTTTCTTCGATTGATTTTGGTTTCTTCGATTTTGATTTGGGTTTTCTCACCTCTAATTTTGGGTTCAATTTTGATTTGGGTTTACCTTTTCAACAGGTAACAATCTCACCTCTGATTTAGTCTTGGTTCGATTTGGTCTGTTTGCAACAGGTAACAATCTTGGTTCGATTTTGGTCTGTTTGAAACAGGTTCGAATACCTTCTTTGTTTTTGGTATGTTTCATTTCATGAACCCAAAAAACCTCTAAACTCAATTGTTGTTTACAGGCATTGTTGAATCAGCGGTGGAAGAAATTGTATGCCCTACAATGTTGAATCAAGGGTTTAACGGAAGAACTTCGAGAGAGATAGTAGAACCAAGCATTGTTGAATCATTGCTTCAGGTTATTTTTGATCGTTTTTACACTAATTTACGTTTGTATTTGTGTTTGTTCTTATCTCGACATGTATAAATTAACTATATACGCAGTGTTTAATATGTGGATTCAGGCTAAAATTTCTACACTTGTGTATAAGAATTTTGTGATTGTGTTGGATATAGCGTGGTCGTATACTTATGTTTATGCGTTTTAATGTGTAGATGGTGATGGTCGGATAACAGGTGATGAAGCAAAGAAGTTTTTTGCTATGTCGAATATTGAAAATTCTGAACTTAAGCAGGTGAAGACATAACTATTGTTCACAGATGATTGGCTTGGCTTGATGTATTGCGTTTTATTTTTGTAACTTGCATAGATTTGGATATGAGTTGTGTCTGTTGGTTTTTCATATGTTGTTCAGTTGTTGACGATATAGCATTAATACGATTGACGCTTAAATGTACTGATAGCCAACCAAGCAAAGCATAGGTATAGTGTTGGTCGATGAACTTTTGCAAAATGTTTACACTAAACTTTGTTTTATAGTGGTTTCAAGGGATTCGTGAAATTTAATAATCATGGTCTTATATCTATCAACCTGGTCTTCTTAAAATACTAAAGAAACCTGATCCTTCATGTGGTTGTTTCTTTTGAACCGGGTGATTGTGTGTACGTGTTTGATAAATCAGGAACTTGATCGAAAGACAGCTTGAACTGATCGAGGAGTTTGCAAAAGAAGAGCAAGGTGAATACGAAATTCAAAGTTTCATTTTCATCTACTTTCTCCTTCAGTCGTCGGTAATTCTCCGAAATTGTTTTTCATTCATATTACAGTCTCCTTTCTCCTCTCCATGCCTTTCTCAATGTGGTCAGAATGTCAGATGAAGATGAAGCTAAAAAAATTGTAACAGGACGAAGGACAAAGCAAAATGAGCGACCAAGACGGAGCAGGAGCAACAGATCCATTGACTTCGCGATCGACAAAGATGAAGAGCAGAGAGCATGGATTGGAGAAGGGAAAATGTCCAAACGACATTGGTACCTCTGCCTCTAATGGCCTGTCAAAATCAGGGCTACATAGACTTAGTATTGTATCAGCAAGATGTTAAACAAGCAAACACTTTTTCTTGTGGTGTTTTCAAGAACCATATCAAGTATCCTTTTTGTGTGCCTCTTCTTGATCTCTTGACTTGTTGGCAATTGCTAATATTTTATTCCTTGAATCACATCTGCTGATGAACTACTTTTGATCCTAATACTTTTCTTATCTTTTGTTACATTGCAGAGAGGATGAAATCTGAATTGTCAACACTGCACCCTTGAAGGTAAAACAAGTTACTGGTGAGCTTGTATTTCCTACCCTCAAATAACCATAAATGTCTCGTATTTAGGAACCCTTAGATACGTTGATCCGCGATTTTTAAAAATCTATAGACAATTTGGTCCTGAAAGAAGAACTTTAGAAACTTCGTTATGACGATTTTGTAAAGTTCGTTATTAATTGACAATTTTGGTTGCATTTTGCATCAATTCTGTTAATGCCATCGATTTGCTTCCTGCAATTTAGTGAACAAATGATAGTTTAAGAACAAGTGATCTTTTGCAGTTGAAGTTCCTGTTTATAACCCTATTGTTATTGATCAACCAATTTCTACTCAAAAAGTTAGAGCATCTCCACTTGCAGGTATGAATCAAACTCTTTCAGATGACCATCTTACTTATTTTTGATAAATTTGGAACAAGCCGAAAGTTTTTATTTGTTAAGCACGAATTGTAAACTCACATGTTGTCGAACAGGCTGAAACTCTTTTTGTTAAGCATGAATTATAAGCTTTACCGGTGATCATCAGTTGTTGTCTTATCATTCATAATTGTTGTTGCATTGCATGCCAAGTGCTGATCAAAATGGATTTTATATATAGTTAAATTTTGTACAGCAAAGAGAAGGTTGATGAGGCCATGCTTTACTCGTGTGATAAGCATGTTAATGGTTTTTGCAAGTTACTATATATATGCTTATAATAACAATATATTGGCTGCTTAATTAAGTATAGATTATGTTGATAATCAAGTACTATGATGAAGGGTTTAAGGCCATGTATGGAGATGAATATATTTATGTTTTGTTTTGGTTTGTTGACCCTTCAAATAGCTCAATGTTTTTTTATGACTCTGTAAGATTGTCCATTAACTGAAATTATTAAGTTCAGTTGCAAAACTCTGATAAGATTTGCATTTCAGGTGCTAAGTTTAGATAATTGATGAGATTTGGCCCAACTGGGGCTTATGAACCCATAACGGTAGCTTTGAGACATTTTTTACCTTAAAAAATCAATCAGATGAGTGTTATGGGAGTTCAAAGTGTTGTTGATTCTAAGTTTTTTGAGAGATTCTTGATTGCCAAATTGAAACATGTAGGTGACAGTTTAGTTACAAAATAATGAACTAAACAAAACATTATGTACTCTAGAATTTTTAACAAGTACAAAGATCTTCCAACCCTACCCCTCCAAAAAAGCTCTCTGGATAACATAATACCAACTCTCATGTAACAGTATATTTTACCCAACTATTTAGTTTCCTAAATCAAAATTCTCTACTTTTGTAAAAACATTAAATACAAATTTGTATATGGTTGGTAATCTTTCATAAATCATATTCAATATGTTCACTTATATTTAACCAAATTTTACATCATGCTGCATTACGCAGACTGTAATTTTGTTTTGTTCAGTATGAATTTCATAGTTTTTAATGAGTTATGAATATATGGTTTTGGAATATCAATATTCATGCAATTATTTTTTTTCCTGCTACATTGTTAATAAAGCATATAACTAACCTTCAATTTTATTTATTAGTTTACGTGTAAATAAGCCACGTACACTCATAAAATAAAACCGATGAACTAAACAAAACATTATTAAGGGCTAAGTAGCCTAGGAACATCAAAGAAGATTTAGAGTGAAGAAGCTTGCATACTCCAAGTGAGGATGCTGCAAGAAGATTGTTCAATAACCAACAAAGCTTTAAAATCGTTTACGTTTTGTCGCCCGCCGCATTGCGCGGGTACACTACTAGTAATTTTTAATGCATGTACCAAGACTTTGTTTATTATTATATTAAGGGACGGCAATAAAAGTTATAAAAAATAGGGAATTTAATTAAAATACCTATTTTTTCAACTTTTGCAAAAATACCCAAAAATCCCGCGATATTTCCTACGATCGTGGGATAGGGTCAATTTTGAAAATTTAATAATTTCAACCTCTATACTTATTTACTTACTTTACTTTATAATTTTTACTTTCCTAATTTTAATTTTACACCTTCATCATATTAACACATATAATCGTTTATTAACTAAAATACGTTAAAAAAATACGTTTTAATTTTAACAAGTTACACCATTATAATCGTCTCTTCGATACGTTCGAAATGAGCCCAATATTGAATATTTTTTGATTTAATTATTTTAATATATATCATATATACTACATAAAAATATTTTTTATATTTAAAATTCATATTCTTATAGTTAATTATTTAATTTATGGTACTCTTATAGTTAAAATACGTTTTAATTTTAACAAATTACATCATTATAATCGTCTCTTCGTTTTACACTCTTATCGCATTAACATAATAATCATATATTAACTAAAATATGTTTAAAAAGTACGTTTTAACATATCACATCAACATACATAATTACGTTAAAATATGTTAAGGATTTCGATAAATATATATATATATACACTAGTTATTTACCCGCTGCAATGCAGCGAGACGTATAATCCAAATAATTTGACGATTTAATCAATTATTAACTAAAATACGTTAAAAAAAATGTTTTTTAATTTTAACAAGTTACACCATTAATATCGTCTCGTCGATACATTCGAAATGAATTGAAAATATAAAAAATATTTTTTTATGTAGTATATATGATATATAATAAAATAATTATATCAAAAAATATTCAATATTGGACTCATTTCGAACGTATCGAAGAGACGATTATAATGGTGTAACTTGTTAAAATTAAAACCATTTGTGATGGACAGACATCGATGATGTTTTCTAAAATAAATATCAAAAACAAAATACCATTTTCTTCAATACAATTTTCCATTTTTTCTATTAAAACTTGTTTGAAATATGATGACCCAATATGAATAGCTAGCTAATACATAGAGATTTATCTAATTCTATCATCTTCCGGTCTTCCTTAAAAATGAAGTTAGAAAACTGAATAACACACCGACTTTATTAAGAAAAATTAATAGCCTTTACATCGTTAGTGTAAATTAATTAGAAGGGCCAATCATTAATCTATCATTCCTACTAATTACTTTGGTACGCAAACATTAATTAGAAGGGCCAATCATTAATCTATCCTTCCTACTAATTACTTTGGTACGCAAACATTAATTATCGTATCGATGTCTTTCCATTACAAAGCTTTCGCCAATTTTTAATACTTACACTTGCACCATCGATAATAAAATAAATAAAACGTATTTTAACTATAAGAGCACCATAAAATAAATAATTAACTATAAGGGTATGAATTGTAAATATTAAAAATGTTTTTATGTAGTACTAGTTGGCTACCCGCGCAATGCGGCGGTATGCCAAATCTTTTTGTAAATTGAGAGTATGACGTTTATGATCTTTATAAACTTTAAAGTTCATAATGGTTGGTTGACCAAAAAGTTTTTGTTGCAATTAGATTACTGCAATTCATAATTAACCAAAAAACCAAAATCCATGTTTACACAAAATAAAAATGTAATCATCTTTATAATATAAATCGATACCTACAAAATACGCTAAGGTATCACTTGAAGCATCCATATGAAGACATGCCCTGTAATAAAAGTTTTATGATTATAATCTATACAAATAGTTGTAAAAATGTTTAATAATAACTCGTACCTTGTTAGTCGCGTAAGACTTCCTGATACACCACGTTTGATGTGTAGACTCCAGGACGATTGAACTTTTTGGCAGGCTTTACTAATACCTTTGTATTTGCGCGTGATGTCCCTCTTGACAACGCCACATAAAGTTGGCCGTGAGAGAATACTGATTCTGGTAGATATACACCCACGTTAGGAATGGTCTGTCCTTGAGCTTTGTTGATTGTCATAGAAAAGCTAAGTCGGACTGGGAACTGTTTTCTCTTCAATTTGAAGGGGAACATGTTATCTTCAGATGGACAAAGAGGAATTCTCGGCAAAAACACCCTCTTTCCAACATGCTGGCCTACAGCTATTTCTGCGTCGATTACGTTCCGCTGAAACCCTCTACATATCAATTTGGTTCCGTTACATAATCCATTAGAGGGATCGATATTCTATAATAGTATTATGGGGCATCCAATTTTGAGTCGGAGGTAATGAGGGGGCAAACCACTAACTTTTACAATCCTCATTTGACACTGTAAATTTACATAAAAATAATATATAATTTAACAAAAACCATAAATTTACATAAAAATAATATGTCCAACAACAAAAGCCATAAAATTATCAAAAACACATAAATTTGTGTAACAACAAAAGCCATAAAATTATCTCAAACCCACAATTATGTCGCACAACAAAAACCATACAATAATCTAAAAACCACAAATATGTCCGAAGACAACCAATAAGCCTTACAATTATGCAACAATACCAAGCATCCTAAAAACGACAAATTCCAAAAGTTATCCAAAAACCACATATATGTTCCACAAATACCAACAAAAAATAACACATGTTCACCCAAAAAGACTATCGCCAAAAGTTATCACAACATATGCAAACAAAACACAACGGTCTTAGTTAGCCCATCTTCTTCCTTGCCTAACTCTAATGATATCCGCTTCCGGCATCCTTGGCTCAATGTGGACCCGACTTAACTCCGTGGAATGCAAAATATTCACTGAAAGTTACAAATATTAAGTTAATATATTTGAGAAATCATGGTTTAGAACAAAGGTAATATACGAATTTAATTTATTACGTACTTTTTCTCAAGTGGATGAGTTTAAGTCGAGATACGAATATTATAGCTTTTTCTTTGATAGCACGGGCTATCAAAACAGGACGAAAACGTGGAGTGTCATACAACTTCATCTTGATAACATGGCCTCTGTTCATAATTTAACGTTTTTAAAGTTTGTAAATCGTTAGCTAAATATATATCTAAAATTTAGTATAAATAAAAATAAAAATAATTGTAATAATTAATACACTTACGTCGCATCTTGTAGAAAAATTTCACATGCACCCACTCGATATGTATAATTAAAATGTCGATAAGTGATCCGTCCTCCGGCGATGATTTTCCCAACGACATCTGAAAAATATTATTCACTATTAATATCTTTTTTCAAAAATCAAATAAAATTATGCTTGAAAAATTCAAAATATAAGTGTAATTGTAATAGTCTATTTAAAATTACCAATTAGTACTTTGCGAGTCGACTTATCTTCCGCAACTTCTTTAATTGATGGGACCAAAGGATAGAATACAAATCCATTTGCAATGTCCGTGGGGTACGGAATAAACCTTGTGTTATGCTTGATACGAATCACCCAATCGTCATGGACAAAAGCATATCGTTGGTAGGCCGGGGGGTCGAAGTAGAACTGTTCAACTTGAAAATGATGCAACGAAAACACACCACCCTCCATAATGTAATGCCTATATGACGCTAGTAAACTGTGGGGGATGATTGCTACCATTTTTTGTCTCTATTATAGGATGACAGTATTAATTAATTAAAGAATATACAAATATAGTAATTTATAAAATTTAGTTTAACTATTTGTAACTTACGTTTTTATCGAGTAATATTAAAAATAGCCTCTTCTCAACAGTATCATTCCAAATATAGTCTACCCGAGCAATAGTTAGATTCCACCAAGTATAACATCGATTGAGTGGTGCAAAATCTTCAACGGTCCAATGGCAATCCATTTTCTACAATTTTTTCTTTAAAATTGTGTCAAGTTATGTTTTCACAAAGGTAGTGAAATAAGGTAAACAAAAAAAGGCATTAGAAGCATACACAAAAATTAAAACTTAAGTTGCATATTCTACTATATTTATGAATACTTTGTCCAAAAGCATGTAAGATCATGATATAGTGAAGTAGTGTGCAGATTCTCATATAAACACATGTGTACATCTTACATCTTATCCACTTAGGGGTTGTTTGTTTACCTCTTAATGGTTCCATTAAGAGGCAACCTCTGAATCGTTCAAATAAGATGATCCAAATGAGATTGACAAAAATGTTGAAAATGTGAGAATAAATCTCAAATAAGATGATCCAACTGGTTAGATTAAAAAGGTGGTTACAAGTTACTGCAGTGAAGTAGTGTGCAGATTCACATATAAACACACATGGTAGTGAAGTAGTGTGCAGATTCACATATAAACACAAAAACCCAGAAAAATCCCATAATTTGTGGTCAACCAGGGCTTATCAGAATGATATGTCCAGATTAAGCTGCTGGATTAAGCTATGTAACAGAAAATCAACATGTATCCAAAGAAACAAGAAAATACTCATCAAATACTTAAAATATGATCAAAACAAGCACATTGTATCCAATCGAAGAAGAAGAAACACTAAAATCAAAAAACAATATCTTGAGAAGAAACACGTGTGTGATTGCAAATATGAACACGTAATCGAAGAAACCCGTATGTGATTGCAAACAAGAAAATATGATCAAAAACAAGCGCATTGTAATCAAAGAAGAACAAACACTGAGAAGAAACACTAAAATCAAAAAACAATAAAACCCTAAAATCAATCGTACCTGAAACGACGGTTGAGAAGAAACACTGAGAGCATGAGAAGAAACCCGTCTGTGAGTGCAAATAAGAACACGTATCCAAAGAAACAAGAAAATATGATCAAAAACAAGCACATTGTAATCGAAGAAGAATAAACACTAAGAAGAAACACTAAAATCAAAAACCAATACTGAGAAGAAACCCTAAATCAAAGGCTGAGCAGAAATTCCTTTGTTTCTGCCAATTCTGTAGAATTATAAACCTTTGTTTCTGCCAATTCTGTTTTCTTATCTATTTTGTGGTGAAATACTTTATAGAGGCTGAGAGGCTGAATTGGTGGAACTGAAAAAGGCTGAGCATAAATTCCTCAAGAAATCGTTGTCCAAGAACTGAAGGTAACAATGGCACCCCATTCTACCCTTCTCATCCATTTTCGTGTTTGTTCTTATGCTTGTGATGTATGGCTGTTCTTATTTGTCGTTATTGTCTAAACTGATAATTTAGATATTTTTGACTTGTAAAGTTCATTCAAACCTTCCTGAACAAACTTTCTAAAGTTCATTCAACCTTTGTGACTAAGCACATGCAGAGAGTTGTAGGTGCTCACCAAAAACCAAAAATGTTAACAGCCTTGATCATGAAATGTTGATTAAATATTCAAGATTAAAATTTAATTTATGGGAATCTACCTTAACAGTTCTGAAAATAAAGAAAATGCAGTCAATTGTGTCAAGTTATGTTTTCACAAAGGTAGTGAAATAAGGTAAACAAAAAAGGCATTAGAAGCATACAAAAAAATTAAAACACATGTAAGATCATGATATAGTGAAGTAGTGTGCAGATTCTCATATAAACACATGTGTACATCTTACATCTTATCCACTTAGGGGCTGTTTGTTTACCTCTTAATGGTTCCATTAAGAGGCAACCTCTGAATCGTTCAAATACGATGATCCAAATGAGATTGACAAAAAGGTTGAAAATGTGAGAATAAATCTCAAATAAGATGATCCAACTGGTTAGATTAAAAAGGTGGTTACAAGTTACTGTAGTGAAGTAGTGTGCAGATTCACATATAAACACACATGGTAGTGAAGTAGTGTCATAACTCCACATATCACACCTATACTTTTTAACTGCAAATTTGACATAGCTGCAGATTTAACATGAACATTGTTCAATTTACATGAAGTATTTGTCATAAATCTAATATGTAGCGCTACTTCGAAGATCAACACTAAGAAGAAACCCTAAATCAAAAAGCAATAAAACCCTAAAATATATCGTACCTGAAACGACGCCTGGAGAAGAAACACTGGAAGAGTCGTCTTGAAACCAATACTGAGAAGAAACACTGGGACAAAAACCAATACTGAGAAGAAACCCGTCGATATGAACCTGAAGTATAAAAGGCCTGCGTGCGTTGGAGAAGGCGACGGAAGAGAAAGAGTCGTCTTGAAACTCTCAGTCTTGAAACTCTCAGTCGCCATCATTGCATCAATTGCCCGGGTTTTATAATTAGCTTTAAGGAGAGAGATTAAGGAGAGAGAGAGGGATTTTAAGAACTTATGCTTTAAATGCTTGTACCATGTGCTTTAAGACTTGTCTTTAAGAGTTTGGGGGTTAAGTGTATTATAAGATAGTATAGATATATGATATATAATAAAATAAATAAATCCAAAAATATTAAATGTTGGGCTCATTTCGAACGTATCGAATAGACGATTATAATGGTGTAACTTGTTAAAATTAAAACGTATTTTTTTAGGGTTTAGGGTTTGCGAGATTCAGGGAGGGTTGGGCGAGCGGCGGCGAGAAAGAGGGGATCCGATTAGGAAACGAATGGTTCAATGGCAGGAAACCTAACCGGGAACCAGCGACAGTCAAGAATCCAAACCAAATCTCCTTTATGTTCTTCAACTTTCCAGATTCCTCGGAGGTTCCTCATTTGTGGAGAATGTTTAATTTATATGGCGATATAACCGAACTGTACATGGCGAGGCACAGGCTGAAAAGTGGGAAAAGATTTGGATTCGCAAGGTTTAGAAAAGGAGGCGACGAGGAGGGCCTAGCGCGACGTCTAAGCAGCATTTGGATCGGTTCTTACAAACCTCGTGTTTTCAAAGCAGGTAAACACAGAGGCGCACAATTCAAAGCGGGAGAACTAGAGAAAACATGTGGTAGCAAAGTGGGAGGACTGGACACAAACAAGAATTCACTGGAAAGGAGAAGGTCTTACGCAGAGGTCCTTAAGCAACAAAGGGAATGGACCTTTAGAAAAGAGACAGACATTAGGGAGGAGGGAAGTTCAGGAGACGATAAATTGGCACAGGAGGAAGTAAATCTGGGTAGTTGGACAGCAGATATCAAGATAAAGTTGTTCCTAAAGGATTGCCTCGTGGGAAGGGTGGACTCGGTAGACAATATGGAAGCAATCAGGAAAATATGTGTCAATGGCAGGGGAGAGAAAAGTTGTGTGAAATATTTAGGAGGAAGACAAATCCTCATCAAACTTGAGGGAGAAGAAGAAGTAAAACAAATTCTGGAAAATCGGATGCACGGAATCCACTCTTGGGTGAAAGAACTACGAAGATGGTCGGAAGGTTTTCGATCGGGGGAAAGAATAGTATGGCTAAAGATATCGGGTGTTCCTTTGCATAGGTGGAAAGAAGAAACGTTTAAAGCAATAGCGAGCAGGTGGGGAAAGATAAACAAAACAAGTCACTGCGATATCCTTCTCAACGACAACTTGGCTTGGGCAAGGTGCAAATTACCACATCCATAATCACAAAAATCAACGACTTGGGATGCATCAAAGTGGGAGATCTCTTCTACAGGATCATAATAGAAGAGGAAGATACCTCCCTAATGATTCCTTGGGAGGCATCCATCGGAGATCATCAGCGGAATGTAGAAGGGGGCTCAGATGAGGATAAATCTCAAACTTGGTCGCTGAAATCGAGCGAAGAGAAAGAAGACGGCATTAGTGACACTGATTGGGAGGTTGAAGAGAGTCACTTCACGGCCAATTTTCTAGTGGTCCAGGGAGATTCGGCAAAAGGAGCCAAAACACCGACTGGAGAGTGTCCGGTGGGTGCTCCGGTATCGGAGGAGACGGAGGTGGGAGAGGAAGAGTCAAAATTAGTCAGAAAGGTGGCGGTGGAGGGAGAGGAAGCGTCAAAGCTAGGCGCCAAGGAGAAAACCGAGGCTACCCTTATTGATGGTGGCGGGGAAAACGAAGCAAGAGGCGCGTGGAAAGAATCCCACAAATCAAACGATGGGAAAGGGTAGGATGGAGATTCGGCAACTCAATTAATGGACCAGCCTCCAGAAACCCAAGCTTTGGCCCAAAAAAACAGCCCAGTTGGAGGTGGGCCGAAAGAAAAAGAGCCTAACCCATTCTTGGATAATCACACTTCGGTGGGTCTAACTCATGAACCAAATCTGGGTCTCAATTCTCAAGACCACTCCACCACTAATGATCCCTCCAGTACCCCGGTCCTAAAGGCGTTTAACAAAAATAAGGAATTGTCAGACAATGAGCAGATAGCTTTGGGAAAAAAAGCAGCCTAGATAAAAGGAAAGAAAAGAAGTCGGAGGTCTCGATGATTGGTAGCGGTAGAAGAAGTTTCCATATCTTCAAGCAAATGGCGAGAGATAAAGCAAAGAAGGAAGGAAAAAAAATCAGTTCAGGCTCAAGTGTCCAGGTAAAGGCGCATCGAAAAATAAATGGGAACAGGGGGGAGACGACTCACTCTAGTCAAACCTCCATGTCAAACGAATTAGGCAGCAAAGAATCGGAGGAGCGTTTGAAAGAGTTCGGAGAAGCAATCGGAGTGAACTGGAAGGAAACCAAGCGAAATGCTAGTATGGCCAGCAACCTCTCGTGATGTTGAGTGTCAAGGTCAGCTCGATTATTTTATTTTCAATGAAGGTTGTCTCTCTTAATATTAGGGGTATGGGTGCTCCGAACAAAAAAGGGTGGGTGAAAGAGATCTGTCTAAAAGAAAAACCTAGTCTTGTTGGTATTCAAGAGACAAAAACCAAAGGTTGGTCAAAAAATCAAGTAGGGGGAATGTGGGGCAGTGACGACTGTGAGTTCCGACAGGTAGATGCAATTGGTAACTCAGGGGGGCTAATAACAATATGGGATAAAAAATTGTTCAAGTGTGACTATGTCGTGGCAAAGAAATCCTTTCTGACTATAGTAGGGAAGTGGTCTGGGAAAGAAGGCACATTTGGCTTTGTAAACGTCTATGGTCCTTGTGATGTTAAGGGCAGGAAAGAGACAAGGGGAATGTTGGATAAGCTCTTGTGCACCAATGACATTATGTGGTGTGTGTTTGGCGACTTCAATGAAGTCAGAGGGGAGGGCGAAAGAATGAACTTGGTCATAAACGCAACTGGGGTGGCTGACTTCAACGACTTTATCAGAAAATGTAAGTTGGAAGAGATCCCGACGAATGGGGGAAAATATACAAGAATAAGCGATGACGGGGTTAAAAGGAGCAAATTGGATAGATTCCTGGCAAATAACGAATTCTGTTCAACTTGGACAGCATTGGGGGTCAAATTGATGGAAAGAAAATGGTCTGACCACCACCCGATCGCCCTAGGAGAAGCACCAGCGAACTATGGGCCTCGCCCACTTAAACTCTTTGATCATTGGTTATTCGAAGACGATGTTGAAGAGAAGGTGAGAGAGGCGTGGAACAAAGGTGGAATCTTCGAACAACAACAACCAGACTGCTCTTTCAAAAATAAGCTAAAAAGTGTTAAAGAGAGCTTAAAAAAATGGAGTAAAACTAGATTTGGCGAGCTAGACAAGGAATTGGCGGATGCCAAAGAGGTCCTCTCAAAGGCGAAACTTGAAGCGGTGGAGAAATCGTGGGAAGATTACGCAAGACTCAACTGGCTTAAGGCAAGGGATAATTGGCTAATCTTAGAGGAGAAAAAAGCCTTTATGGCGAAACAAAAGATGAAACTCAAATGGTTAGCGGAAGGCGATGAAAACTCCGCGATGTTTCATGCAGCAGTAAAATACAGGGAGAGGAAAAATCTGGTCCGTGGAATGAAAATAGGAGGGGAGTGGATCGAAGAACCATCCAGAGTCAAAGATCACGTTTTTGAATTTTTTAAAGAAAAATTCTTCTCAGATAGAAGGGCGGGCCCTTCCCTAAACAGCCAAAAATTCAAGAAGATTTCAAAGGAAGATGCAAGCTGGTTGGAGAGACCCTTCGAAGAAGAAGAAATCTGGAGGGCGGTAAAAGACTGCACAAATAACAAATCCCCTAGCCCGGACGGGTTTTCTTTCGGTTTCATCAAAAAAAAATTGGGGCTTAATTAAAGGCAATTTGTTAGTGACCATTCGGTGGTTTTGGGAATCGGAATGGATAAGTGGGGGGGTGTAACACCTCCTTCCTCACCCTTATCCCTAAAGTAGTAAACCCGGAGAATCTTGGCGAGTTTCGGCCGATTAGCCTTATCGGGGTCTACTACAAGATTATTTCCAAAGTCTTGGCGGACAGACTTAAGGCTGTGGTGGGCAAAGTAATATCCAATGTCCAAAGCGCCTTCATCAAAGGGAAGCACATTTTGGACGGAGTTCTGATCGCAAACGAAACTGTAGACTTTCTAAAAAAGAAAAAGAAAAGTGGGCTGATTTTTAAAGTGGACTTTGAAAAGGCTTTCGACAGTGTAGAATGGGACTTCCTTTTGGACTCGTTGGTAAAAATGGGATTTGGAAGAAAATGGGTCAGCTGGATAAAAGCTTGCCTTCACTCCTCATCGATCTCGGTCCTTGTTAACGACTCTCTAACGAAGGAATTCAAGATGAGGAAAGGGTTGAGACAAGGGTACCCCCTAGCCCCGTTCGTATTTCTAGTAGCGGCGGAAAGCTTAAACATCTTGATGGAAGAAGCGAAAGAGAAGGGACTCTACAAAGGAATCAAAGTGGGCAAGGAAGAGGTCATTATTTCCCATCTACAATTCGCAGACGACGTGATCTTTTTCGGAAAATGGAACATTATGAATCTAAGGAACCTTTTGAAAATCCTCGGTTGCTTCCAAAAAATCTCCGGGCTTAAAGTAAATGTGAAAAAAAAGCAAAATCTTCGGCTTGGGTGTGCAAGATGAGGAGGTTCGGGATTGGGCTCGTGGCCTTGGTTGTGAGGGGGGTACTCTCCCCTTCACGTATCTAGGCCTTCCGGTGGGTGCTTCAATAAGTAGACTAGCCTCGTGGAAACCGGTAATAGAAAAGGTTAAAAAAGGCTGGCATCTTGGAAAACTAAGCTGATTTCCTTTGGAGGACGGCTCACGTTGGTCAAAGCGGTTCTAGGAAGCTTGCCATTATACTATTTCTCACTCTTTCAAGTCCCGAGTGGAGTGTTACGAGAGCTGGAAAGGATTAGAAATGCTTTCTTTTAGGGGGTGGGGGAGGTGAGGAGAGTGAAAAAAGAAAAATTACCTGGATCAGTTGGGAAAAAACCTTGGGGAGCCTGAAAAAGGGGGGGTTAAACGTGGGAACTCTACACGCACTTAATTGGGGACTACTTGGTAAGTGGTGGTGGCGATTTTTAAACGAAAAGGATTCAACTTGGGTGCAGGTAATAAGGAGCATTGGGAAAGAAGGTGGTTTGAGAGACTTTATCGAGGACAGCGGCTGTAGCGGTACAACATGGAAAAATATCGTCAGGATCGAGAAGGAGATCGACAACGAGGGGCTGCCCTTCTCGGGGTCTTTTGGGAAGAAAGCGAGGGACGGAGCGGACACCAAATTCTGGGCAGATACATGGGTAGGCGAAAGGAGCCTTCAAGAAGACTATAAACGGCTATTTAGACTGGAAACGAACAAAACGGTCACAGTTGCAAATAGAGGTGCATGGAATGGAGATGTTTGGGCGTGGAATTGGTCATGGAGAAGAGATCCGAGAGGGAGGGAAAGAGGAGAGCTGGAGGAACTGTCAAGACGCATACTAGATTGGAAACCGGACCGAAATAAAAAAGACAATGTGGAATGGAACCTCAATACAAATAAGGCTTTCAACGTTAAGTGCCTTAGGAACTTAATTGAAGAAAAGAGGTCGAACAGGGTCGGGAACTCAGTGGAAACAGTATGGTGTTCGGTGGTCCCAAGGAAGGTATGGATATTCATATGGAGAGTTGATGTGTGTAAAAGCGATATGTGTATTTCGCAGTGGGTTGCAAACTGTCCACAGTGGGAAGCGCAAGTATACACTGTCCACTATGATCGTCACAGCAATTAATAGTCGATAAAATACCGAAATCGAATCCACAGGGACTGGACAATCAAGACAATAAGGTTCTTATGAACTCCTTTTACAAGTTTCGATTAGAGACGAAAATAAAATCTTGAGTTGGGTTGGTGAAATAACTACTTTTAACGATTTTACTAAAGATTTAAAAGATGGAATGTAGGTTAGATTTTCCCTAGATTTTATAATAAATACTTAATCTCAAAAAGTGATCCTTGTAATTGAAGTCGATCTTTTCGCTAGAAAAGCCCGGTTACAAAATACTCACACCGTTAAGTAAAAATCCCATACTAGTTGTACTTGTTGTTTTGTCAATGGTAATCTCAGAACGGACCCTCTCGGGCCTCGATGGAATGTGTAGAGACAAATACTCTAAGTGTTTTAAATACACAAATTAGTTTGTCTACTACTCCAGTGGGGAGAGATTAGCTCACTGTGCTGACCTCACTCTCGTAAGTGTCATAAGAATTCTTTCGAACTCCCTAGCATTATCCAAGCTCGTGTCACTACGTTCTACCCATTTCTGAGTTGAGAACTAGACTTTTAGATCCTTACAAGTGATCGGCTTGTTCGCATCCTTGGGGTATAATCGAGAATGAATAACCAAAACAACAATTATTCTAAGTATAAAGATTACTCAAGCATTTTCCTAAAATCTAGGTACTTCTCTTGCCTACATCCCAAAGGATGTTTAGCCTAACATAACTGGAGAAATTAAAACAAAAGATGAAGATTTAGACATGATTGAAAATAAAAGTGACTTTGAATTACTACTCACAGTGGGGAGCGTAAGCTGCCCACTGTTCGAGAATTACAACTGAAAATTAAACTAAGAATTTAAAGTTACACTACTGCAGAAAATTAAAACTAACAATTGTTCTAAACTTGAGAGAATTTAAGTCTACACATTAAGATGCTTGCTAAAATTAAAGATAGACGATCTATTAAATGACCCAAGCCCTTCCTTTTATACACCAAGGAAAGAGCTTGGGTAATACCCAATGAGGTCTTTTGACTTTGCATCAGCTGAGTTGTGGGAGCACAAGGACCATTTGTGCCCCATGTTTCTTCTTTAACCAATGGCTTGATGCTTCTACCCATAGGGTTCTTCAAAAAGTTGACTTCTAGGCTCTTAGGTATGAATATTAAATTCACTTTGCCATCTTCTTTAGGAGCAAGCCTAGAATAAAATAATCCCCATGCTTGTACTTGTTGCTGAACCTTCTAACTGCTCCCACCATGCTGTCAAACTCAGATTTCTTCTTTTTGTCTTTTCCAGCGGCAGCAGTGGGGAACCGGAGTGAGCACTGTTCACGTCACTGCAGATAAAACGTGAAAACTACCAAAAATCCACCAAATAATTTATTAAACACAAAGGTTTACTCCATTTGCTCATTTTCGACATTTATACTAAGAATGGGGATTTTAAGAGGCGGAAATGGCTAAAATTGACAAAATAAAATTGGAAATTCAAAGAAATAATAACTCTAAAAATAGAGTTATCACAACCTCAAACTTAAACCATTACTTGTCCCCAAGTAATAAAATATATACAAAAACAATGCACTTGAAATTTTAGGGACTTACCGACTCTTTACCTTGAATGGATGTTGATCTCCTCCTTTAGATACTTCTTTCGGTTCCAAAATTGAAGTTTCACTTTTGTTTTTGACGAAATCTTTCCCTTGTTCACAATTTAAACATAGGGCTTTTCTTGGGTTCGAAAGGTTTTTGGCTTTGAATAATTCTCCAAGGGTTTTTGCAATGGGTTTCCAAACATGGCCCGAAGATCTCGCTTTGAGATTTTATTTTGAGAAAGTGAGTGGTTTAGATTTTTCATGGATATGTACGCACACTTTCAGGCTTTATTTGGGTATGGCTATTTTTGTGAGAGTGGGCATTCTGATGGTCCAGAAAAGGCACACCATCTTTTTCTGGGAGTGGGCACTTTGATGGTCCAGAAAAGGCACACCATCAACTTTGTTAGTGCAACTCCGTTTTTCTTCTGTTTTTGTATTTTTGTATTTTTCTCTTCTTTTTTTTTGGGAGGTGGGTAAGGTTTTACCCACCTCAAACTTATGACCTCACAGTGTCCTCACTGTGGACAGACTGGAAGTCACATCTGGAAGTCCCCACCTCAAACTTAAAACTGCACAGTGTCCCCACTGTGACTTTTCGAAGGGGTTAACGAGGTGTTTTGGGGAAACAAAAAGGGGTTGTGTTTGGATGCAAAAAGGACCTATGTTTCAGTGTGGGACAAGTTGAGATTTGTACTTACAAAAGGGACCCTTGAATTGTCGGAAACCGAGAGTTGTATCCTAAAAAGGAAAAATCATGCAAGCATTCAAACCAAATAATCAAGTTAGTAACCAAAATTACCTACCTACCGTAGGATTTTCATGCATCGTTAACGGATAGTTTAAAGCAGCAAAAGTGTCAAAATCCTAGCCATAGGCATCATACAGAAAATTAAATTGTTTTTGGGAGCAAACTGGTAAAACCAATGTTTTAACAAACCATTCAGTGGCTCGGGGTGGTACTTGGTGAACCGTCGGCATCATCCTCCGCAAAGTCATCCTCACTATCATACGTTGCGCAAATATCCTCGAGAAAGCTCGGGAGTAGGGCTGCCAACACCGGGTTGGTTTCATTCACAAACTGCCCCATTACCTCATCCCGTTTCCGCGTGTACATCCAAAAAGAATTCGTGGCCCTTCCTTGGTATCTTTGCTCGACTTCCATCAAGTCTAAACGGTAATTGATCTTACGTAAATCCGCCAAGATTTCGGTCATTTGATTGCTGGAAGATCCTGCATCAGTAGGGCGCACCGGTGTACGAGGCGATCTAGCAACGTGCTCCTCAGCTATGAACACAGTGGGGTTAACAGTCCCCACTGTGGGGATATCTTCTGCCTGCTCGGGTGGAGGAGTGGTGACGTGCCGTCCCATCTTTCGGATGGTACCCACATTGATATTACTCGTGGAATCTAACCACTGGTCCTCCACAGCCGATGGGACACCTGCGTCTATCATCAATGAAGTAATAAGGCAAGGGAGGGGTAAAATTACCTTCTTCCGGGTACGTGCTTGATCGATGGCTCCATGCATGACAGTGCCTACGTTGATCCTTTTTCCCGTGAGGATGCAGTACAACAGCGCACACTTGTGCATCGACAAAGTGGTGTTGTTGCTAAGTTGGGGCTAATGAAGCACGGAGAAACTGGAACCAAACGGCAGCCTCGGTAGTAAGAGAACTAGCGTTTAGGCACCGTCTTTGACCGTCCTTATTCCACGGTTTCCCTTCAGCGGCTATCTTTCTTAAAATGAGGTCCTCAAATGCGGGAGTCATCTTCTTCAAGAACTGCGCAAATTCACAAGTACCAGAATTTCCTCTCCCCAATACCCGGTTAATTTCCTCTGGATTGTAACAAACCTTCTTACCTCGAACTATCACAAAGGGGTTTTTATTCTGAGAAGCCTCGGCATAAAATTCACGCACTAGCGAGGCATTGGCCCGTCGATTAGCAGCAGTAATAATCGACCAATCATGCACCACAATTCTATCCTTGACAAATGAATTAGCTTCTACAAAGTCGGGGTCAAAACCCCTCTCTAATTTCAACTTTTGCTTCGCAATACACTCAAAGTGGGCAGCCACCTCCGGAGAGGTGAACTGCCTGGGCACCCCACTGGGGGCATGCTCAGTGCCCACAATGGATTGATGTGGGTTTTGGGTTTGAATTTGTTCATCTCCACCATCAATTTCCATAGATGATGAACTTAGAGAGGTTTCAGGGTTTTTACCTTTTCGTGAATCTTGCTTAGCAGGCCTCTTTGTCGGTGTTTTTCGTGCCCTGGTCACCGTTGATCTGGTAACCACTCTTCTCTTCTTTTCGGCTTAGGGAATAGGGTTCTCCCCACTGTGGACATCTCCCGAAACAGCACTCTTCTCCCTATCAAACTCGAACCTTTCATACTGACTTTGATAATTTTCCTCCACCTCTCTCTGCAACTTCTCATTCTCAGCAAACAAATCTGCCTCAGCCTTCTTCCTCTCTTCCTCGAAGATCCTCTCCTTTTCTGCCTTCACTCTTGCCTCTTCGATTTTCTTTTCCTCCTCTTCCTTGCGGACCCTTTCCTCTTCTTCTCTACGCCTTCTCTCGGCATCCTCCTTCCTCTTTCTTATGGCTTCCTTTCGCTGAATGTACTCCTCCTCCAATCGTCGCTCTTCCTCTTCGGTTTGCAGAGCCTCGGTGTCAAAAAGACTGGTGCTCGTGGTTGAGACGCGTGGAGAAGAAATAGCCTTCGGGCTTCCTTGTTTGGAGGAGCCTTCGTCTGGTGCACCAGATGTCATCGGTGCACTGGAAGTCGCCGGATTTTCGCCGGAGACCGGCGGCGGTTCGTTAAGGTCACCAGTGATGGTTTCTGGTGGGTTTTCGGTGTTACGACGGCGGACCGCCGCCCGATTGGGTGCCTGAGGGTTTGAAATCGGCCTCTTGCTTCTAGCCATTGGAGGGATTTTGCTTCTGGTTCGTGTAAGAGAAATGGGGGAAAAAAATTGGTTTTTGAATATTTGGAGTTAAAGGTGGTTTTTGGGAAGTTAATGGTGGTTTTTAGGATTTTTGCAATGGGTTTAGGGTTGGACCGTCGGGTTTTAGGAGAGAGAGGGAGAGTACAATGATGGTTTTCTTGGAAAATGGAGAACTAATGACATGTGGCAGCAAAAGTTGATTAGTTGGTGGAAAAGGTGAAAGCTTGTCATCCTTGGGCCCCACAAATCGTCCCATCATCTGTCAGATTCAACAGTGGGGAGCGCAGTGACTTGCGCCCTTCCCCACTGCGAAGCGTTTTGTTGACCTTTTCTTTGAAAAACTATTAGATGTGCCTACACACATGAAACCAGACTACCATGCAATATTAAAAAGAACAAAAATCAAAAAAATCAAAAAGCTAAAATAAAATTATTTACACAAGATCCCGGACTTTCCTAACCAGATTGAGACGAGGAGTGGGCAGGGATGTGGGCACTCTCATGCAGAAAGTGTTTCACCCTTTGCCCATTAACCTTAAAAGTTTGTCCCGATTGTGGGGATCGTAATTCCACCGTTCTGAATGGGCTCACACTTACAACGGTGTATGGTCCAGTCCATCTTGACTTGAGCTTACCCGGAAAAAGTTTTAAACGAGAGTTGAACAATAATACCTGCTGTCCTTCAAAAAATTCCCGATGATTTATTCTTCGGTCGTGCCACATCTTGGTCTTCTCCTTGTATAACTTTGCATTTTCATATGCGTGATAGCGCATTTCCTCAAGTTCATGCAATTGCAAGGTTCTTTTAATTCCCGCGGCATCTTCACTCATGTTGAGTTCTTTCAAAGCCCAAAAGGCTTTATGTTCCAATTCGATTGGTAAATGGCAAGCTTTGCCAAATACCAACTTAAAGGGAGACATTCCCAATGGGGTTTTATACGCCGTGCGGTACGCCCAAAGAGCGTCATCAAGTTTGATGGACCAATCCTTTCGATGGGGTTTCACCACCTTTTCCAAAATTCCCTTGATTTCTCGGTTTGAAAGCTCCGCCAAACCATTAGTTTGGGGGTGGTAGGCGGTTGCTACCCTATGATGAATATCATATTTAGCAAGGACCGCGCTCATGACTTTGTTAACAAAATGGGATCCTTCATCACTAATTATCGCTCGTGGTGTTCCAAAACGAGTGAAAATATTTTTTTGCAAAAACTTCACCACAGTGTTAGCGTCATTAGTGTGACAAGCAGCAGCTTCTACCCATTTTGAAACATAATCTACCGCCACTAAGATGTAAAAATTGTTGTTGGAATTTGGAAAGGGTCCCATAAAATCTATTCCCCACACATCAAAAATTTCCACCTCAAGGATACCGTTGAGGGGCATTTCATTTCGTTTCGATATATTCCCAGTGCGCTGACACTGCTCACAGTGACGAACAAACTCGTGAGAGTCTTTGAACACAGTGGGCCAAAAGAACCCACTCTGCAAAAATTTTGCAGCAGTGCGTGTTCCTCCGAAATGACCTCCATAGTGGGATGTGTGGCAGCCTTGGAGTAAATGTTGTTGATCACTCCCATGAACACATCGCCTCAACACTTGGTCCGTTCCTATTTTGTATAAGAAAGGATCGTCCCAAATGTATTGACGAGTATCATGCAAGAATTTTTTAAAAGGCTGTCCACTCATTCCATGGGGTCGTAATCCACTTGCTAAAAAGTTAGCAATGTCAGCATACCAAGGAATATCATGATGTTGGGCGACTAACAATTGTTCATCAGGAAAATTTTCTTTTACCGGAGTGGGATCTACAGTGCCCACTGTGGGCTCAAGTCTGGAAAGATGATCAGCGATCTGGTTACTTGTTCCATTTCTATCGATGATCTCAAGGTCGAATTCCTGCAGCAACAGCACCCATCTGATCAACCTCGGTTTAGAGTCAGCTTTGTTGATCAAATATTTGATGGCTGCGTGATCGGTGTGTACTATGACCTTTGCTCCAATTAAGTAAGACCTGAAACGATCAAAAGCAAAAACTACTGCAAGTAATTCTTTTTCGGTTACAGTGTAGTTGATTTGAGCCTCGATCAAAGTCTTGCTTGCATAGTATATCGGATGAAAAATCTTATCTTTTCGTTGGCCTAGTACTGCACCTATAGCCCAATCGCTGGCGTCACACATGACTTCAAATGGGAGTGACCAGTCAGGAGTGGTCACTATGGGTGCAGTAACTAAGGCATTTTTGATTATTTCAAATGCGTCTCTACACTCTTTGGTAAAAACAAACTCTCTTTCATGTTGTAGCAGGTTACACAGGGGTTTAGTTATTTTGGAAAAATCTTTTATGAACCTCCTATAAAAACCTGCGTGACCTAAAAAACTGCGAATGCCTTTTACCGTTGTGGGCTCGGGAAGTTGGGAGATTACTTCTAATTTTGCCTTATCAACTTCCAAACCCTTTTTTGACACAAGATGACCCAAAACAATGCCCTCTTCGACCATGAAATGACATTTTTCCCAATTTAGAATAAGGTCATGGGTTTCACATCTCACCAAACTTTTTTCTAGATTCCTCAAACAGTTATCAAATGATGTGCCGATCACAGAAAAATCGTCCATAAAAACTTCTATGGTATCTTCTATCATATCAGTAAAAATGGCCATCATACAGGGTTGAAAAGTAGCGGGAGCATTACATAAACCAAAAGGCATTCTCCGGAATGCAAAAGTACCATATGGACAAGTAAAGGTGGTCTTTTCTTGGTCCTCGGGTGCGATGTGGATTTGGTTATATCCGGAGTATCCATCTAGAAAACAATAAAATTCCTTTCCCGCTAGTCTATCAAGCATTTGATCAATAAAAGGTAACGGGAAATGGTCTTTCTTTGTTGCTAGATTCAGTTGCCTATAGTCCATGCATATTCTCCATCCCGTAACAGTCCTAGTTGGAATGAGTTCGTTCTTTTCATTTGTGACTACTGTTGTTCCTCCCTTTTTAGGGACACATTGAACGGGGCTCACCCAACTACTACTGGCAATGGGATAGATAATACCAGCATCTAACCACTTCAAAATCTCTTTCTTAACTACTTCCTTCATGATGGGGTTCAACCTTCTTTGAGGTTGGACTTTTCCTGGGTGGTCGCTCTCTAAGTTGATCTTATGTTGACATAAAGAGGGGCTAATTCCTCTAATGTCTGCTATGGTCCAACCAAGTGCCTTCTTATGCTTCATCAACAATTCGATTAAAAGTTGTTCTTGATTTTCGCTGAGTTTGGACGAGATGATAACAGGAAGTTTGTTATTCTCGGCGAGATAAGCATATTTCAAATGAGGAGGCAATGGTTTAAGCTCTAACTCGGGAGGTTGTTCGATGGATGGTGGTTGGATCGTCCTATCCTTAAAGTCCAAAGGTTGAATAGCTGCCACCATTTCGTTACACTCATCCTCAAAAGTATCTTCTGAGTCAGAGTGCTCACTCTCACTGCCCACTGTGGACAGTGAGTCGAAATAGTGGGATCCATAAATCGCACTCACAGCAAGGCAGTCCTCGGTGTCTATGTATTTAAGGGATTTGAAAACATTAAACTTTACCTCTTGGTCGTTGACTCTCATGGTGAGTTCTCCTTTGTGCACATCAATCAAAGTTCATCCTGTCGCAAGGAAAGGACGTCCTAGAATGATTGGGATGTCTTTATCGGCCTCATAGTCTAAAATCAGAAAGTCGGCAGGGAAGATGAATTTATCCACTTGGACCAAAACATCTTCAATCTTCCCTCTTAGGTAGGCAATGGATCGATCGGCTAATTGTAAGGTTACGGTGGTGGGTCTAGCCTCTCCAATACCTAATCTCTTAAAAATTGACAAAGGCATCAAATTTATACTAGCGCCTAAATCACAAAGTGCTTGACCTACTTATTGTCCTCCTATCGTGCATGGAATTGTGAAACTACCCGGGTCTTTCAACTTAGGTGGAATCTTGCTTGTGAGAAGGGCACTACATTCTTCGGTCAACGCCACAGTTTCAAACTCACCCAACTTCCGTTTTTTGTTCAAAATATCTTTTAAAAACTTAACATAGCTTGGCATTTGCTCAAGAGCTTCTACCAGGGGTATGTTAATGTGAAGCTGTTTAAAAATGTCTAAAAACTTTTTAAATTGAACATCGACATTCTTAGGCTTCATTCTTTCAGGAAAAGGTACATCTTTTGGGTCGATGTGAGTCTGAAACGGAGTCAACTTTGGAATGGCAGGTTTAGGTAATGGACCAAAAGTAGGGAGTCCAGGGACTTGGGGAGTGCCCACTGTGGGGATCACAGTGACTTGAGGAGTGCCCACTGTGGGATGAGTTACAGTGGTTATTTGAGGCGAGTCTTCAGAATCGAAAACGATATCTTTCAGATCCTTTCCACTCCTAAGTGTTATGGCTTTGATTTGTTCTGGTCCCTTTCCTATTACCCTAGCATTTTCGGTATCACTAGGTAATGTTCCCGGTGGTCTATTCTTGACTTCGATGGCTAGTTGTCCTACTTGAGTTTCTATGTTCCTAATGGCCGCTTGAGTTTGGTTCATGAATCCTTTGAGCATTGATTCGAGTGATGGTTGGGCCTCAACATTTTGAGATGGTCGTGGCTGGAACTGTTGGGAGGATTGACCTTGGTGAAAGTTTTGTGGGGATTGCCCACTGTGATGATGCTGAAATCCAGGGGGGTTATGTGGTCTTTGAGCATGACTCGCCCCGTGGGGTTGGAGTCCTTGGTTTCCCGACCAAGAGAAATTTGGATGATTCCTCCAACCTGGATTATAGGTTTGTGAGTATGGGTTGTTTCGTGGGTTAGTTCCTATGACATTAACAGCCTCTGGATTTGCTGGACAAAAATCAAAAACATGCTCGTCCCCACAGTAAGAGCAGCTCTCAGCGGGATGTGCAGTGCCCACTGTGGGATTAAGTTGTCCTCGATTTTGGTTCAACACTATTTTTGTTAAGGCCACTAACTGTGCATTCATGGTTTTAAGTGCCTCATTATCAATGTTGGTGTTCTTTGGTGCAGGCGCTCTCGGGTTGGACCAGTCGGTGTTGTTATTGGACACTTTCTCTAAAATCTGATATCCTTCATTATAGGTTTTACTTGTGAAAGTTCCTCCTGCTGTTGCATCTAAGATGATTTTGGCTGCGTTGGAAAGACCATTGTAAAAGGTCTCCAACTGAATGCAATGTGGGATGCCATGGTGTGGGCACTTTCGGAGTAAATCTTTAAACCGCTCTCATGCATCCGAAACAGCCTCATCTTCTTCTTGTCTAAACAAAACAATATCATTTCTCAGCCTCATATTTTTGGTTGGAGGAAAATACTTCTGTAAAAATTTATCCGCAAGTTCTTGCCACATGGTAATTGAATGAGGTGCATGCGCATTTAGCCATGACTTAGCCTTGTCCCTTAAAGTAAAAGGAAAAAGTCTTAGCCTTAAAGCTTCCTCACTCACACCTTGTAGCTGAAAAGAGTCGGTCATTTCCAAAAATGATTTTAAGTGCGAATGCGGATCCTCAGATGGTGATCCTCCAAACTGACCCATGGCTTGGATCATTTGAAACATCACCGGTTTGAGTTCAAAGTGTGGTGTTTGAAGGTTGGGTCTTAGAATTCCGGAGCTTAAATCACTAACTCCAGTAGTTGCATAGTCCCTTATCCCTCGATCTTTGTTATCAGCAATCGTCACTGTGGTTTCCACCAATGGAGGTGGTGGTGGTTGACCGCCTACTCCTGCCATATTTGCGGTGGGGTTCACAGGGAATTGTTGATTTTTCTTTTTGTTTTTTACGTCTTTTTCTAAAAGTCCTTTCTATTTCAAGATCGATTGGCTCCAAAGGTCCGTGTTGTTGCCTTGGCATACAACACAAACGGTGCTAGAAAAACGAGTTACTCGGGTTCGAACAAAAACTAATGTATTGAGATTTAAAAATCACGCCAGTCCCCGGCAACGGCGCCAAAAACTTGATGTGTGTAAAAGCGATATGTGTATTTCGCAGTGGGTTGCAAACTGTCCACAGTGGGAAGCGCAAGTATACAATGTCCACTATGATCGTCACAGCAAGTAATAGTCGGTAAAATACCGGAATCGAATCCACAGGGACTGGACAATCAAGACAATAAGGTTCTTATGAACTCCTTTTACAAGTTTCGATTAGAGAAGAAAATAAAATCTTGAGTTGGGTTGGTGAAATAACTACTTTTAACGATTTTACTAAAGATTTAAAAGATGGAATGTAGGTTAGATTTTCCCTAGATTTTATAATAAATACTTAATCTCAAAAAGTGATCCTTGTAATTGAAGTCGATCTTTTCGCTAGAAAAGCCCGGTTACAAAATACTCACACCGTTAAGTAAAAATCCCATACTAGTTGTACTTGTTGTTTTGTCAATGGTAATCTCAGAACGGACCCTCTCGGGCCTCGATGGAATGTGTAGAGACAAATACTCTAAGTGTTTTAAATACACAAATTAGTTTGTCTACTACTCCAGTGGGGAGAGATTAGCTCACTGTGCTGACCTCACTCTCGTAAGTGTCATAAGAATTCTTTCGAACTCCCTAGCATTATCCAAGCTCGTGTCACTACGTTCTACCCATTTCTGAGTTGAGAACTAGACTTTTAGATCCTTACAAGTGATCGGCTTGTTCGCATCCTTGGGGTATAATCGAGAATGAATAACCAAAACAACAATTATTCTAAGTATAAAGATTACTCAAGCATTTTCCTAAAATCTAGGTACTTCTCTTGCCTACATCCCAAAGGATGTTTAGCCTAACATAACTGGAGAAATTAAAACAAAAGATGAAGATTTAGACATGATTGAAAATAAAAGTGACTTTGAATTACTGCTCACAGTGGGGAGCGTAAGCTGCCCACTGTTCGAGAATTACAACTGAAAATTAAACTAAGAATTTAAAGTTACACTACTGCAGAAAATTAAAACTAACAATTGTTCTAAACTTGAGAGAATTTAAGTCTACACATTAAGATGCTTGCTAAAATTGAAGATAGATGATCTATTAAATGACCCAAGCCCTTCCTTTTATACACCAAGGAAAGAGCTTGGGTAATACCCAATGAGGTCTTTTGACTTTGCATCAGCTGAGTTGTGGGAGCACAAGGACCATTTGTGCCCCATGTTTCTTCTTTAACCAAGGGCTTGATGCTTCTACCCATAGGGTTCTTCAAAAAGTTGACTTCTAGGCTCTTAGGTATGAATATTAAATTCACTTTGCCATCTTCTTTAGGAGCAAGCCTAGAATAAAATAATCCCCATGCTTGTACTTGTTGCTGAACCTTCTAACTGCTCCCACCATGCTGTCTAACTCAGATTTCTTCTTTTTGTCTTTTCCAGCGGCAGCAGTGGGGAACCGGAGTGAGCACTGTTCACGTCACTGCAGATAAAACGTGAAAACTACCAAAAATCCACCAAATAATTTATTAAACACAAAGGTTTACTCCATTTGCTCATTTTCGACATTTATACTAAGAATGGGGATTTTAAGAGGCAGAAATGGCTAAAATTGACAAAATAAAATTGGAAATTCAAAGAAATAATAACTCTAAAAATAGAGTTATCAAGAGTTCGACAAGGTCGGATCCCATGCCTCTCGGTGCTAGATAAAATGGGTGTCGATCTAGACACGGTCCTATGTCCGAGATGCGGGGACGAAATCGAAGACATCGATCACGCGCTTTTTAATTGTAGAGAAGTGAAAGCTCTATGGACCTTGGTCGGTAAATGGTGGAACAAGAACCTCGATAATGTTACGACTATCCTAGAGCTGCTACAAGAAGACGCGTCATTAGCGGAGTCCACAAAAGGCAGATCTAAATGGTTGGCGGCAAAATGGGCTTTTATTTATTTAATTTGGGCTCATCGAAACAAAATCGTTTTTAAAAAGGACAAGACACATGTTATCGATCTTTTTTTCGAGTTTCAAAGAGTAGCATTTGAATGGGCGAACAACAGGCAAAAGAAGGAGAAGGTGCCATGGTCGGAGTGGTTAGCAAACCCGCAGGGGTAATTGGCTGAGTAGTGGTTTTTTTGTGCGCCGGCTGTCCACATTAAGCCAAATTAGCGGCTGCAGGTGGACAGCCATGGCGTCTGGATCAGAGGCAGAGGCAGGTGCAGCAGCAGGTGGCGTTCGGGTGGATCATCATGTGAGCATGAAGGTATCGATATACTAGACCTACTCACAATTAGTTTACTTCTCGCAAACTAGTCTGTGATCAAGGTTGGTGCAATGGTCTTTTTTTGAAGTGTCTTATTAACTGTGGCTCCTTGTTGTAGCTTTTTAGATCAGCTTTGTTCAAGTGTATTGCTTTATGTTTTGGTACTAAGTGGTGACTTATGCTGTCATTTGTGGCTTGCTGTGTGGAAGATTTGGTTGTACTTGTAAGTTGTATTTGCTTGTGGTAATAAAAGTTTGTTGCTGTTAAAAAAACGTATTTTTTTAACGTATTTTAGTTAATAAACGATTATATGTGTTAAATGTAAATTTAAAATTATGAAAGTAAAAGGTATAAAGTAAAGTAAGTAAATAAGTATGGGGGTTGAACGTGTAAATTGCAAATCAAAACAATCAAAATCACATGTGCCGCGGAACTTTTCTTCGCGACCACGGGACAAAAATTTTCAAAAATGGTCTCTGCCTGCGATCGCGGACCCCCTTCGCGGAAAAATGGGTATTTTGGCAAATTAATGAGAGAAATGAGTATTTTGATAAGTCAAAGTCAAACTTTGAGTATTTTAATTAAATTCCCTAAATAATACTCTATTTATTATATTTCTATTTACATTTTATTTTTTATTAACATAAACAAATTTTATGAATTTTATTTTAACACCAAAACTTAAACAAAAATACGAAAATCTGAAATATAACTGTAATGTAAACTTAACTTTTTCGTTGTCAATCGGAAGATAATGAGAACGTTTCACATATCCTATATACTTACCGGATGTTTATAATGAATGTATTATTTTATTATTATTATTATTATTATTATTATTATTATTTTATAACTGTGGGTTTTTTGGTCTGTTTATGCACACCGACTGATAATCGAGCGACCATAAATGACATGAAATTATCGCAAGTAAACCTCGATAACTAAAAGGGGTTTGTGAGTAAAACAATATAAAAGAAGAATTCAAAACACTACTTAAATTTTGGAAAATTCCTTAAACTGAATATGTTAGAATAAATAAAAAATAAAATCTCTATTTTATTTATTTCAAACGTATTAGAGCATCTCCAACAGCTATGCTTAAATAGAAAAAAATTACAACTTTAGCATTTTTGGTGCTTCAACAGCTATGTTATCCTCTATGCTAAAATAAAGAAAAGATGAGAAGATTGTAAAAATCTCTAAATTTAAAGAAATGATGCAAGTTTTTTTTAGAGGTTTTGAATTCGTTTACTCTATTTTAGAAATTTTTTAGTATTGCTGTTAGAGATGCTAGAGTTGACTTTCTACTTATGTCTTCACTAACTTGTTGACCCCGGAGAAGCTAGAAGTCAAAGGCCGGTGCCGACCCCACCAGTACCACCCCTTCTCCACTCTTTCAACTATTGAAATTCCGGTCAAATCACTTGAACCGGTTAGTTTTCATCCAATAAAATCTTAAATTCAGTTTTAAAATAAAAAAATAGAAACAATGGTATAGAACTATACAGTGGTGGATCCAGTAATTTTTCCTGGTGGGGACACCTTTAAGATAGCTTAAATACCCGTAAAATTGTTCGATGTATTTTTAGCCTAAATTCAACGTTTCGAGGGCTTGTTAAAGTTTTTTTTGTTGATTTTAAGTGATTTTTAAGTTTTTTTGTCGATTTCGAGAGATTTTTTGATTTTTAGTCGATTTCGAAAGTAAATTTTGGTTTTTGGTTGATTTGGAACACTTTTTTTGGTTGACGGGGTTTTTGAACGAAAACTTACTGGAAGGACATTAAGGTAAAAGGCTAAAAAAATCCAAATTTTTGCCCTAAAATTTTCACTTTTTTTTCATGGGGGCCCATCCCCACTAACCTTCATGTACATCCGCCATTGGTACTATAGTTTTCTACTATCTTTCAAAAGAAAATCTAATAATATAAATATAAAATAAATATTAGACCTGACAAAAACTGACACGACAAGCTAACCCAACACGAATTCAAAACGAAATAAACGGGTTGGGTAATACATTTCAACCTGTTTAAATAAACGGGTTGGCAGGGTCAAAATATTCAACTCGAAAATGACCCAAATAACCCGTTTATATATATTATAAGTTTTCTTTTTAATGTTTTGGATTTGATTATAATTTATAAGTTTGAACTATAAAATTTAGATTTCTGATGCTTTCTTTTGAATTTTGGATGAGTAATTTTTTTGTGAATTTTCGATTTTTAGTTTTTAGTTTTACAAATGTTAAACGGGTCGTGTCGGGTTAGGGTTGAGATTTCCTGACCCGTTTATTAAACGGGTCGGGTTAGGGTTATGTACTTTCAACCCGTTTAACTTTGAACCCGACATGACACGTTTGTCAGGTCTAATAAATATCACAATTTTCATCTCTAAAAAAACTAACATCACTGTCTCATGAATCTCACAAATTCTCGAGTTTTTATCTGATTAAACTCATATACATATATATTATTAGTTACAATTAAATATCTTATAACTTTTATTTTTACATACACAAGATATAAACATACAATTAACATGTAAAAAAAATACAAGAACACAAGCCTCTCTTTTTCGGTTATTCATCTCAATCAAATTAAACGTCCCCGAAAGTTAATTAATCGATACGACGATTTTGATCATCTTCGTTGGAAATTCAAGGCCTTGATGCCATATACGAAAACGGCAAAGAACAGTAGAACCCAACCAACGTGGGCAAGAGCTACGTATGGGAGGAAGTCGTGTTCGTATCCTAGGAATTCTTTAAGGTAAGTCTTAACCTCCATGTTTCCGTGTTTAGGCACATGAACGAGGGTTGTTTTGTCGCCAACCTGAGACGTTATAAGCCCGTAGATTGTCCATGCAACGGGTGAACCCCAGTAGTACCATCTCCACCAGATCGGAATTTGCTGCAAAATTCGATCAAATGTTATAAGACAAAGGCGAGAATAGATAAGTGTCATTACACTACTGTAAAATTAGCTTTACAATATGTGCCTGTTTGTTAGCAGCTTAATGAGCTTAATGGGACTGATAGCTTATTCAGTCAGCTATACATGATTGTTTGGTAGTGACTTAATGATATAGAAAGTGACTTATTTATTTAGTCAGCTATACATGATTGTTTGATAATGACTTAATAATTATTTAGGGGTTGTTTGGTTGGTTTTCCACTGTATGGATAAATATGTCAGTGTTGAAGGAGCATGTTTTCTAATTGGGAGGGACATCTTTAGAAAAACTTGGTTTCTGCATAAAACTCCCCCTAGAAGCTTACTGAATAAACACTTTCTATCTCATTAAGCTACTACCAAATGGTCATGTATAGCTGACCAAATAAGTTTTGAGTTCCGTTATGCACATAAACTTAACTCCTATAAAGCAGCCTATTAACACATTTAAACATATTTGAAGTCTTATAAAACCGATTTTCCTGTAATTCTACTATTTGATTTACTTACCCCTCTTGGGATGAGAAAGCCGGAAAACAAGTTCCAGAAGCTGAGGAAGAACGACATGACGATGGCCGCAATTTGGTAACTCGGGGTGAGAGCAACAAGCATCATCCCGTATAACGTGAAGTAAACGAAGCACATGAACACGTAATAATAGAACCATAAGAACTTGCCCAACTGCAACTCGAATCCGATCATCGAGTAAAGCATAAGACTATAAAGAAACGTTTGGATCCCGACGTATATGGTTTCCACCAGAGCTTGAGCAAAAGCGTAAGGCAAAGCTGAATACATTCCGGCGGCTTTTTCGCGATAGAAAACTGTCCGTTCAATTGCTACGACCGATTGAACGGCAGATGTGTTTGTTCCTCCGAGGAACAAAACCGCGGCGTACATCGCTCCCATTAGATTTGACAAATCTTGTTGTTTGGTCCTGTGTTAAAAAAACAGTAGTTTTTCTGTTATAA
Organism: Saussurea involucrata; assembly: GCA_033807775.1. NCBI lineage: Eukaryota > Viridiplantae > Streptophyta > Magnoliopsida > Asterales > Asteraceae > Saussurea > Saussurea involucrata. The sequence goes on from CM066319.1 coordinate 3,518,451, forward strand.
TCTTGAAGAGCATAGTGAAGTTTGACTTTTTGGGGTCAACATACTAGTTTTCTAGTGGGTTGAAGTTAACACTATGACGAAATCGGTTTTATAGAACATTAAATATGTATAAATGTCAGTAATAGACTGTTTTATATGACTTAAATTTACAGAACCAAACAATTAAAATTGTTGCAATATTTGATAGGACGCTTTTGGATGCCGTAACAAGTCATCACAACCAAATTGGATTTATAAGACGCCAGAAATATCTAAGCGCCTTAATAGACTGTTTTATAAAACTTGATCTATGAAATTAACAATAAAAGCTTCTATGTGTAATAAGTTTGTACGACGTTTTTGGACGTCGTAACAAGTTTTTTAGAATGATTTTATAAATAAACGTCATGTTAGCTATATTATAGGACACTATTTCAGAAGGTGCTGTATAACAACAAATTTCTTATAAAAAGAAGTGTTGAGAAGTGTCCTATAAAATAGCTATTACGACACTTTATATTAAAAGTGTCCTAAAAAACATGTTAAGACGTCCAAAAATGTCCTGTAAAGTGAGATTTTTAGGACACTTTTGAATTAAAGTTTTTTTATACGACATTTGGAGAAGTGTTTTATGAAGGCATCTTTTTGTAAGATGTATTTTTTATAAGACATTTTTCCGAATAATGTCGTGTAAAAATACTAATATGACGTTTTATTACAAAACTGTCACAAAAACTAGTTAGGACGTCCGAAAACGTCCTAGTCGATTTATTGTAACGCTTTTATATATGACACGCAATTTTTCAGACATATATAAAACAATCTCTTAGAATATTTAGACATATTTGACGTCTTATAAAACCGTGAAAATTAAAATAAGAATGACTTTGAAATATACTAAAACTTGGTCTTACATTTTGTCTCCTTTGTCCCAAAAGATGACCCCGAAGATAAGACCGATAACCGTCGTCATGAAGAACCGAACAACGTTATACTGAGGGTTTCTCCAATACGACCAATGTTGTTTCCAGAAACACGCTTTGAACTGTTGGAAAGACGGCTGCGAAAACTGCGTAGCAAAGTGAAGATCTTGTGAATCCGGCGGCGGTGTGCTCAACTCTTTGATAAGCTTTTCGTTTCTCCTAAGAATCGATCACCCATGATAAAGAACAACATAAGCTTCTAAGAATCCGTTATAGGACTTAAGTTTATAGGACCAAATGATAAAGCATCTCATCTAAAAGCGTTGCAATAAGTTTATAGGACACTTTTGGGCATCTTAACAGAACTTTTTTCAAGACATTTTTAAAATAAAGCATCGTATTAACTATTTTATAAAACACTATTTGAAAATTTTCCTATAAAAAGATGTGTTTACATGACACTTCTCAAACGTGTTCTATAAAATAACTAATACGACGTTTTATTTTATAAATGTCATAAAAACTTGTTAAGACGTCCAAGAGCGTCGTATAAACTTACAACACTTTTAGGCACGACACTTTATCGTTTTGTCCTATAACTTAAGTCTTATAAAGTACCGATGGATATTATTTTTTTGTGATCCTTTTTAACTTTTAAGTACCGATAAAGGTCAGAATTCGCGAAAAGTTCTGCAAAATCGACTCCGATTTGAGCTTCAACTGCTGTAGAACTAACATCTAGCATCCATGTTGCAGGATTGTATCCTTCTTTGATCTTGGAAACTCCATCAATAGACTGCAAAAATGTTCGAAAACTTAAGACGCTAAACGAGTTTTAAGGTCAAAATGAGCAAAAAAGACGGTTTTGACCTCAAAATACTCGACAAGAAGGTGCGAATAACGTCCGAGAGGTCCAGCGTATATCACTTGCCCTCCTCTCTTCATCAAGAACAGCTGCAAAAAGATGAGATTTTTTCAAGTTTTAAGGAAACCCGAATGGTTAAGAAGCGTTAGATCAGTGAAAAACGAAACGGGTATGAATTAAAACCTCATCGAAAGCTTCAAAAATGTCGATGCTTGGTTGGTGAATAGTGCAGACGACGGTTCGACCCGTGTCCACTGTGTTCCTAACCGCTCTCATCACGATGGCGGCGGCTCTCGCGTCTAGACCCGAGGTTGGTTCGTCCATGAATATGATTGAAGGGTTCGCCACAAGCTCTACGGCTATCGTGAGCCGCTTTCGTTGTTCGGTCGATAGACCGTCGACTCCCGGAAGTCCCACGAGCGCATGTCTTAACGGACCTAACTCGACGAGTTCCATCACTTCCTCCACGAACATCTGCGTTTGCAAGCAAAAACCGATCATAAAGTTGATAAAACTATTAACATATTTATGTAGGGGTTGGTTCCGGTGAGAAGTTGAGGATAACAAGCGCGAGAAGTGGTTATCAACCGTTGGATGAAAAATGGACGCACATTAGGATGAGATGCAGTGAGATAAGATGCACCAAGATGCATCAGATCAATTTCCTTCTAAAGCGCAATTCATGGGAGGACATTTGATTAAAATTGATCAACGGTTGATAACCACTTCTCATGTGGCTTAGAAGGGAATTGATCTGGTGCATCTCATCCTAACATGCGTCCATTTCTAATCCAACATTTGATAACCACTTCTTACGCTTCTCATGTTAACGTCAACTTCTCACACGATCTTTCACCGTTTCAGTAGATGGAGGTTCATTTAAGAACGTTAAATATATATTTTGAGAACCAGAAACCACCTATTTTATATGAATACTACATAAAATATATTTTTTTGGAAGGGTGTCCTAAGCTATGCCTAGACTAATCTCTTGGCAATTTATGACTGTAAGACATCAGCCCTGATTAAACCTCAGTGGCCACAATTGTTGTGTACGCCTGGATTCGAACTCTGGGCAGATGGGATATTCCACCACATCCCCAGGGTCTTAACCAGTACGCCACAACCCTTGTGGTTTACATAAAATACTTATATTTCAATATATACCTTTCGTGTTGCCTCATCGACATCGGAAGCCAACCGAAGCCACGCGGAATATAAGAGGGATTCGTAAACGGTGACGTGAGGAGAATGAATGTCGTTTTGTTCGCAATAACCGCTGACACGAGCGAAAGTTTCTTGGTTCTTTTGGTAACCGGAAATGCTAATACTTCCTTCAATATAGCCTCCGGTCTTCCTTCCGGCCAACACATCCATCAACGTCGTTTTTCCGGCACCACTCACCCCGACTAACGCTGTTAGGATCCCCGGCCGGAATGCTCCGCTCACGTCTCGCAAAAGCTGCAGACGGTTCTCCTCAACGCCTTGGCTTTTCATTTCCTGACAGACGTAACAACAACGATTAAGCCATGTGTAATAACCATAAGCTAGCTTATTGAACTATACCTCTTAAATTTTATATGCCATATAGTTTAGCAGCTAGTATTCACAGGTCAATTATGTTTTTTTTTTTAAAGGGTATCCTAGGCTAGCTTTGTCTAGACTAATCCCTGGCACTGATTGACTGCTAAGCATGCAGCCTTGAGATACTTCCTCAGTGGCCACAAGTTGCGCTTGGATTCGAACCCGGGGTAGATGGGTTTCTGAGCCACATCCCCCCAAAACCTTAACCAGTACGCCACAAGCCTTGTGGTTCACAGGTCACTTATGTTTATATGACACTTTTCTCCTCTAAAGTAGTTAATAGGACACTTTATTTGAAAAATATACTAAAAAACTTGTAACGGCACCCAAAAGCGTCCTATCAACTTATTGTAACACTTTTATATTTGGTCCTATAAACGTAACAAGACACACTCCTTACCGCAGGCATATCGACATAGTAGTTCACGTGGTCGAACGCAAGAGACAACGGCTTGAAGGGCAACACCATTCCCTTTTTGCTTATTCCATTCAGCTCCGATTCGATCGATGTAGATACCGACTTCTTCTTCTTCTTCTTGCCATCGTTATCGTCAGCAACACATTTGGAATCCACATTGGCTGCAATTCAAGATTCGAAGCAGAAGATGATCAGATACATATGTGACGATGACGTCTAGATTCAGAAACTCATAAATCAGATATTGGTTTTAGGAAAGTCGTCTTACGGGTTAGAAACGTAAGCGCTAACACGAAGCAAAGATTGAAGACGAGAGAGAACCCGAAGAGTGCAAGAACGCAAATCCAGTACCAATGGCCTTCGGTAAACATTCCTCGAGCCTTTAGAAGTTCTTTTCCGACAGTGGATTCTCGATAATATATGTCAACGTTTGTCTGCACAATAACAATTACCGGATTCAACGTTTGTCTGCACAATAACAATTACCGGATTCATATTGAATCACAATGGCTATGTTGATGGATCGCTATATAAACTTACCGCGTTCCACCTTTTGTCGAGAAACTCGACAAGAACGATAGCGTTTTGTCCGTATGACATCGGAGAGAGGTAATATGCCCATCTCATCCATGGATGAAGATCATCTAGCAAGAAAAAAAAAAGTATATGAGACTTAAGTTTATAGGACCAAACAATAAAACGTTCTATCCAAAGGCGTTGTAATAAATTTATAGGAGACTTTTGGACGTCTTAAGAGCATCTCCAATAGCTTCCCCAAAAAAGGGAAAATGGGGATTTTGGGCTAAGATTTTGCTCCAACAGCTTCCCCAAAATGGAGAGAGTTTTTTTCTCCAAATATGAAGATCACTCCAAAAATGATTACCATGTGAGAGGACCAATAGAAAACTTTGAAAAAAACATGTAGAGAGAGAAATAATATTTTAATAGATGAATGAAATATTTTATTATTTTAATTGATGTTGGATTCTCCAAAATGGGGAAGCTGTTGGAGATGAATGTATTTTTCTAGGGATTTTGGCTTTTGGTTCTCCATTTTGGAAAAATTATGGGAAAGTTGATGGAGATGCTCTAACAAGTTTTCAGGACACTTTAAAGACAAAACGTCATATTAACTATTTTATGTTACACTTTTAAGAAGTGTCTGAAAACATATTTTTAAAGTGCGTGAGTTTTTATAAGACATTTTTTCAAATAGTGTCCTATAAAATAGCTAATACGAAACATTTTTATTAAAAGATTGTAAAAAACTTGTTATGATGTCCAAAAACGTTTTATAAACTTATTCTTTATATAGGACGTTTTATTATTTGGTACTATAGATCAAGTCTTGTAAAATAGTTTATTAGGATGCTTAAACATTTTTGGTGTCCTGGGCCTGTTTGGTTGGTTTTTCATTAAGTTATGTATGAATAAAGTTGTCTATGTGGATTAATCTGTCTGTATAGATTGGAAAGGCTTTTGTTTGGGAAGGTGTTTTCATAGATAGAAGGACCATGTTTTTTAATTGGGAGAGACTGTTTTGGACAAAACTTGGCTTTCTTTATAAAGCTCTCTCCTAAAAACTTAATAAATAAGTCACTTTCTATATCATTAAGCCACTACCAAACAGTCATGTATAGCTGACTGAATAAGCTATGTGTCCCATTAAACTCATTAAGCTGCTAACAAACAGGCCCGTAGTGTTGTGTACTAGTCCTTTTATATTATATTATTTAAAAAAGATATGCGGTGCTAATATCTTATTGTAACACCTTTGACATACAATTGTTTACTGAAGTTCTATAAAGCAGTTTATTAAGATATTTAGACATATTTGGCATCCTTATGTATATGCCGCACGTTAACAACTAACCTTTGGCGATGATGAATCCGCCTAGTACGAAAACCAACAACAACGTGAACGTGCCAAGAGTGTTGGCCACGACCTGTGTTCTTCCTAGCGCAGCGATGAAACGGAATAGACCTAAAGCCATCTGATGTATACCCAAGTACGCCAACAGTTGCCGGAAAAAACTGAAACATCACGGTCGGAAAAACATAAAAGGGTTCAAATTTATCGACCGAAAAACCTGATCTTTGACTTTATAAGTCAAACCGACTAAATTCAACTTCAAAATTCACGAAAATCTTGTAAACCCCGGTCGTAAAAGGTTAAATCTATGCTATATTTTCTGATATAAGCTCAGTTTGAAAAGAGTTGAGGTTAAATTTGTAAAGAAACATATGAAATTTGAACTCTAGAAGTTATACGATTGACCTGAAAAAAGTCAAAGAAGATATTCTAATTGAACAACAATTTGACTACAGAAGTCAAAATTCATAAAAAATTTGTAAACCCCCATCATAAAAGTTTAAATCTAATCTATATTTTCTGATGTGAGTTCAGTTGGAAAAGATTTGAGGTTTAATTTGTATAGAAACATGTGAAATCTGAATTCTATAAGTTAGACAATTGACCTGAAAAAAAGTCAAAGTAGTGATCCTAAGAGACAAGACAGGACAGAACAGACAGGGTTTCACTGTCTCACGTTTGGCAGGACCTTTATGTGAAACAAGGTGGAACAAACTGGAACAGGCCTGTTTAAATCTAAGCTACAGTATCTGATATAAGCTAGAAGCGAAAGAAAATATGGGGTTAAACATGTCTAGAAACATATGAAATCCAAATTCGAGAAGTGTTACGATTGACCCGAAAAAAGTCAAAGTAGAAGGGAAGAAAATGCATACCTACTAGCAGAAGGAGCAAACCCGATGGTGTAATAAGTAAGAAGAATCCAAATCCCCGATTCTAGAAGCGAAAGCGGAAGTCTCAGAAGCCAAATCGGAAGCGCAAAAGCCCATGCCGGATAAAATAACGAATCCCGTTGTTTATAAAACACCGGTAGCCGGAAAATCGTCAAAGCAAGCTCCGCCATCCCGTTAAACATAACATTAATTAAACTAAAAAACAACGCTCCATAATACTTTCCGCCATCGTCTAAATCACCATACTTCATCGTCGTTCTAAAAAAAACAGTCAACGTGAATAACGCCATGATCGTGATTTGGGTCGTCTTGAAAATGTACACAAACGCATTTCTCTTCATTAGAAGCCATTCTCTCGATAAACACGCCTTAAAGAGATCTTTATTCGAGATACCATATTTATGTGTCACGAGAGCGGCGGGATGTGCGCTAGATTTGTCATAAGGAACATGAAGCACGGCCGCGATCTTCAAACCGATATGAAAGTTGCGGAAAAAATGGACGAAATCGTCCACGGAAACGTAACGATAAGCGATACTTTTGTTGAACCAATACTGTTCTTGATCTTTTCTCGAGGTGACTTCTTGTAGAAAGTCCGCAACTCCTTTTCTTTCGGGGCATTTGAATCCAACGTGCTCGAAGAACTCGAGAACATTATTTCTCGGGCCTTGGTAGACGATTTGGCCTTCGGAAAGTAGGATTATGTCGTCGAAGAGTTCGAAGGTTTCCGGGGCGGGTTGAAGGAGGGAAATTATCATGGTGATGTCCATGATGTGAACCATTTGTCTCATGTACTTTATGATTTGGAAGGTTGTGGAACTATCTAGACCCGTTGAGATCTCGTCCATTAGGAAAACTTTTGCGGGTCCTACTAGCATTTCTCCGGTGGTCACACGTTTTTTCTGGCCACCGGAGATACCCCTCCTCATCTCGTCTCCCACCATTGTGTCCGAACAGATATCTAGCCCGAGTAGCTATGGAACCATAACACTCGTGGTTAGGATTTAAATTTATCTGATTGTAGAGTTGTAAAATATTACAACTATGCAACAATATAGGGTTGTAGCTTATCCTCTACAACCCTATAATTCATCTAGGTTTCTAAGCGAGGTTGTTTTATAGACTTTATAAATAGGTTTTATAGACGTTAAATATGTCTAAATGTCATAATATACAGTATGTCTTATATAAAAATGTCAGAATAATATGTTATAAAGTGTCTTATTAGTTTTTCTTTAAACGACATTTTTTCGAAAATTGTATGAAATGATCTTTTTTATATAATACTTGTTTTTATAAAATATTTTTTTCAAATAATGTCTTATAAAAACACTAATAGAATGTTTTATTTCACCTAAAAGCGTTTTATTGGATGCTAAAATGTACAAATTGTCTGATCCTATAAAGTAAAGTCAGTAAATTATGACATTTAGACATATTTGACGTCCAATAAAACCAATTTTTTTGTAATAAACACGATTGGGACGTACCAATCAATCTTGCAATTAGCGTGTTATTTGAAGGAAGAGGAAGGCAAAAAAAACGTACCCGAAGGACATACTCGGTGACCAAACTAGATTCTTGTCCAGAAACCGATATCGCTTTCATGAATGCATCAAGTTCGGCATCCGGTTTTATTCCTTCGGCTTTTTCTCGTCTAGACAATTCCGCCAACATCTCGTACCGTGCCCCAACTCCCAAGCAACGCCCCGAGAAATCCATGGTCTCTCTCACGGTCATTTCTCCGTGATGTAGATCGTGTTGGCTGATATAAGCACAAGTTCTTTGAGGAACGAATTCATCCATTTCATGGCCACAATACGACACTTTTCCCGTTACCCTTAGATCCGTTTCAAGCTTTCCCGCTAATGCTTTCAACAATGTGGTCTTTCCCGAGCCCGGAGGTCCCAAAAGTAGAGTCATTCTACAGAAAACCCGGTTTCATTAACGATTATATATATATATATATTAGAAAACAAAACTATCGAAAACGGAGCTAGAATTGTGGAGATTTACGCGATTTTCTTACCTGGATGGTGTCACGATTCCGGATACTTGATGGAGGATCTTGACGACCCTTTTCTTCGATGGAAACATCCGGAAGAATCCAAGAATGTTCTGGAAACACGATAAAAAAAGGTAATGAGATCAAGAAGTTTAAGGTCATTTATCCAAACGACCCAACTAGTAATCGAATTGCACTTTTCGAGAACTTCAAAAACTTGCCTCGATCGAATTGATGGTAGAATTGAGCAAAGTTGGAAGTGCTCTACTCCCAACGAATGCGTCCCCTTCGATTGACAAATTCTCGTATCGGATCTCGATCTTCGGGATATCGATTCCGACCCTGATAATGATAAAAGAAGACGATTCAAATGAGGAAACTAGTGTAAGTTTTTGTCAATTTCGGGTGTGAAAACTAAAAACCGGTTATTTAGCTAAATAACCTCCTGACAGAGTTTAAATCCATGACCTTCTGACAGGTTTATAGATATTTTTGTGTACGTAACTGACATTCTCAAACCTCTCGGAAGGTCGTCGATTAAAAACAACTTGACAGAAGGTCATTTAACCAAGAAGACATGTGGAAAACCGTAAACTAAACAAAATTAGGTTTGTAGGACACTTAAAATGTTTAAGCGTCGTAATAGCATAATTTACTGGACACAAGTTTATAAAAAGTCCTATCTAAAAGTGTTACAATAGTTTTATAGGATGCTTTTAGGCGTTTTAACGAGGTTTTAGGACGTTTTTAAAATAGTTAATATGACACTTTATTTTAAGATAATCCTAAAAAACTTGTTATAAGTCTAACACTTTATCTAAAAGTATCCTGTAAACCTATTATAACACTTTTAGATATGACGCTTTATAATTTGGTCATATAAGTACGTTATTAAGACGTTTAAACATTTTAAGCGTCCTATAAACCCAATTTTATACTAGTGTTGGGTTCGATAATAATAGTCGGAATACTAGTATTACCTGTCGATACGATCTCTAAGCCGTTCTAGAAGCCGTTCGTTATCATTATCGATCGTTTGCTGTATATTCTTCATTAGATTCTGTCTCTCTTCCGGTCCAAGGTTCGAAACATCGATCTGTTCGCGAACAACCTTCCCGTCTTCCAAAACCTGAGTCAAGAATCCCTTTCTTAACCGATCGTAAGTCGGGAGCCGCTCGATGGCGGCCCACATGAGTTCTTCTTCCTCGTCTTCTCTCCCGCTTTTCTGGAAAACATCAACGCCAGGTGTCGTGAAGGCTTCTCGGATACTAGTCGTACCCCAGCCCCTTTTGCTTCCGGAAGCCAAGCTGCCTCTGCGGCTCATGTTTCGGCTCATGGTCCTCATCAAGTCATCACCGGTCAATGCCGAAGCCATTTCTAGAAACCCAGATAGAAAAGATCTAGAAACTTTATATGAACATGAAGAATGTTGATTAGACTTCTGGGAGGAATGTGAGGTTTATGGTTTTCTAGATTTGGGTATTAATTTATAGGGGTAAAAATGGTGATTACTAGGGGAAATTGGTGGGTTAGATTCTAGTTTTTGTCATCTTCCCAAAGGGTTTTGCTTTCTAAAGTTGACCACATTTCTCAGGTTCCAATTTCATAAAAATAACAATAATCTTCTTTTTTTTGCAAATAAGTTACTTAAATACATAACAGGTTTAAGTTCGAATCATGTGAGAGCAGGGACGGACCCCATGAGGGGCACGTGTCACTGTAACAATTTTCCGACGAAGGGTAAAAAAATTCGTTTTTGTGAAGGTGTCACCGTATCGATTTAGGAGGTGCTACCGTATTATTTTGGAAACTACAAGAGGTGCACCTAAACTGATAAAAAAGGCCCAAATCTTATACCCATTCAACCAAAAAAACCGAAAAAATCTCTTGAAATCAACAAAAAAATACCGAAAAAACTCTCGAAATCGATAAAAAAAACTTAAAACCCCAACGAAATCAAGCAAAAAACGTTAAAAATCTCTCGAAACGCCGTAATTTAGCTAAAAACACATCGGACGATATTGAACGTTGGTAAAAAGATGAAAAACACTTCGATAAAAACCGTATGAAAAAATATGGTGTCACCTTATGAAAAAAATTATGGGTTCGTCCCTGTGTGATAGACAAATTTACACCCTCCACTAGGCTTATTTGTCAAGACATCTATGAAATGTCTTCTTAGATATAGTTTCTAGAGGACGGGTTCCATGTTAGACCGGTTAAGATTTTCGGTAAAAAAAATTTGCTCAAATAATAATAAAAATAGGAGTAAACTACAAATTTGGACTTTGTGGTTTGTCAAAAGTAACACTTTTCGTCACTGTATTTTTGAAATTACAAGATGGCCATCGTGGTTTGCAAAAACATCTGGATCTGATCCATTCCTCTAACAACTGCTAAAAAATCCAATTAAATAAGGGGCATTTTCGTTCTTTTTATAGCTTCATTGTTTTTTACCCAATCAAAAACCACATAGACTAAAATCACAAATTTGATTTGTATCGGGTAAAAGACATAAAATCTCGAAAGAAGGTAAAAATTGCTCCTTGTTAACGAATTTTTTTTAACGGTCGTTAAAGGTAGGGACCGGATTTTACAAACCACAATTGTTATCTTGAAACTTTAAAACCACGGTGACAAAAAGTGTTAATTTGAACAAACCACAGGGACCAAAGACACACACATGGAAGACTTTTGACCCGTTTATTCAGTTTTTTGTCTTCAATATTCTGTCTCAAGATTCTAGAAATTGGATGAATGTTTTCTAAAATTTTAAATGACAAAACTCAGCCATTGTTTGCCCCAAAAAAAAAAACTAGCTTATAAGCTAGTTTTTTTTGTATATATGTTTGGATGACCATAACCTATCTTTTTGAAACGCTACTTGAAGTAGCGTTTCAGTAGCTTTTTGTGAATATTCCAATATTACCTCTTATTATTATTTACTAACTATTATTATTAATAAATATTAATTTTTTAAATTTAATTATAATTAATTAAATAATATTAAATAAAATTTTAATTATACATTGATATTAAATTTTAATTATTTAGTATTATTGTTAACCATATAAACTATTTTTATTTGTTTTTTAATATTAATGAATATATTTTAATTATCAATTAGTATTATTTTTTAATTATTATTTGATTAATTTCTTATTGTATGTAACGGTTATTCAAAATCATAAGTTAATATATTTTTTTTTTAAAACTTGTTTTAACAAATTCAAAATTTATAGTATATATTAATAATAAAATTTAAATTTCTTTAAATTAATATATTATATTATTTAATTTTTCTTTATTGGTTGTATTAATTAACATATTATATTTTTATAAATTTGTTTTAATTACATAATTAAATTTGTAATTGATAATTATTTGAAGATGTCATTTTTAGTCATTTTACATGCTTATAAGCTACTTTTGCCAAACGTGACTAGCTTATCAGCTAGTTTGTCAAACATAGCCTTATTGGGATTCTTTTGGTGCGACTTGAATTCTTAAAGAACCTCTAAAATTTGGATTTTACAGATAAATCGAATATTGTTAGACCAATGATTCTACAGTAAAATTGTTTGTTTACCTCTTAATAGTTCCATTAAGAGGCAACCTCTGAATCGCTAAGAGGTAAATCATGTTTGGCAATAAAAATCTCTTTTTCTTAATGGTTTTAAAACCCTCTGAATGATTTAGCATCCTGTGCATTCCTTAACCATTCAGCACCCTGATTTCATTCTAATCAATTACCAAACAAATCATATTTCATTTTGCACTATATCATAAAAGCTTCTTAATCATTCTGACTCGTTAATCATTTTGCACCAAACCATTCAGCAATTGCCAAACAGCCCCTAAGATGTATAGTTTCTCTATGATCTTGAAGGGTTTAGATTAGACATGGACATCCTTAACATTACCCTCGTAACCGATCACAAATTACTAAACCAGATTTGACCAGTAACTAGTTAAGGCTCGACTAATAAGGGCGATTATATTACAATATTTGAAATCAAAATCGGTCCTAAATATGAATATATCTATTTAGAGTTAGATTCCGATAAGAAGTTGAAGTTAATATGAAAAAAACAAGAAAAATGATTATCAACCGTTGGATAAGAAATAAATGCACATTAGAATCAGATGAACTCCCTTCTAAGGGGCCGTTTACCTAATCACTTATCCGGGTAAGTGCTTACCGGTAAAATTCAACACTATCACTTATTTCCCGGGTAAGATTTTAGTTCACCAAAATATCATCGTATGCAACAATTTAGCCGGTAAGCACTAACCGTGGTAAAAGTCGTCGCACTCACTTACCGGGTAAGACTCTCGGTCCTTGCTTTCGACTCTCAGTCCTTGTTTCCGCTTGCTTTCGACTCTCAGTCCTTGTTTCCGCTCTTACCGGGTAAGATTCTTAGTCCTTGCCATATTCATCCGGTAAGCTAATGTGACTTGGTAAGCACTTACTCAGATAAGCGTTTTGTAAACGGCCCCTAAGACACAATTCATGAGACGCATTTCATTAAAAATGATACATCAACTTCTCATGCGATATTCGCCTATCCCTCAATTTATAAATGTTTGTATATATTTTCATTTAAACATTTAAAAAAATCAACTGATTTCAAGTGTTTTGTTAAGCCAATAAAAAAAAGGTAAAAACAAGATCAACAAACATATGGAGATGGCTTCCAAACCCATCTATCTTCTTTTTTTTCCTTCAGTAAACTAAACCAAATCTCCAATTGTACAACATTTGGTTGTAAAGATACTACTAATGATGCAGAATGTACAAGCAATCAAAGATCTGTACAACAGTTACAGCACCAGCTTTTCCGGTCACCCCAAAAGCGTTAAAAAAAACCGATGCAAAACGACCACCTTTTGGTTCGCAAAAATCAAAACATCGACCCGAGCTCTATTCACCGGAAAAGACCTCATCCGTAACCGCTGATCGAGATGTTGCTCGAGCCTCCTCGGCAATCCCGAGTGCCATCGTCGCCTTGTAAGTTAGTAAATCGGCATTCTCCATTATCACCTGAGCTCTTTGCCGCTTGACGATGGCCGCCTGCTCTGCCCTCTTTGCCGCTCTTTCGGTTTCTTCAACTTTGATGGTCGCGTTCTCTGCATTGTCTGCCGTAGATTTCTCGTGCAAGGCCGCTGTAAATACATTCAGACCCATGTCCAATTTAGTAATTTCACACACAATTTAGCAACTCCCGAAAAACCAAACAAGCCCAGTATACTCCAGTAAAGCAAGTGGGTGAAAGGGGGCAGCCCCTAGCCTAAACCTAGATCCACACCTAGCACCGGGGGCGGGGTGGGGTTTAGAACCTCCACACTCATACAGTAGCACAGTTGTTTTCATGAAGATCCATGAAAAAGACTAAAATGCCCTCCCCTGGCTACATATAAAACAGGGGAAGAGTTTTGAAGTAACTCTTTAGATATCCACTCGAAACTCGGATCTTTTTCGACCAAAATCAATATCACGAATATTTCTTACAACTGACCATAAGGGCAAACAGGTAAATCTACATTAACATGACTAAAACGGAAAAAAGAAAAACATTCCGAAATGGAAACCAATCTTTACCACTATCAAAAACCGACAGAAGTTCAAACACCATGAAAAAGATCGATCATACGAGGAAAAAAGTTACGAATTTTGGTAGAACAAGCAGAATATACTCACCTTTCAAGAAATCCAGCTGCTTTCCTCTTCCTAATTGGTTCCCTCGTTGTCTAAACGATCTCTTCTTGCGTAGAACCGCTTTGATATTAAGTTGTTCCGTTCTTTTCGGTTTGTAAAACTGCCACGAAAAAGAAAGAAAGTTCATTTAGGAGCTGTAAATACTTCAAGAACCTATTTTCCAAATATTCATAAATGAATATCAATATTCATCATGCATAACAATGATATTCATTATGAATATCAAAAAGATGTATTGATGTTCAATAATAACATTGTTGTTTTTACCTGAAACACCCGAACAAGAGCTGACTGCTGCTTCTTCCGTTTAGCCATCCAATAACCATGAACCGCTTCTAAAACGTCCTTCGACGCCAGCGTCAAACACTGATCAACGGCTGAGATCGCATCGGAATAATCCACCGGACTAGCATAGATCCCTCTTTCGTAAGTATCGATTATTTTCTCAAAAGAATCTTCGTCAACCCGCAAATCACGCTCTTCGTTAAACTCGTTTAACCACCGATCGTCATCAGAATCCATATCGTACACCGGATTACTCGTTTCCAATACCCGCGAAACCTCATCACCCCTTAAACTTATATACGAATCCGGCATCTTGAACGGAGCATATTCCACGTCAGCATACCCCGATACTTCATTCACTCGAGGCACCGGTATTATACTCGCTAACGACGCCGGCACACAGACGTTCCGTTCAGCACATTTCCGGTAAAGCTCCTTGAAAACAAACCAATCTTTCCGCTCAGGAAACTCGAGCCTCCAACTTTCATCGCCCCCAGCCCAAATTATAGCGCGAGTGACCCGATTGCAAAAACACGGTCTCATTACGTTTCGAGCTTCGATCTTAATCCTTTCCAATCCGTTTATTCTTTTAACGACAAGAAACGACTGTTTGGATTCAGACGTTTCCATGGTGATAACAGCTCCTATATCTCGATAGCATCGGTCTGATTCTATAACCAAAATATTCGCATTGCAACTTGCGGAATCTATGTCTTGTGTTAGTTCTACAAGCGTAGATTTGAGTTCTTTAAAGTTAGCTCTTCGAATTGACCTAGAAATATTGGGGGTTGACTTTGACTTTATTGGAAAGAACGGAACACCATCTTGAACCAGACCTCCTCCGTTGGTTTTCAGACGACTGAAACTCGACGAATTTCTTTGGATTCTTGATCGTAAAGAACTCCGCCGCTTCTGGATACCGCGGTGGATTGAAACACCGTTTCTTAGGGGCAAATTTGGCAAACTGATTGTGTTCGTCGGTTTCTTTCTTCTAGATTTGGATTTCGTAGCTAAGGTGGGATTTGGTGGCGGGTTTTCGGAAACGGGTGGCAATTCTTCGGTGATTGTTTTCTTCTTCCTAAAGAACTTCTTCCCGTATTTTTTATCTGAACTCGGAACCTTCTGGACATTTCCGGAATCCATGGATACATTCCGCTTCCGTTTTCTAGAATAAACCACTCCCCACCGCTGGTTTCCGTATTCGTGATCACCTGAATCACGAAAACGGTCAACCGAGTCAACTTCCATGGATTCCCCCAATTTAATTTCGGTTTCTAGTTCTCCATCATCAATGTCTGAAACCTCATCAGTTTCATTCTTGTTTTCTTCATTAGAATTGTGCCAACCATTTTCTTTATCTCCACCACCACCACCGCCGCCGTGATCAAGCAACTCAATCCAATCTTCATCGGCATCTGCAACGGCAAGAGGTGGTCTTCTCATATGTTTCAGCTCCTCTGGTGTAGTAAACAATCGACGCCCTGATCTTAAAACCCTAGCCCCGAAAACCCTAGTAGTCCTCCTCATCTCCACCGACGGCATGGGCACCGTCCGTACACTTTTCCGATGGGTTCTCAAAACCCTACAACAATTTTAACAATTTCCCCCAAATTTTTTCTACACCGATTTTAGGTCAATGATAACCCCCACACCAAAATCTTTCAAATTAAATCAAAATTATACATACAGGTATCGTTCTACGATCATAAAATCGAAAATCGAAGTGGGTAAACAGTAGTTTACACACAAATTAGATCAGGATTTTTCCTAAAAACAGATTAATTGAACAGAAAGTCCAAGTCTTGGTGATATGTTCATACATGATACGCACGTACCTGTTGACGGCTGACGGAGGTTAGAGATGGATTGAAAGAGTGGTGGCCATGGTGGTCGCGGTGGTGGGTGGTGGTGGTGGTGGTGGTGGTGGTGGTGGTGGTGTGTGAGGAATCCGGCGATGAAGGGCGGGAGGAAGAAAAGGATGTATGTTGGCGGCCGTTATGGCAGAGAGTGGGGGAAGTGAAGAGGCTGAAGCGGTGCTGGCCGTTGGATCTGGAACCCTAAGGGTAACTGTTTCTAATTTCAGATTATATTATAAAATTAAAAAATAAATTGAGGAGTAAAAAAAGGGAAATCATATTGAATTTTTCACTTTTCATCCTTACACTATTATTTGATTTTCATTTTGGATCCTTAATCTTTGATGTATTTCCACTTACAGTCCCTTTGTCAATTATTAGGTTTCCTTAAATAAACCGTCGTATTAAAAGGCCGTTTATATAACGCTTATCCGGTAAGTGATTGCCGATTTATTTACTTTACTAGATGAACATGGTAATGGGCGAGAAATTTATCCAGTAAGAGCAATGATAAGTATGGAGAGTATTACCCGGTAAGTGAGGGTGACGACTCTTACCCGGTAAGTACTTATCGGGTAAATTGTCGCATACGATACCGTTTTAATGAACTACAAACTTACTCAATAAAGTACGTTAAAGTTTTAATTTTACCTGTAAGCACTTATCGGGTAATTGTCATATACGATACTGTTTTGATGACCTACAATATTATCTAATAAAGTAAGCTAAATTGTTTAATTTTGCCAGTAATCATTTACCGAATAAACGATTGGGTAAACGACTCATCATATTATTATATGATATTCTTTGAAAAATAATATGTTCTACAAAAATAATTGGTCTGTAAAAATATGTGTTTATATAAATATTTTTTCAAAAAGTGTTCTATAAAAGATTGATTTAATGTTTTATTTTGATTTTTTCGTAAAAAACTTGTTAAAATTCTCGAGTATATTCTAAGATCTTGTTGTAACACCTCTATATATGATGCACAATTGTATGGTCATATATACTCAAGTCTTGTAAATATGTCCCAAAATGCGTGTCTATAGTAGAAATGACATATTTTTAAAAATTATATAATTATAAAAAAATTTAGTTAACCAAGTGAAATCTTTACTGTTAATTAATTTATCTTTCATATAAACTTTTTTTTTCGACCAATCTTTCATATAAACTTTTAAAACTTGTTAAAACGTCCAAAATCGTCAAGATACTTTACCCTTATAAACTTGTTAAAAGCCCAAAAACTTTAACCTTATTAACTCTTAAAAAATGTCAAAAAAAACTTGTTAAAATGTCCATATATGTCTGATAAAAATTATTACAACGTTTTTATAAAGACGCACAATTATTTGACTCTATAAACTTAAATTCTTATAAAATAGTCTACTATGACACATTGACATTTTTCACGCTATAAAAACCCAACTTTATTGTCGTGAATTTGTATTTGTTTCGGTTTATTTTATATATAACAATTAAGACAATATTACAAAGGTAAATGATTTAAGACAAACTTCTATTTGTTCAATCAAATATTAAATCATCCTCAAATACTTGTGTTTTTAGCTTTTAACTTATTTACTCTTTTACTCTTTCATTTTCTTACCGCGGTAGAAGAGATGAAGGTATTTATAGTCGTGGATTTAAGGGCATCTCCAATGTAATTCTCTATTTTACTCTATAACGTAAAAAATAGAGAATGTGTTAAGAGTATCTCCAACAACTTCTTCATTTTAAAGAAAATGGAGAATATGAGATTTTAAGCTATAATTTTGCTCCAACAGTTTTTCAAAAACAATCTCCAAAATGGAGAAAGTAAGAGAGAGAAATGGATGTTTCTCCAAATATGGAGATAGCCCCAAAAATAATTACTAGATGAGAGCACCAATATAAAACTTTGTGGAAAAAAAATCATTAGAGAAAGAAATAATATTTTAATATACGAATCAAATATTTTAATATTATAATAAATGTTTGTTTCTCCAAATGGAGAATCTGTTGGAAATTAATGTATTTTCTTTAAGATTTTGAGTTTTGGTTCTCCATTTTGAATAATTTTTGGGGAATCTGTTGGAGATGCTTTTATGTATTCTCGAATGTATTACTTTATTTTATGCTCTAAAAGATAATATTTCAAGTATATAATCTATTTTATTTTGATTAGATAAATTTTCAATAATACCCTTATATTTTTATTAACTTTATAAATTATATCCTTATATTTTTTAATTTCACAATAACCTTATATTTATTAACTTTATCATGTTATTTTAATGACGTTATAATTTTATATTTAATTTCGCATTAAATTATCAAAAACAAAATTTCAGTAAATAAAAATGTTACATTTTCAACACACATCTAAAATTAAAATACATAATCATTTAATCGTAATTAGCAATTTTTCCCATAAACGATCAACTAATGCATCCCGAAGTGCAAAGTGAGCTTCTTTATTCTTAATGTGTCATGCATCTACGTCGTTTGGGGAACATTTTAATGATTTTGGAGGATCTGGATCCGTTTTACCCAACTATTAAATTAGTATCAATGTTATTCAAAAACCGTTTTCCGCTTACATATGCTTTTATTACGGTCGTCGTATGTATCTTTATCTTTGTCATTTGTAATGCATTTATGTTAAAATATGTGTCAATGGCGTGCTTTAATTAAATATGTTATGTTGTAAACTATTAAACTTTATTAGTTTTTAAAACTAGTTGGATAAATTTAAATTGAATTTAAAACTTAAAGTTAAATATAATTATAGTTTATTAAAATTGGTATTAGACAACAAATAAAATAAAAATACAATAATCTAAAAAATTGAAGAATCATTTTATAATTATCAAAAATTTAGAAAAAATAGAGAGTATGAATAGTGTTTCTCTATATTTAGAGAGTTACTATTCATTTCTTTATTATAGAGAATAAAATAGATAGTTCATTGGAGATCTTTTAGATAGTAAAATAACAATAAAGAGTAAAATAGATGGTTCATTGGAGATGGTCTAAGTTTTATGAAATAAGATAATTCAGTTGTTTTAAAAATAGAAACTAAATAAATGATGTCTTGATGTTTTGTTACAATTGTTGAGGGATAAAAAATAGAACCAAACATAAGATTAGGGGCTAAGATGTAAACTTTAAACTCTATCACACTCTCACTATAAATTCATCCCGAAGCGTAGACAACAAGAAAGAAAGGAAAAGACAAGAAAAACAAGGGCAAAAACGACATTTCCCTCATTAAAGCTATCACAAGTTTCTTAACCGGAATGCCACCTAATCCCATTTTTTGGTTTTTAATCCAAATTTTAGGCCATGAGTAACACTGTTCAATGAACCCACTTGGTACCTCAATATCATATCAGTTTTTCTCTTTCCTATCCTCCTTACCTAAAAGTGGAGTACCGCTAACCCACTGAACCCACTGAGCCCAATTGCCACCTCATCTTTTTTAATTCTTTTATTTATACATTTAATTATTTAACAAAATAAAAATATTTATATATTTTTTAATAAATAAAAATAAGATAAATAATAAAAATAAAAATTCATATCATTCATTAAAAAATTAAAAATTACAAAATAAATTTAAAAATTACAAAATATTAAAAATCTAGTCGTCGTCGTTGTTGGGAACTTGGATACGCCAAATATGTTCGATCAAATCCGACCGAAGGTTATTATTAGAAATACGTGTTTAGCTTCATGCGCGGTGTACAACTTCTGAATATCAACATAAGTAGCATTGCGTAAATATTTTTTACCATAGAGTTCAATAATACATGTGCATAATTTGTGCAGACAATCTCGTGACGTTTTGTCTCTCATCCTCAAGTACTCGTCAAGTGAGTCGGTAGCTACTCCATACGCCAATTGCCGAATAACGGAAGTACACTTTTGTATCGGAGAAAAATCTTGTTTGTATCTGCCGTCCACCCGAAGTGTAAAATACGGATACTCTCCTTATAAATCTTCAACTATTCGTTCGAATAGTTGCCTGCTCATCCTGAACCGCCGTCTAAACATATCCGGTGTATAAATCGGGTTGTTGCCAAAGTAGTCCCGCAAAAGCCGCTCGTTTGCAGCTACCCGACCTCTTTCTATGTTCCCGGCCCTCGGTTCTCTTCTTGACGATGAGGCGGTGCTACCATAAATTAATTTTGCAGCTTCTCGAACCAACCCTACAAAAATTTCCCTTTGATGATGCAAGTACTCGTCGGTGTCTATGGATGATGATGATGCGGTCGATGAAGCGGGTTGTGACGAATCCATATTGTCTAAAATTGAAGAAATAAATGGAAGAAAGTATAGAGAATGGAAGAAAGTATAGAGTTTTTTGGTGTGAAAAAATAAGATGGTATAGGTTAATATATATAGTGTGTATAATTTGAAAAAAAAAATAAAAAAATTGTAAAATAGCCGTTGGTAAACGGTATTGTTTAAAAAAATTAAAAAAAATTAAATATGCAACGGGTATCATCGGGTTGGTGAACCCGCTCCCCGAACCCGCATGCTACCCGATCCCCCCCGTACCCCTACCCGATGAACCCTTCCCGAACCCGCTTGCCACGTCGGTGAACCCGCCCCCGAACCCTCTTGGCGGTACGGGTGGTCTTAGGGGTCTTTTTTAGTAAGAGTCGCTATTAAGGCATTGTTTGGCAAAAAAAAACTAGCTTATTTTTCTGGTACATGTTTGGATTATCATAAGCTAGCTTATAAGCTATCTTTTCAAAATGCTACTCTAACTAGCGTTTCATGAGCTTAGAGCATCTCCAACAGCTTCCCCATTTTGGAGAAAATGGGGAAAATGAGGATTTTGGAACACAAATAAGCTCAAACAGCTTCCCCAAAAGTTTCCCCAAAATGGGGATAATAGGATTTTCCCCAAAAATTTCTCCAAATATGGAGAATACTCCAAATATGATTACAAGTGTTTTTCCAAATATGGGGAATCTGTTAGAGATGGGTGTAAAATTTTTTGGAGATTTTGACTTTTGCTTACCCATTTTGGAAATTTTTTGGGGAAGCTGTTGGAGATGCTCTTATGGAGCTTTTGATTTTTTTCTTCCAAAAATATTCTCATTAATATTAATTATTATTTATTAACTATTTTTTAATATGTCATTTTTGGTCATTTAAATGCTTATAAACTACTTTTTGCCAAACGTGATTTTTTCATCAGCTAGTTTATCAGCTACCAGCCAGCTTATAAGTCAACAGCTAGTTTATCAGCTACCAGCTAGCTTACAAGGCATAAGTTAACTTATTAGCTAGTTTGCCAAACATAGCCTAAATAACAAACAAATTAATTGTTTTATATCCAATTTTTTTATAGTGTTTTAGTCGTATAAACCCAAAAGTTATCAAAACAGTATCATGTCCGTAAAATTAGGTCCGTAATTGCGGACTTACTTTAAAAAACAAAAAACGAATCTGATTGATTTTCTAAAAAAAATTGCATATTGCAGACCAAAGTTCATAATCTCGGACATGGGTCAAAAATAAAAAAATCGATCAAATTTGATTTTCTTGGTATTTTTGAGCTACGTCTATAATTGCGGACTTGGGGCTATTTCAGTAAAAATGGGAAGAAAGTGGCTAGAAAGTGAAAACACCATTAAAAAAATGACTGAAACAATTAATTTCCCTAGATAATATTATTGCTTATCAAAATGAATTGTTAGTAAGCATATTTTACACTAGTAAATATTTGTTTTATATAAAATGAGTTTAATGGTTTCGACGGTTTATTCGCTCAACCATACATGAACGTTTCTTTACAACTCGTTCATTAATCCCTTAAGCTAAAATGTCTATATGGAATTAAATTTAACAAACATATTAATAATTAATTTTTAAACAAACTAATAAATAAATTAAAATAAACAAAATTGTATTTTTTTATATATATATATTTCATTGTAAAAGACCTTTCTAAAGATGAAAGGTCTTGCTAAACTTGCAAGACCTTACAATCCACATGGCATGTCATGTCATCTTGCAAGGCTTTATGCAAAGATGATTGTGGATGCTCTTAGTTATCTATTTTTCTACCACATTATTGAGAAAACCGGTTATCTCCTTGCTAGGTAAATGAGATCTATAAAAAAAATTATCTGACAATATCCAAACAAAGCCCAAACTTACAATAATCGATGCATATAGTACACAAATAAAGAATTTTAACTCAAAAATCTACAAGTAATATGAATACCTCGAGCCTAGGGACGTAAACGAGCCAAGTCGGGTTGAATATCTGGTTATTCGAGTTCGAAAATTGTTTTAAAAGTTAAGCTTGAGCTCAAACGTTATTTTTTTTAGAGCTCGAGCTAGATGCTCTTTTACGAGCTCAAACTCGAAATCGATTAACTCATTCATTTTGCTCAAGCTCAATGATTTCTTTGATTATATAACTTATCACAGTACAAATAAAATTGGCTCGAAAAAGTAAATGGCTCGGCTCGTAAAGACAAGTGTCTGATCTTACCTCCCCAGACCCCAAATGGATTATACTGGAATTGTTTGGTTTAATGTGCACCTAAACTCACCCCGTTTGCCACTAATAAGTTCCTAAATTATAACCACAAGGCTTGTGGCGTACTGGTTAAGGCCTTGGGGGATGTGGCTTAGAAACCCATCTACCCTGGGTTCGAATCCAGGCGTTGGCAACTTGTGGCCACTTAGGAATTATCTAAAGGTTGCATGCTTAGCAGTCAATCAGTGTCAATGATTAGTTTAGGCAAAACCTAGGATATCCTTAAAAAAAAGTTCCTAAATTATGCCACCGGGCACGTATCCTTCGTCGATCAACTGCTCGGTCAATCCGTTCAAAACTTCCGAGGCGCAATTCCCATCTGAATTAGCATCCCGACCTGAAGAAAACGAATACGTTTTGTTTTTCAACTCGGTCCAGCTATATCCCGTGTCCTTTTTCAACACCTTCTCCTTCATCAGTTTCCGTATTTTTGCTATTTCATTCCACGATTTCGACTCCGCGTAAATATTCGACAACATAATATGCGCCGAAACGTCATCTGGATCGATGCCAAGTATTTTCTCGGCAGCGTGTTTACCGAGCTCAAAATCTTTATTCGTTTTACACCCGGATAAAAGACACCGCCACACCACCTTATCGGGTTTCGTAGGAAAACTCATTATGAAATCATACGCTAATTTTGTTTGACCTTTACGAGAAAACAAGTTGACCATACACGCTAAGTGATCGGTCTTTGGGGTAATTCCGTAATCATTTATCATAGAACGAAAATGACGTAAACCGTCCTCCAAAAACCCCGAATGACCACACGCAGATAAAACCCCAATGAACGTAATCCCGTTAGGTTTTACTCCGAAATTTATCATCATATCGTAAATTTCTAACGCGTTTTTACCGTGACCATGGTGGGCATATCCCACGAGCATTGTGTTCCAAGAAACGATATTTTTCGAAGGGAAATTGTCGAAAATGACCCTAGCGTTGGATAATCGTCCACATTTCGCGTACATGTTAATAAGGGCACTACCGACCACCAAATTTGAATCGAACTCGAGTTTAGCAATGCAACAATGGGTTTGTTTACCCCACTCGATAGCCGGAAGATCACCGCAAATGTTCAAAATGCTCGAATACGAGTAAAGATTGAGTTCAAACCCGTTTGATAACATTTCACGAAGAAATTTTACGGCTTCTTCGTAAAAACCTGCGTTCATATGGCCCGAAATTAACGCGTTCCACGTGACTACATCATGTTCATTCATCTCTTCGAAAACCTTCAAACCTTCTTCGAAAAAGCCCGATTTGAAGTAGACGTCCATAATCGCGTTCGCAACGAACGTAAACGAAACGTAACCCAGTTTCACGATTAACGAGTGAAGTTGTTTCCCAATCTCGAGTTCGTTAAAAGCGCCAAGAACCGTCGCAAATGTTCTTTCGTTTGGTCCATGACCCGAACCATGCAATTTACGGAAAAGGTCAACGGCTTCTTTTTCGTTCCCGTGTTGAACACAACCCCCGATAAGTGCGGTCCATGCGGTCAAGTGAGGGTTCTTGACCTCATAGAAGGCTCGTTGAGCCGAACCCAAATCGCCACATTTTGCGTACAAGTTAACCAATCCGGTCACAACAAACTGGTCAAGTCTGGTTCCGTTTTTCACAGCGTAGGAATGAACCTGCGTTCCGAGTCTTGTATTCTCCACATTTGCACACGCACCCAATACACTTGATAAGGCGAATTCGTTAACAGACACTCCTGCTTTGTGGGATTTTGAGAAAATCTTTAATCCCTCTAAATTTTCGCCACATTGGCAAGCACACGCAACGAGGGAAGTCCAAGAAACCTCGTTTGGGTCCAAGATTCCGTCGAAAACAGATATTGCGTTCTTCAGCATTCCGCATTTTCCGTAGAAATTAACCAAAGAGTTCTCCACGAAGCTATTTAACTTCTCCTCGAACCTTATGATTCTTGCATGAATTTCTTTACCGATTCTTGAAACCCCTAAACTCGCGGATGCTGATAAAGCGCTGACGTAAGTGTAGTGATTCGGAACGAAACCGTCGATCACCATCGATCTAAAACAATGCAAAGCCTCAATCGCGATACCCATCTGAGAATAAGATGAGATTAAGGTTGTCCATGAAATAAGGTTTCTTTGAGGCATTTTATCGAACACTTGGCGGGCATCTTTTATACGGTTTGTCTTGCAGTACATAGTGATCAAATGATTGTTCGTGTAAACATCCGGTGAAACCCCGGATTTGATAAGCATGGCGTGAACTGCTCTGCCCTTGAGACCTGAGCCTGTGTTGGTAAAAGATCGTATTAGATGAGTAAAATTCATCGGAAGATGGTGGTTTGCAGTCGCGGAGGATGAAGTGTTGCATTGATGCTAGTCGTCCGTTCACTTTATTCTCTTATGCAAATGTCCATTTTCTGACTCTCATACAAAAACCTTGAACATACATATATTCAACATTAAGCTCGTCTAATTGAGATACGAATCAGGCTTACAAGCTTCAGTTAATTGTATTTTGTTTAAAATATCGCTGTGAGTCTACACAGACAATAACACAAACACTTGGTGGGTGAAAAAGTAAAATACGGAAACTAGATGAAGAAGATGAATCATTAATACCCATGGCTGCTACACCATCAATTGAATGAATCCATTCACAAAATCGAAGTGGGTTTTCCTCTCGGCAGGCAGAAAATCCAAGTGAGATAGTGATGTGATTATTTCATAGCAAAATCAGGTTTCAGATTTTGGGATGATAAACAGAGAGCAAAATCAGTGGGCGAGAGCAAAAAGGAGATTGGGGTGCGATTGGACTGTGGAGTGAATTGATTTTTAATCCAATGCAAAATCAGTTCAAAACGTATGCTGATAATGGCTGCAGTCGCAAGAGATATTTCGGGTGGAAAAGACGAGAACCAGATCCAGATCCGATCCGGGTATTTGGATTTGGGTTGCGAGTGGGCCGGATTAAAATGAATATAAGCGATGGTGGCCTTGTTTTAATGGGTCGACCCATTTGGTTGAGTGAGATTAAATTATTTTTATTTCATCTTTTAAAGTAAAATTAAGTTTTTGGTGAATTGTTTATTGAAAACACTTGGCGGTAAAATTAACACCATCACTTATTTATTGGGTAAGCTTTTAAATTTTAATCTTTCAAAACGGTATTGTATGTAACAATTGTCCTGTTGAGCGTTAACTGTGGTCAAAGTTTTCGCCATTACTTACAAGGTAAGACTCTCCGTCTTTGCCTTACCTTTTAGCGGGTAAGATTCTTGGTCATTGTCATAATTATTCGGTAAGGTAATATGACCTGATAAGTGCCTACCCGGGTAGCCATTTGGTAAACGACCCATTAATAAATTACTAAATGATCCCTAGAGTTATTGTTTTTTACTTCGGACCACATTAATTTGAATCAAAATAATACTTTTTAACCACTTGGGTTTTGATATGTTGGTTAAGGATATGTAATGGACATATCATATTCTCGTGTTTGAATCCAGGCGTTCATGTTGCCGAAATCCTTATGAAGGTTCGTTTGCAATGACTTTAGATTGTTCGTAGTCGTCCTAGGGATTAGTCGTGCCTGGAAGTTGCCTTGTTTTAATGGTTACCACTGTCGATCACCACCACCGTCAACCACCTTCTATACTACAACACCCACTTCCACAACCTCTGTTGGCTCTCGACCCCAACCACAACTCTACCACTACTACCACTATGAACCACCTCCACTTCCACCATAACCACCACAACCACCATCAGCTACCACTACCTCTACACACCACCACTAGTACCCCCCCCCCCCCCCCCCCACATCGACCACGTCTACCTCCCATCACCATTGTGGATCGCCATCATCATATACTGTAACACCCTAAAATCAGGGCTAAATTAAACCTCAACTTTATAACAAGATTTCAACATAAACCTTATAAACTTTATACATAAACAGATAATTAACTATGAGGGTCATAATTACACATATAGAATTCTTCAAATAACCTATTAATCTAATCATGTCACTATAATCAGATTAACTAGGTTATCTAAGCAATCTATCAAAAACCTCCTCGTTCATTAACTTCTCTGTTAATCCAAAAGCTCTCGTCCCACATCCCTTTTTACTTCCCGGAGCTAGTACCTGGTAAGAAAACATTATTTGAAACGATTAGGCTAATGCATAGTGAAAACATTCAGTTTCAAAATAATATTTATACAAATCAATGTAAACAAAGGCATAACAAACCTGGTTTACCCTTTTTTCTTACCACACGCGTAACCATCTTTCGATAACGGGGTTAAACCCGATTCCATGACTACGACCTGACACTAAGTTCAGTCATTTCGCATGTTCTAGAGCCCACACTACGAATCTTCACTGATTCTAGATTAATGCTCTTATCCAATAAATCGCAATATACACATGCCCATTTCTTGGAAAAGAAATATTATAATATACACATGTCAATCCCTTCTTTTCCTTATAAATCGGAAATTACGTTTATTCCACGATTTCTCACACACATCAGAATAACGAATAATCTTCATCTATTCCACGTGTTCATAACCACTAGTGCCTATGGATCCATTTTACTACACACCTGCCTAGTATCAAACTAGAACAGTCTTTGAGTCTAACACACTACCATTCAACTGTAAATATGTTCAAACTACTAGGATTGTATTTCAATTCTTAAATCGTACCCTTTCAGAAGTCAGCAAAACTTAAAGTTACCGGGTACTCAAAAATGACCGGACAACACAACTTTCCGGACACCTTAAACTATCCGGATAACACAACTTTCCGGATACCCACAACTTACCGGATACCTAAGCTTTCCGGATATACAACTTTTCGAATACAATACTTACCGGATACATATTTAATCCGGATGACATCCGGAAACTAAATAATCCGGATACCGTCCGGTAACTATAAAAATAACAACTTACCGGGTAACTTTGGTTTTGTCCGGAAACCTTCATACAGGGGTTTCCGGATACTATCATTTTATCCGGAAACCGCAACCTGCAGTTCAAAATCTCGATCCAGATTCATGTCTATTTCATTCAGCTTATTCTAAACCAATCCATTCAGTCCCAAAACAGTTTATACAGATATATTAAGGTTTAATATAACAGAAAACATTGATTTGAACAAAAATGAATGAACTCACCTTTGTTTTATAAAACCCACTTCTCTTCACAAACAAACTCCAAATCAGAACAGTACCTAGATGAAATTAGTTTATGTTATGGATATCATCTTGCTACTGGAATTCAAATCTACAAAACCCTTTGTATTCTTACCAAGATTTCAGCTTGATTTCTTCTTCTTTCCCTTTTCTTTCTCTTATTCTTTCTTTCTTCTTTCCCTCTTCTTTCTCTTTCTTTCTCAACGGACTCAGCCAAAATGATTCAGATATTTTCCCAAATAACCCAACTTTATCTAATCCCAACTTTCTAAAATGACCAAACACACCCTTAAATTTCAACTTTCCAAAAATAGCCTTTAAACTTTGATCACTTGTATTTTTAACCCCATTGAATTATATAATTACAAAATAATCCAAGGCTTAAACCAAAGTACAAACAGACCCCTATTCACATTAAAATAATATTAAGGAAAATTTGGGGTGTTACAATACTCCCCAACTTGAAAATGATTGCGTCCCCGAAATCAAAGTTAGGTAAACAAGTGAGGATATCTAATCTTCATATCCTCCTCCGACTCTAAAGTCACATTAGCACCTCGATGGTGTTTCCATTGTACCTTTAACATAACTACTTCCTTATTATTACGTAATTTTCTCACCGATCTTTCCAAAATTGCCTTCGGTTCTTCCACACAACGACTCTTTTCATCCACTCTCACATCAGTAAGTGGAATCACATCGTCCTCGTCGGCTAAACATTTCCGAAGATAGCAAACATGAAAAGTATTGTGGATTCCGTCCAACTCAGGTGGAAGATCCAACTGATATGCTTGCAATCTAATTCTCTTCGTAATGGTGAAAGGTCCTAGAAAACGAGGACTCAACTTCCCACGTTTACCAAACCTTATCACACCTTTCCATGGGGACACTTTAAGCATCACGCGCTCCCCAACTTGGAATTCTTTTGGTCTTTTTTTCAGATCAGCATAACTCTTTTGTCGATCTTGAGCTGCTTTCATATGCTTCCGAATTTCTTTCACTTTATCCGCCGTTTGTTGCACCACTTTCGGTCCAGCAAACTGCTTTTCTCCGGCTTCTAACCAACACACCGGAGTTCTACATTTCCGACCATACAAAGCTTCGAAAGGTGCTCTTCCAATACTGGAATGATAACCATTATTATACGCAAACTCCACTAAGGGTAAATGTGTATCCCAATTACCTCCAAAATCTAACACACATGACCTGAGCATGTCTTCCAAAGTTTGAATGGTTCTTTCGCTTTGCCCGTCAGTTTGCGGATGATAAGCAGTGCTTAGATTGACCCTCGTACCCAATTCTACTTGTAGTGATTGCCAAAACCTCGAGGTAAACCGACTATCACGATTTGATACTATAGACACCGGTATACCATGCCTTGACACCACTTCATCAATATACAGCTTCGCCAATTTATCTATTGGTGACGCTTCTTTCATAGCTAGAAAATGAGCACTCTTAGTCAATCGATCCACGATCACCCATATAGTATCGTTACCCTTTTGCGTCTTTGGTAATTTCGTCACAAAATCCATGGTGATCTTTTCCCACTTCCACTCCGGAATCTCCAAAGATTGAAAACTTCCGTAAGGCTTTTGATGTTCCGCTTTTACTAACGAACATGTTCTACACTTTTCTACTATTTGTGCAACATCTACTTTCATAGCTGGCCACCAATAGTGCAATTTCAAATCTCTATACATCTTAGTACTCCCAGGGTGTATAGAATACTTAGATTTATGAGCATCTTCGAGAATTAACTCTCGATTTCCTCCAACTTTTGGCACCCAAACACGACCTTGGAATAATTTAATTCCACGACTATCTTCAGTCAGTTGAAGATGTTGCTTGCTCATGACTTCACCTTTCAGATTCTCTTCCCGTAAGGCCTCCGTTTGCGCCTCTTTTACCCTTTCAATTAAACTTGATGTTACATCAATTCTGGCGTTGGTCGTTTTCAAGCACCCACTGTATTATTTTCTACTTAAAGCATCGGCTACGACATTTGCTTTACCGGGATGGTAATGCAATTCGCAATCATAATCTTTAAGTAATTCTAACCATCACCGTTGTCTCATGTTCAACTCTTTTTGATCAAATACATGTTGCAAGCTTTTATGATCAGTATAAAGAGTACATTTCGTTCCATACAAATAATGTCGCCACAGCTTCAATGCAAATACAACTGCTGCTAATTCCAAATCATGCGTAGGATAATTCTTCAATGCAAATACAACCGCTGCTAATTCCAAATCATGAGTAGGATAATTCTTCTCGTGCTCTTTAAGTTGTCTTGATGCGTAAGCAATCACTTTGCCTCGTTGCATCAATACACATCCCAGACCCATATTTGACGCGTCGCTATATACAACTAAATATTCCGTTCCTTCCGGTAGAGCAAGAATAGGAGCTTCACATAACTTTTGACGTAAAGTTTTGAAAGCCGATTCTTGTTTTTCCGTCCAAACAAACTTCACATTCTTTCGAGTCAATAAAGTCAAAGCAGAAGCAATCTTTGAGAAGTCTTTAATAAACCTTCGGTAGTAACCGGCTAGGCCTAAGAAACTTCTTATTTCATACGCGCTTTTTGGTGTTTCCCAATTCGTCATTGCTTCTATCTTTGCTGGATCTACTTTGACTCCTTCTGAAGTAATCACATGCCCTAGAAATTGTACCTCTTTCAACCAGAATTCACATTTCGAGAACTTTGCGTACAATTTTTCCTTTCTCAATACTTCCAAGACTTCACGAAGACGACGTTCATGATCGTCTTCATTCTTCGAATAAATAAGTATGTCATCAATGAATACAATGACAGACTTATCTAAGAATGGTCGACATACTCTGTTCATCAGATCCATGAACACGGCGGGAGCATTAGTCAACCCAAATGGCATTACAAGGAATTCATAATGCTCGTACCTCGTTCTGAACGCTGTCTTCGGGATATCTTCATCTCTTACTCGAACTTGATGATACCCTGACCTTAAATCAATATTGGAAAAGCATCCCGCACCTTGAAGTTGATCAAACATGTCATCAATTCTAGGGAGCGGATACTTGTTCTTAATTGTCACCTTATTCAGCTCTCGGTAATCAATGCACATCCTCATGGTGCCATCTTTCTTCTTAACAAACAAAACCGGAGTTCACCAAGGTGAAGAACTCGGTCTAACTAAACCCTTATCCAACAACTCTTAAAGTTGAGTCATCATCTCTTTCATTTCGGTTGGCGCTAAACGATACGGTGCACGCGCTATTGGTGCCGATCCAGGGATAAGGTCAATACGAAACTCTACCTGCCGTTCAGTTGGTAGGCCTGGAAGATCATCGGGGAATACGTCCGGGAATTCACGTACCACCTTTATATCTTCCACTTGTTTCTTTTCTGACTTAACATCTAAAACATACGCTAGATAGGATAAACATCCTTTCATCAAACACTTACATGCTTTAGCAATAGAGATTAACGGAACTTCCCCTTTTTGCTTTTCCCCAAAGATGAGTACATCATCCTTATCGGCCATCGGGATCCGGATTAATTTCTTTGCACAAAGTATCTCTGCCTGGTTGACTGTCAGTCAGTCCATACCCACAATCATATCGAATCCCCCAATTTCCATCAACAACAAGTCGATCGAAAATTGCGTTTCACCTACCGAAATTAAACAACCCTCAAGTATTTCGCGAACCAAGACTTGACCCCCGTTAGATACTTCAACTACTAAGGCATCTTCCAAAGTAGTGACAGGCATAGCTAATTTGAGAAAGAACGACTTGGACACAAACGACAAATTTGCACCACAGTCAAATAAAATGCGCGCAGGAAGGGAATTAACAAGGAATGTACCCGAGACGACGTCTTTTGATTCCTTAGCCTCATCAGCTGTCATTTGAAATGCCCGACCCGTTGGCTTTGGAACATTTGGTTTCTTGCTTTGATCTCCACTCTTTTTCAGCTTTGGGCAATCCCAACGAAAGTGACCTGGTTGTTTACACTCGTGACATGTAAATCCTTGTACATGACAATTGCTCATAATATGCCCACTTTTACCACACTTAAAACAATCTAATGATGTCACCCGACACGGTCCATAGTGTTTATTCCTACACTTCGGACACCAATTCAGCTCACGACGAGATTCATAATGAGCACTTTTACCAGTTGCCTTTGATTTCTGAGAAGACTCTGATCGGCCCTCCCATTTTCGTTTTTCTCCAACTTGGGTATTTTCTTCCTTATCTTTGGCATATACTTCTTCCATTACTTTAGCTTCTTCAATGGTCTCTCTCAGCGTTGAAGCCTTAGCATTTTGTACACGAGACATCATATCCGCTGGCAAGCCTTTCAAATATGATTTTATCTTTTCCTTCTCAGTCGGAGCTACATGCCCCACCAAGTTCAACTTTTCCATAAAAACTTCAGTATACTTCCTAACCGACATATTACCTTTCTTAAGAGTCATGAACTTTTCTTCGATCCTGTCCATCTCGTTTTCATTACAATATTCCTCCAGAATCTTCTTTTTGAATGACTCCCAAGTCATGGCAGTTAAGACTGGAGCAGAGATTGTAGTCGTCACTACATTCCACCAAGTCAGCGCATTACCCTTTAACATTTGAGACGCAAATCTGACCTTCGACTTCTCGTCACATTCACAAGCTCTGAAAACTTGTTCCATTTCTCGTAACCAATTCATGCAGGCTACTGGATTATCTGCTCCGGTAAACTCTGGCGGCTTACATCTTAGGAAAGTTTTATATGAGCAGGATCTTTCAACCCTCTTTTATGCCTCTAACCCAGGGTTACGAACTGGATTTATTACCCCGGTATTAGTCCCCGTTTGACGTAACTCCGTACTTTGATCGTTCAGTGCTTTCATAAACATTTCGGCTTGTTTTTCCATCGCTGTGTTCATCATTCTTGTCATGCTTTCCATCATACGAGATTCTACCGTAGATTCAGGCGTTTCCTGATTAGCGGTACTGGTACTCGTTCTATGTACCTGACTATCCGCTCCTCCAGTAAAATGCAACCTCGGCGGGCTCTCATGAATTCCGCCCGTTCCAGGTTGTCCCTCCAACCCCCAATCATTTACTGCTCTGTCCTCCGAAGAATTAGAGGACCTTGGTGGCGTATTCACCATCGTTCTGATATAACACAATAAATAACCATAAGAAATTGTTACACATAACTAGACATACGAAATTTACTTTACCGATCACTAGTCACTGTAACAATTTAGAAACAAGTATGCTTATGTAACAATATATTCATAATGACAGTAGCTAATTGAAATTGCGAACATACTATACATGAGAATCCTCGTTACCATCGTTACAATACTAATTTCACGTATTTCCGTCGACTCTAAGACTATCCCGTCTTAATACTTCTACCCATTTCTCACGTATCATGACTTAATTCATCTCAGCTTAAGTCTAAGTATCTCATTAGCATACTTAGTTCACTTAAACTAATGCTCTGATACCATATTGTAACACCCTAAAATCAGGGCTAAATTAAACCTCAACTTTATAACAAGATTTCAACATAAACCTTATAAACTTTATACATAAACAGATAATTAACTATGAGGATCATAATTACAAATATGGAATTCTTCAAATAACCTATTAATCTAATCATGTCACTATAATCAGATTAACTAGGTTATCTAAGCAATCTATCAAAAACCTCCTCGTTCATTAACTTCTCTGTTAATCCAAAAGCTCTCGTCCCACATCCCCTTTTACTTCCCGGAGCTAGTACCTGGTAAGAAAACATTATTTGAAACGATTAGGCTAATGCATAGTGAGAACATTCAGTTTCAAAATAATATTTATACAAATCAATGTAAACAAAGGCATAACAAACCTGGTTTACCCTTTTTATTACCACACGCGTAACCATCTTTCGATAACGGGGTTAAACCCGATTCCATGACTACGACCTAACACTAAGTTCAGTCATTTCGCATGTTCCAGAGCCCACACTACGAATCTTCACTGATTCTAGATTAATGCTCTTATCCAATAAATCGCAATATACACATGCCCATTTCTTGGAAAGGAAATATTACAATATACACATGTCAATCCCTTCTTTTCCTTATAAATCGGAAATTACGTTTATTCCACGATTTCTCACACACATCGGAATAACGAATAATCTTCATCTATTCCACGTGTTCATAACCACTAGTGCCTATGGATCCATTTTACTACACACCTGCCTAGTATCAAACTAGAACAGTCTTTAAGTCTAACACACTACCATTCAACTGTAAATATGTTCAAGCTACTAGGATTGTATTTCAATTCTTAAATCGTACCCTTTCAGAAGTCAGCAAAACTTAAAGTTACCGGGTACTCAAAAATGACCGGACAACACAACTTTCCGGACACCTTAAACTATCCGGATAACACAACTTTTCGGATACCCACAACTTACCGGATACCTAAGCTTTCCGGATATACAACTTTTCGAATACAATACTTACCGGATACATGACATCCGGAAACTAAATAATCCGGATACCGTCCGATAACTATAAAAATAACAACTTACCGGGTAACTTTGGTTTTGTCCGGAAACCTTCATACAGGGGTTTCCGGATACTATCATTTTATCCGGAAACCGCAACCTGCAGTTCAAAATCTCGATCCAGATTCATGTCTGTTTCATTCAGCTTATTCTAAACCAATCCATTCAGTCCCAAAACAGTTTATACATATATATTAAGGTTTAATATAACAGAAAACATTGATTTGAACAAAAATGAATGAACTCACCTTTGTTTTATAAAACCCACTTCTCTTCACAAACAAACTCCAAATCAGAACAATACCTAGATGAAATTAGTTTATGTTATGGATATCATCTTGCTAGTGGAATTCAAATCTACAAAACCCTTTGTATTCTTACCAAGATTTCAGCTTGATTTCTTCTTCTTTCCCTTTTCTTTCTCTTCTTCTTTCTTTCTTTTTCCCTCTTCTTTCTCTCTCTTTCTCAACGGACTCAGCCAAAATGATTCAGATATTTTTCCAAATAACCCAACTTTATCTAATCCCAACTTTCTAAAATGACC
Organism: Saussurea involucrata; assembly: GCA_033807775.1. Lineage (NCBI taxonomy): Eukaryota > Viridiplantae > Streptophyta > Magnoliopsida > Asterales > Asteraceae > Saussurea > Saussurea involucrata. The sequence goes on from CM066319.1 coordinate 3,553,671, forward strand.
AAACACACCCTTAAATTTCAATTTTTAAAAAATTGCCTTTAAACTTTGATCACTTGTATTTTTAACCCCATTGAATTATATAATTACAAAATAATCCAAGGCTTAAACCAAAGTACAAATAGACCCCTATTCACATTAAAATAATATTAAGGAAAATTCGGGGTGTTACATATGCATCCTCGTAGTCACCATAATCCATCGCCGCCACCAATTCTACTTTCACCGTGCTTCCACAATACTTAAGGATCTTTCGAACCGAATAAAACATAGGTTTTCATTTGTACAAGGGAAAATTGCATCTAAATGGAACAAACTTTGACATGATTTCTATTTTGGGGAACCAACTTTCAAAATTATCATTTTAGGGTCTCGATCAAACTTTTTGTTTATTTAAGGGTCCGATTTACCTGATTACCTAGTAATGATGACATGGTTGAGTGAGATGTAAAGGTGTATACTTGAGGAACAATGCTTACGCCATGAGTACCGGTACCCAATGAACCCAATGAACCCATTTGCCACCTCAGCGCCACATCAGCTTTTCTCTTTCCTACCATCCTTACCCAATTCTTACCCAAAAGTGAAGTACCACTACCCAATGAACCCAATGAACTCACTTGCCACCTCATCTTTTTTAATTCTTTTATTTATACATTTAATTATTTAACAAAATAAAAATATTTATATATTTTTTAATAAATAAAAATAAGATAAATAATAAAAATAAAAATTCATATCATTCATTAAAAAATTAAAAATTACAAAATACAAAACACAAAAAAATTAAAAATTACAAAATACAAAACACTAAAAATTATGATATTTTCTAATTTTCTCTTTTCTCGCTAAAGTAGTCCTCAAAACGTCTCCCGAAAGGTGATCATGCGGGGATATATAGAACTCGAAGTCTTGTTGATATCGGTTTTCTCGTTCGAGTTCCAACTGTTCTCGTTGAACCTGCAACTGTTGTTGTTCGAGTTCAAGTTTTTTCATTTTGTACTCCATTGTACCGTCAATATGCTCGTTGAACGAGCTTATGGTCGTCAACAACTGAGTAACATTTTCGTCCGTATTCGACCCGGTCGTATTACTCGTTGATGTTTTTTTTGCCTTATTTCTCTCGATGGGTCGTTGAAGTTGCTCGACCTCGTTGACCCGAACATCTTTATCGTCACCATCGGAAGGTTTGGTACGTTTTGAATCCCGGGATGAATTTGTCGACATCGTTGGAACCGTTGACCATTTTGGACATTAAAAAAAATTATTTTCTAATATAGCCGTTTAGCAACGGTATTTTTTCAAAAAATTTATATAAAAAAAAGTTGCAACGGGTTGATCGGGTTGGGGAACCCGGTAGCCGAACCCGGTTGCTACCCGGGGCCCCCCCGGTACCCCTACCCGATTCGTGCCTCTCGAACCCGCACCCCCTACCCGAGGGCGGTACGGGTGGTCTTAGTGATAACTAAAAAACGATATAAATGTGTATACTTGAGGAACAATGCTGGAAAAAGAAACTTGAAGAAATTTTTGAAATTTATGACTTCTGAGCAAGATGTAATGGATCTGTAATAGAAAATGATATACCAAACCACAACATATTTGAATGTTATAGATCTCTGAGTGAGATGTAAAGGTGTATACTAGAGGAACAAAAATAGTCATTCACGGATTGGTAATTGTCCACAAATTCTCACAGCATTCGAGTGAAGGAAAACGATGGCAGAGGATGCAATGTGGGATGACGACAACGGCGGATGAGGCGATGGGGAGGACGACGACGAAGGAGACGAAGAGAGAGGACAACGGCGGCGGAGGTGATGGCAGAGGATGGAGGCGACGAAGTAGGCGATGGTGGAAGACGACAACGATGATGGAGGAAACACCGGTGATGCTGGAGGATGGCGATGATGTGAATCAAAAGAAAGGGTGGATGAATGGAGGTTGGATGCGGCGATGAAGGAGAAGAAGAAATAGGGTTTCTTTTTATTTTATTAACTTAACAATGACATGTAAATGATGTGGATTTTAAAATATCCATGTAAGCTTTTTCATATTATTTTTTTGCCACATCATCTAAAATTAACCGGTTACCTGTTTGATAGGTAAACCAGACCCTTAAATAAATAAAAAGTTTGATCTAGACCCTAAAATGATAACTTTAAAAGTTGGTTCCCCAAAATAGAAATCAAGTCAGTTTATTCCATTCAGATGCAATTTTCCCTCAAATCAAGTTTTTTCTGAATTAACATCAAATTTTCAAAATTTTCATTCAAATTTGGTACTACTATATATGTATGCATTTACGTATATGAAAAATGTGTATAAATACTTTTACAACTTAAAGTCTTTAAATATACATTTTATTTGTATAATTTATAACCATTACATAATACAAAAAATCATCAAACAGCCTTTAGAGATAACTTATCTAGTCCTGTGATATTCGGTCATAATTGTATCAAACACCAAACAAATACCTATCATGTTTTGTTAAGTCCAATTCAATCTAGCCCTATTATTTGTCCAATCCAATCCAATCCATTTATATATTATATATATAATCAATTTATGTATGCATACTTAAAAAAATATGTCCAATCCAATACATTTATAGACATGGGATCATGTGAGAAGTGTGAGAAATACTTTTAAACCGTTGATCACTTTTAATCAAATACCCTCCTATGAATTACAGTTTAAAAAGGAATTGATCTGATACATCTCGTTCAAACATATGTTCATTTCTTATCCAACGGTTGATAACCGATTATATTCTCGCTAGATTTGACACTTTCACCTTAAACCCAACCCTTTACCTATTAGAAGAAGCCGCCTTCCGGTTCTTTACACGAAAGATAGATAAGTCGCATAATCATGAATGGTTCTTTCCCTTTCATTCCCACCCAAATGACGCAAACGCAATTACCCTGAAATATCCCAAATCACCATCCAAACCCCCAAATCAAAACCCGCGAACAAAACAGGATACACCTCCCCCTTTAAGATTCACGATCACAATTCTCCGTTGACCCTTAAAAACCTTCCAAAACTTCAACGTATATCGATCAAAATTCAAGTAAGTATTGCGTTAACACTGTTTGATCTATTCAAGACTTGCGTTTTCTCGATCATCTGTTTGATCAACTAATTGATCTATCTAGGGTTCAAACTTCAAACTCGTTAAGTCTCGATACGATCTGATTCCTATTCTACAGAATTGATTTTGTGTATTAAGTTATTGAGAAGTTTTATTGATTGTGGTTTGGATTAGGGTTATTTGGTTATTTATTTGTAAATAGAAGATGTATAGCAATTTTAAGGAACAAGCAATTGTGTATGTAAAGCAAGCAGTTGAAGAAGACACAGCTGGTAATTATGCAAAGGCTTTTTCACTTTATATGAATGCATTAGAATACTTCAAGACTCATTTGAAGTATGAAAAGAATCCAAAGCTTAAGGAAGCAATTACCCAGAAATTTACTGATTATTTGAGGAGGGCTGAGGAGATTAGGGCTGTTCTTGAGGATGGTGGAGGGAATAAACCTTCATCTAATGGAGGAGATACTGGGGTTGCCACGAGGCCGAAATCGAATAAAAAGAATGGAGATGGTGATGGTGATGATTCTGAGCAGACGAAACTCAGATCTGGCCTTAATTCTGCGATTATTAGAGAGAAACCGAACGTTAAGTGGAACGATGTGGCGGGTCTTCAGAGTGCTAAGCAAGCTTTGCAGGAGGCGGTAATATTACCGGTGAAGTTTCCTCAGTTTTTCGTTGGTTAGTTTACTTACTCTTGTTTTTTCCTTCTTTCATGCCCTTTTGATATATGAGGTCGATAATGCGTGATTATATTTGGTGATTACTGATGGCAATGGAGTTTGGTAAGAGAATTCTTTTGATGCAACTATGTTTACTAAATACTGTTGTCTTTGCTGCATTGCTTCTGGCTTTCGGCTTTTATCTAGTGCTGATGGTGGAAACTATCTGCTTTTGAGTAATATAAAACAGGGAAATTGACCAAATTAGCCATTTTGGACTAACATCTTCACTTATGTTTTTTTTTTCAATTTGACCAAAGTAGCCAAGATTTGGCAAGTGCCACCCTTTCGCAACTTACGAAATGTACTTTCTCTGAATTAAATATGATTCTGGTGGGGCTGGCATGCGAAATTGGTCTGGTGGCTTGCTAAATGGACATGTCGGCTTGTGAAATGTCCTTTTGGCTTGTGAAATCTCCTTGTGGCTTCACCTGAAATCATATTTTATTCATAAAAAGTACATTTCGCAAGTTGCGAAAGAGGCACTTGCGAAATCTTGGCTATTTTGGTTCAAACATGAAAAGTTGGCTAAAGAGTGAAGATGCTCCTCTAAAATGGCTAATTTGGTCAATTTCCCCATAAAACACCTAGTTTACTGCCCACAACCCAATTTTAGTAAAGAATTTCATTATCTTGATTGCTCACATTTGTTAGCTTCAATGCCACGACCAAATCCGTAGCACAAGGTGCTCTATGGTAAAATAGATACACCATGGTCTTGAGACGATTAGACAAATTTATATGGATATCCCATGAAAAACTGCAGTGTTTCTCCTTCTCTTTAGGCAAACGTAGATGTAAAAAATTCTTTTTTTTGGCTCATTGTCATCATAATAAGATTCCAATGTGGTTTTTGTTGTTCCATATGTTTTTTCTATCTTGTCATTCACTCATTTGTTGGAGTCCCACATCGGCTAGATTTAGGGGCTGTTTGTTTACCTTTTAATAGTACCATTAAGAGGAAATCTCTGAATCGCTAAGAGGTGAATCTTGTTTGACAAAGAAAAAGTCCACCTCAATGATTTTGTATCTTGGGCCTCTCTTAACCATTTAGCGCCCTAATTTCATTCTGAAAAAGAACCATATTTCATTTTGCACTATATCATAAGAGCCTCTTAATCATTCTGACCACTTAATCATTCTGCACCAAACAACAACTGCCAAACAACCCCTTAGACTTATTCTCCTCCATATATGTCGGAACCTTTCTTATTTCCTCAAGAGCACTTTTGGAAGGTAACCATGATGGGGTTCCACATATCTCACATGGTATATTTGAAAGTGCCACTAGGTACCCATATAGCATTCTTACTTTTTTGAAATGAGAGAGAAATCCACCGGGGCAAAAATACTATAGACGCAAGATATGAAATAGGAGTGAATGCTATCTTTTCATTCTTGAATTCTTAATGAACCCATCTCATTCGTGGCCTCTTATGTAATCTAATATTTCTCTCACACATCAGTTATATTACAAGTTATCGGACCTATGAATCTATGCACTTATTTTTATTTGTGATTTCATGGTTAGGACCAAATTCTTTTTGGAAAAGGGGACGGAACCCCGGAAAAGTTGTTAGGCTCAAAGTTGTTAGAGGCTCGAGGTGCACTTAGGCGCAAAGGGTCCTCAAGCCTGGGCGCTGGCCTCAGGAATGCGAGGCGCATCTTATCAAAATATTATATATATATACACACACACACAGAGTTCCATGCAACTATTAAATAACCCTTTTTTAAGAAGTCTAGAAGATGAGATTTGAGAAGATGAGATGATGAGAAAACTTATTTTATCTTAGGGCTTGATTAGGTATTTAGCAACTCTTTATGAGGCGCGCCTAGGCCCTCAAGGCGCAATGCCTTAGTGAGTCTCGTGAATACGTTATACGCCTAGTCTCAACTTTAAAAAATCCCAAGACCTTGAGCCTCGGAGCCTAGGTGTGCTTTTAACAATTATGCTTTGGCCTTGAATCTTGGAAAAAAATACAGTAATAGGCGAAAAACTCGAATGAATAAATAATTAAAAATATTGTTTCCCGGGGTCAAATTTGAAGCACATATCTTCTTCGATGAATGCTCGGAGGGGCATGTTGGAGTCCCATGATGGCTAGAATTGACCTATTCTTTACAATATATGTTATAACCTCCCTTTTCTCCTCAATGGCTCTTTTGGAGAGTAATCTGATGGGGTTCCACATATGCTTTCACGACTTCAAATTTCATGGGAGTTGGGACGAAGGAATACTTATGTGCTATGCATTTTGTGTGAAAAAATCTTTTTCTTTTACCTTAAGTGTATGTTCTCACTAGAAGAGAAGTCTTTTATTTTCTCTTAACTAGTTTGTAGATGGTATTTTATATCTGACTAGGGGTGTAAACGAGTCGAACTTTTAATGAGCTACTCGAGCTCGAGTCGATCTCGAACACAAAATAAAGCTCGCTTAACTTAACGAGTCGAGCTTCATAACACCAATGTTCGACTCGTTCGAAAACTCGGTTAAGCTTCACGAGTCTAGTCTAGCCATTCGAGCATACACTTTTTCAAGCCAAACATATTTATAAGTTTACAAATTATATAATCAAAACATAAAAAAATCATCGAGCTTGAGTACATAAACAAGTTAAACGATCTTGAATTCGAGCACATTAACGAGTATCGAGCTCGATCCTGACTTGGAAAAAATTAATCGAGCTCGAGTCGTTTACACCCCTAAACTTTGTCTCTTTTTCACACTTTTCATCACGATATCAAGCATGAGTTGATTTTGTTCTTGAAACTTACACTTGATTTCTTGATCGTTTGCTTCATAAAAAGGGAAGCGACGGCCATGGAGAGCTTTTCTATTATACGGACCACCCGGAACCGGAAAATCCTACTTGGCTAAAGCCGTGGCAACGGAAGCCGACTCAACTTTTTTCAGGTGCAAAATTGTCATTTTAAGATCCAAATTTGGATGATCGTTTGATTTGGTTATGCTATCTAAATACGTTGATATGAAAGTATTCATCAGATTTTGTGTTTATGCAGCATTTCTTCTTCGGATTTGGTTTCGAAATGGATGGGAGAAAGTGAAAAGCTGGTCTCGAATCTATTCCAAATGGCTCGAGAAAGTGCCCCTTCCATTATTTTCATCGATGAAATAGACTCGTTGGTTGGCCAACGTGGTGAAGGCAACGAGAGTGAAGCATCTCGGCGTATTAAAACAGAGCTTCTTGTTCAGATGCAGGTATTTTGCCCTTTGTTAAACCAATGAACTTTCTAACCGCTCGATGTATTCTTTTTTGGGTAGCCACCGCACCACCCGCCGGGGGGGGGTATGGAAACAACCACTCTAACCCTCTAGGGGTGCGGGCCGGACGGGTTTGGGTGGGCAAACCAAAATGAATGGGATTTCAGATATGGAAATCCAGACCCGAATTTTAGGTTTCGGATTGCTTCGGTTTCGGGTTAGTCGGGTTGATGTCAGTCGGGTTGGGTATTTTTATAATGCAAAAAATATATATAAATTCAATCGATATTGAGAATGAATTCAATTGTTTGAGAGATGGATGAAATGGATGGTAAGTTTGGAAATTAAAAACCATTTCGACCGACTAGAATTTACTATTTTCAAAAGATAATTATATAAATAAGTGTATTTATATAATTATTTAAAATATATATGTATATTATGTTTGGTTTTTGGATGGGTCGGGTGGCCAAAGATCAAACCCAACCCGAAGCCAAATATCCAACCAAAATTCGGATTTCGGATTTTCGGGTTTCGGGGCATTCATGTTCTGCAAAAACACCTTTTTTTGGTTAAAGGTTCGGGTTTCGGAATATTCGGGTTTTGCACACCCCTACCCCTAAAAAAAGACCCTATTCTCGAGTGGGATTCTTGTGATGAAATGTAACGAATGGCCAAAATTCTTGTTCGTGTTTGTTTCAGGGTGTCGGGACCAATGATGACAAAGTTCTTGTTCTTGCAGCTACAAACACGCCGTATTCGTTAGATCAGGTAACGTTTTTCGTCATCAAAATCTCTCGTTTTACATTGGCATTTTTCTAACACGAAGTGAATCACAGGCCATTAGGCGGAGATTCGACAAGCGGATTTATATTCCTCTACCAGATGTTAAGGCAAGGCAGCACATGTTTAAGGTAACATTTGAAATTTTCCGGAAGCATCTATTAGATACCGAAAACCAAACCAAACGAACGTATATTGCACTAGTAGGAAATTACCGCTCTACCCTTTGGGACAGAGAACACGTATATACACATCTTATCCCACACCCTACTTTCGACCATTTCTCGGTATTATTGGACGCAATATCAAACACCCACTACAACAAAATTGGTTTATAGGACGCGGTATTATGTTTTTGTGTAACCGATGCCTTACCACTTGGCTATACTCCATACGGCCTGTTTTGGACGGTAGAACGAGGAGAGGGGGAAGGGGGAAGCAGGGCTCGAAGAACGAGCCGAGCCGTGCAAGGACGTGGGTGTGGGGAATCCGCTCCTGGGTCGTCGCTCTGCTGCGTCTGGCCCGTCCTCTAGCCACCTTTGGAAGGCAGGTAGTGTGACAACGTACACGCTTCCCCTTCTCCTTACCATAATAATATAGTGATTAATAGGACTTAAGTTTATAGGACCAAACAATTGTACGTTATATATAAATGTTACAATAAGTTGACAGGATGCTTAACAAGTTTTTAGGATCGGTTTTGAAATAAAACGTTCTATTAGTTATACTAATAGTAATAGGATACTTTATTTCAAAAGGGTACTAAAAAACTTGTTAGTAGGCCATATATGTAACATCCCTAGACAACGTTGTACCAAATATTGTCCGCTTTATCTACACCTGGACTAATGGTTTAAAACGGTTTAAAACGCGACTGACAAACAGTTCCTTATGGGTGCGTTTGGTAAGACAAAACTGGACATAACAGATAAAATGACTAATTTATCCCTATTAAAATAAATATTTTTTATAACAAAATATAACATTAGAAAGTTTTTTTGTCAAGAAAACGTCATCAAATAAAAAAGTTTATGTAGCTTCCAATTTTATTTTATACCTCTTCTATATTATTTTTTATTTATTAATATTTAATAAATTACATAAATTAACCAAAATATAGAATCCGTATAAAAATAATATTTTGAGGACAATAAGTAAAAGTTTAAATAAAATAAAATACGATAAATGAAGTTTAAAGAGCCAAAAGTTTGACTTGCGCCTACTTTGCTAAGAGAAGAGAGAGAAGGAAAAGACAGACGACAGAAAGCAATGAATAAAATGTAAGGAGGAAGACATATTTGATGTCTTAGAAGAGTATTAAGTTCTATTTTCAGGTATATTAGTAAAATATAGTACTGTTCCATGGGGTGGGGGTGGAACACATATGTCTGCTCCACATAAAAATCCCGTCAAACATAGAACGGTGATCCATGTTTTGTTTTGTTTTGTACTGGCTAGTGTACCAAACGCATCCCATAAGACAACTTTTGTTCCCCGCCTCAACCGATGTGGGATCGGACAATATACATCCTAACTTCCTATTATATGGATGCATAATTGTTTGGTGATATTAATTTAAGTTCCTATAAAGCAGTCTATCAGCACATTTAGACATATTTGGCGTCCTATGAAGCCGATATTGTACATAGATCTTTAAAACAAGCATATTGTTATTTTTGTTATTAAGATAAAATTGTGACCTCGTTTGGTAGTAATCTTGTGTGTGCCCTTAAATGGATGCAATAGGTACACCTCGGAGATACGCCGCATAACCTAAATGATCGCGACTTTGAACAACTCGCATATAGAACCGAAGGGTTCTCTGGGTCGGATATTGCCGTTTGTGTAAGTGTTGACGGTCCTTGAGATAATTTATTTTGGGGTTTTTTCACGAGAAATGGCTAAAAAGCGAATCTTTCTTCTGATTATAGGTAAACGAGGTATTGTTTGAACCCGTACGTAAAACACAAGATGCTATGTTCTTCATTAAGACATCTGATGACACCTGGGTGCCTTGTGGACCCCGACACCCAGGTGCCATCGAGATCACTATGCAGGATCTTGCAACACAAGGGGAGGCCTCAAAGGTATAAATCTTTATAAATCATCTATAAATCGTACCAAAACAGTGTTTGCTGGTCATTAAAGCAAACACTGTTCTGGATGGATCTTTGGTGCGACCAACCTCGTGATTCTGAAAACTTAAAGTGGGTTTGGGACGTGTTTTCCAGATCAATCCGCCACCGATATCAAGAACGGATTTTGACAAAGTTTTAGCACGACAGAAACCGACCGTAAGCAAAGGAGATCTTGAATTGCATGACAGATTTACCAGAGAGTTTGGAGAAGAAGGCTGATAATGGATTCTTGAAAATGCTCATATTTTATGAAATTGTGTTTTTCAGATTTATATAAATTTAATCAAGGTTACTTGAAAATGTATATGATTTACTTCATCAAGATTATTCAATTCAGTTTAATGTCATTTGCAATTATTTTGGTTTATTATAAGATAGTTTGGATTTGTATTTGTTTGTTTGTCTACTAAGTAATGGAAATGATAATAAAAACTGTTGTTTGGTTTGATATAATATAATGAACCTATTACCCCAAACCCATTAATTTCCATTCCTGATCAAATTGGGGGGAATGAAAATTTTATTCTCGCTCAGTCTTTAGTCTTTTTTCTTATGCATCCATTCATTTCTCGATGTTGAATGAATTTTTATTTTTATGTTGGATGTCATATATTTGTATTAAAAATATTATATAAAATATTTTTTGATTAATTATATTGGTTTAACCAAACAGCATCAATAGAATGCTCATTCCTATTCCCATTCTCCTGCATTCCCATTTTCATTTTCATTTTCATTTCTTAAAACGAACCAAACGCCCTCTGATTGTTTGTTAAAACTCGGGAAGAAATCGAAACAAACATAACATAATTCACATGGCGAAATGCATATCCGAAGGGTTCGAGTCTTGTAATAGTGTGTTTGATACGTGGATGGGATTTGAATGGACTGGAATGGACACACGGGAATGAGTAAGCGGGTGAAAGAATTGTTAAAACGATTTTAATTTGATATCGGTACAAGCATCTCCATCAGATTTTGAAAAAATATTTTAGAAATTAGGGTTGAAAATCAAAATATCCAAAGAAATTTACATTTAACTCGAACAAATTATTCATTTTAAAGATTATATAACATTAACTATATTATTAAAATATTTAATATATTTAATAAAATATTTCTGTCTCTAAACATTTAATTTCAAACATTCTTATTGGTAGTAAAATAAAATATCATTTCTATACAATCATTTTTTAGAAATTCTTCATTTGGAAAATGTGTTGGAGCACAAAAATCCCTAAAATCTATATTTTCTCCATCTTGAAAATTTTGACAAAGATGCTCTAATTTACCCATCCTGCCTCATCTCTCTTTGTAAAATACATTTAGTTCATTTCCAATAGATTCTTCAAGATGAAGAATGATAAGTTAAAAACATTCAAAAGAAATCTACAATCATTTACAACAGTTTCTCCATTTTGGTGATTACAATACGATATATGTTATTAAAATATTCAATATAATTCATAAAATATTATTTGTCTCCTAGTTATCTAATTTCTAGGGTCATTATTGGTAAGAAAAATAAAAAGGGCTTTGGATCGTTAGATCAATCACAATCGAATATCGACACTAGTAAGATGTACAAAATCAATTTCCCGGAGAACGCAATTCATAGGTGGGCCAGGAACTTTTTCATACGGTGGCACCATATTTTTTCATACGGTTTTTATCGACGTGTCTTCATCTTTTTACGAATGTTCAATATCACCCAATGTGTTTTAACCTAATTTCGCGGTTTCTAAGGGATTTTAAAGTTTTTTACTTGATTTCAAGAGATTTTTAAGTTTTTATTGATTTCGAAAGACTTTCGGTTTTTTGGTTGATTTGAATAACCTTTTTCGACTTTTTGTTGATTTCAAGAGTTTTTTTTAGTTTTTTGGTTGATTATAAGATACGGTTACACTTCTAAAATGATACGATTGCACCTTTCACATAACTTTTTTTTACCTTGGAATGGAGAAACAACACCGTAGATCCATCCCTGAATGGGGTGGGATTTAAAGCGATCACAGATCCACATCCTTTCTTACACTTCTCATCTAAACTTTTTTCCTCCCTCGATTAATTTTTAATTGATGTATTATATAAAATTTAATTTAATTCTATAAATTCTATAATAAATATCCAAAATTAGTGGGAACATATTTAATTAATCTAAAAATAGCGGACCATGATTTTCCATTTCCATATTTTTAATGTTTTACAAAAAGTAAAAAAGAAAAAAGAAAAAGAAAAAGAAAAAAGACCCGACCCACCAAATGACCAAAATGAGCCGATAAAACGAAATAAAAAAAAATCAATCAAACCAAACACCCCCTACGGACCATCTCCCATACCCTGTACCCCCCATTCTGACCGTAAGATCAAACAATCAATCAATAATCAACCAACGCCTCAGATCTTTTCAAATTTTATCGAGCTTCGCAGCCTTGATCACCGGATTCGCCTTCGCGATCGCTTCTTTCCCCATTGTCTTAAAATCAAACGTGCACGCGTGCATCTCCGGGTACCGGTGGGTCCCACAGAAGGTGGCCCCACACCTGCACGTGAACCCCGTGAGCCCCACGCGCCGGTTGCAGCACCCGCAACGGTTCCGCTGCTGCGGTTTCGACACCACCGGAGCCGTCGCCGGAGACAAAATCACGGCACCGGAATCTAGATCTGTAGTGACGGAATAAGATATTACCGTACCGGAGGAAGATGATTGTTGCGGCGGCGAGAGGCTTTTCTCGACGGCGAGTTTAGCCTCCGACATCTGCTGTTCTTTCACGCAATGATCCTTGTAACATTTAGAGCAGAGATTGAGCGTCGTAGAGCTGCCAAAGAAGCCGCAGTTATTCGCACAGAGGACGTGATTGCTTGCTTCGTGCCATTCCTGTTCTTCCGCCATTTTTTCAGGTTTCTTCTTCAACCTTTTTTTTTTGAATCTTCTGAAACAAAAAAGTATGGTGAGCGATCGATTGAGATCCAAATCAATCGCTCAAATACACTAGATTCTGAAAACCTGTAGGAAACAGAAAATAGGATCAGAATGATGAGATCTGAAACGACAACAAAAATGGATGGAATTGAGAAATAGGAAATTCGTACAAATCCAGATGGGTATGAGAGGACCTCACAGAGGAGGTGGTGGGAGAAGAAAAGGGTTGGGGGAGGAAATATAGAGAGAAAGGCAGACCAGGTGTTTGTGAAAATGTCTGAATGAGAGGGTGACAATGAAAATGAGAATAAACGGCAGGAAATAAAAGGATCCCTACAACAAACCATATTTCAAAACACACGTGTAATATAAATAGAGTATACTATAATTTTGGTTAATAGACTTTATAATTTTTAGAGTAAATTAAGTTTTTCATCCCTGTGGTTTGTTAAAAGTTGCAGATTTCGTCCTTGTGGTTTCAAAATATCAGTTTTAGTCCTTATAGTTTGCAATTTATTTCTATTTTCGTCCCTAAGACCCAAACACTAGTTTTAAGTATGAAGAACTAAAATAGAAATGATTATAAACTATAGGGATGAAAATTGCAATTAAGTTTAAATTATAAGGACGAAAAAGGTAATGAATTATAAATTATAGAGATTAAAATCGCAATTTCAAAACCAGATGGATAAAAATAGAAATTTTCAACAAACCACAGGGACTAAAAACGTAATTTACTCTAATTTTTAACACCTACGGTCTCTAAACTTCAAAAACTAGGATTTAAGCTTTATTTTTGTGGATTCATAGTGGTTTTGGTTTTTTTTTTTGTCTAATAGGAGGTTTTTTATAATTTTTTTAAAATAGAGAATTAAATGTTAAAATCTAAAAGAGTTTTTTTTTTGTAAGGTTCATCTAGGCTTTGCCTAGACTACATTCTTGGCAATTTGGAAACAAACAAACAAAGCAGCCGTCTGAGACTAAGCCTGACCATAGAATGCTGACGTCTGGACTCGAACTCGAGGTGGATGGGATATTCCACCACATCCCCCCAAGCCCTTGCCAACACGCCACCACCCTTGTGGTTAAAATCTAAAAGAGTTACATTCATCTCTCACATCTTTGCTATTTTAGAAATTTTAACACAAATTATATTAATATAATATCCTCTGATTTATATTTCAAATACAATTTAAAAGAAAAACTTAATATAAAATAATAAAATATTTATGTTATTGGTGAGTTGAATAAAATAATTATTTCTCTACCCTATTTAGGCTATGTTTGGCAAACTAGCTGATAAGTTAGCTTATGACTTATAAGCTAGATGGTAGCTGATCAGCTACCTGTTGACTGATAAGCTAGATAAACTGGTAGCTGATAAGCTAGCCGATGAAAAAGTCAGGTTTGACAAAAGGTAGTTTATAAACATTTAAATGACCAAAAAAGGATGTATTAAAAAATAGTTAATAAATAATAATTAATATTAATAAGAACATAATTGGAATATTTACAAAAAGCTACCCATAATCTACTTCAAGTAGTTTTTCAAAAAGCCAGCTAAAAAGCTAGTTTATGGTCATCCAAACATGTAACCCAAAAATAAGCTAGCAAACAATGTCTTAGAGAATTATAGAGAGCTCTCTATATTTATAGATTTTTTCATAAATCTTTATTTTAGCAAACAAGATAGCAATGTTGTTGAAGAAGAATAGCAAACCAAAATCCATTTTTTCTATTTTAACAATGTTGTTAGATATGCTCTCAGTTTTTCTTTATTAAGAGCATCTCCAACCAATGAGAAATTGACGGTCAGAACACCTCCAACCGGCCGGTAAAATGATTCTTTTTTTGCCGACCACTTCTTTTGACCTACAAATTTGACGGTCGATTCTTGCACGACAAATGGGTGGGAGACCCACTATCTATACAATTTATTAATATTTAATTAATATATACTATTTAATTTAATTTGATATATTATAGGGAAATTAATTATTTTACCCTTAGTTGACAGCCTTTCACCTATATACCTATCTATCTCACAATTAATCAAAATACCCCAAAAATCTGTGGCTCTACCCGTGGTCCACGGATTATGTTTCAAAATACAAACCCACGGACTCCCACGGATGAATTACAAACCCACGGATAAACGTTTTATATAACAAATACATAAATAAGAGATTGATAATAAATATACACGGACTCCCAAAATGAATTACCCATACAAACCCACGGACTCCCAAAACCCACGGATGAATTACAAACCCACGGGCTCATGAGGGGCGAATTTGTGTATTTTGAAACATAATCCTTGGGCCACGGGTTGGGCCACGGATTTTCGGGGTATTTTAGTTAATTGGAAGAGAGATAGGGCAAATTCGCAAATGGATGAAAGGTTGGTCAACTAAGGGTAAAACAATTAATTTCCCATTATAAACAAATTAATTAAAATATATGTAATTATATTTTATATTTATTATGTAATTATAGTTATTAAAAATAGTTAAAAATAATATAAATTTCATTTAATTACTATTTAATTATTGTAAATTAATATATATAATATATATATATATATAATTTTATTTAAATGTAATATAAATTAAAAATTTATCGTTTTTATTTTTATCGGTCTCCATTAAATAAATTAATTACTGATTATTTATTATTATATTTACAAATTATAATTATTGTTAATAAAATTGTTAATAGTAAATAAAATATGTTATTTTAATGTGTGGTCTACAAATTTGGTGTTTTTAGAGTATGGTTGGAGTTGAGGTTTTTTTGTGTTGTTGGGCCCACCAAAATTGGTGTTTTTTGGTGCTAAAAATGGTGCCAAGGTTGGAGATGCTCTAAGTTAAATGAGGGTATTTTAGTCATTTTTTAAACTTTATATTAAAATTAAAAAATGGATTCTTGATAAACGGCTTTTATCTCGTAAGTGTTTAGTGGGTAAAAGTTTTTTTTTCTCATTTAGCGTCTAAGATTTTCACTCCTTATTATGTCTTTTATGGGTACGATTCCTAGGCATGGTCATACTTGCCCGATAAGACAATTGACACTTGGTAAGCGCTCACCCGATAAGCGTTTGGTAAACGGGTTGGGTTCCGGTGAGAAACTGAATTAACGTGAGAGACGTTAGAAGTGATTATCAACCGTTGGATACAAATTAGGATGAGATGCATCGAGATGCAACAGATAAATCTCTGTATCAAGCGCGATTCATGGCATGGCTTGAGATTAGAAGTGATCAACAGTTCAGATTCACTTCTCACGCTTCTCACGTTAACTCAACTTGTCACACGATCCTTCACCTTGGTAAACAGACCCTTAATCATAATTCACAACGATAAGATTGGACATGGAGAGCTGCGATTTCGTATTTTGTCCCTGTTCTTGTTGATAAAATTATTGATATCGACGTATGGGGAGTGCATACATGATGACATCACAACAATGTTGCTTTTCGGTCAAGCCAAAAATAGTAAGAATTTTGAGTATCCGTTAAATCGTCCCAACAAAAAAGGGGGTGAAGTTCCACAACAAGATACATGATTTAAATCTAGTGCCGACTGACCATTCTGCCTTAGGACACCACAATTTACCTTCTAGTGATGGCTGTGAGACCCATACAGTGCAAGCGCTCTAGAAGATGGCGCATATAATTTTTTTCCAAAACAAAAATGCATCAATGAACAAGGGTCGGGATGAAAAACATGAGAAGTGGTTATCGACCGTTGGATGAGAAATGGACGCACATTAGAATGAGATGTATCAAGATAAGATGCACCGAGATGTACCAAATTTCATGGGATGGCATTTGATTAAAAGTGATCAACGGTGCAGATCCACGTCTCACGCTTCTCACATGATCCTTCACCCAATGAACAAATGACAAAAGTTGAATATTAACGAGTCGTAGTTGGTTCTAAAATCAGAGGGAAGAGGGTTCATGGAAAAGAATACGGGGGCACAGAAAAAATGGTACATTTAAGCGTATCCCAGGCTATGTCAGATTAATCCCGACTGTTGGGTCATCAAAGATTTGAAGATGACCTCCTGATCTCCTTATATTCTTTGAAAAACATCTTTTATACTTGGATAAATTTTAGGATCTTTGTAATAGCTTAGTCATGTTTTCAAAGTTCGGTGAAGTCAAAGATCAGCCGAAATCAAGAAGTAAATATACCAATGCGGATTGAAGATGAACTTCTCAACTCAAACTAAGCTATCTCACCGATTTTCTATCTGGAAAATCGGGGGAGTCACTTGGCCGATTTCTTCATCAAGTTCGGCCAAGTCTTACCGATTCTCTTCTTCAAATCGGTAAGGTCTTCTTTGTTGAAGTTTGTAAGAGAAGACCATTTAATATGGGACAATATCTAATGTCAGGAAAAAAAGACTATTTGTCTTTATTCCAATTTTAGATAATATCTAAATCAAGCGTGTTTATTCTTCCTAGTACTGAGAAAATGCTGAAAGAAACGTCACCTTTTCAGAGTCAACTACTATCTTTGAATCACCAGATGACAAGTGTCATATGCATTAAATGCTCTCTGCACTATATAAAGGAAGAAGACCTCTCCATGCAAATGACTACTCTTGAAGATTTCTCAATGCACATGACATTATGCCTTTCTCCTCCATTGAACTAAAATAACTTTTAATCTTTGTGTTTTTAGAAGTTGTGTAGTTTTCAGTTTTACTTTGTGAAGATTGTTAGAATATATTTCATCTGTTCTTTCCGCAACAATCTAAGTGTTCTGTGTGTAATTCTTGATTTTATAAATCAATAAAGAGTTAAATTGAGTGAAAAAATTTGTGTATTGCATTCAACCCCCCTTCTACAATACATGTTCTTGTTCTTATTAGCCATCTGGGACTAACACCGACAAATTGTGACTGCAAGAAAGCAGCCCTGATAAACCGCCACAATTGTTATGTCTGATCCTGCGCATATGGGATATTCCACCACATCCTCCGGGGCCTTAAGTTCAAGTTTCTTTAGTAACAATAACAAAAGAGATGTAATGATTTGAAAATCATGGGCACCGGTGACATTAGACTAGGACATGACAAGACTTGAGTGAGACAAAAATGCATTTTTCCTATCCCATCAAAATAAGTGGAACAAAAATAAAGACAGGTAAATCAAGATTGGTAAATTACTAAACTACCCTTGTAAAATTAAATCCCTAAAACCTTCCACAATTTTTTCACCCACCTACCTCACTCTCGACCCGTCCTGCGTATAAATTGGAAAATATAAACATACCAGCAAGACGACGCTGCTACGCTGCTGATACCCGACATCCCTAGTTCATAGAAGAAAGAAATGACTGAAATACTACTCAGCATTGGACTGAAACGAAAAGCATTCATGTTAGAATTAACAGAATAACGAGTGTTTCACTATGCTCATTAAATGTCCATAGTAAAAAAAATACATACACTTTTAAAATTTTAAAAATGTGTAATTATTATACTATCTCATCCTAGAATAAGTGTATACGTTTCTAGTTTAGTTTGTCCTGAAATAAGTGTCAACTTTCAAAAGTAAATGTTCATTTCCCATGTTAACCTTGATTATGATGGGGGAAATTTTCTCTTTATGTAATTAAGGATAAAATTGTTCTTTTGTTAATTAAAAAGTATAATAATTACATATTCCTAAAATGGTGTGCCATTTTTATCATGGACATTTATTTTGAGACGGATGTAGTACTTTTTAATTAACTAAATGACAATTGTATCATTAATAATAGAGGGAGTAATGAATTTCCCTTCTCATAATAAAGGGTAAAAATCAAAAGCATGCACTTACTTTTGAAATGGGGCACTTTTAGGACAAACTAAAATATAAATATGAACAGTTATTTTGGGACGGACCGAGTATGAAGATCAAGGAGAAAAGGAAGGAAACGAGACGATGAATCTTGAAATCCACACAACTTCGTAAAGAGCGAAGGAACCGACATACGTGCTCAAGACAACCTTAGCAGCATATTTCATCGTCCTATGACGTTTTTGAACGACTGTGAGTGTTTTACTCAAATAAGATGAATGTTGGTCCAGCTTTGGAGTACTCGACTCAACCGTTTCAACCAGAAAGACCGCCATATAAACTGGACAAAAGATCAAGAAAGCTATTGAAACCTGAATTAGGATAAATCTCATCAGAAAAATAAAAAATAAAATCGAAAGGAAAACACGAATGGCGTGTTGGTATGCTACAGTCTCGAACTCATCGTACATTAAAAATATATTCTTCGGGGAAGAAAATGTGCCAAGAGATTTCCCAAGACGTGTGATGCCGAAAAGAGACATGTTATGATATATGCTTGCAAAAGTCGGCAATTTATAAGCCTTCTCATGATGTAGTCTCGTTTAAATGTCATAATAGACTACTTTATAGGACTAACATTTATAGGGTCAAACAATTGTGTGTCTTATGTAAAGATGTTATGATAAGTTGAAATGAAGCTTTTAGGTGTAGTAACAAGTTTTTAAGAACGCTTTTAAAATAAAGTGTCCAATTAGTACTTTTATATGACATTATTTGAAAAAATGCCTTCTAAAAATAAGTGTCCTATAAAAAGATGTGTTCATACGACACTTCTCAAAAGCGTCATATGAGAAAGATAATCGGACACCTAACAAACTTATTATAACGCTTTTACATAAGAAGTATAATTGTTTGGTCCTATAAAGCAGTCTATTACGACATTTAAACATATACAACGTCCTATCTAAAACTTACACGAGTTCTCTGAACATCCTTGAACATATTGATCAAGTGAGTGATACATCAAACCCCGTTTAATTCATGATAATGGAGTATATAATATCTAGCAGCTACAATATAGAAAATGCTTCCTTGACTAATAATATATGAAATCGTGCGAAGAGCATAATAAGCATACACAAATGCTTTCGACTCATTGATGGTGAGTAGGGTTGAACAATAGTAGAGCAACACGACACTTGTGAGCGTTAATGAAGCCTTCAAGCTGGCATATATATCAAAAATGGGTGTGAACCAAGAGATTCAAATAAGAAGGCTAAATATCGCAAGAAGATAAGAATGAAAGGTAAAGGGATGGTTCACATGTGAATCATTGAAAAATCCATTTGAAGATGCATATGTGAACTTATATAATAATTTGTAATATCGGTTCACATATGCATCTTCAACTAGATTTTTTTAATTATTCAACTAGATTTTTTAATTATTCACATATGGATCTTCAGGGTATTTAGTGTTCTTGTTTGAACTACCCCTTGTTATAAAATAACACTTACCGAAGAGAACTATAGTTGTAGATACGGTAACGAGGAGCAGAGGTTTACGTCCATACTCATCCGAAAGTTGGCCTAGAATTGGAAGCATGACCATCTTGAATACGCCTACAACCTACAAGTACATAAAGACACATTTGGTCCGATTTAGTTTTGTGTTCTTGTTTGATTTGTTTTTATTCACTTTTTGGTCGTGTTGTGGCGGTGGTGGACGACGGTGATTGGGTGTTGATGGGTTAAAAAGGAAAAGGAATTAACACATAAATATGAATATTTTAAAGAAAGAATGTTAAAAAAACAGAAAAAGCGTAAAACGATCATTTTGTGCTCCAGCTTAACATGATATGAAGTTATGAACGGATGCCAGGGCAAGAGACCTAATCCAAAACAAAACGGAAAACTCGAGGTGTTTTTTGGAAATAAATAAAGTTGAAAGACCAATTCTGTAATTTTCACCAAACCACGGGGACCAAATCCATAATGCACTCTATATATCATTTCTCCATCCGAGAATAAATGTCCATATTGAAATGACACACAGTTTAAGAAATGTATGATTATTACAAATAGGGTTGTAAACGAACCGAACGAACACGAACGAAGGCTTGTTCATGTTCGTTCATTTAACTTAACCGAACAAACGAACGAACACGAACGGTAAACGAACGAGATTTTTTGTGTTCATGTTCGTTCGTTAAGAATTTTTGTTTGTTCGTGTTCGTTTATGTTCGTTCATTAAGAGTTAAACGAACGTAAACGAACGAACTTAAATGAACATAAACGAACGAATTTAAACGAACGTAAACGAACGACTTTAAACGAACGTAAACGAACGAATTTAAATGAACATAACCAAACGAACCCAAATGAACAAAAAACAACCACCGTAATCATCAATTCGTTCGTAAAAAATACCTTAACAAAATGAAAAACCGGGTTAACTAAGGAGGTATAAAAAATAAGTTCTAAAAGATCAATTTACTTGATGACTTTACATATTAATTTCATTAGGCATAAACGGACATAAATGAACATAAACGAACATAAACGAACGTAAACAAACGGACATTAACGAACATAAATGAATGAACGTTCACGAACATAAATGAACGAACGAGATCATTGTTTATGTTCGTTCATTTAACTAAACGAACAAAAAAACGTGTTCATGTTCGTTCATTTATTAAATAAACGAACATAAACGAACTTCCCGCCGAACGGTTCGCTGAACGTTCGGTTCGTTTACAGCCCTAATTACAAATGTGAACAATTAATATGGGAAAGTGAAAATTTGTTTTTTAAAGTGGACAGTTATCTTGTGACAAACTAATATACAAATGTGAACAATTAATATGGGAATAATAGTTTTGCAGTAGTGGAAAATATAATATTAGAAACTAGAATAAGGTGGCGTTTGTTTTTTAAGTGGCGCTGAAGTCTGAAGTATGATTTCACTTATGATTTTTTAAGTGGTGGTGTTGAAGTCTGAAATCTGTAAGAAAAAAACTGTTTGTTTTTGTAAGCTGAAAGCGTCTGAATATATACTATTGTCTATTTTATCCCTGAAAATGTGATACTATCGAATTTAATTAAATTATACTACTAAAATCAGTTTTCATAACAATTAAAATCAACTGAAATACGTTAATTGGTTCAAATAAAATAGAAAACATGAACAAAGTCTCATAACAATTAAAATCAATCTCCGTTTCTTCTCTTAAAGTAGCCGTATATGTTCGGTGAGTTGTACTCCCATGCAAGTGAACATTTTCGGCCTCATCACCGTCATCGTCCACCTGGTCATTGGCTAGGATGAAGAAATGCCTTATGCTTATAATATGCTAGCTACAGTACCTTCAATACAAGTACATAATACTTATGTTAGATACGATGGTTGTCAAATAACTCCTTAAATCAAATCATGGGATAAAATCAACTAATCATGTGAATCAAACCATCATGGGCCATCCATTTTATATCAATAACAATTTTCTTAGATGGATGCAACTCAAATTCAAGAAACACTCGTACATAAAAGAAACCATCATGGCCATCCATTTAAGAAACACCCATCAATCATCTATGTGATTCTACCTAAACTGTTATTGAAGTGAGAAACAGAGGTTTTAAAACCTCTATTTTTTCCCATTGAAAATAGACACTTTCATTTCCATGCCACCGTCCACTTATGCCTCAAGCCCTTAATGACTCAAAGCCATGCAATTATTATATACATCCCTCAATACCTTGGAAGTCAGAAACACATGAGAGAGCATATGAATAGAATTTTAATCAACATATATGATTCAAGGGTGGCTCCTCACTGCCAACTGGTTTTAAATGAAAACATAAATATTCATTCCTAGAGCCCTTACACTGTGTTCTTATACTCATTTAACAAATAAATTACTCAATATGTCTCGGAAAAACAATACTTTCGTATCATCCATCACACCAATTACCCTTTTGAATGTAAACCCAAAACAAACTTTGTCGTAAATCAGAGAATTCCTTTTGTTGTCCTCCTAAATATACAAGTTAAGATTTCATTTTGCTTATGAAGTTGAAAAAACAACTAACAAAGGAACAAAGTTCATACAAGCATTTTATCAAACAGGTTAAGCTCATCAACCATTTTGTTGGTATCTAGATAAGATCCCTTGAACAAACTATAGTCTTGATTCTGACAAGATGATAGTAAATTGGTCCAGTTGTTTGCATCAAAAACCAAAACGAAGAAGAGAATTCCGGTTGCATAAAAGTGGTTTTTTTTACACAAAATCGAACAGAAAAGTGAAATAAAATCAAGAAATAGCAACGGATTCTCAATTTGCATAAAAGTGAAACCAAAATCGAACAAAAAAGCGAAATAAAATCGAACCTCAAGTTTGCACGCGATTTGCAGATGGAGATCGATGGAGGATTTGAAGATGGAGATTGAACCAACAGTTTGCAGATGGAGAGCGATGGAGGTTTTGCAGATGGAGATCGAGTTGTGTTGAAGTCTTGGTTTGGAGTTACATTAGAGAGGATATGGAGAGGAGGCGTAGATGAGAAAAATGTGAAAATAAGTGATTAGGGTATCACTTTTTCGGTCGGTGCAAAATAAGTGATAAGTGGATCAAAATTAGGGGAAAAACAAACAGTCTTATTTCAGATACATCTGACCGAAAAGGTGAAAAGTTGTAAATAAGTGTTTAATTCTAAAAAACAGACAGCCCCTGAGAGTTACGTATGTAGGTAAAAAATTGTACGAGGTTAATACCCATTTATCCGACCAAATTTATTTTTTAGTCATTTCTCTTCCAACTTTGTAAAAAACTCACTACCTCTGTAACTAACGATCCCCCAACTTGCGAATGGGTCAAAAATAAAAATGAAAGTCTTTGAACATGTTCTGCAAATACAGGATCTGTAAATAAATTAGAATACTTACGCAACCTTGCGGACCATTTACTTGCTGATGTAGACAAAATTACAGATTTGGTCCATGTATTTGCGGTTCATGTTCCGATTTTTTATTTTTTTTACTTTTTGATAGCTCCGCAACGTGAAGAGTTGCTACTCATAGATGTAATGTAACGACTTTTTGGAAAAGTGATAGAGAAAGCTAAGACAAATTGTAAAAAGATGAATGATTATTTATGCCAATTTCAATAAATAAAACAATGCAATTGATCGATACATATAATGATGATGATGAAGAAGAAGGTACCATTTGTTGAAGACCATTGAGGTAGATAGCTTGAGAGCAGGTGTTTTCACCGGGACAGGGAGCTTCGGTGGTGACATCAACGAGCACAGAAACAGTCATTTCTTGTGCGATCCAACGAAAACATAATGGAAATAGCAAGTGTAGCAATGGTCGGAGCTCCCGAGCACCGTCCCACCACCTCAACATTCTTGTTTCTCTCTCGAATTCAAATTCAGTGTGTTGCACGTAAAACCATCTCCAATGGGGTCACTAAATCTTACACTAAACATTAAATTTGGTATAAATGACACTATTCACATCTTCAATTGAGTATTTATTTTCCACATTAAATTTGATGTAATGAATAGTATTACACTATATTTGGTGTAACACTGTGCATTTACACTACTTTTTTACATCACTTTTAAAAAATAATGTTACCCATTGGAGAAGATTTACTATTAACACTAAAATTTACACTGCTTTTGAAATTTGGTGTAAAATATAGCGTGACCCATCAGAGATGTCCTAACGTGTTTGTAGAAATGATTTACTAGTAATTGGGGAGGAGGCGTGGAGGTTGGAGGAGGCCAACCAATTACCATTATTTTATTGATTAAATATATGAGAAATTTTATAATTAATAAAAAAGTAGTTTTTCTGTATTCAGTGATGAAATCATTTTATTCTTTTTATATTGTTGTTTTGAATGATTAAGGGGTTATTTATCATATGTTTTACCTGGATAAGTGTTTACCAAATCACGTTATCTTGTCGGATGATTATGATAACGACTAAGAATCTATCCGGTAAGAGTTAAGGTATGGACCGAGAGTCTTACCCGGTGAGTAAAGACGGAGACTCTTAACACGGTTAGCGCTTACCAGAAAATTGTTGCATACAATAAATACCTTTTTCATGAACTAAAACCTTACCAAGTAAGTGATATTGTTGAATTTTACCGGTAAATACTTACATGAGTAAGTGTTTGGTAAACAGCCCCTTACTAAATATTTTCTTTAAATAAATAAACTATTGAACTTTTAAAACTTGATTACCTACATCATTTTAGTCCAAAAAAGTACATGGAATGTAACCGGCTAAAAATATTTTAAAGTAAGAAACGATAATCAATTTTATCATTCCTAAACCCTCACACCAAGACCCAACAATATCGCCTCATCGCCTTCACGTAAGGTTTGGGAACGATAAATTTGATTTAAATACTTTTTTTTACTATAAAATTATCCTAACTGATTACATGCAACCTTTTCAGGTTAAAATAAGTAGGTAACTAATTTATAAAAGTTCGATGTTCTATTTATTAAAAAAAATCACGGATTTAATCATTCAAAATGAAAATGTTTAATATTAAGTTCATTAAATGTAACATCCTGATTTTTTGAACTTTTAAGATAAATATGAAAAATAGGATTTTGGATTAAATCCTACATTTTATAGTCTTGTTGGATGGAGAATTAAAATACGAGTCCAACATGCCTTTTCGGAGCGAAATCGGAGCTAAAACGAAAAAGTTATGGCCAGAATAACTTTCGGTACAATCTCGGTTAAAGTGACCAGCGAAAGTGACACTTGTGTCACTCTCGCGCGGTTTTGTACCCAGAGCCATTTGACCACGGCGATAGTGCCTAGCGAAAGTGACACTTGTGTCACTCTCGCACGCCACTTTAGCCGTCGGGTACCTGGAGCATAAAAACGTGATTTTCACCATTTCAACCCATTTTTCATTTCCAACTTCTTCTCCTTCAACCCTTTCTCTCCCAAACCGAAACCCTAAGCCCCAAAGTCGATTTTGAGCCATTTAGCCACAAGATTCGAAATTTGTAAGTGATTTCTTCATCTACCATGGTTTTGGGAAACAAATCTTTAAACCCTTTCACTTCATCTTCTTCACCCAAAGCTTTCTAGGGTTTCATTCAACCTTTTTGTCCATTTTGAAGAGTTGGAGCTTGTGGTGTTTTGTTGGTGATCTAGAGGTGTTTTGGTTGGTGGATTCAAGTTATGGTTATGGTTAAGGTAATCTTCTCATATCTTCATCTATGGAAATTAGGGTTTTGGGTATAAGTTGAGATTGTTGATGAAAATGTTTGGGGAATGATTTTGTATGGTTGAATATGGTTTTTGATGGTTGGAAACTTATGGATCTAGGTTTTTTGAGGATTTGGCTTGAAGATTCAAGTTTCTTTAAAGGAGCTCAATTTGAGGAAAATCTAGATTTAGCCTAAATCTAGCAAGGTGAGTTCAAGTTGATTTGTGAAAACTTTGTACATGCCAAAAATGTTATTTTCCAAGTATTTGTGTGTTTTACTTGAAATTATCAATTGTTGAGTTATTTGGTAAGTTTGATCCTTTTAAAGTGTTTAACTTCATAAATGTTGTAAAATACCCATATTTGGGATTTTTGGATTTTTTGACGTGTAGGAATTATAAATATGTTCTTAAGTGATTTATTGCTCAAATGGAGTTTATTCAATGGTTAATAATGTTGGTGTAATTGATTTTATAAACCATTTGGGGAAATGCACATTTTAGTGTCATGACTCATGAGTCATTTTGAGAATTAAAAGGTATGAGTCCATTTGGGGAAAACCGTTATTCTAACCCGTGTCGAGTATTGGGTAATGATGATTTGGTGGTATATGTATACCTAAGCGATGTTTAAATGTATTTTATGCTATGAGGTCCGTTATTTATGGGTCTAATGAATTTTGAGCATTTTGCTCGGTGTTGACTTTGAGGGAGTCTTGGGGACATTTTGTCCGGGTTTGATGGCTCAATAGGGAGTCTTATTTATGGTTTGCATTTATTGCAATTTGATGCATTTTATTAATATTTACGTGCTTGGGTGCTTTAGTCATACCGGGGTGGGCATGTTTTTGTAGACTGTGTTGCATTGGATCCATAGACACGTAAGTCAGTCTTTAATAGATGGTCTATCTACTTGTGTACGAGGAATGGACTATTGGAACGCATGGTTTTATGCGGTAGGCCGTTCGGGGCCACTAGCGAGTATGCAATGGGGGACATTGGAGTCCTTGAGGTGTAACTCGTCTAGACTGGATAGGCAATGTGGTCCCATAAGTCCTTGAGGTGTAACTCGACGGAGTAGACAATAAAGGCATGAGAAAGGTTTGAGGTTGTGATGTCTCTATGGCATGGGAACTAAGACCGGGACTTGAGGTGTAATCCAGTAACATCATAAGTGACCTAACTTTGTGTGCCCGTCACTTTCGATGGAATCGGGTCTCCCCCGTCACCGAAAGATGTTGTTTTTGGGTATATGCCTTTATCCATATTTTCGGTGACACATTTTATTTATATGAAATGTTTTCATGGTTTATTGGCGGAGTTTTATGCCTCATCCTTATTGGATGTTTTAAATATTGGAGTTTTACTCACGTTTACATTACTTGAGAGTTTATAATGTCCATGTTTTATTATCGTTGGTCTTGTACGATTGACCGCAATTTGATGACTTTAATATTGGGTTCCCCTTCATGTATATTAAAGTTTAAATGAAGCAAGTCATTTCTATATTTAAGGTATTTGGACTTCATTACATTTTACGTTCGCGTGAGTATTGGTTCGTATTATGTTTTGGTGATGTCTTTCATTTATATGAACTATTTTCCCATGATTTGTGGGTTGAGTATTATATCGTCAATCGTATTTAAAGATTTTGCATAATATAGATCTATTCACGTGTTGAGTGAGTTTGGATTGGATTTCATTTTGGAAAACGCTTTGTACATTTTGGGAACTTTTCTCATAGATTTTGGGTGCGTTGGAAAATGAGTCGTTTACATTCTTCTCATAAACTCTTTTGGAAATTATAATCTATGTCGCAAACTTTCATTCAAATAATTATTTAAATCATGTTATAAACGCTTGAACTCACTAGGCGTTAGCCTAACCCTTTTTATTTGTCGGCATGTGTAACAGGTTCAGGTGGGGAGTAGTTCTAGTAACACTATGAAATGTCGTGTGCTAGTAAAGTGCTCGGGAGGGGAATGACTTAAGTGAAGTTTTCCGCATTCATCTTTGGGAGTAGCAACTTGTACTTGGGTTAAGTAACACCCGATGTGGTTTTAATCTTTGTAATGAAGTTTGGGTTATAACTTGTTGAGGTTAATCATAGACTTTAAATCGAGGTATTTTCCGCATTAGTTAATAGGGAGAAATCCTATTATTTTGGATGTATTTATCGAAAATTTTACTTAGTTGCTCTTTCCAAATTTGAGGGTGTTACATTAAAAAAGTCTAGAGATTCAATGATTTAATAATTCAATATGGGAAAACTCATGTGGTTTTCTAAACGTTTCCTTTTTAATATGTGCTATTTGGATATGCATGTAATTATAATAATCCAAGCAGTATTGGTTCAACGATATATGAGTTACCGATAAACTCTAACTTGTTTTGGAGATCGTATGTTTAAACCTCATTAAATGATTTGTGTGTAATTACTTGTCGTATATATAATTACTTATTTGTTGAAACAATCATGGGAAGTGTTCATATGACTTGCATTTTGTTGTGGATTTTCTAGCTGTTTTTTTTAAATCTCAATAAAGTTATGAATATTTTGATAATTTTATGAGCCCTACTGTCTCAGATTACCTTTTTAGTATGCCAACACAACCTTCTAGATGAAGCAGTGGCATGGATCATGACTATGGGCATGCGAATGTCATTTTTGAAACCGACTCCAGATTGTTATAAATGCTTTGAAACAACGCAAGCGAGACGATACTGAGTTTGGCTACATCATTCAAACATGCAGTTTGATCCTTGTATCTAAACCTTCTTTTAGAGTTCAGTTTGCTAGAAGAAATAGAAATGTTGTTGGCCATTTGTTAGCTAGGCAATCTCAGCTCTTTTCCACGCCTTTCACAAGTGTTGGATCTTCAGACTAGTTGTTAGATGAGCCAAGTTTCATTTGTAACGATTCTATCCATCAATAAATCATTACCTTTTATGTTAAAAAAAAGTAAATAAGGCTATAATGTAATACAAAAATAGTACAGGGGGTGTAAGTGTAATTTCTATATTTCCATTTCATAACCAGATGTGCACGATACGTGCGAAAGCATACACAAATCGCACTAAAGTAACCCTTCTACGCACTCCTCCATCGTCAAACCCTAACGTTTTCCCCAATCTCATTCCTTCAATCCATCTCCGATCACCGTCGTTTCTCTCATGAAATCCTTCAAAATCTTCCTAGATATGCCTCATTCTTTAATCTCAGATCACCTGAGATCACGGCCACCACAATCATCGATTTGTTGTTGATTTTTTTCTTCTACACTCAACCCTAAAATCGTCGTCAATCGCTTCTTACAATCGCATCCATCGAGATGGCGGGTGCAGTAGACGATATTGGAGGAGGAGGAGTTGAAGCTGCTCCGCCGGATTCATGGGAAGTTGCCGACTTGGACGCCACCATGAGCAGGTTAATGCTCTCCTCAAAGAGGGAATGCAACAACTCGTCCCCTAATCTGACCACTACTTCTCCTTCTCTTTTGGAATTCACCCCGGATTCCTCAGCTCCCGCTAGGTCGTCGTCTGGTGGTGTATTGGAGGACATGGTGGATTCTGTTGATCAGTTTCTTCGCGAAGCGTTGCAAAACCCTAGGGAACGACTTTCAGGTGTGTGTCATGTGTTCAAATTTCTTTTCAATTTAATAGCCCGTTCACGTTTCATAATGCTTTTTGCCCAGGGCTATTATCAATTTCACTTTTAAGTTCTATCTATTACATACATAAAATTTATTTTCGCGCTGTTTGCGCCCTAATTAATGACTTCTGGTTTTTCTGCGGATATGGCTTTAACGAGCAATTGATGGGAGAGTATACAGAAAGTGAACAATGGTGGGTTTATTATAGTTAATGATGATATTGAGTTATTAAGGGCAGGTGTTCCATATATCTGATTATTGACGTAATAAGCAATAACGTACAACTGCAACATCATAGAAAGGCAACAATCAACTATTAGGATATCAGAATTTGTTGTGTCAGGTGG
This sequence comes from Saussurea involucrata, assembly GCA_033807775.1. NCBI lineage: Eukaryota > Viridiplantae > Streptophyta > Magnoliopsida > Asterales > Asteraceae > Saussurea > Saussurea involucrata. Next base: position 3,583,611 of record CM066319.1, read on the forward strand.
ATGACAATCAACTATTAGGATTCTGTTGATCAGTTTCTTCGCGAAGCGTTGCAAAACCCTAGGGAACGACTTTCAGGTGTGTGTCATGTGTTCAAATTTCTTTTCAATTTAATAGCCCGTTCACGTTTCATAATGCTTTTTGCCCAGGGCTATTATCAATTTCACTTTTAAGTTCTATCTATTACATACATAAAATTTATTTTCGCGCTGTTTGCGCCCTAATTAATGACTTCTGGTTTTTCTGCGGATATGGCTTTAACGAGCAATTGATGGGAGAGTATACAGAAAGTGAACAATGGTGGGTTTATTATAGTTAATGATGATATTGAGTTATTAAGGGCAGGTGTTCCATATATCTGATTATTGACGTAATAAGCAATAACGTACAACTGCAACATCATAGAAAGGCAACAATCAACTATTAGGATATCAGAATTTGTTGTGTCAGGTGGATGATTTATAATACGATGTTCTCCTCTAGAGCCTTATACCACACACTGTTCAATGTAAGATGCTTGAACCTTATGAAGCTGTCATTTGGAAAGGTCGATGTTTCTTTTCGTATGTGACGATAAATGATTTACTTGGTGTCTACTATGAAACGCGATTCATTTGTTTGCTCTTTCTTGTGCCATGTTATATGGCTAAACCTGATGCACTAGTTACTAGTGATGCCTTCTATCTAACCGGGCAATTGAAGACAGGCAGAGAGCATCCAAATGTTTGATCAGTTAGGTGCTGTTTGTTTTTTAAGAGGTCTGAAGTCTGAAGTCTTATTTCACTTCTGATTTATACGAGGCGGTGCTGAAGTCTGAAATCTGAATCATAAGATTGTTTGTTTTTGTAACGTCTGAAAGTTTGAATCTGAATTATATTAGAATCTGAATTAAATTATACACTTCCATATATTTTTATTATTAATAAATTTAAAAGAAAATTAAACACTAGCAGCCCAAACTGGAAGGCCCGAAACGCCATAACTCAAAATGGGCCTTTGAAAACCCTAAAAAGTCCACTATAAATTCACCACTTCAGCTGCTAGGGTTTCTCGTTTTTTTCAGCCTGCTTTCATCTTCCCATACAAACCTCAAGTTCAGAGAGAAAGAAGGAGAAACAACAATGGCGGATTCATTGGTTTTACGTGGCACCATGAGAGCCCACACGGATTGGACGTTGTCCTCTCCTCCGGTGTAGCCCAACACCGACTCACCGGCCACTCTCACTTTGTCCGGGACGTTGTCCTCTCCTCCGACGGCCATGTTGCTTTATCTGCTTCATGGGACGGCGAGCTCCATCTATGGGATCTCAACGCTGGAGCCACCGCCCGGCGATTCGTCGGTCACACCAAGGACGTTCTCTCCGTCGCATTCTCCATAGACAATCGTCGGTCTGGAATACCAGCGAAGAAATGGAACAATGGAGGCGGATGAGAAGCGATGGAGGTGGATGGAGAAGTTAGGGTTTCAGTTCAGAGGTTTTAAGAGTGAGGTTTACCTCTTGTGAAATAAGAGGATTTTAGAGGTTTTCAGCTCTTTTTTTAAAAGAAAAAACAAACGGTCTTAAAGACCAATTATCTGACCGAATCAGATTTAAGGGCTTTTCAGACCTTTTTTTAAAAAAACAAACAGGCCCTTAGTGTAGCTTTGTGGATCCTGCCAAAGTCAAGTTGCCATCATTAAACTTGAATTACAGTTATGGGCATATTTGTCCTGCAGAGCTGTCTAATTGTCTATCCAAATTAGTATCAACAGGCAGTTGATGCAAAATCTTGGAAGAAATCTTTAACAAAAAATAAAATAGATCTTATCCCTCCTTAAAGGGAGAAAGGACAATGTCATTGCTGTACTGCCTTGTTACAATCACAATTCATGCGAGCTCTTCTTATGGTTTGGGATATTTATCTTAATCAAGTCCGTTGCAACCAAATTGTTGCATATATGAACATGTTTGATGTTCGATATATGTACATACACTGATACATCATATCCGGCTTTGAGTTGGATAACTGGTAGTAATATGTTGCTGATTTTATCTTTCTTTGGCTGGTGCAATGGTTTTTCTTTCTAAATTTCATGGCTACTTGATTATAGGTTCTGCCACTCTTTGTTTTTGTTCTAAAATTCCAAATGTATGTCTTCTACCGACATGATTTTGCTCGTTTTTCTCCCTATGGGTCTCTGGTTCTTGCCGTATGGAATATATTTTTTACTAATTCTTATGTGTTGCTTGAAAATTCTCATGTCTACAAGGTTTAACGGATTGAACTTTATAGTACGAGTTCAGAAAGCATCATGATAATGATAATGCAAAGATGAACAATACCAAGTTAGTAGAAAATTTAATATCAAAGTCTCCAAAGATGAAGAATACCAAGTTCAGAAAGCATCATGATAATGCATAATTGTCTTTTGTGTTAGGGGCTGTTTGGCAGTGGCTGAATGGTTTAGTGCAGGATGATTAAGTGGTCAGGATGATTAAGAGGCTCTTATGATATAGTGCAAAATGAAATATGGTTGTTTGGTAATTGTTTAGAATGAAATTAGGGTGCTGAATGGTTAAGGGAGGCCCAAGATACAAAATCATTAAGAGGGTTTTAGAACCATTAAGAGGCAGACTTTTTTTTTGCCAAACAAGATTCACCTTTTAGAGATTCAGAGGTTGCCTCTCAATGGAACTATTAAGAGAAACAAACAGCCCCTTACAGTTGTGAACAAATAATTTTATGTGGGGTACCAATTTATTTTCTGCTTTTTCAGTTTGGAAGTGATGGTACTTGTTTCTGGCAGGACTTCAGTTTGCATACTTTTTAAATATTTTAGCCCTAACAATGTACAAGGTGATTCAAAGGTTGGTCCTGCAGGATTATGGGAAAATATTAATTGCGAAAAAGTGGAGGGAGGGGGGTTGTTTAGGTGGAGATGCTTAGCCTGAGAACGATTTCATCATCACAGAACAGTAGGTCTTTCTATATGTCCTTGGATCAATTATTCTAGAGGTCTCTGGTCCTGAATAATGTGTAAAACTATAAAGACAAACAAAAATCAGAAAGGAAAAAGTGATTCATGAATCATGATGGTGTTTATGGTGCATTGCTTACTAATACCACAATATTTAACTCTACAGCAAAAACTTCTTGAACCAATAATCTGGCAATTAATCATGGTGGTATAGCGGTGGGAATGCGGGTTGATATATCATGGTACCGCTAATAGTAATAGCGACTCTATTTGCCTCAATTCTAGTGTTTTCTATATGAAATTGCGGTGTGAAATCCACAATTGTTGTTTGGGCTTTTTAGATGGTTTGAATCAGTAGGATTTAGGCCTTTGGCCTAACGGTATGCGGTAAATTCACATGCTGTTTGGAATGTAGTTAGAGACTTAGAGTGAGGGACTTGTTAGGGCAGAATTTTCAGTCAATGGCTGAAAGCGGAGATGTTTAATAACAGAGCAAAATATGTAAATTGGTGAATAGTCCATGGATGAAATTGTCACTTCACTCTACTTTTCTGTCTGTGCTGAATAAATTAGGGAGGTGGACACATTTTTTATGCCAATACAGGAATTTTTTGTACTTTCTGGTCTTCTGGATCACATCATCACATTAAACATATTTATCATTAGTGTTGCTGAGTTCTAGCAATTATCCGTTCATTCTTCATTAAATGGCTTGTTTTTTTTAATTAAAGTACAAATATGGACTTTACCAAGTGAAGTATAATGATATCGTCTTTCACAAGGTTCTCTAAGATCCCATTATTGGTGTAACTTGAAGATATTACCACCTTTATATGAAAAATCAAATTGTGATCATGTGATGATGCTATAATAGTATTATCATAATAGATTAGTTTTGTTGTTTTTTGACATTTTCAACACGAAAACTTCATGTAGACAAAGGAGAGTAGAGTTCATAATATCTTTCGGTTTGGGTTGGGTTACGGTGAGAAGTAGAGGTTAACATGAGAAGCGTGAGAAGTGGTTATCAACCGTTGGATGAGAAATGGACGCACATTAGGATGAGATGCACCGAGATAAGATGCACCGGATCAATTCCCTTCTAAGGCGCAATTCATGGGAGGACATTTGATTAAAAGTGATCCAACGGTTCAGATCCACTTCTCACGATAACTTCAACTTCTCACACGATCCTTCGCCCTTTCGGTTTTTAGCAACTCCACTGGAGTATTTTACTGTGGACTCGCCTTATTTGTTCATATTGTAAGTAAACACAAATTCTTATTATCTTCTTTCCAGTGCTACGAATGGAGCAGGATGTGGAGAAGTTCATTAGAGATCCTTCACAACAACAAATGGAGTTCCAGCAGCTGCCTACTTCTTATCTTCGGTTAGCAGCACATCGTGTGGCTCAGCACTATTCTCTTCAGTCCGCCGTCTTACTGGACAATAACCTCCCCGATGGTTCCGGTTCCAGAATTATTGTCCGAAAGACGTCTGAATGCCGCCTTCCCTTAATACGTTTGGCTGATATCCACGTAAATTTACCAACCGACAACTCCAACAGCAGTGTCGTCAAGGTTGCAATCAAACAGAGGCCGAATAAGAGATCACAGATTTTCGGTGGACCAAATTCAAATTCACCGAGGAGCAATAGCTTGAAAAGTGTCGAGGAAAGAAAAGAAGAATATAATCGGGCACGTGCCAGAATATTCTGCTCTAGTTCGAGCTCCGGTGGGAAGCAAGAGAGTGAGCCAAGGATGCAGGAAGGGTTCCATCATGGTTCATTGCGGGCGTCAAGGACGGAAGAAGTTTTTGGTTCAGCGGGGGCGGATGTGAATAATGGTCAGGATTCAGTTGACTTTTCAATGGGTAACAGTAGAGCAGGTAGAAGTAGGATGGAGGAGCCCATTGGTAGGTCTATGAGTAATAGCAGAGTGGCTATTTTTCGGGACCGTGAAGTTGAAAAGAAGGATCCTGATTATGACCGGAGCTATGACAGGTATGCTTCTCTTTCTCTCTAGATTTTTAGGAGGATTTTATAGGGAAATTGACCCAAATAGCCATTTCTCTCTCTCCTAAATTGGTCTCCTAGCCATTCCTCTCCCGGTTTTACCAAGTGGCAGCTCCTCAGAAACTTTTTTTTAAAAACTTTTTGACCCCTCCGCATATTGAGGAGTTGCCACTTGCGGAGATACTGGCATTTTAGTAAAACCGGGAGAGGAATGGCTAGGAGACCAATTTAGGGGAGATGAATGGCTATTTGGATCAATTTCCCATTTTTATATCAATTTTCTTTGAACTAGTGTACATTCATTGCCAATCTGCCATATGCCATTTGAAACTGTCTGCATGATAAAATTCATTAGCCGTGCTTAAGAGTAAATTACATATTTGGTCCCTGTGGTTTACGTGGTTCAACACCCTGGGTCCCTAATTTGAAATATCTATGGATTACATCCCAGTGGTTGCAATTTATAACGCATTGGGTTCTTCTGTTAAATAGTTTAACTAGGACATTTTGGTCATTTTAATGATAGGGACCAAACATGTAATAACAACCATAAGGACCAAACATGTAATTTACTCTCTCTCTATATATGTATTTGGTCCCTATGATAAAATGTCCTATTAGTTAAACTATTTAACAGAAAAATTTAACGGAGTTAGTGACAAGGGACCCAATGCGTTATAAATTGCAAACCACAGGGATTTAATCCATTGATATTTCAAATTAGGGTCCCAGAGTGTTAAAAACATAAACCACAGGGACCAAATATGTAATTTACTGCATGCTTAAATATGAAGCAATAATAGGTTGTGTTTTGGCCAGGTATGCACAGAGATTTGATCCGGGGTTTGGGTTTAACGGGGGCTCGTATTCTATACAACCTATGTACGCCCCTGTCTTGAACTACAACACTGAATTTCCGCAACTTGGTTCAGTGGCTCACCAGCCACCGTCTATTTCTGTTGATCACCAATCTCACACACTTTCTCAACATTTACCTGGACCGTGGGTTGCACCATCTTCACCCGCTGCCGGAATCGGTTACCAAGTCCCGGACTCGATGGTGACTCCATTCAGTCCTAACCATGCTGCTGCTGCTCATTTGGGCTCCTCGATACTATACATGCAGTACCCTTCTCAGCGGTCTGGGATGACATTCATTCATCCTCATGAACAGATTCACCAACAATTTGCTCAGGTAACAACCTTTTTTGCTTAATTTTCCACTTATTTTGATTCAAAATGAAAAGCACTTTCTGGATTTGTCCCAATGTTGTTTGTAATAATGATGTGGTGGGCTGGTAGCATAGTCGTACCTAGAAAATTTTTAAGTTGCGGCACCATTTGACTATAGGGCTGTTTGTTTACCTCTTAATAGTTCCATAAAGAGGCAGCCTCTGAATCGCTAAGAGGTGAATCTTGTTTGGCAAAAAAAAGTCTGCCTCTTAATGGTTCTAAAACCCTCTGAATGATTTTGTATCTTGGACCCTAATTTCTAATTTCATTGTGAACAATTACCAAACAATCATATTTCATTTTGCACTATATCATAAGAGCCTCTTAATCATTTAGAAATATAACAAGTCTTAATGATACAAAGCTAAGTCTTTTATCCCAATTTTTTTTTTCAGAAATATAATAAACCTGAATAAAAGCTGAAAACTAAGAAAATGATACAAATGGGATTAGAACCCGTGCCTGGAAGACCGTGCAAACCAACTCTATCAAGAGAAACTTGTGTTATTACTTTAGTTTAAAGGCATAAACGGTTGCACCCAACAAAACGATACATTTTATGACCCTAAATTTCTTACACTGTGACGGAGGAACGAAGTGGGGCCCCCTGTGTGGTAGCACTAGAGGGGTGTAAACGAGCCGAGTCAACTAACAAGTTATTCGAGCTTGGCTCGAAAAAATAATATCAGGGTCGAGCTCTACTCGAGCTCGATTACTTTTTTAAAGTCAGCCTCGACCTCGAACTCGAGTAGTCGAGCCCGAATATTTTTCCATTGTTTGAGCTTGTGCTCGATGCTCGTTTATGAGCTCAAATTCGAGATTGATTAACTGTTTATTTACTCAGGCTCAATGATTTTTATATTTTGATTATATAATTTGTAAACATATAAATATTTTTGCCTCGAAAAAGTGTATTCTCTATTCTTTAATGGCTCGACTCGACTCGTAAAGTTTAATCGAGCAACGAGTCGAGTCGAACATTGGTGTTATGGAGCTCGACTCATTAAGTTAAGCGAGCTTTATTTTATGTTCGAGATCGACTTGAGCTCGATAATTATTAAGCTCAAGCTCGAGATAAACAAGCTCGAGTGGCTCGTTAAAAGCTCGACTCCTTTACACCCCTAGGTAGCACCACCATATATCGTCTTTCTTTACTCTTTAGCATGTATTTTCGAGTATGATGATCGATGTTCACATGTGATTGCAGTCTCCACAGCAGCAGCAATCTGAAGGGAGTTTTGGATTAGGGCGGACTCCTCGATGAGGTACGTGTTTTAAAAGATCCATTTGGTTCCATCATTCTACGATCAGAGGTGTGTGTGTGTGTGTGTGAATTTCATATGCTAGGTAAGGGAAAGCTAGTCTTTGGCATATTATATCTAGAAACAAAATCTCTTCTCATCTGATTATTATGATTATGAGATAGATATACAGAAAGTTATATGATATATATATACAAAACTGACTGGTTTGTATTTGATACCCATCCTATATATATAGGGGTGGTATCGGGTACAAACCAGTTAGTTTGTACAAACTCGTACAAACCATACCTAGCTTCATGATTTTGTAAATTTGGCTTCATGAATATATATATATATATATATATATATATATATATATATTGGCTTCATGAATATATCATTTGGCATTTTTAACTAATTTTTTTACAAAAATAAGGGTATTTTAGGGTATTTTTGTAAAAAAATTAGTTAAAAATGCCAAATGATATATTCATGAAGCCAATATATATATATATATATATATATATATATATTCATGAAGCCAAATTTACAAAATCATGAAGCTAGGTATGGTTTGTACGAGTTTGTACAAACTAACTGGTTTGTATTTGATACCCAGCCTATTGCGATTTGCCAATTCTTTCTTCTCCTCGACTTGTGCTTCAATTTTGTTGGGTGGGTTGCAGCAGCATAAAGCATGTGCTTTTGTTTGGTGAATAGCACAGGGGCCGTTTACTAGGTCATTTAACTTACCGAATGAACATGGAAGGGCCGATAATCTTTCTTGGTAAGAGCGATGACAAGGATGGAGAGTCTTACCCGGTAAGTGCTTACCGGGTAAATTGTTGCATACGATACCATTTTAATAGGGTGCAATTTTATGCGGTAAAGTAAGTTAAGAGTGTTGAATTTTACCGGTAAGCGCTTATAAACGTTTGGGTAAAGGAACCCTAATATAAATGCTTTAAATTTTGTGTCTTCCCTGCATAAGGAACCCTAAGAATACATGGGGTAGGCTTAGGGGTTGTTTTGTTGTTTTTTCCAAGTCTTGTATAGATAAAGTTATAGATTGATACGTTTTTGGTTTGGTTTGGTTTGGAATGGGAGGGTTTTTTCATAGAGGGAAGGAGAGTGCTTTTTAAATTGGCGACATTCTATATCATTATAGTCGAACAAATGAGCCGTGACGTGAGTCCCATTAAGTTGCCAACAAACATACCGTAAATATACATCCATGATTGCTAAATACACACCATGTATGTATTAAGGACTCAGGCTAAATGCCACCCTTAAAATCAACACTTTCTAAAGTTTTATTGCAAACATAAACCTTGAATCGCTCGGAAATCGTCCATAACCTAGCCCGAAGCTCTCAAGCGACTGATTTCACACAAGTAGTAGGACCTTCTTTTATAGTGGAGTTAGAATAGTCGAATTAATGGTCAGTCTCGCTCTCCACCGTGCTGCTAGATGGGGATCAATTGTCTCGGGCTAACTTTAACAACAATCCAATCCAATCTCATTTTACTAAATGACAAAATAACAAACTAAAAAGAAAATTAAAAAACACCATATACATAGGATCACAATCCAATCTCGGTTTGCAATTTTTTTCACTTTTTTTAATTAAATTAATATGACACATGTTGGTATTTGATTGGTTAGTTTTTTTACAATAAATCTTGTCACAATAAAAAGATAGCTTTAACAAAAATATTAAAAAATAAAAAATATATCAAAATTCACATTTTTCAGTTCTCTACAAATATAGACCAAAATTGATATATTTTTAATACACCAATCTTTCTCTCTATTTGTATCTCGTGTTTTTTATTTTCAATTGTAATTTTTAATTATAATTATATTTTAAAATGTCAAATAGTTTTTTTTAATCTATTTTTCATATTAAGAATAATAAAAAGATTATTTTAGATATAATAAGATATTATATATATATTAAAAATATTTAAGATTGGGTTGGATCACTGATAAATCATAGAAAATGTAAGATTGGATTGAGTTTGAAAATTAAATAGGTGGGTTAGAAATAAATGAAATTTTTAATAGAGATTGAGTTGGATTGATTTGTTGATAAACATAGTCTCATACACATCAACAAACTTCTTCCTTTTAATATATTTTAAATGTAATTTTTGTCTAAATAGGTGTGAATATAATAACACTTGTCCATATATAAGGGACAACCACTAACTCAATCTTGGCATTTCATGGATCAAGTTCGACCTCAACATCTAACCTTTTGCTTCAATAAAAGGTATTGAAAATAAATGTTTTATAAACATTTTAATAATATAGTTAATTTTAAATTGCTAAAATAAAATTTAAATATATTTTTATTTATTTATAAATATTGACTTTTCATACTCTATTTTAAAAAAAATTAGCACAACTATCGGAGATGCTTATATAAAAACATATTTAACAATTCTTCAAAGTGGATAATCAAAACTCAAAATCAATTAATGTTGTGTTCTATAATGTGGAGAGAAAAAAAAAGAAATGGAAGGGAGAGAAAAGAAAGAAAAATAGTTTTTTCATTTGTGTTATCGAAAATGAATGGAAAAGAAAAGATTGGATAGTTTTATGATTTTAATATTTTTGTAATTTTTAAATGTTTTCAATTTTCTTTCTTTCCCTTTCTTTTTCCTCGTTTGAGAGGAAAGTTTTGAAAGAAATTTATCATTATTTTCTTTTTGATTCCTTTCTTTTCTCTTCTAATTTTTAATTTCCTTTCCTTTCATTTTCTTTATAAATTGAGTTTCAAGAACACACCAACGTAAATGATTTACATTTAAGAGATCCTTTATTTTAAAAACTACCGTATTTAATTATATTACTAAAATATTTCGTCTTTTTCTCGTAAATATTTACCAAGATTTTTTTTCCTGTTATAATCACTTCCTTCAGATTTGAAGAATTTTGAAAAGGGAAATTAATTAAAATGCCACAAGTTTGAAGTTGACTTACCAAAATACCCCAAATTTTGAAAAGTTTACCAAAATGCCATAAATTCCCGCGGTGGAGTCCCGCGATCGCGGGCAGGGACCATTTTTGAAAATTTATGTGTTTCATATTTACACTTTCAGTCCCTGCCCGCGGCGGAGTCCCTCGATCGCGGCCCGCGGTGGGGACTGAAAGTGTAAATAATCTTGCAAAAATTTTCACATTTGGTCCCTGCCCGCTATAGAGAGCTCCCACCGCGGGAATTTTTGGCATTTTGGTAAACTTTTCAAAATTTGGAGTATTTTGGTAAGTCACTTTCAAACTTGTAGCATTTTAATTAATTTCCCTTTTGAAAAATCAGTTGAATAAAAATATATACAAAATTTCGATTTTTTCAAAATATATTCGAATAATAAAAGTGCACAAATACTTCGACTTATGAATTTTATTTTCGTTGATACAAATTGCCGAAAGTCACCATGCTTCTCCCTCGATAATCCCCAATTTAAGATCCTCTAACCCTAATTTTCAATCAATGATCGATCGATCGATCAATCAATCAATCATCGTCTACATCTTCTTCTTATTTGGGTGAAAGATTCTGATGTTCGAATCCATTTCACACCAATCTTCTTCACCATGTCCAAGGAATTCAACGTTCCGCCTGTGGTTTTCCCCTCCGGTGGAAACCCTAACACCGGTCCTCAACAACGTCGTCTACCAACAGCACCGTTTCAGCCGGCCAGATCTGCAAATGCTAGCATTCCGTTCATGTCATTCGATATCGGATCGTCTCCGGCATCCACATCGTTCACCGCTCCTCAATTCGGCACCGTCATCGGCGGCGCCAGTGCAAACTTCGACGATGAACCGCCTCTTCTAGAAGAGTTAGGTATAAACACGAAACAGATCTGGAACAAAACCGCATCGATTTTGAATCCGTTTAGAGTTAAAGCCGATCTTCACGAAGACGCAGATCTATCAGGTCCAATTCTCTTCATTATGGCGTTTGGATTGTTCCAATTGCTCGCCGGAAAGTTACATTTCGGTATCATTTTCGGTTGGACCACCGTCGCGTCTCTGTTTTTGTACGTCGTGTTTAATATGCTCGCCGGACGAAACGGAAATCTCGATCTATACCGTTGCTTGAGTTTGATCGGTTACTGTATGCTTCCGATCGTCATGTTATCCGCACTTTCGTTGTTTGTTCCTCAAGGTGGAGTTCTGATCTTCGGGATGACGGGGGTTTTCGTGATTTGGGCGACGAGAGTGTGCACCAGTTTGCTGGTGGAGCTGGCTTCTTGCGGCGACGAACACCGTGGTCTCATTGCGTACGCTTGCTTCTTGATCTACATGCTTTTTTCATTGCTAGTGGTATTTTGATATCATCTGCTTTACATCATAGTTTTTAGCTGTTGTTAACTTCATGATTAACCAAAATGGAAGTATTTGTTCTAGTATCTCGTCTTCATCATGCTCTTGCTGATTCGATTGACTGTGTAAGATTTCTCTGTTTACACATTCAATCGGAGAAGATATGTAGAGCGAAATAATCGGAGAAGATATGTAGAGCGAAATATTGTTTGAGGAATTCGAGTTTATGAGAGCAACTCCGCTGTTAGCACCAAAAAGAACGGCGAAATTGTCCGGCCACGGCCACCAAAATCGCCTCGTATTTGCCGTTTGATCAGGAGGCCCTGTCACCAGCGGTCTATTGGTGATTAAGGGGGCGTTTGGGATTGCTCATTTTTTTTGACTTATTTGCTTATTGCTTTTCCTCACTAGTCACCACAAATAAGTTATTTTTAGTATTTGGATTGAAAAAGAAGGTCCGCCACAAATAAGTTGTTTTTGATAAGTTAATCCATTTTAACTTATTTGAAAGTGCATAACTTATTTGTTCAAAATACATTTTTACCCTAACTCCTTTTTATCATCACATAAGTTGATAAGCACTTTTAAAAATAAGCATAAGTGGTTTTAAATAAGCAATCCCAAACACCCCCTAAAGACCGGCAAACACGATTTTTTAACGTTTGATTGGAGTTGCTCCGAGAGAAACAGTAGGTAAAGTGTTGGATAAAACCGTTACGCTCCGTTCTTGAGTTTTAGAAGGAAAGAAAAGAAGAGAAAGGGAAGAGAAAGAAAAGAAAGAAATTGAAATGGGATGAAATAAATATTTGTATTTGTGTTCTTGAGATTGAAGGAAAAGAAATGAAGGAGAGAGAAAGAAAATAAATTTTCATGTTCTTGAGTAGGAGAGAAAGGAAAGGAAAGATGCTACTTTTACTAATATACCCTCATTTATTTCATGATGAAATGTTATTAATGGGTATATGTGTAATTTTATAAATATTTTTAATTCTTTGTATTTCATTTCTTTCCTTTCCTTCCATTTCCTCCCACATTTGGGTGGAAAGTTTTGGGAGGAAAATCATCACTATTTTCCTTCCCTTTCCTTCCCTTTCCTTTCCTTTCCTTTCCCTCTATAAAAAAACTCGAGAACACAACATTTTTTATTTTCCTCCTACTTTCCTCCCCTTTCCTTTCCTTCGTAAAAAAAAACTCGAGAACACAGTGTTAGAGTTGGCTTTCCTTGGTTGTATTTCGACCTTTGTTTGTCTGGGTATCACGAAACCACATCGAGGATAATCTTGGATTTTCGGTTACGGTTCTGGCAAAATCGTTCCGTTTTAAATTTAGAGATATTAAATGCGGGAATAACTTCCCGTTAAATGAAAATGATTACTGAAATAAAGTAGTAGGGAGATAAGCGCACATTAGTTTTCTCGAAGGAAAAGGAAAGAAAAGACATCATTTTTACTAATATACCCTTAAAAATATAATTTTATAATGAAAGATCGGGTAATTTTAATAATTTTAGTAAATTCTTTTAAATGTTTTTAATTTCTTTTCTTTCCTTCCCTTTCCTCCCACATTTGGGAGGAAAGTTTTGGAAGGAAACTTATCATTATTTTCCTTCGGTTTTCTTTCCTTTCTCTCCTAAAAAGTTTCGAGAACACGAGTTTTTTTACTTTCCTCCCCTTTCCCTCGCTTTCTATTACTTTCCGTTGTAAAATGAGTTTCGAAAACACAACGTAAGTAACTGCTTGTTAACAAGTGTCGAACACATGGATGCTGTTAGGACCCTACAAGGGACGTGGGGCCTATGCCCCTTGCTATATGGTGCCATCTACCGATCTTGAGTTCTAGTTAGCTTATACGAGTGTGCACTGCACACCTCCTAGCCCGTGTTATACTTAACCGACAACCCTATATTCTATTGTGAATTACATAAAAGGTATTATTTAGATACCACCCAAGTTCTTTGTAGTTATCAGTTTTTGTTATAACGATTGTGGCCTGGACACTGCTTTCGAGTGGGATTTATCGGGTCGGTTTGGTTTAACCTTTGGTTAAAGAAAACATATAAACCAAACAGACCCGGTAAATCCCACTCGAAAGTAAGGTATGTGGGACCGTTAAATGTACGCAAACCTGACCTGTATCCAAAAAAGTAGAGTGTCTATTTGCATGAAAACCCCCCAACATGAGCAAGGGTGTGAGCAAAATTTGATGTAGAAAAGATACACGAGATATGAAGTTCTCTTAAGATTGTATTTTTGTCCCACTCAGTCTTATGTGATCCCTGTCCAATGTATAAAAAAACATGAGACAACACTAAAACCCGTTCAACTTAAGAGGAGTCGAGTTTTTAACGAGCTACTCGGGCTCGAGCTTAATAATTTTCGACCTCGAGTCGATCTCGAACACACACTAAAACTCATTTAACATAACGAGTCGAGCTCAATAGCATCAATGTTCGACTCGAGTCACTCAACTCGTTCGAGAACTCGGTTAAATTTTTCGAGTCGAGCCGAGCCGAACTTACACTTTTTGAGTCAAACATGTTCATATGTTGATAAATCATATAATCAAAGTTTAAAATTATTGAGGTCGAGCCAATAAGCGAGCTATTTGATCTCGAGTTCGAGCCCATAAACGATTATCGAACCCGAACTTGAACATTAAAATAATATTCGAGCTCGAGCCCTACTGTGAGAAAGTTAGTTGAGTTCGAGCCCAATACTATTTTTTCAAGCCGAGCTCGAATAACCTGTAACTCGACTCAGCTCGTTAACACCACTAGTCCTATCCCAAGTACCAAAGAATAAAAGGTTTGTAAATGAAGAATATATTTGTTATCATGTCATGGGTACATGATCCTAATGGAACACTAAAAATGCAACTACACACAAGTGGTGTTATTAGGGGGAGTGGGATCTCAAAACACTCTCCTTTTCAATTCGGCAAACCGGTTATCGGGTCGAGGAGAGCGTGAGTTTCGTCGGAAAGAACCACCGGACCGCCCCCGGGCCTCGTGCAAATGAAGCAACTGACATCGCCTTTTGATTTCTCGCCCACAATCTTATCTTTGGTTTCTGGGGGCGGTGCCAAAGCCTCCACGTCCTTAACTCCGGCGTCTTTTAGGATCGACTTGTCTCCGATTACGTAGCTATTTGGCAAAATAGGAGAATATATGAACGTAAAACCATCGTTAAAGAGTAGTTTGGTGGAAGTGTTGTTGATGAGTTGTGTACCTGTCCAAATCTGTGTCGGGTTGTGGAGGGAAGATATAAAGCAGCCGCTGGAGGAGAAGGGCGGCGGTTTTCCGGTTGCGTGCGATCAGAACTGCGTTTGGCCCTGCATCGAAGGTGTATGCCACCTGCACGTCAGTTCAAAGTTCTCAAAGCCTAATTGCTTGACTTTTCGCTACTAAAATAGGATGTACTCGCTATTTTTGGCAACAACGAAACACTTTACTAGACACATAGCTCAATGAAATTTTTCTAAAACACCTCTCATTATAAGTTAATAAAGAGATATGTGGAACAAGTTACTTTTAGGGAGATCTTTATGCAAAAAGCAAAGCTTTTAGCAAAGCTTTTAGGGAGAGCTTTATGCAAAAAAGCAAAGCTTTTTCCAAACTGCCCCCCTCCCAATAAAAAAACACGTTCCTTTCATTTATGAAAAACCCTAAAAAAAAACCTCCCCAAATCTATACAGATGGATTAATCCACGCAGACAGCTTTATCCGTACAGGATTGAACGGAAAACCAATAGAACAACCCCTGTGTAAGATCCCACATTGGTTGGGGAGGGGAACAAATGTTGCCTTATAAGAGACCTGATACCTCCCCTATCAGACGCGTTTTAAAACCGTGAGTCCGGGTGTGTGGACAAAACGGACAATATCTGGTACGGTTGGCCTGGGATGTTACACCCTACCTCACTTTACCTCTGTGAGATTTACCGGGTATGAAATTTACTCCAACATTTTCTCTAAAACTTCCTAACCTATCAACTGTGATGGGTTAAAATTTTATATTATTGAATATTTTAATTATATATAGTTAATGTTAGAATCTTTAAAATAAATAAACTGCAATTTTTGTTCAAGATTTTGGATTTTGGTTATTCGTTTTGGAGAAATTATGAAAAAACCAATGGAGATGCAGATGCTCTAACTTGCTTCAATGACAAATTTTGTGAATTTTCAATATGATCGATGAATTGCATGCTTTGGCATATGTGGTTTTAGTTTCCATGCCTCACTAACAGAATACACATCAATCTTGCAAATGATCTTGTAAGATGACATGACATGTCCATGTAGATTGCAAGATGTCTTACACCTGCTAAATTAGCAAGACCATATGCAATGCCAAGTAGATAAAACATTAACATTTTTATTTAACTTAATTCATTTATTAGTTTGTTTAAACATTAATTACTAATATTTTTATCTTGTAACAAGTTGCGTCTTCTGCATTTGCATGGGTGCGTAAATTTCAAAATTCGAAACATTATACAAACCTGAGGTGTTTCTTCTGCACGATTCCATTTCTCCACACAACTGATTATTCTGTAAGAATGTTTTCAAGTATATAATATTTATATACGACAAATAATCACACACGTTCTTCACTTTTAGTAAGGTTTGGACCATTGACCTTTAAGAGTATCTCCAACAGCTTCTCCAAAGTGGAGAAAATAGAGATTTGGGCATTTTTATTTTTTGCTCCAACAACTTCTCCAAAATAGAGAAAATAGGAGAGATGGTGTAATTTTTCTCCAAATTTGGAGATATCCCAAAAAATGATTTTTTATTATATCCCACCAATGAAACACCTTGAAATGAAATGTTTAGGTGAGAGAAATAATAATTTATTAAATATATAGAATATTTTAATAATATAATCAATGATTTATCTCTAAAATTAGGTATTTGTTGGAGATAGATGTAATTTTTTTTGAAGATTTTTACTTTTAGTTCTCTATTTTAGAGAATCTGTTGGAGATGCTCTAAGCTGGGTAGGATTTACGAGTGACACAGGTACCATTGGGCCAATGATTGGTAAAAGTTACTTGGTAAAAAAGTTAAAAACAACGATTGCAGTGGTAAATATGCAACGTAAAATATGGAATGCGGTAACTAGCAAACTTACCTGTGGGATGTGTCATTCATGTAGAATATAGGGGGATATGTGTCCAGGCAAACTGCATGAAACTGATTGCTGTCTGTACAGGCTAGCCGTGCAAATGATGGGAAATCATGGTTTTGTATTCGAGTTTTCCATTTCGATTATGCGCTTTGGTACAACTTCCTGTGCCATTTTCAAATACACGAATGAAAATTAGGGACTGTTTACTTGGTGCTGATTATCTTAAGCCTCTTACCCGGTAAGTAATGATGTTGTTTAGCTACACTTATGACTGACAGATGTGCTGGTTGAGTCAGCCGGTGCTTACCCAAATTGTTTTGATTGGTAATCACTTACTACAAACTACTTCGTAAGCAACCATTTTCAATCAGCGTTTACCCAAAATAGAGGTGTTAACAAGTCGAGCTTTTAACGAGCTACTCGAGCTCGGGATTAATAATTTTTGTGCTCGAGTTGATCTTGAACACACACCAAAACTAGTTTAACTTAACGAGTCGAGCTCCATGACACCAATGTTCGACTCGACTCGTCCGAAAACTCGATTAAATTTTGCGAGCCGAGTCGAGCATACACTTCTTTGAGTCAAACGTGTTCAAAGTTAAAAAATTATGGAGGTCGAGCCAATAAGCGAGCTAATCGATCTCGAGTTCGAGCCTGTAAACGAGTATCGAGCTCGAACTCGAACATTGAAAAAGTATTCGAGCTCGAACTCGAGCCCTACCGTGAGAAGGTTATTCGAGCTCGAGTCCGGTACTACTTTTTTGAGAATAACTTGCAACTCGACTCGACCTGTTAACACCCCTAACCCAGACTGCATTCTTACCCGGTTAGCATTTACCCAATTTGTGTTGGTAAACAGTCCCTTAGGGGCCGTTTACCAAACGCTTACCAGGTAAGCGCTTACCGACAATAGTCACCACCTTCAATTACCTTCTGGGGTTACATTCTCGGTCATCAAAATGGATTGTTGGTAAGTATCTTTTACCTGTAAAGAGTATTCTCCCTCACTTATCGGGCAAGACTTTTGGTTCTTGTTATTGCCACGCTCATTCGGTAAGGTAAGTGACACCTGGTAAGCGCTTACCCATTACGAGTTTGGTAAACGGACCCTTAGATTGATTCTACATTTGGAGAGACGTCAAACGAAAAAGACAAGAAGCAAACAGATGTATTATAGAGACGGACCTTTGCTCTATGTTGGATAAGTGCACTTGTTTCAACAGTATTGCGCATTCCTGAGGTGCTACTTGTTTCTTTCTGTCGTGCACTTACCTATTAACGATAGAAAACAAACACCACCAATATACTCAATTTTGTTTACCAACAAAAAATGTTTGCACAATTTGTATAGAGGGTAGAAACCAATGTAAACTATAGACCCCTAAAAATATGATAAAAGAGGCAGGAATCAAGATTATGTTCAAATTTTTCAAGAAACCAATACAATATGTTAAAGATTCCTGAATAAAGATTATATTCCATTTTCAGTTAACTGATGTTTAGCTCATAAGCAAGAGGCTGCAAGTGCATGGGTTCTGTCATTGTTGGGCCGACACAAGAACACTAACCATCAAGAAGCTGTTTGGTGGATCGAATCTCTCGTACTGATGGAACAACCTTCATGGGAAACGGTTCTTGAGTTATCAGCCAATCACATATATGATGGGTTCGTACTATTCAGGACTCTTGAACTCAGTGGTCAAGAGGGTTCCACAACAAGTGTGAGGTCTGAGATTTGGCGCTTCTCACACTTGGGGTCAACTAAAACTAAATAAAACCAAACGAACCCAGTAACTACCACTTGGAAGTAGGGTAAGGGTCACAGACCTAATCCTCTACCCTAAATACTAGAGCGACTGCTTCTGTGAATTACTTTTATCTAATTAACTTACTTCACGGAGGGATCTCTCTTGTGCACACATACACAAACGAATTTGGGTAACCGTGGGTTTTCGGGCCAACTTATACATTAGATTGCCTTTCCAGATGCGAGGTTGCAAAAATGTTCAATGGTTGTGATCTGACTGATCTCTATTTCCAAAATTCAGTATAATTGGTCTTTAGAAAGTATGCATCACATTATAACAAGTATATCCAACATTGGTAACAATTAAGAGTTAAGATAGAGGGTTCAAGCTTTGTAACAGGCAGTTGTATGTGTGGCAAATTGAAGGAAAAAAAAAAGGAAACAAGAAAAATACCGCAGCAATGATGATCACGAGATCATCCCAATGTTTCTCATCTGTGCAAGTTGAACACCATTTTCCTCCTAGAAACAAAACAGAAAAATGTAACAACATTTGGCCCCAAATATGATACTTAATTATGCTTATAGGAAATAACTCTTAAAACCTACTTTCCCCATGATCCACTTGACAAATCCACCATATAAACTGCGACAAGCACTACCTGAACCTTGCCTGCACATAATTCATATATTAAGCGAATTGTTTTGTTGCCATCAACATTCACTTGCTTTAACTTCCAGATGTGTGTGGGAATCAGTATAAGCTCAAATAGAGGTAAAGCCCTTGGGTTGTGGTGCACGGTAAAGCCCTTGGGAGATTGCTATAAGCCAAACCAGCTGCTGTTGGAAAGTTGTTATATGAAGCAATGTGCAGGTGAAGTTTTTGCCAATCTCCTTTCTTGATTTTGATGCCTTTTTTCTTGTCCTCTACATCATTAGCACGAGCACGAATTTCTCTTAAACAACTTTGGAATCTACCTCCTTGCAGTGATATCTCCTACACTAGCCAGCAAAAACAAGAGAAAATGCTAGGAATCAGAAAAGCGAAATGATGATTCAAACTAACCAACACATATGATGGATACTAGATTCACATGAACCACCAAGTAGCATCAAAGGTTCCATTAGTATATTTTTTCCCTTTTTAGGGCAAATAGTTTTTAATATGTGGGTTGTGAAATAATACTGTAATAATTGTTCTTTAAGGTAGAAGGGTTGTTTATCTTAACTTCATTGTTTATAGCAATTTGCCATCATTTACAGCTGCTGCTTTCATTAATCAGACTGATTTTGGAGCAACTTCTATTTATTTATTTGCTTTTTTTAACGTTCTGCGTGTTCTATGAACAAGTTTTGGTTGGCTTAAAAAGAAAGTACTCTGTTATTGGCTTATTGCATGAATATATGTCCCTATTTAGAGCTGTTTCTTTTACTTCTGCAGTGAATTTTCATATCTGTAATCGACATTATTAAGATGATTTTGATTGGCATATCTATTTACGGAATTTATCATAGTATCCTTCCACAGAACTCGTGCCAGAGTAATCTCTAATGAAGCAAAACTTAGAAAAGGAACAAAGTCATCCCTATATCTACCTCAATTTCTGAGTCACAAATGAAGATTCCAACTTCTGTTTTTCATGGCAACTTTTGTAGCTATTATGTTTATCGTGATTGCATTGATTTGGAATCATAAGACTCCCTTGTTGAAGCATGCTTATGATATTGGACCAATAGTTCAGCAGTTAAAGTTGCAATTGTACCAAATTTTCAGTAAAACGGATGAAAACTAGTGTGCATATATGTACACACACACATATATATATACACACACATAATAATTTGGCAAATAATGAGATCTATATCGATCCGAATAACTTTAACTGTAGAATCGCTAGACATACTTTTTGTATATAACTTGCTTAAAATCGTTCTCCTGAAAATTGCGAACAAGTTTTGACATGCGTGTTTTAGCAGGAGCTTACAGTTACAGGTCCAAATGAAGTTTGTGATAAAATCGTTGTTCCAAATTTGGTTGTCAAAGAGTAATGTTGCAATTTCTGTATTATGAAGATAATTACTCTAAAAATCGAAATAAACTTCAGATTCTAACACGAAATTCGATGCTCCGATCTCTGATTTCAAATCCAAATGGAATCTATGAAAAAAACAGAGAGAACATGGATTTAGGTGTACCTTGCCATTAAGCCACATGCGATCTTCAACGAAGCTAGGGCTCACAGAGACGGTGGTGGTTGTACACAGGTGATTCGGATCGAGAGTAACACTGATACTATCATTAATCGGCAAAATCAACTTCTCGTCTCTCTTCCCCCAGTACTTAATCACCGCGATGTTGGTCGCCGTCACCATCAACATCCATTTCTCCGATTCAGCTCCCATGATTTGCTCTCTGTTGCTCCAAATGAGAAGCCTAAATATTCATATATAAACAGTCATATATACCTCAAATAAATGAAAAACTAAAAAATACTTAATCGATCGTTAGATTAGATGATCTGATGGATGTGATTAAACAGACGGTTACAACAATATTATTTAAACTAAAAAACCTCACCCCTCTATTTTTTATTGAAAAAAGACAAAAAATAAACAAATTTCGAACAAAATAAATTACACCAAATAAACGACAATATTTTTCTCGTTAATTTGACATCTATATTGATATACTTTTTCATCCGTTTTTTCGTGGTTTTCCGGTTTTTCATTTATTTGAGGTTTTCCCTTGAACCTGACCCTATATATATATATATATATATTGAGGAGTAAATTACACTTTTGGTCCTTGTGGTTATTACTTATTCTCAAGCTTGGTCCCTCTTTCAAACTAATTACAATTTTGATCATTCTAGTTGCCATTTTATTTCACTTTTGGTCCCTAAACCAATTTTAATTAAAAGACATATTTAAATTAAGGGTGTTTTGGTCTTTTTGGCTTTTCTTTATCTTTGTCATTTTTTTGTTTTATTAGATTATATACTAATTACAATTATAGTCCTTATGGTTTTTCTTTTTTTTTCTTATCTTTTCTTTTTTACATTTTTTTCATTTTTCAATTTTCATTTTATAACCTTATTATATTAATTAACTAATGATAATTTTAACTAAAAATACATTAACATTTGTATTTGATTTTGTAAATTACACATTGAAAAAGTCTTTTCAGTACCTTTGAAATAAGTTAAGTATCAAATAATTTTTAATTTTTTTTGCAATTTCTTTTATATATATATATATGAATATCCCTATACATAATCCAAAAAACTTTGTATTTTAAATGCCTTTATACAATAGTATCGTTTTTTTATTATTTATGCCTACAAAAATCGTAAGTTGGGTTAAATTTGTTAATGGGTCAAAGTTGAGGGGTAAGTTTCTGTCCTTGTCTCGAAGTTATATGACTAGTATTTGGATCCGAGTTTATGGGTTGTCGGGGGTAGCAATCGAGTTGTTTCGATGGCTTGAAAGTCATCGTTTATATATCATGGCAGCAAAGGGGTTGTTATAATAGACTTTAGAACCCCAAAATTCCGCTCTATTTTATCTCGAAAAGTGTCCTAATTGTTGCCTAACGTTAGTACGCTTAGTTGTTGATATTTTATCACCGAGAGAAGGGTATGAATCACGGGCCAAAGCGAGCTACTAACCACCTATGGGGGTACCATAGGCATGTCATTGTGGCACCGATGACGTGACACTAACCGTGGCGGTGTGATTAGACCACGGCGTCTCCTCTTTTGTGCTCTTGTGAGGAGCGATATATGATGTGATTATTTGATTTAGGAGGCGTATGGGTCGACCATAGTTTATGTGATATGTTTGTAGGGTGGATGTCGGTGTAGTGCCCAACGCCACATCTCACAATTAGTACGTGTGGATTTGCTACCCAACGTACGGGCCTTTGTGGCCAGATGTCTGACACTTGTCACGTCGGTGGATATGCAAGTGTATGCGTTATTCGAGCTCGATTCGTACCATCATATGTTATTTGTTTGATTTTGATATCATCAGTTATTTAGATTTTTGTCTCACTATATGTTATACATGGAAGGTAATAATCATCGTTTTTACCAAATTTTCGAAACCATGGTGTCTAATATTTCCATATCAGATCCTACATCTTAGTATTGTTTCCTTTGTTACGATTATGTATATCCGCGCACTGGGCTTTTGGCTTAGCCGTGTTTTTCTTTCTTCCTCACGGCAGGTAATCAAAGGGGTTGCTAAGGTTTCGTGAGAAGAGTGGATAAGGTTCCAATTGGAAAAAGGTTTGAGAGAATGACTACAATTTTAGGCATTATTTAATTTATTTCATTCGTTTATTAGACTAGCGCTTCCGGTAACTATTTATGTTTGGTTTTGCTTATTTGTTGGGATCTACTTGAATCTTTGGTTTGGAGTTTATTTCTTATTTGGAGACTTTATATTTTTGAAGACATTTGATATTGTTTATTATGTTTAGAAGTAACCTCTCGTTCCTTAGAACGGGGGTGTTACAATTTATAGCATGATATACATACCCATCTTGATAGAATGGCGATGGGCCTAATATCAATTTCAATAAATTTAACAAAAAATCACATGTACAACATAGATGGACTCAGAAACTTTTTATATGGTGACACCATATTTTTTTCATACGATTTTTTATCGACATGTCTTCATCTTTTTACCAGTATTCAATATCGTTCGATGTGTTTTTAGCCTAATTCCACTGTTTCGAGGGATTTTTAAAGTTTTTTTTACTTGATTTCGAGGGATTTTTTAGTTTTTTTTTATCAATTTTGAGAGACCTTTTCGGTTTTTTTGGTTGAAACTTAAGAGTTTTTTTTAGTTTTTTGGTTGATTACGAGATACGGTTGCACTTCTAAAATACATGGTTGTACCTTCTAAAACGATACGGCTGCACCTTTCACAAAACTGATTTTTTTACTTTACGACGAAACAATATGATAACACATGCCACCATTGGCACCTCTTAAGGTTCGTCGCTGCCGTACAAGTAGGTATTTGTGAACATAACGCAAGAGAGCATTTAGGGTGCGTTTGGTAGGGTGGACAGCATGGGACAGGACAGGACAGGACACACATGTCCCATGTTTGGTGCGACCAAATGTAGAACTAAGTGGAACTATCATGGGACAAGTGTGTTCTATGCTTACCCCCTAGAAATAAGTGGAACAAGGATTTTTTAACAAATATACCCCTTCTTCTTCTTCTTTCTTTCCCACCGCCGCCACCACCGCCGCCACCGCCACCACCACCACCACCGCTGTCGCCGCCACCACCACCGCCACCACCACCACCACCACCGCCACCGTCGCCACCACCACCACCGTCGCCGCCACCACCACCGCCACCGCCACTACCACCGCCACCACCACCACCACCGCCACCGCCACCGCCACCGCCGCCGCCGTCGCCACCGCCACCGCCACTAAACAAATCACTAGGGGTAAATGGGTCATTTAACCGGCCCTGTTCTGTCCTGTCCAGTCCTATTTATGTGTTACCAAACACTGAACAGCTGTCCTATCCTGTTCTGTCCTGTCCTGTTCCGTCCTGTCCCATCCTGTCCTGTCTGCGTACCAAACGCACCCTTACAATAGATTCTTAAAAATGAAAGAAATGAAAATTTTGAGATTTTTTTTCTATTTCGACAAATTCTCGAAAACATTCTCTAAAATTAGAGAACATTAAATTCTCTAAACATGGAAGACTTTCCGAAAATGATTGTTTAAGAGTAATAAATGACATTTTATTTTTCTCAACAATAAGAATTTCTGAATTTAAATGTTTAAACGAGTATAATAATATTCTATTAACTGTACTGAATGCTTTAATAATATAACTAATATTGTAATATCTAAAATGAAGAAACATGTTGAAGTTATATACAACTTTTTTTGAAATTTTGATTTTTAACTCTTAGGCTATGTTTGGCAAACTAGTTGATAAGCTAGCTGATAGCTGATAAGCTAGCTGTTGACTCATAAGCTAGCTGATGAAAAAGTCACGTTTGACAAAACTAGCTTATAAACATGGAAAATGACCAAGAAGAACATATTCAAAAAAATTATCAATTACGATATTTAATTATAAAATAAAACAAATTTATAAAAATATAATATGTTAATTAATACAACCAATGTAGTAAAGAAAAATTAAATAATACAACATGTTAATTAAAAGAATTTAAAATTTATTATTACATATATATCATAAATTTTTAATTTGTTAAAACAGGTTTTAGAAAAAAAATATATATATTATTTTATGATTTTAAATAACCGTTACACATAATATGAAAAAAATAATCAAATAATACTCAAAAAATATAATACTAGTTGGTAATTAAAATATATTAATTAATATTATAAAATATATAAAAATAATTTATATGATTAACAATAACTCTAAATAATTAAAAGTTAATATCAATATATAATTAAAAATTAATTTAATAATTTTCAGTTAATATTAATAAATTTTTATTAATTATTAATAATTAAATAAAAAAATTAATATTCATTAATAATAATAGTTAGTAAATAATAATAAGGGGCAATTTTGGAATATTCACAAAAAACTATTGAAACGCTACTCCAAGTAGCATTTTAAAAAGCTAGTTTATGGTCATCCAAACATGTATAAGCTAGTTTTATTGCCAAACAATGCCTTAATTTTAAAGAATCTGTGAGAGTTGCTCTAAATTCGTTTTATAGGACTTGCTCCCATGTGATTAATTACACATTACAAGTTTTATATAAACAGAGATCATAAAATAACAATAAAAATTCACAGTAAAGTTATAAGAGCATCCACAACAAGGATTTCATTACAATTTCATTTGGATTGCAAAAGTGACACGTATGATTGCTAAATTAGAAATTGTAGTGATTGTGAGTATGATTGCAAAATTAGAAATTAGTTTTGGTAATTTGCAAATGTCAAATCAGTACTTTTTGCTGATGTGACAGTGAATAGTATTTGAAATTGTAGGGAATAATTCTAAATTAGAAATTGCTTTATGTCAAATCATGTTTTGTGATGTTTTGTAGAGAATGTTTATGAAAAAAATGTATAAATAATTTTATTTGTTAATAAAAATATTTTTTTTGAAAGACAAATATTAAAAAATGCAAAATATAATTTATATTAAAATACAATAAAATAAATTACATATTAAAAAAAATACAAACTTAACACATAAAAATACATCATTGTTCTTTTAGAAGTTCTTCAAGTTGATGTTCGTACAATCTCCGTTGTGGTTCGCTCATAGTTGTGGGATCCATTTCCATCAACTTCATGACCATTTTCCGATTTTCCCGTTTGTTCTTGCGTTTTTCTGTTTCCACAAATGATGTGTGGAATTCTCTCATCACCGAAATTTTTCTTTTTCAATATTCAGGCGTTTTAACATTGTCACTTGTTCGTTTTCGGTAGAACTTGATGAAAAATGACTTTTTTTTACCTTTATCCTTCGAGGCTTTTTTTCCCAACGGGCGGTAAGAAGGAGTTGACACCTCCTCAGGAATTGACGTATTCGGTGACACCTAATTAACTTGGCTGTTTGGGGTACTCAAATCACGTTTCGCTATTATATGTGGTGCAAAGAGATAATTGAAGAAATAATGAGAGCATGTATAATCATGCACAACATGACCGTCGAAGATGAACGTCGTATTTATATTTGTTAATTTGATGATATAAACGATGATGTTAATTTTACTATAACTACGCCTCAAATCTCTCGTACCATACTTCCCGAGTACGGAAACTATCTCCAAAATCACATACAAATACGTAATCGGTCAACGAATCATTGTTTACAATCAGATTTGATTGAAGAGATTTGACAAAGATTTAGAGAAGAAGAAAATGACGATTAATGTAATATTTTTACTTTGTATTTTAATTTAATGTTTTATAAATTAAATATTTTATTTAATTAATTAATTTTATTTTATTTTATTATAGTTATTTAATTAATAAAATATTTCATATTAAATTATAGTAAAGAATATTTAATTGTAGTTTTGTTGTTATTTGATTAAAATATAGTTTTTTATGATGATGTGTCACATTTGCAATTGGGTGAAATTTCATTGTTGTGGAAGATAATTTCAAGATAATTGCAAAGCTGATGTGACCCATTTGCAATTGGGATGAAATTTCATTGTTGTTGATGCTCTAACAACTCGTCCCATATTAAAAGAAAATAAAATTATACCAATAATTCCAACAATGGTTTTAAGTTGAATTCGAAGTTACTGAGTCACTCTCTTGGTACAAAAAATTACCGAATTCTCACAATAAAAATACTATAAAATCAGTATTATTTATGTGGTATTATGGGTTTTACAAAAACAGTCTGATTTCATATGATCCCAAATGTAATAATATTTTTTAGCATGAAAGTTTTGTTTCACAGAACAATACATTTTTATTTATGTGATTTTTAGACAACAAAACTACAATTTTTTTTTTATTAAACTCTTTTAGAAACAAATGGTAATTTAACCGTGTTGCACGTTTCCTTCAGGGTGCGTTTGGTACGCATACATGATAGAACAAAACAAGATGGAACAGGACATAACAGAACATGACAGAACAATTGTTCAGCGTTTGGTAGACAGAACAGAACAGATAACATTAGATAAATTACAAATAAATAAAATTTAAAAATGAATAAAATATAAAATAGAACGTGTATTTGATGTTTTAGAAGAGAATTAGATTTTATTTTGAGGTTATATTGGGAAAACATGAGTCTGTTCCAACTTGTTCCATGGGGTGGGGGTGGAACAGGCCTGTTCCAGCTTGTTCCACTTTGTTCCTATCTGTTCCACATAAAAGTCCTGTCAAACATAGGACAAAGATCTCTATTCTGTTCTGTCCTGTCCTGTTCTGTCCTGTCCTGTGTACCAAACGCACCCTCAGGGAACATGAGTTTAAGTTGAGTGCAGATGAATTGCAATGGGAACGTTTACATGGGATTAGTGGTGGCCAAATCGACCCGACCCGACAGGCTAAACCGACCCGAAACCGGCCAAGAACCGGTTCTGGCCCGACCCGGTCAGGAACCGGTTTCAAGCCCGAAAGCCGGGACCGGTTCGCATATATAGTAATTTCCTCGACCCGACCCGGGACCGGTTCGTGGCCCGGTTCTTGACCCGACCCGAAATTATTTCAAAAAAAGAGTCGTTTTTCTAGCCGTTTATAGCCGTTTGGAGTCCTTTGTGACCGTTTTTTTGGCTCAAAAATACCCCCTCCAACCCCATATAAATACTAGGGATGTTATGGAGTGATTCACCACTTACAATTGCTTACAAAACGCAAAAAACGCATACAATTTTCATTTTTCGGCTCTCGCTATATTCGTTTCTCGCAAAAAACGCATACAATTCTCTAGTCTCAACTCTCAAAAAAATGGCCGAACAAAATTACACCGTTCTTCCCGAGCATGGACGAAAAGCATCGGTTTGGGAGCATTTCAACATGGTGATGTTTTCCGACGGTACAAAAAAAGCGCAATGCAAACGGTGTGGAGATTTCCTTAAACCCGAGTCAAATAGCACGTTAAAGCGGCACTTCGAAGAGAGATGCAAGAGGTTGAAATCGGGTGACGATCCAAGTCAACCCATAGTTGACAATTCCGGTCAAGTATGGTCGTATAATGATGATATCGCCCGACAAATGCAAATGAAATGTGTCATTCAAATGGGGTTGCCGTTCGGACATTTCGACAATCCTCACATTACGAACATGATCAAACAAGGGTTCCAACCACGCTACAATGGTTCGGTAAGTCGTCAAACTCTTCGGCGTGATGCTTTAAAACTTTGGAATACGGCTAAAAAAAATATGCGAGAAATGTTTTTAAACTTACCCAACAAAGTTTCTTTAACTTGTGATATATGGAGCGCACCATTCGGATTGCCACAATCTTATATATGCATAACGGCACATTGGATTGTGCCGGGATCGTGGCAATTATGCAAACGTGTAATCACGTTTGAGGAGTTTGGTTCGCCACATTCGGGTGAGCGTCAATTTACTATAATTATGAAATGTCTTCAATATTATAATTTAAAAAATAAAGTTATTAGTATTTCGTTTGATAATGCTAGTAATAATACGGCATGCGTACAAAAATTACGTTTGGCTTTATCCCCTATTTTAGAGGGAAAATTATTTCATACACGTTGTTACGCACACATAATAAACTTAGCCGTTCAAGACGGCTTAAGTTGCCTTAGTGAGCCTTTAACTAAGTTTAGGCTTATGTTACGCCGGATTTTCACAAGAAATAAAAAAATGCAAAACGCATATAGAGAATATTGCAATCAAGTCGGTTTTAAAGCTTTGGGACCGGCGCACGATATGCCGGTTCGATGGAATTCGACTTGGAAAATGATGGATAATTTAATAAGACAACAACAATATATTCAAGCATTTTATAACGTTCATTACCCGGATAACACGATAACTGAGGATGATTGGGCAATGATTTATGGCTTTCACGATATTTTGGGCGATTTCAAAACTGCAACAACTATGTTATTCGGTGTTTATTATCCAATGAGCCCTTTACTTTTAAATCAAATATATATTTTGGCAAGTAAAATTGCTCAATACGAAACAGATTTGTACTTACACGACCTGGTAAAACCAATGAAAGCAAAATTGGTAAAATATTTTAAAGAGATCCCCTTCACTTTTCTTTGTGCCGCGACATTAAACCCGTATTTAAATGTTACGGGTGTCGAAGTTTTAATACATTCAATATGTTTCTCGTTTGGTTTGGATTCGTCTACAAATAATTCTTTTTCAAGGAACCGCATACTTCAATTTAATAATGATTTTCATCAATTATTTGAGATTTATAGAGTTAATTATGGGGGAGGAAGCCAACAAACCCCTCAAATGTTTTCACCGGGTTCTAGTAGCAGCCGTGGCCGAAACCGACAAGACTTAATGTCAACTTTAATGCAATCGGTTGCCGTGGAATCTACTAAAAAGCTAGATATGATGGGGATAATTTGGGTGAATTCAATCAATACACACGTACTAATTTTATAACGGCATCCTCCACAAACGTCTTAGATGTTGAATCACTAGATTTATTAGAATGGTGGAAAAATAAACAACCGAGTTTCCCGATTATGGCGACTATTGCACTTGATATACTAACAATCCAAGCTAGTACCGTAGTTTCGGAGTCGGCTTTTTCTCTTAGTGGCAGGATCATATCGGCGAGTCGGACAAGATTAACCCCGCAATCGATGGAGTGTTGCATATGTCTGAAGGATTACTTGGATGGAGAAAACCGCATTCAAAATCAAACGAACCTGGAGAATGATCTCGACGGCGTGGAAGAAAACTTAGCCGAAAACGAAGCCGATGAAAATCTAAGTACGCCGGGAACCGTTTCCGACAATTCTGATGTTAGTAGTGTCGGTGACGTCTCCCGATACGACGATGATGAAGAACTAGACACCGACCGCCTTGACGATCGGACGACTATTACACGACTGCAGAAGTACAATACTCTTGAAGATTACAATCCAGATCAGAATCCATACTACGCTCCACACAATCCATTCAATTACAATCCATACGGATGGGGTGATGGGGGTGGGAGTTCGGGAGCGGGACCTTCGGGTGTTTAGAATTTATGTATTGTAACTTGTAAGTTTGTAACTTAAAATTATATATAAATTATAAAACGTAAAAGTGTATTTTAGTGATATATATTATAAATAAAACGTATTTTTGAAGTGTATTTTACTGATCCAATGATTGCAATCCAATTTTTTACTTGTTAAAGTTTAGTAATTAATTATTATACAAAGAAATTAGTTAAAAAACAAAAAAAATCGCAGGCCCGATTTAGAACCGGTTCTTGGCCCGACCCAGTTTTATATGAACCGGTTTTATATAACATTAAACGGGCCAGGGGTTTTCGGGTTAAACCCGACCCGACCCGGCCCGAACCCGATTTTTGGCCACCACTACATGGGATCATATCACTATCGGGCTTTTTTTTCTTTGGTTATAAAAAGTTTTTTTTCCTAACGGTTTACGTAAGTCTTTTTATACTGTCGTGTGCTTAAAATATCACACGGAAACATAATTTAGGTACATAACCGTTTGCTAGATGTTTAGGGTAAGAGCCCAATGCTCACAATAAACCAGAACCCAAAAGAATTTATGACTCTAAAACTACGGGCTGTTTGTTTTTTTAGTTTTAAGCACTTATTTGCCACTTTTAATTTTTTTGGCCAGACATATTGATTTATACTTTTCACTTTTTTTCTTTCACTTGTCACTTTCTCAGCCTCATCCTCATCCATCCTACAAGTTCTCTCCAACGTGCGACTTCAAAATTGGACTGCAAATCTGCTCTATCGATCTCCATCTCAGTCTGCAAATCGTTCGATCTTCATCTCCAAACTGGTATGTCAAGATCTTGCTCTTTAGTTTCTCCATTTACATCTGCAAATCGTTGATCTTCTATTGATTGTGCAAACCGTAATGTCGATTTTTGGTTTCCAATCTGCTTTGTGGTTTGATTTCTGGTTCGATTTTGGTTTCCAATCTGCTTTGTAGTTCGATTTTGGTTTCTAAAAGAAATTGAAAGTGTTGGTTTCCATCGGTTCAACAAATTTGCAATTTGCATTTAAGAAATTGAAGGTGTTGGTTTCCATCGGTTCAACAAATTTGCAATTTGCATTTTGGTTGGATTTAAGAAATTTCCCTGTGGTTTTGATTTCTTCCCTGTAGCTAAAATCCCTAACCAATTTGCAATTTGCAAAATCAGGGGGATGCAACCCATCTTGGCCCTGAAGGTTTATGGAGATGTTGAACATTAGAATACTGCAAGGCATTGATTCCTTTATTTTTGTGGATATTTCAACAAAATTATGCGTGCTTTTTCCACCAGTTTTTCACCAGGGCCAAAATGGTTACTGTTTCTTTTCTTTATGAATGAGAAATTTGCAAATTGCATTAGGTGTGAACCTTGGTGGTTTGAAATTGTAGGGAAGTGATAAAGAAGAGGAATTTGAGATATGGCTAAAGGAAGCGTTGGCTTTTGGTTTATTTAGCTGTTTGTTTTTGTTTAGCAAACTGGTTTATGATTATGTAGGATTAATTTGTTTTCTTTTGAAATTTATCTGTTGTGGAACTGATGTAATTGCTATGGAATATTCAAGAGATTCGATTGTGCAACTTTGTGTGTGCCTTGATAGTAGTATGATGTACTTTGATTTTTTGTTTTTGGTTATTTTCCCATTACAAACAGCCCCTAATTTTCCATTCAGATGATTATATATATATATATACACACAGTTAATAGCTAAAAATTAGAAATGGTTTTGGAGAAAGAAACATATGTATATATTCATTATGTAATGATATAAAAAGGTGAAATAGTTGATTGAAAAAGAATAATAACTGTGTGTGTGTAAAGCCTCTGGTTTTAACTTCTTCTCCATGTAATGGATTACAGGCTTTCATTGTCCTCCAAAAAGATAAATCCCACTTTCTTTTTTCATAACAATTATGTTTGGCTTTTTCTAATGGAAACCAACCATTATTACTGTTAATGCCAAAATGCATTCTAGTTGCACAAATTAGTGTTTAGACAAACTATGAAAATACATGCAAGAAAAATGATACTTTTGGGCCAAAATCAAGATCACTTCCATTTCTAAAGATTGTGTATAAAGGTTCATTTTTGTTGATGCATTTGATAAATGGTACATTTCTCTAGAAACTTGCTTCTAAATTCCTTCTAAAGTGTAAATTTAAGTCCTCTTTTGGGTGTTGAGCAGTTTCTTTTCTAATGTTCATATGTTGTAATGTCTTTTTCTATGTAAAGCATAATAGTTGGCATTATATTCTTTGATGTGCACCGTATAGATTTTAGTAGTATAATTTAATTTAATTCAACAGTATCACATTTTCAAAGATAAAATAATCAATAGTACGTATTCAGATGTTTTTAGATTTCAGCTTACAAAAACAAACAGTCTTTCTGATTCAGATTTCAGACTTCAGCACCACCACTTAAAAATCAGAAGTGAAATCAGTGTTCAGACTTCAGCACCACCACTTAAAAATCAGAAGTGAAATCAGTGTTCAGACTTCAGCACCACTTAAAAAAACAAACGCCAAATGGCGATTTCTACGCTCACTTCGATAGTCTCAACGTCGGCCGTTCGTCGCCGATTGCCGATAGTTGGTGCCTTTTGTATGCTAAGTTTAGGTCTCCACAATCTTCACTCTTCATCTTCTCTCTCCTTCAACCCCCTAACTCGGTACTCTTATCTATGTTCCCTTAATTTCTAGGGTTCTTCTTACCCTAATTTGCTTTTATATCTGTCCGCCTGTTAATTGTTATACTGAATTTGAAGTTCATTGAGCTTTTATGTGTGTTTTAGGCTGAGTTTCGGTAGCAAAACGCAGGGATTTTGTAGTAGTGGCATAAGAATGGAGGCATCAAATCAGAAGACCGTGCCAAGTATTGTTGTTTACGTTACTGTACCGAACAAAGACGCAGGTTTGTCACGGATGATTCAACTCTTTTGTTATACGTAGGAGCATTAAATTTGAATTATTGTTCGTTGCCAAATTGACGTTTGCCGTGAAACTGATCAATTTATCTTTACAAGGGATGTTTTCTAGGTATTTTTTTAACATTACGAATTACTTGGGGTTATTTATAGTGAAAGTTCAATGTGAAAAGAATAAGAGAAACAAACTGTCTTCCCTGATTGTCAAGAATGAACGATTTCTGGTTCTATGTTAGTTAGATATGCGAAGTAGTTATCCGGGCTGTAAAGTCTAAAGCATGCTTCAGATCCTAAAATTGAGTGAATGTTAGTCTTTGAGGTGTGAGAGATGTGGATTTCTGGTCCTAAATACATCTCACAGAGAATTTGATATTTCATAATGTGTTGTCTGCACTTTATGTTTAAAAGCCATAGCTCGTTTTTTATTAGGGTGAATTCCATACATATGACAACTAGTTGGCCTGGGTAAAACGATTGCCATTAGAAATGTTATCGCCGCACTCCAACACACTACCTTTTATCTCAGAGATGCACTCGTAATGCATAACATTATGCATCTGAAATGTGTTCATGTAAGCTTTTCTTATTGCCTCCTTGGATGAGTCTATAATCTTACAACGATCTCTCACCCTCTCAGCCAACTCAATTTATCTGAGCATGAAAAATTATACTCCTTTTTTGCCGTAAAATTAATATCATCTCTTTACCCCTTCTTTTGTGTAATCTGGCAGGACTTTAAATTACTTGGACTACAAACAGGTGGTGGCTAAGAATTCTCATTTTCCCTGTTTCTTGACAATGGGTTTCTAAATCAATCTCACCACTTCCAATGCGTTCATTTAAACTTTCTGCTATTAAGAGCCATCGATTCTCCACTTCTTCTAAAGAACCTTCTTTGGTTCCATGGATCTCCCCCTACCATTACATAAGAGCCAAATCCCCAAAACCAGACCCTCCAACAGAACCATCAGGCATTATCACAGAAGTCCCAAAGAAACCCAAATATATTTCCCACGAATCGGCTATCAAATTGATCAAACATGAGAAAGATCCACGTCGTGTTCTTAGGATTTTTAACATGGTAGCTAATCAAAGGGGTTTCAATCATAACCACTCTACTTATGCTATTACCCTCCACAAGCTCGCTCGCTCTAAGAAATTCGAGGATGTTGATTCTGTTCTTCATCAAATGACCTATGAAACATGCAAATTCCATGAAAGTATATTCCTTGATCTCATGACACATTTCTCAAAATCTTCACTTCATAAAAGGGTTATAGAGATGTTCAATGCAATACAACCTATTGTTCGTGAAAAGCCCTCCCTGAAAGCTATCAGTACATGTCTGAATCTCTTGGTTGAGTCGAATCAGATCGATTTGGCCAGAACTTTCCTCTTACAAACGAAAAAAACTCTCAACTTGTATCCTAATACCTGCATTTTCAACATTTTGGTTAAACATCACTGCAAACACAGAAATGTTGAATCTGCTTTTGAGGTAGTGAAGGAGATGAAACTGTTGGAAGTTTCTTATCCTAACCTGATCACATACTCAACTCTGATGGAAGGTCTCTGCAAAAAAGGAAGACTCGAAGAAGCAGTCAATCTCTTTGAGGAAATGGTTTCAAAAGATAAAATATTGCCCGATGCCCTGACTTACAATATCCTGATCCACGGGTTCTGTTGTGCTGGGAAAGTCAACAGGGCTATGACGATAATGGACTTCATGAGGAAAAACGGGTGCAACCCAAATATATTCAACTACGCAACGTTAATGAATGGGTTCTGCAAAGAAGGAAATCTACAAGAAGCCAAAAGGGTGTTTAACGAGATGAAAGATGCTGGGTTACATCCTGATAAAGTCGGTTTTACCACTTTAATCAATTGCTTGTGTAGAGCTGGCAAAGTTGATGAAGCTATGGAGTTGTTAAAAGAAATGGAAGAACAAGATTGTAAAGGTGACACCATTACTTTTAATATCATACTTGTGGGGTTATGCAAAGAAGATAGGACTTATGAAGCTCTTGAAATGCTAGAGAGGCTGCCTTATGAAGGTGTTTATTTGGACAAGTCAAGTTACAGGATTGTGTTGAATTCTCTATGCAAATTAGGGGATCTGCAGAAGGCAACAGAGTTGCTAGGTGTGATGGTGAGTAGAGGATTTGTCCCTCATTTTGCCACCTCGAACGAGTTGCTGGTTAGTCTTTGTGAAGCCGGAAGGGCCACGGATGCAGGCATGGTGTTGTTGGGGTTGGTGCAGATGCGGTTTAACCCCGAACCAAGAGTGTGGAGTCATCTTATTGAGATAATGTGTAGGGAAAGAAGGTTGCTGGCTACATTTGAACTTCTTGATGTGCTAATGAACGAAATCAAGAATGGGAAAGTTCGAGAAGAACGTACATTTTTTGCTGCGTGATGTACAAGTGAAAGTAGCATTTCAACTTGATGTATTAGCAAAAGGAGAACTTACATGTTTCTTGGAATGAATGGCTTAACGTTTGAACTTTTTAAGGATAGAAGTACCTCTTGCCGTGTGTTCATGATTGTCTTCATGTTTCTTGGTCCTTTTAAGGCTTGTACTATTTTTTTTTTGTAGGTTTCTGGTTTTTGTTCGTTCGTTGTGCTTGTGGTTTCAACATTCTTAGGATTGGCTCAGCACTTGAGGATAATGAATCAAGATTTCATCGAACTTGATTGTTTTAAGCTAACAAACAACCATAAATGGCATACTAAGATGACATTTTTATTGCCGAAAACATTCTATACCGAATCCAGAGGTTTTATCCATCCTTGATAACCCTATCATGCTCCTCAGCCAAGAATCTGATTGAAAGTTTATGGCCAATTGTTGGGTTCATTTAATAAATTATTATTCATTGTTAACATGAGGATGCTTTTCTGTAAATTATGTTATGGGGATTGTAACAGTTCTCTTAGAGATTTGTGTTTTTATTTATGGAAGTAAGTTGCACAAACAATTTTTGGTTTCATTTGTGATCCTTGTGTAGGTAAGAAATTGGCAGCAAGCATTGTGAAAGAAAAACTTGCAGCTTGTGTTAATCGAGTACCAGGTATGTGACTCGCAGTCGTAAGTTTTTTAATTGACGTTCTTCTCATTGCATGATTGTATTTTTGATTACTGTCTCCTGAAGGAGTTGCTAGATTTATGCAAAAGGTTTTTCTTTTTGTTTTGTTAATGCTTACTAGCACATTTGAAAAACGTTTGTGAATTCTTCAAATCAATCCAAAAGAGTTATGCTAAGTGCCAAGTAGGCTTCTTGTATTCATTCTTTTCCGATCCCTTCAATTTTTAGCTTCATCAGATTTAATCTGTATAAGATACAAAATATTTTTCTAAAGTTTGAACATCAATCCTGGTTCTGGACTTTTTTTTCTTCTTCTCGAATGCAGGTATTGAGTCGGTGTACTTGTGGCAGGGAGAGGTACAGTACCATACAGTAATACGATTATACTGGGAATATAATCGTATATTTAGGCTTTCTTTTGACCAATTTCTGTGCAGATACAAACCGATTCAGAGGAACTTCTCATAATCAAAACCAGAGAATCCCTTTTGAATGCTCTAACTGAGCATGTAAAGGCAAATCATGAATATGAGTAAGTCAGTTAATTTTGATATTCTGAAACATATTAATTTAGTTGGTGATTATGGAGTTTTGATGCAGTGTTCCTGAAGTGATAGCATTGCCAATAATAGGTGGTAGCATCCCTTACCTGGAATGGCTCAAAAATAGCACCAGAGACTGAACAATCAACCAACCAACAAACAAACAGGTTCCATGTCTCATCTCTCATATCTTTATATCCTACTCCCCCCCCCCCCCCTCCCAAAATAAATAAATAAATAAATTAAATTTAACACCAGTTTTATGTAATTATTACATCTTTTAATTAATTAAATTATAATTTTATCCGTCTCATAATTATGGGTAAACTTGAAAAGTATGTACTACCTTTAACTTTTCGAAGTGGACATTTGTTTTGGGACGCAGGGAATATATCATAAAAACTTTTAGATTTTTGTCTTTAAGGGTATATAACTTGTAATATAATTTATGAATGCATAAAAAATGTTCCAATTTCTATTTGCCATTCTTTAAATCAAAGTATTTGGAAACCTTTACTACTACTACTACTACAATGTAGGTAAATCAACCAAATAACAGAATGTTTGAGGTTTTTGAAAAGCTCATATCCATTTACAAAAAAACATGATAAAAGATAAATTTGAAACAATTTAATGTTTGATTTATAATTAGATTTTACATATTTTGCTGCAGGTACCATTCTAGTAGTGCTGCATATATAATAAATAATGGTAGCTGCAAAAATGGATGCCCCTGTGAACTTGATTGATATTAGTATTAGTAGTCTAGTGTTTGGTTGATTTTAATATGAGTTATGGAGGTATTTTTTAGAGTTAATGAAAAGGATGGTTTTTAATGAACTTTAGGCTATGTTTGGCAAACTAGCTGATAAGCTAGCTGTTGACTTATAAGCTAGGTTTTTACGTAAAATGTTATATATGTGTAATATTTATTATGAATATTCATGTAGGATAAAGATTAAGAGAATCTTGAAAAATAAAGAACCGAAGAACCACAAAAAAACGGAATAAAAAATATATGAAAATGGATGTCAAATTAAAGATAATAAAATGATAGATTTTTTGGTGTAATTTGTTTCGCTTCAATTTTTGTTATATTTTGTCAATTTTGTATTTAAGAAATAGAGGGTAAATAGTTTTATTTTTTTAAAAATGGTTATAACAATCTTTTAAATCATAATCATTAGATCATCTTAATCTAACGGTTTGGATGGGTTCTTCGGTTCTTTCATTTCTCCTGGTTTTCTCCCGATCCCATCCCTATTCATGTATGTTAAAGTGTGTACAACATTATGTTCTTCAACACTTTCTTCAACATCGTAAGTATATTACGCGACATCACGTTCTTCATCAACGCAACGCAACCCAACATCAATTGAGACCGAACGAGAACTAATTGAGATCAACCGAGAACCCATAGAGACCGGTCGAGACTCGTCGAGAATCTATTCATTGACTTGGTGTGTGTTAATGTGTGTAAAATCATAATATACCACCTTCATTTTCCATCGAGAACCTATTGATTGATTTATTATGTGCTTGTGAGTATAAAACCATAGCCTACCACTTTCAGTTTTTATCGAGACAGATCGAGAACTCATGGAGACAGTCAAGAACCCTTCGGGATTGATCGGGACCAATTGAGAACTCACTGAGACTAATCAAGAGACTTGATATGTGGTTATGTGTGTAAAAATCATAATATACCATCATTTTTTCATCGAAACCAATTGAGAAGTTATAGATTGATTTTTGTGTCTTGTTGTGTAAAAACCATAACCTACCACCTTAGCTTTTATCGGGATAGATTGTTTTTCGAAAACCTATCGAGATAAATCAACAACTCATCAAAATCAATCAATAACCCAATAAAGAAAAAAACTAGGATATGTAGAGTTCAAACGGTGGTAGTATATTCATGATGAATATTATAGTAAAACATAATATTTGGAGTAAATTACAGATTTGGTCCCTGTGGTTCTTTAAAATTTTGGATTGGGTCCCTCTAATGAATTAATTACAGTCATGGTCATTGTGGTTTAAGTTTTGTTGCGAATTAGGTCCCTCAGTAACTGTAACTCCGTTTAATTAACTGCCGTTAACCCTTCCTCACGTGAGGGGCATTTATGTCATTTTTAAAAAACCTATTTTTCTAATAATTTTTAATTTGTTTACGTCATCCATTCTTAAGCGTACAACGAGAGACCAATAGTCAAAAGTGATTCCTTTTATTTCAATCATCTCCTTCTTCCCCGCTCTCCTCAAGGAATTTCCCATCGACGACAACTTGTTTCGTTTTTCTTCGTATTTTTTCCCTCTAATAAGGTAAGGTAAGGTAAGGTAAGGTTCTAACTAGAGTTTGGAAAATGAAAATTGGTTATTTGACCTAATCAGGTTGCATCTAATTTCTGAACAGTGTTGCAAGAACTTGAAACATTCAGGATCAGGCAAGAACTTGAAGCATCAGTCAAAGCCATGAAGAAACAATTTCATACATGAAAATGATGGTTTACAATTTATTATCAAAAAAACCTATGAAATCGATGGTTTACACGAAAATGATGGTTTACAATTTATTATCCCTCTATACATATAATGCATATATGTTAAGTTGTAATTCGAACTTTAAGCCAAAGAAGGGTACAAACATTTATAAAGTTTGTATGATTTGATTATATGCATATGATGGTGACATTGGTGTTATTTATATGGTATTCAAGTATAAGCGGACTGAAGTATGATGCTGGCACCTATCAAAGTTCTTTCGTCGTACGAGCTGAGAATGGACGTGGAAGGACTTGAATCCCTCGTCAACTGATATAAAAATTCAAACACTTTAGTAGATTGGTATGAATTTTGTAATATAAGCATGTTTATACGCAGGGGCGGACCTACTAAGACTTGGGAGGGGTCCCATGCACCCGCTCAATCGATTATAGCAAGAGCAAAAGAATGAGTCGTTAAAGTGGTGCACCCACTTAATTCTAAGTGTGCTCTTAAATAAATGAATACGAAAATCATAACTACAAGGTGCTCTGCCAAGATGGTTGTTTCAACTTTATAAAGGTGCCTCCTCTCTATAAGGTCTCAGGTTCAACACCCATATGCATCATTTCTTTGTATATTTTTTAATCTTTTATATGGAATTGTTAGAAATAGAAGGATGTTCTGAAATATTTTGAAACTGAAAAGACGAATCTTAAATTTTAATAAAAGGAACTCTGAAAAATAGAGGGGGGTTCTAAAATATTTTGAAACTAAGTGACTAAACTGATTAGTTATAATGTTATACAGTTATGTTTACATGATTTCATTGATTTGTTTGCATGAGTTATTTGTTTGTTTTGAAAAATTCTCTTGAAATCAAGCAAAAAACATAAAAAAAACAGAAATCAACCAAAAAAATCGAAAAATTCTCTCGAAATCAACCAAAACCCCCCTCGAAAATCAACCAAAAAACCTAAAAACATCCTTTGACTGTGGAATTCGGCTAAAAACACATCGAGCGAATTTATGGGCATTTGGTCCAATTTAAAGGTGCACCCGCTCCGGCAAAATCCTGGGTCCGCCACTGTTTATACGCCATACACATAGAGAAAATGAGAAACTAATTGATAACATGCTTTGATTCACTAATATGCGTGCATGTCAAATATGGGTGTACAAAAAACCGTCAACCCACGAAACCTGTCGAACCGCCAAACCGCTAATTATAAGGGTTGAAATTGGGTTAGGAAAACTCAACCCAACCCGCCACTAATATTTTTTATCTTAATAAAAAATATTATATATATATATATACACACACACGATACTTGAAAGTGCAGCTCAAATAAAAAAATAATAATAATTGTTTACTAATATAATTCATGAGGCCCAAATTACTTTATAATAACAATCCAAAATACTTACCATTGAACAAGGGTTGCATCTTAGGATCATAATTGTTAGATAGTAAAATAATTGGTACAAGTTTTTGTGGAATCACTTAATAAACCAATGTAAGAAGTATTTGGATAGTGTGTGCGATAAGAAACAAAAATTGCTTAACTTTCGGTGTCGTTTAATAAAGAGAGATACCGAAAAGTCGTGGCTAGATTTGTGGTTAAGAACGAACCACTTACGCTTTGAATTGGATGCTACAATTTACGCTTTTGAAGTTTAAGACTAAAGAATTTTAATATCTATTTGGATGCTTGTAATAACTAATAACTTTGTTGGGTATATTTTTAGTTTAATTTGTCATATTTTAATCGTGAACTTTATGTATACTATCAAACCGCTCAACCCGCTTCAACCCGCAAGGGTTGGGTTGGGTTGGGTTATACTTTTGAATGAGTTGAGATTTTCCAAACCGCTATAATT
This sequence comes from Saussurea involucrata, assembly GCA_033807775.1. NCBI lineage: Eukaryota > Viridiplantae > Streptophyta > Magnoliopsida > Asterales > Asteraceae > Saussurea > Saussurea involucrata. The sequence goes on from CM066319.1 coordinate 3,624,875, forward strand.
GGATTGGGTTGTAAAAATGTCAAAAACCGCCCAACCCAACCCGCGTACACCCCTACATGTCAATATGTTATTATGAATAGAGTTGAGTATTTGGATTGGGTTCGAAAGACTGAACAGATAAAGACTAGTCTGTTGGTGCAAGTGTACCCAGCTTTAAATATTGTGATATATTTTTGGTACACATAAAATCACATCTCCATATTTATTTTGATGATTACAAAACACACCGCATTATTTGTTATCTAATATTTTATCTGAGTGTGCAGATATTTAAATGATCTCGATAATTTTTTTTATCTGAAGAATCCAAGTCTGAAGAGTTTCGTCATTTTATTTTAAAATGATAAACACCCTAAAATATTTTATCACTTGGATATTTCGTATCTATATAAATATATTTGAATCAAATATATATATAATATCTTTTATATATAAATCTCTGATATATATATGCTGTCTGCTACTGTTACTGTTGCAAGATTGTGATCAGCCGAAGTTACCTGCGTTGCCATGCTCTCATTGGACAGATCTTTAGGCGGTATACCGCCAAGGTATTCGCGGTATACCGCGGGTACTGTTTCCCATCAACTGTTCTGCATGAGAAGCTTCTTTTGTCAGGAAAGTATGTCAGGCGGTATACCGCCATGTGCAACGCGGTATACCGCGGGTACACAAAGCCGTTGAGTTTTTGCAGGTTGACCTTCTCCTTGCTGTACACTTTTTATGACGCAGGTATACCGCGATGGTTCGGCGGTATACCGCGAAATCTTCAAGGCTGATTTTCATCCAGTATAAATACAAGCCTCCAGCAGCATTCAACTCTACACCAACTTCAGCATTAAGTTCTCCCTCAGCATTTGATTATTATTCTGCTGCTTTCTTACTCACACTAAATCACTTAAACTGATAAATTAATTTTTTGAGCAAGAAATCTTGAGTTGATAGCAGATTAAAATCTCACGATTAGTTGAATCAGCAACACAACTCAAGTGATCAAACTCTCTAAAAATATCCAAGTGATAAACCTTATTCAAGAGTGATTATTCATATTAAAATTTATACCCTCTTGTAAGTGTTTGAATTAGAGTGAGTGATCCACCTTAATCTCTCAAAGTAGAGTGATTCGCGTTTGTTGTATTAAGGTTTGTGTTTCTACCGTAAAGAACACGTTTCGTATTGGATCTCCGAGAAGTGTTATTTTCTCGAGGTGGACTAGCCAACTTTGTGTTTGGTGAACCACTTTAAAAATCTCGTTGTCAAGTATTCTCTTTCCCTTATCTCTTTACATTTCCGCTGTGCATTTAAATTATATCTGTTTATATAATTGTTGTATATTTACTTGTTTATACTCTGCTTTATTTTTACTGTATTGTTTGTACTGTATTTATTTGTTCAAAGAATTTTTTGAAAGAAAAAGATTTTAAATACAACCTTACCCCCCCCTTAGGTTGTCCAACATTTGGTATCAGAGCAGGTCTTTCAAAAAAAATATTCTGCATTTTTTTTCTCTTATTCTTCTAAATGGCTCAACAAACTAATATCGTGTTTTCAAAACCTCCTTTGATAGATACTGAAAAGTTTGGCATTTGGGCCGAGCTATTTGAATGTCACGTGCGTGGCAAAAATCAAAAGATTTGGAACATCATAGAAAAAGGGAATTTTAAACCCACCATTGTGAAAGATGATGTTTATATTGATAAACCCCTAGATGACTGGACTACTTCTGATGAAGCCCATTTTTGTTTAAACTTTGAAGCTAAGAATATATTATATGCTGCTTTAACAACTGACGAAATCGAAAGAGTATATACATATAAAACTGCAAATCAAATATGGGAAAGTTTAAATAATACTCATCGTGGAAACACGGAGGTTAAATCTAGTAAAGTAAATATTTTAGTTCACGATTATGAACTATTCGAAATGAAACAAGATGAGTCAATTGACTCAATGTTTAAAAGATTTAACCTTATTGTGACTACTTTGAAAGGTTTGGATCGCACTTATCCTAACGAGGACTATATAAGGAAAATCCTACGAGCCCTTCCTTCGGAGTGGATGCAAAAGATAACATCCTTAGAAGACTCCCGTGACCTCTCCATAATGAAGATAGATGACTTAATCGGTAATCTTAAAGTGCATGAAATTGCACTTAAAAGAAACAAAGATCGGGAGCAAGTTAAAAAGAAATCAATCGCTCTCAATGTCTCAACACCAAAAGATGAGAAGAAAAAGGAGAAAGCTAGCTCCTCGAAAGATCCTTCCGAAACTCTCGATGAAGTCGCCATGTTGGTAAGAAACTTTTCCAAATTTCTTAATAATAATAATAAATTTTCTAACAATGGCAGATTTCAAAGAAACGGTAACTACCGTCGTGGTGGTGATAATCGAAGTCGTAAGTTCCATAAACGAGACGAAAAAGTTAAGAAAAATGGCGACTCGAGTGAAGACGATAAAGCTAAGCCAAAGAGAGGCTTTTGCTACTCATGTGGTGACAAAGACCACTACGCCAATGAATGTCCGAAAAAGAACAAATTCCAAAAGAAGAAGGAGAAAGCCTTCATTGGAGGCGCGTGGAGCGAGAGTGAAGAAGAAGATGACTATCAAGCCATTTGTCTTATGGCCGATAGCGACGACGAGGTAAAATCTTCTTACTCAGATTACGATAGTGATTATGAAAATGATAATGAAAATAATCTTGAAGAACTATATGAATCGTTTCATAAAATGGCCGCTCTTGCAAATCGTTACCAAGATGAGAATGCTATGTTAAAAGAAACTGTAAATGCATGTAAAAAGGAAATAAAAAATGTTAAACAAAAATCTGAAAATGATATGGATATAATTGCTAAATTAGAAACTAAATTAGGAGAAAAAGATTTTTGTAAATCTTGTGATGTTTTAAATAAAGAAATTGCATGCTTAAATAAAAAATCACATGAAAATATTATTTGTACAAACTGTGATATTCTTGAGAATGAAATTACATGCTTAAAGGCTAAATGTGCTTCATATGAAAAAGATAACATGCTAGCTAAAGCTTTTGAAAGTAGTAATAAAAAGGTTCTTAACATGCTTAATATGCCTAACCGTATAAAATGTAGAAAAGGCATTGGTTCCAATACTTGTGTTGATAAATGTTCTTGTATACCCATCAAAAGATTTTATGAATCACCTAAAGTAAATACAAGAAATCAATATGTGCAAAAACCTCCGTATGTGCGTAAAATAAATAATGTAAATTATAATACGAGAAAACCGTATGCTCGCATGTACCATGATAAATATTCTAAACCTAATAATAATGCGAATGTAAATGCTTGTTTTTATGTGTATGATAAATATAATCACAAAATCAAAATGGTAAATAAATGGATTCCAAAAGGAATGTTTAGTAATGATAATCCCGGTGGTATGCGTTTATGGTTTTAAATGTGTCATATATATATATATAGTTTAAATATATTTTGTTGTATATGTTATATATATAAGTAATATATAATACTATTCATATATATATATACATACGTACTGCACATATATATATACATTTTATTTAATTCTTTTAATTCTTATATATATATATTATGTTTAATGTGTTATATATATTTATTAATATGGTTTGATGTATTATATATTGTGTAATGTATTATATATATATATATTCTGTTTGACTTTATATATATGTATGTTGGTTGACTTTTGAAACTAATTGTCAAGGACCCACGAGAAATGGGGACCATAAAAGTTATATCTTCATTATTGTAGATTGATCTTGATATGGACTGGATACTCGATAGTGGTTGCACACGTCACATGACCGGAAACAATAATCTCTTTTCATCATATAAGTCATGTGATGGTGGACAGGTAATCTTTGGAGGAAACTCCAAAGGAAATATAATTGGTAGAGGTACAGTCTCTTGCAATAATGTTCAATTTCTTAATGTGAATCATGTTGATAATTTACATTTTAATTTGTTAAGTGTTCGCCAATTGTGTAAAAATAATACAACTGTTGTCTTCGAAGAAGATTCTTGTAAAATCATAAAAAATGGCAAAGTTCTTTTAAATGGCTTTGTAAAAGGAAATTTATATATTTGTAAAACTGTTGTATCTGATAATGTATGCTTATCTTCTATTAATGATGTTTCTACTTTATGGCATAGGCGTTTAGGTCACGCTAATCTAAGATTAATGCAAAACTTAAAAAATAAGGAGCTTGTGAGTGACCTGCCAAAATTAAAGTTTGATAATCATTTTTGTGATGCTTGTCGTGTCGGCAAACAACATCACGTTTCTCATAAATCAAAAAATGTTATTTCTACTCAAAGAGTTTTAGAACTTTTACATATGGATCTTTTTGGCCCAATGGCTATTCAAAGTTTTGGAGGAAATTTTTATACTTTGGTTATTGTGGATGATTATTCCCGTTATACTTGGACTTTATTTTTGAGACATAAAAATGAGGCTTTTGAAAAGTTTAAAATTTTGGGAAAACGAATTCAAAACCAACAAGGTTGTACGATTGTTTCCATACGTACGGACCATGGACGAGAATTCGATAATGATGTACAATTTGGTGCCTTTTGTGATAAACATGGTATAACTCATAACTTTTCGGCTCCTCGAACTCCTCAGTCAAACGGGGTTGTTGAAAGGAAAAATCGAACGTTGCAAGAAATGAGTAGAACTATGCTAAACGAACATCAAGTTCCCCAAAAGTTTTGGTGTGATGCCGTTGCTACCGCGACCTATGTGCTTAACCGTGTCCTAATTAGAGGTATCCTAAATAAGACACCCTATGAACTTTACCGAGGTAGAAAACCTTCCCTAGCTCACCTAAAAGTTTTTGGTTGTAAATGTTTCATTTTAAACACCAAATCCTACCTAACCAAATTTGACCCCAAAGCCTATGAAGGAGTTTTCCTAGGTTATTCTTGGAATAGCAAAGCCTATAGAATCCTAAATAAGGAAACCATGGTAGTAGAAGAATCCTTAAATGTTAGTTTTGACGAGAGTCCTCCCAAACCGAGTGCACCCTTAGCAAATGATAATATCCGTGAAGGAGATGTCTTAGCCCAACAACTTAGTACCTTGGATTTAGGTACCCAACCTTCCACAAATAATATTGAATCTAGTGATGCCCCTCCGTGCTTTATTCCACAAGGTATAGATGATCCTAACCTTAGAACCGCTCGAGGCCATCCCGTAGATCAAATTATAGGTGACCTAAACCAAAGGACAACTAGATCACAAATCCTTACCCATTGTGCTTTCCATGCCTTTATCTCAACCATAGAACCTAAAACCATAGATGAAGCTTTAGGCGATGAGGATTGGATTTTGGCCATGCAAGATGAGTTAAACCAATTTACTAGGAATGATGTGTGGGACTTAGTGCCTAGCCCTAGTAGTCAAACCATTATTGGCACAAGATGGGTCTTCCGTAACAAGGTAGACGAGAACGGTGGAGTCACACGAAACAAGGCACGTTTAGTTGCCAAGGGGTACAGTCAACAAGAAGGTATAGATTATGACGAAACCTTTGCACCGGTTGCAAGGTTGGAGTCTATTCGAATGCTTCTCGCTTTTGCAAATGCTAAAGATTTTAAGTTATTTCAAATGGATGTTAAAAGTGCTTTCTTAAATGGTATTATAAATGAGGAGGTATACGTTTCTCAACCTCCCGGTTTTGAAAGTTTTGAAAACCCGACACATGTTTATAAATTAAAAAAGGCGCTTTATGGTTTAAAGCAGGCTCCGCGTGCGTGGTATGATAGATTAAAAACCTTTTTAATTGTTAGTGGTTATATTATGGGTAAAATAGATAATACTTTATTTGTGAAATATGTTCAAAATGATATTGTGGTTGTGCAAGTATATGTTGATGATATTATTTTTGGTTCCACTAATGAAAAATTGTGTAATGAATTTTCTGCAAAAATGACTAGCGAATTTGAAATGAGCATGATGGGAGAGTTAAAATACTTCTTAGGATTGCAAATAAAACAATGTGAAACTGGTATTTTTATTAGTCAATCTAAATATTGTAAAGATATGTTGAAAAAGTTTAACTTTGAAAATGTCAAACCCGTTGAAACTCCAATGACCACAAATTTGCAATTATCGCGTGACGAGGAGGGAAACGATTTTAATGAAAAGATTTATCGTGGTATGATTGGTAGTTTATTATATTTAACTGCTAGTAGACCTGATATTATGTTTAGTGTATGTTTATGTGCTCGCTTTCAATCTTCACCTAAACAATCTCACTATGAAGCTGTCAAGCGTATTTTTCGATATTTACGAGGTACTACTAATCTTGGCTTATGGTACGCAAAGAAACCCGAGTTAGAAGTAACATGTTTCGCCGATTCCGATCTTGGTGGATCTATTGTTGACCGAAAAAGTACTAGTGGGGTATGTGCCTTTATAGGTCTCTCACTTGTATCTTGGTTCTCTAAGAAACAACAATCCGTAGCTTTGTCTACCACCGAAGCGGAATATGTAGCCGCCGCAAGAGCATGTGCTCAAGTCCTATGGATGAAACACACACTTACCGATTTTGAGGTACACCTAACCAAAATTCCAATTATGTGTGATAACTCAAGTGCCATAAACTTAAGTAAAAATCCCGTTTTACATTCTCGTACCAAACATATTGAATTAAGACATCACTTTTTACGAGATAATGTTCAAAAAGGCAAAATCGTGCTTGAAAAAGTTGATTCGGAAGATAATTTGGCCGATATTTTCACTAAAGCTCTAAACAAGAAAGCGTTCTTTAAATTAAGACTTGGTTTAGGCATGCTTGAGTATAACCCTTGATAAATACTAACTCTCAAATATTTCATATTTTGAGGGGGAGCATCTTTTGAGGGGGAGCATAAGCGGTTTTCTTAAACCCTTTTTGCTTCGACAAAAGGGGGAGAGAAACCGAGTATGCTCTCGTGTTTAGCGTTGTGTTTGTCATCATCAAAAAGGGGGAGATTGTTGGTGCAAGTGTACCCAGCTTTAAATATTGTGATATATTTTTGGTACACATAAAATCACATCTCCATATTTATTTTGATGATTACAAAACACACCGCATTATTTGTTATCTAATATTTTATCTGAGTGTGCAGATATTTAAATGATCTCGATAATTTTTTTTATCTGAAGAATCCAAGTCTGAAGAGTTTCGTCATTTTATTTTAAAATGATAAACACCCTAAAATATTTTATCACTTGGATATTTCGTATCTATATAAATATATTTGAATCAAATATATATATAATATCTTTTATATATAAATCTCTGATATATATATGCTGTCTGCTACTGTTACTGTTGCAAGATTGTGATCAGCCGAAGTTACCTGCGTTGCCATGCTCTCATTGGACAGATCTTTAGGCGGTATACCGCCAAGGTATTCGCGGTATACCGCGGGTACTGTTTCCCATCAACTGTTCTGCATGAGAAGCTTCTTTTGTCAGGAAAGTATGTCAGGCGGTATACCGCCATGTGCAACGCGGTATACCGCGGGTACACAAAGCCGTTGAGTTTTTGCAGGTTGACCTTCTCCTTGCTGTACACTTTTTATGACGCAGGTATACCGCGATGGTTCGGCGGTATACCGCGAAATCTTCAAGGCTGATTTTCATCCAGTATAAATACAAGCCTCCAGCAGCATTCAACTCTACACCAACTTCAGCATTAAGTTCTCCCTCAGCATTTGATTATTATTCTGCTGCTTTCTTACTCACACTAAATCACTTAAACTGATAAATTAATTTTTTGAGCAAGAAATCTTGAGTTGATAGCAGATTAAAATCTCACGATTAGTTGAATCAGCAACACAACTCAAGTGATCAAACTCTCTAAAAATATCCAAGTGATAAACCTTATTCAAGAGTGATTATTCATATTAAAATTTATACCCTCTTGTAAGTGTTTGAATTAGAGTGAGTGATCCACCTTAATCTCTCAAAGTAGAGTGATTCGCGTTTGTTGTATTAAGGTTTGTGTTTCTACCGTAAAGAACACGTTTCGTATTGGATCTCCGAGAAGTGTTATTTTCTCGAGGTGGACTAGCCAACTTTGTGTTTGGTGAACCACTTTAAAAATCTCGTTGTCAAGTATTCTCTTTCCCTTATCTCTTTACATTTCCGCTGTGCATTTAAATTATATCTGTTTATATAATTGTTGTATATTTACTTGTTTATACTCTGCTTTATTTTTACTGTATTGTTTGTACTGTATTTATTTGTTCAAAGAATTTTTTGAAAGAAAAAGATTTTAAATACAACCTTACCCCCCCCCTTAGGTTGTCCAACATAGTCCATGACGTCATTAGTCTAGACGAGGCCGGAGCATCAGTTCGGTTTTGGACTGGACTCTTTACTTTTACAAATATGGACTAGATCGTATTTGAAACAGTCCATAAAAATCTAGAACGGGTAAAAATACTAGTAGAAATTATTATTATTATTATTTTATTTTGGACTGGACTTGACTTTTACTTTTACAAATATGGACTAGATCATATTTGAAAGTCCATAAAAATCTAGAACGGATAAAAATACTAGTAGAAATTATTATTATTATTATTATTTTATTAATGGACTACATCAAAAACCCTCGAAACGTTGAATTTAGGCTAAAAATATATCGGGCATTTAAGCTACCTTAAAGGGGACCCCAGTAAAAAAAATTCCTGGATCCGCCACTGCGGGTAAGTGCTTACCAAGTCACATTAGCTTACCGGATGAATATGGCAAGGACTAAGAATCTTACCCGGTAAGAGCGGAAGCAAGGACCGAGAGTCTTACCCGGTAAGTGAGTGCGAGACGACTCTTACTACGGTTAGCGCTTACCGGCTAATAAGTAACGGTAAGTTCTTTTTTCTGGTATAAATGAATTAACACAAATACGTAGGCGTTTGTTTGTATTTATGATTTTTAATCAAATATTATGTGAAAGAAAGGGCATCTCACACTATATTTTACACCAAATTTCAAATATAGTGTAGAAAGTTGTGTAAAGTTTAGTGCTAATAGCAAGGTTATAAATGGCGTGAGGCGTGGCGTGGTGACGAGGCCAAACCTCAAGCCTTATAAGCTACGACGAAGCCATGACGTTTTCAAGATGTGACTTATGACGTCAAATTTCTAATTCATATATTATATTATATGTAAAAACATATGTTTTGTAGTGTTACTTAACGAGTCAATAGTAATAAACAAGTTAAATTAAGTTATATACTAAAAAAAATGCAAATAAAACATTAAAAACGTAAAGAAAAATCAAATATCGCGTTACGAAAACTACGCATTAGGCCATGGCGTGCCACGAGCTTAAGGTGACGTGAGACACACGCCTTGGTGCCACGATGCTTCTTGACGTCTGTTGGTCGAGTTTTTTTAGAACAAGGGCTAATAGTAAATCTTCTTCAATGTGTAACACTATTTTTTAAAAGTGATGTAAAAAGAAGTGTAAATGAATAGCGTTACACCAAATATAGTGTAATACTATTTATTACATTAAATTTAGTGTGAAAAATAAAGACCCCATTGGAGATGTGAATAGTGTGATTTATACTAAATTTAGTGTTTAGTGTAAGATTTAGGTGGCGTTTGTTTTTTAAGAGCTGCTGAAGTCTGAAGCCTGATTTCACTTCTGATTTTTAAGAGGTGGTGCTGAAATCTGAATCAACAAGACTGTTTGTTTTTGTAAACCGACAAACGTCTGAATATGTACAACTATTCGCATCATCCAAAAGACCCGAAAACCTGTCATTGATCAACCATTCAACACATAGAATTGAATCCTCAATTTAAATACATTCAAATCAAACTAAACGATTGTATTATTTACATAAACAACTACACCAAATTACCTATTCAAAGTACACATGGATGGATGCATAACATTTATAAAAAAAGCCCATTCTTGTCTTTATCATCTGCAATCTGGAGCTATAAAATAGCTTTGAATATCACCTGCTACAATTAGAGCCACATTTTGGTCTCCCACAATTTAACAAGTGTACTTTGAGTGCATCGTCATTCTATATTAGGCATCGAAATGTCAAAGATTAATCACTTTTAAGGAATAAATCAACTGTGGTTTTCTTTACGTCCCATGGTGAGACACAGTCACATATATCAGTTTTGATGGTTTTAGTTACATGTTGCTTATTCTGTAAAAAGATTAAGTCAAATATTATCAATCGGGATCATGGTTTAACTCTTCAATGGAGATCGATTTGGTAGAGGCGAGCGTGGAGCGACTTTCTTGAAAAAAAAGTGATAAGTGATTATCTTGCCACTTAGCGAATTAGATGTTTATCAGATTTAAGTGGGTCTAAACCTAACCCAAAAACAAACCGTCTGACTTTGAATAAGTCTGACCGGTTAAGATAAAAGAGCTCAATAAGCTCTGAAAACCAAAAAACAAACAGGCCCCATCCATTGGAGATGGTCTTAGACAAAACAATTCAGATATTTTCTTTATATTCTCTCATATTTGTTATATCAATTTCTCTTCAACAATAATTTTATTCGGTTTAATTATAAATCGAGAAAAATATGGTTTTAATTTGATAAAAGGAATGAGATTCGGGAGTGATTTAGGGGCCGTTTACCTAATCACTTACCCGGGTAAGTGCTTATCGGTAAAATTCAACACTATCACCTACTTCCCAGGTAAAATTTTAGTCCACCAAAATGGCATCGTATGCTACAATTTAGCCGGTAAGCGCTAACCGTGGTAAGAGTCGTCGAACTCACTTACCGGATAAGACTCTCGGTCCTTGCTTCCGCTCTTACCGGGTAAGATTCTTGGTTCTTGCCATATTCATCCGGTAAGCTAATATGACTTGTTAAGCACTTACCCGGGTAAGCGTTTTGTAAACAGCCGTTGGTCGTGGTTAAAATAGTAAAGATGACAACCCGTTTTTATATTAACTAATAAAAGAAATGAAAAGGCCGGCGATGTTAAAAAATTATCTCAACAAAAGCATGAAAGACAATTAACATAATCCAGTGCTAACAACGTATCGAGATTTTTTTCATGAAAATTTAGACGGCACAAATTTGCCTCCATACAATTATGGAATGAACTACATCCATGAATAAACATCAAAAGCGTAAGGTCATGTGAGACCAGGTTATTTTCGTGAGACCGTGAGACCAAAAAATTAACACTAAACCTTCACAGCAAAAGACTGTGAAGGTACTGTGATGGTAAACCTTCACAGTGTTTTTGCTGTGAAGATTTGCTGTTTTTCTTACCTTCACAATGAATCACTGTGAAAGTTTAGTGTTAATTTTTTGGTCTCACGAAAACAGGTTGGTCTCACGTGAACCCAACCCTATATATATATATATATAGAGAGAGAGAGAGAGAGAGACAAACTTGGGATAACCAACATATATAGTACCTCCATTTCTAATCGTTTTTAGGCATTGGTTATTTTTTTTAAACTTAAGAAACACTATCAAAATGGATAAAAAAAATTATCGTTCACCGACGTACCAAAAACATGATTTAAACCAATGTTCTATAAAATTCGTCGCGCCATGGCACCAAGGCTTGTGTGTCACGCCACGTTAAGCCCATGGCACGCCATGGCCTAATGCGCAGTTATCGTAATGGGATATTTGATTTTTCTTTACGTTTTTAATGTCTTATTGGCAAGTTTTTGATATATAACCTAATTTAACTTGCTTATTACTATTGACTCATTGAGTAACACTACAACACATACGTTTTTATATATAATATTATATATATATGAATTAGAAATTTGACGCCATAAGTCACGCCTTGAAAACGCCATGGCTTCGCCGTGGCTCCTAAGGCTTGAAGCTTGGCCTCGCCGCCACGTCACGTCTCATGCCATTTAGAACCTTGATTTAAACTTGTAAAGTTGAAGTTATTAGAGAAAAGTCTATAACTCCATTGGTCTTATTTTATGATAAGATTCATAATTTAGGGCATTTTTGTTAATTAGTATGTTTTTATAACGATGATTTGACCATGTCGTTTATTTTTTGAAAAATAATAAAAATAAAAATAAATATCATTGTTTAATTTATCTTGGAATTATATAATATTATACGTTATGATTGAAAATGTCAATAATATTGACCATTTCTTGGCTAAAATGTCCAATTATCTCAACTCCATTTTTCCCAATTGAATATCAATTTGACGGAATTGAAACTATAAAAAGGGGAGTTTAGGGATTGTAGAATACATCAAAAACTCTCATTGAACAATTACCTTTGGTCGAAAATAATGACCACATTTTGGCGTTGGTTACTGCTTATGTTTGTAATATGTTCGGTAGCAACTCATGCTATGGCTGATGATCACGAATACGACCATGATGATGATCATTATGGATCACCACCACCACCAAGTTATATTTACAAGTCACCACCACCGCCAGCCAAATCACCGCCTCCTCCTTACCGGTACAAGTCGCCTCCACCACCATCTAAATCACCACCACCTCCGTATGTTTATAATTCACCACCACCACCCTCTCCGTCACCACCTCCTCCATACATTTACAAATCCCCACCACCACCTTCGCCCTCACCACCTGCTCCTTACATTTATAAGTCACCTCCTCCACCATCTCCATCACCTCCTCCACCTTATATCTACAAGTCTCCACCACCTCCATCTCCATCACCGCCTCCTCCATACGTATACAAATCACCACCACCACCTTCACCCTCACCACCTCCTCCTTACGTTTACAAGTCACCTCCACCACCATCTCCATCACCTCCACCTCCTTACATCTACAAGTCCCCACCACCACCATCACCATCCCCTCCCCCACCTTATGTATACAAATCTCCTCCACCTCCATCACCGCCACCACCACCTCCATATATTTATAAATCACCGCCGCCACCATCCCCTTCACCACCACCACCATATGTTTACAAATCTCCACCACCACCATCTCCATCACCTCCTCCACCATACTACTACAGGTCTCCTCCACCTCCTTCCCCTTCACCTCCTCCACCATACTATTAAACGTCACCACCACCACCCCCATACTACTATAAATCACCTCCTCCTCCATCCCCTTCCCCACCTTCATACTACTACAAATCTCCACCTCCACCATACTACATCTAGGAAATGATACCAAACATAACACCATTTAACCGATTAGATACAATAATCGGTTATACCTTTGTTAATGTGTTTCTTAATCATTATTTTTCTCGTTGGGTTATTTTATTAGTCTAAAGAAAGTTGCACTCCATTACTACATTCTTATTTGTAGTTATATGATGTATACCTAAATTTTATTTGTTGTGATTATAAATTATCTTGTTATATGAAAGAATTATCATAAATGATCAATTTTTAAGTAACGCGTATCAATTCATTTATGCTCTCTCCCACTTGGCACTTGGCACTTGGCACTTCTTATATATAAAATAGACTAATTAAATTGGAGAATGATCACACTTACAAGTGAATATGAAATTCCATAATATGTACCAAACATTTGGTTATATATTGATATATAATTGTTTTTTTCAATGGAGCAAATATTATATTGGATCATTGATATTGACATATATAAAATAACCTAGCTAATAAGGGTCGTCCCAATATCAAATTTGTAACAATCAGATTCCGTTCGAAGGGTAAAATCTTTTGCAAAAGAGAACAAATGTTGCTATCAATCACAATATAAGAATATTGCGGACAATTCAAATTATATATCTACAAATCTTAGAGGCATCTTAATCATAGGCGGACCCACAAATCTGCGTGATGTACAAGTGAAAGTAGCATTTCAACTTGATGTAACAAATCTGCGTGATGTACAAGTGAAAGTAGCATTTCAACTTGATGTAATTATTACATCTTTTAATTAATTAAATTATAATTTTATCCGTCTCATAAGTTGTAATTCGAACTTTAAGCCAAAGAAGGGTACAAACATTTATAAAGTTTGTATGATTTGATTATATGCATATGATGGTGACATTGGTGTTATTTATATGGTATTCAAGTATAAGCGGACTGAAGTATGATGCTGGCACCTATCAAAGTTCTTTCGTCGTACGAGCTGAGAATGGACGTGGAAGGACTTGAATCCCTCGTCAACTGATATAAAATTTCAAACACTTTAGTAGATTGGTATGAATTTTGTAATATAAGCATGTTTATACGCAGGGGCGGACCTACTAAGACTTGGGAGGGGTCCCATGCACCCGCTCAATCGATTATAGCAAGAGCAAAAGAATGAGTCGTTAAAGTGGTGCACCCACTTAATTCTAAGTGTGCTCTTAAATAAATGAATACGAAAATCATAACTACAAGGTGCTCTGCCAAGATGGTTGTTTCAACTTTATAAAGGTCCCTCCTCTCTATAAGGTCTCAGGTTCGATACCCATATGCATCATTTCTTTGTATATTTTTTAATCTTTTATATGGAATTGTTAGAAATAGAAGGATGTTCTGAAATATTTTGAAACTGAAAAGACGAATCTTAAATTTTAATAAAAGGAACTCTGAAAAATAGAGGGGGGTTCTAAAATATTTTGAAACTAAGTGACTAAACTGATTAGTTATAATGTTATACAGTTATGTTTACATGATTTCATTGATTTGTTTGCATGAGTTATTTGTTTGTTTTGAAAAATTCTCTTGAAATCAAGCAAAAAACATAAAAAAAACAGAAATCAACCAAAAAAATCGAAAAATTCTCTCGAAATCAACCAAAACCCCCCTCGAAAATCAACCAAAAAACCTAAAAACATCCTTTGACTGTGGAATTCGGCTAAAAACACATCGAGCGAATTTATGGGCATTTGGTCCAATTTAAAGGTGCACCCGCTCCGGCAAAATCCTGGGTCCGCCACTGTTTATACGCCATACACATAGAGAAAATGAGAAACTAATTGATAACATGCTTTGATTCACTAATATGCGTGCATGTCAAATATGGGTGTACAAAAAACCGTCAACCCACGAAACCCGCCGAACCGCCAAACCGCTAATTATAAGGGTTGAAATTGGGTTAGGAAAACTCAACCCAACCCAACCCAACCCGCCACTAATATTTTTTATCTTAATAAAAAATATTATATATATATATATATATACACACACGATACTTGAAAGTGCAGCTCAAATAAAAAAATAATAATAATTGTTTACTAATATAATTCATGAGGCCCAAATTACTTTATAATAACAATCCAAAATACTTACCATTGAACAAGGGTTGCATCTTAGGATCATAATTGTTAGATAGTAAAATAATTGGTACAAGTTTTTGTGGAATCACTTAATAAACCAATGTAAGAAGTATTTGGATAGTGTGTGCGATAAGAAACAAAAATTGCTTAGCTTTCGGTGTCGTTTAATAAAGAGAGATACCGAAAAGTCGTGGCTAGATTTGTGGTTAAGAACGAACCACTTACGCTTTGAATTGGATGCTACAATTTACGCTTTTGAAGTTTAAGACTAAAGAATTTTAATATCTATTTGGATGCTTGTAATAACTAATAACTTTGTTGGGTATATTTTTAGTTTAATTTGTCATATTTTAATCGTGAACTTTATGTATACTATCAAACCGCTCAACCCGCTTCAACCCGCAAGGGTTGGGTTGGGTTGGGTTGGGTTATACTTTTGAATGAGTTGAGATTTTCCAAACCGCTATAATTGGATTGGGTTGTAAAAATGTCAAAAACCGTCCAACCCAACCCGCGTACACCCCTACATGTCAATATGTTATTATGAATAGAGTTGAGTATTTGGATTGGGTTCGAAAGACTGAACAGATAAAGACTAGTCCAGGACGTCATTAGTCTAGACGAGGCCGGAGCATCGGTTCGGTTTTGGACTGGACTCTTTACTTTTACAAATATGGACTAGATCGTATTTGAAACAGTCCATAAAAATCTAGAACGGGTAAAAATACTAGTAGAAATTATTATTATTATTATTTTATTTTGGACTGGACTTGACTTTTACTTTTACAAATATGGACTAGATCATATTTGAAAGTCCATAAAAATCTAGAACGGATAAAAATACTAGTAGAAATTATTATTATTATTATTATTATTATTATTTTATTAATGGACTACATCAAAAACCCTCGAAACGTTGAATTTAGGCTAAAAATATATCGGGCATTTAAGCTACCTTAAAGGGGACCCCAGTAAAAAAATTCCTGGATCCGCCACTGCGGGTAAGTGCTTACCAAGTCACATTAGCTTACCGGATGAATATGGCAAGGACTAAGAATCTTACCCGGTAAGAGCGGAAGCAAGGACCGAGAGTCTTACCCGGTAAGTGAGTGCGAGACGACTCTTACTACGGTTAGCGCTTACCGGCTAAATTGTTGCATACGATACCATTTTGGTGGACTAAAATATTACCCGGGAAGTAAGTGATAGTGTTGAATTTTATCGGTAAACACTTACCCGGGTAAGTGATTAGGTAAACGGCTTTCTTTCACACAATTCTCATTTTTATAATTTTAAATATGATCTTTTATCATTAAAAAGACGGTAAATAACAAGTTAAAAGAATAAAAACATGTAAATTATTTATAAATGAATATGTAAAATTAAATGGTTTCGGATTCAAATCCGAAACTAAAATTTAGAAATCTTATCTTTTATAACTTCAAAACTTAAATTACGTTCAAATTTAGATAAAACTTAACCAATAAGTAACGGTAAGTTCTTTTTTCTGGTATAAATGAATTAACACAAATACGTAGGCGTTTGTTTGTATTTATGATTTTTAATCAAATATTATGCGAAAGAAAGGGCATCTCACACTATATTTTACACCAAATTTCAAATATAGTGTAGAAAGTTGTGTAAAGTTTAGTGCTAATAGCAAGGTTATAAATGGCGTGAGGCGTGGCGTGGTGACGAGGCCAAACCTCAAGCCTTATAAGCTACGACGAAGCCATGACGTTTTCAAGATGTGACTTATGACGTCAAATTTCTAATTCATATATTATATTATATGTAAAAACATATGTTTTGTAGTGTTACTTAACGAGTCAATAGTAATAAACAAGTTAAATTAAGTTATATACTAAAAAAAATGCAAATAAAACATTAAAAACGTAAAGAAAAATCAAATATCGCGTTACGAAAACTACGCATTAGGCCATGGCGTGCCACGAGCTTAAGGTGACGTGAGACACACGCCTTGGTGCCACGATGCTTCTTGACGTCTGTTGGTCGAGTTTTTTTAGAACAAGGGCTAATAGTAAATCTTCTTCAATGTGTAACACTATTTTTTAAAAGTGATGTAAAAAGAAGTGTAAATGAATAGCGTTACACCAAATATAGTGTAATACTATTTATTACACTAAATTTAGTGTGAAAAATAAAGACCCCATTGGAGATGTGAATAGTGTGATTTATACTAAATTTAGTGTTTAGTGTAAGATTTAGGCGGCGTTTGTTTTTTAAGAGCTGCTGAAGTCTGAAACCTGATTTCACTTCTGATTTTTAAGAGGTGGTGCTGAAATCTGAATCAACAAGAGTGTTTGTTTTTGTAAACCGACAAACGTCTGAATATGTACAACTATTCGCATCATCCAAAAGACCCGAAAACCTGTCATTGATCAACCATTCAACACATAGAATTGAATCCTCAATTTAAATACATTCAAATCAAACTAAACGATTGTATTATTTACATAAACAACTACACCAAATTACCTATTCAAAGTACACATGGATGGATGCATAACATTTATAAAAAAAACCCATTCTTGTCTTTATCACCTGCTACAATTAGAGCCACATTTTGGTCTCCCACAATTTAACAAGTGTACTTTGAGTGCATCGTCATTCTATATTAGGCATCGAAATGTCAAAGATTAATCACTTTTAAGGAATAAATCAAATGTGGTTTTCTTTACGTCCCATGGTGAGACACAGTCACATATATCAGTTTTGATGGTTTTAGTTACATGTTGCTTATTCTGTAAAAAGATTAAGTCAAATATTATCAATCGGGATCATGGTTTAACTCTTCAATGGAGATCGATTTGGTAGAGGCGAGCGTGGAGCGACTTTCTTGAAAAAAAGTGATAAGTGATTATCTTGCCACTTAGCGAATTAGATGTTTATCAGATTTAAGTGGGTCTAAACCTAACCCAAAAACAAACAGTCTGACTTTGAATAAGTCTGACCGGTTAAGATAAAAGAGCTCAATAAGCTCTGAAAACCAAAAAACAAACAGGCCCCATCCATTGGAGATGGTCTTAGACAAAACAATTCAGATATTTTCTTTATATTCTCTCATATTTGTTATATCAATTTCTCTTCAACAATAATTTTATTCGGTTTAATTATAAATCGAGAAAAATATGGTTTTAATTTGATAAAAGGAATGAGATTCGGGAGTGATTTAGGGGCCGTTTACCTAATCACTTACCCGGGTAAGTGCTTATCGGTAAAATTCAACACTATCACCTACTTCCCAGGTAAAATTTTAGTCCACCAAAATGGCATCGTATGCTACAATTTAGCCGGTAAGCGCTAACCGTGGTAAGAGTCGTCGAACTCACTTACCGGATAAGACTCTCGGTCCTTGCTTCCGCTCTTACCGGGTAAGATTCTTGGTTCTTGCCATATTCATCCGGTAAGCTAATATGACTTGTTAAGCACTTACCCGGGTAAGCGTTTTGTAAACAGCCGTTGGTCGTGGTTAAAATAGTAAAGATGACAACCCGTTTTTATATTAACTAATAAAAGAAATGAAAAGGCCGGCGATGTTAAAAAATTATCTCAACAAAAGCATGAAAGACAATTAACATAATCCAGTGCTAACAACGTATCGAGATTTTTTTCATGAAAATTTAGACGGCACAAATTGCCCTCCATACAATTATGGAATGAACTACATCCATGAATAAACATCAAAAGCGTAAGGTCATGTGAGACCAGGTTATTTTCGTGAGACCGTGAGACCAAAAAATTAACACTAAACCTTCACAGCAAAAGACTGTGAAGGTACTGTGATGGTAAACCTTCACAGTGTTTTTGCTGTGAAGATTTGCTGTTTTTCTTACCTTCACAATGAATCACTGTGAAAGTTTAGTGTTAATTTTTTGGTCTCACGAAAACAGGTTGGTCTCACATGAACCCAACCCTATATATATATATATAGAGAGAGAGAGAGAGAGAGAGAGAAACTTGGGATAACCAACATATATAGTACCTCCATTTCTAATCGTTTTTAGGCATTGGTTATTTTTTTTTTAAACTTAAGAAACACTGTATCAAAATGGATAAAAAAAATTATCGTTCACCGACGTACCAAAAACATGATTTAAACCAATGTTCTATAAAATTCGTCGCGCCATGGCACCAAGGCTTGTGTGTCACGCCACGTTAAGCCCATGGCACGCCATGGCCTAATGCGCAGTTATCGTAATGAGATATTTGATTTTTCTTTACGTTTTTAATGTCTTATTGGCAAGTTTTTGATATATAACCTAATTTAACTTGCTTATTACTATTGACTCATTGAGTAACACTACAACACATACGTTTTTATATATAATATTATATATATATGAATTAGAAATTTGACGCCATAAGTCACGCCTTGAAAACGCCATGGCTTCGCCGTGGCTCCTAAGGCTTGAAGCTTGGCCTCGCCGCCACGTCACGTCTCATGCCATTTAGAACCTTGATTTAAACTTGTAAAGTTGAAGTTATTAGAGAAAAGTCTATAACTCCATTGGTCTTATTTTATGATAAGATTCATAATTTAGGGCATTTTTGTTAATTAGTATGTTTTTATAACGATGATTTGACCATGTCGTTTATTTTTTGAAAAATAATAAAAATAAAAATAAATATCATTGTTTAATTTATCTTGGAATTACATAATATTATAGGTTATGATTGAAAATGTCTATAATATTGACAATTTCTTGGCTAAAATGTCAAATTATCTCAACTCTATTTTTCTCAATTAAATATCAATTTGACGGAATTGAAACTATAAAAAGGGGAGTTTAGGGATTGTAGAATACATCAAAAACTCTCATTGAACAATTACCTTTGGTCGAAAATAATGACCACATTTTGGCGTTGGTTACTGCTTATGTTTGTAATATGTTCGGTAGCAACTCATGCTATGGCTGATGATCACGAATACGACCATGATGATGATCATTATGGATCACCACCACCACCAAGTTATATTTACAAGTCACCACCACCGCCAGCCAAATCACCGCCTCCTCCTTACCGGTACAAGTCGCCTCCACCACCATCTAAAACACCACCACCTCCGTATGTTTATAATTCACCACCACCACCCTCTCCGTCACCACCTCCTCCATACATTTACAAATCCCCACCACCACCTTCGCCCTCACCACCTGCTCCTTACATTTATAAGTCACCTCCTCCACCATCTCCATCACCTCCTCCACCTTATATCTACAAGTCTCCACCACCTCCATCTCCATCACCGCCTCCTCCATACGTATACAAATCACCACCACCACCTTCACCCTCACCACCTCCTCCTTACGTTTACAAGTCACCTCCACCACCATCTCCATCACCTCCACCTCCTTACATCTACAAGTCCCCACCACCACCATCACCATCCCCTCCCCCACCTTATGTATACAAATCTCCTCCACCTCCATCACCGCCACCACCACCTCCATATATTTATAAATCACCGCCGCCACCATCCCCTTCACCACCACCACCATATGTTTACAAATCTCCACCACCACCATCTCCATCACCTCCTCCACCATACTACTACAGGTCTCCTCCACCTCCTTCCCCTTCACCTCCTCCACCATACTATTAAACGTCACCACCACCACCCCCATACTACTATAAATCACCTCCTCCTCCATCCCCTTCCCCACCTTCATACTACTACAAATCTCCACCTCCACCATACTACATCTAGGAAATGATACCAAACATAACACCATTTAACCGATTAGATACAATAATCGGTTATACCTTTGTTAATGTGTTTCTTAATCATTATTTTTCTAGTTGGGTTATTTTATTAGTCTAAAGAAAGTTGCACTCCATTACTACATTCTTATTTGTAGTTATATGATGTATACCTAAATTTTATTTGTTGTGATTATAAATTATCTTGTTATATGAAAGAATTATCATAAATGATCAATTTTTAAGTAACGCGTATCAATTCATTTATGCTCTCTCCCACTTGGCACTTGGCACTTGGCACTTGGCACTTCTTATATATAAAATAGACTAATTAAATTGGAGAATGATCACACTTACAAGTGAATATGAAATTCCATAATATGTACCAAACATTTGGTTATATATTGATATATAATTGTTTTTTTCAATGGAGCAAATATTATATTGGATCATTGATATTGACATATATAAAATAACCTAGCTAATAAGGGTCGTCCCAATATCAAATTTGTAACAATCAGATTCCGTTCGAAGGGTAAAATCTTTTGCAAAAGAGAACAAATGTTGCTATCAATCACAATATAAGAATATTGCGGACAATTCAAATTATATATCTACAAATCTTAGAGGCATCTTAATCATAGGCGGACCCACAAATCTGCGTGATGTACAAGTGAAAGTAGCATTTCAACTTGATGTAATTATTACATCTTTTAATTAATTAAATTATAATTTTATCCGTCTCATAAGTTGTAATTCGAACTTTAAGCCAAAGAAGGGTACAAACATTTATAAAGTTTGTATGATTTGATTATATGCATATGATGGTGACATTGGTGTTATTTATATGGTATTCAAGTATAAGCGGACTGAAGTATGATGCTGGCACCTATCAAAGTTCTTTCGTCGTACGAGCTGAGAATGGACGTGGAAGGACTTGAATCCCTCGTCAACTGATATAAAATTTCAAACACTTTAGTAGATTGGTATGAATTTTGTAATATAAGCATGTTTATACGCAGGGGCGGACCTACTAAGACTTGGGAGGGGTCCCATGCACCCGCTCAATCGATTATAGCAAGAGCAAAAGAATGAGTCGTTAAAGTGGTGCACCCACTTAATTCTAAGTGTGCTCTTAAATAAATGAATACGAAAATCATAACTACAAGGTGCTCTGCCAAGATGGTTGTTTCAACTTTATAAAGGTGCCTCCTCTCTATAAGGTCTCAGGTTCAATACCCATATGCATCATTTCTTTGTATATTTTTTAATCTTTTATATGGAATTGTTAGAAATAGAAGGATGTTCTGAAATATTTTGAAACTGAAAAGACGAATCTTAAATTTTAATAAAAGGAACTCTGAAAAATAGAGGGGGGTTCTAAAATATTTTGAAACTAAGTGACTAAACTGATTAGTTATAATGTTATACAGTTATGTTTACATGATTTCATTGATTTGTTTGCATGAGTTATTTGTTTGTTTTGAAAAATTCTCTTGAAATCAAGCAAAAAACATAAAAAAACAGAAATCAACCAAAAAAATCGAAAAATTCTCTCGAAATCAACCAAAACCCCCCTCGAAAATCAACCAAAAAACCTAAAAACATCCTTTGATTGTGGAATTCGGCTAAAAACACATCGAGCGAATTTATGGGCATTTGGTCCAATTTAAAGGTGCACCCGCTCCGGCAAAATCCTGGGTCCGCCACTGTTTATACGCCATACACATAGAGAAAATGAGAAACTAATTGATAACATGCTTTGATTCACTAATATGCGTGCATGTCAAATATGGGTGTACAAAAAACCGTCAACCCACGAAACCCGCCGAACCGCCAAACCGCTAATTATAAGGGTTGAAATTGGGTTAGGAAAACTCAACCCAACCCAACCCAACCCGCCACTAATATTTTTTATCTTAATAAAAAATATTATATATATATATATATATACACACACGATACTTGAAAGTGCAGCTCAAATAAAAAAATAATAATAATTGTTTACTAATATAATTCATGAGGCCCAAATTACTTTATAATAACAATCCAAAATACTTACCATTGAACAAGGGTTGCATCTTAGGATCATAATTGTTAGATAGTAAAATAATTGGTACAAGTTTTTGTGGAATCACTTAATAAACCAATGTAAGAAGTATTTGGATAGTGTGTGCGATAAGAAACAAAAATTGCTTAGCTTTCGGTGTCGTTTAATAAAGAGAGATACCGAAAAGTCGTGGCTAGATTTGTGGTTAAGAACGAACCACTTACGCTTTGAATTGGATGCTACAATTTACGCTTTTGAAGTTTAAGACTAAAGAATTTTAATATCTATTTGGATGCTTGTAATAACTAATAACTTTGTTGGGTATATTTTTAGTTTAATTTGTCATATTTTAATCGTGAACTTTATGTATACTATCAAACCGCTCAACCCGCTTCAACCCGCAAGGGTTGGGTTGGGTTATACTTTTATATGAGTTGAGATTTTCCAAACCGCTATAATTGGGTTGGGTTGTAAAAATGTCAAAAACCGCCCAACCCAACCCGCGTACACCCCTACATGTCAATATGTTATTATGAATAGAGTTGAGTATTTGGATTGGGTTCGAAAGACTGAACAGATAAAGACTAGTCCAAGACGTCATTAGTCTAGACGAGGCCGGAGCATCGGTTCGGTTTTGGACTGGACTCTTTACTTTTACAAATATGGACTAGATCGTATTTGAAACAGTCCATAAAAATCTAGAACGGGTAAAAATACTAGTAGAAATTATTATTATTATTATTTTATTTTGGACTGGACTTGACTTTTACTTTTACAAATATGGACTAGATCATATTTGAAAGTCCATAAAAATCTAGAACGGATAAAAATACTAGTAGAAATTATTATTATTATTATTATTTTATTAATGGACTACATCAAAAACCCTCGAAACGTTGAATTTAGGCTAAAAATATATCGGGCATTTAAGCTACCTTAAAGGGGACCCCATAAAAAAAATTCCTGGATCCGCCACTGCGGGTAAGTGCTTACCAAGTCACATTAGCTTACCGGATGAATATGGCAAGGACTAAGAATCTTACCCGGTAAGAGCGGAAGCAAGGACCGAGAGTCTTACCCGGTAAGTGAGTGCGAGACGACTCTTACTACGGTTAGCGCTTACCGGCTAAATTGTTGTATACGATACCATTTTGGTGGACTAAAATCTTACCCGGAAAGTAAGTGATAGTGTTGAATTTTATCGGTAAACACTTACCCGGGTAAGTGATTAGGTAAACGGCTTTCTTTCACACAATTCTCATTTTTATAATTTTAAATATGATCTTTTATCATTAAAAAGACGGTAAATAACAAGTTAAAAGAATAAAAACATGTAAATCTATACTATCTTATAAAGCATTTAGGATGAAAGTCTTAAAGTCTTAAAAACAATTTTTAATGCACAATGTACTATCTTTTAAAGCATAAAGTCTTAAAGTCTTAAAAAATTAATTTTATTTTTAAAAACTAAGCTGGCGATTTTAGTGTTAATAGTTATCTCTAACAGATTTTAGAATTTAAAAACTAAGCTGGCGATTTTAAAAACTAAGCTGGCGATTTTACCCTGGATATATGCATACATACCCTGGATAACAGATTTTAGAATTTAAAAACTTAATAGTTATCTCTAATCTTATTTTACCTCTTATATAATTCTCTGCTCCATTCACAGTTTTGCATCCCTGCTGCAAAAATAATTCTCTCCACTGGTAAGCTCTCTGCTGCTTCGTTTCCTGTGTGAATAATGCATTACCGGTCAGAAAGCTTTTTTCAATTGCCATTGGTTTATCATGGATTGTCGTTTGTCAAATTTGTTTTTGGAGCCAAAATTATTGATTTTTGGTTGAAATTCTTTTAGTGCTCAACGGGTAATAATTATCATTACCCGAAACTAAATTTCAATTGAGCTGCATATTTTTGGTTGTCTAACATTTTTTTATAATTAATTATGTAGCATGCTGAATCCGATTCTGTAAACATTCTTTCAACAGATTTTGGTTCTGTGGAAAAGTTAAAGGTATTATAGATAACTTTTAATGTAGCTGTTAAATTTATTCATTATTAAGGAGTTTCTAAAATAACACATGTCACTATTATCTTATTTGAAGGATGCTGTTTCATTTACGGGTGAGAATGCAACTCCAAACAATGTAGATAACAGCACGGCAGATAGTCCGGTATCACAAGAAAAAACGTATCAGAAAAGGATATGTAAAGGTGTCGATCTGAAGCGTGATTTTGATGAAGTTTATGATGTCGATGATGCAATGAAAGGGTCAACAACAAAATCTCCTAAAACATGCATTCCTTCAAATGAGAAAGAAGAAGTCATTACAGATTTGATAATCCCCAAACTTGAGAAGTAATTTGTTTTTTCATGATGGAAAACTTTTCTAATTGTTTTGTTTACGATTTTTAGCGGTTTTCATTTTGTTTGAATTGTTTTTTTAAGACAAATTTCTAAATTATTATGGTTATTTGGTTATTTACTTTGTTTCATCTTTTATTTGGATTATATTAATATATTATATATTTGTTGGGAACTGAAGATATGCCAAGTATGGTTAGTACTGCCAGAACTACATTAATACTGCCAGATCAACGTTAGTACTGCCAGAACAAAGATACTACTGCTAGATCAAGTGTAGTTACTACTGTCCATGAAGAGTTACTACTGCCAATGTTCTAGCCATTAATACTGCCATGTAGTTAATACTGCAGGTGTGGTTAATACTGCTTTGTAGTTAATACTGCTTTGTAGTTAATACTGCAGGTGTGGTTAATACTGCTTTGTAGTTAATACTGCCCTTGTAGTTAATACTGCAGGTGTGGTTAATACTGCTTTGTAGTTAATACTGCTTTGTAGTTAATACTGCTTTGTAGTTAATACTGCTGTGCAGTTAATACTGCAGGTGTGGTTAATACTGCTTTGTAGTTAATACTGCTTTGTAGTTAATACTGTTTTGTAGTTAATACTGCTTTGTAGTTAATACTGCTTTGTAGTTTATACTGCTGTGCAGTTAATACTGCTTCGTAAAGCTCAGTTTGTTCTGAAAAGGCGAAGCTCAACCACTGATGCTTCCAAAAAGGGGGAGTCAGAATCTGATATAAACATGGAGGATGCAAAAATTGAGGGGGAGTATGAATATAAGGTTGAGGGGGAGGATGAGCAGGGTACAAAAGTTGAAAAGGAAGCTGAAAGTGAGAAAGCAACAGAAACGGAAACAGCAGCAGAAACGGTTACTGCTGCTAATATTACAAAGGAAGCAGAAACAGAACCAGCAGCAGAAACGGTTACTGGTGCTGAGGTTGCAAAAGAAGTAGAAACAATTGATGCAGCAGTTTCTGAAAGAGAGAAGGAGGCAGTACCTGCCACTAAAACCGAGATTGATGCAGAGACATTTTGGATTGTGAAGGAGAGTGTTGAAGCAGCAGCATTAAAGGTTATAAAAGAAGCAGTAACAGCTATAGCAGCAGAAATGGTTATTGCTGCTGAAAAACATAAGGCAGCAGAAATCATCCCTGAAGCAGCAGAAACTAAGGATTGTTCTATTGATTGTGTGAATTAAAGTTCTATTCCGCAGATTCTTTAATTCTGAATTCTAAGTATTAGTAATCTTGTTAAGATTCGATCCTGACAATATTATTACTTTGTTCAATCTGAGTTGGTGTTGTTAAATAGTATATTATCAATTTGAGCATTTTAAACCGGGTAAATATATAAGTTGGTTTGGTAATTAAATCATTTTAAGTTTCTTTTGGTTAAATTCTCATTTCTTAAATATAAAATAGTCCTATTATGTTTGGGACCAATGTTCCATGTATTGCTACGATTACACTAACAGAAGTGGATATTATGATATATTGGATATTCTGATTTATTGTTCTATTGATTGTGTGAATTAAAGTTCTATTCCGCAGATTCTTTAATTCTGAATTCTAAGTATTAGTAATCTTGTTAAGATTCGATCCTGACAATATTATTACTTTGTTCAATATGAGTTGGTGTTGTTAAATAGTATATTATCAATTTGAGCATTTTAAACCGGGTAAATATATAAGTTGGTTTGGTAATTAAATCATTTTAAGTTTCTTTTGGTTAAATTCTCATTTCTTAAATATAAAATAGTCCTATTATGTTTGGGACCAATGTTCCATGTATTGCTACGATTACACTAACAGAAGTGGATATTATGATATATTGGATATTATGATATATTGTTTTCTTTAATTTGAAAAGAAATTATTGGTCTTTGTACCATTTATATTTTTTTACAAGCAATGATAATCATCTTTTTTGTTTGTTTTTCGTGTTAATAATTTTGTTTGTATCAATTAACGGAAGCCAGTTGAATTGTTTTGTGTCAACTATAAATACAAATGTGGACATTTATTTTCGGACGGAGGGGGTATTTATCAGTAATGTACTTACGCAATTTCTGTGCAATTGAAGCAGCCTCAGCAACACGGCTGTCATCAGAGAATAGAGGGGAAAGTTCCATCAGGTCGCCAGGGCTACTGTTGAATTCCATCAGGTACTAGAATACAGAATCAACAATAGGGTGTTAAAACATTGCAAAGAAAAAAATCCACGATCCCTTCCCAAACCAAACATGAATCGTTTTATTCATTTGATCCCTCTAGAAAGATTGGCTGTTTGGCAGTTGCTGAATGGTGTGGTGCAGAATGATTAAGTGGTCAGAATGATTAAGAGGATCTTATGATATAGTACAATATGAAATAGGATCGTTTTGTAATTGTTTAGAATGAAATTAGAGTGCTAAATGGTTAAGGGAGGCCCACGATACAAAATCATTCAGAAGGTTTTAGAACCATTAAGGGCAGACTTTTTTTTGTTAAGCAAGATTCACCTAAAAGCGATTCAGAGGTTGCCTCTTAATGGAACTATTAAAAGGTAAACAAACGGCCAAAGAATCGCCTTCTTCTAGAGGGATCATCTAGGAAGCGAGTTGTTTGGGCTGTTTGAAACAGACCATAACAAGTAAACAATCAACTTCCATGAATAATCAATATTTCATAGTGTTAATTTTAGTTTTAATTTTAGTGAATAAATGATATTACAAAATTAATTTTAATTTTAAAAACTATACTGGCGATTTTAGTGTTATCTATAGCTGGCGATTTTAGTGTTATCTATAGCTGGCGATTTTAGAATTTAAAAACTTAATAGTTATCTCTAATCTTATTTTACCTCTTATATAATTCTCTGCTCCTTTCACAGTTTTGCATCCCTGCTGCAAAAATAATTCTCTCCACTGGTAAGCTCTCTGCTGCTTCGTTTCCTGTGTGAATAATGCATTACCGGTCAGAAAGCTTTTTTCAATTGCCATTGGTTTATCATGCATGTACACATCAGATTCATTACTGTATCCATCCTGTTGTTTGATTAACCTAACAATAATGATATCTTAATGCTATTTTGTTACTTTTTGTGGCTTACAGTCGATAATGTTACCATAAGTTCATAACTGCTATTTGCTAAAATGCATTTGATTGCTGTTGACTACTTTCAGTTGCTGGCAAACGTTACAGCCAGAAATACCCACAAAACAAATTTGAGGCATATTTCTAACGAGCTTTCTAATGCTGTACAATTGATATTTTGCATTTAATATCATGCATCAAATTCTAAACACCAGATATGTTGTTCAAAAAGACAGTTCTTTTACTTTTCATTTTAAATGTTCTATCTATCAACAACATCTGTTTTCTAACTTTATAGTTAAATGAGGTTGCTTTGTAGTGCTCAAGAGAGAAACTATAAGGATGTCAAATGAATATTTTGTGTTCTCATAATTGTTTCATATAGCGATGGGCTATGAAATAGTCTTCAATTTCTTACTTATTGATGACACTGTTGAAGTACATTTATTTGTAAGTGTTTATAAGTAAATACTTCTTTTGATTATCCTTTTCACCTCAAGCAAGATAGTATTCTTTTGGGAAGGAGGAAGGAAGATATTATTGATTTTTGGTTGAAATTCTTAAAGTCTTAAAAAATTAATTTTAATTTTAAAAACTAAGCTGGCGATTTTAGTGTTAATAGTTATCTCTAATCTTATTTTACCCTGGATATATGCATACATACCCTGGATAACAGATTTTAGAATTTAAAAACTTAATAGTTATCTCTAATCTTATTTTACCTCTTATATAATTCTCTGCTCCTTTCACAGTTTTGCATCCCTGCTGCAAAAATAATTCTCTCCACTGGTAAGCTCTCTGCTGCTTCGTTTCCTGTGTGAATAATGCATTACCGGTCAGAAAGCTTTTTTCAATTAAAGAATATGGATTATTCCTTGGCTATATTAGAAGATTTGGCCACTTGAATGGCAATTGGCAATTATCTAGGATGGGTTTCTTCAAGTTAGAATTTTATTTTATTAGGTTTTGTTGGGAGGTTTTGTTGGGCTTTTTCTTATTAAGATTATAAGATGTGCTTTTTTTTTTTGGTTTCTAAGCATTTCTTGTAATCATTTTATATGCATGATGGTCTGGTCTTCGTAATTTTGCAATCTTCTTTTATCCATAATGATTTTTAAAACTCTAGAGCAATGTTTGATTGTTCCCATATACTTTATATTAGTGCAAACTGCAAATGTATTCTTTTTTGTTGATTGTTTTTCACTCATTTTCTTATATTAGTGCAAACTGCAAACATATAGTTTCTGGCGATTTTAGTGTTATCTATAGCTGGCGATTTTAGAATTTAAAAACTTAATAGTTATCTCTAATCTTATTTTACCTCTTATATAATTCTCTGCTCCTTTCACAGTTTTGCATCCCTGCTGCAAAAATAATTCTCTCCACTGGTAAGCTCTCTGCTGCTTCGTTTCCTGTGTGAATAATGCATTACCGGTCAGAAAGCTTTTTTCAATTGCCATTGGTTTATCATGCATGTACACATCAGATTCATTACTGTATCCATCCTGTTGTTTGATTAACCTAACAATAATGATATCTTAATGCTATTTTGTTACTTTTTGTGGCTTACAGTCGATAATGTTACCATAAGTTCATAACTGCTATTTGCTAAAATGCATTTGATTGCTGTTGACTACTTTCAGTTGCTGGCAAACGTTACAGCCAGAAATACCCACAAAACAAATTTGAGGCATATTTCTAACGAGCTTTCTAATGCTGTACAATTGATATTTTGCATTTAATATCATGCATCAAATTCTAAACACCAGATATGTTGTTCAAAAAGACAGTTCTTTTACTTTTCATTTTAAATGTTCTATCTATCAACAGCATCTGTTTTCTAACTTTATAGTTAAATGAGGTTGCTTTGTAGTGCTCAAGAGAGAAACTATAAGGATGTCAAATGAATATTTTGTGTTCTCATAATTGTTTCATATAGCGATGGGCTATGAAATAGTCTTCAATTTCTTACTTATTGATGACACTGTTGAAGTACATTTATTTGTAAGTGTTTATAAGTAAATACTTCTTTTGATTATCCTTTTCACCTCAAGCAAGATAGTATTCTTTTGGGAAGGAGGAAGGAAGATATTATTGATTTTTGGTTGAAATTCTTAAAGTCTTAAAAAATTAATTTTAATTTTAAAAACTAAGCTGGCGATTTTAGTGTTAATAGTTATCTCTAATCTTATTTTACCCTGGATATATGCATACATACCCTGGATAACAGATTTTAGAATTTAAAAACTTAATAGTTATCTCTAATCTTATTTTACCTCTTATATAATTCTCTGCTCCTTTCACAGTTTTGCATCCCTGCTGCAAAAATAATTCTCTCCACTGGTAAGCTCTCTGCTGCTTCGTTTCCTGTGTGAATAATGCATTACCGGTCAGAAAGCTTTTTTCAATTAAAGAATATGGATTATTCCTTGGCTATATTAGAAGATTTGGCCACTTGAATGGCAATTGGCAATTATCTAGGATGGGTTTCTTCAAGTTAGAATTTTATTTTATTAGGTTTTGTTGGGAGGTTTTGTTGGGCTTTTTCTTATTAAGATTATAAGATGTGCTTTTTTTTTGGTTTCTAAGCATTTCTTGTAATCATTTTATATGCATGATGGTCTGGCCTTCGTAATTTTGCAATCTTCTTTTATCTATAATGATTTTTAAAACTCTAGAGCAATGTTTGATTGTTCCCATATACTTTATATTAGTGCAAACTGCAAATGTATTCTTTTTTGTTGATTGTTTTTCACTCATTTTCTTATATTAGTGCAAACTGCAAACATATAGTTTCTGGCGATTTTAGTGTTATCTATAGCTGGCGATTTTAGAATTTAAAAACTTAATAGTTATCTCTAATCTTATTTTACCTCTTATATAATTCTCTGCTCCTTTCACAGTTTTGCATCCCTGCTGCAAAAATAATCCTCTAATCAACTGGTAAGCTCTCTGCTGCTTCGTTTCCTTGTGTGAAAAATGCATTACCGGTCAAAAAGCTTTTTTCAATTGCCATTGGTTTATCATGGATTGTGGTTTGTCAAATTTGTTTTTGGAGCCAAAATTAATGATTTTTGGTTGAAAGTTCATGGGACAAAGCAGAATGAATTTTGGTTGGGAATTGGAAGCTGTTGTGGTTTCTGTATTGTGCATGTCTGTATCTACTATTTTTGTAAATTGTTCTGCAATTAAAG
Organism: Saussurea involucrata; assembly: GCA_033807775.1. Taxonomy (NCBI): domain Eukaryota; kingdom Viridiplantae; phylum Streptophyta; class Magnoliopsida; order Asterales; family Asteraceae; genus Saussurea; species Saussurea involucrata. Next base: position 3,656,528 of record CM066319.1, read on the forward strand.
AATATGGATTATTCCTTGGCTATATTAGAAGATTTGGCCACTTGAATGGCAATTGGCAATTATCTTATGATATAGTACAATATGAAATAGGATTGGCTGTTTGGCAGTTGCTGAATGGTGTGGTGCAGAATGATTAAGTACAGGATCTTTTGATATAGTACAATATGAAATAGGATCGTTTTGTAATTGTTTAGAATGAAATTAGAGTGCTAAATGGTTAAGGGAGGCCCACGATACAAAACCATTCAGAAGGTTTTAGAACCATTAAGGGGCAGACTTTTTTTTGTCAAGCAAGATTCACCTCTTAGCGATTCAGAGGTGGCCTCTTAATGGAACTATTAAAAGGTAAACAAACGCCCAAAGAATCGCCTTCTTCTAGAGGGATCATCTAGGAAGCGAGTCGTTTGGGCTGTTTGGCTGTTGCTGAATGGTTTGGTGCAAAATGATTAAGTGGTCAGAATGATTAAGAGGCTCTTATGATAGAGTACAAAATGAAATATGGTTGTTTGCTTATTTTTCAGAATGAAATTAGGGCGCTAAATGGTTAAGGGAGGTCCAAGATACAAAATCATTAAGAGGGTTTTAGAACCATTAAGAGGCAGACTTTTTTTTGCCAAACAAGATTCACTTCTTAGCGATTCAGAGATTGCCTCTTAATGAAACTATTAAGAGGTAAATAAACAACCCCTTAAAGTACCTTTATCAGCTCCATCGTCTGGCTAGCAGTCTCTCTCTGTGAATCTACACTCTGGCATTAAAGAACACAAAGATTGAAATTTTGAAACAGAGAAACACAACACCAGAGAGTAAACCAAACATAACCAGTATATTGACTCATATTGATACTAGAAAGCATTACTTCTAATGTATGAATTGCTAAGGACAACTAACTTATGGTAAAATAAATAATTTTGAAGAAACAAACATCAAATCGATTTCGAGAGGTGATGAATGCTACCTCGATTTGGAGAAGGCGATGATGGCGGATGAGAGGATCTTCGACTGCAGAAGACGATGTATAATCGATTTGCTAAAAGCTACTTCGATTGTAGACCTCGATTTTGAGTTCGATTTGGAGGAGCAGATGGGAGGCTGAGGGAGTCGATGGAGGCTGAGGGATGCGATGGAGGCGATGGAGGTTGAGGGAGGTGATGAGATCAAGGCTGAGGGGTTTTATGGCAAAATGAGATATTGTTTTCGTTAAAAAAAAACAAACGGTCTTAAGACCATTGCCTTTTTGAACACTATTAGAAAAATGTTCAAGATTAAAAACGCATGATAATTAAATTCAATGTTAAAAAATTTTGGTTCTTTTGTATAAGTAGAGATTTTTATCAACCATCAGAATATAACACATTTAATTTGGAATAAATCTTTAATACTATAAATACATACAAAACCACTTAATTGTTTACTTTTTTTCTTTTAATTATAATTACGATATAAATAATTTGGAAGCTTAGAAATGTTCTTACATTTTCGTAAACTAAGGATGTTCTTTTTTGAACATGTCCCTATATATTAGAGATGGCATACCCGGCCGGATCAGGCCTCACTCCAAACCGGGCCGAAACACTATTTCATTCGTGATCCAATCTAATCCACTAATTTAATATAAATAATGTTATTAATTACTGAGATAATTAAGAAGATAATCATCAATATTTATTAAAAATATATATTTAGAAATAATAGCTCTTTAGAGATCAAAACTATTGTTGAAATCTTATACCAGTACATAAATGAAATAAGATGCGTAGTTGATTTTATTTACAAAGCATCTTATTGAACATTAGGAGTTGTAGATGCACAATGAAACAAAGTTGGAATCTTAGAAAAAAGAGGACGATAAATATCAAAACTCTAAATATTAAAATTTTATAAAATAAAAATAGAAATACCAATTAAGTTTGTTGTAACGATTGAATTAAACTAAAAACGTGTCGAGCATAAGACATAGTATAGTGTTTTAGTCAAATGATCAAAATCAATTCATTTTTGTTGTTATGCCTTAAAACTGCTTGTTATTTTAGAATAAAGTGTTTTATTTGTAGTTTTACATATGAAATCTTGAGTGCCATGTTGCATTTTTCATCTTGTGCTTCGTTTGTTTTTATTCGATTGATAATGGATGGATTAATTGTTAATTATATAGTGATTCTTTTATTAAGTGACAATAGAAATAAAGCAATTTTATTATGTGATTTTTTGTGATTTTCATAATTTTTTTTAATTTGTAGAAATGGATTTAGGGTGGTATGCTGAACATTTTTCAGCACTACAATGTCCTCATGTTTGGTGGAACTTTTCATGTGTCCGAGTTGAATTTGTTTATGAAGATGAAAATCAAGAAAAACTATATATCATCTTACTTGACCAAAATGTAAGTGAAATTGATCATATTTCAGTTTTGTTGAAAAATATATTTTTTAAAGATACTAATATTTATAATTACATGTTGTATATTTATATATGTTAGAGGGACAAAATGGCTGCAATTGTTCCACGTAGTTTGATGGATGTCTATAGACAAAGAAACTTGGTGGGAGGTGTTTTCCTTTTAGAGCATTTCCAAATTCAGGGAACCAATTATGACTATCCGAGGTATGAAAAATATAGTTTTCTTCGTGCCGAGTATGAAATTTTGATCGGTAGAAACACAAGGTTTACCCCATTGCCGGGGGATGTTCAAAGAGGATTTGTGTTTTATCCATCGGTGCCTTCGATAAGAACACTTGTTGAAGATAGGACGGCAAGAAAGATGTTAATTGGTAAATTAATTTTTTTAGTTAAATTTAAATATATTTAAATATTTTACCATGTCAAATTGATATTCAAGTTTAAATTTATATATCTTAGATGTAGTTGGAAGAATCATAAGGGGAAGACGAGTTACGTATGAGAGAGATTATGGTGTATTTCGATTGGGTTCGTGTGATTTAGTTTTACAAGATGAAACGTAAGTTTGAAGTTGTATTAAAATTTAATCAATTACCAAATTAACAAATTGGCCAAATTGTGTTATTACTAACTTTGCTATTTCTAATAGGGGGCATGAAATAAAGTTGAGGTTGTATGATACAAGAGAAACACGTATTGGGATGATAGTTCGGGCCATACAAAATAATTCAATAATTTATGCATCTCGGGTTAAGCTTATCCATCGATATCCAAGTATAATATTTATTAATTTTACTTTTTTGTTTTTATTTCAATTTAAAAATATAATTTTACTAAAAGGGTATTTTCTAATTTTTTTCAGTGAACGTTTTGAATTCTACGGCTTTAACCCAGATTGTCTTCAGTCCAGAAATGTCGGAAGCATACAACTTAAGAATTATTCCGAGTTGAGAATATATGATCAGTCAAGTTGATTATTATTGTGTTTTTTGTGATTGTTGTGAAGATTTTTGGAACATGTATTTGTTAACTTTTGTGGTATTTTTATTGGTTATATCGTTATTTTGAACATGTATGTGACAATTTAGTGAATGTTTTCTAATCGTTTTGAACATGCATGTGACCATTCAGTAAATGTTTTGTGAATGAATGTTTTCTAAATGTTTTGAACATGTATGTGTCGATTCAGAGAATGTTTTGTGAATGAATGTTTTCTAATCGTTTTTAACATGTATGTGACCATTCAGTAAATGTTTTGAACATGTATGTGTCCATTCTGTGAATGTTTGTGAATGTTTTAAGGTATGCAATGAGGATTGTCGATAAAGAAACTACAAATGTTGATGTCTCCCAAAAAGAAACACATAAAAGGAGAAAAATAGGGCTTGGCGAAGGAAGTGGTCAATGTATGACAAACATGATAAATACCCCTTCAATGGAGACAATGCAAGAGAATATCAATGAAGCAACCTCTGACGGTGCGTTAACTTTTGCGCAAAGGAGACAAATTATTAATCGAAACAATTATCAACGACGCAAGGAAAATAAACGTGGAGTACTGCTACCTCTTTTTGACGAAGTCGTGAATCAAGAATCGCCAAGTTAGTATTTCTTTTTCATCTCGATCTTACCATTTATTTATAATAATCTTAATTTTCATATTCTAATGTCTTACATAGCGCTTGGCGAAGGAAGTAGTCAACACATGACAAATATCTCTCCCATGGAGATGACGCGAGAGAATATGAGTGAAATAACCCCCATGAGTGCGTTAACTTCTGCTCAAAGAAGAAAGATTGTTAATCGAAACTATTATCAACGAGGCAAGGAAAATAACAGAAATCTTGTTAATACGCAAGGAACAAGCCAATTACGTTCGAGGTTGACACATGATAACTTCAACGGTAAAAACTATGCATTATTATTATTTTGTACTTTTCAATTGACATAAAATAGAGACTAAATGAAATTAGGTATTTTGTCATAGGCATTCAAAATAAACGTGGAATACTGCAACCTCTTTTTGACGAAGTCGTGAATCAAGAATCTCCAAGTTAGTATTTCCTTTTGATCTCTATCTTACCATTTATTTATAATAATCTTAATTTTCATATTCAAATGTCTTACATAGCGCTTGGCGAAGGAAGTAGTCAACACATGACAAATATCTTTCCATTGGAGACGACGCAAGGGAATACCAGTGAAACAACCCCTGTCAGTGAGTTAACTTTTGCTCAAAGAAGAAAGACTGTTAATAGAAACTATTATCAACGAGGCAAAGAAAATAACAGAAATGTTGTTAATACACAAGGAACAAGCGTTATCAGTGAAACAACCCCTGTCAGTGCACTAACTATTGCTCAAAGGAGACAAATTATTAATCGGAACTATCGTCAAAGAATGAGGGAAAATAATAGAAACATTGAGACCCAGCACGAGGATCCATACAGTTTTGTTTATGATGGTGTCCCTACACAACATCGTCTCTTGAAGGAACAAAATGCATGTGAACATTGTGGAGCAAAACTGTTCGAATTTGAGTTCCCTTCCTTTTGTTGCATGATTGGGAAGACAAAGTTGGCATACTCACCCATTCCTGGAGAACTATGCAATCTATTTACAATGGAGTCAGAGTTAGGCAAAGTGTTTATGCACAATATTCGTGCATATAACACAAACTTTTCCTTCGCGTCAATGGGAGTAACTTTGGATAATAATGTGAACAATATGTCATCTGGAGTATATACGTTTCGTGCTCAAGGAGCAATATATCATAGAATTGATCAATTAGTTCCTGGGGATGGAAAACCTAGGTACTTACAACTTTACTTTTATGATGCCGATTCTGAGTTTTCGCATAGACTACAATGGCCAAATCTTGATAGAAACGTCACTGAAATTTTGACTCGTGTGCTTTCTATAAATCCATACGTGAGAACGTTTCGAACCCTTGCGGAGCTAGGACCTCTCGACAATTATAGAGTCACGTTGAATGCTTCCGTGGAACTTGACCAGAGGGTGTACAACCGACCGACCACATCTGAGGTTGAAATACAAGTATTTATTTTATCTTATTTAAAATAAAATGCATCATATGCATGGTACTAAAGAAAATTCTACCATTGTACAGGTTGCTGGTATTTGGGTTGAAGGAAATGACAACATCACTGCATATAGGAGAAGTATTGTTGTGTATGGGAGATCCGACTACAGTAAAAGAATTGAACATCACTATAGTTGTTATGATCCCTTATCATATCCTTTGTTTTTCCCCAACGGTGAGTCTGGATGGCATCCGAGGATACCCAGACATGGAGTATGCATCGATGAAATTGTTAATGAGGACGAAAACTTGGACGAAGATCTTGAAGGTACGAACATTATCACATATATTTCTTACCTTATCCACTCATTTATTAATTTATACTATTGAAAATCAATACTACGCAGACGTTAGCTCGGGAGGGGGTAGGAAAACAGTAACGATGCGAGATTATTACTGTTACAAGTTCCAAATTCGGCCGACTAAGAACGTGATTCTATCGGGGGGAAGATTGTTTCAACAGTTTGTTGTAGACATGTACATCAAGATAGAGACTTCACGTTTGTATTTTATTGAAAAAAACCAGTCGAAGATAAGATCAGATTTATACCAAGGTGTTGTGGATTGCGTCAATGCTGGTGAGGGTCAACCAAGTAAAGTTGGACAACGGGTTGTGCTTCCTGCAAGTTTTATCGGAGGCCCACGTGATATGCGGAGACGATTTATGGATGCCATGACTTTAGTTCAAGATGACGGGAAACCTGATATATTCCTTACCATGACGTGTAATCCAGGATGGCCTGAAATCCGTCAAGAGTTAAAGGACGGTCAGAGGGCACAAGATAGGCCGGACCTTGTTGCAAGGTTTTTTCGTGCCAAATTGGAGGATCTCAAAAATCAACTCTTCAAGAAGCACATCCTCGGCGAGGTTAAGGCATATGTTTATGTCATCGAGTTTCAAAAATGTGGATTACCACATGCACATTTCCTCATGATAATGAAGCCGCAACACAAGATTACAAACCCAGACCATTACGACAAGGTCGTGTGTGCCGAAATCCCGGACCCAACAAAGTATCCTGAAATGCATCAATTGGTGATAATGCACATGATGCATGGTCCTTGCGGTCATTTAAAACCATGCAGCCCTTGTATGCAAGGTGAGCCAAGAAAATGTCGTTTTAGATATCCTCAACAATTCAACGACAAGACGACGCAAGCAGATAACTCATATCCGATGTATAGGAGGAGAAACAATGGAATACAGGAAGACGTCCGAGGCGGTATCCTAGATAATAGATGGGTGGTCCCATATAACCCAAAGTTGCTAATGATGTTCAACTGTCACATCCATGTTGAGGTTTGCTCAAGTATAATATCTGTGAAATATATTTTCAAGTATGTTTACAAAGGCCATGACAAACAGGTTATTCATGTCGATCCTGATAGAGAAGAGGTTGTTATTAACGAGATAAAAAGATTTCAAGATGCACGATATGTTTCTCCACCTGAGGCGATTTGGCGGATTTTTAGCTTTCCTCTATCTAAAATCCACCCTTGTGTGATGGCTTTGCAGGTCCATCTTCCGAATAAGCAGTTTGTTAGGTTCACAGAGAATGATATTATGACAGATATTGTTGACAGAGAGAAGGATAAGAGATCAATGTTGACCGCATTTTTTGAGAGGAATAAAACAGATATGAGTGCGAGACAATATTTGTACAAAGATTTTCCGAGACATTACACATGGAATGACAAAACACGTAAATGGAATACTCGGAGCCGAAGACCAACGAGAGGACGACTGGTTCATGCTAACCCTGCTGAAGGAGAACGGTATTATCTACGCCTACTTCTCTCGCATGTTAGTGGACCTACATGCTTTGAAGATCTTTACACGGTTAATGGCGTATTACACCCGACATTTCGAAAAGCAGCTCTTGAGAGAGGTTTGATAGAGACCGACGGTAATTTATCGCATTGTCTTGCTGAGGCCTCCTTATTTCAGTTTCCCAATGCTCTTAGACGACTATTCGCAACGATCTTGATTTATTGTGAGCCGGGAGATGTTCGCAAGTTATGGGATGAACATTATGATTCATTCTCTGAGGATTACAGACGACACTACGAAAATGCTGAGATAGTCCGAAATATGGTTCTTACAGATATCTCGGTCTTTTTACAATCTATGGGTAAGAACCTCGATGATTTTGATCTTCCAAACATAAATGCAGCCGCCAATTTAGAATCACGGGCATTTCGTGAGGTACAAGAGGAGTACTCCATAATCGTGGAAGACGAAGATTTGCGTGCCCGAGACTCTCTAAATCCCGACCAGAAACATGCATTTGATGAGATCATGAGTCATGTAGATAATGATCGTACGGGTGTGTTTTTTGTAGATGGTCCAGGTGGAACCGGAAAAACATTTATGTACAAAGCTTTGCTCGCTAATGTTCGTTCCCGTGGATATATTGCACTTGCGACCGCTTCATCGGGTGCCGCCGCTAATAACATGCCAGGGGGGAGAACGGCTCACTCTCGGTTCAAGATTCCTTTCAGTCTTAGTAATAATTATGTGTGCAATATAAAAAAACAAAGTGGAACTGCTCAACTACTCCGAGATGCAAAAATAATCATCTGGGATGAAGCATCAATGGCAAAGAGGCAAGCAGTGGAGGCACTCGATAGAACAATGCAAGACATCACTGGGGTGCAACTCCCATTTGGTGGAAAGATAATGATTATGGGAGGTGATTTTAGACAGGTGTTGCCAGTAACGAGAAAAGGTACCCGAGCACAGATTGTAGACTCTAGCCTACGGATGTCACCTATTTGGTCTTCGATTAAAAAGTTGCGGTTAACGATCAATATGAGAGCACTTACTGATCGATGGTTTTCAGATTTTCTGTTACGAGTCGGTGATGGAGAAGAAGAAACTGTGGACGGAAACTTTATTCGCATACCTGATGACATGGCCATTCCTTACACCAAACAAGATGAATCGAAGGATGCTTTGATCGATGCAATATTTCCTTCTCTGCAAACCAACGGGACTGCTTCAGATTATATCGTTTCAAGGGCGATACTAACAACTAAAAATGAGCATGTCGACGAGATTAATGATCAATTGATCGAAAGATTCTGCGGAGAGGAACAAGTTTACTATAGTTTTGACGAAGCAGAAGACGATAAGAATAACTTGTATCCAGTGGAATTCTTAAACTCACTGACTGTTAGCGGTTTGCCCCCTCATTACCTCCGACTTAAAATTGGATGCCCAATAATACTGTTGCGGAATATCGACCCTTCGAATGGATTATGTAACGGCACAAGGTTGATATGCAGAGGCTTTCAACCGAACGTCATTGATGCGGAAATAGTTGTTGGTCAACATACTCGTAAGAGGGTATTTTTACCAAGAATTCCTCTATGTCCGTCCGAAGATGACATTTTCCCATTTAAATCGAAGAGAAAGCAATTTCCAATTCGACTTTGTTTTGCAATGACAATTAATAAAGCTCAAGGACAAACAATTCCGGTGGTAGGTGTTTATCTACCAGAACCGGTATTCTCACACGGGCAACTTTATGTGGCATTATCCAGAGGTATATCACGTGGCACTACAAAGATATTAGTGAAGCCTACCAAAAAGTTCAAACCAAAGGGAGTTTACACATCAAATGTGGTTTATCGAGAGGTTTTGAGTGATGATTGTATATGATTAAAGCATGATTGTATTTTCTATTTTGTTTAAAGCATGATTGTAGTTACTACTGTCCGTGAAGAGTTACTACTGCCAGTGTTCTAGCCATTAATACTGCCTTGTAGTTAATACTGCAGGTGTGGTTAATACTGCTTTGTAGTTAATACTGCAGGTGTGGTTAATACTGCTTTGTAGTTAATACTGCTTTGTAGTTAATACTGCTTTGTAGTTAATACTGCTGTGCAGTTAATACTGCAGGTGTGGTTAATACTGCTTTGTAGTTAATACTGCTTTGTAGTTAATACTGCTGTGCAGTTAATACTGCATATGTCGTTAATACTGCTTTTGAAAATCTAGGGCTAATACTGCTATAAATACTCTTTTAGCCCGCCAACGCTCATAACGTCTTTCTGCATTCAATTCTTCTCTATCGCTCTAACCTCTTCTCCCTAGAATCTCTGTGTTTTCTATCAAAATCCTCAGGAAGAACAACGATTATGGAGTTTGTCGACGAGCATAATGAGATTGCGATGCTTCAGAAGCCAAAGCAGGCCGCAGGATTTCACGACATTGTGGATTTTCTCAAGTCCACACATATTTCTTATGCCCTAACGGTGAATCCGACTATCTACATCGAGCATCAGACGCAATTCTGGGACAATGCCACCGTGGAATCCGAAGATGGGCAGAAAGTCATCCAAACAAGGGTATGTGACAAACCCTTGAAAGTTTCAGAAGAACTCATTCGCATCACTCTTCGACTAGATGATGCCTCAGGTATATCTTCTATTCCCAATGAAGAACTATACTCAACTTTACAAAGAATGGGGTATGAAGGTCCCATTGGAGTTTTTAAATTCTACAAGTCAAAGTTTTTTACTCAATGGCGATTTCTTGTTCATACTCTTATGCACTGTATTTCAAAGAAAACAACTGGATGGAGTGAGTTTAGCAGTACCATTGCTTATGCCTTGGTCTGCTTAGCCACTGCCAGAAAGTTCAATTTTTCAGCAATGCTTTTCAATGATCTTGTATCAAACTTGGAATCCAAAAAGCGGTTTTATATGTATCCAAGGTTTGTTCAAGAAGTGATAACTAAGGAATTGACGGATTTACCTCAGTTTGATGAGGTATATGTGCCAAAACCCCCTAAAGGGAAGGTTTTTTCAAATATGAAAAGACTTCCTAGGGACTCGGAAGGAGTTGACACACCATTGTTCTCTACAATGATGGTTGTGTCCCACACCACTGAAGGTATGGCATCAGGGTCAAGGCCCCCATTAGACACACCCACTGATGACCAATCCCAACCTTCCATCACCAAAGAAATCCCTCTGTCCATTCTCTTAAGACCCAATCCCAAAATAACCAAAAAGTTTGAAAGAAGAAAGGTACACAAGGTTCCTTCCCTTGATATATCTCCTAAGAGCCCGAAGCCTTTAAGCCCTCTGTTGGAGCATTCTCCAATGGAGAATATCGAAAGGGAAACCACAGGGGTGTCTCCCAACCCCAAGAAGGTGCTCACTAAGGAGAAGGTTGAGCATGTGAGTCGCAAGGCTGCCACTACTTCTGCTAGCAAAGAGAAGGTCAGTGGTAAAATAACTAAGACCTTCCTCACGGCAACTCAGGGTGAGAAATCATCCAGAGGTCCCAGGTGCCAAGAAACCAAGGGGGTAGGTAGTGCTTTTGCTAGGCAAGAGACACCTGCTAACACTTCCAATGATCCTTTAAAGGAGGTAAACACTCCTAAACAGGGTGAGGATAGATATACGTACGAGGAATTGATGGAAACCATAGCAAACATCAACATTGAGGTAATGGATCAGCAGAAGGAGATAGATGAGCTTAAAAAGGTGGTTCTTTATCAAAACACCAAGATAGAGAAGAATAAGAAGATGACCACAAAGCTGCTACAAAGAAGAAAGAAAGCTCAGTTTGTTCTGAAAAGGCGAAGCTCAACCACTGATGCTTCCAAAAAGGGGGAGTCAGAATCTGATATAAACATGGAGGATGCAAAAATTGAGGGGGAGTATGAGTATAAGGTTGAGGGGGAGGATGAGCAGGGTACAGAAGTTGAAAAGGAAGCTGAAAGTGAGAAAGCAACAGAAACGGAAACAGCAGCAGAAACGGTTACTGCTGCTAATATTACAAAGGAAGCAGAAACGGTTACTGCTGCTAATATTACAAAGGAAGCAGAAACAGAACCAACAGCAGAAACGGTTACTGCTGCTGAGGTTGCAAAAGAAGTAGAAACAATTGATGCAGCAGTTTCTGAAAGAGAGAAGGAGGCAGTACCTGCAACTAAAACCGAGATTGATGCAGAGATATTTTGGATTGTGAAGGAGAGTGTTGAAGCAGCAGCATTAAAGGTTATAAAAGAAGCAGTAACAGCTATAGCAACAGAAATGGTTATTGCTGCTGAAAAACATAAGGCAGCAAAAATCATCCCTGAAGCAGCAGAAACTAAGGAAACAACTGAAACCACTCCTGAAGCTGCTAAATCACTCAAAAGAACCAAAATGGTGTCAAGCAAAAGACCAAGAACAAAGTCCATAGCTTCAAAGAAGAAATTTGTAAAGAAGCCCAGAGTGGAACCCATCATAGAAGAAGCTAAGGAGGAAGTTGTGAAAGAGAAAGATGATCAAAAGGCTGCTGAAGAAGAAGTGGCAACCTCATCAGGTCAACCAAGCAATGTACAATCACAATCAAATGCACAATGTGATATGTATATTACTGTGGTTGATACTAATCCAATTAAAGTTAAACCATTAGCTTCTATGGCTCCTGAGATCATCTTCTGGGACACATTGAAAGAAGGGAGAAAGGAGTACATTAGAATAAAGAGAGCAGATGGAAAGTTTGAAGTCTGTTCTACATGGGGAAGACTCATCAGAACATGCTCAAGATCTGACATAGAAGAGATGTTCAAGGTTGGAATGAGGCTATATGGAAACATGCTGACAGAGCAAGGTATGTCTATCACCAAGATGGTTCTTGAATACTTGTGCTTAATGTTCAAACCAGAAGCAGTTCAGTATTTGATAGCAAGGAATTTTCAAGTCATTACCAACTGGATGCTCATTGAGAATTGTGGAGTGTATGTCATCACTCTTGATCATACATTTCATGAATATTATTTGGTAGATGTAGTATACAAACACAGCATGAAAAGGTTGACTGGAATGCTGCATGCTAAGTTGGTAAGTGACAAAGATTCTGAGATGACAAGATATCTGGTAAGAAGGACTCTCAATCAAAGTCTGGGATTGAATCCTGATCTAGGCATGCATGATTAGGTTTTGGAAGCATCATCTGAAAAACTTGACTTCTCTTTCTAAAAGTCAAGTTAGGGGGAGATTGTTGGGAACTGAAGATATGCTAAGTATGGTTAGTACTGCCAGAACTACATTAATACTGCCAGATCAACGTTAGTACTGCCAGAACAAAGATACTACTGCTAGATCAAGGTTAGTATGCTGAGACATTAATGCTGCTGAAACAATGTTAATACTGCTGGTATATTACTACTGCTAGAACATTATTAATACTGCTGGAACAATGTTAGTACTGCTGGTGTCTTACGAAAACTGTTAGTGCTGCTTATGCATATCGAAGTTAATACTGCTGGAACATCATTAGTACTGCTTGAGGAAAATGAAGTTAATACTGCTTGGGATCAGAACATGGAATGCGAGATTGAAGGAGATAAAGATGGAATGAATCTTTTTATTCATTTGGTTCCCATGCTCAATGTAAATTCACATATCAAAGTAACTAGAAAGATTGGCTGTTTGGCAGTTGCTGAATGGTGTGGTGCAGAATGATTAAGTGGTCAGAATGATTAAGAGGATCTTATGATATAGTACAATATGAAATAGGATCGTTTTGTAATTGTTTAGAATGAAATTAGAGTGCTAAATGGTTAAGGGAGGCCCACGATACAAAATCATTCAGAAGGTTTTAGAACCATTAAGGGGCAGACTTTTTTTTGTTAAGCAAGATTCACCTAAAAGCGATTCAGAGGTTGCCTCTTAATGGAACTATTAAAAGGTAAACAAACGGCCAAAGAATCGCCTTCTTCTAGAGGGATCATCTAGGAAGCGAGTTGTTTGGGGTGTTTGAAACAGACCATAACAAGTAAACAATCAACTTCCATGAATAATCAATATTTCATAGTGTTAATTTTAGTTTTAATTTTAGTGAATAAATGATATTACAAAATTAATTTTAATTTTAAAAACTAAGCTGGCGATTTTAGTGTTATCTATAGCTTGCGATTTTAGTGTTATCTATAGCTGGCGATTTTAGAATTTAAAAACTTAATAGTTATCCAGAGGTATATCACGTGGCACTACAAAGATATTAGTGAAGCCTACCAAAAAGTTCAAACCGAAGGGAGTTTACACATCAAATGTGGTTTATCGAGAGGTTTTGAGTGATGATTGTATATGATTAAAGCATGATTGTAATTTCTATTTTGTTTAAACAAAAATTTAGACATAAAAGACTTCAGTTATAAACCAAACCCAAACCGTATGAATATTGCATGATTGTAATTTCTATTTTTATTTTTTGCTTACATTTATTTGAATATTGCATCCCGCCGCATTGCGCGGGTACTAAACTAGTTATTTATAAATGAATATGTAAAATTAAATGGTTTTGGATTCAAATCCGAAACTAAAATTTAGAAATCTTATCTTTTATAACTTCAAAACTTAAATTACGTTCAAATTTAGATAAAACTTAACCAATAAGTAACGGTAAGTTCTTTTTTCTGGTATAAATGAATTAACACAAATACGTAGGCGTTTGTTTGTATTTATGATTTTTAATCAAATATTATGTGAAAGAAAGGGCATCTCACACTATATTTTACACCAAATTTCAAATATAGTGTAGAAAGTTGTGTAAAGTTTAGTGCTAATAGCAAGGTTATAAATGGCGTGAGGCGTGGCGTGGTGACGAGGCCAAGCCTCAAGCCTTAGAAGCCACGACGAAGCCATGACGTTTTCAAGATGTGACTTATGACGTCAAATTTCTAATTCATATATTATATTATATGTAAAAACATATGTTTTGTAGTGTTACTTAACGAGTCAATAGTAATAAACAAGTTAAATTAAGTTATATACTAAAAAATATGCAAATAAAACATTAAAAACGTAAAGAAAAATCAAATATCGCGTTACGAAAACTACGCATTAGGCCATGGCGTGCCACGAGCTTAAGGTGACGTGAGACACAAGCCTTGGTGCCACGATGCTTCTTGACGTCTGTTGGTCGAGTTTTTTTAGAACAAGGGCTAATAGTAAATCTTCTTCAATGTGTAACACTATTTTTTAAAAGTGATGTAAAAAGAAGTGTAAATGAATAGCGTTACACCAAATATAGTGTAATACTATTTATTACACTAAATTTAGTGTGAAAAATAAAGACCCCATTGGAGATGTGAATAGTGTGATTTATACTAAATTTAGTGTTTAGTGTAAGATTTAGGCGGTGTTTGTTTTTTAAGAGCTGCTGAAGTCTGAAACCTGATTTCACTTCTGATTTTTAAGAGGTGGTGCTGAAATCTGAATCAACAAGACTGTTTGTTTTTGTAAACCGACAAACGTCTGAATATGTACAACTATTCGCATCATCCAAAAGACCCGAAAACCTGTCATTGATCAACCATTCAACACATAGAATTGAATCCTCAATTTAAATACATTCAAAATCAAACTAAACGATTGTATTATTTACATAAACAACTACACCAAATTACCTATTCAAAGTACACATGGATGGATGCATAACATTTATAAAAAAAGCCCATTCTTGTCTTTATCATCTGCAATCTGGAGCTATAAAATAGCTTTGAATATCACCTGCTACAATTAGAGCCACATTTTGGTCTCCCACAATTTAACAAGTGTACTTTGAGTGCATCGTCATTCTATATTAGGCATCGAAATGTCAAAGATTAATCACTTTTAAGGAATAAATCAACTGTGGTTTTCTTTACGTCCCATGGTGAGACACAGTCACATATATCAGTTTTGATGGTTTTAGTTACATGTTGCTTATTCTGTAAAAAGATTAAGTCAAATATTATCAATCGGGATCATGGTTTAACTCTTCAATGGAGATCGATTTGGTAGAGGCGAGCGTGGAGCGACTTTCTTGAAAAAAAAGTGATAAGTGATTATCTTGCCACTTAGCGAATTAGATGTTTATCAGATTTAAGTGGGTCTAAACCTAACCCAAAAACAAACCGTCTGACTTTGAATAAGTCTGACCGGTTAAGATAAAAGAGCTCAATAAGCTCTGAAAACCAAAAAACAAACAGGCCCCATCCATTGGAGATGGTCTTAGACAAAACAATTCAGATATTTTCTTTATATTCTCTCATATTTGTTATATCAATTTCTCTTCAACAATAATTTTATTCGGTTTAATTATAAATCGAGAAAAATATGGTTTTAATTTGATAAAAGGAATGAGATTCGGGAGTGATTTAGGGGCCGTTTACCTAATCACTTACCCGGGTAAGTGCTTATCGGTAAAATTCAACACTATCACCTACTTCCCAGGTAAAATTTTAGTCCACCAAAATGGCATCGTATGCTACAATTTAGCCGGTAAGCGCTAACCGTGGTAAGAGTCGTCGAACTCACTTACCGGATAAGACTCTCGGTCCTTGCTTCCGCTCTTACCGGGTAAGATTCTTGGTTCTTGCCATATTCATCCGGTAAGCTAATATGACTTGTTAAGCACTTACCCGGGTAAGCGTTTTGTAAACAGCCGTTGGTCGTGGTTAAAATAGTAAAGATGACAACCCGTTTTTATATTAAATAATAAAAGAAATGAAAAGGCCGGCGATGTTAAAAAATTATCTCAACAAAAGCATGAAAGACAATTAACATAATCCAGTGCTAACAACGTATCGAGATTTTTTTCATGAAAATTTAGACGGCACAAATTTGCCTCCATACAATTATGGAATGAACTACATCCATGAATAAACATCAAAAGCGTAAGGTCATGTGAGACCAGGTTATTTTCGTGAGACCGTGAGACCAAAAAATTAACACTAAACCTTCACAGCAAAAGACTGTGAAGGTACTGTGATGGTAAACCTTCACAGTGTTTTTGCTGTGAAGATTTGCTGTTTTTCTTACCTTCACAATGAATCACTGTGAAAGTTTAGTGTTAATTTTTTGGTCTCACGAAAACAGGTTGGTCTCACGTGAACCCAACCCTATATATATATATATATATATATATAGAGAGAGAGAGAGAGAGACAAACTTGGGATAACCAACATATATAGTACCTCCATTTCTAATCGTTTTTAGGCATTGGTTATTTTTTTTAAACTTAAGAAACACTATCAAAATGGATAAAAAAAATTATCGTTCACCGACGTACCAAAAACATGATTTAAACCAATGTTCTATAAAATTCGTCGCGCCATGGCACCAAGGCTTGTGTGTCACGCCACGTTAAGCCCATGGCACGCCATGGCCTAATGCGCAGTTATCGTAATGAGATATTTGATTTTTCTTTACGTTTTTAATGTCTTATTGGCAAGTTTTTGATATATAACCTAATTTAACTTGCTTATTACTATTGACTCATTGAGTAACACTACAACACATACGTTTTTATATATAATATTATATATATATGAATTAGAAATTTGACGCCATAAGTCACGCCTTGAAAACGCCATGGCTTCGCCGTGGCTCCTAAGGCTTGAAGCTTGGCCTCGCCGCCACGTCACGTCTCATGCCATTTAGAACCTTGATTTAAACTTGTAAAGTTGAAGTTATTAGAGAAAAGTCTATAACTCCATTGGTCTTATTTTATGATAAGATTCATAATTTAGGGCATTTTTGTTAATTAGTATGTTTTTATAACGATGATTTGACCATGTCGTTTATTTTTTGAAAAATAATAAAAATAAAAATAAATATCATTGTTTAATTTATCTTGGAATTATATAATATTATATGTTATGATTGAAAATGTCAATAATATTGACCATTTCTTGGCTAAAATGTCCAATTATCTCAACTCCATTTTTCCCAATTGAATATCAATTTGACGGAATTGAAACTATAAAAAGGGGAGTTTAGGGATTGTAGAATACATCAAAAACTCTCATTGAACAATTACCTTTGGTCGAAAATAATGACCACATTTTGGCGTTGGTTACTGCTTATGTTTGTAATATGTTCGGTAGCAACTCATGCTATGGCTGATGATCACGAATACGACCATGATGATGATCATTATGGATCACCACCACCACCAAGTTATATTTACAAGTCACCACCACCGCCAGCCAAATCACCGCCTCCTCCTTACCGGTACAAGTCGCCTCCACCACCATCTAAAACACCACCACCTCCGTATGTTTATAATTCACCACCACCACCCTCTCCGTCACCACCTCCTCCATACATTTACAAATCCCCACCACCACCTTCGCCCTCACCACCTCCTCCTTACATTTATAAGTCACCTCCACCACCATCTCCATCACCTCCTCCACCTTATATCTACAAGTCTCCACCACCTCCATCTCCATCACCGCCTCCTCCATACGTATACAAATCACCACCACCACCTTCACCCTCACCACCTCCTCCTTACGTTTACAAGTCACCTCCACCACCATCTCCACCACCTCCACCTCCTTACATCTACAAGTCCCCACCACCACCATCACCATCCCCTCCCCCACCTTATGTATACAAATCTCCTCCACCTCCATCACCGCCACCACCACCTCCATATATTTATAAATCACCGCCGCCACCATCCCCTTCACCACCACCACCACCATATGTTTACAAATCTCCACCACCACCATCTCCATCACCTCCTCCACCATACTACTACAGGTCTCCTCCACCTCCTTCCCCTTCACCTCCTCCACCATACTATTAAACGTCACCACCACCACCCCCATACTACTATAAATCACCTCCTCCTCCATCCCCTTCCCCACCTTCATACTAGTACAAATCTCCACCTCCACCATACTACATCTAGGAAATGATACCAAACATAACACCATTTAACCGATTAGATACAATAATCGGTTATACCTTTGTTAATGTGTTTCTTAATCATTATTTTCCTCGTTGGGTTATTTTATTAATTAGTCTAAAGAAAGTTGCACTCCATTACTACATTCTTATTTGTAGTTATATGATGTATACCTAAATTTTATTTGTTGTGATTATAAATTATCTTGTTATATGAAAGAATTATCATAAATGATCAATTTTTAAGTAACGCGTATCAATTCATTTATGCTCTTCCCACTTGGCACTTGGCACTTCTTATATATAAAATAGACTAATTAAATTGGAGAATGATCACACTTACAAGTGAATATGAAATTCCATAATATGTACCAAACATTTGGTTATATATTGATATATAATTGTTTTTTTCAATGGAGCAAATATTATATTGGATCATTGATATTGACATATATAAAATAACCTAGCTAATAAGGGTCGTCCCAATATCAAATTTGTAACAATCAGATTCCGTTCGAAGGGTAAAATCTTTTGCAAAAGAGAACAAATGTTGCTATCAATCACAATATAAGAATATTGCAACAATTCAAATTATATATCTACAAGGCATCTTAATCATAGGCGGACCCACAAATCTGCGTGATGTACAAGTGAAAGTAGCATTTCAACTTGATGTAATTATTACATCTTTTAATTAATTAAATTATAATTTTATCCGTCTCATAAGTTGTAATTCGAACTTTAAGCCAAAGAAGGGTAGAAACATTTATAAAGTTTGTATGATTTGATTATATGCATATGATGGTGACATTGGTGTTATTTATATGGTATTCAAGTATAAGCGGACTGAAGTATGATGCTGGCACCTATCAAAGTTCTTTCGTCGTACGAGCTGAGAATGGACGTGGAAGGACTTGAATCCCTCGTCAACTGATATAAAAATTCAAACACTTTAGTAGATTGGTATGAATTTTGTAATATAAGCATGTTTATACGCAGGGGCGGACCTACTAAGACTTGGGAGGGGTCCCATGCACCCGCTCAATCGATTATAGCAAGAGCAAAAGAATGAGTCGTTAAAGTGGTGCACCCATTTAATTCTAAGTGTGCTCTTAAATAAATGAATACGAAAATCATAACTACAAGGTGCTCTGCCAAGATGGCTGTTTCAACTTTATAAAGGTGCCTCCTCTCTATAAGGTCTCAGGTTCAATACCCATATGCATCATTTCTTTGTATATATTTTTTAATCTTTTATATGGAATTGTTAGAAATAGAAGGATGTTCTGAAATATTTTGAAACTGAAAAGACGAATCTTAAATTTTAATAAAAGGAACTCTGAAAAATAGAGGGGGGTTCTAAAATATTTTGAAACTAAGTGACTAAACTGATTAGTTATAATGTTATACAGTTATGTTTACATGATTTCATTGATTTGTTTGCATGAGTTATTTGTTTGTTTTGAAAAATTCTCTTGAAATCAAGCAAAAAACATAAAAAAAACAGAAATCAACCAAAAAAATCGAAAAATTCTCTCGAAATCAACCAAAACCCCCCTCGAAAATCAACCAAAAAACCTAAAAACATCCTTTGACTGTGGAATTCGGCTAAAAACACATCGAGCGAATTTATGGGCATTTGGTCCAATTTAAAGGTGCACCCGCTCCGGCAAAATCCTGGGTCCGCCACTGTTTATACGCCATACACATAGAGAAAATGAGAAACTAATTGATAACATGCTTTGATTCACTAATATGCGTGCATGTCAAATATGGGTGTACAAAAAACCGTCAACCCACGAAACCCGCCGAACCGCCAAACCGCTAATTATAAGGGTTGAAATTGGGTTAGGAAAACTCAACCCAACCCAACCCAACCCGCCACTAATATTTTTTATCTTAATAAAAAATATTATATATATATATATATATACACACACGATACTTGAAAGTGCAGCTCAAATAAAAAAATAATAATAATTGTTTACTAATATAATTCATGAGGCCCAAATTACTTTATAATAACAATCCAAAATACTTACCATTGAACAAGGGTTGCATCTTAGGATCATAATTGTTAGATAGTAAAATAATTGGTACAAGTTTTTGTGGAATCACTTAATAAACCAATGTAAGAAGTATTTGGATAGTGTGTGCGATAAGAAACAAAAATTGCTTAGCTTTCGGTGTCGTTTAATAAAGAGAGATACCGAAAAGTCGTGGCTAGATTTGTGGTTAAGAACGAACCACTTACGCTTTGAATTGGATGCTACAATTTACGCTTTTGAAGTTTAAGACTAAAGAATTTTAATATCTATTTGGATGCTTGTAATAACTAATAACTTTGTTGGGTATATTTTTAGTTTAATTTGTCATATTTTAATCGTGAACTTTATGTATACTATCAAACCGCTCAACCCGCTTCAACCCGCAAGGGTTGGGTTGGGTTATACTTTTGAATGAGTTGAGATTTTCCAAACCGCTATAATTGGGTTGGGTTGTAAAAATGTCAAAAACCGCCCAACCCAACCCGCATACACCCCTACATGTCAATATGTTATTATGAATAGAGTTGAGTATTTGGATTGGGTTCGAAAGACTGAACAGATAAAGACTAGTCCATGACGTCATTAGTCTAGACGAGGCCGGAGCATCGGTTCGGTTTTGGACTGGACTCTTTACTTTTACAAATATGGACTAGATCGTATTTGAAACAGTCCATAAAAATCTAGAACGGGTAAAAATACTAGTAGAAATTATTATTATTATTATTTTATTTTGGACTGGACTTGACTTTTACTTTTACAAATATGGACTAGATCATATTTGAAAGTCCATAAAAATCTAGAACGGATAAAAATACTAGTAGAAATTATTATTATTATTATTATTTTATTAATGGACTACATCAAAAACCCTCGAAACGTTGAATTTAGGCTAAAAATATATCGGGCATTTAAGCTACCTTAAAGGGGACCCCAGTAAAAAAAATTCCTGGATCCGCCACTGCGGGTAAGTGCTTACCAAGTCACATTAGCTTACCGGATGAATATGGCAAGGACTAAGAATCTTACCCGGTAAGAGCGGAAGCAAGGACCGAGAGTCTTACCCGGTAAGTGAGTGCGAGACGACTCTTACTACGGTTAGCGCTTACCGGCTAAATTGTTGCATACGATACCATTTTGGTGGACTAAAATCTTACCCGGAAAGTAAGTGATAGTGTTGAATTTTATCGGTAAACACTTACCCGGGTAAGTGATTAGGTAAACGGCTTTCTTTCACACAATTCTCATTTTTATAATTTTAAATATGATCTTTTATCATTAAAAAGACGGTAAATAACAAGTTAAAAGAATAAAAACATGTAAATCTATACTATCTTATAAAGCATTTAGGATGAAAGTCTTAAAGTCTTAAAAACAATTTTTAATGCACAATGTACTATCTTTTAAAGCATAAAGTCTTAAAGTCTTAAAAAATTAATTTTATTTTTAAAAACTAAGCTGGCGATTTTAGTGTTAATAGTTATCTCTAACAGATTTTAGAATTTAAAAACTAAGCTGGCGATTTTAAAAACTAAGCTGGCGATTTTACCCTGGATATATGCATACATACCCTGGATAACAGATTTTAGAATTTAAAAACTTAATAGTTATCTCTAATCTTATTTTACCTCTTATATAATTCTCTGCTCCATTCACAGTTTTGCATCCCTGCTGCAAAAATAATTCTCTCCACTGGTAAGCTCTCTGCTGCTTCGTTTCCTGTGTGAATAATGCATTACCGGTCAGAAAGCTTTTTTCAATTGCCATTGGTTTATCATGGATTGTCGTTTGTCAAATTTGTTTTTGGAGCCAAAATTATTGATTTTTGGTTGAAATTCTTTTAGTGCTCAACGGGTAATAATTATCATTACCCGAAACTAAATTTCAATTGAGCTGCATATTTTTGGTTGTCTAACATTTTTTTATAATTAATTATGTAGCCTGTTGAATCCGATTCTGTAAACATTCTTTCAACAGATTTTGGTTCTGTGGAAAAGTTAAAGGTATTATAGATAACTTTTAATGTAGCTGTTAAATTTATTCATTATTAAGGAGTTTCTAAAATAACACATGTCACTATTATCTTATTTGAAGGATGCTGTTTCATTTACGGGTGAGAATGCAACTCCAAACAATGTAGATAACAGCACGGCAGATAGTCCGGTATCACAAGAAAAAACGTATCAGAAAAGGATATGTAAAGGTGTCGATCTGAAGCGTGATTTTGATGAAGTTTATGATGTCGATGATGCAATGAAAGGGTCAACAACAAAATCTCCTAAAACATGCATTCCTTCAAATGAGAAAGAAGAAGTCATTACAGATTTGATAATCCCCAAACTTGAGAAGTAATTTGTTTTTTCATGATGGAAAACTTTTCTAATTGTTTTGTTTACGATTTTTAGCGGTTTTCATTTTGTTTGAATTGTTTTTTTAAGACAAATTTCTAAATTATTATGGTTATTTGGTTATTTACTTTGTTTCATCTTTTATTTGGATTATATTAATATATTATATATTTGTTGGGAACTGAAGATATGCCAAGTATGGTTAGTACTGCCAGAACTACATTAATACTGTCAGATCAACGTTAGTACTGCCAGAACAAAGATACTACTGCTAGATCAAGTGTAGTTACTACTGTCCATGAAGAGTTACTACTGCCAGTGTTCTAGCCATTAATACTGCCATGTAGTTAATACTGGTTTGTAGTTAATACTGCTTTGTAGTTAATACTGCAGGTGTGGTTAATACTGCTTTGTAGTTAATACTGCCCTTGTAGTTAATACTGCAGGTGTGGTTAATACTGCTTTGTAGTTAATACTGCTTTGTAGTTAATACTGCTTTGTAGTTAATACTGCTTTGTAGTTAATACTGCTGTGCAGTTAATACTGCTGTGCAGTTAATACTGCTGTGCAGTTAATACTGCTGTGCAGTTAATACTGCTGTGCAGTTAATACTGCTGTGCAGTTAATACTGCTGTGCAGTTAATACTGCTGTGCAGTTAATACTGCTGTGCAGTTAATACTGCTGTGCAGTTAATACTGCTGTGCAGTTAATACTGCAGGTGTGGTTAATACTGCTTTGTAGTTTATACTGCTGTGCAGTTAATACTGCTTCGTAAAGCTCAGTTTGTTCTGAAAAGGCGAAGCTCAACCACTGATGCTTCCAAAAAGGGGGAGTCAGAATCTGATATAAACATGGAGGATGCAAAAATTGAGGGGGAGTATGAATATAAGGTTGAGGGGGAGGATGAGCAGGGTACAGAAGTTGAAAAGGAAGCTGAAAGTGAGAAAGCAACAGAAACGGAAACAGCAGCAGAAACGGTTACTGCTGCTAATATTACAAAGGAAGCAGAAACGGAAACAGCAGCAGAAACGGTTACTGCTGCTAATATTACAAAGGAAGCAGAAACGGAAACAGCAGCAGAACTAGGCATGCATGATTAGGTTTTGGAAGCATCATCTGAAGAACTTGACTTCTCTAAAAAAAGTCAAGTTAGTGGGAGATTGTTGGGAACTGAAGATATGCTAAGTATGGTTAGTACTGCCAGAACTACATTAATACTGCCAGATCAACGTTAGTACTGCCAGAACAAAGATACTACTGCTAGATCAAGGTTAGTACTGCTGAGACATTAATGCTGCTGGAACAATGTTAGTACTGCTGGTGTCTTACGAAAACTGTTAGTGCTGCTTATGCATATCGAAGTTAATAAACTGTTGTGATCAGAACATGGAATGCGAGATTGAAGGAGATAAAGATGGAATGATTGAAGATATACTTAAAAGAATATTCTGAAGATCAATTTTATTTTGATAGTTATCTTGTATTTATTTTGTATAAATAGTTGTTGATAGATAGCTATTAAAGTGATACGAAATACAATTAGAATACGTGAGAGTTTTCAGAGAAAATTAACCTCAAGGTTTCGAACCCTATTTCTAGAGAAGTAGAAGTCGTCTTGATTGAGCCTGTTCATCAAGATTGAGGTTTGGTTGTAATCTTGATTGAGCCTGTTTATACGCCATACATTAATACTGCCAGATCAACGTTAGTACTGCCAGAACAAAGATACTACTGCTAGATCAAGTGTAGTTACTACTGTCCATGAAGAGTTACTACTGCCAGTGTTCTAGCCATTAATACTGCCATGTAGTTAATACTGCAGGTGTGGTTAATACTGCTTTGTAGTTAATACTGCTTTGTAGTTAATACTGCAGGTGTGGTTAATACTGCTTTGTAGTTAATACTGCCCTTGTAGTTAATACTGCAGGTGTGGTTAATACTGCTTTGTAGTTAATACTGCTTTGTAGTTAATACTGCTGTGCAGTTAATACTGCAGGTGTGGTTAATACTGCTTTGTAGTTAATACTGCTTTGTAGTTAATACTGCTTTGTAGTTAATACTGCTTTGTAGTTTATACTGCTGTGCAGTTAATACTGCTTCGTAAAGCTCAGTTTGTTCTGAAAAGGCGAAGCTCAACCACTGATGCTTCCAAAAAGGGGGAGTCAGAATCTGATATAAACATGGAGGATGCAAAAATTGAGGGGGAGTATGAATATAAGGTTGAGGGGGAGGATGAGCAGGGTACAAAAGTTGAAAAGGAAGCTGAAAGTGAGAAAGCAACAGAAACGGAAACAGCAGCAGAAACGGTTACTGCTGCTAATATTACAAAGGAAGCAGAAACGGAAACAGCAGCAGAAACGGTTACTGCTGCTAATATTACAAAGGAAGCAGAAACGGAAACAGCAGCAGAAACGGTTACTGCTGCTAATATTACAAAGGAAGCAGAAACAGAACCAGCAGCAGAAACGGTTACTGGTGCTGAGGTTGCAAAAGAAGTAGAAACAATTGATGCAGCAGTTTCTGAAAGAGAGAAGGAGGCAGTACCTGCCACTAAAACCGAGATTGATGCAGAGATATTTTGGATTGTGAAGGAGAGTGTTGAAGCAGCAGCATTAAAGGTTATAAAAGAAGCAGTAACAGCTATAGCAGCAGAAATGGTTATTGCTGCTGAAAAACATAAGGCAGCAGAAATCATCCCTGAAGCAGCAGAAACTAAGGATTGTTCTATTGATTGTGTGAATTAAAGTTCTATTCCGCAGATTCTTTAATTCTGAATTCTAAGTATTAGTAATCTTGTTAAGATTCGATCCTGACAATATTATTACTTTGTTCAATATGAGTTGGTGTTGTTAAATAGTATATTATCAATTTGAGCATTTTAAACCGGGTAAATATATAAGTTGGTTTGGTAATTAAATCATTTTAAGTTTCTTTTGGTTAAATTCTCATTTCTTAAATATAAAATAGTCCTATTATGTTTGGGACCAATGTTCCATGTATTGCTACGATTACACTAACAGAAGTGGATATTATGATATATTGGATATTATGATATATTGTTTTCTTTAATTTGAAAAGAAATTATTGGTCTTTGTACCATTTATATTTTTTTACAAGCAATGATAATCATCTTTTTTGTTTGTTTTTCGTGTTAATAATTTTGTTTGTATCAATTAACGGAAGCCAGTTGAATTGTTTTGTGTCAACTATAAATACAAATGTGGACATTTATTTTCGGACGGAGGGGGTATTTATCAGTAATGTACTTACGCAATTTCTGTGCAATTGAAGCAGCCTCAGCAACACGGCTGTCATCAGAGAATAGAGGGGAAAGTTCCATCAGGTCGCCAGGGCTACTGTTGAATTCCATCAGGTACTAGAATACAGAATCAACAATAGGGTGTTAAAACATTGCAAAGAAAAAAATCCACGATCCCTTCCCAAACCAAACATGAATCGTTTTATTCATTTGATCCCTCTAGAAAGATTGGCTGTTTGGCAGTTGCTGAATGGTGTGGTGCAGAATGATTAAGTGGTCAGAATGATTAAGAGGATCTTATGATATAGTACAATATGAAATAGGATCGTTTTGTAATTGTTTAGAATGAAATTAGAGTGCTAAATGGTTAAGGGAGGCCCACGATACAAAATCATTCAGAAGGTTTTAGAACCATTAAGGGCAGACTTTTTTTTGTTAAGCAAGATTCACCTAAAAGCGATTCAGAGGTTGCCTCTTAATGGAACTATTAAAAGGTAAACAAACGGCCAAAGAATCGCCTTCTTCTAGAGGGATCATCTAGGAAGCGAGTTGTTTGGGCTGTTTGAAACAGACCATAACAAGTAAACAATCAACTTCCATGAATAATCAATATTTCATAGTGTTAATTTTAGTTTTAATTTTAGTGAATAAATGATATTACAAAATTAATTTTAATTTTAAAAACTATACTGGCGATTTTAGTGTTATCTATAGCTGGCGATTTTAGTGTTATCTATAGCTGGCGATTTTAGAATTTAAAAACTTAATAGTTATCTCTAATCTTATTTTACCTCTTATATAATTCTCTGCTCCTTTCACAGTTTTGCATCCCTGCTGCAAAAATAATTCTCTCCACTGGTAAGCTCTCTGCTGCTTCGTTTCCTGTGTGAATAATGCATTACCGGTCAGAAAGCTTTTTTCAATTGCCATTGGTTTATCATGCATGTACACATCAGATTCATTACTGTATCCATCCTGTTGTTTGATTAACCTAACAATAATGATATCTTAATGCTATTTTGTTACTTTTTGTGGCTTACAGTCGATAATGTTACCATAAGTTCATAACTGCTATTTGCTAAAATGCATTTGATTGCTGTTGACTACTTTCAGTTGCTGGCAAACGTTACAGCCAGAAATACCCACAAAACAAATTTGAGGCATATTTCTAACGAGCTTTCTAATGCTGTACAATTGATATTTTGCATTTAATATCATGCATCAAATTCTAAACACCAGATATGTTGTTCAAAAAGACAGTTCTTTTACTTTTCATTTTAAATGTTCTATCTATCAACAGCATCTGTTTTCTAACTTTATAGTTAAATGAGGTTGCTTTGTAGTGCTCAAGAGAGAAACTATAAGGATGTCAAATGAATATTTTGTGTTCTCATAATTGTTTCATATAGCGATGGGCTATGAAATAGTCTTCAATTTCTTACTTATTGATGACACTGTTGAAGTACATTTATTTGTAAGTGTTTATAAGTAAATACTTCTTTTGATTATCCTTTTCACCTCAAGCAAGATAGTATTCTTTTGGGAAGGAGGAAGGAAGATATTATTGATTTTTGGTTGAAATTCTTAAAGTCTTAAAAAATTAATTTTAATTTTAAAAACTAAGCTGGCGATTTTAGTGTTAATAGTTATCTCTAATCTTATTTTACCCTGGATATATGCATACATACCCTGGATAACAGATTTTAGAATTTAAAAACTTAATAGTTATCTCTAATCTTATTTTACCTCTTATATAATTCTCTGCTCCTTTCACAGTTTTGCATCCCTGCTGCAAAAATAATTCTCTCCACTGGTAAGCTCTCTGCTGCTTCGTTTCCTGTGTGAATAATGCATTACCGGTCAGAAAGCTTTTTTCAATTAAAGAATATGGATTATTCCTTGGCTATATTAGAAGATTTGGCCACTTGAATGGCAATTGGCAATTATCTAGGATGGGTTTCTTCAAGTTAGAATTTTATTTTATTAGGTTTTGTTGGGAGGTTTTGTTGGGCTTTTTCTTATTAAGATTATAAGATGTGCTTTTTTTTTGGTTTCTAAGCATTTCTTGTAATCATTTTATATGCATGATGGTCTGGTCTTCGTAATTTTGCAATCTTCTTTTATCTATAATGATTTTTAAAACTCTAGAGCAATGTTTGATTGTTCCCATATACTTTATATTAGTGCAAACTGCAAATGTATTCTTTTTTGTTGATTGTTTTTCACTCATTTTCTTATATTAGTGCAAACTGCAAACATATAGTTTCTGGCGATTTTAGTGTTATCTATAGCTGGCGATTTTAGAATTTAAAAACTTAATAGTTATCTCTAATCTTATTTTACCTCTTATATAATTCTCTGCTCCTTTCACAGTTTTGCATCCCTGCTGCAAAAATAATCCTCTAATCAACTGGTAAGCTCTCTGCTGCTTCGTTTCCTTGTGTGAAAAATGCATTACCGGTCAAAAAGCTTTTTTCAATTGCCATTGGTTTATCATGGATTGTGGTTTGTCAAATTTGTTTTTGGAGCCAAAATTAATGATTTTTGGTTGAAAGTTCATGGGACAAAGCAGAATGAATTTTGGTTGGGAATTGTAAGCTGTTGTGGTTTCTGTATTGTGCATGTCTGTATCTACTATTTTTGTAAATTGTTCTGCAATTAAAGAATATGGATTATTCCTTGGCTATATTAGAAGATTTGGCCACTTGAATGGCAATTGGCAATTATCTTATGATATAGTACAATATGAAATAGGATTGGCTGTTTGGCAGTTGCTGAATGGTGTGGTGCAGAATGATTAAGTACAGGATCTTTTGATATAGTACAATATGAAATAGGATCGTTTTGTAATTGTTTAGAATGAAATTAGAGTGCTAAATGGTTAAGGGAGGCCCACGATACAAAATCATTCAGAAGGTTTTAGAACCATTAAGGGGCAGACTTTTTTTTGTCAAACAAGATTCACCTCTTAGCGATTCAGAGGTGGCCTCTTAATGGAACTATTAAAAGGTAAACAAACGCCCAAAGAATCGCCTTCTTCTAGAGGGATCATCTAGGAAGCGAGTCGTTTGGGCTGTTTGGCTGTTGCTGAATGGTTTGGTGCAAAATGATTAAGTGGTCAGAATGATTAAGAGGCTCTTATGATAGAGTACAAAATGAAATATGGTTGTTTGCTTATTTTTCAGAATGAAATTAGGGCGCTAAATGGTTAAGGGAGGTCCAAGATACAAAATCATTAAGAGGGTTTTAGAACCATTAAGAGGCAGACTTTTTTTTGCCAAACAAGATTCACTTCTTAGCGATTCAGAGATTGCCTCTTAATGAAACTATTAAGAGGTAAATAAACAACCCCTTAAAGTACCTTTATCAGCTCCATCGTCTGGCTAGCAGTCTCTCTCTGTGAATCTACACTCTGGCATTAAAGAACACAAAGATTGAAATTTTGAAACAGAGAAACACAACACCAGAGAGTAAACCAAACATAACCAGTATATTGACTCATATTGATACTAGAAAGCATTACTTCTAATGTATGAATTGCTAAGGACAACTAACTTATGGTAAAATAAATAATTTTGAAGAAACAAACATCAAATCGATTTCGAGAGGTGATGAATGCTACCTCGATTTGGAGAAGGCGATGATGGCGGATGAGAGGATCTTCGACTGCAGAAGACGATGTATAATCGATTTGCTGAAAGCTACTTCGATTGTAGACCTCGATTTTGAGTTCGATTTGGAGGAGCAGATGGGAGGCTGAGGGAGTCGATGGAGGCTGAGGGATGCGATGGAGGCGATGGAGGCTGAGGGAGGTGATGAGATCAAGGCTGAGGGGTTTTATGGCAAAATGAGATATTGTTTTCGTTAAAAAAAAACAAACGGTCTTAAGACCATTGCCTTTTTGAACACTATTAGAAAAATGTTCAAGATTAAAAACGCATGATAATTAAATTCAATGTTAAAAAATTTTGGTTCTTTTGTATAAGTAGAGATTTTTATCAACCATCAGAATATAACACATTTAATTTGGAATAAATCTTTAATACTATAAATACATACAAAACCACTTAATTGTTTACTTTTTTTCTTTTAATTATAATTACGATATAAATAATTTGGAAGCTTAGAAATGTTCTTACATTTTCGTAAACTAAGGATGTTCTTTTTTGAACATGTCCCTATATATTAGAGATGGCATACCCGGCCGGATCAGGCCTCACTCCAAACCGGGCCGAAACACTATTTCATTCGTGATCCAATCTAATCCACTAATTTAATATAAATAATGTTATTAATTACTGAGATAATTAAGAAGATAATCATCAATATTTATTAAAAATATATATTTAGAAATAATAGCTCTTTAGAGATCAAAACTATTGTTGAAATCTTATACCAGTACATAAATGAAATAAGATGCGTAGTTGATTTTATTTACAAAGCATCTTATTGAACATTAGGAGTTGTAGATGCACAATGAAACAAAGTTGGAATCTTAGAAAAAAGAGGACGATAAATATCAAAACTCTAAATATTAAAATTTTATAAAATAAAAATAGAAATATCAATTAAGTTTGTTGTAACGATTGAATTAAACTAAAAACGTGTCGAGCATAAGACATAGTATAGTGTTTTAGTCAAATGATCAAAATCAATTCATTTTTGTTGTTATGCCTTAAAACTGCTTGTTATTTTAGAATAAAGTGTTTTATTTGTAGTTTTACATATGAAATCTTGAGTGCCATGTTGCATTTTTCATCTTGTGCTTCGTTTGTTTTTATTCGATTGATAATGGATGGATTAATTGTTAATTATATAGTGATTCTTTTATTAAGTGACAATAGAAATAAAGCAATTTTATTATGTGATTTTTTGTGATTTTCATAATTTTTTTTAATTTGTAGAAATGGATTTAGGGTGGTATGCTGAACATTTTTCAGCACTACAATGTCCTCATGTTTGGTGGAACTTTTCATGTGTCCGAGTTGAATTTGTTTATGAAGATGAAAATCAAGAAAAACTATATATCATCTTACTTGACCAAAATGTAAGTGAAATTGATCATATTTCAGTTTTGTTGAAAAATATATTTTTTAAAGATACTAATATTTATAATTACATGTTGTATATTTATATATGTTAGAGGGACAAAATGGCTGCAATTGTTCCACGTAGTTTGATGGATGTCTATAGACAAAGAAACTTGGTGGGAGGTGTTTTCCTTTTAGAGCATTTCCAAATTCAGGGAACCAATTATGACTATCCGAGGTATGAAAAATATAGTTTTCTTCGTGCCGAGTATGAAATTTTGATCGGTAGAAACACAAGGTTTACCCCATTGCCGGGGGATGTTCAAAGAGGATTTGTGTTTTATCCATCGGTGCCTTCGATAAGAACACTTGTTGAAGATAGGACGGCAAGAAAGATGTTAATTGGTAAATTAATTTTTTTAGTTAAATTTAAATATATTTAAATATTTTACCATGTCAAATTGATATTCAAGTTTAAATTTATATATCTTAGATGTAGTTGGAAGAATCATAAGGGGAAGACGAGTTACGTATGAGAGAGATTATGGTGTATTTCGATTGGGTTCGTGTGATTTAGTTTTACAAGATGAAACGTAAGTTTGAAGTTGTATTAAAATTTAATCAATTACCAAATTAACAAATTGGCCAAATTGTGTTATTACTAACTTTGCTATTTCTAATAGGGGGCATGAAATAAAGTTGAGGTTGTATGATACAAGAGAAACACGTATTGGGATGATAGCTCGGGCCATACAAAATAATTCAATAATTTATGCATCTCGGGTTAAGCTTATCCATCGATATCCAAGTATAATATTTATTAATTTTACTTTTTTGTTTTTATTTCAATTTAAAAATATAATTTTACTAAAAGGGTATTTTCTAATTTTTTTCAGTGAACGTTTTGAATTCTACGGCTTTAACCCAGATTGTCTTCAGTCCAGAAATGTCGGAAGCATACAACTTAAGAATTATTCCGAGTTGAGAATATATGATCAGTCAAGTTGATTATTATTGTGTTTTTTGTGATTGTTGTGAAGATTTTTGGAACATGTATTTGTTAACTTTTGTGGTATTTTTATTGGTTATATCGTTATTTTGAACATGTATGTGACAATTTAGTGAATGTTTTCTAATCGTTTTGAACATGCATGTGACCATTCAGTAAATGTTTTGTGAATGAATGTTTTCTAAATGTTTTGAACATGTATGTGTCGATTCAGAGAATGTTTTGTGAATGAATGTTTTCTAATCGTTTTTAACATGTATGTGACCATTCAGTAAATGTTTTGAACATGTATGTGTCCATTCAGTGAATGTTTGTGAATGTTTTAAGGTATGCAATGAGGATTGTCGATAAAGAAACTACAAATGTTGATGTCTCCCAAAAAGAAACACATAAAAGGAGAAAAATAGGGCTTGGCGAAGGAAGTGGTCAATGTATGACAAACATGATAAATACCCCTTCAATGGAGACAATGCAAGAGAATATCAATGAAGCAACCTCTGACGGTGCGTTAACTTTTGCGCAAAGGAGACAAATTATTAATCGAAACAATTATCAACGACGCAAGGAAAATAAACGTGGAGTACTGCTACCTCTTTTTGACGAAGTCGTGAATCAAGAATCGCCAAGTTAGTATTTCTTTTTCATCTCGATCTTACCATTTATTTATAATAATCTTAATTTTCATATTCTAATGTCTTACATAGCGCTTGGCGAAGGAAGTAGTCAACACATGACAAATATCTCTCCCATGGAGATGACGCGAGAGAATATGAGTGAAATAACCCCCATGAGTGCGTTAACTTCTGCTCAAAGAAGAAAGATTGTTAATCGAAACTATTATCAACGAGGCAAGGAAAATAACAGAAATCTTGTTAATACGCAAGGAACAAGCCAATTACGTTCGAGGTTGACACATGATAACTTCAACGGTAAAAACTATGCATTATTATTATTTTGTACTTTTCAATTGACATAAAATAGAGACTAAATGAAATTAGGTATTTTGTCATAGGCATTCAAAATAAACGTGGAATACTGCAACCTCTTTTTGACGAAGTCGTGAATCAAGAATCTCCAAGTTAGTATTTCCTTTTGATCTCTATCTTACCATTTATTTATAATAATCTTAATTTTCATATTCAAATGTCTTACATAGCGCTTGGCGAAGGAAGTAGTCAACACATGACAAATATCTTTCCATTGGAGACGACGCAAGGGAATACCAGTGAAACAACCCCTGTCAGTGAGTTAACTTTTGCTCAAAGAAGAAAGACTGTTAATAGAAACTATTATCAACGAGGCAAAGAAAATAACAGAAATGTTGTTAATACACAAGGAACAAGCGTTATCAGTGAAACAACCCCTGTCAGTGCACTAACTATTGCTCAAAGGAGACAAATTATTAATCGGAACTATCGTCAACGAATGAGGGAAAATAATAGAAACATTGAGACCCAGCACGAGGATCCATACAGTTTTGTTTATGATGGTGTCCCTACACAACATCGTCTCTTGAAGGAACAAAATGCATGTGAACATTGTGGAGCAAAACTGTTCGAATTTGAGTTCCCTTCCTTTTGTTGCATGATTGGGAAGACAAAGTTGGCATACTCACCCATTCCTGGAGAACTATGCAATCTATTTACAATGGAGTCAGAGTTAGGCAAAGTGTTTATGCACAATATTCGTGCATATAACACAAACTTTTCCTTCGCGTCAATGGGAGTAACTTTGGATAATAATGTGAACAATATGTCATCTGGAGTATATACGTTTCGTGCTCAAGGAGCAATATATCATAGAATTGATCAATTAGTTCCTGGGGATGGAAAACCTAGGTACTTACAACTTTACTTTTATGATGCCGATTCTGAGTTTTCGCATAGACTACAATGGCCAAATCTTGATAGAAACGTCACTGAAATTTTGACTCGTGTGCTTTCTATAAATCCATACGTGAGAACGTTTCGAACCCTTGCGGAGCTAGGACCTCTCGACAATTATAGAGTCACGTTGAATGCTTCCGTGGAACTTGACCAGAGGGTGTACAACCGACCGACCACATCTGAGGTTGAAATACAAGTATTTATTTTATCTTATTTAAAATAAAATGCATCATATGCATGGTACTAAAGAAAATTCTACCATTGTACAGGTTGCTGGTATTTGGGTTGAAGGAAATGACAACATCACTGCATATAGGAGAAGTATTGTTGTGTATGGGAGATCCGACTACAGTAAAAGAATTGAACATCACTATAGTTGTTATGATCCCTTATCATATCCTTTGTTTTTCCCCAACGGTGAGTCTGGATGGCATCCGAGGATACCCAGACATGGAGTATGCATCGATGAAATTGTTAATGAGGACGAAAACTTGGACGAAGATCTTGAAGGTACGAACATTATCACATATATTTCTTACCTTATCCACTCATTTATTAATTTATACTATTGAAAATCAATACTACGCAGACGTTAGCTCGGGAGGGGGTAGGAAAACAGTAACGATGCGAGATTATTACTGTTACAAGTTCCAAATTCGGCCGACTAAGAACGTGATTCTATCGGGGGGAAGATTGTTTCAACAGTTTGTTGTAGACATGTACATCAAGATAGAGACTTCACGTTTGTATTTTATTGAAAAAAACCAGTCGAAGATAAGATCAGATTTATACCAAGGTGTTGTGGATTGCGTCAATGCTGGTGAGGGTCAACCAAGTAAAGTTGGACAACGGGTTGTGCTTCCTGCAAGTTTTATCGGAGGCCCACGTGATATGCGGAGACGATTTATGGATGCCATGACTTTAGTTCAAGATGACGGGAAACCTGATATATTCCTTACCATGACGTGTAATCCAGGATGGCCTGAAATCCGTCAAGAGTTAAAGGACGGTCAGAGGGCACAAGATAGGTCGGACCTTGTTGCAAGGTTTTTTCGTGCCAAATTGGAGGATCTCAAAAATCAACTCTTCAAGAAGCACATCCTCGGCGAGGTTAAGGCATATGTTTATGTCATCGAGTTTCAAAAACGTGGATTACCACATGCACATTTCCTCATGATAATGAAGCCGCAACACAAGATTACAAACCCAGACCATTACGACAAGGTCGTGTGTGCCGAAATCCCGGACCCAACAAAGTATCCTGAAATGCATCAATTGGTGATAATGCACATGATGCATGGTCCTTGCGGTCATTTAAAACCATGCAGCCCTTGTATGCAAGGTGAGCCAAGAAAATGTCGTTTTAGATATCCTCAACAATTCAACGACAAGACGACGCAAGCAGATAACTCATATCCGATGTATAGGAGGAGAAACAATGGAATACAGGAAGACGTCCGAGGCGGTATCCTAGATAATAGATGGGTGGTCCCATATAACCCAAAGTTGCTAATGATGTTCAACTGTCACATCAATGTTGAGGTTTGCTCAAGTATAATATCTGTGAAATATATTTTCAAGTATGTTTACAAAGGTCATGACAAACAGGTTATTCATGTCGATCCTGATAGAGAAGAGGTTGTTATTAACGAGATAAAAAGATTTCAAGATGCACGATATGTTTCTCCACCTGAGGCGATTTGGCGGATTTTTAGCTTTCCTCTATCTAAAATCCACCCTTGTGTGATGGCTTTGCAGGTCCATCTTCCGAATAAGCAGTTTGTTAGGTTCACAAAGAATGATATTATGACAGATATTGTTGACAGAGAGAAGGATAAGAGATCAATGTTGACCGCATTTTTTGAGAGGAATAAAACAGATATGAGTGCGAGACAATATTTGTACAAAGATTTTCCGAGACATTACACATGGAATGACAAAACACGTAAATGGAATACTCGGAGCCGAAGACCAACGAGAGGACGACTGGTTCATGCTAACCCTGCTGAAGGAAAACGGTATTATCTACGCCTACTTCTCTCGCATGTTAGTGGACCTACATGCTTTGAAGATCTTTACACGGTTAATGGCGTATTACACCCGACATTTCGAAAAGCAGCTCTTGAGAGAGGTTTGATAGAGACCGACGGTAATTTATCGCATTGTCTTGCTGAGGCCTCCTTATTTCAGTTTCCCAATGCTCTTAGACGACTATTCGCAACGATCTTGATTTATTGTGAGCCGGGAGATGTTCGCAAGTTATGGGATGAACATTATGATTCATTCTCTGAGGATTACAGACGACACTACGAAAATGCTGAGATAGTCCGAAATATGGTTCTTACAGATATCTCGGTCTTTTTACAATCTATGGGTAAGAACCTCGATGATTTTGATCTTCCAAACATAAATGCAGCCGCCAATTTAGAATCACGGGCATTTCGTGAGGTACAAGAGGAGTACTCCATAATCGTGGAAGACGAAGATTTGCGTGCCCGAGACTCTCTAAATCCCGACCAGAAACATGCATTTGATGAGATTATGAGTCATGTAGATAATGATCGTACGGGTGTGTTTTTTGTAGATGGTCCAGATGGAACCGGAAAAACATTTATGTACAAAGCTTTGCTCGCTAATGTTCGTTCCCGTGGATATATTGCACTTGCGACCGCTTCATCGGGTGCCGCCGCTAATAACATGCCAGGGGGGAGAACGGCTCACTCTCGGTTCAAGATTCCTCTCAGTCTTAGTAATAATTATGTGTGCAATATAAAAAAACAAAGTGGAACTGCTCAACTACTCCGAGATGCAAAAATAATCATCTGGGATGAAGCATCAATGGCAAAGAGGCAAGCAGTGGAGGCACTCGATAGAACAATGCAAGACATCACTGGGGTGCAACTCCCATTTGGTGGAAAGATAATGATTATGGGAGGTGATTTTAGACAGGT
Source organism: Saussurea involucrata (assembly GCA_033807775.1). Classification (NCBI taxonomy): domain Eukaryota; kingdom Viridiplantae; phylum Streptophyta; class Magnoliopsida; order Asterales; family Asteraceae; genus Saussurea; species Saussurea involucrata. The sequence continues at coordinate 3,693,250 of CM066319.1, forward strand.
GTTGCCAGTAACGAGAAAAGGTACCCGAGCACAGATTGTAGACTCTAGCCTACGGATGTCACCTATTTGGTCTTCGATTAAAAAGTTGCGGTTAACGATCAATATGAGAGCACTTACTGATCGATGGTTTTCAGATTTTCTGTTACGAGTCGGTGATGGAGAAGAAGAAACTGTGGACGGAAACTTTATTCGCATACCTGATGACATGGCCATTCCTTACACCAAACAAGATGAATCGAAGGATGCTTTGATCGATGCAATATTTCCTTCTCTGCAAACCAACGGGACTGCTTCAGATTATATCGTTTCAAGGGCGATACTAACAACTAAAAATGAGCATGTCGACGAGATTAATGATCAGTTGATCGAAAGATTCTGCGGAGAGGAACAAGTTTACTATAGTTTTGACGAAGCAGAAGACGATAAGAATAACTTGTATCCAGTGGAATTCTTAAACTCACTGACTGTTAGCGGTTTGCCCCCTCATTACCTCCGACTTAAAATTGGATGCCCAATAATACTGTTGCGGAATATCGACCCTTCGAATGGATTATGTAACGGCACAAGGTTGATATGCAGAGGCTTTCAACCGAACGTCATTGATGCGGAAATAGTTGTTGGTCAACATACTCGTAAGAGGGTATTTTTACCAAGAATTCCTCTATGTCCGTCCGAAGATGACATTTTCCCATTTAAATCGAAGAGAAAGCAATTTCCAATTCGACTTTGTTTTGCAATGACAATTAATAAAGCTCAAGGACAAACAATTCCGGTGGTAGGTGTTTATCTACCAGAACCGGTATTCTCACACGGGCAACTTTATGTGGCATTATCCAGAGGTATATCACGTGGCACTACAAAGATATTAGTGAAGCCTACCAAAAAGTTCAAACCAAAGGGAGTTTACACATCAAATGTGGTTTATCGAGAGGTTTTGAGTGATGATTGTATATGATTAAAGCATGATTGTAATTTCTATTTTGTTTAAAGCATGATTGTAGTTACTACTGTCCGTGAAGAGTTACTACTGCCAGTGTTCTAGCCATTAATACTGCCTTGTAGTTAATACTGCAGGTGTGGTTAATACTGCTTTGTAGTTAATACTGCTTTGTAGTTAATACTGCAGGTGTGGTTAATACTGCTTTGTAGTTAATACTGCTTTGTAGTTAATACTGCTTTGTAGTTAATACTGCTGTGCAGTTAATACTGCAGGTGTGGTTAATACTGCTTTGTAGTTAATACTGCTTTGTAGTTAATACTGCTGTGCAGTTAATACTGCTTCGTGGTTAATACTGCATATGTCGTTAATACTGCTTTTGAAAATCTAGGGCTAATACTGCTATAAATACTCTTTTAGCCCGCCAACGCTTATAACGTCTTTCTGCATTCAATTCTTCTCTATCGCTCTAACCTCTTCTCCCTAGAATCTCTGTGTTTTCTATCAAAATCCTTAGGAGCATAATGAGATTGCGATGCTTCAGAAGCCAAAGCAGGCCGCAGGATTTCACGACATTGTGGATTTTCTCAAGTCCACACATATTTCTTATGCCCTAACGGTGAATCCGACTATCTACATCGAGCATCAGACGCAATTCTGGGCCAATGCCACCGTGGAATCCGAAGATGGGCAGAAAGTCATCCAAACAAGGGTATGTGACAAACCCTTGAAAGTTTCAGAAGAACTCATTCGCATCACTCTTCGACTAGATGATGCCTCAGGTATATCTTCTATTCCCAATGAAGAACTATACTCAACTTTACAAAGAATGGGGTATGAAGGTCCCATTGGAGTTTTTAAATTCTACAAGTCAAAGTTTTTTACTCAATGACGATTTCTTGTTCATACTCTTATGCACTGTATTTCAAAGAAAACAACTGGATGAAGTGAGTTTAGCAGTACCATTGCTTATGCCTTGGTCTGCTTAGCCACTGCCAGAAAGTTCAATTTTTCAGCAATGCTTTTCAATGATCTTGTATCAAACTTGGAATCCAAAAAGCGGTTTTATATGTATCCAAGGTTTGTTCAAGAAGTGATAACTAAGGAATTGACGGATTTACCTCAGTTTGATGAGGTATATGTGCCAAAACCCCCTAAAGGGAAGGTTTTTTCAAATATGAAAAGACTTCCTAGGGACTCGGAAGGAGTTGACACACCATTGTTCTCTACAATGATGGTTGTGTCCCACACCACTGAAGGTATGGCATCAGGGTCAAGGCCCCCATTAGACACACCCACTGATGACCAATCCCAACCTTCCATCACCAAAGAAATCCCTCTGTCCATTCTCTTAAGACCCAATCCCAAAATAACCAAAAAGTTTGAAAGAAGAAAGGTACACAAGGTTCATTCCCTTGATATATCTCCTAAGAGCCCGAAGCCTTTAAGCCCTCTGTTGGAGCATTCTCCAATGGAGAATATCGAAAGGGAAACCACAGGGGTGTCTCCCAACCCCAAGAAGGTGCTCACTAAGGAGAAGGTTGAGCATGTGAGTCGCAAGGCTGCCACTACTTCTGCTAGCAAAGAGAAGGTCAGTGGTAAAATAACTAAGACCTTCCTCACGGCAACTCAGGGTGAGAAATCATCCAGAGGTCCCAGGTGCCAAGAAACCAAGGGGGTAGGTAGTGCTTTTGCTAGGCAAGAGACACCTGCTAACACTTCCAATGATCCTTTAAAGGAGGTAAACACTCCTAAACAGGGTGAGGATAGATATACGTACGAGGAATTGATGGAAACCATAGCAAACATCAACATTGAGGTAATGGATCAGCAGAAGGAGATAGATGAGCTTAAAAAGGTGGTTCTTTATCAAAACACCAAGATAGAGAAGAATAAGAAGATGATCACAAAGCTGCTACAAAGAAGAAAGAAAGCTCAGTTTGTTCTGAAAAGGCGAAGCTCAACCACTGATGCTTCCAAAAAGGGGGAGTCAGAATCTGATATAAACATGGAGGATGCAAAAATTGAGGGGGAGTATGAGTATAAGGTTGAGGGGGAGGATGAGCAGGGTACAGAAGTTGAAAAGGAAGCTGAAAGTGAGAAAGCAACAGAAACGGAAACAGCAGCAGAAACGGTTACTGCTGCTAATATTACAAAGGAAGCAGAAACGGTTACTGCTGCTAATATTACAAAGGAAGCAGAAACAGAACCAGCAGCAGAAACGGTTACTGCTGCTGAGGTTGCAAAAGAAGTAGAAACAATTGATGCAGCAGTTTCTGAAAGAGAGAAGGAGGCAGTACCTGCAACTAAAACCGAGATTGATGCAGAGATATTTTGGATTGTGAAGGAGAGTGTTGAAGCAGCAGCATTAAAGGTTATAAAAGAAGCAGTAACAGCTATAGCAACAGAAATGGTTATTGCTGCTGAAAAACATAAGGCAGCAGAAATCATCCCTGAAGCAGCAGAAACTAAGGAAACAACTGAAACCACTCCTGAAGCTGCTAAATCACTCAAAAGAACCAAAATGGTGTCAAGCAAAAGACCAAGAACAAAGTCCATAGCTTCAAAGAAGAAATTTGTAAAGAAGCCCAGAGTGGAACCCATCATAGAAGAAGCTAAGGAGGAAGTTGTGAAAGAGAAAGATGATCAAAAGGCTGCTGAAGAAGAAGTGGCAACCTCATCAGGTCAACCAAGCAATGTACAATCACAATCAAATGCACAATGTGATATGTATATTACTGTGGTTGATACTAATCCAATTAAAGTTAAACCATTAGCTTCTATGGCTCCTGAGATCATCTTCTGGGACACATTGAAAGAAGGGAGAAAGGAGTACATTAGAATAAAGAGAGCAGATGGAAAGTTTGAAGTCTGTTCTACATGGGGAAGACTCATCAGAACATGCTCAAGATCTGACATAGAAGAGATGTTCAAGGTTGGAATGAGGCTATATGGAAACATGCTGACAGAGCAAGGTATGTCTATCACCAAGATGGTTCTTGAATACTTGTGCTTAATGTTCAAACCAGAAGCAGTTCAGTATTTGATAGCAAGGAATTTTCAAGTCATTACCAACTGGATGCTCATTGAGAATTGTGGAGTGTATGTCATCACTCTTGATCATACATTTCATGAATATTATTTGGTAGATGTAGTATACAAACACAGCATGAAAGGTTGACTGGAATGCTGCATGCTAAGTTGGTAAGTGACAAAGATTCTGAGATGGCAAGATATCTGGTAAGAAGGACTCTCAATCAAAGTCTGGGATTGAATCCTGATCTAGGCATGCATGATTAGGTTTTGGAAGCATCATCTGAAAAACTTGACTTCTCTTTCTAAAAGTCAAGTTAGGGGGAGATTGTTGGGAACTGAAGATATGCTAAGTATGGTTAGTACTGCCAGAACTACATTAATACTGCCAGATCAACGTTAGTACTGCCAGAACAAAGATACTACTGCTAGATCAAGGTTAGTATGCTGAGACATTAATGCTGCTGAAACAATGTTAATACTGCTGGTATATTACTACTGCTAGAACATTATTAATACTGCTGGAACAATGTTAGTACTGCTGGTGTCTTACGAAAACTGTTAGTGCTGCTTATGCATATCGAAGTTAATACTGCTGGAACATCATTAGTACTGCTTGAGGAAAATGAAGTTAATACTGCTTGGGATCAGAACATGGAATGCGAGATTGAAGGAGATAAAGATGGAATGAATCTTTTTATTCATTTGGTTCCCATGCTCAATGTAAATTCACATATCAAAGTAACTAGAAAGATTGGCTGTTTGGCAGTTGCTGAATGGTGTGGTGCAGAATGATTAAGTGGTCAGAATGATTAAGAGGATCTTATGATATAGTACAATATGAAATAGGATCGTTTTGTAATTGTTTAGAATGAAATTAGAGTGCTAAATGGTTAAGGGAGGCCCACGATACAAAATCATTCAGAAGGTTTTAGAACCATTAAGGGGCAGACTTTTTTTTGTTAAGCAAGATTCACCTAAAAGCGATTCAGAGGTTGCCTCTTAATGGAACTATTAAAAGGTAAACAAACGGCCAAAGAATCGCCTTCTTCTAGAGGGATCATCTAGGTAGCGAGTTGTTTGGGGTGTTTGAAACAGACCATAACAAGTAAACAATCAACTTCCATGAATAATCAATATTTCATAGTGTTAATTTTAGTTTTAATTTTAGTGAATAAATGATATTACAAAATTAATTTTAATTTTAAAAACTAAGCTGGCGATTTTAGTGTTATCTATAGCTTGCGATTTTAGTGTTATCTATAGCTGGCGATTTTAGAATTTAAAAACTTAATAGTTATCCAGAGGTATATCACATGGCACTACAAAGATATTAGTGAAGCCTACCAAAAAGTTCAAACCGAAGGGAGTTTACACATCAAATGTGGTTTATCGAGAGGTTTTGAGTGATGATTGTATATGATTAAAGAATGATTGTAATTTCTATTTTGTTTAAACAAAAATTTAGACATAAAAGACTTCAGTTATAAACCAAACCCAAACCGTATGAATATTGCATGATTGTAATTTCTATTTTTATTTTTTGCTTATATTTATTTGAATATTGCATCCCGCCGCATTACGCGGGTACTAAACTAGTTATTTATAAATGAATATGTAAAATTAAATGGTTTTGGATTCAAATCCGAAACTAAAATTTAGAAATCTTATCTTTTATAACTTCAAAACTTAAATTACGTTCAAATTTAGATAAAACTTAACCAATAAGTAACGGTAAGTTCTTTTTTCTGGTATAAATGAATTAACACAAATACGTAGGCGTTTGTTTGTATTTATGATTTTTAATCAAATATTATGTGAAAGAAAGGGCATCTCACACTATATTTTACACCAAATTTCAAATATAGTGTAGAAAGTTGTGTAAAGTTTAGTGCTAATAGCAAGGTTATAAATGGCGTGAGGCGTGGCGTGGTGACGAGGCCAAGCCTCAAGCCTTAGAAGCCACGACGAAGCCATGACGTTTTCAAGATGTGACTTATGACGTCAAATTTCTAATTCATATATTATATTATATGTAAAAACATATGTTTTGTAGTGTTACTTAACGAGTCAATAGTAATAAACAAGTTAAATTAAGTTATATACTAAAAAAAATGCAAATAAAACATTAAAAACGTAAAGAAAAATCAAATATCGCGTTACGAAAACTACGCATTAGGCCATGGCGTGCCACGAGCTTAAGGTGACGTGAGACACAAGCCTTGGTGCCACGATGCTTCTTGACGTCTGTTGGTCGAGTTTTTTTAGAACAAGGGCTAATAGTAAATCTTATTCAATGTGTAACACTATTTTTTAAAAGTGATGTAAAAAGAAGTGTAAATGAATAGCGTTACACCAAATATAGTGTAATACTATTTATTACACTAAATTTAGTGTGAAAAATAAAGACCCCATTGGAGATGTGAATAGTGTGATTTATACTAAATTTAGTGTTTAGTGTAAGATTTAGGCGGCGTTTGTTTTTTAAGAGCTGCTGAAGTCTGAAACCTGATTTCACTTCTGATTTTTAAGAGGTGGTGCTGAAATCTGAATCAACAAGAGTGTTTGTTTTTGTAAACCGACAAACGTCTGAATATGTACAACTATTCGCATCATCCAAAAGACCCGAAAACCTGTCATTGATCAACCATTCAACACATAGAATTGAATCCTCAATTTAAATACATTCAAATCAAACTAAACGATTGTATTATTTACATAAACAACTACACCAAATTACCTATTCAAAGTACACATGGATGGATGCATAACATTTATAAAAAAAACCCATTCTTGTCTTTATCACCTGCTACAATTAGAGCCACATTTTGGTCTCCCACAATTTAACAAGTGTACTTTGAGTGCATCGTCATTCTATATTAGGCATCGAAATGTCAAAGATTAATCACTTTTAAGGAATAAATCAAATGTGGTTTTCTTTACGTCCCATGGTGAGACACAGTCACATATATCAGTTTTGATGGTTTTAGTTACATGTTGCTTATTCTGTAAAAAGATTAAGTCAAATATTATCAATCGGGATCATGGTTTAACTCTTCAATGGAGATCGATTTGGTAGAGGCGAGCGTGGAGCGACTTTCTTGAAAAAAAAGTGACAAGTGATTATCTTGCCACTTAGCGAATTAGATGTTTATCAGATTTAAGTGGGTCTAAACCTAACCCAAAAACAAACAGTCTGACTTTGAATAAGTCTGACCGGTTAAGATAAAAGAGCTCAATAAGCTCTGAAAACCAAAAAACAAACAGCCCCATCCATTGGAGATGGTCTTAGACAAAACAATTCAGATATTTTCTTTATATTCTCTCATATTTGTTATATCAATTTCTCTTCAACAATAATTTTATTCGGTTTAATTATAAATCGAGAAAAAATATGGTTTTAATTTGATAAAAGGAATGAGATTCGGGAGCGACTTAGGGGCCGTTTACCTAATCACTTACCCGGGTAAGTGCTTACCGGTAAAATTCAACACTATCACCTACTTCCCAGGTAAAATTTTAGTCCACCAAAATGGCATCGTATGCTACAATTTAGCCGGTAAGCGCTAACCGTGGTAAGAGTCGTCGAACTCACTTACCGGATAAGACTCTCGGTCCTTGCTTCCGCTCTTACCGGGTAAGATTCTTGGTTCTTGCCATATTCATCCGGTAAGCTAATATGACTTGTTAAGCACTTACCCGGGTAAGCGTTTTGTAAACAGCCGTTGGTCGTGGTTAAAATAGTAAAGATGACAACCCGTTTTTATATTAACTAATAAAAGAAATGAAAAGGCCGGCGATGTTAAAAAATTATCTCAACAAAAGCATGAAAGACAATTAACATAATCCAGTGCTAACAACGTATCGAGATTTTTTTCATGAAAATTTAGACGGCACAAATTGCCCTCCATACAATTATGGAATGAACTACATCCATGAATAAACATCAAAAGCGTAAGGTCATGTGAGACCAGGTTATTTTCGTGAGACCGTGAGACCAAAAAATTAACACTAAACCTTCACAGCAAAAGACTGTGAAGGTACTGTGATGGTAAACCTTCACAGTGTTTTTGCTGTGAAGATTTGCTGTTTTTCTTACCTTCACAATGAATCACTGTGAAAGTTTAGTGTTAATTTTTTGGTCTCACGAAAACAGGTTGGTCTCACGTGAACCCAACTCTCTCTATATATATATATATAGAGAGAGAGAGAGAGACAAACTTGGGATAACCAACATATATAGTACCTCCATTTCTAATCGTTTTTAGGCATTGGTTATTTTTTTTAAACTTAAGAAACACTGTATCAAAATGGATAAAAAAAATTATCGTTCACCGACGTACCAAAAACATGATTTAAACCAATGTTCTATAAAATTCGTCGCGCCATGGCACCAAGGCTTGTGTGTCACGCCACGTTAAGCCCATGGCACGCCATGGCCTAATGCGCAGTTATCGTAATGAGATATTTGATTTTTCTTTACGTTTTTAATGTCTTATTGGCAAGTTTTTGATATATAACCTAATTTAACTTGCTTATTACTATTGACTCATTGAGTAACACTACAACACATACGTTTTTATATATAATATTATATATATATGAATTAGAAATTTGACGCCATAAGTCACGCCTTGAAAACGCCACGGCTTCGCCGTGGCCCCTAAGGCTTGAAGCTTGGCCTCGCCGCCACACCACGTCTCATGCCATTTAGAACCTTGATTTAAACTTGTAAAGTTGAAGTTATTAGAGAAAAGTCTATAACTCCATTGGTCTTATTTTATGATAAGATTCATAATTTAGGGCATTTTTGTTAATTAGTATGTTTTTATAATGATGGTTTGATCATGTCGTTTATTTTTTGAAAATAAATAAAAATAAATATCATTGTTTAATTTATCTTGGAATTATATAATACTAGTGTTATCCACCGCGCGTTGCGCGGTAATGATAAACTCTTCTCAAAATATTTAACTATTACATAAAATGTTTCGTCACGTGAATAAAAATATAACTATTTAAACCAAAAAGTGGATCAAAATTTGGATGAATATTCAACATATATATTGTCCTTTATATAGTCATTTGCAATTCCAACTTTTTACTTTTGCTACCAATGCGGGACAAAGAAGAATCCACCACAATTCACCATTTGATAAATTATTGATTCTTATGGTGTCATGTCATCATCTTAAGGTTTTCGCTTTAATATATATAAAGATTGATTGATATTTAACTATCACATAAAATGTTTCGTCACGTTAAAAAACTATAACTATTTAACCCAAAACGTTGATCAAAGTTTGGATGAATATTCAACATATATCTTGTCCTTTATATAGTCACTTGCAATTCCAACTTTTTACTTTTGCTACCAATGTGGGACAAAGAAGAATCCACCAAAATTCACCATTTGATAAATTCTTGATTCACATGGTGCCATGTCATCATCTTAAGGTTTTTCTTTAATATATATAAAGATAAAGATTTAACCCCAAATAATGATCAAAACTTGGATGAACATTCAACCTATATCTTATCTTTTATATGGTCATTTGCACTTCTAACTTTTTACTTTTGCCACCAATGTGCAACAATGAAAAGTCCACCACAATTCACCGGTTGATGAATTCTTGACTCTCATGGTGCCATGCAATCATCTTAAGGTTTTTTTAAGTATATATAAAGATTTAAAGATTTAACCCAAAATATGGATCAAAATTTGGATGAACATTCAACTTATATCTTATCCTTTTATATGGTCACTTGCACTTCGAACTTTTTACTTTTGCCACCAATGTGGGACAATGAAGAATCCACCACAATTCACCATTTGATGAATTCTTGATTCTCATGGTGTCATGTCATCATCTTAAGGTTTTGCTTTAATATATATAAAAATTTAAAGATTTAACCCAAAATATGGATCAAAATTTTGATGAACATCAACCTATATCTTGTCCTTTATATAGTCACTTTCACTTCTAACTTTTTTACTTTAGCCACCAATGTGGGACAATGAAGAATACACCACAATTTACCATTTGATGAATTCTTGATTCTCATGGTGCCGGGTAATCATCTTAAGGTTTTGCTTTAATATATATAATGATTTAACCCAAAATATGGATCAAAATTTGGATGAACATTCAACCTATATCTTGTCTTTTATATAGTAACTTGCACTTCTAACTTTTTACTTTTGCCACCAATGTGGGACAATGAAGAATCCACCACAATTCACCATTTGATGAATTCTTGATTCTCATGGTGTCATGTCATCATCTTAAGGTTTTGCTTTAATATATATAAAGATTTAAAGATTTAACCCAAAATATGGATCAAAATTCGGATGAACATCAACCTGTATCTTGTCCTTTATATAGTTACTTGCACTTCTAACTTTTTAATTTTGTCACCAATGTGGGACAATGAAGAATCCACCACAATTCACCATTTGATGAATTCTTGATTCTCATGGTGCCATGTCATCATCTTAAGGTTTTACTTTAATATATATAATGATTTAACCCAAAATATGAATCAAAATTTGGATGAACATCAACCTATATCTTGTCCTTTATATAGTTAGTTGCACTTCTAACTTTTTACTTTTGCCACCAATGTGGGACAATGAAAAATCCACCACAATTCATCATTTGATGAATTTTTGATTTTCATAGTGCCATGTAATCATCTTAAGGTTTTGCTTTAATATATATAATGATTTAAAGATTTAACCCAAAATATGGATCAAAATTTTGATGAACATCAACCTATATCTTGTCCTTTATATAGTCATTTTCACTTCTAATTTTTTACTTTAGCCACCAATGTGGGACAATGAAGAATCCACCACAATTTACCATTTGATGAATTCTTGATTCTCATGGTGCCGGGTAATCATCTTAAGGTTTTGCTTTAATATATATAATGATTTAACCCAAAATATGGATCAAAATTTGGATGAACATTCAACCTATATCTTGTCTTTTATATAGTCACTTGCACTTCTAACTTTTTACTTTTGCCACCAATGTGGGACAATGAAGAATCTACCACAATTCACCATTTGATGAATTCTTGATTCTCATGGTGTCATGTCATCATCTTAAGGTTTTGCTTTAATATATATAAAGATTCTAACTTTTTACTTTTGCCACCAATGTGGGACAATGAAGAATCCACCACAATTCACCATTTGATGAATTCTTGATTCTCATGGTGCCATGTCATCATCTTAAGGTTTTGCTTTAATATATATAAAGATTTTACTTTTGCCACCAATGTGGGACAATGAAGAATCCACCACAATTCACCATTTGATGAATTCTTGATTCTCATGGTGCCATGTCATCATCTTAAGGTTTTGCTTTAATATATATAAAGATTTAACCCAAAATACGGATCAAAATTCGGATGAACATCAACCTGTATATTGTTCTTTATATAGTTACTTGCACTTCTAACTTTTTACTTTTGTCACCAATGTGGGACAATGAAGAATCCACCACAATTCACCATTTGATGAATTCTTGATTCTCATGGTGCCATGTCATCATCTTAAGGTTTTGCTTTAATATATATAATAATTTAACCCAAAATATGGATCAAAATTTGGATGAACATCAACCTATATCTTATCGTTTATATAGTTACTTGCACTTCTAACTTTTTAATTTTGCCACCAATGTGGGACAATGAAGAATCCACCACAATTCACCATTTGATGAATTCTTGATTCTCATGGTGCCATGTCATCATCTTAAGGTTTTGCTTTAATATATATAAAGATTATATGTTATGATTGAAAATGTCAATAATATTGACCATTTCTTGGCTAAAATGTCCAATTATCTCAACTCCATTTTTCCCAATTGAATATCAATTTGATGGAATTGAAACTATAAAAGGGGAGTTTAGGCATTGTAGAATACATCAAAAACTCTCATTGAACAATTATCTGTGGTCGATAATAATGACCACATCTTGGCGTTGGTTACTGCTTATGTTTGTAATATGTTCGGTAGCAACTCATGCTATGGCTGATGATCACGACGACGACCATGATGATGATGATCATTATTATGGATCACCACCACCACCAAGTTATATTTACAAGTCACCACCACCGCCAGCCAAATCACCGCCTCCTCCTTACCGGTACAAGTCGCCTCCACCACCAATGAAATCACCTCCACCACCGTATCACTACAAATCACCTCCACCACCATCTAAATCACCACCACCTCCGTATGTTTATAATTCACCACCACCACCCTCTCCGTCACCACCTCCTCCATACATTTACAAATCCCCACCACCACCTTCGCCCTCACCACCTCCTCCTTACATTTATAAGTCACCTCCACCACCATCTCCATCACCTCCTCCACCTTATATCTACAAGTCTCCACCACCTCCATCTCCGTCACCGCCTCCTCCAAACGTATACAAATCACCACCACCACCTTCACCCTCACCACCTCCTCCTTACGTTTACAAGTCACCTCCACCACCATCTCCATCACCTCCACCTCCTTACATCTACAAGTCACCACCACCACCATCACCATCCCCTCCCCCACCTTATGTATACAAATCTCCTCCACCCCCATCACCACCACCACCACCTCCATATATTTATAAATCACCACCGCCACCATCCCCTTCACCACCACCACCATATGTTTACAAATCTCCACCACCACCATCTCCATCACCTCCTCCACCATACTACTACACGTCTCCTCCACCTCCTTCCCCTTCACCTCCTCCACCATACTATTATACGTCACCACCACCACCTTCCCCCTCACCACCACCCCCATACTATTATAAATCACCTCCTCCTCCATCCCCTTCCCCACCTTCATACTACTACAAATCTCCACCTCCACCATACTACATCTAGGAAATGATACCAAACATAACACCATTTATCCGATTAACCACTTGAAGTTCTTGAGATACAATGATCGGTTATACCTTTGTTAATGTGTTTCTTAATCTTTATTTTCCTCGTTGTGTTATTTTATTAGTCTAAAGAAAGTTGCACTCCATTACTACATTCTTATTTGTAGTTATGTGATGTATACCTAAATTTTATTTGTTGTGATTATAAATTATCTTGTTATATGAAAGAATTATCATAAATGATCAATTTTTAAGTAACGCGTATCAATTCATTTATGCTCTCTCCTACTTGGCACTTGGCACTTCTTATATATAAAATAGACTAATTAAATTGGAGAATGATCACACTTACAAGTGAATATGAAATTCCCTAATATGTACCAAACATTTGGTTATATATTGATATATATTTGTTTTTACAATGGAGCATATATTATATTGGATCATTGATTTTGACATATATAAAATAACCTAGCTAATTAGAAAGATATATAACTTAAAACATATTCATCTCCAATATTGAATCATCAAACAAATATAACATGATGTGATGCTTGAAATCGAAAAATTTAATTGAGCCATATATATATATATATATAGAGAGAGAGAGAGAAACAGAGAAGTTTAATTGAAAATTGATTTTCGATTGTGAATCGATAGACAAAATGAGAGTGGGACACGTGTCCCCGGGTGCCTACATTCAGAATGAACGTTCATGCACTATTCATGATGAATAATACAACATTCAGAATGAATAACACATGGATTTATTATCCATGTATTATTCATCATGAATCGTGTATTATTCATTCTGAATGATATATTATTCATGATGAATAATCCATGAACGACTTGTGAAGATGTTGTCACGTGACGTGCTCTTCTTTGTCCCTAGTTTACAATCGAATGTTTTTATTTGAACCCGCCTATATATATACATATAATATAGAGAGAGAGAGAGAGAGGTGGGTTCAAACGAGAACACTAACTATTTAAGAAAACACGAGAACTACTGTTAATGTACAAAATCATACATGATTCACGTACAAAATCATATATGATTCAAGCGACTTAAGTCGCAGCCAAGGTCGTCCGCGTCCAGTAATCACATGTGATTTTGTACATGATTTGTTGTTTTCGTGTTTTCTTAAATAATTAACGTTCTCTTTTGAACCTTCCTCTCTCTCTCTCTCTACATATATATATATATATATATATATATGTATAGAGGGAGGTTCAAGGAAATACTTCAAAACAACGAAAAACTGAAGAACACCCTAGGAGCCCTTCATCTGGACGGTATGCATTTGTGCATACAGGTAAATAGTTGACTTTTTGTTTTTATGCACAAATGCATGTTACAAATAACCTGTATGCACTTGTAAATAGTTGACTTTTTGGTTTTATGCACAAGTGCATTATGCATTTGTGCATATATGCACAAATGCATGTTACAAATAACCTATATGCACAAGTGCATACCGTCCAGATGAATGGTTCCTAGGGTGTTCTTCAGTTTCCGTTTTTTGAGGTTTTCCCTTGAACCTGACCCTCTATCTCTCTCTCTCTCTCTCTCTCTCTCTCTCTCTCTGTATATATATATATATATATATATATATATATATATATAGGGTCCTTCTTTTGTTAACCATCCATTTAGTGTTAACTGTATTAACTAATCTGGACCATTAATCATCAAAATCAATGGCTAAGATTAAAAGCATTTTTTAATTCATAATTAAAATAAACACACAGCTGATTTCATTTGCAGCATATATGCATAGGGTTATTATTGTCATTTAACAAATCTGGGTAACTATGGTAACTATTAGATAAGGAAACAATTAACCCAATCCCTACATTTAAGGACGTGATAACTATGCATAGGTTGTTGCAGGGCGTCTCTTTTGTTTGCATCTCACAAATTACTCCATTGAAATCAATGGAGAGATATGATGATGAAGAAGAACATTAGCCATCCAATTACTTCCCACATTTCTTTTCTCTCTCTCTCTCTCTATCTCGCTTTTGAAGGAAAACGAGATGGATTTTTCTTCAACAATGAAAAAACCGATGAACAAAAACAGGGAAGGATTCCCGGAAAATTTCCGAAACATACGAAAGTTTAATGGTTTGGAATCCGGAGAAAGAAGGACGATTCTCCGGTGGGTGAATGATTTAGGAACGTTATGATCCTCCGGCCGGCGATCATTTGACGTAAATGATTGAGAAGATGCAACAAGAAAGAGAGTTTGGATTCGATTTTCAGTAACGAAACCACCAAGATGACGTTCTCATCAGTATGAAAGTGAAATCGTTTTCCTTTTGTTGTGATTTCTAGTGAAAATGAAAGTGGTTTTTTTTGTTGAATTTGTTTGTTCATTGTTTAGTAGATTTGATTATGGATAATAATCTAGATTATGGATAATAATCGAGAGTGAGGTTGGAGGAGGAGGAAGAAGGGATGAATGAGGAGAGTAATTAGGTTGAGCCGTTGGATGGTTCTTGAAGTGCATATATGCAATTCTATGATGTGCATATATGCAGTTTTAAATGCATATATGCATTTTTTGTATCTTCATATATGCAACTGATGTGCATATATGCACATACACTGTGCATATGATTATTTGTCATGTTGGTTTGATTATTGTTATGGATACACGCTATTTTGTTTATGTACATATGTGCAGGGTTACACAAATGTATGGTTGTGCATATATGCAAGTTTACATAGATTTATGGTTTACACAGATTTATGGTTGTGCATGTATGCAATTTTACATATATTTATGGTTTACACAGATTTATGGTTGTGCATGTATGCAATTTTACATAGATTATGGTTTACACATAGTTATGGTTGTGCATATATGCAATTTTACATAGATTTATGTGTGTGCATATATGATCTTTTTATCTTCATATATTCAACTGATGTGCATATATGCAATTCTATGATGTGTATATATGCAGTTCTAAGGTATGCTATATGCAGTATTAATATGTGCACATATGCAATTCTATGATGTGCATATATGCATTTCTATGATGTGCATATATGTAGTTTGAAATCGTGCATCTATGCAAAAAAACGTGAAAAAAATCTCTGGAACGTGAAGATGAAGATTATGTTTGAAAATGGGTTTTAGATGATAAAAATTATCATTAATAATTACCAAAAATGAAAATTGGTTTTAAAAGATTAAGATTATCATTAATAACTACCAAAAATATCATGTGCATGAAATTAGGAAAGTAAATAACCCATAAATAATTAAAATTCTGAAATTCCTAAACTACCCCTATCAAACCAGTAACCTATCTTGATTCCTATTGGTCCAAAAAAGTTAACATGGTTAACACTAATTAGACGGTTAACAAAAGAACGGGACCCTATATATATATATATATATATATATATATATATATATATAGATTGATAGATAGATTTGGGATCATGTGAGACCAACATATATATTACCTCCATTTCTAATCGTTTTTTAGGCATTGGTTAATTTTTTTAAACTTAAGAAACACTGTATCAAAATGGATAAAAAAATTATCGTTCACCGACGTACCAAAAACATGATTTAAACCAATGTTCTAAAAAATTCGTCGCACAGCCGCCATGGCGCGCCATGGCACCAAGGCTTGTGTGTCACGCCACGTTAAGCCCATGGCACGCCATGGCCTAATGCGCAGTTATCGTAGTGAGATATTTGATTTTTCTGTACGTTTTTAATGTCTTATTGACAAGTTTTTGATATATAACCTAATTTAACTTGCTTATTACTATTGACTCATTGAGTAACACTACAACACACACGTTTTTATATATAATATTATATATATGAATTAGAAATTTGACGCCATAAGTCACGCCTTGAAAACGCCATTGCTTTTCCGTGGCTACTAAGGCTTGAGGTTTAGCCTCATCGCCACACCACGCCTCATGCCATTTAGAATCTTGATTTAAACATTGTAAATTTGAAGTTATTAGAGAAAAGTCTATAACTCCATTGATCTTATTTTATGATAAGATTCATAATTTAGGGCATTTTTGTTAATTAGTATGTTTTTATAATGATGATTTGACCATGTCGTTTATTTTTTGAAAAATAATAAAAATAAAAATAAATATCATTGTTTAATTTATCTTGGAATTATATAATATTATAGGTTATGATTGAAAATGTCTATAATATTGACAATTTCTTGGCTAAAATGTCAAATTATCTCAACTCTATTTTTCCCAATTGAATATCAATTTGATGGAATTGAAACTATAAAAAGGGGAGTTTAGGCATTGTAGAATACATCAAAAACTCTCATTGAACAATTATCTTTGGTCGAAAATAATGACCACATTTTGGCGTTGGTTACTGCTTATGTTTGTAATATGTTCGGTAGCAACTCATGCTATGGCTGATGATCACGACGACGACGATGATGATGATGATCATTATGGATCACCACCACCATCAAGTTATATTTACAAGTCACCACCACCGCCAGCCAAATCACCGCCTCCTCCTTACCGGTACAAGTCGCCTCCACCACCATCTAAATCACCACCACCTCCATATGTTTATAATTCACCACCACCACCCTCTCCGTCACCACCTCCTCCATACATTTACAAATCCCCACCACCACCTTCGCCCTCACCACCTCCTCCTTACATTTATAAGTCACCTCCACCACCATCTCCATCACCTCCTCCACCTTATATCTACAAGTCTCCACCACCTCCATCTCCGCCACCGCCTCCTCCATACATATACAAATCACCACCACCACCTTCACCCTCACCACCTCCTCCTTACGTTTACAAGTCACCTCCACCACCATCTCCATCACCTCCACCTCCTTACATCTATAAGTCCCCACCACCACCATCACCATCCCCTCCCCCACCTTATGTATACAAATCTCCTCCACCTCCATCACCGCCACCACCACCTCCATATATTTATAAATCACCACCGCCACCATCCCCTTCACCACCACCACCATATGTTTACAAATCTCCACCACCACCATCTCCATCACCTCCTCCACCATACTACTACATGTCTCCTCCACCTCCTTCCTCTTCACCTCCTCCACCATACTATTAAACGTCACCACCACCACCTTCCCCCTCACCACCACCTCCATACTACTATAAATCACCTCCTCCTCCATCCCCACCTTCATACTACTACAAATCTCCACCTCCACCATACTACATCTAGGAAATGATACCAAACATAACACCATTTAACCGATTAACCACTTGAAGTTCTTGAGATACAATAATCGGTTATACCTTTGTTAATGTGTTTCTTAATCTTTATTTTTCTCGTTGTGTTATTTTATTAGTCTAAAGAAAGTTGCACTCCATTACTACATTCTTATTTGTAGTTATGTGATGTATACCTAAATTTTATTTGTTGTGATTATAAATTATCTTGTTATATGAAAGAATTATCATAAATGATCAATTTTTAAGTAACGCGTATCAATTCATTTATGCTCTCTCCCACTTGGCACTTGGCACTTCTTATATATAAAATAGACTAATTAAATTGGAGAATGATCACACTTACAAGTGAATATGAAATTCCATAATATGTACCAAACATTTGGTTATATATTCATATATAATTGTTTTTTCAATGGAGCAAATATTATATTGGATCATTGATTTTGACATATATAAAATAACCTAGCTAATTAGAAAGATATATAACTTAAAACAAATTCATCTCCAATATTGAATCATCAAACAAATATAACATGATGTGATGCTTGAAATCGAAAAATTTAATTGAGCCATATATATATATATATATATATATATATTTATATATATATATAGAGAGAGAGAGAGAGAAATAGAGAAGTTTAATTGAAAATTGAATTTCGATTGTGAATCGATAGACAAAATGAGAGTGGGACACGTGTCCCCGGGTGCCTACATTCAGAATGAACGTTCATGCACTATTAATGATGAATAATACAACATTCAGAATGAATAACACATGGATTCATTATCCATGTATTATTCATTATGAATGATATATTATTCATGATGAATAATCCATGAACGACTTGTGAAGATGTTGTCACGTGACGTGCTCTCCTTTGTCCCTGGTTTATAATCGAATGTTTTTATTTAAACCCGCCTATATATACATATAATAGAGAGAGAGAGGTGGGTTCAAACGAGAACACTAACTATTTAAAAAAACACGAGAACTACTGTTAATGTACAAAATTCATACATGATTCACCGACGTACCAAAAACATGATTTAAACCAATGTTCTAAAAAATTCGTCGCACAGCCGCCATGGCGCGCCATGGCACCAAGGCTTGTGTATCACGCCACGTTAAGCCCATGGCACGCCATGGCCTAATGCGCAGTTATCGTAGTGAGATATTTGATTTTTCTGTACGTTTTTAATGTCTTATTGACAAGTTTTTGATATATAACCTAATTTAACTTGCTTATTACTATTGACTCATTGAGTAACACTACAACACATACGTTTTTATATATAATATTATATATATGAATTAGAAATTTGACGTCATAAGTCACGCTTGAAAACTTCATGGCTTCGTCCTGGCTCCTAAGGCTTGAGGCTTGGTCTCGCCGCCACGCCACGCCATATGCCATTTAGAACCTTGATTTAAACATTGTAAACTTGAAGTTATTAGAGAAAAGTCTATAGCTCCATTGGTCTTATTTTATGATAAGATTCATAATTTAGGGCATTTTTGTTAACTAGTATGTTTTTATAATGATGATTTGACCATGTCGTTTATTTTTTGAAAAATAATAAAAATAAAAATAAATATCATTGTTTAATTTATATTGGAATTATATAATATTATAGGTTATGATTGAAAATGTCTATAATATTGACAATTTCTTGGATAAAATGCCAATTTATCTCAACTCTATTTTTCCCAATTGAATATCAATTTGATGGAATTGAAACTATAAAAAGGGGAGTTTAGGCATTGTAGAATACATCAAAAACTCTCATTGAACAATTATCTTTGGTCGAAAATAATGACCACATTTTGGCGTTGGTTACTGCTTATGTTTGTAATATGTTCGGTAGCAACTCATGCTATGGCTGATGATCACGACGAAGACCATGATGATGATGATCATTATGGATCACCACCACCACCAAGTTATATTTACAAGTCACCACCACCGCCAGCCAAATCACCGCCTCCTCCTTACCGGTACAAGTCGCCTCCACCACCAATGAAATCACCTCCACCACCGTATCACTACAAATCACCTCCACCACCATCTAAATCACCACCACCTCCGTATGTTTATAATTCACCACCACCACCCTCTCCGTCACCACCTCCTCCATACATTTACAAATCCCCACCACCACCTTCGCCATCACCACCTCCTCCTTACATTTATAAGTCACCTCCACCACCATCTCCATCACCTCCTCCACCTTATATCTACAAGTCTCCACCACCTCCATCTCCATCACCGCCTCCTCCATACGTATACAAATCACCACCACCACCTTCACCCTCACCACCACCTCCTCCTTACGTTTACAAGTCACCTCCACCACCATCTCCATCACCTCCACCTCCTTACATCTATAAGTCCCCACCACCACCATCACCATCCCCTCCCCCACCTTATGTATACAAATCTCCTCCACCTCCATCACCGCCACCACCACCTCCATATATTTATAAATCACCACCGCCACCATCCCCTTCACCACCACCACCATATGTTTACAAATCTCCACCACCACCATCTCCATCACCTCCTCCACCATACTACTACATGTCTCCTCCACCTCCTTCCTCTTCACCTCCTCCACCATACTATTAAACGTCACCACCACCACCTTCCCCCTCACCACCACCCCCATACTACTATAAATCACCTCCTCCTCCATCCCCTTCCCCACCTTCATACTACTACAAATCTCCACCTCCACCATACTACATCTAGGAAATGATACCAAACATAACACCATTTAACCGATTAACCACTTGAAGTTCTTGAGATACAATAATCGGTTATACCTTTGTTAATGTGTTTCTTAATCTTTATTTTTCTCGTTGTGTTATTTTATTAGTCTAAAGAAAGTTGCACTCCATTACTACATTCTTATTTGTAGTTATGTGATGTATACCTAAATTTTATTTGTTGTGATTATAAATTATCTTGTTATATGAAAGAATTATCATAAATGATCAATTTTTAAGTAACGCGTATCAATTCATTTATGCTCTCTCCCACTTGGCACTTGGCACTTCTTATATATAAAATAGACTAATTAAATTGGAGAATGATCACACTTACAAGTGAATATGAAATTCCATAATATGTACCAAACATTTGGTTATATATTCATATATAATTGTTTTTTCAATGGAGCAAATATTATATTGGATCATTGATTTTGACATATATAAAATAACCTAGCTAATTAGAAAGATATATAACTTAAAACAAATTCATCTCCAATATTGAATCATCAAACAAATATAACATGATGTGATGCTTGAAATCGAAAAATTTAATTGAGCCATATATATATATATATATATATATAGAGAGAGAGAGAGAGAGAAATAGAGAAGTTTAATTGAAAATTGAATTTCGATTGTGAATCGATAGACAAAATGAGAGTGGGACACGTGTCCCCGGGTGCCTACATTCAGAATGAACGTTCATGCACTATTAATGATGAATAATACAACATTCAGAATGAATAACACATGGATTCATTATCCATGTATTATTCATTATGAATGATATATTATTCATGATGAATAATCCATGAACGACTTGTGAAGATGTCACGTGACGTGCTCTCCTTTGTCCCTGGTTTATAATCGAATGTTTTTATTTAAACCCGCCTATATATACATATAATAGAGAGAGAGAGGTGGGTTCAAACGAGAACACTAACTATTTAAAAAAACACGAGAACTACTGTTAATGTACAAAATTCATACATGATTCACCGACGTACCAAAAACATGATTTAAACCAATGTTCTAAAAAATTCGTCGCACAGCCGCCATGGCGCGCCATGGCACCAAGGCTTGTGTATCACGCCACGTTAAGCCCATGGCACGCCATGGCCTAATGCGCAGTTATCGTAGTGAGATATTTGATTTTTCTGTACGTTTTTAATGTCTTATTGACAAGTTTTTGATATATAACCTAATTTAACTTGCTTATTACTATTGACTCATTGAGTAACACTACAACACATACGTTTTTATATATAATATTATATATATGAATTAGAAATTTGACGTCATAAGTCACGCTTGAAAACTTCATGGCTTCGTCCTGGCTCCTAAGGCTTGAGGCTTGGTCTCGCCGCCACGCCACGCCATATGCCATTTAGAACCTTGATTTAAACATTGTAAACTTGAAGTTATTAGAGAAAAGTCTATAGCTCCATTGGTCTTATTTTATGATAAGATTCATAATTTAGGGCATTTTTGTTAACTAGTATGTTTTTATAATGATGATTTGACCATGTCGTTTATTTTTTGAAAAATAATAAAAATAAAAATAAATATCATTGTTTAATTTATATTGGAATTATATAATATTATAGGTTATGATTGAAAATGTCTATAATATTGACAATTTCTTGGATAAAATGCCAATTTATCTCAACTCTATTTTTCCCAATTGAATATCAATTTGATGGAATTGAAACTATAAAAAGGGGAGTTTAGGCATTGTAGAATACATCAAAAACTCTCATTGAACAATTATCTTTGGTCGAAAATAATGACCACATTTTGGCGTTGGTTACTGCTTATGTTTGTAATATGTTCGGTAGCAACTCATGCTATGGCTGATGATCACGACGAAGACCATGATGATGATGATCATTATGGATCACCACCACCACCAAGTTATATTTACAAGTCACCACCACCGCCAGCCAAATCACCGCCTCCTCCTTACCGGTACAAGTCGCCTCCACCACCAATGAAATCACCTCCACCACCGTATCACTACAAATCACCTCCACCACCATCTAAATCACCACCACCTCCGTATGTTTATAATTCACCACCACCACCCTCTCCGTCACCACCTCCTCCATACATTTACAAATCCCCACCACCACCTTCGCCATCACCACCTCCTCCTTACATTTATAAGTCACCTCCACCACCATCTCCATCACCTCCTCCACCTTATATCTACAAGTCTCCACCACCTCCATCTCCATCACCGCCTCCTCCATACGTATACAAATCACCACCACCACCTTCACCCTCACCACCACCTCCTCCTTACGTTTACAAGTCACCTCCACCACCATCTCCATCACCTCCACCTCCTTACATCTATAAGTCCCCACCACCACCATCACCATCCCCTCCCCCACCTTATGTATACAAATCTCCTCCACCTCCATCACCGCCACCACCACCTCCATATATTTATAAATCACCACCGCCACCATCCCCTTCACCACCACCACCATATGTTTACAAATCTCCACCACCACCATCTCCATCACCTCCTCCACCATACTACTACATGTCTCCTCCACCTCCTTCCTCTTCACCTCCTCCACCATACTATTAAACGTCACCACCACCACCTTCCCCCTCACCACCACCCCCATACTACTATAAATCACCTCCTCCTCCATCCCCTTCCCCACCTTCATACTACTACAAATCTCCACCTCCACCATACTACATCTAGGAAATGATACCAAACATAACACCATTTAACCGATTAACCACTTGAAGTTCTTGAGATACAATAATCGGTTATACCTTTGTTAATGTGTTTCTTAATCTTTATTTTTCTCGTTGTGTTATTTTATTAGTCTAAAGAAAGTTGCACTCCATTACTACATTCTTATTTGTAGTTATGTGATGTATACCTAAATTTTATTTGTTGTGATTATAAATTATCTTGTTATATGAAAGAATTATCATAAATGATCAATTTTTAAGTAACGCGTATCAATTCATTTATGCTCTCTCCCACTTGGCACTTGGCACTTCTTATATATAAAATAGACTAATTAAATTGGAGAATGATCACACTTACAAGTGAATATGAAATTCCATAATATGTACCAAACATTTGGTTATATATTCATATATAATTGTTTTTTCAATGGAGCAAATATTATATTGGATCATTGATTTTGACATATATAAAATAACCTAGCTAATTAGAAAGATATATAACTTAAAACAAATTCATCTCCAATATTGAATCATC
Organism: Saussurea involucrata; assembly: GCA_033807775.1. Lineage (NCBI taxonomy): Eukaryota > Viridiplantae > Streptophyta > Magnoliopsida > Asterales > Asteraceae > Saussurea > Saussurea involucrata. The sequence goes on from CM066319.1 coordinate 3,717,416, forward strand.
AAACAAATATAACATGATGTGATGCTTGAAATCGAAAAATTTAATTGAGCCATATATATATATATATATATATATATAGAGAGAGAGAGAGAGAGAAATAGAGAAGTTTAATTGAAAATTGAATTTCGATTGTGAATCGATAGACAAAATGAGAGTGGGACACGTGTCCCCGGGTGCCTACATTCAGAATGAACGTTCATGCACTATTAATGATGAATAATACAACATTCAGAATGAATAACACATGGATTCATTATCCATGTATTATTCATTATGAATGATATATTATTCATGATGAATAATCCATGAACGACTTGTGAAGATGTCACGTGACGTGCTCTCCTTTGTCCCTGGTTTATAATCGAATGTTTTTATTTAAACCCGCCTATATATACATATAATAGAGAGAGAGAGGTGGGTTCAAACGAGAACACTAACTATTTAAAAAAACACGAGAACTACTGTTAATGTACAAAATTCATACATGATTCACCGACGTACCAAAAACATGATTTAAACCAATGTTCTAAAAAATTCGTCGCACAGCCGCCATGGCGCGCCATGGCACCAAGGCTTGTGTATCACGCCACGTTAAGCCCATGGCACGCCATGGCCTAATGCGCAGTTATCGTAGTGAGATATTTGATTTTTCTGTACGTTTTTAATGTCTTATTGACAAGTTTTTGATATATAACCTAATTTAACTTGCTTATTACTATTGACTCATTGAGTAACACTACAACACATACGTTTTTATATATAATATTATATATATGAATTAGAAATTTGACGTCATAAGTCACGCTTGAAAACTTCATGGCTTCGTCCTGGCTCCTAAGGCTTGAGGCTTGGTCTCGCCGCCACGCCACGCCATATGCCATTTAGAACCTTGATTTAAACATTGTAAACTTGAAGTTATTAGAGAAAAGTCTATAGCTCCATTGGTCTTATTTTATGATAAGATTCATAATTTAGGGCATTTTTGTTAACTAGTATGTTTTTATAATGATGATTTGACCATGTCGTTTATTTTTTGAAAAATAATAAAAATAAAAATAAATATCATTGTTTAATTTATATTGGAATTATATAATATTATAGGTTATGATTGAAAATGTCTATAATATTGACAATTTCTTGGATAAAATGCCAATTTATCTCAACTCTATTTTTCCCAATTGAATATCAATTTGATGGAATTGAAACTATAAAAAGGGGAGTTTAGGCATTGTAGAATACATCAAAAACTCTCATTGAACAATTATCTTTGGTCGAAAATAATGACCACATTTTGGCGTTGGTTACTGCTTATGTTTGTAATATGTTCGGTAGCAACTCATGCTATGGCTGATGATCACGACGAAGACCATGATGATGATGATCATTATGGATCACCACCACCACCAAGTTATATTTACAAGTCACCACCACCGCCAGCCAAATCACCGCCTCCTCCTTACCGGTACAAGTCGCCTCCACCACCAATGAAATCACCTCCACCACCGTATCACTACAAATCACCTCCACCACCATCTAAATCACCACCACCTCCGTATGTTTATAATTCACCACCACCACCCTCTCCGTCACCACCTCCTCCATACATTTACAAATCCCCACCACCACCTTCGCCATCACCACCTCCTCCTTACATTTATAAGTCACCTCCACCACCATCTCCATCACCTCCTCCACCTTATATCTACAAGTCTCCACCACCTCCATCTCCATCACCGCCTCCTCCATACGTATACAAATCACCACCACCACCTTCACCCTCACCACCACCTCCTCCTTACGTTTACAAGTCACCTCCACCACCATCTCCATCACCTCCACCTCCTTACATCTATAAGTCCCCACCACCACCATCACCATCCCCTCCCCCACCTTATGTATACAAATCTCCTCCACCTCCATCACCGCCACCACCACCTCCATATATTTATAAATCACCACCGCCACCATCCCCTTCACCCCCACCACCATATGTTTACAAATCTCCACCACCACCATCTCCATCACCTCCTCCACCATACTACTACATGTCTCCTCCACCTCCTTCCTCTTCACCTCCTCCACCATACTATTAAACGTCACCACCACCACCTTCCCCCTCACCACCACCCCCATACTACTATAAATCACCTCCTCCTCCATCCCCTTCCCCACCTTCATACTACTACAAATCTCCACCTCCACCATACTACATCTAGGAAATGATACCAAACATAACACCATTTAACCGATTAACCACTTGAAGTTCTTGAGATACAATAATCGGTTATACCTTTGTTAATGTGTTTCTTAATCTTTATTTTTCTCGTTGTGTTATTTTATTAGTCTAAAGAAAGTTGCACTCCATTACTACATTCTTATTTGTAGTTATGTGATGTATACCTAAATTTTATTTGTTGTGATTATAAATTATCTTGTTATATGAAAGAATTATCATAAATGATCAATTTTTAAGTAACGCGTATCAATTCATTTATGCTCTCTCCCACTTGGCACTTGGCACTTCTTATATATAAAATAGACTAATTAAATTGGAGAATGATCACACTTACAAGTGAATATGAAATTCCATAATATGTACCAAACATTTGGTTATATATTCATATATAATTGTTTTTTCAATGGAGCAAATATTATATTGGATCATTGATTTTGACATATATAAAATAACCTAGCTAATTAGAAAGATATATAACTTAAAACAAATTCATCTCCAATATTGAATCATCAAACAAATATAACATGATGTGATGCTTGAAATCGAAAAATTTAATTGAGCCATATATATATATATATATATATATATATATATATATAGAGAGAGAGAGAGAGAGAGAGAGAGAGAGAGAGAGAAATAGAGAAGTTTAATTGAAAATTGAATTTCGATTGTGAATCGATAGACAAAATGAGAGTGGGACACGTGTCCCCGGGTGCCTACATTCAGAATGAACGTTCATGCACTATTAATGATGAATAATACAACATTCAGAATGAATAACACATGGATTCATTATCCATGTATTATTCATTATGAATGATATATTATTCATGATGAATAATCCATGAACGACTTGTGAAGATGTTGTCACGTGACGTGCTCTCCTTTGTCCCTGGTTTATAATCGAATGTTTTTATTTAAACCCGCCTATATATACATATAATAGAGAGAGAGAGGTGGGTTCAAACGAGAACACTAACTATTTAAAAAAACACGAGAACTACTGTTAATGTACAAAATTCATACATGATTCACCGACGTACCAAAAACATGATTTAAACCAATGTTCTAAAAAATTCGTCGCACAGCCGCCATGGCGCGCCATGGCACCAAGGCTTGTGTATCACGCCACGTTAAGCCCATGGCACGCCATGGCCTAATGCGCAGTTATCGTAGTGAGATATTTGATTTTTCTGTACGTTTTTAATGTCTTATTGACAAGTTTTTGATATATAACCTAATTTAACTTGCTTATTACTATTGACTCATTGAGTAACACTACAACACATACGTTTTTATATATAATATTATATATATGAATTAGAAATTTGACGTCATAAGTCACGCTTGAAAACTTCATGGCTTCGTCCTGGCTCCTAAGGCTTGAGGCTTGGTCTCGCCGCCACGCCACGCCATATGCCATTTAGAACCTTGATTTAAACATTGTAAACTTGAAGTTATTAGAGAAAAGTCTATAGCTCCATTGGTCTTATTTTATGATAAGATTCATAATTTAGGGCATTTTTGTTAACTAGTATGTTTTTATAATGATGATTTGACCATGTCGTTTATTTTTTGAAAAATAATAAAAATAAAAATAAATATCATTGTTTAATTTATATTGGAATTATATAATATTATAGGTTATGATTGAAAATGTCTATAATATTGACAATTTCTTGGATAAAATGCCAATTTATCTCAACTCTATTTTTCCCAATTGAATATCAATTTGATGGAATTGAAACTATAAAAAGGGGAGTTTAGGCATTGTAGAATACATCAAAAACTCTCATTGAACAATTATCTTTGGTCGAAAATAATGACCACATTTTGGCGTTGGTTACTGCTTATGTTTGTAATATGTTCGGTAGCAACTCATGCTATGGCTGATGATCACGACGAAGACCATGATGATGATGATCATTATGGATCACCACCACCACCAAGTTATATTTACAAGTCACCACCACCGCCAGCCAAATCACCGCCTCCTCCTTACCGGTACAAGTCGCCTCCACCACCAATGAAATCACCTCCACCACCGTATCACTACAAATCACCTCCACCACCATCTAAATCACCACCACCTCCGTATGTTTATAATTCACCACCACCACCCTCTCCGTCACCACCTCCTCCATACATTTACAAATCCCTACCACCACCTTCGCCATAACCACCTCCTCCTTACATTTATAAGTCACCTCCACCACCATCTCCATCACCTCCTCCGCCTTATATCTACAAGTCTCCACCACCTCCATCTCCATCACCGCCTCATCCATACGTATACAAATCACCACCACCACCTTCACCCTCACCACCTCCTCCTTACGTTTACAAGTCACCTCCACCACCATCTCCATCACCTCCGCCACCTTACATCTACAAGTCACCACCATCACCATCCCCTCCCCCACCTTATGTATATAAATCTCCTCCACCTCCATCACCACCACCACCATATGTTTACAAATCTCCACCACCACCATCTCCATCACCTCCTCCACCATACTACTAGAGGTCTCCTCCACCTCCTTCCCTTCACCTCCTCCACCATACTATTATACGTCACCACCACCACCTTCTCTCTCACCACCACCCCCATACTACTATAAATCACCACCTCCTCCATCCCCTTCCCCACCTCCATACTACTACAAATCTCCACCTCCACCATACTACATCTAGGAAATGATACCAAACATAACACCATTTAACCGATTAACCACTTGAAGTTCTTGAGATACATCAATCGGTTATACCTTTGTTAATGTGTTTCTTAATCTTTATTTTCCTCGTTGTGTTATTTTATTAGTCTAAAGAAAGTTGCATTCCATTACTACATTCTTATTTGTAGTTATGTGATGTATACCTAAATTTTATTTGTTGTGATTATAAATTATCTTGTTATATGAAAGAATTATCATAAATGATCAATTTTTAAGTAACGCGTATCAATTCATTTATGCTCTCTCTCTCTCTCTATATATATATATATATATATATATATATATATCAAATTTTGTATGATGACCTATGTTATTCGAAAAACTAGATTTTATATGCATAAAATGTTTTGTGTCAAATTTTAAGGGGTGATAATCGACATGACGTTATGCTTATGTTTTGTAAAATTGATTTTCTTGTATGGGTAATATTATATTACTAGATATGTACCCGCGTGCGATGCGACGCGAACTATCTCGAATCTAAAACCGAGAATTCGAAAAAATAAGTTTGTTTCATGTTTATATTTATTCGCTTTTAAATCGCATATTAAATGTATAAAATTAAAGGTTAATATGGTTAATTGGTCAAAAAAATGAAAAATATTCGTTCGATAGTGGGGTCTTCAAACCCATAACATTTGTGCTCATTTTGAAGGTTTTGATGAACGGTTATAATGGTATAATTTATAAAAAAAATAAAAACATATTTGTTTAATGTATTTTAGTTTATGTATGTTGATATGATAAGGATGTAAAATGAAAAATGAAAGGATAATGGATATAAAGTAAATTAAATAACTAATTAGAATGGTATAAAGTGTAATTTAAAAATAAAAAATAATTTTATTTTTAATTATCATGTTGAACGTTGAAGGTTTTAACGCTTTTAAACCGTACATGATGTATTGAAATTTGTACTTCTTAAAAATTCAAGAATAACTTTAACTGGAATTATTTTTAAAGAAGTATAATAGATAAATATAGATAAGTGCGTAAAATATACAAGTTTAAAAAAAATCTCGGTACGTCATTTTTGAAAAATCTTGATACGTATTTATGATATTTCACAATATTATTGACTTAAAAAAATATTTCGTAATAACTTATTTTGAAATTATTGACGATAATTATGCAATAATATAATTTGTAAAAAATGCATTTATTAATATGTTTTAGTTAAACTATGATTATGTATTTTTAATATTATAAGGGTGTAAAATGAAAATGAATAATGTAAGAGATATAAAACAAATTCATTCGTACATGTTCATCATATTTAATAATATGATTAAATCCAAAAATATTCAATATTTGGCTTATTTTGAAGGTATTGACGAAACGATTACAATGGTGTAATTTGTAAAAAAAGAAATGTATTTTTAATGCATTTTAGTTCATATACATTATTTATGTTTATATGATAAAAGTCTAAAATGAAAAATAAAAAAAGTAAGAGATTAAAAGTAAACTACATACCTAGTTATAAAGGTAGTAAATGTAATGTATAAATTAAAAAAATTGAATTAAGGAGAGATTTAAGGAGGAGTGAATGTGAGTGTGCTAATTGAACTTATAATATAAAATGCGTCCAGATACATGTTTAGGCGGGAAAATATTAAAGACGGCTCACCTGAAGTTGACACATTGCATGTTAGTTACTTATTTATTATATGTATAGATTTAACTTGCTTATTAATATTGACTCATTGAGTAATACTACAACACATACGTTTTTATATATAATATTATATATATGAATTAGAAATTTGACGTCATAAGTCACGCTTGAAAACTTCATGGCTTCGTCTTGGCTCCTAAGGCTTGAGGCTTGGTCTCGCCGCCACGCCATGCCTATGCCATTTAGAACCTTGATTTAAACATTGTAAACTTGAAGTTATTAGAGAAAAGTCTATAGCTCCATTGGTCTTATTTTATGATAAGATTCATAATTTAGGGCATTTTTGTTAACTAGTATGTTTTTATAATGATGATTTGACCATGTCGTTTATTTTTTGAAAAATAATAAAAATAAAAATAAAAATAAATATCATTGTTTAATTTATCTTGGAATTATATAATATTATAGGTTATGATTGAAAATGTCTATAATATAGACAATTTCTTGGCTAAAATGTCAAATTATCTCAACTCTATTTCTCCCAATTGAATATCAATTTGATGGAATTGAAACTATAAAAAGGGGAGTTTAGGCATTGTAGAATACATCAAAAACTCTCATTGAACAATTATCTTTGGTTGAAAATAATGACCACATTTTGGCGTTGGTTACTGCTTATGTTTGTAATATGTTCGGTAGCAACTCATGCTATGGCTGATGATCACGACGACGACCATGATGATGATGATCATTATGGATCACCACCACCACCAAGTTATATTTACAAGTCACCACCACTGCCAGCCAAATCACCGCCTCCTCCTTATCGGTACAAGTCGCCTCCACCACCAATGAAATCACCTCCACCACCGTATCACTACAAATCACCTCCACCACCATCTAAATCACCACCACCTCCGTATATTTATAATTCACCTGTAACACCCTCAAATTTGGAACGAGCAACTAACATTATAATTCAATAAAATCACCAATTTATACATACTCACTACTACAATTCATTCCTTTAAAACACCTCGGAATTTAAAACATCATAAAAGTCTACAATAAAATAACTTAATCGAGTGGTACTTAACACCACCAGTTGCTAGTCCAAACAAACGCGGAATACTTCACTACTCAAGTCACCCCTCGTGCACTCTACTAGTACTCGTCACTTCACAATGTAGCTAGAGCTACCCCAACCTGATCCTGTTGCACATGCCGACAAATAAAAAGGGTTAGGCTTACGCCTAGTGAGTTCAAGCAGTTTATCATGACTATATAAAATATAAAACGAAGGAATAATAGTTATAGTCATGATTTCAAAAGAGTTTACTTAAATTCCAAATCATCCATTTTCATCCCACACAATTCCATGGGAAAAGTTCCCGAAAGGTATAATACGTTTTCCAAAATCTATTACATTTCCAATTCGCTCAAAGTACATGAATAAGTCTATTTTAGGCAAAACCTTCAAATATGGTTGACAATGCATACTCAACCCGTAGAACATGAAAACCAACCATTAAATATAATTCTTTATTAAGACATAATGTGAAGCAATACACATGCGACCGTAATATGTATTAAAGTTCAAATAACATAAACGGGGGAGACCTGTATCCGTTGAAAGTGAAGGTAACACGTAAGTATACACGCAGCCTCCAAGGCAATACAAATACCGCCTCCAAGGCATACAAATATCGCCTCCAAGGCAATACAAATACCGCCTCCAAGGCATACAAATATCGCCTCCAAGGCGTAGCCTCCAAGGCACTGCAAATATCGCCTCCAAGGCGTAGCCTCTAAGGCAATGCAAATATCGCCTCCAAGGCGTAGCCTCTAAGGCAATGCAAATATCGCCTCCAAGGCGTAGCCTCCAAGGCAATGCAAATTTCGCCTCCAAGGCGTAGCCTCTAAGGCACACATATATCAATAACTAATTATTCCATTTAGCATGTAATTCTCAACAACGTGCAATAATATCCAAAGTAGTTAAATAAAAGCATTTCATAATTAAGACTCCACATTAAGCCAATTAGACTGGACAAATGTCCCTAGACTATCTTAAGTCAAAACCGAGCAAGTGCTCCACGCTTGCTAGACCCATAATGTCGGTCATTATCTCACAAACGCGTTTAACATGGTTTAGGTAAGCGAGTACCCAATAAATTACACTAACATGATCATACCATCAATTAACCACATTTTGAACAATTAATCCTTTAAAGGCAAGTGATGGTTTCTAACCATCCAATTATTCAAAAGCCCCAAATATGGATATTCTACACAATTATGAAGATAACTCTTCAAAAGAGCTAAACTATCCAATTAACTCAACTATATACATTTTCAGGTAAAAACATACAAATATTGGAAAATATACATTTTGACATGTACAAAGTTTTCGCAAAGTAACTTGAACTCACATTTGCTAGATTAAGCTAAATCTAGAGTTCTCCAAACGTAAGCTCCTTTGATGAAGTTTGCATCCTCAAGCCAAAACTTCCAAAATCTAAATCCATAACTTTCCCACCATTAATAACTACATTTAACCAATTAGAATTGTTCTCCAAACATCAACCATCAAAATCTCCATTTATACCCAAAACCTCAATTTGACCTAACTTCTCTAAAATCATCCAAACCGAAATTGGATAAGCAAAATACTAGAAGATCATCAATGGAACATTTCTAACTTATATGAAAGTATAGAAGCTAGTAGGATGAACTCACCACTTAGGTTTTGATGAAAACCTAGAAAACCCCAAAAATCTCTAGTATTGTGGATGAAACTTTCTCTTGCATCAATAAATGAAATCACTAGCATAAAGTGGAGAAGAAACACATTAATCTCTAAGAAAAGCCCCAAAATCGGTTAGGGTTTGTGAGGAAGGAAAGAAAACGATTTGGGAGAGAAAAGGAAGAGATTTGAGAGACTTACCACCACCAAACACCCTTAAATCTTCCTATGAACTTCAAAACTCTTTCTAGATCCTTGAAGAGCTCTCAAAATCGGAACCATAGCCACTTGAATCGCCAAAATCGGAGTTGAAACGAGAGAGATATGAATAAATGAAGTTTGGGGTGTGAATTTCGTATTTGACAGCAACCAGGTACCCGACCGCGACAATGACACGGTCATTGTCGCTGGTCATAGTCGCACAAAATGTACCGAAACTGTTTTGACCATAACTTCTTCGTTATAGCTCCGTTTTCGCTCCAGAAATAACCGTTGGACTCGTATTCGAGTTCCTTATCCAATAAGACCATAAAATCTAAGATTTAACCCAAAATATTACTTTTCATATTTTCTTAAAAGATCAGTTTCTCACTGATTCGAAATTATGCTTATCCGAAAAAATACGGGTGTTACAATCCTCCCAACCTTAGTGTTGGTGCAAGTGTACCACATCTCTATATATTTTATATATTTATTTTGATGATTACAAACACACCGTATTATTGTTTTTCTAACAATTTTATCCAAGTGTGCAGTTAATTGGACAACATGAAGATTTTATCTGAAGAGTCCAAGACTGGTGTTTACGTCATCATATATCTCATAATAATAAACACCCTAAAATAATATACCACTTGGATATTTCAAAAACCTAACCCAACACTATTTTTAAATTAAACTAAATCCTTGATTTAAATTAATTTAAGAATGTTGACTCTTTTGGAATAAGGGAAAAAGAATTCAGTTGCCTTTTTAAGCTATGGTCGCTCCTGACACTGAGACACCTTTTTCAGGCGGTATACCGCGTGGTGCTCGGCGGTATACCGCGGCTCTGTTATACGTGTGGCAGGTTCTTGCAGGTTGACCTTCCTGCTGTCAGCTACTTTTTCAGGCGGTATACCGCGTGGTGTATGGCGGTATACCGCGGCTCTGCTACAAGTGTTGCAGGTTGCTTTTGCAGGTTGACTTCTTTATGTCAGCACCTTTTTCTGGGCGGTATACCGCGCCCATATAGGCGGTATACCGCGGCACCCTCTCGACCGTTGCTGCTCCAAGTATATATACATGCAGCTTCTCAACTCCATAAAAATAATTGAAAAATCTATCTCTTGGAGAAACTCTCAGCTACATCCATTCATTTAAATCACTTATTCAATATATTTTTTGAGTGATCAAACCCTCAAAAATCCAAGTGTTATACTTATACAAGAGTGATTAATATTGTGAGATATATTCTCTTGTAAGTATTTGAATAGTGTGAGTGATTCACGTTCTCGAGCAAAAGCAAGAGATTTTATTATCATTGTATCAAGGTTTGTGTTCTACCATAAAGAACACTTATAGTGAATCAGTGTGTCGAGAAGTGTCTCGGCAAGTGGACTAGCCAGCCAGTTGGTGGTGAACCACTTTAAATCTCGGTGTCGGTATCAATATTCTCTACCCTTATCTCTTTATATTCCCGTTGTGCACTTAATTTTATTTATATATTTGTTGTGCATGCAATATTTGTTGTTGATTTTGATAAGAGAATTTTTATTTGTGAAATATTTTTAAATACAACCTTTACCCCCCCTAAGGTTGTCCTAACAATTGGTATCAGAGCGGGTTGCAAGTTTCTTTAAAAATATTTGTGCTTTTTAAAAACTTGTTCTTGTATTTTAAATGGCAACCTCTGAGGGAATTATTTCTACAAAGATTCCGCAAATTGACACCGAAAATTTTGGTCTTTGGGCAAATCTTTTTGAATGCTACGTTCGTGGCAAAAGTCGAAAAATTTGGGACATTATTAAAAATGGAGATTATAAACCCACCAAAACCAAAGATGGAGTAATTAGTGAAAAACCAGTAGCGGAATGGTCCGCCGCTGAGGATGCTTGGGTTTGCTTAAATTTTGAAGCTAAAAATATTCTTTTTTCGGCACTTACTAAAGATGAGATTGAACGTGTTTATTCTTGTGAAACTGCTCACGATATTTGGGAAAATCTAAATAATACTCATAGAGGAAATTCTCAAGTCAAAAGCTCAAAAATAAATATTCTTGTACATGATTATGAAATGTTTGAGATGTTAAAAGATGAGTCAATCGACTCAATGTTTAAACGTTTTAACCTTATCATGGTGAGCTTGAAAGGTCTTGGTAGAACATATCCTAACGAAGATTACGTGCGAAAAATTCTTCGAGCGCTTCCTCCGGAGTGGATGCCGAAAATCACATCCTTGGAAGACTCCCGTGACCTCTCAATGATGAAATTAGATGATCTCATTGGAAATCTCAAAGTGCATGAAATTGCACTAAAAAGGAACAAAGATCGGGAGCATGATAAAAAGAAATCTTTGGCGCTTAAAGCTTCAACTTCAAGTGACGAGAAGGAGAAGAAGAAAAAGAAGGAGAAAGCTAGCTCCTCAAAGGATCAACCCGAACATCTTGACGATGTAGCCATGTTGGTAAGAAATTTTTCTAAACTTTTAGCTAACAAAAAGTTTTCAAGAAATGATAGGTTTCAAAGAAAAGGAGATTATCGCCGTGGTGGAGAAAACCGAAGCCGAAAGTTCCATAAACGGAACGACAAAATAAATAAAAATGGCGAATCAAGTGATGATGAAGAAGCCAAGAAAAAGAAGGGCTTTTGCTACTCATGTGGAGACAAGGATCACTATGCCAACGAGTGTCCAAAAAGAAATAAACCTAAAATCAAGAAGGAGAAAGCCTTCGTTGGAGGCGCGTGGAGCGCAAGTGAAGATGAAAATGAGTATGAAGCCATCTGTCTCATGGCGGAAAGCGACGATGAGGTAAACTCGTGTTACTCAAATTACTCTAGCGATGATGAATGTAATGATGATGATGATCTTGATATGTTAAATGATGCCTTTCAAAAAATGGTTATGCTTACAAATAATTATAAAGATGAGAACGCAAAATTAAAGGAAGAATTATTATTAAGTAAAAAGGAAATTCATGATAGCAAACAAAAAATTGCATGCGATAATGAAAAAATCATAAATTTAGAAAATAAATTAAGTGAAAAATATGTTTGCAATTCTTGTGACATTTTAAATAAAGAAATTGCATGCCTTGAGAAAAGAATAGTTGAAAATGATTTATGTGCAAATTGTGATGTGCTTAAAAAGGAAAATGCATGTTTAAAAGAAAAATGTGATAAACATGAAAAAGATAATTTGTTAGCACATGCCTTTCAAAGTAGCAATGAGAAAGTGCTTAAAATGTTAAATATGTCAAATAGCACTAATTGTAGAAAAGGCGTTGGTTCCGATACGTGTAAAGATAAGTGCTTATGTATGCCTATCAAAAGATATTTTGAACCACCTAAAAATATTGAAATGAGAAAACCGTATGTGCAAAAATCCTCATATATGTCCAACATAAATAATGTGAATTATAAGTCTAGGAAATCTTATGCATGCATGTATAATAGTAAATTTTCTAGACCAAAAAATAGTGTGAATATGCATGCTCCTTTTTACGTCTTTGATAAATATGATCGTAAAATTAAAATGGTACCAAAGTGGATTCCTAAAGGCTCCTTTAGTGTTGATAATCCCGGTGGCATGCGTTTATGGTTTTAAATTTTTTTTGTATATATATATTATATACATATATATATATATATATATATTCTGTGTTTGAAAATTATGAATCAACTCCGAATAGGCTCACCTATTTGGATACGGTGTCTAGGAAAGATAAAGGCGAATTCTTCGAATTCTAATGAGGTCGGTTTTTAAAGTGCCTTCGCGCTTACCACCCTCACCGTCTTTTCTGGTCGCTTCCAAGTAGAGCTACCGAAAAGGGTTGAGTAAATAATTTTCTTGTCTGTATATTTTTTGTGAAAATATATTTATTATTATATGTGGTTTTCTATGCTTTCTAGACTAACTTTCAAAGGACCCATAAGATGTGGGGACCATAAAAGTTGTACTTTAAATGTTGTAGATAAATCTTGATATGGATTGGATTCTTGATAGTGGATGCACACGTCACATGACCGGAAACCATAATCTTTTTTCATCATATGAGTCATGTGATGGTGGACTAGTAATTTTTGGAGGAAACTCCAAAGGAAAGGTAATTGGGAAAGGTACAATTTCTTGCAACAATGTTACATTTTTAGATGTTACGCATGTTGATAATTTGAAATTTAACTTGCTGAGTGTTCGTCAACTGTGCAAAAATGGTATAATTGTTGTTTTTGAAGAAGACTCTTGCAAAATTCTGAAAAATGGTAAAGTTCTTTTGAATGGGGTTATAAAAGGAAATCTTTATGTTTGTAAAACTGATGTAAATAAAAATGTTTGTTTATCTTCCGTATATGATAATTCGACTTTGTGGCATAGACGTTTAGGTCACGCTAACCTTAGATTAATTCAAAATTTGAAAAATAAGGAGCTTGTGAGTGACCTTCCAAAATTAAAATTTGATAATCATTTTTGTGATGCATGTCGTGTCGGCAAACAAACTCATGTTTCTCATAAATCAAAAAATGTGATTTCAACTAAAAGAGTTTTAGAACTTTTACACATGGATCTTTTTGGCCCTATGGCCATTCAAAGTTTTGGAGGAAATTATTACTCTCTAGTAATTGTAGATGATTTTTCCCGATATACGTGGACTTTGTTTTTAAAGCATAAAAATGAAGCTTTTGAAAAATTTAAGATTTTGGGAAAACGAATTCAAAACCAACAAGGTTGCACGATTGTTTCGATTCGTACGGACCATGGACGCGAATTCGATAATGAAACTCAATTTGGTGCGTTTTGCGACAAATATGGTATAACGCACAATTTTTCTGCTCCTCGCACTCCTCAATCTAATGGGGTTGTGGAGAGGAAAAATAGAACCCTACAAGAAATGAGTAGGACTATGCTCAATGAACATCAAGTTCCCCAAAAGTTTTGGTGTGATGCCGTAGCTACCGCGACCTATGTCCTCAATCGTGTGCTAATTAGGAGTATCCTAAATAAGACCCCTTATGAGATCCTACGTGGTAGAAAGCCTTCCTTAGCCCATCTTAAGGTATTTGGTTGTAAATGTTTTATTTTAGATACCAAATCTTATTTGACCAAATTTGACCCAAAAGCCTATAAGGGAGTATTCCTTGGTTATTCTTGGAATAGCAAAGCCTATAGAGTCCTTAATAAAGAGACCATGGTTGTAGAAGAATCCCTAAATGTAAGCTTTGATGAAAGTCCTCCTAAACCTAGTGCACCCTTAGTAAATGATAATGGTTGTGAAGGAGATGCACTAGCCCAACATCTTAGAACCTTGGACTTAGGAACCCAATCTCTTACAAACAATGTAGAATCTAGTGATGCCCCTCCATGTTATGTTCCACAAGGAGTAGATGATCCTAACCTTAGAACATCTAGAGGTCATCCCGTAGATCAAATCATAGGTGACCTAAACCAAAGAACGACTAGATCACAAATCCATACCCTTTGTGCCTTTCACGCCTTTATCTCAGCCATAGAACCTAAAAACATAGAAGAAGCTTTAGGTGATGAGGATTGGATAATGGCCATGCAAGAAGAGTTAAACCAGTTTACTAGGAATGATGTGTGGGACTTAGTTCCTTGCCCTAGCGGTCAAACCATTATTGGCACACGATGGGTCTTTCGTAACAAGGTAGACGAAAACGGTGAAGTCACCCGAAACAAGGCACGTTTAGTTGCCAAGGGGTACAATCAACAAGAAGGTATCGATTATGATGAAACCTTTGCACCAGTTGCAAGGTTAGAGTCTATTCGAATGCTTCTCGCTTTTGCGAATGCTAAAAATTTTAAATTATATCAAATGGATGTCAAAAGTGCTTTCCTAAATGGTTTTATAAATGAGGAGGTATATGTTTCCCAACCTCCCGGCTTTGAAAATTTTGAAAATCCGACGCATGTTTATAAATTAAAAAAGGCGCTTTATGGTTTAAAGCAAGCTCCACGTGCGTGGTATGATAGATTAAAATCCTTTTTAATTACAAGTGGTTATATTATGGGTAAAATAGATAATACTTTGTTTGTCAAATATGCTCAAAATGATATTGTGGTTGTGCAAGTGTATGTTGATGATATTATCTTTGGTTCTACAAATGAAAATCTTTGTAATGAATTTGCTGCAAAAATGACTAATGAATTTGAAATGAGCATGATGGGAGAATTAAAATTCTTCTTAGGATTGCAAATAAAACAAAGTGAAAATGGTACCTTTATAAGTCAATCAAAATACTGTAAAGACATGCTGAAAAAGTTTAATTTTGAAAATGTCAAACCTGTTGAAACTCCGATGACCACCAATCTAAAATTATCTAGTGACGAAGAGGGAACCGATTTTAATGAAAAGATTTATCGTGGCATGATTGGTAGCTTATTGTATTTAACTGCTAGTAGACCTGATATCATGTATAGTGTGTGTTTATGTGCTCGCTTTCAATCTTCGCCTAAACAATCTCACTATGAAGCCGTCAAGCGTATTTTTAGATATCTTAGAGGGACTACGAATCTTGGACTATGGTATCCAAAAC
This sequence comes from Saussurea involucrata, assembly GCA_033807775.1. NCBI lineage: Eukaryota > Viridiplantae > Streptophyta > Magnoliopsida > Asterales > Asteraceae > Saussurea > Saussurea involucrata. The sequence continues at coordinate 3,733,500 of CM066319.1, forward strand.
AACCCGAGCTAGAAGTAACATGCTTCACCGATTCCGATCTTGGTGGCTCGATGGTTGATCGAAAAAGCACTAGTGGAGTATGTGCCTTTATAGGTCTCTCGCTTGTGTCTTGGTTTTCCAAGAAACAACATTCCGTAGCCTTATCCACTACCGAAGCGGAATATGTAGCCGCCGCGAGAGCGTGTGCTCAAGTTCTATGGATGAAGCACACACTTACCGACTTTGAGGTACGTCAATCCAAAATTCCAATTATGTGTGATAACTCAAGTGCCATAAACCTAAGTAAAAATCCCGTTTTACATTCTCGTACCAAACATATTGAGTTGCGACATCATTTTCTACGAGATAATGTTCAAAAAGGCCACATTGTGCTTGAAAAAGTTGATTCCGAAGACAATTTGGCCGATATTTTTACTAAAGCCCTAAACAAAAAATCGTTCTTTAAATTAAGACTTGGTTTAGGCATGCTTGAGTATAACCCATGAGATAATGCTACTCTCAATTATATGCATATTTTGAGGGGGAGCATCTCTCGAGGGGGAGCATAGTGTCTTTCTTAACCCTTTTTGCTTCGACAAAAGGGGGAGAGAAACCGAGTATGCTCTCGTGTTTAGCGGTTGTGTTTGTCATCATCAAAAAGGGGGAGATTGTTGGTGCAAGTGTACCACATCTCTATATATTTTATATATTTATTTTGATGATTACAAACACACCGTATTATTGTTTTTCTAACAATTTTATCCAAGTGTGCAGTTAATTGGACAACATGAAGATTTTATCTGAAGAGTCCAAGACTGGTGTTTACGTCATCATATATCTCATAATAATAAACACCCTAAAATAATATACCACTTGGATATTTCAAAAACCTAACCCAACACTATTTTTAAATTAAACTAAATCCTTGATTTAAATTAATTTAAGAATGTTGACTCTTTTGGAATAAGGGAAAAAGAATTCAGTTGCCTTTTTAAGCTATGGTCGCTCCTGACACTGAGACACCTTTTTCAGGCGGTATACCGCGTGGTGCTCGGCGGTATACCGCGGCTCTGTTATACGTGTGGCAGGTTCTTGCAGGTTGACCTTCCTGCTGTCAGCTACTTTTTCAGGCGGTATACCGCGTGGTGTATGGCGGTATACCGCGGCTCTGCTACAAGTGTTGCAGGTTGCTTTTGCAGGTTGACTTCTTTATGTCAGCACCTTTTTCTGGGCGGTATACCGCGCCCATATAGGCGGTATACCGCGGCACCCTCTCGACCGTTGCTGCTCCAAGTATATATACATGCAGCTTCTCAACTCCATAAAAATAATTGAAAAATCTATCTCTTGGAGAAACTCTCAGCTACATCCATTCATTTAAATCACTTATTCAATATATTTTTTGAGTGATCAAACCCTCAAAAATCCAAGTGTTATACTTATACAAGAGTGATTAATATTGTGAGATATATTCTCTTGTAAGTATTTGAATAGTGTGAGTGATTCACGTTCTCGAGCAAAAGCAAGAGATTTTATTATCATTGTATCAAGGTTTGTGTTCTACCATAAAGAACACTTATAGTGAATCAGTGTGTCGAGAAGTGTCTCGGCAAGTGGACTAGCCAGCCAGTTGGTGGTGAACCACTTTAAATCTCGGTGTCGGTATCAATATTCTCTACCCTTATCTCTTTATATTCCCGTTGTGCACTTAATTTTATTTATATATTTGTTGTGCATGCAATATTTGTTGTTGATTTTGATAAGAGAATTTTTATTTGTGAAATATTTTTAAATACAACCTTTACCCCCCCTAAGGTTGTCCTAACACTTAGGATGATTTCGTCCTCGAAATCTAAAATCCTTTACAATCAAAGGCTATCCAACTCAACTCCGACCATAATTTATCAGTTCCTAACTGGAATCTAAATTTCCCCCACACAGTCTATTAAGACAAGTCCCCGAACAATTTCCTACCAACAAAGCCCCCTTCAAGTACACTGTACTTATGTCCGGGAGAACACTCCAACCACTGGAATAACTCCTAATCAGACGACTTCGGTTGTCTCCCAACCTTAGATGTTCCATACTTTCCCAATCATGCCACATTTACCTGTTCTTAAATTCTCTCTCCAAACCAACTCAACGTTTAATCACTACCAACATCAATCAAAACTTCCGAATCCCCAAATAATTCCGTTAATGAACTAGTATTGACTCTCAGCGGATTCCACCAATTTTAACACAAACGATCATCATTGACCCATCAGTTACACAATCCCAAGGATGTGTCCAATTATCAATCATCAAGTCGACAGTTTCTCTTACCACATAAGGAAAGTCATTTCCCTAAATCTTCTTATCACAAGAGAGCATCTTAGGATTACTACCACCATTACCATCATCCCCTTAAAATCGGACTACAATCCCCGATTACACTAACGGTTTTCGACCTCAAACTCACAAAGGTTGACACCTAATTATACCACCGAGCTTTGTACTCCAATAGGACCCCACACATGAGTTCCGTTTCCCGAGTATTTTCACAAAACTAAGGTTGTCAACAAAAGGCTATACCAACCTTGAAATCCTCTAATTACCATAGAATCATTGACTTCGCTACCGATATCAACCGACCTATAATCGCACTATGTGCCCGAACGTCCAACTCTTCACAGTCGAGGTTCTACACACTTACTTACATTCGGGTTACTCAACTTTTCCAAAGGTCCTAATGAGTTCAAGGTTTTCAAGCGAATATTTTTAACAAATATGCCAACTAATTTAAACCATTAACAGAACTTTAACGTAAAGATTTCATATCAATTAAATCGTACGCATAGAAAAACTACTATAATCAGATCGGTAGTTACGCAAAACGGACACGCTCGTCCCACATATGAAAATCATGTTGAAAATTATTTCATTGCAGTTCAGTTTACCCACAAAACGCAAAAGCATAATAAACAACTTCTTTAAAATAAACCGCCATGGTTCTAGTATGGATTGACTCATGACATGCATGTAAGGTGACTGCTCGTCTTTAAACAGGGTGCAACACAAGGTGTGCACATATTTCCAAAGAAACCCAAACGACATTTGACTCCAAAATTTCCTTGTTAACCATAAAATGGCATGGATCAAGGTTTACCAAACCAATTTACGCGCGTCAGTTTATTTTACAAACGATGAAACGGTTTATAAATACACCTTAGTCAAAACACAACACGACTTGTACAAATTCTGTATTTAAGGCAAAACCAATATGTTTCCATCATTTGAAAATATCGACTAAAACATCATGAGAAAATCTCAAATTGGGGTAGGCATGCAAGCTTGTAACATTTCTTAGAAATTTCTTGTAATGACACACATGCACCAAATAACTCACACCAAAATTTCAAGAGATGAAATCATTTGAATTGATTTCCCAAGATTTCTCATCCGGTCCTATAATGACCTTTGCATGAAACGTTTTTGGCAATCTTGCACACAACAATGTGTTTTTCCAAAACATACGAGGAAATAAGTGTTAATAATTTATGGACACCAAAAAGGGTTCAAACCTATTTTCAAATTCCAAGTTGCACCAACGGTGCACATCAATTTTCAAAACATAAGAATTCTACGCACCATAGTTTTATACAAGCCATTTTTCTAAAATCTTTAACACGGAGCACTTTCCTCAAAATTTTGTACTTGGAACATAAAACGTCAAAACGTCATTGCTAAAAATGTATTTGTCAAAAATACTCAAAACACACATTTCCTCCAAAACCAAAAAGCTTTCAATTTTTTTTTCCAAAATACTCGACAATTCAAAATTGACAAATGTCAATGACTCATACATTCGTGTTTTTCAAATATCATGCATCATAAACCATTCGTGATCCCCACACCACTAAAACATGTTTTGACCAAATGGTCTCTCATTTAAACAAGGAGTTAATAAAACATTTTCATGCACGACCCGTTTATCAAAGTGTCGAGAAACAATGGTTACCAAGCTATGCATACCCCTAAGTCGATATAGCGCATTTACATAAAATGATAATGAAACATTTAACTGACCAAAAGCGCACCAAGCAAGTCATTATGAAATGTCAACAAAATGCTCCTTCATGCATCACTTAAGCCACGTATAAATCAATCCATACACTGAACTATATACAACAAAATACTTAGTAACACAAACCTTTTGAAAGAAAAGTTACGCGACACTAGAGTTCCAAACTCATCTCTTTTTAGTCGCCTTATGGCATAAAATTAACTTTATTCAACAAAACTCGAGTGGGACCAAATGCTCAACATAACTCGTAAACTTTTCACATAAGCAAATAGAGTATACATAATGTAAAATTGTACCCACACGACACAAAACGTCGTACACAAAATTCTATGAAGTTCAACGGACTCAACGACTCCAAGTCAACAAAATAGCACTACACCTCGTGCTCTCAAAGTCAAATTGCTAAAAGCAAAATCATGAACGAGACACCAAAATCCCAAAAATTTCCTTCTAGGACAATACCACATAAACAATAATGTTTAACAAACTCATATTAAACAAATTCCCAAAAGTATGTTCATATTAACACCACGATAGCTTAACTTTCCGTCCAAACTTTAACATATGTGGAAGAGATCCAATGTTAAAGTTATGAGCCGTAGTTACTTGTCTACCATCTTAGACAACACGAAACACGGACATCACTATACATGAAAGAAACGTTGGACAATAGCAAAATGAAACAGACTCTGACGAGGTTTGCAACCCCCGTCATAAAATGGTTCATGTACGTCCAAAAATCATAATTTAAAATCTAGTGTGTGCTAAACATTTCCTAAAATTTATAACACAATCCATATAAGGATTTGAAACACAAGAAATAGTCGGTGTAGTTTATTTTCAAAACAAACTTTGTGCATAACATAGTCGGCATTCAACATCTCAACTCATGCTCCTCCAAATCTCTCCGGTCCACTATTGTCATCCGGATATTCAGACCTCTTAATGCTAAGTCGAAAGTTACATCGGTTAACCTTACGGTTTTTCCTCAAATCAAAGTCGGCTCAATAAGTCTATGGTTCTAGTCCAATCCATCAATCTTGACCCGAAACGGTCTACTTAAAGCAAACATCATGCTTATCGTCACTCCAAGTGACTAATACTAGAATCGTCTATCTATTCCACGACTACTAGCTTAGAACCTTCTGCGCTACCCCAACGATCATCTCATTAAAGAAATTTCAAGTATGCACATGTACTAGTAGGTTCACCATGACACTGGTCGGGTGTCACTATGAATGCACCGTACATGATTATCCTTGCTACACTCAACGTGATTCTCGTTTCTAACAACATCCATTGACCTCAAAACATCCTATCTTAAAGTGTCTAAGGGTGAATTTCACTCTCATTTACTTAATCAACGCTAGTTTGAGTCTAGGTATCCAAAATCAACACCTAAATCTCTCAAACTTATGCTCTGATACCAACTTGTAACACCCTCAAATTTGGAACGAGCAACTAACATTACAATTCAATAAAATCACCAATTTATACCTACTCACTACTACAATTCATTCCTTTAAAACACCTCGGAATTTAAAACATCATAAAAGTCTACAATAAAATTACTTAATCGAGTGGTACTTAACACCACCAGTTGCTAGTCCAAACAAACGCGGAATACTTCACTACTCAAGTCACCCCTCGTGCACTCTACTAGTACTCGTCACTTCACAATGTAGCTAGAGCTACCCCAACCTGATCCTGTTGCACATGCCGACAAATAAAAAGGGTTAGGCTTACGCCTAGTGAGTTCAAGCAGTTTATCATGACTATATAAAATATAAAACGAAGGAATAATAGTTATAGTCATGATTTCAAAAGAGTTTACTTAAATTCCAAATCATCCATTTTCATCCCACACAATTCCATGGGAAAAGTTCCCGAAAGGTATAATACGTTTTCCAAAATCTATTACATTTCCAATTCGCTCAAAGTACATGAATAAGTCTATTTTAGGCAAAACCTTCAAATATGGTTGACAATGCATACTCAACCCGTAGAACATGAAAACCAACCATTAAATATAATTCTTTATTAAGACATAATGTGAAGCAATACACACGCGACCGTAATATGTATTAAAGTTCAAATAACATAAACGGGGGAGACCTGTATCCGTTGAAAGTGAAGGTAACACGTAAGTATACACGCAGCCTCCAAGGCAATACAAATACCGCTTCCAAGACATACAAATATCGCTTCCAAGGCGTAGCCTCCAAGGCACTGCAAATATCGCCTCCAAGGCAATGCAAATATCGCCTCCAAGGCGTAGCCTCTAAGGCACACATATATCAATAACTAATTATTCCATTTAGCATGTAATTCTCAACAACGTGCAATAATATGCAAAGCAGTTAAATAAAAGCATTTCATAATTAAGACTCCACATTAAGCCAATTAGACTGGACAAATGTCCCTAGACTATCTTAAGTCAAAACCGAGCAAGTGCTCCACGCTTGCTAGACCCATAATGTCGGTCATTATCGCACAAACGCGTTTAACATGGTTTAGGTAAGCGAGTACCCAATAAATTACACTAACATGATCATACCATCAATTAACCACATTTTGAACAATTAATCCTTTAAAGGCAAGTGATGGTTTCTAACCATCCAATTATTCAAAAGCCCCAAATATGGATATTCTACACAATTATGAAGATAACTCTTCAAAAGAGCTAAACTATCCAATTAACTCAACTATATACATTTTCAGGTAAAAACATACAAATATTGGAAATATACATTTTGACATGTACAAAGTTTTCGCAAAGTAACTTGAACTCACATTTGCTAGATTAAGCTAAATCTAGAGTTCTCCAAACGTAAGCTCCTTTGATGAAGTTTGCATCCTCAAGCCAAAACTTCCAAAATCTAAATCCATAATTTTCCCACATTAATAACTACATTTAACCAATTAGAATTGTTCTCCAAACATCAACCATCAAAATCTCCATTTATACCCAAAACCTCAATTTGACCTAACTTCTCTAAAATCATCCAAACCGAAATTGGATAAGCAAAATACTAGAAGATCATCAATGGAACATTTCTAACTCATATGAAAGTATAGAAGCTAGTAGGATGAACTCACCACTTAGGTTTTGATGAAAACCTAGAAAACCCCAAAAATCTCTAGTGTTGTGGATGAAACTTGCTCTTGCATCAATAAATGAAATCACTAGAATAAAGTGGAGAAGAAACACATTAATATCTAAGAAAAGCCCCAAAATCGGTTAGGGTTTGTGAGGAAGGAAAGAAAACGATTTGGGAGAGAAAAGGAAGAGATTTGAGAGACTTACCACCACCAAACACCCTTGAATCTTCCTATGAATTTCAAAACTATTTCTAGATCCTTGAAGAGCTCTCAAAATCGGATCCATAGCCACTTGAATCGCCAAAATCGGAGTTGAAACGAGAGAGATATGAAGAAATGAAGTTTAGGGTGTGAATTTCGTATTTGACAGCAACCAGGTATCCGACCGCGACAATGACACGGTCATTGTCGCTGGTCATAGTCGCACAAAATGTACCGAAACTGTTTTGACCATAACTTCTTCGTTATAGCTCCGTTTTTGCTCCGAAAAGAACCGTTGGACTCGTATTCGAATTCCTCATCAAATAAGACCATAAAATCTAAGATTTAACCCAAAATATTACTTTTCATATTTTCTTAAAAGATCAGTTTCTCACTGATTCGAAATTATGCTTATCCGAAAAAATACGGGTGTTACATCACCACCACCACCCTCTCAGTCACCACCTCCTCCATACATTTACAAATCCCCACCACCACCTTCGCCATCACCACCTCCTCCTTACATTTATAAGTCACCTCCACCATCATCTCCATCACCTCCTCCACCTTATATCTACAAGTCTCCACCACCTTCATCTCCATCACCGCCTCCTCCATACGTATACAAATCACCACCACCAATTTCACCCTCACCACCTCCTCCTTACGTTTACAAGTCACCTCCACCACCATCTCCATCACCTCCACCACCTTACATCTACAAGTCACCACCACCACCATCACCATCCCCTCCCCCACCTTATATATACAAATCTCCTCCACCTCCATCACCACCACCACCATATGTTTACAAATCTCCACCACCACCATCTCCATCACCTCCTCCACCTCCTTCCCTTCACCTCCTCCACCATACTATTATACGTCACCACCACCACCTTCCCTCTCACTACCACCCCCATACTACTATAAATCACCACCTCCTCCATCCCCTTCTCCACCTCCATACTACTACAAATCTCCACCTCCACCATAATACATCTAGGAAATGATACCAAACATAACACCATTTAACCGATTAACCACTTGAAGTTCTTGAGATACATCAATCGGTTATACCTTTGTTAATGTGTTTCTTAATCTTTATTTTCCTCGTTGTGTTATTTTATTAGTCTAAAGAAAGTTGCATTCCATTACTACATTCTTATTTGTAGTTATGTGATGTATACCTAAATTTTATTTGTTGTGATTATAAATTATCTTGTTATATGAAAGAATTATCATAAATGATCAATTTTTAAGTAACGTGTATCAATTCATTTATGATCTCTCTCTCTATATATATATATATATATATATCAAATTTTGTATGATGACCTATGTTATTCGAAAAACTAGATTTTATATGCATAAAATGTTTTGTGTCAAATTTTAAGGGGTGATAATCGACATGACGTTATGATTATGTTTTGTAAAATTGATTTTCTTGTATGGGTAATATTATATTACTAGATATGTACCCGCGTGTGATGCGACGCGAACTATCTCGAATCTAAAACCGAGAATTCGAAAAAATAAGTTTGTTTCATGTTCGTATTTATTTGCTTTTAAATCGCATATTAAATGTATAAAATTAAAGGTTAATATGGTTAATTGGTCAAACAAATGAAAAATATTCGTTCGATAGTGGGGTCTTCAAACCCATAACATTTGTGCTCATTTTGAAGGTTTTGATGAACGGTTATAATGGTATAATTTATAAAAAAAATAAAAACATATTTGTTTAATGTATTTTAGTTTATGTATGTTGATATGATAAGGATGTAAAATGAAAAATGAAAGGAGAATGGATATAAAGTAAATTAAATAACTAATTATAATGGTATAAAGTGTAATTTAAAAATAAAAAATAATTTTATTTTTAATTATCATGTTGAACGTTGAAGGTTTTAACGTTTTTAAACCCGTACATGATGTATTGAAATTTGTACTTCTTAAAAATTCAAGAATAACTTTAACTGGAATTATTTTTAAAGAAGTATAATAGATAAATATAGATAAGAGCGTAAAATGTACAAGTTTAAAAAAAATCTCGGTACGTCATTCTTGAAAAATCTTGATACGTATTTGTGATATTTCACAATATTATTAAGTTAAAAAAATATTCAATAATAACTTATTTTGAAATTATTGACGATAATATTGTAATAATATAATTTGTAAAAAAATGCATTTATTAATATGTTTTAGTTAAACTATGATTATGTATTTTTAATATTATAAAGGTGTAAAATGAAAATGAATAATGTAAGAGATATAAAACAAATTCATTCGTACATGCTCATCATATTTAATAATATGATTAAATCCAAAAATATTCAATATTTGGCTTATTTTGAAGGTATTGACGAGGCGATTACAATGGTGTAATTTGTAAAAAAAGAAATGTATTTTTAATGCATTTTAGTTCATATACATTATTTATGTTTATATGATAACAGTCTAAAATAAAAAATAAAAAAATAAAGAGGAACCAATAGAGGTTGTGGACAGTAAAGTGGAAAATAGGGAATAGGGAGGTTCGTCTGGTTAAAGTCCAGTGGAGATATCATAAAGGAAGAGAGGCTACGTGGGAAGTGGGATAGGATATGATGTTCAGGTACCCTCATCTTTTCGAGAATAGAATTCCGGGGACGGAATTCTTTTGAGGAGGGAGTGTTGTAGTAACCGTGACCAAACTTGAAGGAGTTTCAAGTCTTGGGGTGGAATCTGAATAAAATGGGAGTTGAGGGGAGTAATTTGTAAATGAGGCCTAGGGTATATAAGGGCACAAAACCCTAAGGAGAGCATTTTGAATACTGATTTGTGTGAAAGAAGGAAAGGTTGGAGCTCCTATACATATTGGAAGAGGAAGGATCATCAATCTTGGAAACCAAAGAAAAAGGGTGTGTTGGAGTTTCGTTTTCAGCAAAGAATCAACCAGGTAAATCCCCCTCTCTTCATCTTTCAGCTGTGGATTTGTGGTTAGATTGAATATCTATGTGGGTTTTTGTTAAAATAGAGTTTGAGACTTAATGGGAGATTTTGGGCGTCATGTTGTGTTGTTATCGCCAAGGGTCTTGTAATTGTTGAACCTAGTGATCCTCTTATGATTGCTAATCCTTATTTCTCGAGATTTCGAGCTTGCCTGTGATTTCTCGACCGAATTAAGGGTCAGGTCGACGTCCGGATAGCTTCCTGGACATCCGGATACATTTGAGTGGTTGAAGGTTTCCGGATAGGTGTGTTGTCCGGATAGGGGAGTTGTCCGGATAAGGGTGTTGTCCGGATAGGTGTGTTGTCCGGATAGGTGTGTTGTCCGGATAGGGGAGTTGTCCGGATAAGGGTGTTGTCCGGATAGGTGTGTTGTCCGGATAGAGGTGTTGTCCGGATAGGTGTGTTGTCCGGATAGGGGTGTTGTCCGGATAAGTGTGCTGTCCGGAATAGAGTGTCGTCCGGGGAGTTGAGATGATCAGCTTATGAGTTTATCCTTTCGCCAGGTAGATCGTTTGGAAGTGCATACCAGAATAAGAAAGGAACGTAAGCGTAACAGGTGAGTTTTTTCTAACTAAAGCTTGATGGTACTTGTTCATTTACTCGTACATGTGTGCTTACTTAATGTATGTTGCATATGACTTACTTATGCATGATGTGATGTATATGGGGGTGTGTCCCATACGTAATGTGTGATGTATATGGGGGGGTGTCCCATACGTAATGGTGTGATGCTTATGGAGGGGTGTCCCATATGTTATGGTATGACGCTTATGGGGGGGTGTCCCATCTGTCATAGTGTGATGCTTATGGGGGGTGTGTCCCATATATTATTTGCCAAACTTTATATTGATTTATGTTTCGAAAAACTCCTTAAATGCTATATGTGGTGTGGATGTAACTGAGGGACCTCACTAGACATTGTGGTCTAACCCTCGCATTTTCAAAACTGAAACCCTTTTCAGGTAAGCAGATTAAGGGCAGTTCCTCTAGTGGTAAAGAGAAGGCGTGAGAGCGGGCGTGGCTTGGCATTAGTGGACTTCCTTTACATTTTGTTATTAGAAACTCTCAGTTGTAATTCGGGTTTATTCCGCAAACCCGAGTGCAGAATTTTGATGGTGTAAACCTTGGGCCATGTTTTGGCGATAAATTATATTTTAATGTCGTATTCCGGCATGCTTTGGAGTGGGTTGTTACATAGAAATTTGACGTCATAAGTCACGCTTGAAAATTTCATGGCTTCGTCCTGGCTCCTAAGGCTTGAGGCTTGGTCTCGCCGCCACGCCACGCCATATGCCATTTAGAACCTTGATTTAAACATTGTAAACTTGAAGTTATTAGAAAAAAGTCTATAGCTCCATTGGTCTTAAGGGGTGATAATCGACATGACGTTATGCTTATGTTTTGTAAAATTGATTTTCTTGTATGGGTAATATTATATTACTAGATATGTACCCGCGTGCGATGCGGCGCAGAGTATCTCGAATCTTAAACCGAGAATTCGAAAAAATAAGTTTGTTTCATGTTCATATTTATTCGCTTTTAAATCGCATATTAAATGTATAAAATTAAAGGTTAATATGGTTAATTGGTCAAAAAAATGAAAAATATTCGTTCGATAGTGGGGTCTTCAAACCCATAACATTTGTGCTCATTTTGAAGGTTTTGATGAACGGTTATAATGGTATAATTTATAAAAAAAATAAAAACATATTTGTTTAATGTATTTTAGTTTATGTATGTTGATATGATAAAGATGTAAAATGAAAAATGAAAGGAGAATGGATATAAAGTAAATTAAATAACTAATTATAATGGTATAAAGTGTAATTTAAAAATAAAAAATAATTTTATTTTTAATTATCATGTTGAACGTTGAAGGGTTTAACGCTTTTAAACTCGTACATGATGTATTGAAATTTGTACTTCTTAAAAATTCAACAATAACTGTAACTGAAATTATTTTTAAAGAAGTATAATATATAAATATAGATAAGAGCGTAAAATGTACAAGTTTAAAAAAAATCTCGGTACGTCATTCTTGAAAAATCTTGATACGTATTTATGATATTTCACAATATTATTAAGTTAAAAAATATTCAATAATAACTTATTTTGAAATTATTGACGAGAATATTGTAATAATATAATTTGTAAAAAATGCATTTATTAATATGTTTTAGTTAAACTATGATTATGTATTTTTAATATTATAAGGGTGTAAAATAAAAATGAATAATGTAAGGGATATAAAACAAATTCATTCGTACATGTTCATCATATTTAATAATATGATTAAATCCAAAAATATTCAATATTTGGCTCATTTTGAAGGTATTGACGAGACGATTACAATGGTGTAATTTGTAAAAAAAGAAATTATTTTTTTAATGCATTTTAGTTCATATACATTATTTATGTTTATATGATAAGAGTCAAATAAAAAATAAAAAAAAATAAAAGATTAAAAGTAAACTACATACCTAGTTATAAAGGTAGTAAATGTAATGTATAAATTAAAAAAATTGAATTAAGGAGAGATTTAAGGAGGAGTGAATGTGGGTATGCTAATTGAACTTATAATATAAAATGCGTTCAGATACATGTTTAGACGGGAAAATATTTAAGTCGGATCACCAGAAGTTGACACGTGGCATGCTAGTTACTTATTTATTATATGTGTAGATTATTTTAGTTTTATAGCCGGCAATTGACAATGTCGGCAATATTATTTTGACTAATTCACTTGCCTCCATTACTATTTGCCTTTCCAATACACCACCGTCACCACCACCGCCAATTCTCCACCAACATCCGCCATCTCGTCTTTAGTCCTTACTAACACAAATGATCACAACCACCACCAACTCCTTACCATTACAAGTCATCACCACCACCGAACAGATAAAGAGTGTAAATGAGTCGAGCTTTTAACAAGTTACTCGAGCTCGAGTCTAACAATTATTGAGCTCAAGTCAATCTCGAATACAAAATAAAACTTGCTTAACTTAACGAGTCGAGCTCCGTAACACAAATGTTTCGAAAGCTCAATTAAGCTTTACGAGTCGACCCATTCGAGCACACGTTTTTTTCAAGACACATATTTATACGTTTACAAGTTATATAATCAAAAGCTAAAAATCATCATGCCTGAGTAAATAAACAAGTTAATCAATCTCGAATTATCATAAATGACCATCGAGATCAATCTCAAACATTGAAAAAATATTCGAGCAGGATATCATTTTTCCAGCCGAGCTTGAATAACCTACTACTCGACTCGACTCGTTTACACCCCTACTTAAAGATGCACAAGGACCGGGAATTTTCAACCTGTTTTCAGTAAATCAAAAATAAACCCGGGCAATTTTCAAGAAAAAAGAGTGGGTTTTGGGGTAGAAAGAGGGTCCAAACGGTTTTTCAGACAGCCCATTTCAAGTAGCGTCTTTGGCATTGTTTGGCAAAAAAAAACTACCTTATTTTTGGGGTACAATGTTTGGATGACCATAATAAGCTAGCTTTTTAAAAAGCTACTTGGAATAGCTTATGAGTAGCTTTTTGTAAATATTCCAATTATGCCCTCATTAATATTAATTATTATTTATAACTATTTTTTTAATATGTCCTTTTTAGTCATTTAAATGCTTATAAGCTACTTTTTGTCAAACGTGACTTTTTCATCAGCTAGTTTGCCAAATAGCCTTTAAGAAAAATTGCCATGATCGGGCTTTAAGGCCACACAAGGCTCCGGGTTTGGACCTTTTGTGCTATCTCTAGTATTTTTAGCAAATGCAAGAAAAAGAGCGCATACAAAACAGTGTTCGGAGTGATATTTTGGTGGAAAAACATTCATTTATCGAGACATAAACGAGTGTAATCGGTTCCGACGGACAACACAAAACAGTTCGGGTTTTGAATGTTATCAAATTCAGCTGTAGTTAAGGTGTTAGCAGGAAGGCAACAGGTAGTAAGTAGTATGGATATGGATATGGATATGGATATGGATATGGATATGGAATATGCATATGAATGCAAGAGATATAGAAGTGGAACTACTGCTTCCCTAGTAACTATCTTCACTCGCTTCCGACTTCCGCAGGTAATAGCGTAGGCAATTTGTCAGCACCTGCCAAAACATAATTAACCACCCTCATTAATGGTCTGAGAAAAATGATCAATATCAAAATGATCTCTAGATTGATCAGAAGATCCTTTCGATTGGCATTTCATGTTTATATTTTAGTTTGTCCCAAAATAAGTGCTTACATCCCGATACTCTATTATTAAGGGTAAAATTGTCATTTAATTAAATTAAAAAGCATATTAATTACATATTTCTAAAAGGCCATAAAAAAACCCAACCATTGCTTATTGAACAGGTGGTTGGTATTTGTTAAGAAAAATGTCTGTTTGGTTGGTTTTCCATTAAGTCTTGTGTGGATAAACCCTTCCCGATTAGAAAACAGGCTTATTCCATCTGTGAAAACCCCTCCCAAACAAGACTAAATCGGGAAGGGTTTATCTATACAAGACTTAATGGGTTTTCACAGATGGAATTACATATTTCATGTTTTCTAATTAAAAAGTATAATAATTACATATTTCACTTGGCTTTCTGCATAAAGCTCCCCCCTACAAGTAAATAAGCCACTTTCTGTATCATTAAGCCAGTACCAAACAGTCATGGATAGCTTACCGAATAAGCCGAGTCCCATTAAGCTCATTTTTTTACAGGCATAGATTTACTGGTTTTTAACTTTTTATTATAAAGCATCTCTATAATAGCAAGATCCGCAAACCCCCAAAAAAAGGAAAAGAAAGCGATACTTAGGATTGAAAATGTTTCGGCTACCTGAGACAAAGAACTGTTTAAAGCTGCCCCGCTGTAGCTAACATGAAATTTATCTTTGGCAACCAATCCCTGTAGCATAACAACAACGATCAAGTTGGTGATTCAAGGGGGTGGGGGCATGGTATTGGTGGTGCCGATGATTGTGTGCATGGTTGAATTGGGGGCGGGGAGGTGAAGGAGAGAAAGATAGTAACGTACCTCGGTATCAATTTCTGCTGATTCCACAGTGATGTTGACATCGGCCATTATCTTGATCATTTCTAAGAGCAATCCAGGTCTATCTGCGGTCTCTATGCAGAGCAAGCTAAAGCAAAACCGATATAGCAACAGGTCAATGCACTATAAACTGGTAAAAACTTTCTTAAAGTATATAATATGCTTTTTGAAGTATATAATATGTTTTTTGAAGTATATAATATTTATATACGGCAAATGCAACAAAAGAATTCACACACCCTCCTCACCTTGTGGTGAGGTTTGAACCCCTGGCCACCTAAGAGACCAAAGGCCCAGATATTGCTAGGCCAAAGGCCCTTTCATACATGGACGGACCTAGTGTAGAGCATACGGTGGCCTAGATATGGCCAAAAATCGGTGCCAGGCCAGGCCGGGCCGGGCCCAAATCGGTCCCGGTCCCAAATAGTGATCTCGCAACCAGTCTCAGTCCCGACCCAAATACGAAGGCCCGATTAAGCTATATAAGGCCCGGTTACGATAACCAGTCCCACTTAATTTTTTTAAAATTGATTTTTAACTTGTAAAATATTTTTTGAAGAATTTGGTCAACTATATACACTAACAAATACGTTTTTATTATAAGTAGGTCAATTAAATACACTAACAAATACGTTTTTATTTAAAAATATACTTAAAAATACATTTAAAAATAAACTTTATATAAAAAACCGGGCCGGTCCCATAACCGGTCTCGGGCCAGGCCGGGCCTTGTTTTTGGATGAAAATCGTAGCCGGTTAAGGACTGTCGGGCCCAACCTGGTCCCAAACGGACGGTCCCGGGTCGGGCTGGGCCCAATTGGCCATCTCTACGGTGGCCTGTGCCACCGCTTCATTTCTATGTCGTAGTGTAAAAAACTATAGGGTCGTGAAAAGTGCCACCGTGAAACTAAAATGAGGACACAATTTTCCATTGGTAGAGTTGGTTTGCAAGGCTTTTCTTCGACCCCAGCCCGAATTCGAGTCCTGTTAGTGCCATTTTCTTAGTTTTTAGCTTTTAATTTCAGATTTATTATATTTCCAAAAAACTAACAATAAAAGACACAAGACCTGACATATGAAAAGCAATGAACTAACCACAAGACCAATATTGATTTTGTGAAGGAATTATAGTCAAATGGTGCCACCACTTGAAAAAAAAATCTAGGTCCGTCTCTGCTTTCATAAGTATATAACATTTATAAACGGAAAATTGGTGAGTATTGAACCCTTGACCTCCTGGGAGGCGTGGCTCTACCGGTACCCCTGGGCCAGTGACCCTTTGGTCAAACTGGTCAACTTTCTTTATATTAGTGAGCCGGTTCGTGTTGGAGACTTGGAGTTGCACAATGTGGAAATCATTTGCTTTTATACAGTATATGAAAATTCACTTTAATTTGCGATAGTTGCTAACCTCCTTTTAGGCCCGTCATCCTTAACATGTATATGAGTTGCAATATCAACATCAAGCTGCCATCAAGAAAATAAAAAAGAACTTTAATCAGCATGTTATAACACACACAAGCTTCTATTAAGTCGATTTAGGAGGAGTTGTTATTGTCCTTGGCTACAACAAAAGGCTTTAATGTGCCTCTTAATTTTCAGCTGAGTTTATATGAAATGTGAGATTTTCTCTGAATTGCAACAGAGTAAACCTATCAGAACATCCAACCTAAACTATGTTCCCAATATCAGTTGGCCTGAGGGCATTCTATTTCTACCTGGGGTCTTTAAATTTGGTTCAAAAATTAAAGTTATTTTCTAGAACAGGAATTATGTGACGGATTGAGCTGGTTTCGTATAAAATGAATGTTGAATAAGTTACCTTCTTGACAGGACCTTGTATGCCAAAAGCCTCCCCCATTGCAAGTCGCAAGCTAGACTCCTTAACATTTATAAATAATGAGAAAGCATAAGGAGCATATTGAACCAAAATAAATGTTTATATTAATTGAATCCTTAGATAAATATGAACTAATTGTTCATGAAGTAGGGTATTAGCAAGTAAACATACTGGATGGTACTTCAAGAGATTGTTTATGATGGTCAATCTGATTCTCTCCAGAAGATCTGGATCTTCAACTTTACGCCCAGTTGATCTATAAAATTAACAAAATATGAGCAGACCTTGGTGTAAGTTTGAGAAGAGTAAATTGCAATTTTGGTCCTTGTGGTTTGTTATTTTTCTTGGTTTTGGTCTTTACAAATTCTTTATTGCAAGAAAAGCCCCGTGGTATTCAAAAATGCTTGGTCTTGGTCCCTCTTACTAACGAAAGTTAATTCCATCCGTTAACTCTCCAATGTGCCTTGCACATGAGGGTAAAGTAAAAAAATTATTTCACTATATATCGTTGCCATCTTATATTTCAGAGGTAAAATGACTACTTTACCATCATGTGCAAGGCACATGGGGTTTAACGGATGGAATTTAACTTTCGTTAGTGGTAGGGACCAAAACCAAGCATTTTTGCATACCACAAGGACCAAAATTGCAGTTTACTCTTTTGAGAATAAAGAATAGTTAATGCAAATGTGGTAGATGCTTCATTGTTCGATCAAATGAGAAAGAAATCGATGAAATGCACACATACTTTTCACTAAAAGAAATACTCCGCTCATGACTAAAGAAAATCATATATTTCCTTCTGAATGTTACACATTGCCCTTTCATCGTTATAAGTTATAGATCCCTCAATCATGTTGTGCTCTTCAACCCCTTAAGGAGCTGTTTACTTGCAGCTTATTGAGCTTAATGGTATGGGCGGCTTATTTGCTCAGCCATACATGAGTGTTTCTTTACGGCTTAATCGTTAAGCCATTAAGCTAAAATGACTATATGGAATAAGCCAGGACCCCTCACTTGTCCCCATTAAGCTACCCCAAACAAATTAATACCAGAAATAATCCAACCCTCTCTCCTTATCTCCCTCAGACAAACAACTTAATCCATACAGGGCTTAATGTAAAAAAAAAAAGAGCCCCTAAGACTTCTCTTAGTCATCATCTATAATCACATTTACAGGTTGGTTGAATACTTCAAAATATGGATGAAATTAAATTAACATAGAGAGAAAGGGATCCACAAATAATTATGAAGCATACTCACAATCGAGTAATAAAAAATTCTGTTTGTGTCACTGCTCCTTCAGTTGTGACAGTGCCTTTTGCTACATCCAAGCCTAGATCCTTCAGTGCCTTCATCTGCACCAGCATTCCAAGCGTATTAGTCAACTTAATGTATCCATAGGAAGGCGAAAGATCATGTGAGAAGTTGAGGTTAACACGAGAAGCGTGAGAAGTGGATCTGAACCGTTGATCACTTTTAATCAAATGCCCTCCCATGAACTGCGGCTTAGAAAGGAATTGATCCGGTGCATATCGGTGCATCTCATCCTAATGTGTGTCCATTTCTCATCCTACGGTCGATAACCACTTCTACGCTTCTCACGTTAACCTCAACTTCTCACCGGAACCCAACCCTCCATAGGAATATAATAATTAATTAAGTCAAGATACCCTTCAAAAGTATCCTTCAGAAAGAATGATGAATCATTATATTCAAATCCGTACACATTGAGCACTTGGCGTAAACCTAATGACTCCTATCAATCTGGAAAAGTAAACTCCTAGAGAAAATAATAATATCTCCCAAACAAGTACCAAAAGATGCATGCTTCTTTTGAAAACAACTATTTTTATTACCTCAAGATTGCAGGTAGAAACTAGAATTACTTGATTGGGACCCATGGGTAAATATAACAACTAGATTCCATTATTTATTTGGACCGTCGTCTTGTTAAGTTATTTAAAGGTTGCATTAGCATGCCAAAGCATTCAGTTTACAGTAATTTTGTTGTTGGTTCAGCAACATAAAGAGTATAACTTTTAGAAGAGTAACTAATGATTCACCGTATCAATGAGGGCACCAAGACGATCACCAAAGCTAACTTGTACAATAGTTGCAGATGGATCTGAATCTTGATCAATTAAAAGAATTGGGGTAGGAATATTATCAGCATCCTGTTCAGATTTATGAAACAACATAGGATATCAATGTAGAGATCTAGAAAAAGAACTAGGGACTGTTTAACAGGCTAAGTATAACAAATTATAGATGATAGATCATTTCCGAATACAACTTCCATCTTCCCCAAAAATGGTTTTGCAAAGAGTTGAGCATGACATCAAATATAGAAGATGTATCTGAAATCAAGGATCTGAAATCACTACTGTCATTTCCATATAAGAACAAAAGATTGAAAATTGTATGGATAACAGAACAAAAATAACACGAGTAAGAAATGACTTCAATATATTGAATGACAACTGAATGATCAATTCCACAATTTTAATTTCTCAATCCAGCTAGCAGACATTTTTTTGCGTGAAATATCTTTTGTTAACAGAACAGAAAAGACCGGGGATCAGAGCATTTTCCTACAACTCCATACAGAAACAAAACTGAAAAGATACAAAATATGTGCATACAAAAGCAAAGCTTCCTTAAGTCTGCAACACTCGGGTTTGTACTTTGTACACAAGTTAGATGTAGAAAGGGAATAGAGGAAAAGAGTTCCAAAACTGACCAAAGAGCTTGTACCCAGTGAATCCACACCATCAATTGAAGCTTGGAAAATGTTCCTGCATGATAGTTTAATTAGTACTAAACACTATTCACAACTAATAATTTAACTAAAACATCTCACTAATAGAACTTGATTATACTTTCCGTTAAATTATGTGAAAGGTAATGTTAAATGGCCCGATTATCAACTCAGAATTACCACAAATGTTAACAACATTATTGACAGCAAACATATTGTCAGAAACAATTATCCTGCTTAGGTCAATTCGTTATTTTCACCTCTTCCACTTTGACTTTGCCTAACCTACAGGAACCATAACGATTTCCTTGCAGAAGCACCTCTACTTCACAAAACAAATTCAAAAACCTAATTAACAACTAACCAATCGAACCTAGCCATCAACCGATTAAACAACATGCACTACATGATTAACATGATTTTTTAAGTTCATTCATAGATCAAAACATCATATCAATCAAAATCTCTGAAGATCAAGCATCGAAACATCAAATTACTTCTTCATCATTTCGAAATACTATACTTACTTTCTAATAAATGAGATTATCAACTCAAAATTACCACAAATGTTAACAACAACATTATTCACAGCAAACATATTGTCAGAAACAGTTATCCTGATTAGGTCAATTCATTCTTTTCACCTCTTCCACTTTGACTTTGCCTAAACTACAGGAACCATAACGATTTCCTTGCAGAAGCACCTCTACTTCACAAAACAATTTCAAAAAACTAATTAACAACTAACTATCAACCGATTAAACCACATGCACTACATGATTAACATGATTTTTTTCAGTTCATTCATAGACCAAAACATCATACCGATCAAAATCTCAGAAGATCAAGCATCGAAACATCAAATTACTTCTTCATCATTTCGAAATACTAGACTTACTTTCTAATAAATGAGATTATCAACTCAAAATTACCACAAATGTTAACAACAACATTATTCACAGCAAACATATCGTCAGAAACAGTTATCCTGATTAGGTCAATTCATTCTTTTCACCTCTTCCACTTTGACTTTGCCTAACCTACAGGAACCATAACGATTTCCTTGCAGAAGCACCTCTACTTCACAAAACAATTTCAAAAAACTAATTAACAACTAACTATTAACCGATTAAACCACATGCACTACGTGATTAACATGATTTTTTTTCAGTTCATTCATAGATCAAAGCATCATACCGATCAAAATCTCTGAAGATCAAGCATCGAAACATCAAATTACTTCTTCATCATTTCGAAATACTACTTACTTTCTAATAAAATGAGATGATCCACGCGGAGAGAAAGCGAGATGAAGTGAAGATGACTTGAACGGAGAGAGTTGACGAGTAGTAGAAGATGAAAATACAAAACCGGAAAGTCTGGCAGAGGAATCGCCACGGATATTGACAGAAGACGAGGAAAACACGGCACCGGCGCCGGAAGTGGCCATGGATTGTGGAAGTGTTTGTTTTTCCGGTAAAGGAGTTGTATGTAATTGAAAGGGAGTGACGTGAGAAAGTGATATATGGAATCGGAGTTTCGAATATATCAAAAGCAACTGTGGGTCACATCCCATCTGCCAATAATGGGACCCATTCCACGTCATACTGTACCTTCTTGTAATAAAATATTCAATCCTAGAAAATATTTTATTTTTGTTGAATTATTGGAGCATCTACCACGTATTCTCTATAATTTTTCTAAAATAAAGATTCAAATGTTAAAATTTATAAAATAAATTACATTTAGCTTCAACAGATTCTCTATTTTAGAGATTTCAACATTCATTTTATTATTAAAATATTATTTGCTCTTAAAAAGAATTTGTAATAAATAATAATAAATCAATCTTATTGGTGGAATGAATAAAAAAATAATTTCTTTCTCCACCTACCAAGTTTTAGAGAATTATCTAAACTTGGAGTTTTCCTAGTTTTCTCTATTTTAAAGAACAATATAGGGAAGCTGTTGGAGCAATTAGAGAACAAAAATCCAATTTTCTCTATTTTAGAAAAGCTGTTGGAGATGCTCTTAAGCCGAGGTGCTCAAAAACCTGACCAACCCGATCATCCCAACCTAATCCGACGTGAAATAACCCAACCCGAAGAAACCCGATGTCCAATCGAGTTATAAAATTTTCAAATCGTATGTATTAGGTTGATATTGGGTTACAATAATTTGAATCCAACCCAACCCGATCAACTCGATATACTTTTATTTCTTGAATTTAATATGATTGTTAAGTCTCTACTAATATGTACATAGACAATTACACCATCACGTACCCTATTTATATATATTTTTTTCAATTTCTTATCCATCTCTATATAACTCTTTCACACACACGAGACACACACACACACACACACATATATATATATATATATATATATATATATATATATATATATATATAATCATTCAATAAATGTGAACATAAATATGTAAATTGAGAAAAACAATTCGAACGCGATATGCTTAAGATTTAAAAATATGGCAAAGTGTATCAAATGATTGATGCTGAAAAGGAATTGTAAGTAGAAAAAACAACATATTCTAGGTTTCGATAATATTTTGATGTGCGAAAATATTAACCCGATCAACCCGACCAACCCGTACAATTTGGGTTGGGTTGAGATTTTTCAAACCGTTAATCATTAAGTTGAGTTGCTTAAATGTCTTCAAAGCCTATTAATTTTTGTTGTTGTAATATCAACTCTTATTAAATTAGAGTATCTTCTACAGTTATCTTAAATAAAAATAAAAAAATAAGATTTTAACTTTTTTTTCAATAGCTATATTATCTTATATATTAAAATATAAAAAAAATGAAAAAGACAAAAATCTCCAACTTTAAAGAAAGTTGTAAAACTCGTAATTTAAGAAATAAAAATAATAATATTTTCTTTAATAAGAGACATTAAAATAAAATGTTTAGAAAAAAAATAAATTTTTATTAATGTATTAATTATTTTAATAATATAATCAGTGCTACAATCTCTAAAATAAAACAACTGTTGGAGTTAGAAATAGTTTTTTTTTAGATTTTAAGTTTAAATACTATATTTTAGAACAAATTCAGCTTAGCTGTTGGAGATGCTTTTATACACCAAAATGGTAAAAAAAAAATCTTAATGTTGATGTATGAAATAGTTAAATTAATAGGTAAGAATGTACTTAGCAATATACATTCACCGTCACATACATTTGAATAAGGAGAAAAAGGGATATATTTTGATGTAACCCTCACAAGTCACAAGGAGCAATAAAATCAAGAGGCTCGATTGTGAGCGTTTTCACTCTATAATCAAAGTACCCAGACGGAGCCAAGACTTTGGGGTTTTTTTGGTTGGTTTTACAAATAAGTCATGTATGAATAAAATTGTTTGTGTGAATTAATCTTTCTATATTGATTGGGAAGGTTTTTGTTTGAAAGAGTTTTTCATAAATGGAATAAAGTGTTTTTTTTAATTATGAAGGAAAACCTTCGACCAGGCATTCTACCTTTGTCGAATCGGAACCAATAACACTGCATTGCACTCGAACAGTTGAGCGGCCGCCGGCCCTTCCGTGCACAGATATAGATTCATTCTTCGTACCTGGTTTGGAAAATACTTGCCTTTATGTATAAAGCTCCTCCTTAGAATCATATTGAATAAGTCGTTTTCTATATAATTAAGCAGCTTGGTTATATAATTAAGCAACTACCAAGCTGAATAAGTTATAAGTCTCATTAAGCTCATTAAGTTGTTAATAAACAAACACTTTTTTGTACTGAATTGGTGGTTTTAAGGCTTTATTCCGTCTATTTTGGCATGAAAAAAATGCATATTTGTCACACTTAGTCACGTTCTATCCGAGTATAATGTAAAGTCAAACATGGGACAACAATTTTTGTTATGCCTTGTGCCGTATACCTAAAGCACCCTAACATAAATGGACAATTTTAACCCTTTCTTTGCATTTTGTATCTTTTAGGGTTAATCTTTTTTATTGTCCGTAATGCAAGGTATTTTCGAAATAAGCCACATGAAAAAGGTCTTTAGATGTCAAGCTTGTACGTTTTGATTCAGTTGTATCAGAAGAAACTCAACAAGAAATATCATACGTCGGACGTTTGAGTTGACTCATCATCGAAAACTGACAAAAAGGTTTTATGGGCAAATAACATTGACATTTCAACGGTTGATGTAGATCCTTCACTTCCTCCTTCCCTTCATGCTAAACCCATTGTCGATAGTTATCCTTTGCGTAAGACTAGACTTTGAACCGTTTTAACTTGAGTTGTTATTTTAGACAAAATGTATTGGAAGAGCTACACGACTTCACGGATGACTGATGGGAACAAGGGTCCAAACGCGGATCTAGAGATTTGAGAGACCAAAGAAGGCAAAATGGCAGAAACAACCTATTTTCCCAACCAAGTTTATCTTTTAGCAATTTCTCTCTGAAGCTTTAAAAAAAGTCATAACCTCCGCAAATAACAATTCCTAAAAAAGTAGAAATAAAAGAAAATGTTTTTGAACATGCTTCGCAAGTACAAGAACCAAATCTATAGTTTAACTTGAATATTTCCTCAACTTGACAAAGTTACAAATTTGCTCTTTATACTTGCAAAGCATATTCAGAAACTTAAATCTTTTTTTTTTACTGATTGACCCCTCCATGGGTTGAGGAATTACTACTTACAAGGATAATGACTTTTTCAAAAACTTGGGGGAGAAATAGCTAATAGTTAAAATTGGTCGGTAAGTCGAAGAAAGAATGTTTGTCGAGGAACACCAATATGATGTTAACAAGGATGTGATGAAGTTCATTTTTTACTTCATGAGAGAGATTTCATCATAAACTTGGAAGTGTTATTCTTGTAAAAATCTCTAAAAGTCGGTGTAATCTGACAAAATGAACGTTTTTAACGACTTTTAGTCGTAGAATCACCACAATTTCACGGATAAAAGATTCTCCTAGGAAAACATGCTACATGAACGGTTGGTTCAAAAAAATTCCTTTCCCAACATACGCGATCGTAAAACACTTGGAAATTAGAACATCTTAATACAGTAAATTCTATATGGATCAATTTTTGATTTTATTCAAAGCTCGATATTGAATATAAGATGAAAAGCATAATATTCCTTTAAGCGTGTCTCAAAGAAAGCCTATCCAACCTTACAACGCAATTAAAAAATACAATGTTGATTCACAAAATGAAACGGAAAATGAATACATACTAAATGTAGTATTTTCCTAGAAAAGAATAGAACCCGACCGCGTATTGGGTAGCAAAAGTTGGATGGAAAATTTGATTCAGAATACGAAATATTTAGGGTTACAAAACATACCTTCATATAAATGTCTCAAGCCTCTTTTCTTGTGATCCTGATAAATTAACAAGATTAGCAACCAAAGAATCAATAGAAGGCGGGATATTCAGGTATATAACCTTAAATAAGATTTTTATTCAATCAGTAGCCTTTCGAACTATTAAATAAAAAAATAGCTTCATACTCATAAGGTTATGGATTTTGAGCATCTCCAACAGATTCTCTAAAATAGAGAAAATGAGAGTTTTGTTATCTATTTTCCCCCAACAGATTCTTTGTATTGTCCTATATTGTCCTTTAAAATTGAGAAAACTAGAAAAACTTCAAGTTTAGAAAATTCTCTAAAACATGACTTGTGGAGACCGGAGAGAGAAACTAATTTTTTAATCATCCCCACAAAAAATGAGCTTGAATTATTATTTTATATAAATTCTTTTAAAAAGTGCATTAGGATGATAAATTTATAGAATACTTTAATAATATAAGGAATGCTGAAATCTCTAAAATAGAGAATATGTTGGAATTAAATATAGTTCTTTTTAGATACTTTGACTTTTGGTTCCCTATTTTAGGGAAATTATAAAGAATCTGTTGGAGATCATTTAAGATTATATATCTAAATATACCGACAAAAACACATATCAGCTATCAATTTACACAATTTGTGCAGCACTCGGGATCATGAGAGAGATTCTCATTTTCATGAGAAACCGAGAACAAGTGAAGATATTTTTATATTGTGTGAATACTATAACTTTAGCATCACCCTTCATCTATGAATTGGAAGGTCACATTATATTGTGTGAATGTTGTAAACCACTCATTTGCACAGTATGCACATGTGCATACAAGTAATTGAAGACGTTTCCTAGTTTCTATGCACGTGTGCATGTCATGCACTGCACAAATTACTTGTATGCACACATACAGATGAATGGTTATTAGAGTGTTCGTCAGTTTTTCATTTTATTTTTTTACAATTTTCCCCTAAACCTGACCCATAAAGGTATAATCACAGTTCTCACTACACAATATAATGAGACATTTAACTTTTTGACTTGTTCTCACGGGAAATGTTGTTCTCACCGGAACCCAACCCTTATGTAAGAAGCATCGACTTGGTGCTTTAAGACATACACTTCGGGAGGTCCCCACATAAAAAGTACATGTCTTTTGAGCAAAATATTTGGATGAATGGCAACCAAATTTCATGCAATGAATGCTGAATCAACATATCAGGTTTTAATCAAACAATTTACTAAAAAAAGAGAAATACAATAGAATGCTGACCTGAAACAATAAATTCCAAGAGCTGTTGTTATTTCATGGATGACTGCTGTTGCAAAGTGTAGATACAGTGCACCTGGGATGGGGGTAAAACTATGTTATAAAACGATGCCCACGAAAAGCAAGGTAAAGCGGTCTTCATTGCTCAGTTGGGATCGATCAAGTGGTTAAAAGTTAAAACCCATTTAGAACCTAGAGATCTTGTGAAAAGAGTCTCACATCGGCTAGAGTTGGACCCCCATTTTCTACTTAAAGGCTCTTTTGGAGAGTAATCTGATGGTGGCTCCACGTATCTCACCGTCTACGACGTTTGTGCCCATCTAGCCTCTGTTGGAGAGGCGTATTAGAGTCTCACATATGCTAGACTTGGACCTATTCTCTTCAATATATGTAGGACCTATCTCACATGGTATCAGAACCAAGGTCTACAATCTTGGACATTTCTGCCCGAAGGACGACACTCTAGGACATATGTGTCCATCTAGCCTCTGTTGGAGGCGCGTGTTAGAGTCTCACACATGCTAGACTTGGACCTATTCTCTTCAATATATATACATATAGATAGAGTCGGGTTCAAACGAGAACAATACATATTTAATAGAACACGAGAACCAACAAAATCATATATGATTTCACATTAACGCGTGAAAAAAGGACTTTGACTTCGGCTTCAGGTCTGCATGGCTTTTTCACACATTAATGTAAAATCATATATGATTTTGTTGGTTCTCGTGTTCTTTTAGGATTGTTCTCGTTTGATCCTCCCTATATATATATATATATAGAGAGAGAGAGAGAGAGAGAGAGACTGTGAGATGGGGAGGATCAAACGAGAATGCTAGTTATTTAAGAGAATACGAAGACGGCCAAATCACGTGCAAAATTACAGGTGATTTTACATCAACGGTCAAAAAAGATGCACGAGGTACTATGGTCGCGTCTTCAAGTCATGGGCCAAATCTTGTGTTAAGAGTCGCATGAATCACATGTGATTTTATACATGATGTTAGTGTAAAATCACATGTGATTCGACCGTTTTCTTATTCTCTTAAATAGGTAAGGTTCTCATTTGAACCCGACTATATATATATACACACGTAGGAACCTCCTTCTCTCCTTAAGTCTCTTTCGCAGAGTAATCGAATGGGGTTCCACATATCTCACATCCTGAATTAGAGCTTGCACGTGTTCCACATATCTTACATGATTGTTTTTTAGGCTTATGTCGGTTATCATGGTACAGATAATATTTCAATTTCATGAGGAAATTCAATGATGTTGATTTTTTATCATCATGATAACAACGATACCTGTGTACAGACAGAAACCGAGAAGAACCCATTTCTCATCAACAAGGGGAATTCTGCCACAAATTTGTATATCATTAACCGTTAGATACAACAAAACAGAATTAAGAAATAATAAATTTCTCCTTATCATTCCAAATCTTCCATCACAAACATGAGAAAAAACAGGCTTATAAGTTAGATAATCACATACCCCTCGTTTAACCAGGCAGTGAGAGCATTTGCAATCGCGAGTGGAAGATAGAACAAGGACTGAAGTGTAACCAAGGAAAATGAAATGGAAAATCATCATTACACAAATCTATTTCTTGATGAAAAATAGGGAGGCTATTGACAGAAATCACAATATATAATTGAAGAAATGTGGTTACAGAATTTCGAACCAAGGATACTGAGGCGAATTTCGTGTGAGAAGTGAATCTTAACCGTTGATCACTTTTAATCAAATGCCCTCCCATGAATTGCGGCTTAGAAGGGAATTGATATCCAAATCTCATCCAACGGTTGATAACCACTTCTCACGCTATCCTCAACCTCTCACCGGAACCCAACCCAGAATATTGAATCACGATATATAATTCAAGAAACTTACCATGGACATACTAGTTTTCAACCCCTTAGGTTCATCGCACAAGTGGGCCAATATCATTCTTCCCTGCAAATTTGATGAATATATTCAGTGTCCACATTTCTAAATGGCAGGTAAGTTTATAAATTTTAATTTTATGTGGTGCTTCATTATGCAGGAAACATTTTCAATTTGGAATTTGACTCAGTATTTTAGTTACATTCACTTTTCACCATATTTAGTTTGATTATTTCTTTAGTTTTTACCTTTTGCCAATTGCCTTATTCATAGATTAGACAGACTATAAATACTTCTGCATGCTACAAATCTTCATCATTCAGAGATAGGGAAATGGGAAATGTATACAATTCTGGGGACTTATTTAAACTTATCATTAAAAATTAGTTATGTGATGTTCTTAATAATGATAAGATGAATTTTTTTTTTTTGAACGGCAGATAAACTCACACACACGTTCCCGGGGTATCCGGGCTCCCACTTAAGGGTGCCACCCGACCAATTAAATTAATTTAGTATGATATGAATTGCATGATGTTTATCAATAATATCATCAATAAGATTCATATCATACTAAATTAATTTGTTCCATTATTTCAATATCAACACATAATTAAACTATAATTTAGCGATTATTGTTTACTTGAAGGTAAGTGGCGCATAGTTGAAATAAATTACAATTGATGTTAAATATTAGTTTTGACCAACATATAACTTTTGGTTATGGCGATATAAAAAATTAATAGCTAAATTATAAAATCTGCCAGATATGTTGTTTTGAGTGGGGTTGTGATATTATAAAATTTGTTACATACATAATATTCAACGAAGTTATCTATAGTAAATTTTAAGAAAATTTAATTAATGTGTTATTATATTATTGGTGTGGAGCTAGGTAACCCAATAATGGGTTTATGTGTTTAATTATTAGTTTAATCCCAAAAAAGTAGGATTCCCCTGTGCAAGTTAATTGAAATGAAAACATCACATAAACCTTCTTGATTTCCCAGAAAAAAACTCAAACCTGAGAGATTTTGAAAAAATGTTTGAAAAGGTTGACAGCAATCAGATTTTACAGCACAAATTTTAAAAAAGAAAATCTAAAAGTAAAAAAATCATTTACAAATGCTGAAATCTCAAAAAGGTTGATTAACAGTCAGAATTTAATTTTCCACAAATGGTTTTATTAATGGTGGAATGAATAAATGCACACATTTTCTGAGTACACACCACATCATGATCTAAAGTCGGGGCACATTTATGAATTCACACAAAATAAAACTAGCTTATAACATGTAATAATGCACCACTGAAGCCAAAGATTGTTTATAGGACCTTTTTCATAAATCAATTATAAGAGGGAGGGACACAACACGTAATTATGGAATAGAACCTCAACTGAAAGAGTACAATTAAACTACAATCTTACCACGAGGAATCCAAATGCTTGTCCAATTCCCATAACAACCATATGTGGATATTTCCCGATTAAATTATATGGAGACATATAATCCCTGGAGAAGACAGAATATTCTGCGTCAGAATGGATAAAAAGAATACTCCATCCCAATAAACGCAACCTTTTGACTTGGTACATAGTTTAATAGAAGACTTTGACAAATCATCAAATACCTAAAGGGAAATTGGCAGAACTAGTCATTCCTCTTTCCACAATTGGTCTCCTAGCCACTCCTCTTCCCATTTTACCAAAAAGTCACTACCTCCGCAAGTGGCAACTCCTCAATTTGCGGAGGGGTCAAAAAGTTTCTGAAGATGGTCCGCAAGTACAAGGACCAAATCCATAACTATTGTCTACATTCGCAAGTAATGGTCCGCAAGTTGCGGACATGTTCAAATTATTTTACAGATTTGGCCCCTGCATTTATGGAGCATGTTCAGAAACTTCTTTTTTTTAACTTTTTGACACCCCCGCGAATTGAGAAGTTGCCACTTGCGGAGGTAGTGACACTTTGGTAAAATAGGGAGAGGAATGGCTAGGAGACCAATTGTGGAAAGAGGAGTGACTAGTTCTGCCTAAAATACCTTATATACATGATAATAAGACAACGTTGAGAAAGCTTGTGGGCCACAATCAATCAATATCATGAAATGATTGTTGATGGTCAAATAGGTCATTTTGCAAGGAATCTTTCCAGACAAAGAAACGTTGCATCCTTTGGCACAAACCAGAATAGGATTTGTTGCATTATTTGGGACGGAAGGAGTAGGGTACAATAAATAGTCAAAAATGGGAAAACCAGATATCAGTATGCGGTACATACCACAGAAGAACTACTCCCAATAGTACACCAAAAGGGACAAGCTGGCATGGAAAGACAAAAAATGTCCAATAAGCAGTCTTTAAGTATAAATAAATGAACCATGTGTTTGACAAAGAAATGTGATTACCATAGCCAAGGCCTTTAGCATGCTTCCATGTCTCAAGCGTACAACCTTATAAACATTCTGCACACTGAAAGCAAGAAAAATAAAGAGCAAGTCTAAGTCAAAGCTATCTAAAAGTTCACCACTGCCAACACTCGAGCGTATACATAATCATCTTCGATCTGGATTTAAATGAAACTAATCTATACTATATTATAAAGCATTTGAGAAAGACTCTTAAAAACAAATTTTTATGCATCAAGTATTAATTATTTATGCATCTTACTTAAAAATTCAAGATTACAAGTAAATGATGCATGAGTACAACTTTTTAAAACGGCATATTTGAATTCATAACTAACCGATAAACATAATCAAATATAGAATAAACATCTCATTTTAAATATAAAGAATCTAAAATCTAATTAGGATAATCATTGAATTCTAATAGAATTCTTAATTATTTTTTATAAAAAAGCATTATATTATTAAACCTAAATTAAATTAAAATAAAAAATCAAATCAAACAAATTATAAAAAGAAAAACATTATTGCTTTCTCAAAACCACATAAAACCGTATTATAAAATCGACAAAGATAAAAAAATAAAATGAAATATTAAAATCGAGATGTATCTCGCCACATTGCACGAGTACACTTCTAGTCTGACTATAAAGCAAGTGTAGGATATCAGGTTCAACTAATGATTTTTTCTGTAAATCGTCATTTATTTTTTTGAGAAGGGTATCCCAGACCACATTGGGCCCAGACTAATCCCTAGGCAAATCGGGCCTTTGGCCCAGCTGCTAAAGCATGCAGCCCTGAGATTATCCTCAGTGGCCACAAGTGCTGCGTGTGGGGCTCGAACCCGGGCAAGCGCTATGAACTCCCCTGGCCTTACCACCACGCCACAACCCTTGTGGTTAAATCAGGGAGTTTTCAACTTCACCAAGATACAAAGTTTTTTTCTGAAATTCTGCTGTCAAATTAGGTTCTTATTTTTCTCTTTTTTTGCTAAATATTTCTATGTAAATCAGGGAGTTCATGATTCAGACAAGTAGTAAAGGAAGAGTAAATTTGCTAAAAAATGAAAAGAATTGCTTACTTGAATGTGACTGTCGGTATAACAGCAAAAACTATCATACAAAACAAAACTGCTCCGTATGTTGGGATTCCTGAATTTAATAATATGGAAGACCAAATCAAGAAGCAAAATATATGTTCCATCTGAATTAAGTCATAGATAAAACATTCTAAGACTGAAATATCCATAGAATCCAATATGCCATTATTGCTAAATAGGAATAGGGGTTCCTGTAGCAAGAGAAAAAGAGAGATGGGGATCCAGACTGTACCATCTATCAATGGAACCCAACTCAGCAGCGGAATAGACTTCCGGAGATCTTGGGCCCACCACTCTGCACCTGGAATTGAAATGATTTAATGGTGAAACACTTAATGACCATTCAAATGTACATTTGAATCAAATTGTTATATAAAAACTGCATGGTAGATGGTACAGGCGTAAAAGTTGCATACCAACTATAGCTGTAAAGAAATGTGCCATGTATATCAGCATGAGACCCTCTGTAGGTCCATTTACTGCCGGAAGGATTAATGTGTTGGTAAAGTAACTGCGACATAAAATTAACTTTAGCGTACTTTCAAACAAATAATACAGCATTTTATATTTCAAATTAAAGACAGTGATCTAGTTTAGAATTTAAAACAAAAGGAAACCAGCCCTCCCATAAAAAGTACAGAAAAAACCAGCAATAGAAAATATTACATCATGTGAACCATGCAAAATGTATAATCTTTTGCCCCATTCCTTCATGGGATGATGCATACTGGGAGCAGAAAATGAAATAACAGATAAGTCCCAAGGGTTGGGTTCCGGTGAGAAGTTGAGGTTAACGTGAGAAGCGTGAAAAGTTGTCATCAACCATTGGATGAGAAATGGACGCACATTAGGATGAGATGCACCTAGATAAAATGCACCTAGATGCACCGGATCAATTCACTTCTATGGCGCAATTCATGGGAGGGCATTTGATTAAAAGTGATCGGTTTAGATCGACTTCTCATGCTTCTCATGTTAACATTAGCTTCTCACACGATCCTTCGCCTAAGTCCCCAATATGTCAAGCAAAGGACTAATTTGTTACTTCTTTTATCGAGCTCATTTAAGAACGTTAGAGGGTGAAAAAAAATTGTTCAAGTCATAAGGGGAAGACACATAAAATTTTGAAGATATATCTGAAATAAATTTGTACTACAGAAATAAAACAATTACTTGGGCTACTTACTGTTCCCATGTTGCACCATAGAATGGAACAGCTGAAATCACCCAGAACCAAAATGTGTATCTTCCACACATAGCAGTGCTCCCAAAAGCCAATGCTTCCAACTGAGCCATGCATCAATAAAGTACAATTGGACAATGACAGTTGCAGCTGCAAAATAGACTTGAGAAACAAAGAAGACATACCGCACATGCAAGTGCATCACATCCTGCAGAAATTAGGGAAGGCCATAAATTTACATATTTTCAGCACACAATCACAGAGATGGAATACCAAAAAGATGCATAAGGAGGCTAAGGGTAGAGAATAAGTATCAGTGGCGAGGAACTAATATTAATCACCATGATCAAATAGTTCTCCCAATGGACTAGAAGAGTTTGTCCTTCTAGCTTGCTTTCCATCAACAGCATCGAATGTCTAGCATGAAGATAGAGAAAATTGAAACAAAATCAATTAAGAAAGAACACCCAACTGAATGGCTAGACAATTGATATATGAACTTTGTATCAAGATAAATAAATATTTCCAAGAAAGTAATGCAAACACAGCCATAATGATATCTTTTTAATATATATGGATATATCATACACCATCTCATTTAGCAGCATAAAAAGCATACTAGTTTGAAAAGAAGTTTTAATGAGGGCACAATCATTTTTTGCTAAATTAGCGACTTTGGTCAATTTTTGCCCGACCCTTCCAACGGAACAACACAAGACCAATAATCAAACACAGCTATAGTAAACAACGCAAACACCTAAAATCATCACTTCATAATGGTAAACAAACCTGGTACAAGAAGAGAAGTAATCCATGAGCAAAATGAACCCATCTTGGAGGCGGAGAATCCAGTTGCGGTGAATATATCTAAACATGCTCAGACATAAAATAGAAGTTAGTAAGAAATACAGAAGATAAGAACAAAATGTTTCTTTTTGTAAAAAGTTGAAAGCAAATTAGGGCAGTTAAAATACTTTCATCTTGTTAGCAAAGTACAGTGATAGGAAATCCTATTAGGATATGACCCATTAGACCATACTAACTTAGCTGATGGATAGTTTCTGTTGACAACTATTATAGGACAAGGCGAAGGATCGTGTGAAAAGTTGAGGTTAACGTGAGAAGCGTGAGAAGTGGATCTAAAACGTTTTATCACTTTTAATCAAATGCCCTCCCATGAATTGCGTCTTAGAAGGGAATTGATCCGGTGCATCTCGGTACATCTCATCCTAATGTGCATCCATTTCTCATCCAACGGTTGATAACCACGTCTCACGCTTCTCGCGTTAACCTCTACTTCTCACCGGAACCCAACCCTATAGGACAAAAGGATAACTTGCTACAACATTTTGCAACTTAACTTCGTTACTGGCAAAAGATGTATGACAAAAGGATAACTTGCTATAATGTTTTTTAACTTGTTATATCTTCCAAAGAAGCATGCACTTGAGCAACCATTAAGATTGCTCCTTGGCGGCCAACAAGTCATGGAAACTGTCACCTTGCCTGGGACAGCTGTGCATCTTTCCAATAAACCTCACAAAGCCAACAAGCCTTGGCGCAATGGCTTGATTTTTATCATCTAGTTACAGGGGCGGAAGTAGAGCATAAAAGGAGGGGGGAAGGACCCCAGTCAAAAAACCAATTTTTTAACTTCTAACATAGTTTCCCCCATTGATTTTTCGTATGGACCCCATCAACCAAAAAAAGTAACTCGAAATCAACCAAAAAACAAAAAAATCCCTCGAAAGCGCCAAAAAAAAACTTTAAAATCCTTGATATCAACAAAAAAAACTTTAAAAATCCCTCGAAACGGTGGAATTAAGCTAAAAATATATTGAACAACTTTGTGGGCCTTTAATCTATCTTGAAGAGTTAAAGGTGCCCCCACCAGGAAAAAATCCTGGATCCACCACTGTGCAGTTATGCTTGTGTTTCTCACACATGCAAATCTGCCTCTGGTATGCTTTCTGCTGATGCTATACCAAGAGATTTGAGATTGCATGGATACCAAACCAAATGAACACAGTATATCCCACTCGAATGTTGGGTTTGGGGGAGGGGGAGGGGGATCATTTGTGTGCCATGTGTTCTAGCCTGATGTAGTTGTCTAGAGGGTTTACAAGTTCAGTCATATAAGTAGTATTGCCATGCTAAAAAACTGGAAACCAGCTACTTTTTACAGTACGCCAATTTAGATTATTCTGCTAGAGGAAGTCTTTTTCTGGAAAGATGACTAAACATACAATAGATGCCAAAAATCATAAGACAAAGTAGAACTGTAGAACTGAAAACTTTTATAACTTAAGAAGGAAGACAAAGCATAGAAATAGTTCAAAAAGATGACAAAGTGAAGATGAGGACACCAAATGCATAATAGTAACTAGTAAGGACATCATGTAAAGAAGTTACAGATTCTTGCACTCACATAGCCAAGTGATGCAGAGATTAGCAAGAACATGAATCCTGTTAGGGTTATCTGAAAAGAGAAATCTGTGTAAGAAAACAAGAAGACACGAAAAATGCTTCAGATTATATAGCAATGCAAACATAAGATAGTTAAAAAGGCATTTTACCATGTTGGGTCTAAAGCATCCACGACATGCAACAAGAAGACAAAGAATATTAGTGACAGATAGAAATGACTTAAAAACACAATATAGAAACATGAAGAGGGAGGGGGAGAGGAAGTGTTACAAATTAGAGCAGTTGGCTATGCTTAACTGGAATCAACATTATCACAATTTCATGATTCTCATGTCTGACAATTCAACACAAGCAGAAGGGTTTCCCATGATTAAATTCTTATAAGTTACTGTGCTGACTAACTAGAAAACGTTCAAGGTTGATACCCACAAGTCCACAACATATCTTCTATTGTTAGCGTCCGGGACACTTCAAGAAGTCACTAGTCTCAAATAGAGTGAGTTCCATATTGTTCTTTCTTTATGACCACTGTTGGGTTAAATTTCAATTCTTAAGGCTATAGAGAGACACTAATCTATACTACTTAATAAAAAGGCTTAAACAGTTATCTTGAATTTTTAAGATAATAGCAGTCCGTACAACTCTTTGAAGCACACCCACTCCCACTCCACACCCACTCTCCTGTGAATCTCTCCTTAACTCAATCAATACCCTTATAATTAGTTATTTACCTTACTTTTAATCCCTTACTTTTTCATTTTTCATTTTAGATCCTTATCATATTAACATAAATAATCGTATATGAACTAAAATGCATTAAAAGTTACATTTCTTTTTTACAAATTATACAATTGTAATCGTTTCGTCAATACCTTCGAAATGAGCTTATGAGCCCAATATTGAATATTTTTGGATATAACCATATTATTAAATATCATGAAAATATACGAATTAATTTGTTTTGTATTACTTATATTTTCATTTTTCATTTTACACCCTTTAGATTCGAGATGCTTCGCGCCACATCGGGCGCGGGGACGTATCTAGTACCATTAAGATTACTAGAAATAAGAATCTATGTCCCATGTAATCTGTCTGGATACTAAAATGCACAAGGTGCTCTTGCTTATCAGTTCTTTCATTGTAACCCAATAGTATCCCACGTAAAGTCTACGTGTGCCTATGTATGAAACCATTCATACAACCATCTATAAGGAAGCCCAAACTGAGGGAAATTATGCTTTTTGTATATGTTTCAGCCTCATGCTTACTTAAGATCACGAGCCTCCAATTATAGTGTACCCCTATCCAACCCAATAAATTCCACAAAGCATGTTCCTAGCACGCACGCATGGTAATGTGTTTATTTGTAAATAAATAGAGGATCATGCATAAGTATGTTATGTGAAGAGAGAAAACTGAACACTACTTACGGCATCCAAAGAGGGAAGAAAGTAACAAAACGGCTCCAAAACGGCTGTAGGACATATTTTGCAACATAAGAGTGATCAACTCCACTATACTTGTATTTGTGCAGTGCATTAATGCCATGAACACCTATATATCCCATTGAGCTACCGCCAACTTAGATTTAAAACCTGCCAATTATAGAAAACACATACAAATCATAAAATATGATATTAAAAAGATGATACAAAAATAGCAAGATAATCATATCTTAACAAGATCAAGTTTGGTGCAAATGGACAGACTAAAAAATACAAAGCACGGTTAGTGGCCAAGGGTTTCGATCAACAACAAGGTGTTGACTTTTTGGACACTTACTCTCCAAGTGATAAATTAGTGACTTTTAAGACTCTACTAGCCATGCTAATTCATGGGATTTGATTCATTTGGACGTGAATAATGCTTTTCTAATACATGAGGTGTATATGCATATTAAGAAGTAGTTTAATGGCCTTGCGAAAATGATGTGTAGACTCAATAAAACTTTGCATGGATTACTCATCTGGGTATGCCAAATTTTCTTCATTTGTGATCAATGCATGTTTCACTAAGTCAATCGTTGATTATTCTCTGTTCTATAAGGATGCGTTTGGTGCATGGGACATAACAAGATAGATAAAACTCATTGTCCCATGTTTGGCGTGACATGGGACAAGACAAAAATTCACTGTCCCACGTTTGGGCTTTGGCGCAACATGGGATAGGACAAGGACTAGGACAGGGTGGGATAAAAAGGGTTTTTTCTTGTTCCACCAAAATAGGTGGAACATGGGACAGAGTGAGTCAGAAACTAAAAAATAATTGATTTACCCTCATTTGATATATAACCTAATAGTTGTTTTAATGGTCATCACCACCCATAGCCGCCACCACCATTGGCGACCACCGGTAGCCACCGCCAACCACCGTCCGCCAACTCCACCTCTTCCTCCACTACAACAACAACCTCCACCACTTCCACGACCATTCCCATCGCAACCACCACTACCATCGTCGACCACCTTCACCGATCACCACCAGTAGCCACTGCCACCACCGTCGGCCACTTGCACCTTTTCCTCCACTACAACAACCTCCTCCACCGCCACCACAACCACCGCCTATCACCACCACCATTACCATCGTCGACCACCTCCAGCGGTCGCCG
This sequence comes from Saussurea involucrata, assembly GCA_033807775.1. Classification (NCBI taxonomy): domain Eukaryota; kingdom Viridiplantae; phylum Streptophyta; class Magnoliopsida; order Asterales; family Asteraceae; genus Saussurea; species Saussurea involucrata. The sequence goes on from CM066319.1 coordinate 3,771,747, forward strand.
CCACAACCATCGGCGGTCACCGGTAGCCACCGTCGGCCACCTCCACCTCTTCTTCCTCTACCACCTCCACAACCACCGTCCATCGCCGCCGCCACCATTACCATCGTCGACCACCTCCACCGGTCGACGCCAGCCCGCCACAACCATCAGTGGTCACAGATAGCATCGTGCACCACCTCCGCCTCTTCTTCCTCTACCACCTCCACAACCACCGTCCATCGTCGCCACCACTACCATCGACACCTCCACCGATCACCACCACTCATCTTCGCCCACTACTACCTATATGTCCGCCACATCAGCCATAACTACCTCCTCCACCACCATTGTCCACCATCACATCCTCCACGGCCACCGTCATTCGCCAACCACCCATCGCCTTTACCTCTACTTGTCGCTGCAGCCATGCCTCAATCAATTCATAAAGGATATTCCAAATTGAATCAAACATAGTAATTCCTTTGTATGAATCGGGATTTTTTTCGAACTACAATCAATTATTTCAGATTCTTCATTCAAATTCCGTACTATTATTTATAAAGGGTTGGGTTCCGGTGAGAAGTGCCAAATTTGGTGAGATGCGTGAGAAGTTGTTATCAACCATTGGATGAGAAATGGACAAACATTAGGATGAGATGCACCGAGATAAGATGCACCGGATCAATTCCCTTTTAAGTCGCAATTCATGGGAGGGTATTTGATTAAAAGTAATCAACGGTTTAAAATTACTTCTCACACTTCTCACCGAAAATGTCACTTCTCACATGATCCCATGCCTATTTATATATGTATTTATGTATATGAAAATTATGTAAAAAACTAAAAATGCTTATAAATTAAATTATTTAAATATATATTGTTTCTTGTGTCATTTATAACTATTATATGACATATAAACTCATCAGACAACTTTTAGGGGTAACTTGTCTAGCCCTTTCCGATTCGGTCCTAGTCGTACCAAACACCAGACAAACGCTACCCTCTTGTCCCGTCATGTTCTGTCCAATCATATTTGCGTACCAAACGCTACCTAAAGGTCTGGCCAGATATATGGTGCTATCTTAGTCTATGTTTATGATGTTATATTCACGGAGCCTTCTTCAACTGTATTACTCAAATCAAAAAACTGTTGAGAAGCAACTTGAAGATGAAAGATTTGGGTGAATTGAAGTATTTTCTAGGGTTGAAAATTGGCAATATCTGAATCTGGTATATTCATTTCTCAATAAAGCTATGTGCTACAAATTCTTGAAGATGTGGATCTCTTGGTCCTAAAACCAACAACTTGTCATGTATGGATGGTGAACTACTTGGTGATCCTTCTCAATATCGCAGGCTCCTTAACTACCACCAAGCCATACATATAACTCGTTGTATATAAATTGGAAAAATTCATACCAAGGCAATCTTTACATCTGAACGTGGTTTTCCATTTGCTCAAATACCTGAAATAGCAGCCTTGTCAAGGCACCTTCCTATCAGCAAATTCCTCGTGACTCAAATTGGAGAGATTGTATTGACACAAGGAGATCTATTACAGGCTTCTGTATTTTTCTCAATGATTCTTTGGTTCCATGGAAATCCAAGAAACAATCCATTTGTCAAGATCGTCAGCCGAAGCTGAATACAGAGCCATGGCATTATCTAAGTTTGAAACTGTTTGGTTACAAGAGCTGCTAGCAGACTTTGGAGTCAAGTCTTCCTCCCCTTTTTTTATTTTTCTGTGACGATAAATCTGCAATGAAGATGGCTTCTAGTCCATCGTTCCATGACTGAAAGAAGCATATAGAGATTCATTGACATGTTTACCAAGCCATTGCCAAGTTCAAAGTTGTTACCACTTATGTCACAGATGGCATTGAAGAACATATTTTCTTCATGCTCATCTTTAGGTTGCATATTATAATAGTAATTTGGTAACATGATAACATCAGTTGATATAGCTGAGTGCAGTTAGTAGTTGGTTAGTTGCCTGATAGCACATATAAATAGATCATGCATCTACGAATATTTTCATTCAGTCAATCAAAGAATCTCTATCTCCATTGTAAAATAAGCAATAACACAATCACACAAAGATAACAGTGATATCATATTTTCCACAAGTATATGAAGAAAAAAAACACTAACCTGGGAAATTAGCTGATTGAATGATGAGGAACACCGCGAATGATGTTGATCTGCAAGTAAAAGCTTTAGACAAGCGAAGAAGATGGAACCAGAGAATACGATTATAGGCTTCCAGTTATTTAGTACTTCCCATTACACTTCTCTACCACAGTCCTCTTCCACTTTCACTTTCTTGCAATTGTAAATTGTAATTTAACTCTTCCATGTTTTTCTCTACAAAACACCTAGCTTCTAGAAATTCATATCAATTTGAAAGTGCTAACACAAAACAATTACAAATCCAAAGCAAAAGCAAAAGCAAAATCCAGAACAATTATTCAAAATCATGTACACAATTTAACCACGGAGATACAGATACATCGTCATATATAATACAAAACCAAAAAGTTTGTGTCATTTTCAAAAACGAACACCAGAAGTTGATCTAGATGATAAAAACAACAACAACAACAACAACAACAACAAAACAGAGCATAGACAAAATAGAATATAAGAATTGATCGAGATAAATGTTCCCCTACATCTAATCGTTTTTTTCTCCATTTGAGTAACAATTGCGGAACTTGGTTGCTCCAAACAACCAAATTCCGTTCAACCGTACTCCACCACTGAATCCGTTGCTTCGCCTCCTAACATGACGGGGGAATCATCAATGGCGATGGAGGAAAGAGGCAGAGATGGAGAAGTTAGTGTTACCTTCAGTAGAGACGAGTATTGAGGAAGAAGCCGCAGAGTGATTGTGGTGTAGGCGGTGGGTTTCTGATTCGCCTGAAAAAAGTTGCTCTTTTCCAAGATCTTTGTGAATAAATTACACTTTTTCATCCCTATAATTTGTTAAAAATTACAACTTTAGTCCTTGTGTTTTCAAAATTGAATAGTAGACGATAAAAACAAAAATAACATGAAATTGTAAATCGTATAAAAAGAAAAAACAATGAATTGTAAAAGATAAAAAGTATAATTTTAAAATCCGTCAAAGCTAAGATATGTGTTGGTAAAGCTAAGTAATAGCAAGTACATCCAGAGGCGGACCTAGCCTTTGGCAATAGGTGGCACGTGCCACCTATTCGTTCGTCCGGCGAATTTTAGTCGTGTGAAGAGTGCAATCGTATCGTTTTAAATGGTGCAACCGTATCGTTTTAAATGGTGCAACCGTATAAAAAAAACTCTAAAATCAATCAAATATCCCAAAAAAACTCTTAAAATCAACCAAAAATCCCAAAAAAAACCCGAAAAGTTCTCTCGAAATTGATTTTTTTTAAAGTTCCTCGAAATCGAGAAAAAAATTAAAAAAAATTCTCAAAGCAGTGGAATTAGGCTAAGACAACATCGGGCGATGTGGAAAATTTTTAGGTTCGTCAAAGGTGCCACCGTAAGAAAAAATTCATGGGTCCGCCTCTGAGTACATCCTAAGAAGCATGATATGGTAAGTTAGAAACATGACAGCAAACTAGAAGTATGATGTGTCAAAATTCTCTTATCGTATAGTGTGGGGTGTCAAAATCTAATAAGAGTACAATCTTCAAAGCAAAGGGAACAAGTAATTGATGTCTTGTGTTTAACTATAAATAGAGGTAGAAGCAAGGCCATTAGGTTCATACCAAAATTTTACTCTTTCTCTCTTAATAAGTACGTTATGTGATTTTTGACATACATACATTCTATTATAAAATTAATCATTATTTTGACATGTTTTTTTGAAGGAAAACTCCGACAATATTATAAAAAGCAAAAGCGAAAAAAGGAAGGGAAAACTACCCCTTCAAAAATCCAACACCAAGGATGAAACTACAATATATTTTTGTGATCAAGGCATGTGATAGCATGTTATGATACAAGTATATGTATTTTTGGATTCAAGACATGAAAATTTTATACAGTTATGTATGACCGTTAATATCCAACGTACGTGATATGTTACAAGAAGAGACGTTTTGCAAACGGACCTTATGAGGCAACCTTTATGGACCCCGAGGTTATTGAACCTCAAGGCAAATATGGCTACTTACATGTGATAAGTGTTATCTCAAAAGAATGTTTATGCATGACAAGTATTTTTATAAATTATTATTCATAAATTGACAAGCATTATGAAAGTTCATAAAACCATGACTACTTACTAAGATTAAAGCTTATATACTCCATGTATGCATCTCATGGAAGAAGTAAAGAATGACTTCATGAAATAGTACTACAAAGTTCAATAAGAAATATTTATTGTATTACAAGTTTTACATTACGTTTCTACTATAATTTAACTCTTGATGTAATAAATGAGACATGAAATAAATAAATATTTGTTTATTGTAAGATTTGGATAAATAAAGTAACGGCACCCAAAATTTAGAATAGGGCATTTCAAGTAACAAATTTACCATTACCCATTGTCAGCCTTAAGTGAAAGTGGTATAAGAAACGAAATTGTTTCAATTTAACGAAAACGTTAATACAAATTCGTTTTCAATTTGGTTGGATTCAACTAGTTTTTTGGACCGTATATGACCAAATGTAGTATACTCGATTAGTTCAACCAAGCCCTAGGATTAGTTGAGGTACATGTAAGTTGGTTCGAACACCCACAGTTAACAAAATAAAATAAAATCCAAAGTACAATTCCAACAAATACCATTCCATTTTGGCTTTCACTACATGAATCAAACAAAGGCAACCCAAAATTTGGTTAAAATGCTATTTCACTAAGTAACTAATTACCAAAATGACCCTAAACACATAATAGCATATGATCATATGTACAACAAGATAAAACCCTAAAGATACAAACTCCTTTCAAGATCACAATCGTGGTTATGCAAAAATATAAATACAATTTTGGTAAGGATTGGTCAGCCGTTTTTCGATCCAACTCCTTCCACGCATCTTTAAGCATCCGAAAAGCCAACGACCAAGGGGTATTTTTGTAATTATCATCCGAGTGAGTCTTGGGTTGTTTCAAGATGAAATTGGTTCATAAGGGTATGACAGCCATGGGTGCTTCAAAGCTTCTGCAGCTGAAGGTCGTTTCTTCGGGTTAATTTCGAGCAGATGAGAGACGAAGTCTATGAACCCTTGATCACCCATTGGTAATCGATGCCTTAAGGATGTCTTTTTGGGAATCAGGTACTCTAATCTGTTTGTATCCTGAACAAAAACCCAATCCAATTTTCGATATATAAATGTATGCTAAGAGAATACTTGCTCTAATCAGTAGAGGGATTTCAGGGGAAAACCGCAAAAAATGAAACATTGAGGAAGACCATGGTAACCGTTCATCTGGACGGTATGCACGTGTGCATACAAGAAAGTGAAGCGGTTTTTTAGTTTTTATGCATGTGTGCATGTTATAAATTACTTGTATGCACATGTGCATACCATCCAGATGAACATGTGCATACAAGAAAGTGAAGCGGTTTTTTAGTTTTTATGCATGTGTGCATGTTATAAATTACTTGTATGCACATGTACATACCATCCAGATGAACGTGTGCATACAAGAAATTGAAGTTGTTTTTTTGGTTTTTATACATGTGTGCATGTTACAAATTACTTGTATGCACATGCGCATATCGTCCGGATGAACAATTACCAGGGTTATAAAATGGAAACAGACAACAAGTATGGTACCTGGTTACGCTCATAAAGCATATGGTTTTTGGAAAAATATTTGTATGTATCTCGTCCTTTGGCAAGCATTTCCTGGTCAATTGGACAAATAATTCCAATCACTCGAGCAAGTAATGTAGCTGGGGAATCATTCTGGAAGAGAACCTACAACACAGGAAATCCCATTTTTCAGTTTTTGGCAACACATTTCAGTAAGCTTCTAGGGGGAGCTTTATGCAGAAAGCCAAGTTTTTCCGAGACCTGACCCTCCCAATTAAAAAACACGCTATCTCCATCTATGGAAAAACCTTCCCAATCTATACAGACAGATTAATTCATACAGACAACTTAATGGAAAACCAACCAAACAGCCCCTTATACAATTAAAACAAGAAGCGTTAGGATATGTATGAATCATCCACCCTGCAAGCCACCCTTAAGAAAAATAAATTAATGAAATAATATTAATAACTAGCTATGAAGCACCAAAACCAACAAAACAAGATAAATTCAAGGCAACCCTCTAAGCAATTTGGATACTTTACATCAAATGTTACCGTGATGCGAATACTCACATTTCCGGTGCAAAGTTCAGCCAAGATGCAGCCAAGGGACCAAATATCGATCTTTTTATCATATGAAAGCCCCAAAATAACCTCTGGTGCACGATAGGACCTAGACTGCACATAGGAGCAAAGATGATCTGATTCGAAACAGCTACTCCCAAGATCAATGACCTTCACTTCACATCTACTGTAACTCTTCACCAAAATATTCTCAGGCTTCAGATCACAATGTATCAGCCCGAGACCATGCAAAAACTGAAGTGCCTCTAAGCATTGGATGGTTATTGACTGCACAGATGAACAGAAAGCAATGTAAGGGGACGTTTGTTTTCTTAGAGGTGCTGAAGTCGTTTGAAGTCTTATTTCACTTCTGACTTTTAAGAGGTGCTGCTGAAGTCTGTTAGTTTTTGTACACCAGTAAATGTCTGAATTTGTTTAAATTATGTATTTGACCCATTAAAATATTATAGTGTTGAATTTATATATATAAATTTATACAATTTCACATGTTTATGCATCATCATTACGAAATTTACATCTAAATTATAAAATTAGCATTCATTTAAACGAATGCGTTTAATCGATAGGGTTGGGTTCCAGTGAGATGTTGAGGTTAACGTGAGAAGCGTGAGAAGTGGTTATCAACCGTTTGATGAGAAATGGATGCACATTAGGATGAGATGCACCAAGATAAGATGCACCGGATCAATTCCCTTCTAAGCCGCAATTCATGGGAGGGCATTTGATTAAAAGTGATCAAAGGTTCATATCCACTTCTCACGTTAACCTCAACTTCTCACATGATCCTTCACCTTCATCGATAATAATATATTTAAATTTATATAAATTTAAATTTGAAAGTCGCCTAATTATAGTAATTTGAGTTTTATTATACTCCAAGTGAACCGATTGAGAGAAAGAATCTATTAAGGTTAATTCATTGAGAACAATAAGAGGCAAATAAGAGGTTGGTTTACCTCTTACCATATAAGAGGACAATACGACATAAGTGGCTGAAAATTTGGAAAAAAACAAACAGTCTGATGACCCTACCTCTTAACAAATCAAACATAAGAGGCTAATAAATGTTCAATTAGTTTCTTTCTCATAAGAAAGGCGGATAACGCCCAACAAACCTGCAATCTTGGCATTGTGAAATAAACCTCTCCTCCAGATTCTCTATTGAACTTGTGAAATTCGTATAAGTTTGCTTTAAGAAGTTCACAAACAATTAACAGATGCTCCTGAAAATATAAGCAGGACAATATTATATACAAGTTAACATACAAAGGCAAATTAAATAAGTTCCTAATACAGAACAAGAAAACATGAAGAGAAAACACAATCAGTTCTTTTGAATAAACAAATCAATAATCAAGCCCACATCACGTAGGCTTTCACGTTCATAAAGCATTCACATGAAAAACGAGCAAAGCAGCAAACCTACATTCACCTTATTAACCATCATGTATCTTGATAATCAAATATGAACAAGAGCCAGGTACACAAAAATTTTAAAAAATTAAAACAAAAAGAGTAAATTACGTTTTTAGTCCCTGTGGTTTGTTGAAAATTTCTATTTTCATCCTTATGGTTTTGAAATTGCGATTTTCATTCCTATGGTTTATAATTCATTACCTTTTTCGTCCTTATAATTTAAATTTTATTGTTTTTTCGTCCCCTATGGTTTACAATTCATTTCTATTTTAGTCCATCATATTTAAAGGTAGTGTTTTGGCCTCAGGGACGAAAACTGGAATTTCAAAACCACAGGGATGAAATCCGCAATTTTAAACAAACCAACTCATCCATTTGCACATGGATGTATACTATTTCAGTCACATATTTCTTGTAGGGTGATATTTCAAAGAAAAACATTGGTGTCCTAAAGTAATCAAGCAATAGTTTATTATTATCATAAACCCCCTCAACAGCTTTCCCCCACCCAAGAAATATGCAAAAATAATAGAGATAAATAACATGGAACATATATTCCCCCCTGCTACTACTACTGTTCCTTTACCACAAATCCCCAATGAAAAAGTAAGAAGTCAACAAAGCTATCATACAGTACAGAATCACGGCATGGTTGACTATTAGAAAGTAACTGCATATTGAGAACCAAAATAGCTACACACCCACGCGAAAAAAAAAACCTTGTGAATTTCCAAGTAATAATCACTTACTCGGTAGTAAAAGTAATCATAAAGTCTGAGAAGATGATACTTGTCACCAGGATCATTCTTGTTGATGAATTTAAGAAGTTTTATCTCATCAAGACTCTGATCAAAAAAGTCTTTGTTGTTTTTTATGATTTTCACGCACACATCCATGCCAGTGTGAAGATCATGTGCTTGAATAGCTTTGCTGAATGCAGCAGACCCAAGATACTCGGTAACATGATACCGACCAGCTATCACGGAATTTAAAACAACATGGAAATTCTTGTCCTCCTCAAAGCCAGTTCTGAAAATAAATTTTATCTTTAGTTTAGATGAACAAGAAACAGGTGATACAAAGATGAATAGCAAGTATCTGCAAAAGATAAGGTTAGGTAAAATGCTAATTTAAGGGTGTTCGCAGGTTAAGTTTTTGCATCATATCCACTTTTCAACTTTATTGAAAACAAATTATCAACAAAATATAGATAGAAGATGACTACCATGATCGGCATAAAATAAATAGCATTAAAAACTCGGTCTCAATTGAGATGCAAAAAAGGACATACCTGTTTTTTCTGTGCACAATTTTAAGATTAAAGGTTTCGTATTCCTCCTCCTGAGCCTTTATCTGCTTCACTTGCTCTTGGACAGCAGCCGCCTCTTCATCCTCCAGTGATACCCCTGGATCTTCCTCTCTTGAACCACCAACTTTCTGATCCTCTTCTTTGCTAAGGCGGGCCCCATAATTTGAGAGGGAGGAGGGGCTCGAATTTTCTGAACCTACATTATCTGCATCGTCTTCATCCCTTGAACTTTTGACAGGCGACGAACTACTACTTTTCCGTCTCCATGGAGGGAGAAGATCGTCATTTCCCGTCAAAGTATGCAACTGATTACCAGTTTCCTCACTTACAATTGCATTTTCTTTGTTTACCCAGAAAGCTTTATTAGTGATCGGCTGTCCATCTCTAGGAGGCGGAAAAGAAAATCCACTACCACCCACATCTTTTGTTAATATACCTGAACTTTTCTCCTTTTTTTTCGTTTTTTCTCTCATGGCTTTGTCAATATATTTCTTCTCAAGATCATGTGGGCCCATACTAACATCATTATCACGAAAGTACTCCAAATCCCCCTCACTACTACCTCCAACCAAACTCTCCCGAACCTCGCTACCAAAATCCGCAACATCACTATTGATCCCGACACCAATTGATCGAACCGAACCATGTTGATCCTCATCTATACAAAGATCATCCAAATGGGGCCCACCGGCCTTATCCAAGACTTGACCTTCAGCTAACATAATAAGCTCATTTGTTTGTGTGACAAACCCCTTCCACACAGGCTCTGAACACATCAGATTCAGCTCCTCTTCATCCATCAGTTGTCCATCATACTGAGCAACCATATCATGGTCATCCTGGCCATACATATCTGCGGTTGACAAAACTATAACACCATCGGAGTGAGCATCAGGGTCCACATTTTTCGACTGAAAATATTGGTCACCGGATAAGTATGAATCGTCCTCTGCAAATGACTGGTCGTCATCCTCATTTTTTTCTGGGTTTCTTTCTTGTGGATCTTGACTATTCCCGTGACCTGTTCTCTTTTCGTTATCACTTGGGTAGTCAATTTCGTGAGCCAGAAACCAGGTCTCGTCTTCAATTGGTTGTCTCATATAGCCAACATCGTCATCGTCGTCATATTCATCAGAGTCCCAATATTCATTTGGATAATCAACAGATTCACTCAACCCGTCACCAATTGTTGCAAAACCAGATACGAGATCAGAAGTGTCCTCAGCAATGCCCTGACTTACTGAGAACCAATTGCCTCCTGCAAGCCTTTTGGCACCTAAATCATCAAAGGAAAAGATGTTAAGGGGCTGTTTGGCAGTTGCTGAATGGTTTGGTGCAGAATGATTAAGAGGCTCTTATGGTATAGTGTAAAATACAATATGTTTGTTTGGTAATTGTTCAGAATGAAATTGGGGTGCTGAATGGTTAAGGGAGGCCCAAGATACAAAATCATTTAAGGGTTTTAGAGCCATTAAGAGGCAGACTTTTTTTTGCCAAACAAGATTAACCTCTTAGGCTTTAGCGGTTCAGAGGTTGCCTCTTAATAGAACTATTAAAAGGTAAACAAACATCCCATAAATAATTTAACATGCATAATCAAGTAAAGCAAAAATGTAGGTCAGACTCTCCCTTTTATACTCATACCCATAACAGATTTATTTAAGGAATTACTCTACTACCCCTCTCCCAACGACTTCCTCAGCAGATAGCAATCATGACATTACCCATTGCCCCTGTGGTCCCCTCCTGGCCTTGTTTACTTGGAGCCTTCTTCCTGGTGTAAGTGGATCGAAGGGGATGATATTTAACATATTAAAATCTACTATCAACTCGATTGCTGAAATATAAGCAATTGTTGACCAAAGAAAGTCACAGGTGTTTGTACAAGTAAATTACCCACTCAACATTAGAACTTAGAAGGATGCATAAGTTAGTTGATGGATTCATGAACCAAAGAATTGCGTTAAGAGGTCAGAATAAGGATCTTGGAACATTAACAATGGTTATATTCATAAAATTGTATACAGGAATAACAAAAGCATTGAAAGATGCTTATGGGCGGAATACATATAATTTAGTAACTAATGTCTCATGCTAATTGGGAGGGTCTTAGTTTTAACAAAAGACTCCTATATATCTGCATAAAGTGCGAGGAAAAAATAGTTAAAGTGTTAAACCAAATAGTCAGAATCTAAGTGGTGTAGTATCCTTTTCCACACAGAACGCTTGACTAAAGTTAAAGAACAGCAAAGGCAGGTGCCTCTTGGAAAAGTTATACATAAAATAGTGTTGCAACCATAACCATGAGTTCCTGATGCCTGAGGGTATACTGTATAGTATTAACATAAGTAAGAGGCTGTTTGGCAGTTGCTGAGTGGTTTGGTGCAGAATGGTTAAGTGGCTCTTATGATATAGTGCAAAATGAAATATGGTTGTTTGGTAATTGCTGAGAATGAAATCGGTGCGCTGAATGATTAAGGGAGACCCAAGATACAAAATCATTCAGAGGGTATTAGAACCATTAAGAGGAGCAAAATGTACCTCTTACCGATTCAGAGGTTTCCTCTTAATGGAACTTTTAAGAGATAAACAAACAACCCCGTTAACAACTACATAAAGTGCCAACCAAGCTAAACATGTTCAAGATGAGATAGACAAGTGTAAATACTACTTCACCTGAAGAGCTTAATTCTTGGCCAATTGGAACATCCAGAAATGATCCAATAAGATAAGAGCTGTCAGCAGTAACGGTACTTGAACCAGGTCCATCACGTTGGTATTTCTCCTCCCAAGTTATACTTAATGGTTTGTCATCTGATTTGAGTTTAACAGGTGGTAACCTGGGTAACTCTTCCTTCTGTTTCTGAGAGATGACTGGAAACCCTAAACCACCAAAAGCTTTTGCTTCATTATTTCCCTGAGTTGTTGCAAAGTACAAAGCTCTTCCAACCTCGTCCACTTGATCTTTGATCGTTGCCCTAATGTTGTTGCCAGGCCTTCTTATTCCATCTTCTTTTTCTCCAACACCATAATTAGTATCATAACTAGTAGATGCATCTCCTTTTGGGAAAGGAAATACAGTTTTAACCGAACAATCTTTCCACAGCTCAGATGAACCATATTTGAGTTCATCATTTCTCGACCAAGGATTATCCATAAAATCATCTCTGGACCCTGCACCCGTAAACAATGACTGTTTTCTCCCTGCAGAAGGATCTGTTTCTACTCCCACTTTCACAATGGCTCTATCTATATCGGCTACTTCAGTTGGATGAATCTTTGATTGAGAAGAAACCTCATACTCTTTCACATCATCTGTTCTGGTGGAAGCATCATTCTGGTAAAGATCGACAGACCCATTACTGGAACTAAACTTTCTTGAATATATATCAAGCACAGTTTCCTCTGAATTATTAGATAACATATATTTTTTGTCCCTTGTCGCAATTGGTTCACCGGCTCTATTTTGCTCTTCAACAAGGGCAACATTTTTCCACTTACTAGCTGATCCATTCGATGCAGTCCCATATTCTATTTCCTTCACAATAAGCTCCTCTTTTGATGCTTCATCGCTAACCTGAGAACTCTTTTCTTGGTAGCCACTCACACCAGATTTTGTCATACCCTCTTTATCTAATGATTTCACTTCTGTTTCTTTCTCTTCAAGCTTAAGACCTTGCATAAACCGATTTAAGTCAGCCCGGTTACCAATCTCGCTGCGCAACGCAGCCTCAGCCCTAGCAAACTTATTACTCCGCAGAAAATCAAGTATGACGTCGACCGAGCTCGAGTCTGCCATATCTGAACAGCTACGGACACACCAGAAAAGTGGAAAACCTTAGTCAAGAAAATCCCGAAAAAAGAAGAAAAAAATAACATAACTTGACAATGACAATGACAATGACAATGACAATACAAGATTTAGCAGTTTTTTTACTTAACCAAGACCTGTTGTTCAAAGTTCAAACCCAAATGCAACACCAGGTGTCACCTCGCAGTTTAAAGTGCAATTTCCGTTAAAAAAAATCAAAGCCGCACTTCGTATTTGGATGTCACACTTACTCAACTTCAAAACTATCATTGGTTTTAAATTTAAAACAAATAAATAATACGAACTGCGTTAATGTTCATAAGAATGGCTGCAAATAGAATTGAACTTTCGAACGAGTCCCGATCAACTTTCCATTTCAAAATTACTAGGTCCAGCTCCGGCATCGAAAACGAAGTGAAGCTCCTTTTGAGGAACCTTGAAAGTAATTAAAAAAACCTTGAAAAAAACAATAACTCAATTTCAAACCTCACATTGTAGCCCCGTTAGATGCAATTTCCAGCAGTTCTTCTAATTTTCACATTATTATTTACAATAAAATAAACATCTGTAACATGAACAGTAGGTAATCATAACTTTTACCTAAATCCGGATATAGCATGCGCTGGTCCGTAGGTTTTCTGTGCAGATCTTCTTCTAAACCCCAATAATCTTCTTCTTGTTGTTGCTGCTGCTGCTGTCAGATTTAAACCTCTTTGAAACTCAAATCTCCATTTCAGTTAAAACATAGAGTTAAGGAAGAGAATGAAGAAGTTTATAAGTATGAGCTCAGTGATTGGCAATGGCGGAAGGGAGATGACCTGGACAGAGGTTTAGAGCATTTACTCCATTGGCGACCTCTTCGTTGTTTCCTTGATATGGGTATATTTCCCCAAAAAGGAGGAGTAATTTTCAATTTACACCCTTGAGTATATACAGGTTGGCATATAGACCCCACACAATTTGATTAAAGTACTTCTTCTCCCCTACACTTGTGGTTTGAGTCTTTTTAGGTAGGAAAAAAGAAAACTCTAGTTCTGTGATTTCTATCCCATGAACATGAAAATGGGTCCGATTCTAGCAGGGACATATCTCCGTTTCGTTGAAATTATGGGATCGTGAAAAATATCATTGTATCAGTTTGTTGTGTGTCATCGTGTATACTTTGAAACTACAATGAGGACACATGTTTCATTTGGTATAGTTGATTTGCAATGTTTTTCTTCTACCCCATATCTGAGTTTGGATCCCATTAGTGTCATTTTCTTAGTTTTTAGTTTCAAATTTATTAAGTTTATGGAAAAATTTGCAATAAAATACTTGTACACGTGACCTCACATATGAAAAACAATGAACACACCAATGATAGTTATGTGAAAAGTATCTATATGTTTGTTTCTTATAGTCAAATGGTGCAACCGCTTAAAAAAATTGGGTCAATCTCTGATGTTAGGCACACGTAACAATTATAGTCATTGTGTTTATCTGAATTGTTGCTTTACACCCGCAATTTTTCAGAATTAGTCTGGCCATAGCGTGAGACCAGGGGTGTGCAAAACTCGAACGGTTCAAAACCCCAAATAGAAATGAGGTGTTTATGCAAAACCCAAATGACCGAAAATTTGAAGCCCAACTTTTGGAGGGATATTTGGGTTTGGGTTAGGTCTGATTGTTGGCTACTTGACACGTCTGAGAACCCGAATATATGGATATATTATATATATATAATTCTTAAATATTATATAAATATATCTATTTATCTGATTATTCTTCAAAAATCTTAAATCCTAGTCGGTCGCACTTTTTTCTAATTTCTAAGCTACTATCGGTTTCATCAATCATCTCAATCGATTTGGTATATATGTATATATGTATATATATAGGCTCCGTAAAATGCAAACCTTACAAACCACAGTTTGCATACGTGCACAATGTGCATAAACATATGCATATACATATGTTCAAAATTTTACATATAATGGACATACATTCATACGGGATCCTGCATATAAGCCTCTCAGATTATGCATATATACACATTGGTTTGTAAGGGGTGCAACAAATACATTATTTGTATTTGATTTGTATCTTATATATATATAGAGAGAGAGAGGCTCACTAAATTGTAAACTATGAAATTGGTGTAAACTATGAAACTTAATCTTGACCATTGATTATTTCAATAAATGATCCAGATCCTAGCGGTGGCAGGATTGTAATATTCTATGAAATCGGTGGCAAAATTGTCCAACTTGATTTATGATAAGGGCAAAAACGGAAATAAGCATGCAATCTCTATTTGGAAACAATTAACAAAACCATGAAATTAGGGATCCACGTCAATCCATTCCACGTTCCACGGTCACAAGAATCCAAAATCAATCCATTATTCTATGAAACCGTAATCAAACTAAATACAAAAAACGAAGACAAAAAACATATGAAAACGAAGACAAAAAATCTATGAAAACAAAGACAAAAAACTATGAAAACAGGACAAAAAACCTATGAAAACAGTAATCTAACAATCATAATACATGTGAAAACTTAACAGTTTCATATCATACGCAATTCTTGAAAGTTTTGTTGCTTTACAAAGTTGTCTCTTAAGTGGTGTAACGTCAAGTGCATCAGTACCATCTATTGCATCAATATCATCCATTGAATCGTCATCGCCTTCTTCGTCAGAATCGCCTGCAATAATAAATTGGTACGAAAATCTGGAATTGAAAAACAGTTCTGGGATGAAGATGAATTTTGAAAACCGTTTAATGGAGATGAAGAACATCATGTCATCATGTATGCTTTGTTCTTGGTTTTTCCTTCTTCAGAAACATACGACATGATGACGACAGTACATAAACTAAGATCAAGAAGAACTTTTGAACAAAATTCTGGAAATTTACGGTTATGATGATGAAGATGGTTTTGATAACCGTTTAATGTAGAAGAAGAAGATTAAATCGAAAATTTTGAAAAAAAAAATTAAAAATAATGATTAAAGTCAATCACTTCCTAAAATAAAGGATAATTATCCTTATTAGTGAAATTTCCGAAAATACATCAAATGTGTGAAAAGACTATTTTACCCTTAATGACATAATAATTAAGATCAAAAATCAAGGGCTAGGATTGGTTTACATAGTTTACACACATTTAGTGGTTTACATTTTATTATTCCTCTCTCTCTCTCTCTCTCACAAACCCAACAAGTCCAAACCCGAAGCAAATTTTTTTTTGAACAGCAGAAAACAACTTTATAACCAAACCAAAACCAACCATACAAGGTCCATACAGAAACAAAAACAAACAGCACGAACCAAACAGCCACACAAATAGGAAACGAAACAACCTGCAAAGACACAAAAATGCAGATACGTTTAGGTAGAATAGAGCGAAGGAAGTAGTGACCACACGCGTTTGCAAGAGACAAACCGAAACAGCCGCACTCTTCCTGTCAAAAGGAGCAACCTGCAGCGCCATTAAGCACAGCTTAATGGAAGCAGTAGTTGCCATTCCACCCCCAAACGAACAGACCAAAAACAACCCACGCCGAACCAGCAGCATAATGAAGCCGCAGCTACTGATCAACCTGCCATCCCATCCTATTCCACACCCAACTACAGCAGCTTAATGCAGACAGCTGTTGTAGAGCAGGCCCACAGATGGGTCACGAGACCGCGCCAACGTCTTCTTTGTTGGAGACTGCTAATACCGAACCTCCATACCACGACGCCGCGTTCGCACGTCACCCCACGGAGGGACTTGTCAGCCACGACGCCCAATCCAACGCTAGATCATTCTCCCTTTTGGTCACCCACTCGTACGTTTTCATTTGGAACCCAAAGAGAGTGTCTTCCGTAATGCCACTAGCCTTTCCGAACACCATTTTATTCCGATTTTCCCAAATTAAGTATAGTATACACCACACCGTTCCTTGCCACCTCCTTAACCCTCGCGACGCTAAACCCAAACTTTCACCGTTGTTCAAGAGATCTCCCAAACAGCCCACTTCGCCCAGGTTGATAGTCCACCATCTAGCTACCTTCTCCCAAAGTTCTTTCACCTTGGTACATTTTACGAGCGCATGGTCCACCGTCTCCACTTCACTATCACGTCTTGGACATAAGGTGGAGTGTACATCTATTCCCATTGTATCCAAGACCTCGCGTGATGGCAGCCTTCCTTTCTTCGCTCGCCACAAAAATATGCATATCTTTTTTGGTATTGCACTAGTCCATGAAGTTGTTGGAACACTTCCTCCTATTGCCCCTCTCTTCTCCTCCATCACCGAACGCAACCGTTTCACCGTGAATCCCTCTTGAGTATCCAAAGTCCACGACGCTTTGTCCGCACACACCCCGTTTGGTTTGTGATTTTCAAGCAAACTCCTCATCTCCTCTAGCTCCCCAATCTCTCTCCCCCGTGGCTCCCTCCTCCAACCCCATTCCCACTCCCATTCCCCCCCCCCCCCCCCTCACCAACATTCCCTCTTCTACCCGCTACCAACACTTCCTTATCCACTTCTAGATGGTAGAGCCTATTATACATCTCTTTGAGCCTCCCTCTAGATGTCCACCTATCCTCCCAAAACCGAGTGTGCACCCCATTTCCCACTTTTTTTCAAAAGAATTTGAGAAAGGCACCCCTTCCCCGTCGAGCTCCTTCCCTAGTCTAACGATACTCCCCCATACCGACCCACCCCCTCCCCTCAAGACTTCTTCCGAGAGTCCCCCATCCCACCCATACAAACTTTTGATAACACTCACCCACAAAACTTCGTTTTCATTGTGAAACCTCCACCACCATTTCCCAAGTAAGCCCCGATTCAAGTCACGAAGTTCACCTATATTAAGCCCCCCCCTCTCAAATGCCCCCGTAACCGTGTCCCATTTAACCCAAGCGTGCCCTCTCCTCTCACTCCCATTCGGTCCAAACCCGAAGCAATTAGAAATCCAAAACCCAAAATTCGGATATTGGTTTACATATTCGAAATCCTATGGAATTTTTGGTTTCTCCATCCTACCTAGGACACCCTTCCAAAACATGAAAAGGGTTTTGTCCCACCAAAATTTGTACAAAATATTCACTGTGTAGATATTAAAGGCATATTTTTAAAAGAATACAAGAAACAAAGCATATTCTTGACATTTGATGCTATATATCGACACATGTTGCATATTATCCTGTAATGTATTATACAAAATAAAGTTTATATGTTTTTTTTACAATATCCATCAAGTTATCTGATTAAATATCATAAATGTGTACATATTGTTGTATAAATGCAGAATATTTTGATTGGTTGTTATGGCCCACAAATTAATTACAACAATTCAAGGAAAAACTATTTATATAGTAGTTTTTTTTGGAAAGGGTATCTCAGTCACAACCCGGACTAATCTCTGACAATTTTGAAATTTAAAGATGTCTTATCAATGTTGAGGACGCTTGGGATCGAACCCTAGGTAGATGGGATATTCCACCACATCACCCAGGACGATCAACCACTGCGCTACAACCTGATTGACTATTTATATGGTAGTTGCCATGTGAAGTTTATGTTCATGGTATCTCAGTGGCAGATCCATAAATTTTTCTTATTGGGGTCTCCTTTAAGGTAGCTTAAAGTCCTATAAAATTGTCCGATATATTTTTAGCTAAATCCAACGATTTGATGGCTTTTTAAAGTTTTTTTTGATAGATTTAAGAGATTTTTAAGTGTTTTTTGTCGATTTCAAGGGACTTTTTTGGTTTTTCAGTTGATTTCGAGAATAGTTTTGGTTTTTTGGTTGATTTCGAAACAATTTTTTTGGTTGGTGGGGTCCTAGATGAGAAATTACTGGAGGGACATTAAGATAACAAATTAAAAAAAACCCTATAATTTTAACCTAAAAATACCAAAAATATAAGCTAGGCCCGCCAATGTGTTATCTGATCTAGGGGTTATTTGGCGTTTGTTGAATGGTTTGGTGTAAAATAATTAAGTGGTCAGAATCATTAAGACGCTCTTATGATATAGTGTAAAATAAACTATGATTGTCTAGTATATGTTCAGAATGAAATCAGGGCGCTGAATGCTTAAGGGATGTCCAAAATACAAAATCATTCAGAGGGTTTTAGAACCATTGAGAGGCGGACCTTTTTTTTGTCAAACAAAATTTACCTCTTAATGATTCAGATGTTACGTTTTAATGAAACTATTAAGAGGTAAACAAACAGCCCTTATAGTTGATGAAATGTATGGGATCTATATTTATTATCACATATATGTTTTGATTTTATCAATTTGATTTTATTTTTGTATGAAAAGTATTATATTTTAATTATTGTTATTTTTAATTTCGTATATTTTAATTTATTATAGTTGTTTTTAGAAAACTAAATACTGCCTTTTACAAATTTAAAGATACCTACTGTTGCAAAATTCAAAGAAACTAGCTGTTATGAGTAGTTAATTAATTTATACATCCATTCTATTGTTTTAGTTAGTTTTTTATGTAATAAAAATATTTTAGGTAAACATAAATTTTACAATAAATTATATATTAATCAATATATTTATTTACAGAATTATAGTATTTTTCTAAAATACATTCCTTTTCAACATAATTATCAACTTGTATATAGTACAATAGTCATGTGATCATGTGAGAATTGTCACTTTTGATAAAAATTGTTTTTAAACCGTTGATCACTTTTAATCAAATACTTTTCCAAAAATTACGACTTAAAAATGTATTGATCTGGTGCATCTTATCTTGATACATCTCATCTAATGTCCGTTCATTTTTCATCCAACGATTGATAACCACTTCTCACCAAATTTGACATTTCTCACCTAAACCCAACCCTAACACAATATATGTGTAAAATTAAATTAATAGATAAGCGTCTAGAGAGTGTATGTACCATGGAATGGATGCACTTGGATTTTGAAATGCAAATCTGTAAAGTGATGGTGACATAAGGATGGTCAGTTGAGTAGGGCCGAAGTGAACGTTACCCCCTGCAACTCTTTTAAGTATTCATTTCACGCCCCTAAATTATCAGATTTGTCAGTTTTGGCTCCCACATGTCCACCTTTCCCCAAATTTCAAATTCACAACAAATATGTTGTTTGAGTAAATTACATGTTTGGTCCCTGTGGTTTGAAAAATATATGGATGATCTCTAAATTAAAAAAACTATGGATTAGGCCCCTATGGTTTGCATTTTATTTTAGATTTGATCCTTTATACGTATGCCAGACAAGTTCTCGTGCAACCCAAATAAAAGTCTTCGAAGTCAAACAAAAAAACCGAAACTCGTTCAAAATCAACAAAAAAAAAACTTAAAAACTCCTCCAAGAAACAAAAACCTTTAAAAACTCTAAACGATGGAATTTGGCTAAAAAATCGAGCGACTTAGCACGTCATTGATCTACCTTAAAGGTGCATCAACTCGACAAAAATAGTGAATCTGCCACTACCTGTCTGCCTTGGTTATAACTTCGTTAAAAACAAATTGTGAACTCGTTAACAATTTGGTCTTTCTAGATGCTTCTCTTATTTTATATTAAATAAAATTATATGAATTCAACCCAACGAACATATTAATATATTGACAAATTGATTATCAAATGTTCATAGATTAAAAGAACGATCCAGATCATTGTTCATTTCACTTCGTTTTATAAATAAATAAACAAACAAAATTGTTCATAATAATTTATTTGTTAAATAAATGAACATTTCATTAAATATTGATCCATTTTTAGACCTATCAATTAAAAAAATAGTTGTATACATAGTTAAAGTCCGACTACATTGATCAATTAAGTATTTATTCGTAAATTTGTTAGTTTGAGTCTAAATTGAGTAACTACAAATACTCTTATGAAAACCAATTGGGTTGTAGCATACTTTGGTTAAATCTCAAGGGGATGTAGTGAAATCTCATATTCATCGAGTTCGAATCTAATCACTATTAAAGCTTTTGTGACTATAGGGGTTCACTTTGATGACTCCATGTCATTCATGGTCACTCGGAGGGGGGGGGGGTGGATTATTCGGTGCACGTAAGTTGGTACGGAAACCCACAATTACCCAACAAAGCACTCTTATGAAGTACCAACAAGAATGGTCTGAGCATTTCAAAGTTACATAGGTGTCAGAGGGGTAGTCTATTGGAACACATGGGTCATACGCGCAACAGAAAATAATCATATTCCTCCATAGACTCATACAAAACGGGGTAGGATGGGTGTTTCAAAATTTACCAGAACGAGCAGCAACCTTTGATATCGTTTCCGAAGCATAGCAACGAACTCAGCTTGTTGCCTCCACAGTATCCACGTGAATGTTTCTGAATACTCTTGTCATCTTACACCAAGAGAGGAAATGCTCTTCTTTCTTGAATGTTGGATACGGTCTCCAACTCGTTTGAGAAAATGATGAACAATTTTGGAGGATATATAGGAAAAAAATATTTCTAAACAATATTCAACCTTTCAAAAGGTTCTTATCCAATTCAATCAACCATTCACAATGGTCTCTCTCTCTATCTCTCTCTCTATATATATATACATATACATATACATATATATATATACAAGAGAGAGTGTAACGATACCTATCCCATAGGTGTTGCTAGAAAAAGTGGGTGCTGCCTTTTGTAAGATTTCACATCTTCAAAAGATTGCTTCATTTTTACCCGAAGATCATATTGACAAGTATACTTGTCAATCATGTTCCCTAGTATCTTATGCTTGTCCAACAAGCTAATATATATAAGGGGCCGATAATTTGCAACCCAAAAAAAGGTGGCAACCCTTGCAACCTTCATCATCACCGTCCATCATGTGATTGAATTTTTTATTTTTTTAATCGTATGAAGGGTAATTACGTCAAAATGTAATTAATTTAAATATTTTTTATTATTTATCCGGATTACTCCAATTCCGGTTTTTGTGGGATTAAATTATAATGATAACGGAAAGTTTCTTTGGTAGTTATGTGTTGCCAAAATTCCTATAATCTTCTTCATCTTGGTGTTCATCGAGAAAAACATGGTAGTATCGTTATATGTTTTTGAAACTTGAGGTTCATTTATTTGTTTTAAAATAAAAAAACTCGTTTTTTTTCTTTTTTAAAAAGTTTTTTTTCCCTAAAGGGGTACCCAACGGGTTCCTCGTATCCGTTGGGACCCCCCCAACCCGTCGGGATTAGGCGAGGCGGGGACTAGGGGCATAAAACGGGGTCAGGGGTTGCATTCCCGCCTCTTAATCGTCCCGTTTCCATCACTAGTCGAGTCAAATTGAGTCAACCTACCAACATTTGTTTTATTTTCATTTTTAATATAGAAATGATCTATAATATATCGTAATTTTTAATCCAAATAAATATATTGGTTTGAGTTTGGAAGCCTTAAAAAACTAGAGGGATTGATCATGTCATTAAGCAAAACTTTGAAATATTTTGGATAACCTCATATATGAATGAAAGGGGGCGATAGTTGCAAATTAGGAGTCTAGATATATATTATGCTTTAAAAAAAAAGATAGTTGATATCTCCTTAGGCAATGAGTACCGCCTACCCACTGAACCCGAATGCCACTTCAGCGCCACATCAGCTTTTCTCTTTCCTACCCTCCTTATCCTAAAGTGGAGTACCGCCTACCCACCGAACCCACTCCTACCCGCTGAACCCAACCCTATGTATATATGTGGATAGAGAGAGAGATATGTTCGGGTAAGACGGGTTCGTGAACCCACTCGTACCCGCACGCTGCTACCCGATCGGAACCCGTGAGCGTCGTACCGCCCTACCCGCTAACCCGATGAAGCCGATGGTCGAACCCGCCCTGGTACCCGAGAGCGGTACGCAGGGCCTTAGGGTTTGGCGGCCATAGTCATGTAGTTAATTAAGATTAAATTTTTTTATTATCCCATTCATGTTCTATGATTGAAGTTCGAAGCAACATTTTTTTCTTTTGGTTTCTAGTTGGATTGGTATTGAATGTTTTGATCGTGATTTTAAAGGATTTTCATTCGTGGAAGTCACATAAGAGATATATCATTGCTTAAGGTACGAATTCCTTATTTTCTCACTCTTTGCGTTCATTCGATCCATTATATATGTCTTAATCCGTTTACGTTTATTTTATTCGTTGTATATATGTATAGATTCTTTACGTTTCCCTCCTTTGTGTTTATTAGATCGGTTATTTTTATGTATACAATTCCTACCATTTGTATTTATTTGATTTGTTGAGTGTGTACTCGGTTTCTTTGTTGTTCTTTTGAGTCGTTTCATTCAGTTTAGTAAATAATGTGTTTTTACTTCCACCAAAATATTTTGCATTCTCGTGCGATCAGTTGATCGTTTGATCATGTGTTAGTCAATCGTTTGATCATGTAAATTATAGGGTGAGTCTTCTTTTGGTTTTACGTATGATAAATCGATATTTGAATATGCTTGAAACACTAAACTCTATTTATAAAGTTGCTGAATTTCTCTCTGAAAATTTCGTGTTGGTTATAAAAATCCTAACAAATCGCTCGTTTATCGGATTAAGGCATACAATATGTTTTTGAAAATCTGGGGATGTCTACTACGATTTACTGTCACACGAGCAAGCTGTGATTTTTAGTCTAAGACGTCTAAAATATGTGTTATCCGAAACTGGTCTCGTTTTAGACAAGAACTGCGCGATTTTTTTCAAAAATTCGTATATAATTCATTTTAAATTTGATTCAGTTCATTTTTGATTATTTGGAATCACAAGACATTTATGAAAAAATTCTGTTTAGATATGATTTTATAAAACTTACTGGAATTATGACAAAATATTGGATTTGTAAACGTGTAAAGTGCTGAAAATAGTCCGACTCGAGTTCGAAATGTTATGTGTGTCAAATTCCTAGTCTACATTCGTTCGGATTTGATTCGTCATACGTCTTTGTTTTCAAACATTTTGTAAAAGTTCGTACATGAAGTTATGTTAATGGTTTACATCACTTGTATTATTTAAACTCCTTTTCGATTCGAAAGTCCTCCAATAAAGTGTATTCGAATTTATAAAGTTTTTAAAGAGAGCAATCAATATTTTTGTACATTCAAATACCTTTTTGATTTGTTTTGTAATGAGTATGATTTGTTATTCATATAGTGTGATCACATGTGTTGTGACATACTTTTGAAGTTTATGCATTAAGGTATACCGAGATACTAACCACCTATGGGGGTACCATAGGCACGTCATTGTGGCACCGATGGCGTGACACCACCGTGGCGGTGTGATTAGTCCACGACGTCTCCTTTCGATTTATTTTTGTGCTCTGGTGAGAGCTGGCCATGGTGTGATGGGTGATTTTGTTCAGGAGGCGTATGGGTCGACCCTAGCTTATGTGATTTGTTTGTAGGGTGGATGTTGGTGTAGTGCCCAACGCCGCATCTCACATTTAGTACGTGTGGATTTGCAACCCAACGTACGGACCTGTGTGGTCAGATGTCTGACACTTGTCACGTCGGTTGATATGCAAGTGTATGCGTTTTTAGAGCTCGGTATACAATCATTTGGTATGATTTTGATTTAAGTTTCTTATATTCGTTTGGAATATACTAATATGTTTTTGTTATGATTTGACAATTTTGATCTTGGACAATAATTGTTGATGTGAATAACGAATTGTAGATATTCATTTGTTTATGGCTTGATTAAACATGTTAAAATCGATTTGTTCGGTCCAACGTCTTTTAATTTTGTTTCTTAGTTACGAGTATTTCCATATGTTGTTGTTGAAGCTACATCTTGTGTGTCTTATGCTCAATCTAGTTTTGATGAACACTTAGAACTTCGAGTTTCGTCTGTGGAGTATGTTCGTTGCCTAAATTCTATTTTATTTTGTATTATTCGGTGTTTGGTTCGAGTATTTGTTTGTCATCTATTGTATCCGTGCACTGAGCGTTTGGCTCAGCCGTATTTCTTTCTTCACGGCAGGTATTCGAAGGGAAACTAAGGACTATGAGATTCAGGGTATCATCGTATCTAAGAGGTTTGTTGATAAGAAGTGTAGGTTTATTCTATTCTAAGGTAAGTACCGAAAAGCAAATGTGTCGTTAGGGAAAATTGTTATATTTAATGGTGTTTATTTTAAACTAGGTAATTTCACCGCGCTTCGCGCGGTGTTTGAAACATATTAATGAAGAACATCGAAAAGTTGTATTTGCAAAAATTAAATTTTATATATATATATATAGTTGAGTATTGATACTGGGATCTTTTAATATATGTGACTATAAGGGTCTGTTTGTTAGCAGGTTAATGACCTTAATAGGACTTGCAACTTATTCCATATCTATACTGAGAGATTAATCCAAATAGACAACTTTATCCATACATGACTTAATGAAAAACCAACTAAATAGCTCGTAAGTGAAGTTCATAACTAACAATAGTTTATGAAAGATTCGGTGTCATATATCAAAATAATTTATAATGCAATTATATAAAAAATGTGTTTGTCTAATTTTAATTTTATTTGCAAAACTTCACAAATTATATTTGACCAAAGATGAAAAGTAAAAATGGTTTTTATTACTATATGAATGAAAAAAGTTGTCTATGAAAAAATAAGATTAGTGTAGAAACCGATATGGGTAATATAAAGATTAAGTTCCATTACGATGCGAAACGGCAACATACAATAATTATATGGTAAGCTCTTTCTCTTTTGCACAATCAAACCAAGCACAAAATTCAAACACTTTCTAAAAGACAATGATTTTCCATGAGTTGTTTAAAAGAAAAACTCAAAACAAATCACTCTTATCTACCTCATTATCATAAATGAAAATATTTGTATATACCGAAATTCTCATATTTTGTACCAGAATGTTGTTTACCATTCTCCAAACAAAGAACAGTAATAATTTGAGACAAAATAAAACCAGCTATGACTAAACTTTAACTAAGATCACATACAACTTTAACTAATATCACAAGATTAAATGTCTTAACATTAATATCAAACTTCTAATACTTTGTAACTTGGGTACCTGGAGCGAAAAAAGAAAAAGCCCCAAGATGTTTGCTAAGACGAATCACAGAAACAAAAGTCAGTCTTTTCACATATAAACAATATAATACCAGGTGTTAGAACTAACACCGGAATAAAATACGTCATTAGGTGCTCTGATATGTGTAATTGGGAGGGTGGCATTTCAACCAAATTTAACATGATATCAAACGCAAACACACAGAGATTCTATGTCGAGTTTAACAACAAAAAAATAGAGCATACCTTTAGAGAAATACAAAGTAAAGCTAAGAAAATTAACGAACCTCACTTTGGAAAGCTATAGCAACCTTTCTACCAAAAGCAACATCAAAATATAAGTTAGAAATAAGCTAAATGAATCCTCGTTGATGATTAGAATCAACTTAAAGACACATGTAGATAGATATAACCTGAAAGAAAATTGGTATAATAGGAAACCACAAAGCCCTGAATTGTGAAGAGACCAAATAAATTGGGGAAAGATCCATAAAACAGCTATTATGATGCTTCAAGTCTTTTCAGTTGCTCTGATATGTCGATATAAATCTAGAGTTGGAGAGAGTTTTAGTTGCTCTGTGTAACCTAATCTTTCACCCATGGTTGTAAGTTCTAAACATCAAATGGAAGTACAATCCTCTCTTTTTATCGACAGTCTTAGGAAACATCGGGTCAATCATCAGTATTCATCACCATGCTTAATATTTGATGGCTATAGTTTAATACTATGAATAAGGTCCTACAGATGAAGGCATATGTAGATCCCACAATGAAAGAGTGTGATACTTAAAGTTCATACAATAATTACATTATTTAGTTACTACTAATACCCGGTGGTGAAGAGCAAAACCTTGAGAACTTGCATGCTTTATTGCAACCTTTTGTTGAGTACCTCCGTCACAAAATGGATGTCGTGGAGTTTGAACCATGAATTTTAACAATTGTAACGTGTTAGAAATCCTGCAATCTTCTTATCCCAACTTTCATTTTAAACGGGAACATAAACAAAAAACTTTACCGAAACAAATAATGGCTAAATTTTGTTGTGACCAAATAACAACTAATGTAGAATGTGAGGCAGTAATCAAATAATCATGTATAACATCTAAAACATTCTGCAAGCTGCACCCAATACAACTTTAAAATATTTCAAAACCAATCTGATAACTACAACCACCACATATCCCTACAGCAACAGAAAGCAAATCAAGTGGATATATGAAAATGAGTTAAACCCTAAAATATTAAAAATAAAATTAGAAAACTGAGAAAAAAAATGATAAAGAAATTCACACATATTTTCACTAAATTTGGGAACCTCGAAAGCTTAAAAATTGGCAGAGACAAAGACAACTATAGGTACATCGAACAAAAGCACAAGTACTCCTATAAGGTTTCAGATTATTGAATTAATAACTCCTAAAACCTTTACCCATGTAGGCTAAGTGGTGAATAAAATATGGTTGTCTGCAAACCATATAAACAACAAATTGAAGTGAAATTAGTTTTACATAAACCTCTATGCACTAAACATTTAAACATAACTTGCTTGTGAATTTATAAATGATTTTGCTTTACAGGATCAGATCAAACAGACCAGCCAAATTAAAATGAGCCATTCTCAAACCTAAAGGTGCCACGTCAACAATAAAAGATTCTCCTTTATATATGTATATAGATATGCTATTATGCTTTGTGATTGGAGTTTGGAAAATGCTCGTCGGATTGTTCGTATGCTTAAGGTTTTCCAGTTGGCGTCAGGCCTCAAAATTAACCTAAATAAAAGCAAGCTTATTGGAGTAGGAGTTGAGTTTGAGGTGGTTCAGCAATGTGCCCAAGTGATTGGTTGCAATGCTATCAGGATCCCATTCATTTATCTGGGGGTGCCAGTTGGTAGTAATATGAATCGGGTCATTGCTTGGAAACCGGTTATCGATAAATTTGTCTCTAAACTATCAACTTGGAAGGCGAAGTTGCTATCGATAGGCGGTAGGCTTACCTTACTCAAGTCCGTGTTGGGTAGCCTTGGAATATACTACATGTCTGTTTTTAAGGTTCCTGCTGCGGTTTTGAAATCTTTGGAGTTGATTCGGGCTAGATTTTTTTGGGGCGCTGATCTGAGGGAGCGGAAAATGTGTTGGGTGGCTTGGAAGAAAATCATGGTTAGTAAGGATTCTGGTGGTTTGGGGGTAGGCAGCCTATTCTCTCTTAATAGAGCCTTAATGTTTAAATGGTGGTGGCGTCTTATTGATGATCCGGATAGTTTATGGGCGCGTGTTATTAATGGCGTGCATGGGGGAGAATCCCGAATTTGTACCAGTATGGGTGGCCATAGCATCTGGTTTTCGATTGTACGGGCTTTGGATCATCTAACGGGTCGCGGAGTTGACCTAAAAAGCTTCTGTAATAGGAAGGTGGGTAATGGTCACAATACTAGATTTTGGCTGGATAAGTGGTTGGGAAATTGTCCGTTAAAAGACAGGTTCCACAGAATTTTCGCTTCAGACTCAAACTCGCAGGCCATGGTGGTGGATCGAAACTCTGAGGAGAAATTGCGCTTTTTATGTCCCCCGAGGGCGAGAGCTGGAATTAGGTCTTCCCAATGGGAGGGTCTCCTTAATGAGTTGCAGCGATTCTCTTTTTCGGAGATGAGAGACAGATTGGTGTGGGATTTAGATATCTCGGGGTCTTATGTGGTGGCTTCCGCGAGACATTACATGGACTCCTTCTTTCTTGCATACACATACACCCATACGAGATGGAATATCCTTGTGCCTATCAAGCTTAACATCCTTATTTGGCGAATTGGGTGGAACAAAATTCCTACTCGGATTAACCTTCGAGATAAAGGAGTGGATTTGGATTCAGTTTTGTGCCCTGTTTGTTCTGATGTTGGTGAGTCTGCAGAACATTTATTTGTTGGATGTCCGCTTCTTGCTCCTCTGTGGCGTCGGATTTCGTTGTGGTGGGAGATTGATCTTCCACCGCTGATGTCAGTGCATAATCTGATCACTTGGGCTGACGGGGCCCTTGGAAGCCTGCCTACAGACAAATTTTTGATGCGGTAGTGATCTCCACCTTTTGGAGCGTGTGGAGCTACAGGAACAATCTTATCTTTGGAACGGAAAAACCTAAGAGAGACATTATTTTTGATGACATCGTTTCAAATTCTTTCTTCTGGATTAGCAATAGGAAGAAAAACTGTAACTTTAGCTGGGATAGATGGTTATGTTGTCCCAATTTAGCTATTTTGTAATTCTCTCTAGCCCCTTGCTAGAGTTTTAATAAAATCCTGCCGTTCAAAAAAAAATAGTGCTCTGTATGTCCTTTTTTTATTCGGTTTGTTTTAAGTTTCAGTGTAACCTCCTTTTCCAGCTCGGGATGGGGGCGTTACATGATCAATATATATTAATATAACTATAAAAACTATTTTTTTAGTAAATTGATTAAATATCGTACATGCCTAAAATACGTTTTTATTCATTAATTAAAAAATATAATTCAAATTCATATAATGAGTGTGGGTGTAAAGAAAGGATAAGATTCTATTCGAGTGTGGCCATAATGAGCAAGCAAAAGCTAGCCTTACACGTGTTTTTCACGTGAACCATTTAAGTTGTATGCAAGATACATATTAGCCCTTCCATTTTCTATATATTCCATTCGTTTTACTATTATTTACAAAATTAAGCAATTTCTTCTTCTACTATTTATGAAAAAACTCTTAAAAACAATCCTTAAAACTTCATGTACCGCTATTTAATGCTAATTACTTAAAATCTCTTAAAAACAAGTACCACTTTTAATTCTAATTATTTGATTAATACTTATCTATAACAATCTTCAAATCCTTAAATTGTAGACTCTTATTAATTAATCCTTATCTCTAACCACTCTCAAATCCTCAAATCATGAACTCCTTAAAAAACGTCATTCTTTAAACAAATTTATAAAAAAACATGACATTTTTTTTTTCAAAACCACATTAAAATAAATTAGAACATTAAAATCGAGATACATCGCGTTGCATTGCGCGAGTAGACTTCTAGTAATAATAAAATGGCTAAATAAACTAAAAACCAACTTTATTTTAAAAACAGTGTTTCAGCTCGACCGGAGGTCGAGGCATTATGGGTACACAAAAACCCGACTAACCTAACTTGAATTAGGCTGATACCCAATACGACCCTCTTATATGTAATACACATCTACTAATAGACATGTCGTTAGTACGGTTTTTCGATGGAAAATTGATTTAACTAGTCATTTTACACTCTTAAATTGGTCTTCTAGTCATTACTTTCTCAGTTTTACCAAAATGTCACCACCTCCGCAAATTTCAGACCCAAATTGTGGACCCAAATCTACATTTTTAAGGGAAATTGACCAGATTCGTTTTTTTGTGTCTTTTAGTTAGGTCAGCAATTGAGAACCTAAATTTTGAGGACATGATGGTATTTCGGTTATAAAATGAAAGAGAAATGATTATGAAACTAATTTGTTGGTCTAAAATAACTAGTTGAGTCAATTTCCTGCGAATTTATCAAAATTTAATACATAATTTTGTTTTTTTATAGATAATTATGTCTTTCATTTATGAAAATCATTGAAAATTGCTATTTTAAATTATAATTTCCCTATTTAAAATTTTAACTATTTTAGTTAATTGAGTAAAAAAAACGGCTATAAAATGAATTAGCAAATACAAAATAATTATTTTAAACAATTTCTCTTATTGAGTATGTTGCAAAAGTATATGGGATAGAGAGAGAGATTGAAAGAGCCATCAAGACATGAAAACCCTCTGAATGTGAGCAAAAAGAGAGCCAAAAACCATGGCCATTTCCATGGAGTTTTGTTCTCAACTTCCATGGAGTTTCACTCCAATCCCACCACCAACTTTCAATCTTTTTCTCTCCATAACAAACCCCAGATTCTTGTTTATAAACAAGGTCAACAAAAGTCAACAACTTTGCCATTGCTCTTCAATCTCATCATCTGATCAACAACAGCTTCAAGAACCAGTGGCTGAAGATGATGATAATGATGATGGTAAATATGATGAGAGTAAAGGGCAATTTGGTAATTTGGTTAAAGAGTATGGATGGCAAGTGAGGAGGATGGTTGAAAAGGATGATGAAATGAGAAGTGTGGCCAACATTCAAGCTCAGGCTTTTCACCAACCAATGTTTCTCTTTAATGATGTCTTCTTCCAGTTTTTTCAGGTAACTAACCCTGCTTTAATGACTTGTACCTTGTGCAATAAAAGTTATACATTTTTCGGTTCGGTTTGAATTTTATAAATCACGAATCAAATTGCAATTCTCGTTTGGGAAAATTCGGTTTCAATTCGATCAAAGCATTCGTCCGAAGAGGTTGTTTGATTGGTTTTCCATAGAGAATATGTTTGTTAGCAGCTTAATGAGTTTAATAGGACTCACAACTTATTCGATCAATTATACGTGACTGTTTGGTACTGGCTTAATATATAGTAGTGACTTATTCAGTAAACTTCTAAGAGCGACATTTATGTAGAAAGTCAGTTGTTTTCCAACCCTGCCTCTCCAAATTAAAAAACACGCTCGTTCATCTAAGAAAAACTATCTAAAACAAAGATCTTTTTAATCTATATAGACAAATTAATCTACACAGACAAACCAAACAACCCCTGTCCTATATAGAAAAGTTGTCTGATTAATATGTCTATATAGAGTGGTAAGATTTTTTTTATACAGAGGGGGGCGGCCCCTCCCAGGCTCCGATCTAAAAAAAAGACAATTTTTTTACTGAAAAATAAAACCAAGGAAGCACTCGGGTGGATGCTGAACCGAAGCAACCATAAGAAAAAAGCAGAGCTTAAAGCAACAAAGAGAGGAGAAGAAGAGAAGGGACTAGGGAAGGTTCCATACATGTCTAGCATGTTCGAGAGAGTTTTTTAGATGAAATGAGCGTGATTCTTTATTGGAAGGGCAAGCTTGGCTTTTTGTGTAAAACTCCTACGTAGAAGCTTACTGAATAATTCACTTTCTATATTATTAAACTACTACCAAACAATCATGTATAACTGACCAATAAGTTATGAGTCTCCTTAAGCTGCTAACAAGACCACTGACAATAAGGGGCTGTTTGGTTGGTTTTCCATTAAGTCTTGTATGAATAAAGTTGTCTGTGTGGATTAATTTGTCTGTATAGATTGGAAAGGTTTTTGTTTGGGAGGGTGTTTTCATAGATGGAAGGATCATGTTTTTTAATTGGGAGAGACTGGTTTGGACAAAACTTGACTTTCTGCATAAAGCTCCCCCTAAAAGCTTAATAAATAAGTCACTTTCTATATCATTAAGCCACTACCAAACAGTCATGTATAGCTGACTGAATAAGCTATGAGTCCCATTAAGCTCATTAAGCTGCTAACAAACAGACCCTAAGACTAGGGCCTTTGGATCCTCCTTATAGGTCACCGGTTCAAGTCCTGCAAGACCACTGTGGATTATTTCGGCTGTTCTTCAGGACCCTAGTATTAATATTGAGACGCACAAATTGATCTGAACACCTACGACTAAAAAAAACCCACACCAACCAATGGCATTGTACTATACAGGCAGAGGTGCTCGCGGGACTTCTTTACAGGCTACGGAATTCACCATCAGACAGGTGCCAATTTTTATAGCATGGTACATTTATTTTAGACATATAACTTTAGATGAGATTTTAATTAAATTCATAAATATATATATATTGTCCGTTTGTTTTAAAGAAACTCGCAACTATTTACCCGAAACGATTCTCGCATATTTTGAGATTATTAATAAATCAATTTTGACTTTCGAAAGTCAAAAGTTGATATTTCGTTGGTTTTAATCGGTGCCAGATATGCATGTTTGGTTGCGGAAACGAGCATAAACGATGATCAAGATAAACAACTTGTAGGAGTTGTAGACGTTACGGTTTTTAGAGAAGAATCTGTCCTCAAACATCTATCGGAGGCAAATGAATATCTTTACGTGTCGGGAATAGCGGTCTTGCATGATTTCAGGTATGCAATATTCTAATATAATATTTCGTACTATAAGGGTGCGTTTGGTACGCAGATAGGATGGAACATGACAGAACAGAACAGCTGTTTAACGTTTGGTAGACAGAACTGGACAGAACAGAACAGATAACATTAGATAAAATACAAATAAATAAAATTTAAAGAATGAATAAAATATAAAATAAAATGTGTATTTTATGTTTTAGAAGATAATTAGATTATATTTTGAGGTTATATTGGTAAAACATAAGTCTGTTCCACCTTGTTCCAGCTTGTTCAATGAGGTAGGGGTGGAACAAGCTTGTTCCAGCTTGTTCCACTCTGTTCCTGTCTGTTCCACATAAAAGTCCTGCCAAACATGGGACAATGATCTCTGTTCTGTCATGTCCTGTCCTGTCCAGTGTACCAAACGCACCCTAAGAGATCAAATTTACTAAATATGACACATTACGTCTCTATCAATCACATAATGTCACATCATACTATAAGAAACAAATATAGGGATATCTTTCACAAAATTATCATTAGTTTGTTAGTTAGTTCATTGTTTTCATATGTGAGGTCCCGTGTTCAGGCCTCTTATTGCAACTTTTTTAGAAACATACTAAATCTGAAATTAAAAGTTAAAAACTAAGAAAATGACAGTAACGAGAGTCGAACAAGGGTCTGGGGTGGAAGAAAAGCGTTGCAAACCAACTTCACCAAGGAAAACTTGTGTTTTTATTGTAGCTTCCAAATATATACGATGACACACAACAAATTGATACGGTGACACTTAACACTTTTCATGTCCCTATAATTTTATACACTACGACGGAGAAACAAAGCGATGGATGGCCCGTGCCACAATAGGCACTACATAGGTCGGTGTCTGCCCCCATTCCACTTTTGCTTTTTTTGCATCTTGTACAAAAGAAGCCTTTTCCCTTCTTTTGTACATCAAGGGCCTGTTTGTTAGCAGCTTAATGAGCTTAATGGGACTCATAGCTTATTCAGTCAGCTATACATGACTGTTTGGTAGTGACTTAATGATATGGAAAGTGACTTATTTATTAAGCTTTTAGGAGGGAGCTTTATGCAGAAAGCCAAGATTTGTCCAAACCGGTCTCTCCCAATTAAAAAACATGGTCCTTTCATCTATGAAAACACGCTCCCAAACAAAAACCTTTCCAATCTATACAGACAGATTAATCCACACAGACAACTTTATTCATACATGACTTAATGAAAAACCAACCAAACAGCCCCTTAGCCATCTTGCTTTGCTTCCCTAACACACTACGCATTTTATACTATTTTTAGAAACTTTCCTTTTATAGTATATGCGAGTTTGAACGAGTGTTTTTTTGTGTTCTTAAAAATTTGTTAGCTGATCTTGGATTGAAGGATCTTGTACTCGATGGTAATATAAATCTTGCTCTCTCTTTCTCTTTGGTGGATGTACATTGTTACATCGATAGTGGAACCATGTTAAATCTTTCTGTTATTGGGCGGCTGTGAACTTGTTATATTCTTAAACTATGCATATCTTGTTGATATTTACTTTGAGCTTGTGTGCAACATCCAGATCATCGTTATACATTTGTTGTTGAATTTCTAGTAGCTTTGGACCATAAAAATCATTCGTGTATTTGGCATAACCAACCGTACACCGTAAAATGATGTTAACCAATAGATATTTAAACACATATATGTAAAAATACTGTACAATAGCATGTGTTGCGGTTTTTCGTAAACGCATGAACTCGCCTCAGATGTGTTCATTAGTTGTAATTTAATCTAGGGTTAGGTTCTGGTGAGAAGTGCTAAATTTGGTGAGAAGCGTGAGAAGTGGTTATCAACCGTTGGATGAGAAATGGACGAACATTATGATGAGATGCACCGAGATGCACCAGATCAATTCCCTTTTAAGCCGCAATTCACGAGATGGTATTTGATTAAAAGTGATCAACAGTTAAAAAGTATTTCTCACACTTCTCACCAAAAATGACACTTTTCACATTATCCATGCCATTTAATATAAATATTATATATTCATGTTTATCTGACTAATGACATGTTGATTTTTGGATCAATAGACGGAAAAAAGTTGCGAGTGTGTTGCTCAAGGCTTGTGAAATGTTGGCTCTTCTTTGGGGGTACAAGTATCTCGTGTTGAGAGCTTACGAAGACGATTTGGGTGCTCGAAAACTATATACGAATGCAGGGTACATGATTGTGTCGGGAGATCCAGCATGGACAACGAGTTGGATAGGTAGGAAGCGTCGAATTCTTATGCTCAAACAATGTGACATGACATGAAAATGATACTTTCAACATTAAGATACCAGATATCGTAGATATCGTAAATCATCAGTTATTCTTGTATAAAATTTTGGTCAACTATCATCAAATTTGAAATGGTTGTCATATATATTGCAAATACATATCTTTAAACACAATTATGTATATATAAATATAGAGGTTCCGTAAAATGCAAACATTGCATTTGTTGCACCCCTTACAAACCAGTGTGCATATATGCCCCCTCACATTGGTGTCCTTGGAGGCAGGTTCAGTGTGGGGCCGGTTAGGGTTGCCGGTAATCAACTTTTTTGCCCAGTAACTGCTCAAAGATCTACCTTTTAAATTATAAAAAAATCAACTTATAAACATGTTCAAATATAGGTAGAGATAAAAACTTCATCTACGGGTATCAACTCTTAGTGGGGCGAGAATCCACGAGTTGACGTGTAACAGGGTATGGGCGAGGATTGATCTCAAACCTGGGTTCACGGTGGGATCGAAGACGAAAATATATGTGCCTAACCCAGCCTATATATATATAGAGAGAAAGATTCAAACGAGAACGCTAATTATTTAAGAAAACACGAGACAACCACTCATGTACAAAATCACAAGTGATTTTACTCTAACAGCAACAAACTGGACGTGGGCGACTTAAAAGTCGTGGGGCAAGTCACATGAATCATATATGATTTTGTACGTGAATCAGGTATGATTTTGTACATGGCAACCTTTCTTGTGTTTCTTAAATAGTACGCGTTCTCGTTTGAACTCACATCTCTCTCTCTCTCTATATATATATATACTACTTTATAAAACATCTAACCCCCAAACTCTTAAAAACAATATTTTTAGGGGGTGTTTGGGAGTGCTTATATTTTTAACTTCTGCTTATCTCCTTATCTGCTTACTCCGTTCCAGAAAAGCCACCCTCAATCTACTTCTATAAAAACTGCTTATCTCCTTCCCTGGAACGTGATAAGCAGTTTTTTTGTTCAAATCCAAACACCTTCTCCGTTCCAGAAACGCAATAAGCAGATAAGCAGAAAATATAAGCACTCCCAAACACCCCCTTAACACTACTTAGGCCATCCGCAGCGCCCGCGGGCTCGGCCACGGGCTCGCTGCGGGCTCCCTCGGGTAGTGGTGGGGGTGGCTCGGGTTTCGGCTGCGGGCTCGGCCTCCGGGCTTTCAAACCCGAGGAACCCGAGCATCTCCAACGGCTATTTGTTTTTTTTTTAAATCTTCAAAATAAATTCTCTCAAACGGCTACTTTTATAAAAAAAATAATTTTTTTTCCAATTTAATCACACTATATATATTAACCCTCAACCTCTTATTTTTTCACACCAACAATCTCTCAAACCCTCTCAAATTTCATCATGAATCCAAACAAAACACCTACATCCCGTCGTAACCGACCACATACACCGCAACCGCAAGAAGACCCGGAGCTTGGTTTCCAAGCGTTTACACAACCTGGTTATCGTCCGCAATTTTCGCAACAAATTCCGCCACAAATTTCGCAACAAATTCCGCCACAATGGTCGCAACAAAATCCGCCACAATATTTTTACAACTCATTAGGCCATCCGCAACAAATTCCTTACCAACTTACACGTTCCGGTATGATTGAACAAGGTTTTACTCCGACCAACTTCAATCCTCCTTCACCCTTCATCAATCTCGCCGACGACATTGTTCCGGAAACCCAACATTCTAGCCCGCACACACCACAATCCATCTACACACAACCATCAAACCCTCAACCATCGAGAAAAGGAAAAAACAAACAATATGAAAATAGAGCCCCCAAACAGATGTGAACTAAAGATGAGGAACTCGCGTTAGTGTCGGCATGGGTTGACGTTTCAGAGGACCCCGTTATCGGTAACGCACAAACCCATGGTATTATTATTATTATTATTGTTATTATTAATATTATTATTATTATTCTTGTTAATATTCTTATACTTGAATTTACATAAATGTAGATAGTTTTTGGAATACAAAATGAAAAACTCGATCTCGAAATCGAACGCTCAAAACGATTTGAGAAAGACTTCGAGTTTTTCATGACCTCGCATGATCACCTTACGGGAGACGTTTTGAGGGTTACTTTAAAGAGAAAAGAGCAAATTAAAAAATTTCATAATTGATAGTGTTTTGTATTTTGTAATTTTTATTTTTATTTTTAATGAATGATATGAATTTTTATTTTTATTATTTATCTTATTTTTATTTATTAAAAAAATATATAAATATTTTTATTTTGTTAAATAATTAAATGTATAAATAAAAGAATTAAAAAAATGAGGTGGCAAGAGGGCTTTTAGTTATGCGTTGGGGGTCTTTAGGGCTTAGCTGATGTGGCGCTGATGTGACGTTGAAGGCTTGAGGGCTTTTAGTTATGCGCTGAGGATGACCTTACAACCATTTAAACCACGATTACTTAGGGGGTGTTTGGGAGTGCTTTTTGAGTCCAAAAGTGCTTATTGACTTATTGCTTTTGGAAAAGGAGTTTTTAAAAAAGTGTTTGGATTAGCTTTTGAGATAGAAAAAGTCAATAAGTTGTTTTTTAAAAAGTGTTTGACTTAGCTTATACATGTAAAATGACCAAAAAGGACATGCCTGCATATTTAACCATTTTTTCTTATTTTTTACATACAAGTGCAGTGGTTTGTGAACTCCAATCTGAGCATTTGTTCCTTTCTTGTGATAAACCTCAAATTTGAGCATTTGTTCCTTTCTTGTGTCTTCCAGGCTACGACCTCCATCACCAAAACCAGCGCCCTTACTTTTTTCCGGCGCCACTCCGGTAAATCTCAACCAAGTTGCAAATCGATCAATCAAGAATTCAGATCGTGGCCTGTGTGAAGTAACGAGAAAGGGAGAAAGAGCGATTGGGAGAGGACGAGAGTTAAGGCGATGGTTGGTGGTGGCGGTGGGTCTGACGCCTGCGGCTTCTTGCTGCCGGAAGCGGTGGCTGGTCGGCTGTGATGATGCTTGTTGGTGGTGCAGCTTAGAGGGTATTTCTGTAATTTTGTATCAAAACGCAAATTTTCAATCAAAAAGCAAGGAACCCGTGACTTTTGTAAAATTGCGTTTCCGGTGTAATAAAAAAGTAGATTCAAAAGCACTTTTGGATTTGCCAAACACCATTTTTGACTTATTGGCTTTTTGAAAAGCCAATAAGTCAATAAGGAGATTTAAAAAGCATTCCCAAACACCCTCTTAATTTTTAGAGTGAGAAGTTAAGTACAAGTGTACAACCACCCCTCGTCATATTTTAAACTCGTGCAACACCTTTTATCAAGATGGCCACTCTTTTCTCAAGACGACTCTCCCCCTTCCCTCCAATGCACGCGAGGCTTTTAAACTCTCCAACAATGGCCACAGGTTCATCTTACTGCTCCATCTTCGTACGATTTGGGTTCTTCTATTAGGGTTCTTCGATAGACACAAAATCGATTTCTGCTTGAAACCCAAAATCGATTAGGGTTCTTGTTGTTCGATTTTGGTAAACTTTTCTGGTATAATCTTCTTCGATTATCCATTTTGGTCTGTTTGAAACAGGTTATTTTACAGATGTATACTCAAAATCGATTTTGGTCTTTTGAAACAGGTTCGAAAAGCTTCTCTGTTTGAAACTGCCACAAACCTTCTCTGTTTGAAACCTTCTCGTATTTTGCTTACTAATGCGTCTGATTTGAAAATAGTGTTTTATTTTGTTTTCAAGCTTACTTTTGATTTGAACCTGCTAATGTTGTTGGCCTTGTTCTTCCACTCTATATCTAGGCCCTGCAGATTGATGTTTGGTACAATTTCAAATTTGATTCTGATTATGTTGATTTTTTTTAAACTCTGTTGTTTTTTTGGGCCCTTCTTGAATGACTTTAGTTTAATTTGGGCTTCTTCTTGAAGAAAGATGAACACAATGGATCTTAAAGTAAGGTTTTCAAAGCAGTTATAGATCATCATTTGCTTGCACCAGATGGGTGTGTGTCTTTGATCAGTGACGGATCCAGGATTTTTTTCTACTGGGTCCTCTTTAAGGTAGCTTAAATGAAAACATATGATGAATTCTTGTTGTGTTTAAATTGGAGTCACCATTTGTATTCAAAATTTGATTCCTTTTTACATACATTTAGCTTTATTACTTTGCTTGTCATCCATAACTTTATATAAGATAAATATCTCTATAACAACATGTGTGCTGTTGTTTAATGCCAAAAAACATAACTTTATATTCAAGGTACATTCTCACTTTGATTTTGAAAACAAGGGAGCCAAATACTTCCACTTTCTACAATTTCTTTTTTAAGATTTCACTATTGCCTTCATTCCGACTTGGAACAAAATAGACGTGTTCTGACTTTGATAAGAACTTTAGTGTGCCAAAAGTTAAGCATCTTCACCTATGCTTCTCACTTCCTTGCACTCTTAATCGCCTCTATGGATCTTGAGTTGAGTGTATCTTCATGTCGGTTGCTTTTGACAGGTTTGTTCAGATTTAAAATTCAGATGGTTGTCCTGCAAATGACTTCAAACTTTTGCTACGAATAAGGTTGGTTAAATCTCTCTCTTTCTCTCAATACTCCATCCGTCTTAAATAAGCGTCCATGTTTCTATTTATGTTTGTCCCAGTATAAGTGTCCACTTTCAGAAGTAGAAAACTAAATTCTAAACTTTACCCTTAATTAATGCTCAAACATTGAAGAGGTGTGAACATAAAGACATTAAATAAGGGGAAATATGTCATTTGGTTAACAAAAAATATAATAATAATAATGTATGTTTAAAATTGTGTGTCATGTCAATTGTGGCCACTTATTTTAGGACGAATGACGTATTTGTATCATTAGTTTTTATGTGTTATTAAGATCTCTTATGTATTAATTATTGATTTTTGAGGACGAAATGGTGAAAAGAATGTCCAATATCATTTCAGTGTGGATTTTAGATTAGGTTTCAGATTGGTTGCCCTGTAAGCATGCCTGGTCTTATTCATTGTTTGTCCTGTATTTATTGCTATAGTTTTGCACACAGTGAATTGAAATTCATGATTAAGCAACACCTGATTGTCTAAAGAACAAGTTGTTGGATCTACATTGTGAAACTGGTGGCATTGATGGTGACTTCACAGTTTTAGGTTTGGAGTTTTTAAGTGCATTGGACTTTCACATATTTCAGGTTGGAATTTTTAAGTGCATTGGACTTGCACAGATTTCAGGTTGGAGTTTCTATTTCAGTTGCTTCAAAGGGATCAAGGAATTATGTGGAGTTCTCAGCAGTTGAGATTGCATCAGATGGTGATAACTTGTAAGGATGAAGCAGTATTTGGTGCTAAAGGTCTATGCTGTTAAAATCGGATATCGGTGCGATAGCGGTCAAGGACCGATATTCGATATATCGGAATATCGGTTTATATAATATTTTTTAGAATTATATATATATATATATATATATATGTTGGAAATTTTTGTAAAAAATATATGTTTTTACTAACTTTGGACACATTTAAATACATATATATGTATTATATATAATTAACTCTTAGTGGATTTGTGTTCTCCTGTATGAGAGCTTCCAAACGATGCATAATGTGTCCAAAACCGAGTATGTGTGAATGAGATATCGATACTCAAAGTTGAGTACTTAGATGAAATTAGCAAAAACCAAGTGGGTGTGGGAATGTATCCCACATAGGAAGAAAAAGTAAAACCTTAATGGTTTATAACCATGAAAGTATGAAGGGTTTACAAGCTCTTTTGAATGGTTTTACTCCAACACCTACCTGCGCGCAGGGGGGTGGGGATTGAGGATTTTGTAAGCTAAAATTGCTGAACTTGTGTGTGGGCGCGACCTGCGGACACGAATGCAGCTCCAAAATCTCGAGCTCGCGCGGCTTGGTTTAGCTAATTTTCGTTTTTTGACCCAGTTTCAATATCGAGGTGTTTTATCAAGGTTCAATATCGTCCAATGTGTTTTTAGCCAAATTCTGGCGTTTCGAGAGAGATTTTTAACGTTTTTTGCTTGATTCTGGGGGATTTTTAAGTTTTTTATCGATTTCGAGATGTTTTTTTCGGTATTTTTGTTGATTTCAAGAGGGGTTTTTCGTTTTTTTTGGTTGAATGGGTATATGATTTGGGCTTTATTTTAGTTTAGGTGCACCCCTTGTAGTTTCCAAAATAATGCGGTAACACCTCCTAAATCAATACTGTGACACCTTCACGGAAACGGAATTTTTTACCCTTCGACGGAAAATTAATACGGTGGTACGTGCCACCGTGTGCCCACCTGCATGCCCGTCCATGGAGAGAGAGAGAGAGAATGTGTGAGATAAATGGTGAGACTTTTAACCGAAAGAAAGTAGATGTTTGACAATAATGAGGTTCTATCGTTTCATTTCAAGTTCAATAAGAACCCAATGACACTTCTTGACGAGTTGATAACTTTGAAAATGTTAAAGTGTCGTGGTCTTAGAGATAAGCCACCGAAACGTACGTCAATTTGACTGGTATAGGAAATAGACTTGAGAAAATTACTAACAAAGAGATCTGTTATCTATGTTTTACAAATTGAGTAATTATAGACGAGTTGGTCGCTATTCAAAGTGTGAAAGTGTAGTGGATTCAAAGATAAGCCACTTGTAACACACCAACTTGGATGCTATGGAAATCGGCTCGAGAGAGTGATTTTAAACAAAAAGATTTGTTGATCCATGACTCAATTTGTCATTACTTCTTTGGTCCTAGTGCTACTTAAAAATATGCAGTTTTTAAAGACAAAAGTTAGTGCTAATTGAAGTCTACGAGGAATACTCTTAAAATAGATGTTATAACTAATTATTGCCAAGCTCATGGTGTAGCATTCCTACATGGTTAATATGCTAGACTTTGTGTTTTTGTCTCGCCACAAGTCTTACACTAACGCTTCTCTTATATTCTATTATTTACATTGTTGTTATCACCAACTCAAAACAAAGTCTTTCATTCCACTTTTACTCAATCTTCGTGGATAATAATCGTTAATCGACATCTCACCACTTTATTACTTGAAAAACAATATAGATCCATTTAGTATACTTGCTTTTTGTTTCTATTTATCACATGTCTTAATTAAGATGTATAAAATGCAATGTCACACATGCACACAATTAGTACAAAAAACACATCATATGTTACACATAACTTATCCGTTTGATATAGGATACGTTGAAACTCGATAGTCCATTCTAATTGACCGTTTACTAATCAATCAATATATATATATATATATATAAAGGAGAATGTAGGGAAAGAGGATTAAGGAGAGGTCTCCATGGCCCTTTATCATTTTTGTTATAATTTTGACTAGTTTGGGAACCGCACGTTGCGCGGTAGCATGAGTAAGTTGGGTGATAAATATTTAAATTGTCCGTATAACTAAATGTTAGGTGGTAAATATAATTATCAACAAATTGCGTTCATATGATTCACAAAAAGTACACTTAAATAGCACAATAACTATCGTCCAAATGCATGTCAACTCTCCAAATGGGACATGCCCCAAATCAGTGCTGTACTCATTGCAATGGTACGCTGTGGTTTAAGACTTATGTCTCATACCATGTTAAGTCTATGACACGCCATGGCCTAATGTACGTACTTTTGTAACAAAAATATTTGATTTTTTAACGTCTTATTTGCAAGTTTTTTAATATATAATATAATTTAACTTGTTTATTATCATTAACTAATTGAGTAGCACCGCCACGCCATGCAAAACCTTACCCCTAATATTGACGTAGATTGGACTAACCTACGTAGCCAAGACTTTTTTAAGTCATTCTACGCTTTCAATCTTGACACACTCTGGTAATTATTCTCACTTACAAATCGAAAACCATGTACAGGAATATAAGAAAAATGGGTATCAACGTTTTATACCTAAGTAAATAGTGTAAATATAATCTTGGACTATGAGCCGATAGTTCTTGAAGGCTTTTGAATTGTAAACAACGTTAAATTCTAAAAAAATAGACATTTCACTTCTTGCAACAAATTATTCAACAAAAGATTTAACTTATTAACCAAGTTTTTCCTCACCATTGCTATCATCAAAGATCCCTACAAAACAGAACAAATAAATTAACCAAATGGTCCAATTAAGCATAACAAATAGACTAACACACATTTCCATCAATTAAAACCATGTCCAAACCAATCAATTCCTGATTACTCATGGTATTTAAAGACTCCTACAACCTACATACTCTGATATGCACAACCCAACGCCAAACTGAATCCAAAAATTTAGAATTGGTCACAAAATGTTGAAGACGGAAAAAATAAACATAATGGCAACTTGAGAATGATATATCAGTTGTATCTCAATTAGATTGAGAAAAAAGAAACCTAGAATTGTCGTGTTTAGGAGAGGACAAATCAACACCCTTGCTTTCTACTGTAACATCTGCACTCATGGTGCAATGCATTCTTCTTGGCCTTTGGTTCGTAGAAAATTAAGCTTGCAAAAAAATATGGCGACCATTTTGGATTTTGACCAACGGTAATACCTGGAACTAAATTTCACATTTGTTTGGATTATAGGGTCGTAAGGAGGTTGATCATCACAAAAATTGGTGCCCAAGAGATTACAATTGTAACCAAATGATATTAATTGGTATGAAAAAGAAGAAAATTTGAATAGATCGTACAAAAAATAACCTAAGCTTTCCAATATAAGTATTGCTAGGTCGCTAAAATTCATTAGTAGCT
Organism: Saussurea involucrata; assembly: GCA_033807775.1. Lineage (NCBI taxonomy): Eukaryota > Viridiplantae > Streptophyta > Magnoliopsida > Asterales > Asteraceae > Saussurea > Saussurea involucrata. The sequence goes on from CM066319.1 coordinate 3,815,718, forward strand.
AAAGATATCAAAAACTCTATCCTCGTGGCTTTTCTCACACATTATGTGTTGCCAACACCACCTTTCTTGCATCCCTAGCAAAAATCATAAACCATTAATACCGAATACCCAAAGAAAACAAAGGGATCTTCTAACTCCCCATGACAATTAAGGTGAGCTCAAGATTTTGTTGTAGAGCTCCCACACATATACCAAGAGAAAATAGGCATGATTTACCTGGGCTCAAGCCTGGATATAATTGATATGTTGAAGCATTCCTTTCCCTCTTTATAAGGCGTTGGATGGGTTAACCTCTTGTGGTCAAAGCTGAAGTTCATGCATCAAATTAAACAAACAATGATTAAATTTGTTGTCGAGTAGAATATGATAAGAATGTTGTTAGGATGATGCAAAATTCAACATTAAATGTTCTTCCATCAATGTCTTACATATAAATATAGTGTAGAAAGTTGTACCCTATATTATTGGTTCTCTCAGGCACCAAGCTGTACGATTTCCATGGTGCCAACTTCATTATAAATTTCTTGTCTTAATCTTGGTAGTTGAATCGTTCATAGATTGGATATGAAAGTTCCTATAACATCAAGCAAATGTAACAAAAACAATTCCTGCCCTTGGTACTTGGAGCCTGGGAGCAAAACAAACAATCCAATAACAATCACATAAATCAGCAATTTAATCCTTGAAATGAAAATAAAAACAATATCCATCAACAATATCAACACAATAAAAGAAAACCAATAAATATACATTGAGGAAGTTTTCTATAACAAAAACTGTTCAATATAGGAATTATGAAATATGGATTGATTCTAATGTTTTGGAGAAGACACTTCATCAGCTTTTCCTTTAAAAATATATATATATATATATATATGTATGTATATATTGACGGAGGATCATGTGATAAGAAAAGTTATAGGTGAGTTGGTAAGAAGAGATTTGGACCCATGATCACTTTTAATCTCAAACTCACTCATGAATCGCGCTTCATATGGGGATTGATCCAGTGCATCTCATCCTAATATGCATCCATGGATGAAGATCCCTTCTTATCTTTCTCACCTTAATTTTCATTCTGATATATATATATATATATATATATATATATATATATATATCTATCAATACGTTAAAGCAACTAATGAGAGAGAGCAACAATAAAGCAACAATATGAAACAGTCCAGATATCATAAAAAGTGGTTCACTTCATCCGGTACCATAACTCAGTTCTTGAGACAACAAACAACCTTTAGTTTATTAATATTACCATCTAATATACTCTATTTTTTTATATGGCTAGTGATGACCGATGAGGAATCATGTAGCCTAACGAAAAAGATAAAAATCGAGTTGAATGAGACAAATTGGATTGTAGTTGTCAACCTTTTGTGTATTTAACGAAGACCCAAAACATCATTTGAGTATATCAAAATACTGAACAAATCACGATTCATCAAATAAACACTCCAATGTATAAATCTGAAAATATAGGAAATCAAGAAATGACCATACCTTTGTTCTTAATGCTGGTGTTGATCGCTCGTACTGTTGAAAGCCTTTGTTCTCATATCCCCCTATCAACTCGATTTAATCAAAAGCCGCATTTATGGTAAATGTTAAAAGAGAAAAACCATGACTTATCTTATATGTTAAGAATCCTAAGTCACCATAATATGCTATCCTGCAAATTCATTTAAAGAGAGAAAATATTAGGTAAATGAAATGTTCCCATAAAGGGAGTAATTTCAACTGGGAATTTCCCCCTCAGAAGAAAAACCGAATAGAGAGGAAAGAATTAAGATTTAGAGAGTGAGAATTCCCTGGAAAGGATGAATAGGTTGGACGTTAAGCCATCTATGAAAATTTACTAAAAGTTCCACATTCAGAATAGATAGTAAATTTTCATATAGGGACATAAATGTCCTTTTACCAAATTAAACATTTATAAAATTTATTAAGAAGTCTACTCTAATAATGTGCCACATTATTTACCTTCATATATTCAATATATTAAGAATGTAAAAACCTTCTTTGTAGAATCATCAATCCAAGAACTAATAACCATCCTAAGAAAATGTGAAAAACATGGGTACCAAGAGCAAATTTTAATGAATGTAGATAGATATTTACAATTGAGATGGAAGTCGAGATAAACTGTGCCCAAGAGTACCAATTTCTGTATCTTTGAACTTGGTAGCCACGGGGTGTGCTCATTTGCAGAGTTTGGGACCAATCTGTGAAGCAAACTGAAACATATCAGAAGTAAAAGAATTTGAACTAAAACAACCCAAAAAAATTGCTCCAATATTCCTGCAACAAAACATTTGGCGCTGATTATACAAATTCAAAGGATGTCCATACATGAACACAATAAAAGATAAACTCTTCCCATTTTTATACCATTTTTTCAAGATTTGCTGCGTAAAACTCCATTTTTATACCTACTTAAGAATCCAATAGCTGAGAATGAATCCAATCGAGTGCTTGAGATGCGTTAAACCTCCAATAATGGATATCACATGTCTGTAAATGATGAACTCAATCCAACAAAACCTCTTCGTTTCTAGCATAATTGGGCATTATTACCAGGTGCTTCAGACGCAACCTGATTTCGTTCACCAGTTTTACAGCGATAGGAGCACATTGCTTCGTGTTGATGGTCCCTCCAGAGAGACCGACACTTCAATGCTGGTAATATTTCGATCGCCTTTTGTTGTTTGTACTTAAGCTCTTATTTCGTGTATTATGAAATCTCAAGATGGAACAGATAATTATAACACCCACATACAGTAACTGTTAGTCCCAGATGGCTATAACAAGTATTGTAGAAGGGGGGGGGGGGTTGAATACAATACTCAAAATTTTCACAATTTTAATTCTTTTTATTGAAAATCTTTCAACAAGAATTACACATAGAAAACTTAAGACTGTTGCGGAAAAGAACAGATAAACTATTCTAACAATCTTACACAAAGTATACTAACAAAATAACTAAGAACACTTAGAGCATAGCTATTGAGTTTTAAGGCTTAAAAGAAGGTTTCTTGCACTGAGAGAATTTCTTGAAAGCGTGAGAATTGCATGAAGAGCACTTCTCCTTTTATAGTGCCAAGGAGTGCCCAAGCATTAAATGCTTGGGACACTTGTCATCTTCACATATGCTGATAATGTTGACTTCAGGAGAACTGTGAAGTCCTTGTCACTTTTCACTAGGTGCAGACAGAGTAGCTTGAGCAGATAAAAGGGACCTTAACTGAAAGTGGATAAAGAGACAAACTGTCACTTTTCTCTGCTGGAGGATATTTTCCCATAATAAATGATCTTCTGTCTTGAGCTTTTAGCACCGAAGTGGTTTCCACCGAGATTGAGAAATCTTCGGTGGAAAGAAGACTAGTCCACCGAAATTGCAAGCATGTTTCGGTGGTGAGAGGACCACCGAAATTGCAAGTATATTTCGGTGGTGAGAGGAGCACCGAAAGAGTCATCGGTGGTGGATGGGGCCACCGAATTTGTCCATGCACTTCGGTGGAAGAAGGCCACCGAAATTGTCCTATAAATTCGGTGGAGAGAAGGCCACCGAAATGTCAAGGAATTTCGGTGGTGATGACTTGTTTGAATGTTGCCGAGAGTCTTCTATTTTCCACAAGTAGAGAGTCTTCAAGCTTGGTTTCGGTTGATCTTCGACTTCACCGAACATTTGATATCTTGTACAAGTCATTCAAAGAACCATGCATCCAAAATTTCTCTAAGTATAAAATGTTTTTCAAAGTATAAAAGGAGATCATGAGGTCATCTTCAAATCTTGATGACCCAACAATCTCCCCCTATTTGATGATGACATCCATACTTAGAAAAACATGAGTAAGACAGTGAATAATGCATGTTGACCCTTCTTTACTCTTTTGGGTTCTTTTTCACACAGTCCATTTTTTTTTGTGTATGTATATATGATATTTACATATAAGAAAAAATAAAAAGGTATAGATGTACAAATAATTGAAAGGAAAAGGAAAGAAGTATAAACAGTATAAACAATATGAACAGAATGAATATTACTTGCATCTTTGGAGGGGCGAGTTGAAACTTGTGTCTGGCTTGAGGATTCTTCATTTTGATCAGCAGCCTGTTGATGTGTTGAAGAATTTTATCTTTCAGGCACTTTTGCTTTTCTTCAGATGTTTCAAATCTTCAAGTCATTCACTTACTCCAAAAGATTTCAGCCAAGAGAATCTGTGGGTTTTGATAGGAGACAACCCATTATAGTGACAAACTTTGAGGAGGGTTGAGTTTGAGTGAATCAGCCTCAGGATGCATCTACCCATCTGTTGCATCTTGGCATTTTTTCCTGTTTAGCATCATCAACTTGTCTTTTATTTGCTCCCCCTCAGTTAGATCAGTCGGTCTTTGTGTTACTCCCCCTCAGTTAGATCCGCCCGGACTGATGTGCTCCCCCTTGACCGGTCCGTCGATTTCCTCATTTTTTCAAGTTGGTCGCTGGATATGAGTACTGAGGGTTGATGTTGCTCCCCCTCAGATGAATTCTCCCCCTCAGCGGCCGACGCAGGAAAAACACCAAGAGTAAATGAAAAAATCGGCCGAAAATTGGCAATTTTCGGTAGGAAAATCTGGAGAGATTTTTTTTTTTTTTTTTTTGCTTTTCCACCGAAAATGAAGGAGTATCCACCGAAAATTGCCTATTTTCGGTGGGATTTTCGGTGGAAAATCGGTAGGATTTTTATTTTTTATTTTTTTTGAAAAAAAATCATTCCCACCGAAAATTTGCAAGAGTTAGACAAAAATTCGGTGTAATTTCTTGAAGAGGTTGACGGAAAACTTCTAAGACATCTTCAGCAGAGTGTGGAGAAAGTCTTCTAAGGCATTATGGAGAAAATCTTCAAAGTGAAGAAAAGATTGGAATTTCATCTTCCAATTTTGATGACCCAAAAAGATTGAGTTTGAGGATTTGGGGTGACATCTGTAGAAGAGTTTGTAGTGGGTGGATTTTATGAAAGGAGAGATGGGTTGCAAACCAAGAGTGAAAGAGATGGAAAAAGGGATGGGATGGGGAGATGACACATAGGAAGTTGGGTTAGGTGAGAGGAAGAGTATATGAGAAGCTAGATAAAATTGGTGGGGAGAGAATCGGTAGAGGAAATGGTAGAGGTCTACAACATTGGTGAGAAGAGATCATGGTGATGACATCATTAAAGGAAAAAAGGTGTCTACCATGCATGGGATGACATCATATGGAGGGGTTCTTTCCTATGTTTCTAGATAGGAAAGGAGATTTGTGAGAGAAGAATAGTGTCCACCAATGAGAATTCGGTGGAATCTTAGGACACATAGTTATTGAAGATTACACATGCCAAGTTCATTTATGAGGAAATTAAACCTGGTTTCATCTAGAGATTTGGTGAACAAGTCGGCAAGCTGAAGATCTGTAGGAATGAAGTGTAGCTCAATGTTACCTTTGGAGATGTGGTCCCTGATGAAATGATATCTGATAATGATATCTGATATCTATGTGCTTTGATCTGGAATGAAGAACTGGATTATTTGCAATAGCTATTGCACTTGAGTTATCACACAGAATTGGGACTTTGGAATAGATTTGAGCAGAGTCCCTTAGTTGATTTCTCATCCACAGGACCAACTTACCAATTTGCCACCAAGAAGTTGGCAGCTTCCTCTGGAATATCCATTCTTTAAGAGAAAATTGGCAAGAGTGTCATACGTAGAGCTTGCTTGAGACCATAGAGAGCTTTGTCTAGTCGGTACACATAGTCTGGATGAGTTGGGTCTTCAAAGCCAGGAGGTTGTTTCACATAGACTTCCTCTGCAAGTTCCTCATTGAGGAAGGCACTTTTGACATTCATTTGAAAGACTGAAATTTCTGTAGGTAGCATGAGTCAAAAAGATTCTTATTGAGGAGGAGAGATCGGTGGGGTTGATACCAGGGATTTGGTGGTGAGATTTGAGGTGGTGGATCGGTGGAGGGATTTGAGGTGGTGGATCGGTGGAGATTCGGTGTGGAATCGGTGTGGGTCGGTGTAGACTCGGTGGTGGATCGGTGTGAGGATTCCACCGAGGAGCGGTGTAGACTCGGTGGAGACTCGGTGTGGAATCGGTGCAGGTCGCGACAATGACCAGCGACAATGACCATGTCATTGTCACAGTGGCATTGTCGCGGTGGGGGCCGATCTGAGCAATCAAACAGAATGTGGTACGCGGGTCGCGACAATGACCAGCGACAGTGACCATGTCATTGTCGCGGTGGCATTGTCGTGGTCGGGGAGCTGGAATCCGATTAAAACCATTTCTCACCCTAAATCCCTTCTCACTTCTCCCATTTCATCCATTCTTCTCTCAACTCGAAACCCTAAGCATCCAAAGCCGATTTTGAGCTTTTGAACCCCAAGATTTGATGTTTCAAGTGGTTTCTTCATCTTCTTCCCCAAATCAAACACCCACCATGGACTGGAAACCTTAACCCTTCAAAAGGAAACACCCACTTCATCTTCTCCACTGATTTCTAGGGTTTTTACCCAACCCTTCCCACTCTATTTGAAGATTAGGAGTGGTGGAGCATCTTGGAGGTTGTAGAGACGTTTTGGGTTGGTGGATTCAAGTATGGTTAAGGTAATCTCCTCTCCTCTTTGAATATGAAGTTAGGGTTTTGTTATAATGGGTGTTTTGGTATGTTATGGATAGATGATGATTCCTTATGGCTAGACTTTGGTTTTGATGGGTGGAAATTCATAAATCTAGGTGTTGGGTCATCAAGATTTGAAGATGACCTCATGATCTCCTTTTATACTTTGAAAAACATTTTATACTTAGAGAAATTTTGGATGCATGGTTCTTTGCAATGGCTTGTACAAAACAACAACAGTTCGGTGAAGTCGAAGATCAACCGAAACCAAGCTTGAAGATTCTCTACTTGTGGAAAATAGAAGATTCTTCTCAACAAACATACAAGTCATTGTTCACCGAAATTGTTCTCACAATTTCGGTGGACATATCTCCACCGAAACTTCTCTTCATTTCGGCCAAGAAGTTCCCACCAATGAAAGTCCAATTTTGGTGGGAACTCTTCTAAAAGCCTCTCAGATGTTGTCTTGGAACATGTGTCACATATAAGTCTCAAAGATGTTGTCTTGGAAGATGTGTCACATAAAAGTCTCAAAGATGTGTCACATATCCCAAAGCCATCATCGGTGGGATCTCAAAGAAGTTTCAAAGATGCTTTCTCCAAAGATGTGTCACATATCCCAAGTTTCCTTCGGTGGTGCAATATTTAGAAGACAATTTGAGAAGATATTTTCTACATGGATAAAGTGACATTTTGTCTTATTATCCATTTCCATGCAAAGCTCTTTTCTCATGCATGGGCTCTTCTGACTGTACCTTGTAAAAGGTGACAAGGACTTCACAACTCTCCAGAAGTCAACATCCTCAGCAAGTGTGAAGATGACAAGTGTGCCAAGCATTCAATGCTTGCACACTCCTTGTCACTATAAAAGGAAGACCTCTCCATGCAGAAAAGATATATCTTGAGAGACTTGAAGATTACTGTGTGCTCTTGATATTCTACGCAAACTGGAAGATTTCTCTCAGTGCAAGAATTTCCAGTTTGCTTGAAAAACTTTATAGCTTTGTTCTAAGTGTTCTTAGTTATTTTGTTAGTATACTTTGTGTAAGATTGTTAGAATAGTTTATCTGTTCTTTTCCGCAACAGTCTTAAGTTTTCTATGTGTAATTCTTGTTGAAAGATTTTCAATAAAAAGAATTAAAATTGTGAAAATTTTGAGTATTGTATTCAACCCCCCCCCCCCTTCTACAATACTTGTTATAGCCATCTGGGACTAACACTAGGTTTTTGGGAGTTTTGGCTTGAGGATACAAACTTCATCAAAGGAGCTTACGTTGGAGAAATACTAGATTTAGCTAAATCTAGCAAGGTGAGTTCAAGTTACTTTGCGAAAACTTTGTACATGCTAAAATGAGTATTTTACGAATATTTGTGTGTTTTACTTGAAAATGTTTATGGTTGAGTTATTTGGATAGTTTAACTCTTTCGAAGTGTTTATCTTCATAAATGTTTAAAACACCCATATTTGGGGCTTTTGGATAATTGGATGGTTAGAAACCATATTTTGTCTTTAAAAGATTAATTTCTCAAAATGTGGTTTATTTGATGGTTTAATCATGATAGCGTATTTGATTTTAATAAACCATTTGGGGAATGCACTTTTAAGTGTTATGTGTCATTTTGAGAATTATAAGGGTGTGAGTCCTTTGGGAAAACCCTTTTTGCTTAACCGTGTCACGTTTCGGGTTAATAACAGTTTTGTGGTACTTGTTTACCTAAATGATGTTTAGATGCATTTTATTGCACATGATTGATATTTACATGCTCGGGGTGGAGTCTAGGATGTGTTATATGCTTAATTGCATTTCATTTGCATGATTTGATGTTGATAAATGATCATTAGATCTTTGAGCAGAGGGCTCGGTTTTGGATTCGAAGGTGGGCTTGGGGTTTGCATTGCATGAGTTGCATTATGTTTGAGATTTACATGAGTTTGAATGCATTAGTTATTCTTTTGGGGTCATGTATGAATCTTTAAGTTAAGTAAACTTGTTTTGGATGGTGGGTTTTCCAAGGTAAAGACCTAGTATGGTTGAACTTGAGGGCTTGGACTAAAGACCTAGTATGGTTGATGTCTAAGAGGGGCTAAAGACCTAGTATGGTTGATGCCGAAGACGGACTAAAGACCTAGTATGGTTGATGTCTGAGATGGACTAAAGACCTAGTATGGTTGATGTCTAAGATGGGCTAAAGATCTAGTATGATTGATGCCAAGGATTTACTAAAGACCTAGTATGGTTGATGTCATCCGTTTTCCACATCCAAGAAGCTTACTTACATTTATTTAATCGTGGTTTAATTTATGTGTTTGCCACATCTGATGAGGTCGGGTCTCCCCCGTCACCGAAGGGTGTTGATTTTGAGTAATTTATCTATTCACATTGTTGAGGTTATATTACATGCATATGGATTGTTTTCCATGATTGATGGACGGATTTATGTCACATTCTTATTGGACGTTTTAACTGCTGGAGTTTTATTCTATGGTATTTGGATTTTAATACATTTTACGTTGCGTGAGTTTTGCTTCGTATTAAGTTTCCAACGAAAGAATATATTTAAATGGATGGTTTCCATGTTTTACGGGTTGAGTATGTATTGTCAACCGTATTTGAAGGTTTTGCCTAAAACTAGATCTATTCACGTATTTGAGTGGGTTGGGGTTCGTAACTCATTTTTGGAAAACGCTTTACACTTTTGGGGAAGATTCCCATGGATTTGGGTGCGTTGGAAAATGAGTCATTTATGTCTATTTTGAGAACTCTTTGGAAAGGATAACCTTTGTCGCAAACTTTCATTAAAGATTTGTTGAATCATGACTAAAACCACTAATCCCCGATTTATGTTTTTATACAGTCATGATAAAATGCTTGAACTCACTAGGCGTAAGCCTAACCCTTTTTATTTGTCGGCATGTGCAACAGGCTCAGGTTGGGGTAGCTCTAGCTACATTGTGAAGTGGCGAGTGATAGTAGAGTGCACGAGAGGTAACTTGAGTAGTGAAGTCTTCCGCACGTACTTGGAATTAGCAACTTGTGTTGTGTTAAGTAACACCCGTTTAAGTTATTCTATTTGGGAATTAATGTTTAAATTCCGAGTTATATTAAGGAGTGAATTGTAGAAATGATTTTATCTTGTTGGGTTATTTATTGAAATTTTTATTTAGTTGCTCGTTCCAAATTTGAGGGTGTTACACTTCATCAACACCAAGAGAAGACGAATGAGAAAAAATAAAAGTAGAGGAAAAATAGAGGAAGGGAGAAAATGTTATCTGCATACCCGTTAACCAAACCCTAGTCGGTTTTGGAAGAGGAGAAGACGAACAGGGAATCAAAAGGCATTCAGTCTTTGCGTACTCCATTTATGGAAGATAACCCTAATCGGTTTTTGAAGAGGAGAAGACGAACTGGGAATCATAAATCAACATAGAATTGGATGCAGGGAAACGACCTACTCGGGTTGAAGAGGAGAAACGACCACCATACATTGGGGATGAGAAGAGGAGGCGGTGCAGGTGGGATTGGAGGTTGGAGACATCCGGTTGCGAATAAATAGGTAGAAAGGAAATTGAAAGGTTGGGGATGAGAAGAGGAGGCGGTGCAGGTGGGATTGGACGTTGGAGCGGATGAGAAATAAAAAACGAAGCGGTAAAACCCGAGTGAAGGAGAAAAAAGAAAAGAGATAGTTCTGGCATGAGGAGGTGCCACGTCAGGGCATTTGGTTTTGGTTTTTATATATGTATTGATTTACTTTTAATTGATTTCAACACATTAAATGCTTAAATTTTTTATTTTCTTTTTTAATTTAAATTAAAAACAATTAACCAATATATATTTATTATTATATAAAATATTATTTACCTTTCATTTTTAATTATACAATGAAGCCAACATTTTTTATTTAAATTTATAAACTTATTATTATTTTTATTTAACCAGTAAGGAATATATACTTTTATTAAATGAATTTATTTTTATTTAACTTTTTATAGTTCTTTGTAAGCTAACAATACTTATAAATCAATTTTTTTTTATTTAAATTTATAAACTTATTATTATTTTTATTGTTTTTAGTAAGCTAATATCAATATATATATATATAGGGAAATTAATTAAAATACCCCAAGTTTGACTTTGACTTACCAATATACCACAAATCTCGCTCAGTTTACCGAAATGCCACAAAATTCCGCGGTGGCCTCCGCGATCGCGGGCCCCAGCCCACGTGTCATACGGTTTTGGCCAAAAAGTCCCGCGGAGGTCCCTCAAAAATGGCCGCGGTACAGGTTTGGTCCCTCAAGAATGCCCGCGTTTACACTTTTGGCCCCTGTCCCGCAAGGGTACCCCGCGGTGGTCCCGCGATATGCCGAAATTACAGTTTTGGCCCCTGAAGTTTGTGGCAATATTAAAAAAAACATTAATAGTCCCTATAGTTTTTAGGTTATCATTTTATGTGGTTTTTAATGTATTGTTTCCTTTCCATTTTAATGTTTTTAATATAGAAATTAACTTAAGAAAATGTTTTCCCCATTTTAAGTTATTTAACAAGGAAATTAGTAACCACAAGGGTTGTGGCGTGGTGGTAAGGGCCTGGGGAGTTCATAGCGCTTGCCCGGGTTCGAGTCCCACACGCAGCACTTGTGGCCACTGGGGATTATCTCAGGGCTGCATTACTTCGCGGTCGGTGTGTTTGCCAGGGATGTACTGGGCCGAAGGCCCAGGAACCCTACCCAAAAAAAACAAGGAAATTAGTTAACAAGATCATCTAGAAATTATTGCAAATCATCTTCCCAACTGAAACGGATACAATGCAGGTAAACAAAGAAATCTATTACTAGAAGGCGTCCTGGAGTCCAGTGATCAAGTTAACCTTTTCCTTGATCACGTCCTCCATTCCCATGTAGTCCGATTCGAGTTTTTCTAGTTCCTCTTCAGCTTCCTTAATCTCTCGTTGCAGCTGCTGAACGTGAGCCCTAGTCATGGCCAGTTCTCGTTTCTTCTCCGCTAGATACTCCATTTTCCCCTGCTGAATCCCCCTGTTATGGTTCCACATACCCTTTACCTTTTCGATATCGGCGTTCGCCTCATCAATGGCTTTTTGCAGTGCGGGAGTAATTCGTTGACTTTGTCGAAGACCCGTCGACATAAAATCATACATTGGTGGGGTTCTCATGCCATTATCGAAGTAGTAATTGTCGGATGCCATCTCCCAGTCTGCTTCCTCCTCAGGCGTGAATGGAAAATCGGCCGCAGTTCGCCCACAGTTTGTCCACTCCTCGTCTGTTTCCGGTACCTTCCAGGTACTCCGGCGAGCTCCATCGTTCAGTGGTTGGCAGGCTCCCGAACGTGAAGTTCCAGCCACATTCGCCGACCTGTTCCCCCTTGATCTTGAACCTCCAGCCATGGTGTTAAGAAAAGCGAGAGTGTGTTTGTAAACGGTGAGGAGAGAATGTATAAAAGATATATAGGAAGTTGTGAATTACTACTTCATCATGCCATCTACTTATAGCCGTGAAAATGTATGTTCTTCATCAGATATGGTCAAAGATTTCGTCTGAAAAAGTTGCCTGCATGATTCGTCTGAATAGTTCACTGCAAGATTCGTTTGAAAGAGCCTGTAAGATTCGACTGAAAAAGTAACTGCAATATTCGTCTGCTCTTGAATAAAGGTCTTTCATTAGGCAGAAAATTAGTCTTTAAGTAGTCAAACATAGCTAATTAATGAGAATTTAGATCAGATTTATATGGTACTGTCAAATGCAAGTTTCTATAATATAGATACTGTTCTACATTACATAATACCAATTTTTGCATCATATGAATCACTTCCAGACAACAAGAACCAATACACCAATAATCAAGAAATAAATGCTTGTTCATCCAATAATCTCTGTATTAGGATTATCGCAAGTTTCATAAACCTACTTACTAGGTGTTGGAAAAACCTAACGTTGCACTATTTGACAACCTAACGTTGCACTATTTGACAATGCTCATAAATGGACTCCGCCATATGTTGGCGAAATTTATTGGTCTCGTCCTCGGTGTGGTCAGGGTGTACCCATACCACATCGTTATTTATCAACATCCTGGCATTACGGTATACCCAGACACCGCAATGCGCATTAATCCCGGGCTGCTGGGGTGTATTGTTGGCGAACTTATGGCGAAAGACATGTGTCCTATCGCGACGTCTCGTTTCCTTGACCCGGCAAAAGAAGTCATATAGCACAGCTTTAAACCTTCTCATCTGGTCATCCAATTGGTCTCTGAAGAGACTGGCACTGTCGCTGTCATATATGGTCATGGTCATGGTCATAGCGTCAAGCTCAAACACTCCGAGCAGCCAATGTTTGGGATGAATGCATATAGGGATGTACACCTGAAATATTTCAATATTAGACAACTTAGTTATCAACAAAACAACTTAAATAAAATAAGAGTAAAACGATTTACATACCACATCGAGGAGAGCCCAAGAAACCCCTTCCACGCCATTGCATGAGCTAGCCACGGAGACGGGACCTTGATGCTCAAGCACCATGTAGTGAAAGAAAATACTGAGCATCATGGTCCACCTCGTGGCTGTTCCACGATATTTTTGCAGCAGCGAGACCCAACAATCGATGTGCTATACATAAAAAATAGATGGTTAGACATGTAATATAAATATATTTGATTATATGACTATAGTTAAACTTCATACTAACCACATCCTGTAAGTCAGACTCCAAAGGGCCATCCGCCAGCAATACTTTGAAAAACGGGGGGGGGGGGGGGGGGGTGATTTCCAGGTTCAAGTAAGGGATGAACTTCAAGCGGGGGAGGCCACCAGTCCGGCACATCCTCAATATATCCGATGCCGGTTGACGCTCCGGTGAAGGCACCTTTTCCTTTCTCTTTCCCGCCTTCTTTCCTCCCTTGTTTCCCCCCGCTTTCTTTGCTTGCTTTTTAGGGGGCAGTGGTGTCGTAGATTCTTGTTGTCTAAACGGGTAACTCAACCATTTTGAAAGTTTATGCTGTCGCTTTTGAGGGAGCGGGGTCACCTGTGGATCTACAACATCCATCGGGTCATCTTCCGGCTCCGAGAAGTGCTCCTCGAGAATAGGAGACCCCATCGTCTGAAAATTAAGTTATTAGATGTTTTAAGTATGTTGGGAACTGAAGATATGCCAAGTATGGTTAGTACTGCCAGAACAACATTACTACTGCCAGATCAAGTTAGTACTGCTAGTTCAAGAGTTAGTGCTGCCAGAACAAAGATACTACTGCTAGTTCAAGGTTAGTACTGCTAGTTCAATGTTAGTGCTGCCAGAACAAAGATACTACTGCTAGTTCAAGGTTAGTACTGCTAGTTCAATGTTAGTGCTGCCAGAACAAAGATACTACTGCTAGTTCAAGGTTAGTACTGCTGAGATATTAATACTGCTGGAACATTATTAATACTGCTTATGTGAGGTTAGTACTGCTTGTCAAAGTTACTACTGCAAGTCATGGTTAATACTGCTGAACAAAGTTAATACTGCTGGTATATTACTACTGCTGGAATATCATTAATGCTGCTGAACAAAAGATAGTACTGCTGGTGTCTTACGAAAATTGTTAGTACTGCTCATGAAGAATGAAGGTTAATACTGCTGAGTTCGTTAAGTTTGGTATGCGATACTTTTGGAGACAAAGAAGGAATTGATCAAGATATGTTTAACGAAGATTTAGAAGATCAATCTTATCTTGATAGTTATCTTGTAATTATTTTTGTATAAATAGACTTCAATAGATAGCTATTAAAATATACATGATATACGTGTGAAAAAGAATTCGATATTGTTTTTAGAGAGAATTAACCTCAAGGTTTTAGAACCCTATTTCTAGAGAAGTAGAAGTCGTCTTGTTGAGCCTGTTCAACAAGATTGAGGTTTGGTTGTAATCTTGTGAGTCGATTTAGTGAATACACAAAGTGGTGAATTTTCTGTTACATTGTTCATTGATTGTGAGAATTAAAGTTCTATTCCGCAGATTCTTTAATTCTGAATTCTAAGTATTAATTATCTTGTTAAGATTCGATCCTGACAAGTGGTATCAGAGCTTGTGTTTCTTAGAATTCTACAATCATTATGGAAAATTCTATTGAATCAAACAGTACTTTTGATTGGAGTGATCAAGCAGAAGAGGCAATCCAGAATCATGCACTCATGGCAGAAGTCTCAGATATTCCTACGGAGGTAAAATCTAATCTCTGTTCTCAATCTTGTATATACACTGTTAAAAGGTATAGAGATCACAATCAGGGAATGTGTGATGACCTTAAGAGATTAGAAAAGGACATAAGAGATTATGTATTGATTGTTGAAAGGTTTGAAGAACAAATTAAGGCTTTTCAAGCCAATGAACTTCAACACTCATATGATACAAACTACTGGAAGTGGGAAAAAAGTGGTCTGGAGTTCCAACTGAAAGAGTCTAGGGAAGAGTGTGAGAAACTAAAAGGAGAGCTTGAGAAAGTTAACCTTGATGTAGAAAAGTTTACTTGTGCCTCCAAAGTCATGGACAACATAATCAACTCTCAAATCCATAGTAAGTTGAAACCAGGAATAGGGTACAATGCCACACCCCCACCCTATAACAACAACTACATCCCTCTTAAGTCAGACCTATTAGAAACCAAGGATAGGAAGGACTTACCTAAAGGAGCCACTGAAGTAGATCCATTAGATAAAGTAGTTGTTGAGGATGAGACTGACAAAGTAGGATCTGATGAGGAATGTGAAAGTCCATGTGTTAAGAACAATGAGATGAAAAGGACTGAAAAGGGAAAGGGGGTTCATTATACACAGACCACTGTTGTGAACTCTAAAACTTGTGAACATTGTTCTTGCAAGAAATCTCAAGAGAATAAACCCCAAAGACATGATAAAAAGAGGGGAAATCAAAGAAATTGGAATAACCAGTGGGCACAAAAGCAAGGAGTTGATCTGCAAAGGATTAACAGGCCAAAACCTTGTTTCATCTGTGGCAGATTGAATCATCTTGCCAAACACTGTTATTTCAATCCTATTAACCAAAGGATGAATTTTCAAAGACCTTTTTATAAATCCAATGGTTATAGGAAGCCTGCAAGGAACCATGTGGCTAAGAAACAATCTCAATCCAAAAGCCACATGAGGAAAAAGACTGAAAAGGAATGTGTCAATATGTGGGTCTCCAAAAGCACTAATACCTCAGATAGTACTGCTGAAAAGGATAGTGCTGCTAGAAGCAATACTGCTAACAAGGTTAGTGCTGCTAGAAGCAATACTACTGCCAATACTGCTGCTAGCAGTGTTAGTACTGCTAACTCTGTTAGTACTGCTAACTCTGTTAGTGCTGCTAACTCTGTTAGTACTGCTAACTCTGTTAGTACTGCTAACTCTGTTAGTACTGCTAACTCAGTTAGTGCTGCTAACTCTGTTAGTACTGCTAACTCTGTTAGTGCTGCTAACTCAGTTAGTGCTGCTAACTCTGTTAGTACTGCTAACTCTGTTAGTGCTGCTAACTCTGTTAGTACTTCCTCTAAGGTTAATACTGCTTCTAGTGTTTGTGCTGCTAGACCAATTATATTGACAAAGTACTCCAATTCGGCAGTACCTAAATTTGAAAATCTCATCAAAACCAAGTGCAAGTACTTTGATGAGCAAGGGAGACCCAAGACCACTTCGGCTTGGGTTCCCAATAAAAACTAATTGATTTATCAGATGTGCAGGGCAACCAACAGCTCAAGGGAAAGAGCATCTGGCATGTTGATAGTGGTTGCTCCTGGCACATGACAGGTAACATGTCCTGCCTCAAGAATTTCAAAAGAATTGATGGAGGACATGTTGCTTTTGGGAATAATCATGCAGGAGGTAAGATAAGTGGTAAAAGTAAAGGTGATGTCAGAAGGTAAGATGACATTTGAGGATGTGACAAGTGCTGCAAAGTGCAAGTATAGTTACTACTGCCAGTGCAGAGTTACTACTGCTAGTGCAGTGTTACTACTGCTAGTGCAGAGTTACTACTGCCAGTGCAGAGTTACTACTGCTAGTGCAGAGTTACTACTGCTAGTGCATAGTTACTACTGCTAGTGCATAGTTACTACTGCCAGTGCGTAGTTAATACTGCTAGTGCACAGTTAATACTGCCAATGAGTAGTTAATACTGCTTAGCAGTTAATACTGCTTGTGTAGTTAATACTGCTCAGTCGTTAATACTGCTTATGTAGTTAATACTGCTCAGTCGTTAATACTGCTCAGTATTTAATACTGCTTGTGTAGTTAATACTGCTCCGTTGTTAATACTGCTTTGTTGTTAATACTGCTTAAGTAATTAATACTGCTGGGTAGTTAATACTGCCTTGCAGTTAATACTGCTCAGTCGTTAATACTGCTTATGTCGTTAATACTGCTTTTGAAAATCTAGGGCAAATACTGCTATAAATACCCCTGTTTGCCCGCCAAAGTTCATAACGACTCTTCGCATTAACTTCTTCTCTCTCTCGTTCTAACCTCTTCTCCCTAGAATCTCTGTGTTTTCTTTACAAATCCTCAGGAAGCACAACGATTATGGAGTTTGTCGACGAGCATAATGAGATTGCAATGCTTCAGAAGCCGAAGCAGGCCGAAGGATTTCATGAAATTGTGGATTTTCTCAAGTCCACTAATATTTCGTATGCCCTAACGGTGAATCCGACAATATACATCGAGCATCAGACGCAATTCTGGGCCAATGCCACCGTAGAATCCGAAGATGGGCATAAAGTCATTCAAACAAGGGTATGTGACAAACCCTTAAAAGTTTCAGAAGAACTCATTCGCATCACTCTTCGACTAGATGATGCCTCAGGTATATCTTCCACTCCCAATGAAGAACTATTCTCTACTTTACAAAGAATGGGGTATGAAGGTCCCATTGGAGTTTTTAAATTCTACAAGTCAAAGTTTTTTACTCAATGGAGATTATTTGTTCATACCTTAATGCATTGTATTTCAAGGAAAACTACTGGATGGAGTGAGTTCAGCAGTACTATTGCTTATGCTTTAGTCTGCTTAGCCACTAACAGGAAGTTTAATTTTTCTCAAATGATTTTCAATGATCTTGTGGCAAACCTGGAATCCAAAAAGCGTTTCTATATGTATCCAAGGTTTGTTCAGGAAGTAATTACCAAGGAATTGACGGATATGCCTCAATTTGATGAGGTATATGTGCCAAAATCCCCTAAAGGGAAGGTTTTTTCAAATATGAAAAGACTTCCTAGGGACTCGGAAGGAGTTGACACACCATTGTTCTCTACAATGATGGTTGTGTCCCACACATTTGAAGGTATGGCATCAGGGTCAAGGCCCTCATTAGACACACCCACTGATGACCAATCCCAACCTTCCATCACAAAAGAAATCCCTCAGTCCATTCTTGTACGACCCACTCCCATAATAACCAAAAAGTTTGAAAGAAGAAAGGTACACAAGGTTCCTTCCCTTGCTGTATCTCCTAAGAGCCCGAAGCCTTTAAGCCCTCTGTTGGAGCATTCTCCAATGGAGAATATCGAAAGGGAAACCACAGGGGTGTCTCCCAACCCCAAGAAGGTGCTCACTAAGGAGAAGGTTGAGCATGTGAGTCGCAAGGTTGCCATTACTTCTGCTAGCAAAGAGAAGGCCAGTGGTAAAATAACTAAGCCCTTCCTCACGACAACTCAGGGTGAGAAATCATCCAGAGGTCCCAGGTGCCAAGAAACCAAGGGGGTAGGTAGTGCTTTTGCTAGGCAAGAGACACCTGCTAAAACTTCCAATGATCCTTTAAGGGAGGTAAAAACTCCTAAACAGGGTGAGGATAGATATACGTACGAGGAATTGATGGAAACTATTGCAAATATCAACATTGAGGTCATGGATCAGAAAAAGGAAATTGATGAACTCAAGAAAGTGGTCCTCTATCAAAACTCACAACTTGAGAAGCAAAGGAAGATGATCACTAAGTTGATGCACAGAAAGAAGAAAGCTCAGTTTGTCCTTAGGAGAAGAAACCCTACCAATGATGCTTCCAAAAAGGGGGAGTCAGACTCAGATCTAAACATAGAGGATGCACACATTGAGGAGAAGAAACCCTACCAATTTAGGAAATGTTCAAAATTAAACCAAAACTACCAAAATAACTTACAGTATGCATGGATGCTGCCGGTGTGACGTACGACGACCCCGACATTTCCGGCCTGTAATACTCTCCGGCCGAACCGCCAAAGATGTCCATGAATGTTGTGGTGGCGAACGTCGTTTGGGAGGTGTATGCCCCCGACATCCCGTCCCCCGACATCTCGGCCTGCATGACATTTATCATTATAAGAGTTACAAAATTAGGAACTAACATATAACTATAATGGTTACTCAGTGTCACTTACATTCTCAAGGAATGACAGATAGGATGTGGTGGTATACGTCTCCTGTGCCCCCTGTCCGAACGGAGCGGGGATCGGCGTCGTACTCGACAGCTAAAACAAATTTAGAACGTAATATTAGTATACAAACAAAAAGATCATGGTCGACAAATTAAGTTACACACTAACATTTACAGCGCGAAACTGTCGGTAGAGGCCCTCCAGATTATCAATACGCGTGTGTATTGGCCCCCGAACGTAGTCCCACAGGTCGTGTAAGGTGCCATAAGATGGCTCGGTGGAAGTCGGATCTTAATTGACTGAAGAACTGAAGCCAAAGCGCCCTATTTAGGGAAATAGGGCCCTTGTCCCAACGGGTTCCCCTAAGTAATATGTCGTCGCGCTTGACGAAATATTGGACGGCTGCGGGAAACATCTCCAAGATCCATATCTGGAATTACACAAGAAGAGCAAGTACGTAAAAAGGAAAGCCAAACAGTTTGTATGTATTATTATTTATGTTATACTACGTATCTAACCTTGAAGGCGTATGTAAAACCACAAAGATTCATCTTTGCATGTCGATCGGCGCGTCTGGCTATGGCTCGGTGCATAATAGAGTAGCAATGTGTCCAGATATGGCTACCCCACGGGTACCTGTTAAACACATCAAAGTCCTCGACGGCCCTAACGACCGTCTCGGAAGCAGTCTGGCTATACTCACTGTAACACCCCGAAATTTCCATTGTAAATTAATATGATATAAATTGTATTTTTGGTACAATTTAGTTATGAGAAAATTAACTTGGAGGGTTGATTGGCAATTATTTGGAAGTTTAGGGTATAAATTGGAAAATGGGTTAATGACTCATGCTTTATGTGAGGTGTCACCTTAGGAGTAAATCAGTATTTGATAATACTGATTTTCTGTGTTTGGTTTTCTAAAAGAAAAAGAAAAGAAAATCAGAGAAATATCGAGAGAGAGATAGAACGAAGCAGAGAGAGTTAGATATTGAGAAGGAGAAATCGTTTAGTAATTTTGTGGTAAGAGTTTAATTTCTCTGTTAGTATCATTCATCTCCACAGATTTTAATTATAGTATTCTGTCCAGATTTGATTAAGCCTTTGATTTTGGAAGAACACTGTGTTCAAGAATACCAAGGTGAGTTATTCATTCTTGTTAAAATTAAGCAATTAAAAGTGTTATAGATATGCTATACTTGTATATGATATCAATGGTATGATTTGACTAAGAAATGGTAAGCTTAATGAGTCAAATGGAGAACTGAATCAAAGTGAAAGTGACGATGAACAGTAACTTTTCGTATTAATGGGTTGCGCAAAGTAGAACTTTTCGCAACAGTTGGTTGCGAAAAGTGGGGTTTTCGTAATAGAAGGTTGCGAGAAGTGGGGTTTTCGCAACAGTGGGTTGCGAATAGTGGACTTTTCGTAGCCTTGGCTTGCGAAAAGTGTAGTTTTCGCTACAATAGCTTGCGAAAAGTTGTTGACTTTCAGTTGTAATTTGAGGCTGTTATTGGGCATGCAATCTGATATGTATATGCTATTTGTTATATGTTTATAACTCTGTTATTGATGTAAAAACCATGTTATGTTGAATTGTAATGACTTATTTATGAGTCCGGAGAAGTAGTTAATTGTTGAGGTGTTGGTCCCCGATGCCAAATGGCAAAGTGGGGATAATCGTTGAATTTAATATTCTGTACATAGAGATATAGAATATATGTTGAATTGTATAGCTTTAGTATACAATAGAATGAGTGATGATACACAGTTATTGTGTGGCGTTGGCTAGAAATCTACATCTGATCTAGTGGGCATATAGTACGGTATAATGAGAACCGTTTACTAGCTGGGGATCGTTAGGATGTATTTCTAGTTGTTGGAGTGAATCTTGAATCATCTGTGAGGGTCTCTGGTGGTTGTTGATCGCGATAAAGTAAAATCTCATTTGGGAGACCAATGATTCAAGATGGGGAGGAAACGAAATGAGGAATGGCAGACTTGGAGTTGTAATTCCCATTTCAAGCGAAAGATGAGATATCTTTATTGTTGTTGAGGATTTGACATCTTAATTCAGAAAGAAGCAGGTTTGGAAACTGTAATTTCTGGGAGTTAGAGTTATTTATAAGTCCGGTGGGATTTATAGTAATTCTCGTTGTAATCTTAATTCAGAAAGAAGCAGGTTTGGAAACTGTAATTTCTGGGAGTTAGAGTTATTTATAAGTCCGGTGGGATTTATAGTAATTCTCGTTGATAGTATGATGACTAGATGAATTAGTCATGAGTAAGGGAATAAGTGGATTCCAATGGTCGATAAGAGCTTGGTATGGTAAGATTGTTGATAACAGGTTTGGTATATCTGTTAATATTTTTGTTGATTAATTTTAATTTGATTTGGATAATCTCACTAGGCGAAAGCCTAATGTTTCAAATTAAACTGTCTTACCAGGTACTGGCTCTGGGATATAGTTTGGGAAGTGAGATTTCAGTTGAAAGGAATCAGACTCGGCGATAACGAAGGATCAAGATATTCTTTTGAGGACTTTTGGGACGAGCCTTAGATAATCTAGTTGATCTCATTGTGATGTATAATTAGATTGATCAGACTATTTAAGTTAGACGACTTTGTGTATATATAGAAATTTACTTATGATCCTTTGGTTTATGAAAGTCTGACATTTTGATGATCATAACTCATGTATTTTGAGGTTTAAATTGGCCCTGAATTTTAGGGTGTTACACTCACGGCCCATGAAGCCCATATCCACGATCACCACCAAGCATACACGGACAACATCGGCGTCGCTTAGGGCACTAAGGCCCTCTTTCATCATGTCCCGGGCTGCCTTCAGCTTCAAACGAGACGCTGAAATGCCCCAAACCCTAGGAACGAATGAATAGTCTGCTAAGGGAAGAAGGGGGGAGCCTCTCCAAAACGTAGTCCTGTAATTAGACAGAACTCACGACGCCCAAAATACAATCGATGGCCGAAGAAATCAAAATGCATCTCCTCCGGCTCAGCGTTGGAGTTCTCGACCTCCAACTGTAGAAACATGTGCACTAGCGTAGGGTCGCCACCAGAGTAAGACACATCCATCCATGGCCCGAAAGGTGTCCCTCTAAAGATGGCCTCAACGGTATCTGCACGATCACCTAATCCCCTAAAGCGCTATCTTAACTCCTCGATGTAGCCAACTTTGCACTTTAGCGTCAAGTCAATGTTAAAGAAATCCCTCTACATAGTCATTCACATATGTTATAGTTAGTGTTATATATAGATGTTTTTGCTTGTTTGGTTTATTGTGTTGATAATTATTCGTTTGTTTTAGTTTTAGAAAAGAAACCACTCAATCTATTGGACTTCCAGGTAGCAGGGGAATCACAAGGATTGCTTAAATCCCGACATACCTTAGGGCTATTTACACCCGTTTGACAAAATCCAAATAGATATGTTGCGGTTTATTTTATTTCAATATATAATAGTGTTATATATAGATGTTGCGGTTTATTTTATTTCAACATATAATAGTGTTATAAATAGACATGTTGCGGTTTATTTTATTTCAACATATAATAGTGTTATAAATAGATAGGTTGCAGTTTATTTTATTTCAACATATCATAGTGTTATATATAGATGTTGCGGTTTATTTTATTTCAACATATAATAGTGTTATATATAGATGTTTTTTTAGTGTGGCATGTGAAGTTTAGGGACCCAAGTTGTCATTATTAAAAGTTTAGGGACCTAAGTTGTCATTCTTAAAAGTTTAGGGACCTAAGTTGTCATTCTTAAAAGTTTAGGGACCCTAGTTGTCATTCTTAAAAGTTTAGGGACCCTAGTTGTCAGTCTTAAAAGTTTAGGGACCTAAATTGTCATTCTTAAATGTTTAGAGACCTAAGTTGTCATTCTTAAAACCCTAGGGACCTAAGTTGTCATTCGTAACATTTTTATAAAAACACACTCTTAATAATTATTTTTATAAAAAAACATCTTAACAAATTTTTTTTTATAAAAAACACCATCTTAACAATTTTTTTATAAAAAACATTATCTTAACATTTTTTTTATAAAAACACACTTTTAAGAAATATTTTTATAAAAAACACCATCTTCACATTTTTTTTTATAAAAACACACTCTTAATAATTATTTTTATAAAAAACACCAACTTAACAATTTTTTATAAAAAACACTATCTTCACATTTTTTTTATAAAAAACACATTCTTAACAATTTTTTATAAAACACACTCTTAAGAATTATTTTTATAAAAACACACTCTTAACATTTTTTTTTATAAAAAACACTCTTAACATTTTTTTATAAAAATACTCTAACATCTATAACAACACATTATAACATAGAAATATCACATTCAAACATAAAAACATACATATCATATATTTTAAAATTTAAACGTAGAACAAATATCATATTCAAACATATAACAAGTTATAAACACTCTAACAACATACATATCATATATCTTAACTTAAAATAACAACATATAAAAAAGAACAAAAAACTTACCAACTGAGTAATACGAGCCATCTTCAAAAAACCCGAGCGCGTATTCCACACGACAAAATTGAGAGAGTTTGGGAGAGGAGAAGAGAGAATTTGATTAAAAAAATGAGGTGTGGCCGGTTTGGTCCCCCCACCTCTCTTATATAGTTGCGGCGATGAGAAAGAGATTAGGGTTTGTGTCTCACAAATTTTTTTAGGGTTAACCCCATGCTGACACGTAGCAGGGTATCCCGCGATCGCGGGCATCCTCCGCGGGCAGGGGCCAAACCTGTACCGCGGGCATTCTTGAGGGACCTACGCGGGCTGTTTGGCTAAACTCGTATGACACGTGGGCTGGGATCCGCGATCGCGGGGCCCACCGCAGAATTTTGTGGCATTTTGGTAAACTGAGCGAGATTTTTGGTATATTGGTAAGTCAAAGTCAAACTTGGGGTATTTTAATTAATTTCCCATATATATAAGCAATTCTTTTATTTTTTTTTTAAAATATTACATTATATATTGATTATTTTCAACAATCAACCCACTTATGAATTCAAAAAACTTTTCATTTTTTCAATTATGAATCATTAATATATACAAATGAATAATTGTTACAATCAATATCAATCAATATATAGAGGGCATAAGAATTGTGTTGTCATTTTAGGATTGCTTGGGACATTAGTTTTTCTTTTGTGATATTGGAAATGAAACAATTGTAAGGTATACTTTTTCATTACTTTTTAAAAAATTTAAAACAAATTCTTATTCTTTATGAAAAATTATATTTCATTATAATTTGGTTGTTCTCTTGGTAATTTAATTGCAAGACTATGTTTAACATCCAACTGTCCAACTTCGCTCATCTCTTATAAATTTTCTCTATTCATCTTAGTTCAGGTTTACTTTTTAAAGGTGTATATCATACTTGCTTTGTTTTCTCTCCGTTTCTACTTATCTTGAAAGTGTGTCTGATGACAACAACTTGAATGAGGAATCGTTGAAAATTTATAAATTAAAATTTTTTTATTATTGTTTTTAACTTTTAATTCCTATTTTTATTTCTTTATCATTTATATTTGATTGAAAATGTAATGGGTAAATGCGTATTATGGTGAACTTTGTGTTATTTTCCTAGCAAGAAAATCATGAGTGACGGAGGAGAAAATAATTGTCTGTTGCCCACTTTCTTTAAAAGAAATAGATTAACATATAAACTCTTGCAAGTGTCGCTATGAGGACCATTTTTATATACAACAAATCTACATGTAACAGTTAGTGGAGTTTTTTTTGGGTAATTTTGCATACATTTTGTATGTATATGGTTAATCTACAACATATCCATCTTCTCTTGATATTTCCTCTAGAGTTCTTGCTTTATCCATCTCTCAACTTCTTTTTCTCTATTGGGTTTTACTTTCTATGTTCACGATATGTTTTTTTTAATTTTTTGTTGGAATCTTAGTGAGTTATCTATTGGCTGCTCAAAAGTCAAAAATTCACAACTAATTAACGGTAAGACAATATTTGTTTGAATAACTTTTTTTTCTTTCGATTTTCAAACACTTAGTAGTCAAACATTTTTCAGTATTGTTGCGGATTTCATGAAAATTCCATTTAAAACAACCATATATCGTAATTATTTTATGTTGCTTCTTTTCCAGGTTAAACTCAATTGCTACGAACTTTGGCTGTATTTCATTATCTTCATATTAACATGTATCTAAAGTTCTTCATGGACATTTTCCTTAAGGACATTTTACTTATGTCGGATCTTTTCGGAATTATTATTGTAACAATACAAAAAAATATATATGAATGTCTCTTTGTTAATCAAAAAAATATAAATTAAATTGTAAATAAGAAATAATTTGCGTTCAAAAGTAGATCTCTTATTGAGAAAAAGGAATAGCACAATAGCTATTTGACTAGAGAATGTTAGTCGTTTGAACCACACCGGGTCACAAGAGATTGCGTTTTATTATTTGACAGTTAACGAATGACGATTAATTTGGTTACGTATCCTAACATAACTTCGTCACCGCGCATGTTGCTTTATTTTCATAAAAAATACTCTAATACATTCATCGTCTTATATTACATTTTATTATCAAATTACGTTTCATCTTAAATTGGTTACGCATTTCCTAACATAAATTTCGTCACCGCGCATCGCGTGGTACCAAATACTAGTTTGTTATAAGTTGTAAGACAGATAATAATATTAGACGATGCTAATTGAGAATATTAGAGCATCTCCAACAACTTTTCCATGATTTATCCAAAATGGAGAACCAAAAGCCAAAATCCGTAAAAAAATACATTAATCTCCAACAGCTTCCCTATTTTGAAGAATCCAACATTAATTAAAATAATAAAATATTTCATTCATCTATTAAAATATTATTTCTCTCTCTACATGTTTATTTTCAAAGTTTTCTATTGGTCCTTTCACTTGGTAATCATTTTTGGAGTGATCTCCATATTTGGAGAAAAAAACATTCTCTCTCCAACTTTCTCCATTTTGGGGATAGTTTGGGGGAGCTGTTGGAGCAAAATATTAGCCCAAAATCCTCATTTTCTCATTTTGGGGGAAGATGTTGGAGATGCTCTTACATGTCACTAAAATTATTTCTAAATCGTGTCCATTATTGTTATGTTGTTTCTAATCAATATATCTATTAAAAGAGAAAACCACCATATATGAGGTGGCATAATGTGGTTTGAGTATTCATCAAAACTTGAAATATGGTGTGTGTTGGGTCATCAAGATTTGAAGATGACCTCATGATCTCCTTTTATACTTTGAAAAACATTTTATACTTAGAGAAATTTTGGATGCATGGTTCTTTGTAATGGCTTGTACAAGATATCAAATGTTTGGTGAAGTCAAAGATCAACCAAAGTCAAGATTAAAGATTCTCTCATTGTGGAAGTGAAAGATATTTTCTCAAACATACAAGTCATTGTTCACCGAAATTGTTCTCACAATTTCGGTGGTATTTCCACCGAAACTTCTCTCTATTTCGGCCTAGTCTCAAAGAAGCTTTTCCCAAAGATGATGTCATATATCTCAAAGATGATGTCACATATCTCAAAGATGTGTCACATATCCCAAATGACATTTCGGTGGGACCTCAAAGAAGCTTCAAAGATGTTTTCTCCAAAGATGTGTCACATATCTCAAGTTTCCATCGGTGGTGCTTTTCTTGAAAGAAAATCTGAGAAGCAAAAGGAGACAAAAGTGAGAGACATAATAAGACAAAATGAGAAGCAAATTCATTTTGTCTTGGAAGAAATCTTACAACCTTTCTTCGGTGGTGCATTTGTTGAAAGAGATTTTGAGAAGCAAAAGAAGACAAAACTGAGAGACATAAGAAGACAAATTGAGAAGATATTTTCTACATGGATAAAGTGACCTTCTGTCTTATTATCCATTTTCAGCTAAGGTCCCTGTTATCTGCTCAAGCTACTCTGTCTGCACCTAGTAAAAGGTGACAAGGACTTCACAACTTTCCAGAAGTCAACATCCTCAGCAAGTGTGAAGATGACAAGTGTCTCAAGCATTCAATGCTTGCACACTCCTTGTCACTATAAAAGGAAGAGCTCTCCATACTGAAATACACACATCTTGAGAGACTTTGAAGATTACTGTGAGCTCTTGATATTCTACGCAAACTGGAAGAATTCTCTAAGTGCAAGAATTTCCAGTTTGCTTGAAAAACTTTATAGCTTTGTTCTAAGTGTTCTTAGTTATTTTGTTGTATACTTTGTGTAAGATTGTTAGAATAGTTTATCTGTTCTTTTCCGCAACAGTCTTAAGTTTTCTATGTGTAATTCTTGTTGAAAGATTTTCAATAAAAGAATTAAAATTGTGAAAATTTTGAGTATTGTATTCAACCCCCCCCTTCTACAATACTTGTTATAGCCATCTGGGACTAACAAGTGGTATCAGAGCAGAAAGTTTAATTCCATAAACTTGATCTGCGATGGCTGCCTCTTCTTCTTCAACTATTGAAAACTCTTTTCAAAATAACTTTTCTGAAAATGGCTCCATTTCAAAACCTCCTAAGTTCAATGCTAACAACTTCTCTTTGTGGAAAAGCCGCATGATGCTGTTCATGGAAGGAGTGGATACTAGATATCCAACCATTCTCCAAGAGGGACCCTTTATCCCCAGAGTTTGGGCTCGCTATGAAACGCAGAGGCCGGGTAAAGAAACCATGGAAAAAGATGATTCTAATGATTCGTCTGATGAAGAAAAATCTGCTGCTACTGGTCGTTACATTCTTAAAAATCCTAAGAAATATACTGATGAGGAAAAACGACTTGTGTCTCTTGATTCTAAAGTTAGAACTATCATTGCTCTCTCTCTTCCTGATGAAGTGTACCACTCTCTGGTAAATCTCTCTACTGCCAAAGAGATGTGGTCCACTCTGTGTGTTTTGTACGAAGGTACAAATGAAGTTAAAAAGAGCAGAAAAATTGGTTTTGTTAGAAAATATGAACTCTTTTCTTATGAGAAAGGAGAATCTCTCTCCAACTACTATAATCGCTTTAACAGTCTTCTTAATGACTTAAAGCTGTTAGGTAGAGTGTATGACAATGAGGAAGTCCTGTGCAAATTTATGGACTGTCTTCCCGATTTTTGGGAAAATATCTGTACTTGTATAAAGACAACCAAGGATCTTGATCATATGCCTCTTACTGTTCTTTATGGTACTCTTTTCAACTATGAGCAGACGAAACTGCAAAAGTTTATAAAGAACTCTTCTCTAGCTCTCCTGAGTGACTCTTCCAAAAAGACTAAGTGTTTTCCAAAAATCACCTACCCATCTGACTCTGACCATAATAGTCAAGAAGATCCCAATGATCATTCAGAAGCATATCTTAGTGATGCTAAGGATGAATGTGAGGAAACTTCAGCTGATAAATTATCTGATGAAATGGCCATGTTGGATGGGCACTCTAAATCCAAATCTCATCTCTCTTCTGGAAAATCTAAGTTCGATAGAAATTCATCCTCTTCTCTCTCCAAACACTCTCCTTTATATAAATCTAATGAGGAATGTTTTAACTGTGGTAAAAAGGGTCATTTTGCTTCTGAGTGTAAAAGTAGAAACCTTGAAAGACTTAGAAGTGCTTCCCACCGATTTTCCAAAAATTTCAGCCAATCTTCCTCTTCTGCAAATTTTGACCGGGCTGAAAGATACAAGGAGAAATACAAGAGAGAAAAGGAAAGAAATGAAAGACTTGTCAGAAGAGGAAAGGGTCTGCCTGCTAAATCTTATGATTTGGCAGATGAACCCACATCTGAAAGCGAATGACTCCTCAACTGCTCTTGTATCAGCTAAGTGCTTCTTCTACTCTTCACAGGTACATACTATGTGTTTTATCTATCTTTTATGAATTCTCTTATTTCAAACTCTTTTGCTATGTGTTCATAATTTCTGCCATCACATCTGAAAACATAAATTTTGGAAATTTTATTTGGCTAGTCTCTGGGTGTTGTTTCTTTCTTAAAAAGAAATCCTCCAAAATTTTTCCAAAAATAACTTTATGACTTCTCATACCGATTTTCTTCTTAAATCTGTGAGTTTCAAAATGTCCAATTCAAAAGAAAGGATTTATGTACTCCCAATTTTTGAAATATGAATTCTATGTGATGCACCCCCATTCTTTGTTATCTCTTCAAAATCTTTGAGCAAAAGTTAGGAAAAATGTCAAGTTTCTAAAAGGAACTCTCTTTATAGAAAATGCTATATCTGTGGTGATATTTCTCATTTTGCCAAAGACTGTGTGAAATAAAGAATTATTCTGAGTGATATAAATTCTTTTCATTCTCTTTCTTCTAACCCAAAAGGACCCACCTTCAAAATGGGTACCTGGAAATTAAATTCTTTGTGATTGCAGATTTTGAGCTGGGCAGATGGATCTATGTGAACAAGTGAGAAAGTTGACAAAACCTTAGAATTCTTTACTCTCATGACATCATAAGCATGTTGATGTCATTCTCATGACATCACCATCTCCAATCTCTTAAAATTCCATTTCTTTTCTAAACCTCACCACCGAAATTTTCCTTAACCACCAAACCAAAACCATATCCCACCATACTTTACTTCCCATCATATGTTTTGCCTCCTCGATCGGTGGTACCCCTCAAATTCGGTGGAACTCTTCAAATTCGGTGGTGAAACCCTTCTAAATTCGGTACAATCCTTCAAACTCCTCGGTGGAATCCTCACACCGATCCACCACCGAGTCTACACCGACCCACACCGATTCCACACCGAATCTCCACCGATCCACCACCTCAAATCTCTCCACCGATCCACCACCTCAAATCCCTCCACCAATCCACCCACTACAAACTCTTCTACAGATGTCACCCCAAATCCTCAAACTCAATCTTTTTGGGTCATCAAATTGGAAGATGAAATTCCAATCTTTTCTTCACTTTGAAGATTTTCTCCATAATGTCTTAGAAGTTTTACTACTGATTTTCCACCGAAAATCCTACCGAAAATAGCCAATTTTCGGTGGATTCTCCTTCATTTTCGGTGGAAAAGTAAAAAAAAAAAAAAAAAAAAAAAAAAATCCTACCGATTTTCCACCGAAAATCCCACCGAAAATAGCCTATTTTCGGTGGATTTTGCTCAATTTTCGGTGGAAAGGTAAAAAAAAAAAAAAAAAAAAAAACTGGTCTTGGTTCTGGCCGATCTTTTCATTTTCTCTTGGTGTTTTTCCTACGTCGGCCGCTGAGGGGGAGAATTCATCTGAGGGGGAGCAACATAAACCCTCAGTACTCATATACAGCGACCAACTTGAAAAAATGAGGAAATCGACGGACCGGTCAAGGGGGAGCACTTCAGTCCGGGCGGATCTAACTGAGGGGGAGAAACACAAAGACCGTCTGATCTAACTGAGGGGGAGCAAAACAAAGACAAAGGATGCTGATGCTAAACATGAAAAGATGCCAAGATGCAACAGTTGGGCAGAAGTATCCTAAGGCTGCTGATCAAAATGAAGAATCCTCAAGCCAGACACAAGTTTCAACTCGCCCCTCCAAAAATGCAAGTAATATTCATTCTGTTTATACTGTTTATACTTCTTTCCTTTTCCTTTCGATTATTTGTACAGCTATACCTTTTTATTTTTTTTTCTTATATGTAAATATCATATATACATACACACACACAAAAAAAAAAAAATGGACTGTGTGAAAAAGAACCCAAAAGAGTAAAGAAGGGTCAACTTGCATTATTCACTGTCTTACTCATGTTTTTCTAAGTATGGATGTCATCATCAAATAGGGGGAGATTGTTGGGTCATCAAGATTTGAAGATGACCTCATGATCTCCTTTTATACTTTGAAAAACATTTTATACTTAGAGAAATTTTGGATGCATGGTTCTTTGTAATGGCTTGTACAAGATATCAAATGTTTGGTGAAGTCAAAGATCAACCAAAGTCAAGATTAAAGATTCTCTCATTGTGGAAGTGAAAGATCTTTTCTCAAACATACAAGTCATTGTTCACCGAAATTGTTCTCACAATTTCGGTGGTATTTCCACCGAAACTTCTCTCTATTTCGGCCTAGTCTCAAAGAAGCTTTTCCCAAAGATGATGTCATATATCTCAAAGATGATGTCACATATCTCAAAGATGTGTCACATATCCCAAATGACATTTCGGTGGGACCTTAAAGAAGCTTCAAAGATGTTTTCTCCAAAGATGTGTCACATATCTCAAGTTTCCATCGGTGGTGCTTTTCTTGAAAGAAAATCTGAGAAGCAAAAGGAGACAAAAGTGAGAGACATAATAAGACAAAATGAGAAGCAAATTCATTTTGTCTTGGAAGAAATCTTACAACCTTTCTTCGGTGGTGCATTTGTTGAAAGAGATTTTGAGAAGCAAAAGAAGACAAAACTGAGAGACATAAGAAGACAAATTGAGAAGATATTTTCTACATGGATAAAGTGACCTTCTGTCTTATTATCCATTTTCAGCTAAGGTCCCTGTTATCTGCTCAAGCTACTCTGTCTGCACCTAGTAAAAGGTGACAAGGACTTCACAACTTTCCAGAAGTCAACATCCTCAGCAAGTGTGAAGATGACAAGTGTCTCAAGCATTCAATGCTTGCACACTCCTTGTCACTATAAAAGGAAGAGCTCTCCATACTGAAATACACACATCTTGAGAGACTTTGAAGATTACTGTGAGCTCTTGATATTCTACGCAAACTGGAAGAATTCTCTAAGTGCAAGAATTTCCAGTTTGCTTGAAAAACTTTATAGCTTTGTTCTAAGTGTTCTTAGTTATTTTGTTGTATACTTTGTGTAAGATTGTTAGAATAGTTTATCTGTTCTTTTCCGCAACAGTCTTAAGTTTTCTATGTGTAATTCTTGTTGAAAGATTTTCAATAAAAGAATTAAAATTGTGAAAATTTTGAGTATTGTATTCAACCCCCCCCTTCTACAATACTTGTTATAGCCATCTGGGACTAACAGTGTGTTTTGGCTATCCCACATTGGTGAGAAAAAGAAAGTTTGAAAGAGTGAAATGTGTATAAGAATTGAGTTGATCATTCTTTTGTAGCAAGTGATAGTGTTCGCCCACATTAGTAAACCTTTTGTTGACAAAAAAGCTTTGTTTGCAAAAAAGCTTTGTTTATATAGCTTTCAAACACTTCTTCTCATCCTTTATATACTCAACTATTCTATTAATGTATCACTTTTCTTATCGAAAATAGGACACCCTTAGAGTTAAACGCCATAGTTTGGCACAAATGCCTTTTATCCACATTTCTTTTTACACACAACTTTGTTCCAATCTTTCAACTACTCACCAATATGTGACACCTACAAATCAACCATAATTTATCCTTTGAGAATACTCAATTCTAATGGTGCCGATTCAATACAGATTGGTTCTTCTTTCAATATATATATATATATATATATGATTACTAATTTTTTTTTGCAAAAGATAATCACCCAACATAAGATAATTTTTTAAGGCAAATTATTATTATTATTATTTTGTAAAAACCACAGGACCAATCATGTAATTTACCCTAATTTTTATAAAAAAAAGTTATCTAAAATAATACAACTTTATGTGTCAAAACCCCATGAATAGACACAAATGCATCATATTCACCTTTCTTACACACATTGTAACAATCCAGACCAAAATAGAAGAATTGTAAGCCTTTTTGTTTGGTGCTAGTTTTTATAAATGGGTTTTAAATTTCTACTAAATATTATTAATAAATGATCACAAGATATTAATATCAATAAAATAAAAAATAATTATTAATAAACGGGAGACAAAAGTTATATTATATATCCATGATTATAACGTATACAAAAACAAATGTTTAACAATATATGTCTTTCCCTCGATTGCAGCCATCGACTCTATATATATGGACCCCTCAAATAACATCATTGTGTACAATTTTTTGTTTTCTTTACACTATGAGATATCTATTTATTTGCATTTATTGTGTTCACAATCCACATGTTTAATACAAAAGTGTTCTTTATATGCGAAAATATTATTCTCAAACATAAATTGCGATTCTCACGGTAACTAATTCGATGGATTTCGGTGCATCTTATTAGTGTTAGATCTTCAATTATGATTGATCCAAGGGTTCAGAACCCTTCTTAAGTTGATGTTAATGTGAGAAGCTTGAGAAGTGGATTTGAGTCGTTGATCATTTTTAATCAAATGTCTCTCATGAATTGTGGCTTAAAATGGAATTGATCCGTTGCATTTCGGTACATCTTATCTCACTGCATCTCATTATAATATGCATTCATTTCTCATCAAACGATTGATAACCACTTCTCACGTTTCTTACGTTAATCTCAATTTATCACCGTAACCCAATACTTCTGACTTTAACTTTTCTTCTAACATAATCCTTCATCTATATACGTGAGTTCAAACAAGAACGCTATATAGGTGAGTTCAAACAAGAACGCTAACTATTTTAGAAAACACGAGAACGACCGTCCATGTACAAAATCATACATGATTCACGTACAAAATCATATATAATTCACACAACTTGCCCCGCGACTTAAAAGTCGCGGCCAAAGTCGTCTGCGTCCGGTGTTTTGCTGTTACTTGTTAGTGTAAAATCATGTAAAATTTTGTACATAGACGACAGTTCTCGTGTTTTCTTAAATAGTTAGTGTTCTCGTTGGAACCTCCCTATCTCTTTCTCACACTCTCTCTCTCTCTCTCTCTCTCTCTCTATGTATATATTCATGTTTAATTAATCTCAAGTAATAACATTAAATAACTTAAATTGATATAAAAATAATAATCTAAATTAAGTTTAGCACACCTAAGACCATCCACAACAACAATCTCAACCAATCCAATCTCAATTAAAATATTACTTTCTCTCTCATCCACTTATATAATATTCAACTCCAATCCAATCTCAAAATTTTCATACTCCATCCACAATCCCCTACAATCCAATCTAATCTACAATATTATTTTACAAAAATTATATATTTTTTTATACATATAATTTTTTTTAATTATAAGTATAAAATATAGATTAAACGAACGAACAATTACATATTTTGAAACATAATTATAATTATAAAAAAACATACCATACAACTGAAATTAAATAAAACAAGTCATAAAAATAAGTACGAAATTAGATATCTGAGAGCTATCAGGATGTTGAGAATTCGAAAGAAAAGTTGGGAAGTCTGGATCCATAGCAGATAATTGAAAGAAAGTAGCAAGATAACAAGAGGATTGAAATGAAGAGAAAAATTGGTGTGGTAAAAATATGTCAAGATTGGTCTCTATTTGTAGGGAATTGAAAACCATGAATTTTGGTATATTTTTAATTTTTTAATTTATTTGTAAAAGTCTGATTTTTAATTAGATAAGATTTATCCTAAAAATCTAAAACCAATCAATAAGAAATTGACATGTGTCAATTTAAAAAAAAAAAAAGTCTTGAACCAAGTTCGCTGGGCGATGAGATTGCTTCGGATTGATGAGTTTGGTTTTCTTTTTTATTTATTTTTTTTAAAATATTTTTGTCTTATATGCAATCTGATTGCTTCATATTGCTGTTGTGGATGGTCTAAGGGTTGTGCTCTGAAAACAAATATTTATTTTATGATGTCTTATACAATCATTTCTAATATTTAGGTAGTTGAAATAATTATATATATGCGTCAAAAAGATAATATAATTTTTAAATATTTTTCATTTTTGTCATGATCCACCTAACTTTGTAAGCAAGTGAATTTTTCCATTAAAAGATTAAAAGTATGTTGTTGTAAAAACAATAACGTTTCATGAGAGTGAGTTGTGGATTTGGTCCATGTGATTTTGTGTTTTCTTTGACTATGGTCCTTATTTTATGTTTATTATGGATATAGTCTCTGTGGTATATAATATATTGTGGCTAAGGTCATTTAACATTAACATCGTTAAGTTTGAAAGGTTAAAGGATAATTGTCAATTTCTTTTTCCCTATGCATCACTCATCATCTTTAAAACCCATCTATCATCTCTCTTAATTATCCTAACAAATTTTCCATAACTTTAATATAAGAGTGAATTGCACTTTTGGTCCTTAAGTTTAGCTGATTTACGTGAAAGAGGGACTTGTACTTCAATAAGTCAAGTTATTGTCCCTGAGGTTTGGATTTTGCTTTGAAAGTGGGACCTGGTCACTAACTCCATTAAAAGGTTTTGTTAGAGGTGGGGGCAAAATCGTCCAACCATTTTGTTGTCCTATTTTTACAGTGACCATCTTCCCCGTTATGTGTATATATATAAACACATGAAGAACCATTAATGTTTTAGTAAGTTTTTATAATGTAGTTGTGTCATTAAAAATATATATCGATGACATTGACATCTCCGACCAAACTCCCACCCCAATGGCATCTCAGGCCATGACAAGGATCACCACCCCCCCCCCCCCCCCTCCTTTTTTCCAGTACCACCCCCTCGCCACTACTCCCCCATTTTTTCGGCAGTATTTCCACGTGGTTTCTTCCCTCTTCCTCCCAACACAAACCTTCATAATCCTTCCCTATGGTCTCGTCCTCCGTTACCATCCATGTGGTTCGTCACCTTTTGTAACGCCCCAAAAATCCGGGCTAATTTGAACCTTAAATTTCAACAAGTTATGATAAAATAAACTTCAACTTTCATATAAATAGCAAGTGAATTAACCACTAGGAGTACATTTACAAGTACAGAATTCTTCAAATAACCTATTAATCTAATTATGCCACTATAATCAGATTAACTAAGTTATCTAAGCAATTCTTCAAAATCTCCTTCTGTTAATTGACTTTTCTGCTATTCCAAAACGCTCGTCCCACATCCCTTTTATCTTCCTGAGCTAGTACCTGGTAAGAAAACATTACATTGAAACGATTAGGCCAACGCCTAGTGAGAACATTCGTTTCCACAATAATATTTGCAAAATCAATGTAAACAAGTTATATCAAACCTGATTACCCTTTTTCTTACCATACGTGTAACTCTATTCCGTTAACACGATTTTCATCCAATCCCATGAATATGACTGACACACATTCCATCATCATATCATGTCTTAGAGCCACACTACGAATCTTCACTGATTCTAGATTAATACTCTTATTCCAGAAATCGAAATATACACATGCCCATTTCTATTCATATCCTATTCCAGAGCCACGCTACGAATCTTTCTCAGATTCTAGATTAATGCTCCCACATAAGAAATCGCAATATACACATGCCTATTTCTTAGGAAAGGAAGTAGAGATTACAATTACATATGTCAATCCTTCTTCTTCCTTAGAAACCGGGAATTACGTTTATTCCAAGGTTTTTCACACACATCAGAATAATGACTAAACTTCATCTATTCCACGTGTACATAACAATTAGTGTCACACACATCAGAATAATGACTAAACTTCATCTATTCCACGTGTACATAACCATTAGTGCCTATGGATCCATTACACTTACTACACCCCTGCCTAGTATTAAACCAGCACAGTCTATAAGCCTAACATACTACCATTCAATTGTACGTATGTTCAAGCTACACAGATCATGTTTCAATTCCTACATCATACCTTTCCATGATTAACAGAACCTGCAATTCTCTAATTTCTCAAAAGTGTCTGGACAACAGAGGTTTCCGGATACCTTTAAACTGTCCGGACAACTGAGCTTTCCGGATAACTACAACTCACCGGGTAACCAAATATTCCGGATACCACTACTTTCCGGGTAATTCATATTTTCCGGATACTTATCTAATCCGGACAACACCCGGAGACTAAAACAATCCGGATACCATCCGGTAACTAATTCTATCCGGATACTTACAAAAAGATTGAAACTTACCGGATACTTTGATCCGTCCGGATACCTTCGTCACACAGGTTTCCGGATACGTGGTTTTATCCGGAAACCACGACCTGCAGCCCAATAATCGATCCAGATTCGTTTCTGTTCTATTAAGCTCATTCTAAACCATTCCATTCAGTCCACAAACAGTTTATACAACTATTACAAGGTCTAATTTAACATATAAACACTGATTTGTACAAACAACAAATGAACTTACCTTTATTTTGCAAAAACCCACTTTTCTGCACAATTTTGATTCCAATCTGTTGTTACTGATTTTGAAAACCTAATCAACAAACAGATTCATTTATAACCCAACCTTTATAACAATTATAACTGAAAACATGATCAATTTCCTTACCAATTTGAAGCCAAAACTCTTGTTTTCTTCCTCTTCTCTTCTTTCTCACTTTCTTTCCTTTTCTCTGCCTCTTGACCGACCCAAATCACAAAACTGAAAATATCTTTCATCTCTTTTGCTTTATCCATACATACTTTCACAAATGACCTATTACAGTTCCAATATTTCCAAAAGTAACATCAAACTTTGGTTAATTATCTTTTAACCCCATATATACATATATCTTCAATACACTTCAAGGTTTAGACCAAAATACAACTAAATCCCAATTCTTATTAAGATAACATTATTGAAAATTTGGGATGTTACACCTTTCTTCCCTGTCGGCCACCATATTCGGCCTCCATTTCAGCCATTAACCCATTGTCGTTACTCCGACATCCCCTTAACCCATCACCACCGTGATTCACCGACACAACCGTAACTCATCGTCCCTGTGTATCATCATTGTGGTTTTGTTCTTTAACAATTGTCGTACACCTATACACACATATATGTATACATACATATATATATATATATATATATATATATATATATATATATATATGGGAGGTATCCGTTGCAAACCAGTCAGTTTGTGCAAACTATACAAACCAATCTTAGCCGTTGATCAAGTCTAATAAATATCTGATTTTATTATGTTTCCTAATCTAAAGTCATGATCATAATGAATGAATCTTATCATCTTCCATATATATCTCAGTCTTAATTAATGAATCATAATGATTATCCATAAATACATCTATTGTTTCCTAATATAGTGGTTTGTATAGTTTGCACAAACTGACTGGTTTGCA
Organism: Saussurea involucrata; assembly: GCA_033807775.1. Taxonomy (NCBI): domain Eukaryota; kingdom Viridiplantae; phylum Streptophyta; class Magnoliopsida; order Asterales; family Asteraceae; genus Saussurea; species Saussurea involucrata. The sequence goes on from CM066319.1 coordinate 3,853,871, forward strand.
ACAGATACCTCCCCTATATATATATATATATATATATATATATATGTAAAACACAGGTAACCACACCACCCGGTTCCATCGCCAACACCACCATCATTCACCTTTTCAGTGGCGGATGTAATGCATAAATAGTGGGGATGGGCCCCCATGAAAAAACATGGAAATTTTTAAGGTAAAAATATAAAAAAAATTGATTTTTCATCTTAGTTCCTCGAAGTAGTTTTTCGTCTGGGACCCCATCAATCAATAAAAGTCCATTGAAATCAAATAAAAAACTAAAAAAAGGATTGAAATTAACTAGAAAACCCCAAAAAGGCCATCGAAATCGACAAAAAAACTTAAAATTCATTTGGAATCAAACAAAAAAACTTTAAAAATCTCTTGATGCGGTGGATTTAGGCTAAAAATACATCGAACAACTTTACATACATTTAATCCACCTCAAAGGTGACCCCACTAAGAAAAAATTCTAGATCCGTCACTGACCTTCTCCGATGAAAATATATGTATGTACGTGTGTGAGTGTAAAACATATATGTATGTACATGCTCGAACCTGTAATCGTACTACAACTTGACATATTGAAGTACATATCCCTCTTTCAAAGAAATCAACTAAACTCAAGGACCAAAAATGCAATCCACTCTTAATATAAAATGATAATATATTCAATTTCATTAAAACCTTATATAAAATAATAATACATTCAATTTCATTATTATTCTAATATAAAATAATGCATTTAATTTTGTTAGAAATTTTTTATTTCTTTTTTATTTTAATCATAAATGAATAGTTCAAATTTATAGATTTTCATCATTTCTTCTCTACTTTAACCTTGTTTATGTAAATAATAAAAACTTCAAAATCTTTATTTATTATAAGATGCTCTAAAGAAGATAAACATTAAACAAAATCTAAATTAAAAATGTCATGTAAACATTTATTCTAGACATAATTCTTTTAATGATACCCAAAGTTAATTTTAAATTTTTTGACTGCTTGTTTGGTCCTTTTGTTTCTGTTGTATTGTTACGTTTGTGGTTGATAATAAAAGTGCATTTGCATTTCAAAAAAAAATATTTTTAAATATTTCAAATTTAACATTATCATAATTTAGCTGACCATACTGTAAATGATTAATCCTTTGCTGATGTCATGGGACTAAGCTCCCACTTGCAATAGTAACGACTCATTTATTATTAAAATATGAAAGAAATAGAAATTCTTCTAACAAAATTAAATCTATTATTATTTTATATAAAGTTTTAATGTAATGAAATGTATTATTATTTTATATTAAAGGTATGGAAATTTTTGTTAGGAAAATAATTACAACCAACGAATATATCAAATATAAAAATACCATTTTACATTTAAATATTTACAACCAACCTCCAAATAATTCAAAATTACAATTATATAACCGACGAATATACCGAATCTAAATCACCAATAAAACTTGCAAGAAAACACGTGATCTTATCTTTTATATCATTGGCGGCTCAAGCCAAAAACTCAACCGGACTAAACCGAGTCTTTTGACTTTTGAGAACCCTTCCGAACCCGGTTCAATAAAGCCGTTTTCACATTCCTCCAAAACCCGGTTCTCCTGGCCCGACCTCTCATCGACCCGACCCGACCAATACAAGAAACCCTTGGCGACCTCGGTTCAGTTACCTGCAAAACGGAGCTCTGACCCGGTAAGGACCGGTTCTTAAACAACCGGACCTTATCCAGCGGTTCGTTCTGTTTCGATTTCCCGTCAGCATGATGAGCCGGTTTTTGTCTGAACCCGATGATCGTGGGTTGTGGTTTATGGGTAAAGGAGATGGATCGTTGAGAAGACCGGGTTTGGGTCGGGTCAAACTTCCTAGAAACCGCCACCAATTTCACCGAAGCTTTGCGTTCGATGAACGTGTGGTGGTCCAACCAATCGGTTACTTTGCTGTTGCTGACCCAAAACGAGTCCGGCGGGTTATTGTCGCCCGCGGCGTCCGGTTCAGCATCTAACACGATCTCGCTATTGGAATCGTAATGGTCAAAATCATCGAGAATTTGGGTTTCATCGTGATTGTTATAATTGTCGATGGTGGAAATCGAATTCAGAAGCTCGGCGTCGGTGTCGAGTTCATGCTCGTGATCGCTGTTGGTGGCCGGAATCGGAATCGGAGTCGGAGTCGGAGTCGGAGTCGGAATTAGGGTTTGTGAATGCATGTAATTTTGGTAGGTTTTTGTGGGTTGAAAATGGTTTTTAGGGGTGGAAAGGAGAGAAGGGAAGAACATATATTGTGAAGGGTTTTTGGGGTTAAACTACAAAAAAACAAAATTTTGAATTAATTGTGTATTATAATTTTGAGTAAACTACAAGTTTGGTCCCTATGGTTTGTAAGAAATAACACTTATTGTCTCTACATATTTGAAATTACAAGATGACTTTCGTAACTCGCAAAAACATCTGAATTAATTTGGTCCCCCATCTAACGGTTGTTAAACAATTCCGTTAAACGAGAGACACTTTCCCCATTTTATCGATTTTTTCTTTATCTTTTACTCAATCAAAAATCATAGAAACCGAAACCATAAAATCAAAATTTTATAGGTAAACCACAAGGGTTGTGGTGTGGTGGTAAGGCCTGGGGAGTTCATAGCGCTTGCCCGGGTTCAAATCCCACACTCAACACTTGTGGCCACTGGAGATTATCTCAAGGCTGCATTACTTCGCGGTCGGTGTATTTGCCAGGGATGTACTGGGCCGAAGGTCCAGGAACCCTTTCCAAAAAAAAATTTATAGGTAAAAGACAACAAATCACGATAAAAGAATGAAAATATATCTCATTTGATGGTTGTTAAAGAAAGGAACCAATCCAGTTGTTTTTGAACCATGATGATCATCTTGTAATTTTGAAACTGTATGGATGAAAACTGTTATTTTCAACAAACCATGGGGACCAAGTTTGTAGTTTACTCTTTAATTTTTAATTTCAGAAAATATTGATGTTAGAATTGAAATTAATTATTATAATTTGTAAAATGAATTTTTTTATTTGAATAAATGATTTAATTTTGATTAATAATAATTTATAATTAAAATAGTTGTTAAAAGAATCAAACGCAAAACCAGTGTTTTTAGAAGTATCTCCAGGATTTATGAAGGAATATATGGCGGCTGTTTTCAGTATTTTTTGGTCAAGTTGATATTTTATATCATAAAATTTTTAATAGAGAAAAAATCAAAAAAATTTAAATTTTCCTCCTTAAATAATTTATAATTTATTTAATATTTAAATGTATAAAATAGAAAAGAAAATACCAACAATTACAAATAAGGGTATGCAATGGATGGGTCTGGCCTCTCGCGGGTTTGGGTGGGCAAATCAAAAACCCGAACGAAATTTGAATATATAAATCAAGACCTGGATTTTACGTATTGAATTTTAGAATGCTTCGGGTTCGGGTTGGTAGGGTTTCGAGTTGGATGTCGGTCGGGTTCGGATATTAGTATATGCAAAAAGTATATATAAATTCAATTGATTTTCAGGGAGAATTTAATTAATCAATTGAGAGATTGAGAAATCGATAGTAAGCTTAAAAGTTAGAAAATATTTTGAACTCCTAGAATTTACGAATTTTAAAAGATAATTAAACAAATAGATATGTTTATATGATATTTAAGATATATAAATGTATATTATTTCGGGTTCTCGGGCGGGTCGGGTGGCAAAAGATCAAATCCAACCCAAACCCAAATATCCCCCAAAAGTCGGGTTTCGGATTTTTGAATTTCGAGACTTTCGGGTTTTGCACAAAACATATTGTTTCGGTTCGGATTTCAAACTATTTGGGTTTTGAACACCCTTACATTCAAATAATCAATAAATAAATGGAAATGAGAGAGTAAGAAGTTTTTTATTGATAAAGAACTTTTAGTATATAATTGAATATTTTAATACATATAAATAAAAAGTTTAGAAAATTCAATGGATTTTTTCAGTTTACATGATTAGGTTTTTGAAAATTTTATTAATAAATAAACTATCAAATTTTTAAAATTAAGTAATTCCATATTTTCAACTTAAAAAATTATTAGAAATGTTTTAAAGTAAAAAAAAATAACTTAAATCTATTTACCGTTCCCAAGCCCTACGTGATTTAAACCCCTGCCATCCCTCGTCACCTCATCGTCATCCGTTCTCTATTAATGTTGTAGGCCCCTACCATCAATCTGCCTATTTTTAATCTTTTTGTTTCTCGGTCAAAGTTTTAAATGACGTGAGGCGTGGCGTGACGGTGAGGTCAAGCCTCAAGCCTTACAAGTTACGGCGAGGCCACGTCGTTTTTCAAGGCGTGCCTTAAGGCGGCATATATATATATATATATGTGTGTGTGTGTGTGTGTGTGTGTATATGTATGTATACACATAGATACACACTTGTGTGCTAGTGTATAGAATAATAACGTAGAACAAAACAAATTCATGTAAAGTAATAAAAAAAGACAATTGATACCAAATCTATAGAGCTTATGGAAAATTATATCAAGAGTGTAAAATCAGGAGTAATTTCTTGAATCTCTACTCACTACCTTCTTCAATTTTCCAAGAATTCACGTTCGACTCTTCGTGTACGAGAATGGAAGTAAGTATTTACCAATTTTGGTTTTTAGTTTCAAGTTTACTTTAAATGTGTATTTAAGTCTTAGGTTGCATAAACAATTATCATTTCTTTATATATTAAAAGTAATCTCACATCTTACAAAATGTTGTGTCGTAACGCGTTGTAACGCATCGTAACGCGCCATAACGTGCCATAACGCGTTACAATGCAAGCCAAGCCTTAAGGTGGAGCCACAAAGGATAACGTGGCGGCGACCCCAAACCTTGATGCCATAACGCGCCATAACGAGTTATTTAGAACCATGTTCTCGGTTATCCATCCTTTTAAGTTGTAGTAAAAGATGGAAATTGTAACACCCAAAAAATCAGGGCTAATTTGAACCTTAATTTATAACAAGTTATGATAAAATAACATTCAACTTTTATATAAGAAGGAAATTAACCATAAGGAGTCATATTTACAAATACTGAATTCTTCAAATAACCTATTAATCTAATCATATCACTATAATCAGATTAACTAAGTTATCTAAGCAATCCATCAAAATCTCCTTTCGTTAATTGACTTCTCCGATATCTCAAAACGCTCATTCCACATCCCTCTACTTTCCCGAGCTAGTACTTGGTAAGAAAATAGAATTTGAAACGATTAGGCTAATGCCTAGTGAGAACATTCTGTTTCAAATAATACTTTTAAAATCAATATAAACAAGGCATAACAAACCTGGTTTACCCTTTTTCTTACCACACGCGTAACCATCTTTCAATGACAGGGTTATACCCGATTCCATGATTATAACGGACACCATGTCAGTCATGGTATCATATTCGTGAGCCCATACTACGAATCTCCACGGATTCTAGATTAATTCTCGCATCCAAGAAATCGCAATTACACATGCCCATTTTTTGGAAAGGAAGTAGAGATTACAATTACACATGCCAATCTCTCCTCTTCCTTAGAAATCGGGAATAACGATTAATCCACACGCCTATTCCACGATTTCTCACACACACTGGAATAACGATTAGTCCACACGCCTATTCAATGTGTTTATAACAACTAGTGCCTATGGATCCAATACACTTACTACACACTTGTATAGTATCAAACTAAAACAATCTTTAAGCCTAACACACTACCATTCAACTGTAAGAATGTTCAAGCTACTAGGATTGTATTTCAGTTCCTAAATCGTACCTTTCCAGAAGTTAGCAAAACCTAAAGTTACTGAGTACTCAAAAGTGACCGGACAATAATAGTTTCCGGACACCTCAACCTATCCGGATAACACAACTTTCCGGATACCCACAACTTACCAGATACCTAAGCTTTCCGGATATACAACTTTCCGAATACAATTCTTACCGGATACATATTTAATCCGGATGACATCTGGAAACTAAATAATCCGGATACCGTCCGGTAACTACAAAAATAACAACTTACCGGATAACTTTGCCATGTCCGGAAACCTTCATACAGAGGTTTCCGGATACTATCTTTTTACCCGGAAACTTAGGCCTACAGCTTAGAAATTCAATCCAAAACCATGTCTGTTCCATTCAGCTTATTTTAAACATAACCATACAGTCCCAAAACAGTTTATACAAGCGTCTTAACATTTAATTTGACAGAAAACATGGATATAAGCAAAAAGTTAATGAACGTTTGTTTATAAGACCCACTTCTCTGCACAATTAAACTCCAAATCAAAACAGTACCTAGATGAAATCAGCTTATGTTATGGATATCATCTTGCTATTGGAAATCAAATTTACAAAATCCTTTGTATTCTTACCAAGATTTCAGCTTGATTTCATATTCTTTCTCTCTTCCTTTCCTCTTCTTTCTCTCTTCTTTCTCTCTACTATCTTTTTTTTGACCGACTCCAGCAATATGACTGAGATATTTTCTCAATCAGGTTCCTTCTTTATCTTACACCTCATTTCTACAATTCCTAATTACCCCCTTCAAGTTCCAAACTTCCAAAAATAGCAACAAACTTTGGTCACTTGAATTTTTAACACCATTGAATTATATAATTACAAAATAATCCAAAGCTTAAACCAAAATACAAATAAACCCCTATTCACAATAAAATAATATTATGGAAAATTCGAGGTGTTACAATACTCCCCAACTTGAAAATGATTTCGTCCCCGAAATCAAAGTTAGGTAAACACGTGAGGATATCTAATCTTCATATCCTCTTCCGACTCTAACGTTACATTAGCACCTCGATGGTGTTTCCATTGTACTTTTAACATAATCACTTCCTTATTATTACGTAACTTCCTAATCGATCTTTCCAAAATTGCTTCAGGCTCTTCCACACAACGACTCTTTTCGTCCACTCTTACGTCAGTAAGTGGAATCACATCGGTCTCTTCGGCTAAACATTTCCGAAGGTAACAAACATGGAAGGTATTGTGGATGCCTTCTAATTCAGGTGGAAGATCCAACTGATAAGCCTGTAATCCCACTCGCTTAGTTATAGTGAAAGGTCCTAGAAAACGAGGACTCAACTTCCCACGTTTGCCAAACCTTATCACACCTTTCCACGGGGATACCTTGAGCATTACGCGCTCCCCAACATGGAATTCTTTCGGTCTTCTTTTCGGATCAACATAAGCTTTCATATGCTGCCGAATTTCTTTCACTTTATCCGCCGTTTGTTGCACCAATTCTGGACCAGCAAACTGTTTCTCTCCGGCTTCTAACCAACACACCGGCGTTCTACATTTCCGACCATATAAAGCTTCGAAAGGTGCTCTTCCAATACTGGAATGATAACTATTGTTATACGCAAATTCCACTAAAGGTAAATGCGCATCCCAGTTACCTCCAAAATCCAATACACACGACCTGAGCATATCTTCCAAAGTTTGAATAGTCCTTTCGCTTTGCCCGCCAGTTTGCGGATGATAAGCAATGCTCAAATTAACTTTCGTACCCAACTCTCCTTGTAGTGATTGCCAAAACCTCGAGGTAAACCGACTATCACGATCTGACACTATAGACACCGGTATACCATGCCTTGACACCACTTCATCAATATACAGCTTCGCCAATTTATCTATTGGTGACGCTTCTTTCATAGCCAGAAAATGAGCACTCTTAGTCAGTCGATCCACGATCACCCATATAGTGTCGTTACCTTTTTGCGTCTTTGGTAACTTCGTCACAAAATCCATGGTAATCTTCTCCCACTTCTATTCCGGAATCTCCAAAGATTGGAAACTTCCGTAAGGTTTTTGATGTTCCGCTTTCACCAATGAACATGTCCTACATTTCTCTACTATTCGGGCCACATCCACTTTCATAGCTGGCCACCAATAATGCAATTTCAAATCTCGATACATCTTAGTACTCCTAGGATGTATGGAATACTTAGATTTATGGGCATCTTCGAGAATTAACTCTCGATTTCCTCCAGCTTTAGGCACCCAAACACGACCTTGGAATAGTTTAATTCCACGGCTATCTTCAGTCAGTTGAAGATGTTGTTTGTTCATAACTTCATCCTTCAGATTCTCTTCCAATAGGGCCTCCGCTTGAGCCTCTTTTATCTTTTCAATTAAACTGGATGTTACATCAATTCTGGCTTTGGTCGCTTTCAAACACCCACTGTATTCTTTTCTACTTACAACAGCAGCTACGACATTTGCTTTAGGGTTTAGGGTCGCTTTCAAACACCCACTGTATTATTTTCTACTTAAAGCATCAGCTACGACATTTGCTTTACCGGGATGGTAATGCAATTCGCAATCATAATCTTTAAGTAACTCTAACCAGCGTCGTTGCCTCATGTTTAACTCTTTCTGATCAAAGACATGTTTCAAGCTCTTGTGATCAGTATAAAGAGTACACTTCGTTCCATACAAATAATGTCGCCACAACTTTAATGCAAATACAACCGCTGCTAATTCCAAATCATGAGTAGGATAATTCTTCTCGTGCTCTTTAAGTTGTCTTGATGCGTAAGCAATCACTTTGCCTCGTTGCATCAATACACATCCCAGACCCATCTTTGACGCATCGCTATATACAACCAAATCTTCTGTTCCTTCTGGTAAGGCAAGAATAGGAGCTTCACATAACTTTTGACGTAAAGTTTTGAAAGCCGATTCTTGTTTCTCCGTCCAAACAAACTTCATGTTCTTCCGGGTCAATAAAGTCAAAGCTGAAGCAATCTTTGAGAAGTCTTTAATAAACCTTCGGTAGTACCCGACTAGGCCTAAGAAACTTCTTATTTCAGACGCACTTCTTGGTGTCTCCTAATTTTTTATAGCTTTTATCTTTGCTGGGTCTACTTTGACTCCTTCCGGAGTAATTACATGCCCTAGAAATTGTACATTTTTTAACCATAATTCACATTTCGAGAACTTTGCGTACAATTTCTCTTTTCTCAACACTTCTAAGACTTCACGAAGATGACGTTCATGATCATCTTCATTCTTCGAATAAATAAGTATGTCATCAATGAATACAATGACAGACTTATCTAAGAATGGTCGACATACTCTGTTCATCAGATCCATGAACACAGCTGGAGCATTTGTCAACCCAAATGGCATTACAAGAAATTCATAATGTCCATACCTTGTTCTAAACGTTGTCTTAGGGATGTCTTCATCTCTTACTCGAACTTGATGATACCCTGACCTTAAATCAATCTTTGAAAAGCATCCTGCACCTTGTTGATCGAATAGATCATCAATTCTAGGAAGCGGATACTTGTTCTTAATTGTCACCTTATTCAGCTATCGATAATCAATGCACATCCTCATGGTGCCATCTTTCTTCTTAACAAACAAAACCGGAGCTCCCCAAGGTGAAGAACTCGGTCTAACAAAACCTTTATCCAACAACTCCTGAAGTTGAGTCATAATCTCTTTCATTTCGGCCGGCGCTAGACGATATGGTGCACGCGCTATTGGTGCCGATCCAGGGATAAGGTCAATACGAAACTCTACCTGCCGTTCAGTCGGTAGGCCTGGAAGATCATCAGGAAATACGTCCGGAAATTCACGTACCACCTTAATATCTTCCACTCGTTTCTTTTCCGACTTGACATCTAAAACATAAGCTAAATAGGATGAACATCCTTTCATCAAGCATTTACGCGCTTTTGCAACAGAAATTAGTGGAATTTCCCCTTTTTGGTTTTCCCCAAAGATGAGTACATCATCCTTATCAGTCATCGGAATCCGAATTAATTTCTTTGCACATAGTATTTCTGCTTGGTTGACTGTCAGCCAATCCATACCCACAATCACGTCGAATCCTCCAATTTCCATCAACAACAAGTCGATCGGAAATTTTGTTTCTCCTAATGAAATAAAACAACCCTCAAGTCTTTCGCGAATCAAGACTTGACCCCCGTTAGCTACTTCAACTACTAAGGCATTTTCCAAAGTAGTGACAAACATAGCTAACTTGAGAAAGAACGACTTGGACACAAACGACAAATTTGCACCACAGTCAAATAAAATGCGCGCAGGAAGGGAATTAACAAGGAATGTACCCGAGACGACGTCTTTCGATTCTTTAGCCTCATCAGCTATCATTTGGAATGCCCGACCCGTTGGTTTTGGAATATTAGGTTTCTTACTTTGGTCTCCACTCTTTTTCAGCTTTGGGCAATCCCGACGAAAGTGACCTGGTTGTTTACACTCGTAGCATGTTGATCCTTGTACAGGACAGTTGTTCATCATGTGCCCACTTTTACCACACTTGAAACATTCTACCGATGTCACCGACACGGTCCATAGTGCTTACTCTTACACTTCGGACACCAATTCGGTTCACGACGCGATTCATAACGAACACTTTTACCATACGCTTGTGATTTCTGAGAAGACTCTGACCGGCCCTCCCATTTCCTTTTCTCTCCTACTTGCGTCTTTTCTTCTTTGTCTTTCGCATAAACTTGCTCCATAACCTTAGCTTCCTCAATTGTATCCCTTAGCGTTGAAGCTTTAGCATTTCGTACACGGGACATCATGTCCACTGGCAAACCCTTCAAATAAGCTTTAATTTTATCTTTCTCAGTCGGAGCCACATGCCCCACTAAGTTCAGTTTCTCCATGAAGGATTCGGTGTACTTCCGAACAGTTGAAGTGCCTTTCTTAAGAGTCCGAAACTCTTCTTCGATCCTATCCATTTCATTCTCGTTGCAATACTCTTCCAAGATCTTCTTCTTGAACGACTCCCACGTCATAGCAATTAAGACTGGAGCCGATATAGAAGTTGTCACTACATTCCACCAAGTCAGCGCATTACCTCTTAGCATTTGAGATGCGAATCTAACCTTTGACTTCTCATCGCAATCACAAGCTCGTAAAGCTTGTTCCATTTCCCTGAGCCAGTTCATGCAGGCTACTGGATTGTCGCCTGCGGTAAACTTCGACGGTTTACAGCTTAGAAATGTTTTATATGAGGAGACTCTTTCCACCCTCCTTTCTGTCTCTATCCCCAGGTTACGAATTGGATTTATCACCCCAGTACCAGTTTCCGTTCGACGTAGCTCCGTACTTCGATCGTTCAGTGCTTTCATAAACATTTCAGCTTATTTTTCCATTGCTGTATTCATCATTCTTGTCATACTCTCCATCATACGAGACTCTACCGTAGATTCAGGCGTTTCTTGGTTACCGGTACTGGTACTTGTTCTGTGTACCTGACTATCCGCTCCTCCCGTAAAATGTAACCTCGGCGGGCTCTCATGAGTTCCGCCCGTTCCAGGTTGTCCCTTCAACCCCCAATCATTTACTGCTCTGTCCTCCGAGGAATTAGAGGACCTCAGTGGCGTATTCACCATCGTTCTGATATAACACAAAGGAATAACCATAAGAAATGGTTACACATATCTAAACATACAAAACGTACTCTACCGATCATTAGTCACTGTAACAATTTAGAAACAAGTATGCTTGCGTAACAATATATTCATAATAACAATAGCTAATTGGAATTGTGAACATACTCTAAGACTATTTCGTCTTAGTACTTCTACCCATATCTCACGAATCACAACTTAATTCATCTCAGCTTAAGTCTAAGTATCTCATTAGCATACTTAGTTCGCTTAAACTAATGCTCTGATACCATATTGTAACACCCTAAAAATCAGGGCTAATTTGAACCTTAATTTATAACAAGTTATGATAAAATAACATTCAACTTTTATATAAGAAGGAAATTAACCATAAGGAGTCATATTTACAAATACTGAATTCTTCAAATAACCTATTAATCTAATCATATCACTATAATCAGATTAACTAAGTTATCTAAGCAATCCATCAAAATCTCCTTTCGTTAATTGACTTCTCCGTTATCACAAAACGCTCATTCCACATCCCTCTACTTTCCCGAGCTAGTACCTGGTAAGAAAATAGAATTTGAAACGATTAGGCTAATGCCTAGTGAGAACATTCTGTTTCAAATAATACTTTTAAAATCAATATAAACAAGGCATAACAAACCTGATTTACCCTTTTTCTTACCACACGCGTAACCATCTTTCAATGACAGGGTTATACCCGATTCCATGATTATAACTGACACCATGTCAGTCATGGTATCATATTCGTGAGCCCACACTACGAATCTCCACGGATTCTAGATTAATGCTCGCATCCAAGAAATCGCAATTACACATGCCCATTTTTTGGAAAGGAAGTAGAGATTACAATTACACATGCCAATCTCTCCTCTTCCTTAGAAATCGGGAATAACGATTAATCCACACGCCTATTCCACGATTTCTCACACACACTGGAATAACGATTAGTCCACTCGCCTATTCCATGTGTTCATAACAACTAGTGCCTATGGATCCAATACACTTACTACACACTTGCATAGTATCAAACTAAAACAATCTTTAAGCCTAACACACTACCATTCAACTGTAAGAATGTTCAAGCTACTAGGATTGTATTTCAGTTCCTAAATCGTACCTTTCCAGAAGTTAGCAAAACCTAAAGTTACTGAGTACTCAAAAGTGACCGGACAATAATAGTTTCCGGACACCTCAACCTATCCGGATAACACAACTTTCCGGATACCCACAACTTACCGGATACCTAAGCTTTCCGGATATACAACTTTCCGAATACAATTCTTACCGGATACATATTTAATCCGGATGACATCCGGAAACTAAATAATCCGGATACCGTCCGATAACTACAAAAATAACAACTTACCGGATAACTTTGCCATGTCCGGAAACCTTCATACAGAGGTTTCCGGATACTATCTTTTTACCCGGAAACTTCGGCCTACAGCTTAGAAATTCAATCCAAAACCATGTCTGTTCCATTCAACTTATTTTAAACATAACCATACAGTCCCAAAACAGTTTATACAAACGTCTTAACATTTAATTTGACAGAAAACATGGATTTAAGCAAAAAGTTAATGAACTCACCTTTGTTTATAAGACCCACTTCTCTGCACAATTAAACTCCAAATCAAAACAGTACCTAGATGAAATCAGCTTATGTTATGGATATCATCTTGCTACTGGAAATCAAATTTACAAAATCCTTTGTATTCTTACCAAGATTTCAGCTTGATTTCTTCTTCTTTCTCTCTTCTTTCTCTTTTTTTTGACCGACTCCAGCAATATGATTGAGATATTTTCTCAATCAGGTTCCTTCTTTATCTTACACCTCATTTCTACAATTCCTAATTACCCCCTTCAAGTTCCAAACTTCCAAAAATAGCAACAAACTTTGGTCACTTGAATTTTTAACACCATTGAATTATATAATTACAAAATAATCTAAAGCTTAAACCAAAATACAAATAAACCCCTATTCACATTAAAATAATATTATGGAAAATTCGAGGTGTTACAGAAATATATATATATATATATATATATATATATAGAGAGAGAGAGAGAGAGGAAGGTTCAAACGAGAACGCTAACTATTTAGAAAAACAACAAATAATGTGCAAAATCACATGTGATTTTACATTAACTGCAAAAACTGAACACGTGCGGCTTTGACCGTGACTTAAAGTGGCGGAAAAAGTCGCTTAATCATATATGATTTTGTACATAGCGGCTGTTTTATTAAATAGTTAACGTTCTCGTATGAACCCACCTCTCTCTCTATATATATATAAGAGGGAAATCGATGGCAATGGGCAACGATTATATATATATATATATAAGAGGGAAATTGATGGCAATGGGCAACGACGATCAGCGGTATGGAAAACGGACACAGATAGGGTGTTGAGGAGTTGCAAAACTTCATTTACTATATTAATATATTATTTTTTGTAACTCAGAATTGTTTATCGAGTATATTGCTCGAACTCAAACTTGAACCGTTGAACATTAAAAAAATAGTTGATCTCAAGCATTATGTAAAAATAATTATTTGAGCTTGATCATGATATAATTTGCGGAGGTTAAATCCAAACTTAAAGCATCTCCAACGACTATGTTAAAATAATTTTTTTTGAAGATTTAAGATTTTTTTCAATAACTTTGGTAAATGGTATGTTACAATAGCGAAAAAAAGGAAGATAAGATGGAAATATCCAAATCTGAAGAAATCTAAAAAATTCGATAAAAAGCGAGAAATAAATTTTAAGTTAAATGTGTATGAAAAATAAATAATATTTTATAAAATGTATTGAATATTTTATTAATATAATTAAAATTGTAATTGTTAAAATAGAATAGTTGTTGGAGTTGGATGTAATTTTCTTAAATATTTTAACTTTTAATACTCTATTATAGAAAAATTATAATATAACCGTTGAAGATGCTCTAACAACTACTCCTAAGAGCATCTCCAACCTTGACACCAAAAAACACCAAAAACACCAATTATGGTGGATCCAACATAAAAAAAACCTTAACTCCAACCATACTAAAAAAAACACCAAATTTATGGACCCCACATTAAAATAACATATTTTATTTATTATTAACTATTTTTAATAACAATAATTATAATTTGTAAATATAATAATAAATAATCAGTAATTATGTATTTTTATTTATGTTATGTATGTTTATTTATGTCTTAGTTTTTAAATTTTATGCTATGAGATTATGCTTATCCAGTGTTATGTATGTTTAATTATGTTATAAATTTGTATTTTATGACTTTTATATTAATCTTAAATTTGTAATTTATTCTTAATATTAATATAACATGATATTCTATAATTTTTTTATAATTTATTCTATATATATTATTTATACTATATTTAATTTATATTATAATTAAATTTAATTGTATATATATATTAATTAAATATTATTAAAACCTATATATAGTGGGGGGACCCACCTTTTGCCGTTCAACATTTACACGGCAAATTTGTCGGTTGAAATCAATGGCCGGCAAAAAAAAATTGACGTTTGGAGTGCGATTGGAGGGCTCCGCACGGCAAATCATGGGATTTACCGTGCGGTTGGAGATGCTCTAATACTTTACTCTCTCTCTCTCTCTCTCTCTCTCTATATATATATATATATATATATATATATATATATAGAGAGAGAGAGAGAGAGAGACGAATGATCATGTGAGAAGAAGAGTTATGGCAAGAAGGTAATAAATGATCTGGACCATTGATCACTTATAATCTCAAACTTACCCCATACTCACTAGAACTTAATCCTATCTCAATCTAATGTAAGAAGGATCTCCACCCTTGGATGCACATTAGAATAAGATGTTGGGTATTAGACTATTCTCTAGTCCCATATAGAAAATTATTGTGGATTTATAAACCTAAACCTACACTAGTTATCAAGATGGAGAAGAAGATAGTGGATGACATTGAGCTTTAGTAAGGGACACACTAAATATTTAAATGGTTAAATATTTGGCTTTGGGGCCTTGGGGCTCCTAACGTGCATCAATTCGATCGAGTAGTTGTATCCTCTTGACAATATCCAAAACCAAGCACGATTGAGGACGAAATTTCGTCTTAGGACACTGCATCGACATGCCTCTATCCATCATATCATCATCCAATTTGAGGAGTGAGGGTGAGATGTGAAGTGATAAAGGGTCCACACCCCTTCTTACATTCTCACCTTAACTGTTTTTCTCATACGATGCTTCGTCTCTCTCTCTCTCTCTCTCTCCCTCTCCTCCCCCTCTCTCTCTCTCTCTCTATATATATATATATATATATATATATAGAGAGAGAGAGAGAGAGGAATAATAAAATGTAAACCACTAAATGTGTGTAAACTATGTAAACCAATCCTAACCCTAGATTTTTGATCTTGATTATTATGTCATTAAGGGTAAAATAGTCTTTCACACTTTGTTGTATTTTCGGAAATTTCATTAATAAGGATAATTATCCTTTATTTTAGGAAGTGATTGACTTTAATCATTATTTTTAATTTTTTTTTTCAAAATTTCCGATTTCATCTTCTTCTTCTACATTAAACGGTTATCAAAACTATCTTCATCATCATAACCGTAAATTTCCAGAATTTTGTTCAAAAGTTCTTCTTGATCTTAGTTTATGTACTGTCGTCATCATGTCGTATGTTTCTGAAGAAGAAAAAAACCAAGAACAAAGCATACATGATGACGTTGAGCTTTAGTAAGGGACACACTAAATATTTAAATGGTTAAATATTTGGCTTTGGGGCCTTGGGGCTCCTAACGTGCATCAATTCGATCGAGTAGTTGTATCCTCTTGACAATATCCAAAACCAAGCACGATTGAGGACGAAATTTCGTCTTAGGACACTGCATCGACATGCCTCTATCCATCATATCATCATCCAATTTGAGGAGTGAGGGTGAGATGTGAAGTGATCAAGGGTCCACACCCCTTCTTACATTCTCACCTTAAGTGTTTTTCTCATACGATGCTTCGTCTCTCTCTCTCTCCCTCTCCTCCCCCCCCCTCTCTCTCTCTCTCTATATATATATATATATATATATAGAGAGAGAGAGAGGAATAATAAAATGTAAACCACTAAATGTGTGTAAACTATGTAAACCAATCCTAACCCTAGATTTTTTATCTTGATTATTATGTCATTAAGGGTAAAATAGTCTTTCACACATTTGTTGTATTTTCGGAAATTTCATTAATAAGGATAATTATCCTTTATTTTAGGAAGTGGTTGACTTTAATCATTATTTTTAATTTTTTTTTTCAAAATTTCCGATTTCATCTTCTTCTTCTACATTAAACGGTTATCAAAACTATCTTCATCATCATAACCGTAAATTTCCAGAATTTTGTTCAAAAGTTCTTCTTGATCTTAGTTTATGTACTGTCGTCATCATGTCGTATGTTTCTGAAGAAGAAAAAAACCAAGAACAAAGCATACATGATGACATGATGGTTGATGATGTTCTTCATCTCCATTAAACGGTTTTCAAAATTCATCTTCATCCCCATAACTGTTTTTCAATTCCAGATTTTCGTACCAATTTATTATTGCAGGCGATTATGACGAAGAAGGCGACGACGATTCAAATGGATGATACTGATGCAATAGATGGAACTGATGCACTTGACGTTACACCACTTAAGAGACAAATTTGTAAAGCAGCAAAACTTTTAAGAATTGCGTATGATATGAAATTGTTCAGTTTTCACATGTATTATGATTGTTAGATTACTATTTTCATAGGTTTTTTGTCCTGTTTTCATAGGTTTTTGTCTTCGTTTTCATAGGGTTTTTTGTCTTTGTTTTATGTATTTAGTTTGATTACTGTAACAACCTAAAAATCACAACTAATTTAAACTTTGAATTATAACCATTAATAAACATAAGCCGTCTAAACTTCAATTCATAAGCAAAGGTTTAACTTTGGGAATCATATTTACAAACTAAACTTCTTCAAATAACCTATTAATCTAATCATGTCATTCGAATCAGATTAACTAGGTTATCTAAGTGGCTATTCAAAATCTTCATAACAAATCTCCTTTGCTCCTCCAAAAGTTCACGTCCCACATCCCTTCATTTCCCGTACCTGAACCTGATAAGGAAACATTATCCAAATCGATTAGACTGATATTTATTAAGAATAATCCGTTTCAAAATGATATTTATGATTATTGTAAACAATATCTGACAAACCTGAATTACTCTTTTCTTACCATTTGCAAAACCATATATCAATATAGTTAAAACAAAACTGATATTATGACTACGAATTCGACATTTAGCCGCTCGTTGCTCATATCAAAGTATCATGACTACGAATCCGACATTAAGCCGCTCGTTGCTCATATCAAAGTATCATGACTACGAATCCGACATTAAGCCGCTCGTTGCTCATATCAAAGTATCATGACTACGAATCCGACATTAAGCCGCTCGTTGCTCATATCAAATATTATGACTACGAATCCGACATTAAGCCGCTCGTTGCTCATATCAAATATTATGACTACGAATCCGACATTAAGCCGCTCGTTGCTCATATCAAATATTATGACTACGAATCCGACATTAAGCCGCTCGTTGCTCATATCAAATATTATGACTACGAATCCGACATTAAGCCGCTCGTTGCTCATATCAAAGTATCATGACTACGAATCCGACATTAAGCCGCTCGTTGCTCATATCAAAGTATCATGACTACGAATCCGACATTAAGCCGCTCGTTGCTCATATCAAAGTATCATGACTACGAATCCGACATTAAGCCGCTCGTTGCTCATATCAAATATTATGACTACGAATCCGACATTAAGCCGCTCGTTGCTCATATCAAATATTATGACTACGAATCCGACATTAAGCCGCTCGTTGCTCATATCAAATATTATGACTACGAATCCGACATTAAGCCGCTCGTTGCTCATAATCATCAGAATAATAATACCCATCATCTACCTTACTTGTACATCCCTTTAGTGTCTAAAGATTCCTATCCCTTATATGTCTATATACCAAACATTGCTATAATTTATTAATCAACATTAATAAATATCTAGAGCAAACCTTATCTATTTATATAACAATTCATAACAATAACATTCCTTTATAATTCATTCAAACATTTCATTTATAAGACATCTTACCATAATTATAACATTTATAATATAACAGGTAAGGTAAGTATAAACTTACCTGGTTGAGAGCTATTACTCCTTTCTCAAAGTTGTAAGAATATTCACCACTGACCTCCCAATAACTGTCAAATACCCATATACAATTATATGGTATTAATTTACTGTTTATGATATATATAAAATACCAAAATCCTGAAATCATACTTTCCATCATGACCAACTAATTCTATCATAACAAACTAACCCTTATTGCAACACATGGCCTCTATCGCAAGCCACTGGCTATAGCAACCAACATATAAAGTAAACAAATCGCAACTAATCATGAAATTTAAACACATCGCAATCCATATGTAAATTAAACAAATTGCAATCCATATATATATTAAACTAATTGCAATCCATATGTATTTTAAACCCCTCGCAATCCATATGAAAATTAAACAATTTGCCATCCACATATATATATTAAATCAATTGCAATCCAAAACCTCGCAATTTACATATTCCCTCCCAAGTTACATATTTCCCTCGCAAAATTATTTGCCTCACAGCCTTCTATTGCGAGCCACAAATATCCTCGCAGTTAACTATTGCGAGCCAAACTTCCCCTCGCAGCCCATGATTGCGATTCGTATGAACACTATAAAAAAACACCCATTTCTCTAAATATCTAAAATCCATATATCTATACATTTACCCGATGAATCTTCATGAAATTTTGCATATAAGTTCACTACTACTACTAGAACATTAACCCATAAGCAAAATACTCAAATCATCATAACATCCAAATCCATTTCTTAAACCCTAAAACATAACTTTTCTTAAATGTATAAGAGTTTATAAATATGAGGTTACCTTGATTTTGTATCCCACCGATTCTTGTTCTTCTTCCTCTTCTTACAGTTGAAAACAAACCCCAAGAATTTCACACAAATTCCTTTCTCTTTTCTCACTTTCTTTCCCGTTTTCTTCCATTGTGAACCAAAACTCACTTACCAATCTTTTTAATGATGAAAGTGAGGACACCCTCCATACTTAACCCATACCCCATTTAGGTGACTCATACTTTAATTTACCAAACAACCCCTTACTTTTAAATAAAAGTCATAAAACACCCTTATCTCCAAAGTTGTCATTTCTAATTAACTTACACTTTAGCCAAAATTACAAACTTATCCCCAAAGTTTATAATTATAATTTATAAAATATAGCGGAAATTCGAGATGTTACAATACTCCCCAACTTGAAACTGATTTCGTCCTCGAAATCAAGATTAGTTAAACAAATGAGGATACTTAACCTTCATACACTCTTCCGACTCTAAAGTCACATTGGTACCTCGATAATATAATACCATGGTACCTATAACCACATTCTGAGATTGTAATTTCTCAAAAGATTTCTCTAAAATTGGTTCCAAGTCCTTCACACAGCGACTCATAACATCCGCTCTCACTTTAATAATGGACATCACATCACATCAACACGGAATATTTTATATAATATATCTCTTTCATTTCAAGTCTTTTATACTTAATCATAGATATAAATCTAGAAAGAACCAGGATTCATCTTTCAAATTTCCTGAACCTCACTTCTTTCATCATTATTCGCTCCCCAACTTGGGTTTGCAAGTCTCATTAGAGTAACCGTTTATCATAAAATCTTTATCCGACTATTAATTTGGTCTACCATACCGTCATCATTTTCTAATGCCTACGCAGAACATCCATTACACATAGTTACAGTTAAAGAGAATGGTTTCTTTAAAAACATCAGTTAAGACCCTTAGTCAAGTCCTCGTAACTACCACGAGTTTTCAACATGATCAATCTACTTAATGCATCTTACGGGATAATACAACATTCTTGACTAAACTTCTAAACAACGCAACACGGCTTAACGGTCAAGGTGTTGTATATCAAGGTGATATTTCCATTGAACCTGTAGTATGACTACATTCTTTCTATCAATGTTTCCCCACACTAGCGTGGAGTACCACCATTCAATCCTTACTTGTCTCTTTCTTCCAACTTTTCCACATGTTCCAACAATTATATTTACAAAATAAAGTATCTCATCTGAAATCCCCGAAAAGACTTCCGTCGGACGCTTCATCTTTCTAACCTCACATTACATACTAGTTGATACATCTAATTTTGGCAACTGATGTCACTTACTCATCCGTATATTCTCCACTCATATCATTTCACGACAGGCCAGATCTTTCATGGTTATTCGTAAATAATTCAAACGTACTTTCATGTTCTCTCGCATAATTTATCGAGTCTATTTCACTAAAATACTCCTCCCCAACTTTGGTTGAACCACAACTCACGAGTATCTAATTAATTTAAACTTGCTCGTTTATTGCTAGCCCTTGCGATCCCAAACCATAACATAAACATGGTACAATTCCTCGCTGACTGGCACAGTCTATACACTCAATTCATTTGCGCCTAATACCTCATTCTTTATGAACCCACCACATCATAAGTAGAACATTCTTCCAAGACAATAGTCTTTCACTGTTCTAACCACTCTATAAGGTGGTCCTTTAATTTTAGTCTTTCGATTCAAGACTTCACATTAATACATGCCTTCAAAAAATAACCAATGCATTCACATCATGAAAACTTCAGTTATAATACAAGTCATGTAATTCCAACCCCAAAATCTACCTCGTTTATTACACCGGACGAATGCCCTTAAAACTCAACCAATGTCCAAAACCGAGCCATCTGCTCAAAGGATCCAATGGTCATTTATCAATATCAAATCCTGCAATGTAAATACATCATACTTACATTACGCAACACACGCTCCCATGCGTGATAGGTTCATTACTACTTTCCTAATGAAGTCAAATCATGTATATATCTATATGTACAAGCATGTACAGTTCTTTTATACTCAACAATATATAATTATATCCTTCCACAGTTCATTAGTACCAAAAGTACTAAGAATACAAGATCATCAAATGGTCCTTACTCGGAAGACCAATACTTAAAACAGCACTTTATTTAAATAAGTGCATTTAAGCACATAATGCATCACACTTATTGCATAGCCACAATAAATTCTAAAAGCGTATTTTGACCAAAACCTCTTTCATTCGTGATTTATTCATTGATCACTCAAAATCCCCATACGTGAGTGTATTACAAGACATAAACCATTCTGTAACATTTCCCCCAGTCCACTATACGATTTATTTTCCACTCTACGGATACCTTCTGCATCAGCATACTGGCACCGTTTACGGTTTCGTTTCTGGCCGCACAGGCATACCCTCTGCATAAGCATACCAGTACCCTGTGACGACCACAACACGTCTTGTAAGGAAAGTATTCATACACCCTAAAAAGGGAACTTCGTACCCCTCCTTAGCCAAATTGGAATGTAACAGTTCCTACCCGCACATTTATACATTCTGTAACATTCCTAGTCTACCGTATACCCTCTGCATATCAGCATGCCGGTACCGTTCACGGTTTTTGTTCCTGCCTGCACAGGCATACGCGGGACGCACCCAGACCGCACCCTGTGACAGGTAAAAGGCCTCATACATCTTAAGCAACTATCGACTTCAACGTCAAAAGTCGACCTGTCGATACGTCCTTAACCCATTCTTTAGCAAGGGTCCTTAACTGAACCTAATCCTTTCAACATATCATAATTCATACTTTCATACAACCGACACTAAAGTTCACTTTCAATTTTCCCATGATTTATCCAACACCTCTCCACCCTCGGAGTTCTTTCTTAACTTATAGCGTAATACTCAATGACTTAGTGAGTTCATAGTCTTTATGCATAACAATGCAATAATTAAATCATTTCACACATTTTCTCATCTTAACGAACAATTCTTGGAACATGTTGGGTACACTTGACCCTAACATTCTCATAACTTTAATGTACTACACAACGATTTCGAGAACCGTTTTCATACAACTTTCCGTAAGACTTAAACTTTCTTTAAAATACAAATTTGTACATACAACTCATCTTTGAATGAAATTGTTATTTATGCATTTATTTCAAAATTATGCAAACTCATGTAACATACTCATTAGAACACCATGCATAAAACTTTACTTGCAAGTGATGGCTACTCACTCAAACAGAGTCAATCATTTTACTCGGTCAACTTACCATTGACACTCTACTTTCAACCAGTGGTCTCCCTTCGGCTTTGTAATACTTGCTATTCGTGCATTCCATGGCCTACTTATTCAACCATTTCATACTATTTCTGTTATGATCAATCAGCTCACATTCTATCTCAACACATTTCAATTCACCTATTAAAGGTTACCTCGGCAGACTTTCATAAGTCCTGCCAGTACCAGGTTGTCCTTCCAACCCTCAATCATTTACTGGTCTGTCCTCCAAAGGACCGAAGGACTTTGGTGACATAACCACCATCATTTTGTTATAACACAAAAGGATAACCATACGAAATAGTTTATACATAACTCAGACATATAATACATACTTTTCCGTCAACCAGTCTCTGTAACAATTTAGAAACAAGTATGCTCGTGTACTAATGTGACATCTCCAGCCCACCGTACACGATATTGCCCGTTTTGCGCATACCCTCTGCATAACAGCATGCTGGTACCGCCTACGGTTTTGTTCTAACCTGCACAGGCATACGCGGGACGCACCCAGCCCATACCCTGCGACAGGAAAAGATCTCATGCAAGGAAGGTATCCATCCACCCTTATAAGGAGGACTTCGTTCCCTCTCCTCGCCGATGTGGAATCTCACAACAAATAGGAGTAACCATGCTTGTGGAATAACATAATCTGAATAACATTAGTTAATTGAAATTTCGAACATATTAATCATGAGAGTCCTTGTTACCAATGTTACCGTACTAACCTTGCGTATCTGTCGACTCTAAGATTACCCAGTCTTAATAATTCTACCCATCTCTCACTGATCATAACTTAATTCAACACAGTTTAAGTCTAAGTACCTCCTAAGCATACTTAGTTCGCTTAAACCTGGCTCTGATACCAATTTGTAACAACCTAAAAATCACAACTAATTTAAACTTTGAATTATAACCATTAATAAACATAAGCCGTCTAAACTTCAATTCATAAGCAAAGGTTTAACTTTGGGAATCATATTTACAAACTAAACTTCTTCAAATAACCTATTAATCTAATCATGTCATTCGAATCAGATTAACTAGGTTATCTAAGTGGCTATTCAAAATCTTCATAACAAATCTCCTTTGCTCCTCCAAAAGTTCACGTCCCACATCCCTTCATTTCCCGTACCTGAACCTGATAAGGAAACATTATCCAAATCGATTAGACTGATATTTATTAAGAATAATCCGTTTCAAAATGATATTTATGATTATTGTAAACAATATCTGACAAACCTGAATTACTCTTTTCTTACCATTTGCAAAACCATATATCAATATAGTTAAAACAAAACTGATATTATGACTACGAATTCGACATTTAGCCGCTCGTTGCTCATATCAAAGTATCATGACTACGAATCCGACATTAAGCCGCTCGTTGCTCATATCAAAGTATCATGACTACGAATCCGACATTAAGCCGCTCGTTGCTCATATCAAAGTATCATGACTACGAATCCGACATTAAGCCGCTCGTTGCTCATATCAAATATTATGACTACGAATCCGACATTAAGCCGCTCGTTGCTCATATCAAATATTATGACTACGAATCCGACATTAAGCCGCTCGTTGCTCATATCAAATATTATGACTACGAATCCGACATTAAGCCGCTCGTTGCTCATATCAAATATTATGACTACGGATCCGACATTAAGCCGCTCGTTGCTCATATCAAATATTATGACTACGAATCCGACATTAAGCCGCTCGTTGCTCATATCAAAGTATCATGACTACGAATCCGACATTAAGCCGCTCGTTGCTCATATCAAAGTATCATGACTACGAATCCGACATTAAGCCGCTCGTTGCTCATATCAAAGTATCATGACTACGAATCCGACATTAAGCCGCTCGTTGCTCATATCAAAGTATCATGACTACGAATCCGACATTAAGCCGCTCGTTGCTCATATCAAATATTATGACTACGAATCCGACATTAAGCCGCTCGTTGCTCATATCAAATATTATGACTACGAATCCGACATTAAGCCGCTCGTTGCTCATAATCATCAGAATAATAATACCCATCATCTACCTTACTTGTACATCCCTTTAGTGTCTAAAGATTCCTATCCCTTATATGTCTATATACCAAACATTGCTATAATTTATTAATCAACATTAATAAATATCTAGAGCAAACCTTATCTATTTATATAACAATTCATAACAATAACATTCCTTTATAATTCATTCAAACATTTCATTTATAAGACATCTTACCATAATTATAACATTTATAATATAACAGGTAAGGTAAGTATAAACTTACCTGGTTGAGAGCTATTACTCCTTTCTCAAAGTTGTAAGAATATTCACCACTGACCTCCCAATAACTGTCAAATACCCATATACAATTATATGGTATTAATTTACTGTTTATGATATATATAAAATACCAAAATCCTGAAATCATACTTTCCATCATGACCAACTAATTCTATCACAACAAACTAACCCTTATTGCAACACATGGCCTCTATCGCAAGCCACTGGCTATAGCAACCAACATATAAAGTAAACAAATCGCAACTAATCATGAAATTTAAACACATCGCAATCCATATGTAAATTAAACAAATTGCAATCCATATATATGTTAAACTAATTGCAATCCATATGTATTTTAAACCCCTCGCAATCCATATGAAAATTAAACAATTTGCCATCCACATATATATATTAAATCAATTGCAATCCAAAACCTCGCAATTTACATATTCCCTCGCAAGTTACATATTTCCCTCGCAAAATTATTTGCCTCACAGCCTTCTATTGCGAGCCACAAATATCCTCGCAGTTAACTATTGCGAGCCAAACTTCCCCTCGCAGCCCATGATTGCGATTCGTATGAACACTATAAAAAAACACCCATTTCTCTAAATATCTAAAATCCATATATCTATACATTTACCCGATGAATCTTCATGAAATTTTGCATATAAGTTCACTACTACTACTAGAACATTAACCCATAAGCAAAATACTCAAATCATCATAACATCCAAATCCATTTCTTAAACCCTAAAACATAACTTTTCTTAAATGTATAAGAGTTTATAAATATGAGGTTACCTTGATTTTGTATCCCACCGATTCTTGTTCTTCTTCCTCTTCTTACAGTTGAAAACAAACCCCAAGAATTTCACACAAATTCCTTTCTCTTTTCTCACTTTCTTTCCCGTTTTCTTCCATTGTGAACCAAAACTCACTTACCAATCTTTTTAATGATGAAAGTGAGGACACCCTCCATACTTAACCCATACCCCATTTAGGTGACTCATACTTTAATTTACCAAACAACCCCTTACTTTTAAATAAAAGTCATAAAACACCCTTATCTCCAAAGTTGTCATTTCTAATTAACTTACACTTTAGCCAAAATTACAAACTTATCCCCAAAGTTTATAATTATAATTTATAAAATATAGCGGAAATTCGAGATGTTACAATACTCCCCAACTTGAAACTGATTTCGTCCTCGAAATCAAGATTAGTTAAACAAATGAGGATACTTAACCTTCATACACTCTTCCGACTCTAAAGTCACATTGGTACCTCGATAATATAATACCATGGTACCTATAACCACATTCTGAGATTGTAATTTCTCAAAAGATTTCTCTAAAATTGGTTCCAAGTCCTTCACACAGCGACTCATAACATCCGCTCTCACTTTAATAATGGACATCACATCACATCAACACGGAATATTTTATATAATATATCTCTTTCATTTCAAGTCTTTTATACTTAATCATAGATATAAATCTAGAAAGAACCAGGATTCATCTTTCAAATTTCCTGAACCTCACTTCTTTCATCATTATTCGCTCCCCAACTTGGGTTTGCAAGTCTCATTAGAGTAACCGTTTATCATAAAATCTTTATCCGACTATTAATTTGGTCTACCATACCGTCATCATTTTCTAATGCCTACGCAGAACATCCATTACACATAGTTACAGTTAAAGAGAATGGTTTCTTTAAAAACATCAGTTAAGACCCTTAGTCAAGTCCTCGTAACTACCACGAGTTTTCAACATGATCAATCTACTTAATGCATCTTACGGGATAATACAACATTCTTGACTAAACTTCTAAACAACGCAACACGGCTTAACGGTCAAGGTGTTGTATATCAAGGTGATATTTCCATTGAACCTGTAGTATGACTACATTCTTTCTATCAATGTTTCCCCACACTAGCGTGGAGTACCACCATTCAATCCTTACTTGTCTCTTTCTTCCAACTTTTCCACATGTTCCAACAATTATATTTACAAAATAAAGTATCTCATCTGAAATCCCCGAAAAGACTTCCGTCGGACGCTTCATCTTTCTAACCTCACATTACATACTAGTTGATACATCTAATTTTGGCAACTGATGTCACTTACTCATCCGTATATTCTCCACTCATATCATTTCACGACAGGCCAGATCTTTCATGGTTATTCGTAAATAATTCAAACGTACTTTCATGTTCTCTCGCATAATTTATCGAGTCTATTTCACTAAAATACTCCTCCCCAACTTTGGTTGAACCACAACTCACGAGTATCTAATTAATTTAAACTTGCTCGTTTATTGCTAGCCCTTGCGATCCCAAACCATAACATAAACATGGTACAATTCCTCGCTGACTGGCACAGTCTATACACTCAATTCATTTGCGCCTAATACCTCATTCTTTATGAACCCACCACATCATAAGTAGAACATTCTTCCAAGACAATAGTCTTTCACTGTTCTAACCACTCTATAAGGTGGTCCTTTAATTTTAGTCTTTCGATTCAAGACTTCACATTAATACATGCCTTCAAAAAATAACCAATGCATTCACATCATGAAAACTTCAGTTATAATACAAGTCATGTAATTCCAACCCCAAAATCTACCTCGTTTATTACACCGGACGAATGCCCTTAAAACTCAACCAATGTCCAAAACCGAGCCATCTGCTCAAAGGATCCAATGGTCATTTATCAATATCAAATCCTGCAATGTAAATACATCATACTTACATTACGCAACACACGCTCCCATGCGTGATAGGTTCATTACTACTTTCCTAATGAAGTCAAATCATGTATATATCTATATGTACAAGCATGTACAGTTCTTTTATACTCAACAATATATAATTATATCCTTCCACAGTTCATTAGTACCAAAAGTACTAAGAATACAAGATCATCAAATGGTCCTTACTCGGAAGACCAATACTTAAAACAGCACTTTATTTAAATAAGTGCATTTAAGCACATAATGCATCACACTTATTGCATAGCCACAATAAATTCTAAAAGCGTATTTTGACCAAAACCTCTTTCATTCGTGATTTATTCATTGATCACTCAAAATCCCCATACGTGAGTGTATTACAAGACATAAACCATTCTGTAACATTTCCCCCAGTCCACTATACGATTTATTTTCCACTCTACGGATACCTTCTGCATCAGCATACTGGCACCGTTTACGGTTTCGTTTCTGGCCGCACAGGCATACCCTCTGCATAAGCATACCAGTACCCTGTGACGACCACAACACGTCTTGTAAGGAAAGTATTCATACACCCTAAAAAGGGAACTTCGTACCCCTCCTTAGCCAAATTGGAATGTAACAGTTCCTACCCGCACATTTATACATTCTGTAACATTCCTAGTCTACCGTATACCCTCTGCATATCAGCATGCCGGTACCGTTCACGGTTTTTGTTCCTGCCTGCACAGGCATACGCGGGACGCACCCAGACCGCACCCTGTGACAGGTAAAAGGCCTCATACATCTTAAGCAACTATCGACTTCAACGTCAAAAGTCGACCTGTCGATACGTCCTTAACCCATTCTTTAGCAAGGGTCCTTAACTGAACCTAATCCTTTCAACATATCATAATTCATACTTTCATACAACCGACACTAAAGTTCACTTTCAATTTTCCCATGATTTATCCAACACCTCTCCACCCTCGGAGTTCTTTCTTAACTTATAGCGTAATACTCAATGACTTAGTGAGTTCATAGTCTTTATGCATAACAATGCAATAATTAAATCATTTCACACATTTTCTCATCTTAACGAACAATTCTTGGAACATGTTGGGTACACTTGACCCTAACATTCTCATAACTTTAATGTACTACACAACGATTTCGAGAACCGTTTTCATACAACTTTCCGTAAGACTTAAACTTTCTTTAAAATACAAATTCCCGTTTTCTTCCATTGTGAACCAAAACTCACTTACCAATCTTTTTAATGATGAAAGTGAGGACACCCTCCATACTTAACCCATACCCCATTTAGGTGACTCATACTTTAATTTACCAAACAACCCCTTACTTTTAAATAAAAGTCATAAAACACCCTTATCTCCAAAGTTGTCATTTCTAATTAACTTACACTTTAGCCAAAATTACAAACTTATCCCCAAAGTTTATAATTATAATTTATAAAATATAGCGGAAATTCGAGATGTTACAATTACGGTTTCATAGGTTTTTTGTCTTCGTTTTGATAGGTTTTTTTTGTCTTCATTCTATGTATTTAGTTTGATTACGGTTTCATAAAATAATGGGTTGATTTTGGATTCTTGTGGCCGTGGAATATGGAATAGATTGACGTGGATCCCTAATTTCATGGTTTTGTTAATTGTTTCCAAATAGAGATCGCATGCCTATTTCTGTTTTTGCCCTTATCATAAATCAAGTTGGACAATTTTGCCACCGATTTCATAGAATATTACAATCATGCCACCGCTACGATCTGGATCATTGATTGAAATAATCAATGGTCAAGATTATGTTTCATAGTTTACACAAATTTCATGGTTTACAGTTTAGTGAGCCTCTCTCTCTCTCTCTCTCTCTCTCTCTCTATATATATATATATATATATATATATATATATATATATATATATATATATATATATATATATATATATATGGGTAGGTTCCGGTGATAACGGAGGTTATGGTGAGAAACGTAAAATGGGATCATGACCTTTGGATCAATACTAATTGAAGATCAACACTAATGAGATGCATGGATCAATTCTTGTGAGAAGCGTAATTCATGAACGGGTGTGAGATTAAAAATGATCAAGAGCTTAGATCCCTTCTTACTCCTCACACCTTAACTCTTATTCACACATAATCTTTCATCCCCCCCTCTCTCTCTCTCTCTCTATATATATATATATATATATACATACTACTTACATATGCATTTAGACCAAAAGTCTTAAAAACAAGATTTAAAGCACAATGTACTCCTCTTTACATAAAACTTCAAAAACTCTTAATTACTAGCTTTAATGCATAATGTACAACTCCTTAATGCAATAAATTTAAAACCGGCCCCTTGAAATCTTGATTGCTTTCAGATCCACCTAGGGATGGTAACGGGGCGGGTTTGGGGCGGGTATCCCCTTACCCGGCCCCGGCCCCGGTTTCGGTTTCATGTACCCGGCCCCGGTCCCCGGCGGGTACGGGGATTAACCACCCGGCCCCGGTCAGATACCCGGTCAAACCCCGGTCAACCCGGTCAAAGACCCGGTTTATGCAACATTTTTTGTTGATTTTTTTCCCAATTTTAACAGCTTACAATAAATAATAAAACATAATAATAGAAACATTGTTCCAAAAATCCAAGTTTAAAGAAACAACACAAGTAGTTTAAAATTAAATAACAATTAATCCTAAAGGCAACCGGTTCTTCTTCTTCAACAATCAACATCTTCATCATATGCAACCGTCTCATCAAATCCTTGCGGCTCCCCGTCCTTTTTATCTGAAATTAAAAAAAACATACAAGTTAGTAAATTTATATATGCATGTATTATATAACAATTTATATAATTATTACCTTCAAGTTCTTTCTTCAACCAACTTTGGGTGCACATCAATGCCGTGACTGTTTGCGCTTTTAGCCGACTACGTTGTTTTGTTATCTTGTTTCCGCTCATGCTAAAAGCCGACTCAGATGCTACCGTGGAAATCGGAATGGCTAAGATATCCCTCGCAATCCTTTGCAAGACAGGAAACTTACTACCATTGCTACCCCACCATACCAATATATCAAAGTTTTTTTGGTCGAATGGCAACAATTTCTCCGTCAAATACTGATCCAACTCGGTTGCTTCCAACACATCATCTTCGGTCCTAATTGTCGCGTACTCCATTACCCATGCCTCATCTGCGTCCAAAGATGACCCCAAATCTGATTGAGTAGTGCAAGATTGTCCTTTCCCTTTGATTTGCTCATACTTTCTCCTGTACTCCTCAAATAAATCGCTACATAGGCTACGTACTCTCATCATCTCATCTTTTGCGTTGGCACCATAAATCTTTGGAAAGAAATAATTAATCAACTTAAGCTTATGTCTCGGATCTAAAACGATAGCCACACTCATGACATCATGTATGATTGCCCAATATTTATCTAATTTAGTCAACATACATGATGCCATGTTCCTAATAACGGCATCCGGATCGTCTAGCCAACGCATAATAGATACTTTCATGTCACACATCAAAGGGAAGAACAAGTTTGAAGTGGGATACTTTGTCCCAGAGAATTGTCCGGTCACACGATAAAACAATTTCAACTTATCACAAACAAGTAATGCCATTCTCCATTCATCTTCACTAGGTGCACTAACATAATGCCTTTCTTTCTTGCTCAAACGAGTAAAAACATCTTTGTACTCTAAGGCAACACTCAACATAATGTAAACAGAATTCCATCTCGTCTTGCAATCAAGCACTAACAAATCCAAAAATCCACAAATCCACAATATAACAATCTAAGTATATAACAACTATTAGGTACTACCACAAATCCACAATATAACAAATCCACAATATAACAATTTAAGTATATAACAATTAACAACTATTAGGTACTACCACAAATCCACAATATAACAAATCCACAATATAACAATCTAAGTATATAACAACTATTAGGTACTACCACAAATCCACAATATAACAATTTAAGTATATAACAATTAACAACTATTAGGTACTACCACAAATCCACTGGAATCCTAACATAATCAAGAATTTTCACCCCAATCTGCAGTTCTGCACCCCAAGAGTTCCTCACTATCCAGTAATCTAACATTTTAAGTAGAAATGTACCAGTTAGCGGCGGGCGCCGGGCAGCGGCTAATCAGAGGTAGCAGCGGGCAGCGCCGCAGCAGGCAGCGGCGGACCGGTCGTCGGCGTATACGGTGGACTGGAGTGTGGACCGACGGCGGCTCTTGGGCGGCGACCGGACTGACGAGTAGCGACTAGCGAGCGACCTAATTTGGGAACAGGGGTTGAGAAGTGAGAAGTGAGAACTTGAGTCAGTGAGTCTTGAGATAATGAGTTGAGACCTAATTTAAATTATGTATATAATATATATATATATATATATATATAAAATAAATTAATATACTATAATGAAACCGGGTACCGGGCGGGTCGGGGAGTACTTCACCCGCCCCGGCCCCAACCCCGGTTAGAGGAAACCGGGTATCCCCGGCCCCGGTCCCCGGCCCCGCAAAACCGGGTAATACCCGGACCCGGCCGGGTCGGGTGGACCGGGTTCCCCGTCGGGTCGGGTGAAATCACCATCCCTAGATCCACCTCCATGGCTCCATCCATTATACGGCCCAACTACAGCCCATACTTTTATGGTCGACTCCCTTGCCAAACAGGCCCGGATTCGGCCCGACCCGCTAGAAGCCTGAAGCCCAGCCCGCATAAAGCCCGACCCTGCCCGACGTGCTGGGACCCAATCAGTCCTGGTATTTGGAAGTTTTGTCGGTCCGGCCTGGCTCGACCCAAAGCTCGATTGCGGCCCGGACCCAAGCCTGACCCGACCCAGTCCATTTCTAATTTGAAAATCTGACCGTTATATAACGTCTATATGACCGTTTTTGATGATTTGTGACCCTTTTTTTGTTTTTAATGGTTCCTCAACACTATAAATAGGAAAGTTGGTGTTTGAGGTTACATACCAAGTTACATAACGCAAAAAACGCAATTCTCGCTCACAATTCTTGATTTCTCGCTACCGCGTGTTCGTTTTTCGTAACTTCTCAATCTCTCAATGCTTCCATCTTTCGCTCAAATGGCCGACGGTGAGGCATCAAACTAACAAATTGTAATAAAACATATTTTTAATTATATTTGAGCGACCCAATTACGCATTTTTAAGTGTATTAGATAATTAGAATAACATTTATAAATTTAAAAAAAATATGTTTTTTTTGTGAAGGCCAGGTTAAAGCACGGTTTAAGGCCCGACCTGAAAGCCCAGTTTTATAAAAGCCTAAACGGGCCCGGATATTTGTGCTCAAACCCGGTTCGGCCCGCCCGGGCCTAACCAAAGTCCGAACTTTGTAATAGTGTTCTAGCCCGGTTCATCACGAGGCCCGGTCTGACCCGGCATGGCCCGATTTTCTGGCCACCACTACGGTCAATGGCTCCATCCCCTTACTTTTCTGATCGTCTGCCAATACCGAAAGTACCTTATGGCCATGCTTTCCGACCTCCCCTTCTACCTCTTCTCAAGCCATACCGAGAACGCTTCAATTTCGTTCGTCTCTTGATGCTTCACGAATCCCAGGTATTCCTCTGTCTCAATTTCACTCTCAGCTATAGGGTTTCATCAATTTCTCTTCTATTTGGTGTGTTTTTCGTGGGATTTGAAGGTTTGTTGTGCAAGATTCATTCAGGAAACTTTGATGTAACTCGAAATTAGGAATTGTATGAATTGATGGCTTCAATTCAATGTAAGAAATACAACTTTTTTGTTGCAATAGTGTTTTTAGTATTCTACGATCGGAAGAATTGGTTTTGCAGCAATCAACTTGGTTTTTAGTGTTTTTTGTTGCAAATGCAGGGCTTAATGTGATTTTTTAGTGTTAGTCGCCTGTGTCTCTTTGTGAATTTACAATGGAGGTCGATTTATCTGCTGAATGTTTTTTGAACTAGGAAACATAACATCAATTTACCATCTACATATTCTCATTGTTCAATGTGCAATCACAAACGTATTAAAAATTGCTATTTTTTAATGGGTGAATGAGTAGTCTAACCATCACTCCTGTTGTTTCATTGCTCATTTTGATGTACTTCGGTGTTTCATTGCTTAATGTTCGATCACATATTGTGGCGACTCGGTGTTTCATTGCTTAATGTAATTTCTTGGATAAGCCGTGCTGATTCAATGATGTTCTCATTTGGATCTTCATGTCTTGTATTGTAATTTGGTCTTTTTCGGAGATTTGCTCTTAAGCAAATTCAAATTAGATTTATGAAGAATCAACATGTGGATTAGGCATGATAGGAGTTGGTTTTTGAAATTTTAATTATGTAAGGGATGGTAGTCTTGGAATATAGTTGCAATGGAGTGAGACATGTCTGTCTTTTTGTTTCTAAAGACTTCTGGACCAATGGCTTAATGGCAATAACCATTTACATATTCAAACCAAGCAAGAAAACAAGCAGATTAATGGGTGTTAGGATTTAACCCAGACGTGGCTGTTGCTCGTGGATGATAACAGGGCAGGTTGAACCTGCGGCTATGGCCTTGTGCAAACTCAAATTATGCGCTGCAGTTATGCCCCAAATAAGGAAACCAAGAGCACTTGGTTTGCGACTGTCTTGCCCACAAAACAGTAGCCTAGGGGCTGTTATTAGACTCGAAAACAACAGCCAAAAGGGGGTGTTATTTAACTCGAAAACAACAGCCTAAAGGGGCTGTTATTTGGCTCGAAAAACAGCAGCCTAAGGGGGCTGTGTGGATGCCTTTTTGGGCTGTTTTAGGGCCATGCTTAGAGGCTGTTTAGAGCTGTCCTTATGGGCTATTTTGGCATGTTTAGAGGATCATTTAGGTGTCGCTTTAGGTGCTGTTTAGAGTTGTCCTTACGGGCTGTTTTGGCATGTCTAGAGGATCATTTAGGTGTCGCTTTAGGTGCTGTCTTGGGACCTCGTTAAGGGCTGAATTGTAGACTAGAAAATCAAAATTCATCCAACCCAAAAATAAGAAAACGGAAGAACATGTGGCTTCTAAATAATAAAAGAGCGTTCAAGAAATGAAGTGCAATCAAATGGAACGTCAAAACAAAGTATTGGAATATGATACTCTAGAATATGCATGCTATATAATCTATAGGCGTATATAGTCTCTTAGAGCATATCCAACAGCTTCCCTAAAATGGGGAAAATAGAGAAAATGATGATTTTGGGCTAATATTTTGCTCCAACAGTTTCCTCAAAACTATCCCCAAAATGGAGAAATTTGTAGAGAGAAGGTTTTTTTCTCCAAATATAGAGATTGTTGGAAATTTTAGTAAAAATTTATGGTTTTTACTAAACTTTGGACACATTTAAATATATATATATGTGTGTTATATATATTTAACTCTTAGTGGGTTTATGTTCTCCTATATGAGCGCTTCGAAACGATATAAAATGCGTCCAAAACGGAGTATGTGTGAATGAGATATCGATAATCAAAGTTGAGTATTTGGATGAAATTAGCAAAACCAAGTTGGGTGTGGGAAGGTGTCCCACATAGGAAGAGAGAGTAAACTTTCTTTGGTTTATAACCAAAGAAGTGTGAGGAGTTGACAAGCTCCTTGATTGGTTTTACTCTAACTCTTACCCGCACGCAGGGGGGTCCAGATTGACGATTTCGTAAGCTAAAATCGTCAAACTTGTGTGTGAGCGCGACCTGCGGACACGATTGCAGCTCTAAAATCTCGTGAGCTTGGTTTTGCTAAATATTCTTTTGACCCAATTTATAATTTTTTTTAAATGAAACTGTATTCAATTAATTTCGGTTACAGTATTAATTTCTTAATTAAGATTTTCGGTTTCAGTAATCAATTTCTTAATTACGAATTAATGGTTTTCGGTTTCAAATATCAATATAAATATGTGGTATCGGTTTCATTCAAGATACACCGAACTGAACACGAAAATCAACACTGATTTATTCTCGATAACAACACACTCTCGAACAGTAGCATACGGTTTATTTCCGGCGAACTTTTCAGGCAAGTGGTCATCTCCGGCAGTTCTAAAACTGCTCACGCTGTTGTACCCTGGGAACAGACGGCAAATCTGTTTAAGGGAATCGTGTGTAACACGAGCCTCAGCGTTTCTCGTCTTTTATAGGAATTCGTTTCCTTTATTCTGCTTCATCTTATTTCTTTATATTTTCGTGGTTTAATAATTAATCGAGAGTATGATTAATATATATTAAAAATACCAACAATCTTAAACAGATTTTGTAGACGAAGTTAATCGAGTTTGTTTCGATTTTTTGTCTTAATTAGAGTTCGTAAACGAAGTTAATCGAGTTTGTTTCGATATTCTGTCGTGTCTCAATCAGAGTTGTTAACTAAATTAAATCAAGTTTGTTTCGATATAATTCGTTTTGTGAAAACAGTTTATTAATCGATTTTGTTTCGATTTAAAATATTTTTCTGTCGTATATAACAAATTTGTTAACGAAATTAATCGAGTTTGTTTCGATATAATTCGTTTTGTGAAAACAGTTAATTAATCGATTTTGTTTCGATTTAATTATTTTCTGTCGTGTATAACAAATTAGTAATCGAGTTTATTTCGATATAATTCGTTCCTGTTAGGTGTAAACAGATTAGTGATCGAGTTTGTTTCGATTTAATTATTTTCTGCTGTGTGTAAACAGATTCTTAATCGACTTGGATTCGATTTAATTCTTTGATGTTGTGTGTAAACATTTTAATCGATTATGTTTCGATTTTCTGTCGTTTATAAACAGATTCTAAATCGAGTGTGTTTTGATTTAAATTTTTTTTCTGTTGTATATAAACAGATTGATATTGTGATTTTGTTCATGTGAAAATTTGTTTTCCAAAATGGTGAACGAAGACTTGGTGGCAATGATCATGGGTTATTCGGCCATGGAGATGAATGTGATTGGTGCAAACTCTAGGGAATGGTGGATTGATACCTGAGTTACCCGTCATGTATGTTATGACAAGAGCAACTTCAACACTTTCAAAGATGTTGATGATGTACAAAAGCTCTTCATGGGGAATGCCGCCACCGCCGATATCAAGGGTGTTGGGAATGTCATTTTGAAAATGACTTCCGGGAAAGAGCTCAAGCTTAAGGATGTTTTGTATGTCCCGGAGCTTCGTAAGAACCTCGTTTCGGGGCGTTTGTTAAACAAGTTTGGTTTTAAACTAGTGTTTGAGTTAGACAAGTTTGTTTTGTCCAAAAGTGATATGTATGTGGGTAAAGGATATGCCTTGAATGACATATTTAAATTAAATATAATGGAATGTTGAAATGTAATGGTTATTAATAATATGAATAAAAGTAAGCTCTAATTTTGTTTATATACTTGAGTTTTTTCAATTGTTTGGCATGGCTGTTTAGAACATGTATATATGTTTAATTCCATTCGACATTTAATTTAATTTGCATACCAAAATTTTTGATTTTGACTCAAATCACTAGTGCCCCACATGTGTAAAAACCAAAACTTATTAGATTATCTTTCCAATCGGTTGAAAGAAAAAAACCGAACCCTTGATTTAATTCATACTAACGTGTGTGATTTAAAATCGGTTCCTACTAGAGGTGGGAACAAATATGTGATCACGTTCATCGATATTGCTACATGTATTTATTTAAAAAATAAAGATGAAGCAATAGACAAGTTTGTCTTGTACTAGCACGAAATATTGCTACATGTATTTATTTTTAAAAATAAAGATGAAGCTATAGACAAGTTTGTCTTGTTTAAAACTAAAGTTGAAATTCAACTTAATATAGACAAAAGGAAGGTCTAGATTATTTTTACACAAGCTTGTCTTGTTTGAAAATGAAGTTGAAAATCAACTTAATATAGACAAAAGGAAGGTCTAAATTATTTTTACACAAGTTTGTCTTGTTTAAAAATGAAGTTGAAAATAAACTTAATATAGACGAAAGAAAGGATGTGAAAACTGTTTTCTAAAGGGAGATTTAGAAGAAGAAATCTATATGGAGCAGCCTGAGGGATTCGTTGCCCCAAGACAAGAGAACAAAATTTGTAAACTTGTTAAGTCTTTGTATGGCCCAAAGCAAGCTCCAAAGCAATGACATCAAAAGTTTGATCAAACCATGTTAGAAAGCGGTTATAAAATAAGTGAGTGTGACAAATGTGTTTATATGAAAAACACCACTCATGGTTATGTCATCTTGTGTTTATATGTTGATAATATGCTTATCATTGGTAGTGATGACAAAAATGATAAGGTCCACGAAGGATATGTTGAAATCCAAGTTTGACATGAAAGACATGGGTTTAACGTAAGTGATTCTTGGGGTCAAGATCACAAGAACCCACTATGGTCTGATGTTAAGTTAAACACATTACGTGGACAAGATTCTTGAGAAAATTAATAAAAGGAGATACTAGTATAGCTAGAACTCCGATTGACTCTAATAGATCCACGATGAAATTTGAATTTATCGCCTTGGATAAATGTGGTTTTATATTGTAACACCCAAAAAATCAGGGCTAATTTGAACCTCAAATTGTAACAAGTTATGATAAAATAATGTCCAAACTTCTATATAAGAAAGGAATTAACTATGAGGTTTCATAATTACAAACATGGAATACTCTCAATAACCTATTAATCTAATCTTTACAACTAAAATCAGATTAACTAGGTTATCTAAGCAATCCATCAAAAAGCCTCATTACATCAGCCAACTCTTTTGCTTAGTCCAAAAGTTGAACACCTCCAAAAGCTCTCGTCCCACATCCCATTACTTTTCCGAGCTAGTACCTGGTAAGAAAATATAATTTGAAACGATTAGGCTAATGCCTAGTGAGAACATTCGGTTTCAAAATAATACTTTTAAAAACAATGTAAACAAGGCATAACAAACCTGGTTTACTCTTTTCTTACCATACGTTTCAACATCTTACGATGACGGGTTATACCCGATTCCATGAAATTGACTGACACCAAGTCAGTCCTTTTATCATGATCCAGAGCCCACACTACGAATCTCCACGGATTCTAGATTAATGCTCATATCCAAGAAATCACAATTACACATGCCAATTTCTTGGAAAGGAAGTGGAGATTACAATTACACCTGCCAATCCCTTTTCTTCCTTAGAAATCGGGAATTACGATTAATCCACTCCTATTCCACGATTTCTCACACACACTGGAATTACGATTAATCCACGCCTATTCCATGTGTTCATAACAACTAGTGCCTATGGATCCATTACACTTACTACACACCTGCATAGTATCAAACTACAACAATCTTTAAGCCTAGCACACTACTATCAAATTGTAAGTATGTTCAGGCTACTAGGATTGTATTTCCATTCCTCCATCCAGAAGTTAACAAAAACCTAAAGTTACCGGATACAAAACCTACTAGATTGAAACACTTACCGGATACAGAGCTTACCAGGTACAGTTCTTACCGGATGCTATACTTACCGAATACAGATCTTACCGGGTACTACAAAGGTTACCGGGTCCAAAGACTTACCGGCTATAAAACAATCCGGATAATATCCGGTAACTATTTCCTTCGGTAACTACCAAAAATAAACAGAACTTACTGGTAGTTTTTGCCCCATCCGGAAACCTTCATACAGAGGTTACCGGGTATTATCTTTTACCCGGTAACTTCGACCTGTAGTCTTAAAATTCACCCCAGAACCATGTTTGTTCCATTCAGCTTGTTTTAAATACATCCATTCAGTTCCAAAACAGTTTATACAGATATCTTAATGTTTAATTTAACAGAAAACATTGATTTATACAAAAAGTGAATGAACTCACCTTATGGAGATAAAACCCACTTCTCTGCACAATCCAATCCCAATCTGTTGTTAATGATTCTAAACACCTATTCAACAGATAGCTTCGTTCAAAATCAAACATCTATGAAAAGCTTTAACCTGAAATTCATGGCTGAATTCTTACCAAAGATTCAACTTACCCTTTTTCTCCTTCTTTTCCTCTTCTTTCTCTCTAATCTTTCTCTTTGTCTCCTGTCGTACCAAAAACACACACACACCAAGTCACCAAAATGAAAAGTAGAGAAAATATCTCACTTTTCTTCTTTTGACTATAATGAGGCGGTGGTGGTGATTTAGGTGTCACCACTTTGACCAAACCAAACCCTATACTTTCATCACATGACAACTTTAATCCCTCATCTTATAAATTAAAATTAAAGTTTACCCTTTTCTTATTATTTCAATAAAACACATAATATGACTTACTCCGGGATAAACTATAAAATTAATCTTATCAAATAATTATACTCAAATTATTTAATAAACCAAACGAAATCCTTTTTATAGAAAATCGAGATGTTACAATACTCCCCAACTTGAAAATGATTTCGTCCTCGAAATCTAAGCTAGGTAAACAAGTGAGGATATCTAATCTTCATATCCTCCTCTGATTCTAAAGTGTTAGACAACCTAAGGGGGGGGGTAAGGTTGTATTTAAAATCTTTTACTTTCAAAAATTCTTTTACAAACAAATACGGAATAAAAAACAGAACAAATACAACAGAGTATAAAAGAATAAATATACAACAAATATATAACAGATATAATTAAATGCACAGCGGAAATGTAAATAGATAAGGGAAAGAAAATACTTGACAACGATATTTTTAAAGTGGTTCACCAAACACAAAGTTGGCTAGTCCACCTCGAGAAAATAACACTTCTCGGAGATCCAATACGAAAACGTGTTCTTTACGGTAGAACACAAACCTTAGTACAGCAAACGCGAAACACTCTACTTTGAGAGATTTATGTGGATCACTCACTCTATTCAAACACTTACAAGAGGGTATAATTTTAATATGAATAATCACTCTTGAATAAGGTTTATCACTTGGATATTTTTAGAGAGTTTGATCACTTGAGTTGTGTTGCTGATTCAACTAATCGAGAGATTTTAATCTGCTATCAACTCAAGATTTCTTACTCAAAAACGAGTTTTATAATTTTAACAGTTTAAATATCAAGAGAAGAAGCTGCAGAGTCTTTATCAAATGCAGAGGAGTTAATGTGAATTCGTGGTCTTGAATGCTGGAGGTTGCAAGATATTTATACTGGATGAGCAACAGGGCAGAAGCATTCGCGGTATACCGGCTATCCCCCGCGGTATACCGTGCAGAACAAAAAGTACTTGTCAGTTGTCAGAGAGAAGGTCAACCCTGCAAAGAACAAACGGTAATGGTACCCGCGGTATACCGCGTTGCACACGGCGGTATACCGCCTGACAGTCGTACAAAAGGGCAGTGGCGCTGGATGGCTTCTTTCGGCTGAACAATCTTTTGCATTTAATGATGAACAGTAGCAACATATATATATATATATCATGCGATTTATATATATATTTAATATAAAAATAAATATATGTATTATATATATATTTGATTCAAATATATTTATATAGATACGAAATATCCAAGTGATAAAATATTTTAGGGTGTTTATCATTTTTAAAATAAAATGACGAAACTCTTTAGACTTGGATTCTTCAGATAAAATTTATCGAGATCATTTAAATATCTGCACACTCAGATAAAATATTAGATAACAAATAATGCGGTGTGTTTTGTAATCATCAAAATAAATATGGAGATGTGATTTTATGTGTACCAAAAATATATCACAATATTTAAGGCTGGGTACACTTGCACCAACAATCTCCCCCTTTTTGATGATGACAAACACAACGCTAAACACGAGAGCATACTCGGTTTCTCTCCCCCTTTTGTCGAAGCAAAAAGGGTTTAAGAAAGTCGCTTATGCTCCCCCTCGAAAGATGCTCCCCCTCAAAATATGAAATATTTGAGAGTTAGTATTTTTAAGGGTTATACTCAAGCATGCCTAAACCAAGTCTTAATTTAAAGAACGCCTTTTTGTTAAGGGCTTTTGTAAAAATATCGGCCAAATTATCTTCCGAATCAACCTTTTCAAGCACGATTTTGCCTTTTTGAACATTATCTCGTAAAAAGTGATGTCTCAATTCAATATGTTTTGTACGAGAGTGTAAAACAGGATTTTTACTTAGATTTATGGCACTTGAGTTATCACACATAATTGGAATTTTGGTTAGGTGTACCTCAAAATCGGTAAGTGTGTGTTTCATCCAAAGGACTTGAGCACATGCTCTTGCGGCGGCTACATATTCCGCTTCGGTTGTAGACAAAGCTACGGATTGTTGTTTCTTAGAGAACCAAGACACAAGTGAGAGTCCTATAAAGGCACATACCCCACTTGTACTTTTTCGGTCAACAATAGATCCACCAAGATCGGAATCGGCGAAACACGTTACTTCTAACTCGGGTTTCTTTGCGTACCATAAGCCAAGATTAGTAGTACCTCGTAAATATCGAAAAATACGCTTGACAGCTTCATAGTGAGTTTGTTTAGGTGAAGATTGAAAACGAGCACATAGACATACACTAAACATAATATCAGGTCTACTAGCAGTTAAATATAATAAACTACCAATCATACCACGATAAATCTTTTCATTAAAATCGTTTCCCTCCTCGTCACGAGATAATTGTAAGTTTGTGGTCATTGGAGTTTCAACGGGTTTGACATTTTCAAAGTTAAACTTTTTCAACATATCTTTACAATATTTAGATTGACTAATAAAAATACCAGTTTCACATTGTTTGATTTGCAATCCTAAGAAGTATTTTAACTCTCCCATCATGCTCATTTCAAACTCGCTTGTCATTTTCGCAGAAAATTCATTACACAGTTTTTCAT
The DNA here is from genome assembly GCA_033807775.1 of Saussurea involucrata. Lineage (NCBI taxonomy): Eukaryota > Viridiplantae > Streptophyta > Magnoliopsida > Asterales > Asteraceae > Saussurea > Saussurea involucrata. Next base: position 3,896,586 of record CM066319.1, read on the forward strand.
TAGTGGAACCAAAAATAATATCATCAACATATACTTGCACAACCACAATATCATTTTGAACATATTTCACAAATAAAGTATTATCTATTTTACCCATAATATAACCACTAACAATTAAAAAGGTTTTTAATCTATCATACCACGCACGCGGAGCTTGCTTTAAACCATAAAGCGCTTTTTTTAATTTATAAACATGTGTCGGGTTTTCAAAACTTTCAAAACCGGGAGGTTGAGAAACGTATACCTCCTCATTTATAATACCATTTAAGAAAGCACTTTTAACATCCATTTGAAATAATTTAAAATCTTTAGCATTTGCAAAAGCGAGAAGCATTCGAATAGACTCCAACCTTGCAACTGGTGCAAAGGTTTCGTCATAATCTATACCTTCTTGTTGACTGTACCCCTTGGCAACTAAACGTGCCTTGTTTCGTGTGACTCCACCGTTCTCGTCTACCTTATTACGGAAGACCCATCTTGTGCCAATAATGGTTTGACTACTAGGGCTAGGCACTAAGTCCCACACATCATTCCTAGTAAATTGGTTTAACTCTTCTTGCATGGCCAATATCCAATCCTCATCACCTAAAGCTTCATCTATGGTTTTAGGTTCTATGGTTGAGATAAAGGCATGGAAAGCACAATGGGTATGGATTTGTGATCTAGTTGTCCTTTGGTTTAGGTCACCTATAATTTGATCTACGGGATGGCCTCGAGCGGTTCTAAGGTTAGGATCATCTATACCTTGTGGAATAAAGCACGGAGGGGCATCACTAGATTCAATATTATTTGTGGAAGGTTGGGTACTTAAATCCAAGTTGCTAAGTTGTTGTGCTAAAACGTCTCCTTCACGGATATTGTCATTTGCTAAGGGTGCACTAGGTTTGGGAGGACTCTCGTCAAAGCTAACATTTAAGGATTCTTCTACTACCATGGTCTCCTTATTTAGGATTCTATAGGCTTTGCTATTCCAAGAGTAACCTAGGAACACTCCTTCATAGGCTTTAGGGTCAAATTTGGTTAAGTAGGATTTGGTGTTTAAAATGAAACATTTACAACCAAAAACTTTCAGGTGAGCTAGGGAAGGTTTTCTACCTCGGTAAAGTTCATAGGGTGTCTTATTTAGGATACCTCTAATTAGGACACGGTTAAGCACATAGGTCGCGGTAGCAACGGCATCACACCAAAACTTTTGGGGAACTTGATGTTCGTTTAGCATAGTTCTACTCATTTCTTGCAACGTTCGATTTTTCCTTTCAACAACCCCGTTAGATTGAGGTGTTCGAGGAGCAGAAAAGTTATGAGTTATACCATGTTTATCACAAAAGGCACCAAATTGTACTTCATTATCGAATTCTCGTCCATGGTCCGTACGTATGGAAACAATCGTACAACCTTGTTGGTTTTGAATTCTTTTTCCTAAAATTTTAAACTTTTCAAAAGCCTCATTTTTATGTCTCAAAAATAAAGTCCAAGTATAACGGGAATAATCATCCACAATAACCAAAGTATAAAAATTTCCTCCAAAACTTTGAATAGCCATCGGGCCAAAAAGATCCATATGTAAAAGTTCTAAAACTCTTTGAGTAGAAATAACATTTTTTGATTTATGAGAAACGTGATGTTGTTTGCCGACACGACAAGCATCACAAAAATGATTATCAAACTTTAATTTTGGCAGGTCACTCACAAGCTCCTTATTTTTTAAGTTTTGCATTAATCTTAGATTAGCGTGACCTAAACGCCTATGCCATAAAGTAGAAACATCATTAATAGAAGATAAGCATACATTTTCAGATACAACAGTTTTACAAATATATAAATTTCCTTTTACAAAGCCATTTAAAAGAACTTTGCCATTTTTTATGATTTTGCACGAGTCTTCTTCGAAGACAACAGTTATACCATTTTTACACAATTGGCGAACACTTAACAAATTAAAATGTAAATTATCAACATGGTTAACATTAAGAAATTGAACATTATTGCAAGAAACTGTACCTCTACCAATTATATTTCCTTTGGAGTTTCCTCCAAAAATTACCTGTCCACCATCACATGACTTATATGATGAAAAAAGATTATTGTTTCCGGTCATGTGACGTGTGCAACCACTATCGAGTATCCAGTCCATATCAAGGTCAATCTACAATAATGAAGATGTAACTTTTATGGTCCCCATTTCTCGTGGGTCCTTGACAATTAGTTTCAATGTCAACCAACATGCATATATATAAAGTCAAACAGAATATATATATATATATAATACATATCAAGTAAGACAAAATATATATAATATATTAAACAACTTTAATATATAATACATCAAACACAAATATATATATATAACATATTAAACAGACACCATATATATATATATATGTAATACGTATATATATATAAACAAACAGTACATAGTAATATATGTTACTTATATATATAATATATACAACAAATTATATTTAAACTATATATATATAACATATATACATAACACATTTAAAACCATAAACGCATACCACCGGGATTATCATTACTAAACATTCCTTTTGGAATCCATTTATTTATCATTTTAATTTTGCGATTATATTTATCATACACATAAAAACAAGCATTTACATTCGCATTATTATTAGGTTTAGAATATTTATCATGGTACATGCGAGCATACGGTTTTCTCGTATTTACATTATTTATTTTACGCACATACGGATGTTTTTGCACATATTGATTTCTTGTATTAACTTTAGGTGATTCATAAAGTCTTTTGATGGGTTTACAAGAACATTTATCTTTGCATGTATCGGAACCAATACATTTTCTACATTTTATACGGTTAGGCATATTAAGCATGTTAAGAACCTTTTTATTACTACTTTCAAAGGCTTTAGCTAGCATGTTATCTTTTTCATATGAAGCACATTTAGCCTTTAAACATGTAATCTCATTCTCAAGTATATCACATTTTGTACAAATAATATTTTCATGTGATTTTTTATTTAAGCATGCAATTTTTTTATTTAAAGCATCACAAGATTTACAAAAATCTTTTTCTCCTAATTTAGTTTCTAATTTAGCAATTATATCCATATCATTTTCAGATTTTTGTTTAACATTATTTATTTCCTTTTTACATGCATTTACAGTTTCTTTTAACATAGCATTCTCATCTTGGTAACGATTTGCAAGAGCGGCCATTTTATGAAAAGATTCATATAATTCTTCAAGATTATTTTCATTATCACTTTCATAATCACTATCGTAATCCGAGTAAGAAGATTTTACCTCGTCGTCGCTTTCGGCCATAAGACAAATGGCTTGATAGTCATCTTCTTCTTCACTCTCGCTCCACGCGCCTCCAATGAAGGCTTTCTCCTTCTTCTTTTGGAACTTGTTCTTTTTCGGACATTCATTGGCGTAGTGGTCTTTGTCACCACATGAGTAGCAAAAGCCTCTCTTTGGCTTAGCTTTATCGTCTTCACTCGAGTCGCCATTTTTCTTAACTTTTTCGTCTCGTTTATGGAACTTACGACTTCGATTTTCACCACCACGACGGTAGTTACCGTTTCTTTGAAATCTGCCATTGTTAGAAAATTTATTATTATTATTAAGAAATTTGGAAAAGTTTCTTACCAACATGGCGACTTCATCGAGAGTTTCGGATGGATCTTTCGAGGAGCTAGCTTTCTCCTTTTTCTTCTCGACTTTTGGTGTTGAGGCATTGAGAGCGATTGACTTCTTCTTGACTTGCTCCCGATCTTTGTTTCTTTTAAGTGCAATTTCATGCACTTTAAGATTACCGATCAAGTCATCTATCTTCATTATGGAAAGGTCACGGGAGTCTTCTAAAGATGTTATCTTTTGCATCCACTCCGAAGGAAGGGCTCGTAGGATTTTCCTTATATAGTCCTCGTTAGGATAAGTGCGATCCAAACCTTTCAAAGTAGTCACAATAAGGTTAAATCTTTTAAACATTGAGTCAATTGACTCATCTTGTTTCATTTCGAACAGTTCATAATCGTGAACTAAAATATTTACTTTACTAGATTTAACTTCCGTGTTTCCACGATGAGTATTATTTAAACTTTCCCATATTTGATTTGCAGTTTTATATGTATATACTCTTTCAATTTCATCAGTTGTTAAAGCAGCATATAATATATTCTTAGCTTCAAAGTTTAAACAAAAATGAGTTTCATCAGAAGTAGTCCATTCATCTATAGGTTTATCAATATAAACATCATCTTTCACAATAGTGGGTTTAAAATTCCCTTTTTCTATAATATTCCAAATCTTTTGATTTTTGCCACGCACGTGACATTCAAATAGCTCGGCCCAAATGCCAAACTTTTCAGTATCTATCAAGGGAGGTTTTGAAAACACAATATTAGTTTGTTGAGCCATTTAAAGGAATAGAAGAAATTTATGCAGAAATTTTTGAAAGACCTGCTCTGATACCAAATGTTAGACAACCTAAGGGGGGGGTAAGGTTGTATTTAAAATCTTTTACTTTCAAAAATTCTTTTACAAACAAATACGGAATAAAAAACAGAACAAATACAACAGAGTATAAAAGAATAAATATACAACAAATATATAACAGATATAATTAAATGCACAGCGGAAATGTAAATAGATAAGGGAAAGAAAATACTTGACAACGATATTTTTAAAGTGGTTCACCAAACACAAAGTTGGCTAGTCCACCTCGAGAAAATAACACTTCTCGGAGATCCAATACGAAAACGTGTTCTTTACGGTAGAACACAAACCTTAGTACAGCAAACGCGAAACACTCTACTTTGAGAGATTTATGTGGATCACTCACTCTATTCAAACACTTACAAGAGGGTATAATTTTAATATGAATAATCACTCTTGAATAAGGTTTATCACTTGGATATTTTTAGAGAGTTTGATCACTTGAGTTGTGTTGCTGATTCAACTAATCGAGAGATTTTAATCTGCTATCAACTCAAGATTTCTTACTCAAAAACGAGTTTTATAATTTTAACAGTTTAAATATCAAGAGAAGAAGCTGCAGAGTCTTTATCAAATGCAGAGGAGTTAATGTGAATTCGTGGTCTTGAATGCTGGAGGTTGCAAGATATTTATACTGGATGAGCAACAGGGCAGAAGCATTCGCGGTATACCGGCTATCCCCCGCGGTATACCGTGCAGAACAAAAAGTACTTGTCAGTTGTCAGAGAGAAGGTCAACCCTGCAAAGAACAAACGGTAATGGTACCCGCGGTATACCGCGTTGCACACGGCGGTATACCGCCTGACAGTCGTACAAAAGGGCAGTGGCGCTGGATGGCTTCTTTCGGCTGAACAATCTTTTGCATTTAATGATGAACAGTAGCAACATATATATATATATATCATGCGATTTATATATATATTTAATATAAAAATAAATATATGTATTATATATATATTTGATTCAAATATATTTATATAGATACGAAATATCCAAGTGATAAAATATTTTAGGGTGTTTATCATTTTTAAAATAAAATGACGAAACTCTTCAGACTTGGATTCTTCAGATAAAATTTATCGAGATCATTTAAATATCTGCACACTCAGATAAAATATTAGATAACAAATAATGCGGTGTGTTTTGTAATCATCAAAATAAATATGGAGATGTGATTTTATGTGTACCAAAAATATATCACAATATTTAAGGCTGGGTACACTTGCACCAACATAAAGTTACATTAGTACCATTATGATGTTTCCATTGTACCTTTAACATAACTACTTCCTTATTATTACGTAACTTTCTAACCGATTTTTCCAAAATTGCCTCCGGTTCTTCCACACAACGGCTCTTTTCATCCACTCTTACGTCAGTAAGTGGAATCACATCGTCCTCTTCGGCTAAACATTTCCGAAGATAGCAAACATGAAAAGTATTGTGGATTCCTTCCAATTCAGGTGGAAGATCCAACTGATATGCTTGCAATCCAACTCTCTTAGTGATGGTGAAAGGTCCTAGAAAACGAGGACTCAACTTTCCACGCTTACCAAACCTTATCACACCTTTCCATGGGGATACTTTAAGCATCACGCGCTCCCCAACTTGGAATTCTTTTGGTCTTCTTTTCGGATCAGCATAACTCTTTTGTCGATCTTGAGTTGCTTTCATATGCTTCTGAATTTCTTTCACTTTGTCAGCCGTTTGTTGCACCAGTTCCGGACCAGCAAACTGTTTTTCTCCGGCTTCTAACCAACACATCGGAGTTCTGCATTTCCGACCATACAAAGCTTCGAACGGTGCTCTTCCAATACTGGAATGATAACTATTGTTATACGCAAATTCCACTAAGGGTAAATGCGCATCCCAGTTACCTCCAAAATCTAATACACACGACCTGAGCATATCTTCCAAAGTTTGAATGGTTCTTTCGCTTTTCTCGTCAGTTTGTGGATGATAAGCGGTGCTCAGATTAACTCTCGTACCCAATTCTTCTTGTAGTGATTGCCAAAACCTCGAGGTAAACCGACTATCATGATCCGACACTATAGACACCGGTATACCATGCCTTGACACCACTTCATCAATATATAGCTTCACCAATTTATCAATTGGAGACGCTTCTTTCATAGCCAGAAAATGAGCACTCTTAGTCAATCGATCCACGATTACCCATATAGTGTCGTTGCCCTTTTGCGTTCTTGGTAACTTCGTTACAAAATCCATGGTAATCTTTTCCCACTTCCATTCCGGAATCTCCAAAGATTGGAAACTCTCGTAAGGCTTTTGATGTTCCGCTTTTACTAACGAACACGTTCTACACTTTTCTACTATTTGAGCCACATCTACTTTCATAGCTGGCCACCAATAGTGTAACTTCAAATCCCTATACATCTTAGTACTTCCAGGATGTATAGAATACTTAGACTTATGGGCATCTTCGAGAATTAACTGTCGATTTCCTCCCACTTTTGGCACCCAAACACGGCCTTGGAACAATTTAATTCCACGGCTATCTTCAGTCAGTTGAAGATGCTGCTTACTCATGACTTCATCTTTCAGATTCTCTTCCAGTAAGGCCTTCGCTTGTGCCTCCTTTATCCTTTCAATTAAACTTGATGTTACATCAATTCTGGCGTTGGTTGCTTTCAAAAACCCACTATATTCTTTTCTACTTAAAGCATCAGCTACGACATTTGCTTTACCGGGATGGTAATGCTATTCGCAATCATAATCTTTATGTAAATCTAACCAGCGTCGCTGTCTCATGTTTAACTCTTTTTGATCAAAGACATGTTTCAAGTTCTTATGATCTGTATAAAGAGTACACCTTGTTCCATACAGATAATGTCGCCACATCTTCAATGCAAATACAACTGCTACTAATTCCAAATCATGAGTAGGATAATTCTTCTCGTGCTCTTTAAGTTGTCTTGACGCGTAAGCAATCACTTTGCCTCGTTGCATCAATACACACCCCAGACCCATCTTTGATGCGTCGCTATATACAACCAAATCTTCGGTTCCTTCTGGTAAGGCAAGAATAGGGGCTTCGCATAACTTTTGACGTAAAGTTCTGAAAGCTGATTCTAACTTTTCAGTCCAAACAAACTTTACATTTTTCCGAGTTAACACGGTCAAAGCAGAAGCAATCTTTGAGAAGTCTTTGATAAACCTCCTATAGTAACCTGCTAGACCTAAGAAACTTCTTATTTCATACGCGCTCTTCGGTGTCTCCCAATTCTTCACTGTTTCGATCTTTGCTGGGTCTACTTTGACTCCTTCCGAAGTAATTACATGCCCTAGAAATTGTACCTCTTTTAACCAGAATTCACATTTCGAGAACTTTGCGTACAATTTCTCTTTTCTCAACACTTCTAAGACTTCACGAAGATGGCGTTCATGATCGTCTTCATTCTTCGAATAAATAAGTATGTCATTAATGAATACAATGACAGACTTATCTAAGAATGGTCGACATACTCTGTTGATCCATGAACACAACTGGAGCATTTGTCAACCCAAATGGCATTACAAGGAATTCATAATGTCTGTATCTCGTTCTGAGTGCTGTCTTCGGAATATCTTCATCTCTTACTCGAACTTGATGGTACCCCGACCTCAAATCAATCTTGGAAAAGCATCTCGCACCTTGGAGTTGATCGAACAGGTCATCAATCCTTGGAAGCGGATACTTGTTCTTAATAGTCACCTTATTCAACTCTCGGTAATCTATGCACATCCTCATGGTGCCATCCTTCTTCTTAACAAACAAAACCGAAGCTCCCCAAGGTGAAGAACTCGGTCTAACAAAACCCTTATCCCACAACTCCTGAAGTTGAGTCATTATGTCTTTCATTTCGGCCGGCGCTAGAAGATACGGTGCACGCGCTATAGGTGTCGATCCAGGGATAAGATCAATACGAAACTCTACCTGTCGTTCAGTCGGTAGGCCTGGAAGATCATCAGGAAATACGTTCGGGAATTCACGTACCACCTTAATATCTTCCACTTGTTTCTTCTCTGACGTTACATCTAAAACATAAGCTAGATAGGATGAACATCCTTTCATCAAGCATTTACGCGCCTTTGCAACAGAAATTAATGGAACCTCCCTTTTTTGCTTTTCCCCAAAGATGAGTACATCATCCTTATCAGCCATCGGAATCCGGATTAATTTCTTTGCACATAGTATTTCTGCCTGGTTGACTGTCAGCCAGTCCATACTCACAATCACATCGAATCCCCCAATTTCCATCAACAACAAGTCGATCGGAAATTTCGTTTCCCCTATTGAAATTAAACAACCCTCAAGTCTTTCATGAACCAAGACTTGACCCCGGTTAGCTATCTCGACTACTAAGGCATCTTCCAAGGTAGTGACAGGCATAGCTAACTTGTGAAAGAACGACTTGGATACAAACGACAAATTTGCACCACAGTCAAATAAAATGCGCGAAGGAATGGAATTAACGAGGAATGTACCCGAAACGACATCTTTCGATTCTTTGGCCTCATCAGCTGTCATCTGGAATGCCCGACCTGTTGGCTTGGGAAAATTTGATTTCTTGCTTTGGTCTCCACCCTTTTTCAGCTTTGGGCAATCCCGACGGAAGTGACCTGGTTGTTTACACTCGTAACATGTTGATCCTTGTACAGGACAATTATTCATAATATGCCCACTCTTGCCACACTTAAAACATTCCAACGTTGTCACTCGACACGGTCCATAGTGCTTACTCCTACACTTCAGACACCAATTCGGCTCACGGCGAGATTCATAATGAGCACTTTTACCAGATGCTTTTGATTTATGAGAAGACTCTGACCGACCTTCCCATTTTCGTTTCTCTCCTACTTGAGTCTTTTCTTCCTTGTCTTTAGCATAGACTTCCTCCATGACTTTAGCTTCCTCAATTGTCTCCCTCAACGTAGTAGCTTTAGTGTTTCGTACTCGGGGCATCATGTCCGCTGGCAAACCTTTCAAATACGCTTTAATCTTTTCTTTCTCAGTCGGAGCCACATGCCCCACCAAGTTCAACTTCTCCATAAATAGTTCAGTATACTTTCTAACAGTTGAAGTACCTTTCTTAAGAGTGTGAAACTCTTCTTCAATCCTATTCATCTCGTTTTCATCGCAGTATTCTTCCAGAATCTTTTTCTTGAATGTCTCCCAAGTCATAGCAGTCAAGACTGGAGTAGTGATTGTAGCCGTCACTACATTCCACCAAGTCAACGCGTTACCTTTTAACATTTGAGACGCAAATCTGACCGTTGACTTCTCATCACATTCACAAGCTCTGAAAACTTGTTCCATTTCTCGTAACCAATTCATGCAGGCTACTGGATTATCTGCTCCGATAAACTCTGGCGGTTTACAGCTTAGAAACGTTTTATATGAACAGATTCTTTCCACTCTCCTTTCTGCCTCTACCACAGGGTTACGAATTGGATTTATTACCCCAGTATCAGTTTCCGTTCGACGTAACTCCGTACTTCGATCGTTCAACGCTTTCATAAACATTTCGGCTTGTTTTTCCATCGTTGTATTCATCATTCTTGTCATGTTTTCCATCATACGAGACTCCACTGTCGATTCCGGCATTTCCGGATTAGAAGTACCAGTACTTGTTCTATGCGTTTGAATTTCCAATCCACCTATTAGAGTTGGCCTCAGCGGGCTTTCGTGGGTTCCGCCCGTTCCAGGTTGTCCCTCCAACCCCCAATCAGTTACTGCTCTGTCCTCCAAAGAATTAGAGGACCTCAGTGGCGTATTTACCATCGTTCTGATATAACACAAAGAAATAACCATAAGAAATGGTTACACATATCTAGACATACGAAACGTACTTTACCGATCATTAGTCACTGTAACAATTTAGAAACAAGTATGCTTGTGTAACAATATATTCATAATAACAGTAGCTAATTGGAATTGTGAACATACTATACATGAGAATCCTCGTTACCATCGTTACAATACTAATTTCACGTATTTCCGTCGACTCTAAGACTATCCCGTCTTAGTACTTCTACCCATATCTCACGAATCATAACTTAATTCATCTCAGCTTAAGTCTAAGTATCTCATTAGCATACTTAGTTCACTTAAACTAATGCTCTGATACCATATTGTAACACTCTACAAATCAGGGCTAATTTGAACCTCAAATTGTAACAAGTTATGATAAAATAATGTCCAAACTTCTATATAAGAAAGGAATTAACTATGAGGTTTCATAATTACAAACATGGAATACTCTCAATAACCTATTAATCTAATCTTGACAACTAAAATCAGATTAACTAGGTTATCTAAGCAATCCATCAAAAAGCCTCATTACATCAGCTAACTCTTTTGCTTAGTCCAAAAGTTGAACACCTCCAAAAGCTCTCGTCCCACATCACATTACTTTCCCGAGCTAGTACCTGGTAAGAAAATATAATTTGAAACGATTAGGCTAATGCCTAGTGAGAACATTCGGTTTCAAAATAATACTTTTAAAAACAATGTAAACAAGACATAACAAACCTGGTTTACTCTTTTCTTACCATACGTTTCAACATCTTACGATGACGGGTTATACCCGATTCCATGAAGTTGACTGCACCAAGTCAGTCCTTTTATCATGATCCAGAGCCCACACTACGAATCTCCACGGATTCTAGATTAATGCTCATATCCAAAAAATCACAATTACACATGCCAATTTCTTTGAAAGGAAGTGGAGATTACAATTACACATGCCAATCCATTTTCTTCCTTAGAAATCGGGAATTACGATTAATCCACGCTTATTCCACAATTTCTCACACACACTGGAATTACGATTAATCCACGCCTATTCCATGTGTTCATAACAACTAGTGCCTATGGATCCATTACACTTACTACACACCTGCATAGTATCAAACTAAAACAATCTTTAAGCCTAGCACACTACTATCAAATTGTAAGTATGTTCAGGCTACTAGGATTGTATTTCCATTCCTCAATCAAGAAGTTAACAAAACCCCAAAGTTACCGGATACTTAAAAGTAACCGGATACAAAACCTACTGGATTGAAACACTTACCGGATACAGAGCTTACCGGGTACAGTTCTTACCGGATGCTATACTTACCGAATACAGATCTTACCGGGTACTACAAAGGTTACCGGGTCCAAAGACTTACCGGCTATAAAACAATCCGGATAATATCCGATAACTTTTTCCTTCGGTAACTACCAAAAATAAACAGAACTTACCGATAGTTTTTGCCCCATCCGTAAACCTTCATACAGAGGTTACCGGGTATTATCTTTTACCCAGTAACTTCGACATGCAGTCTTAAAATTCACCCCAGAACCATGTTTGTTCCATTCAGCTTGTTTTAAATACATCCATTCAGTTCCAAAACAGTTTATACATATATCTTAATGTTTAATTTAACAGAAAACATTGATTTATACAAAAAGTGAATGAACTCACCTTATGGAGATAAAACCCACTTCTCTGCACAATCCAATCCCAATCTGCTGTTAATGATTCTTGTTGGTCCCGAAGGGTTATACAAGTTTGTAGAAGGGGGGGGGGGGGGTTGAATACAAACACACATATTTTACTTTTCTAAATTGTTTATTGATAAATCATATAACAATTTACAGCTTGTTGCGGAAACAAGATTAAGGATAAATCCTAAATCTAAACAAGTTGGAACACTAAGTTTCTTGCACTAAGAATGAGAAGGAAATTACTAATAATAACCTATCTCAAGATAAGAAGGATGAACTTGTCCAGAGTTAGCAAGTTACTTCGAAATGAAGTGCGTTCATCTTCTTATATACTGCATGCATTAAATGCAAGGCAGTTTACACTTTACACGTGGCAGCAGCTCATTGGTTGCATGTCATTGACTTTTGTTGACAACCTTAGTAGTCGCATGTTTGAACAGTGTAGCATCAGAATGGTTGTACGATTTCAGACAATAAGGAGGTTTTTTTCTGACATATCGTACGGAGTCGTGCAAGGGTGGTTAAGACAAAAGTACTTTGTACGGAGGACTTCATGATCAGCTTTTCGTTGATTCAGCGATCTATCATTCTATATCAGCGAATGATAGAGTTCAGCGATAGCTAAAGTCTTGTACTTGATACTTCACGTTGATTGGAAAAATCTGAGTCTTCGCTGATCCGCATCAGTTCATTAGGAGACTTGTCGCTGGTTCTTGAGCTTGATCTTCGACTTCAGCGTAGAACCTATGTTGACGTGAAACTTGTCTTCAGAGATCATAAGTAAACAACTAACTTATCAGCGATCACCATAAGTACTGAACAGACTCAGAGTATTATGGTAAACAGTTTCGCTGAATGTTTAATCTAAAGAGTGAGAGTTCCTATCAGCGGTACTGTAAGGTCTTAGTACTTATCAGCGATAGTGAAACTCTGATACATATTGTTTACTCATAATTTTCACTAAGTATTTAAGAGAGAGTCATTATCAAATCATTGAGGGTTTGGATCAACAATTCTAAACACCTATTCAACAGATAGCTTCGTTCAAAATCAAACATCTATGAAAAGCTTTAACCTGAAATTCATGGCTGAATTCTTACCAAAGATTCAACTTACCCTTTTTCTCCTTCTTTTCCTCTTCTTTCTCTCTAATCTTTCTCTTTGTCTTCTGCCGTACCAAAAACACACACACACCAAGTCACCATAATGAAAAGTAGAGAAAAATATCTCACTTTTCTTCTTTTGACTATAATGAGGCGGTGGTGGTGGTTTAGGTGTCACCACTTTGACCAAACCAAACCCTATACTTTCATCACATGACAACTTTAATCCCTCATCTTATATATAAAATTAAAGTTTACCCCTTTCTTATTATTTCAATAAAACACATAATATGACTTACTCAGGGATAAACTATAAAATTAATCTTATCAAATAATTATACTCAAATTATTTAATAAACCAAACGAAATCCTTTTTATAGAAAATCGAGATGTTACAATACTCCCCAACTTGAAAATGATTTCGTCCTCGAAATCTAAGCTAGGTAAACAAGTGAGGATATCTAACGATTGCGGATCCGCTTACGAAAGGCCTAAGTAGAGATTTAGTTTATAAGTCGTCAGGAGGAATGGGACTAAAGCCCTTGAATGAATAATTCATGCAAAGGAAACCTTACCCAGAAGACTAGAGATCCCAAGATCTGGGTTCAAAAGGACAACCTAGTTGTATGAATGAGGGAGGTCACTGTGGGGGAATAAAACTTCCTAATCAGTGATAGTGAGGCTAAGCGTATAACTTTTAATGATTATTGAAAATCACCTATGTGAGAGAGAAGTGGGGTCGCTTCGAAGGGAATTGTGGGGGGCGCAATTCCTAAACAGCTCTCGCTGAACCAGGCTAGTGTTCATGACCATAACGAACACGACTATGAGGATATGACCTTGTTAGGAAGAGTCCTGTGTGAAATGTATTGTCGTCTACATAAATGGTAGTTCAGTTCAAAGACATCGAGTCTACTGATAACTAGGAGACTAAGTATGTTTCACAAGGGAAGATTCAAAGGGTAACACCTACCTATCCTATGCAGGATTCGACTATTGGAAATTTCGTAGGGAAATTTTCGTATGCATAGATCGATCTCCATTCATGTGGGGGATTGTTGGAAATTTTAGTAAAAAATTATGGTTTTTACTAAACTTTGGATACATTTAAATATATATATATATATATATATATATATATATGTGTGTGTGTGTGTTATATATATTTAACTCTTAGTGGGTTTATGTTCTCCTATATGAGAGCTTCGAAACGATATAAAATACGTCCAAAACGGAGTATGTGTGAATGAGTTATCGATACTCAAAGTTGAGTAATTGGATGAAATTGGCAAAACCAAGTTGGGAGTGGGAAGGTGTCCCACATAGGAAGAGAGAGTAAACTTTCTTTGGTTTATAACCAAAGAAGTGTGAGGAGTTGACAAGCTCCTTGATTGGTTTTACTCTAACTTCTACCCGCGCGCAGGGGAGTGCAGATTGACGATTTCGTAAGCTAAAATCGTCGAACTTGTGTGTGAGCGCGACCTGCGGACACGAATGCAGCTCCATGAGCTCGGTTTTGCTAAATATTCTTTTGACCCAGTTTATAATTTTTTGAAAATGAAACTGTATTCAATTAATTTCGGTTACAGTATTAATTTCTTAATTAAGATTTTCGGTTTCAGTAATCAATTTCTTAATTACGAATTAATGGTTTTCGGTTTCAAATATCAATATAAATATGTGGTATCGGTTTCATCCAAGATACACCGAACTGAACACGAAAATCAACACTGATTTATTCTCGATAACAACACACTCTCGAACAGTAGCATAAGGTTTATTTCCGACGAACTTTTCAGGCAAGTGGTCATCTCTGACAGTTCTAAAACTGCTCACGCTGTTGTACCCTGGGAACATATGGCAAATATGTTTAAGGGAATCGTGTGTAACACGAGCCTCATCGTTTCTCGTCTTTTATAGGAATTCGTTTCCTTTATTCTGCTTCGTCTTATTTCTTTATATTTTCGTGGTTTAATAATTAATCGAGAGTATGATTAATATATATTAAAAATACCAACAGAGATCACTCAAAAAATGATTACCAAGTGAGAGGACCAATAGGAATTTTTGAAAATAAATATGTAGATTGAGCAATAATATTTTAATAGATGAATGAAATATTTTAATATTTTAATTAATGTTGGATTCTCCAAAATGAGGTGGTGATGCTTAGGGGTGTCAAAAATAACCGAAACTGAATAACCCACCCGAACAAAATGAAATTTGGGTTAAACGGTTTCGGGTTATTCGGTTTTCGGGTTAAACGGTTCAGTTAACCGAATAAGAATTCTTATTCGGTTCGGTTTTCGGTTAATTGTTTCCTGATTCGGTTAAACCGAATAACCCGAATAACACATTCTACTAATATTATATATATATTTCATGTTTATAAAAAATAATCCAAATACATGTTATACTATTATTATTATACATATTTTATTGCTATATAATATTTTTTATTGATAGTAGATAAGGTTTTTATTAGATTACGTTTTTTTCTTTGATTTACAACGTCACCTTGGAAAAAAAATATTTATTATTCGGTAGATATTGGTTGATAGATAGCGTTTTTACTTAAATATAATCTGGTGCATCTCATCTCGGCGCACCTCATCATAATGTGGGTGGAGATCTTTTCTTAACTTTCTCACCATAATTTTGATTCTAAGCAGAACTCAACCATATATAAGGATCGTGTGAGAAGAAAAGTTGAGGTGAGAAGGTAAAAGAGATCTGAACCCTTGATCACTTTTAATATATATCAAACTCATCCATGAATCGCTCTTGATACGTGGATTAATCATGTGCATCTCATCCTCATGTGAATCCTTCTCACCATAACTTTCATTATCACCGGAACTCATCTCTCTCTCACTATATATATATATATATATATATAACACAATAAATCATTTTCGTTGAGGAATTGAGATTGAAATTAAGAGCTTTTTTTACCAATTATTACCCGTTAAGTGTTCCCCAAATCACTTACCTTGCCGATATACATAGCAAGGAACGAGAATCTTACTCGATAAAAACACAAAATCCTACCAGTAAAAATGTAGTCGATAAACCACATGGGCTGTGACGTAGTGGTTGAGACCCTGAGAGATGTGGTGAGTTATCCTATCTACCTATGGTTCAATTATATATATATATATATATGTATATAAAGAGAGAGAGAGAGAGAGAGAGAGGATCATACGAGAATGACAACTATTTAAAGGAATAAAGGAATAAATGCCAACCAATCATAATTAAGAAATATTTTTTTTAATTTGTTAGATTAATACGTCTAAAAGGATACCAAGGTAAATTAACATCCCTATTTAATTTAGGATAGTGTTTATCTTCTAAATTAGCCGTGATTTTCTCCTATCTCATAATCTCACCGATTTCAGGAAAAGATACATCTACAAAGAAATATGCAGTACACGATATTCATCTCTTATTCGATTTTGATTAGGATGTATACGACTACAAATAAAACCACACTATGATCAAATCAATTGTGATTAGGATGTATACGATAAATAAAATTAATTGTGATTAGGATGCATATGACTACAACAAAATCGTAAACAATAAATCATTTTATATTACAATATTTTGACCAACATGTTTTTTATTATAAACCATTTCACATAAGATTGAAAGTAATATGTTCCATTGATTTATCATCATCCCAGTAAACCACACTATGATTATCAAACCAAATTAAACACCGAAATATCCACGACCAATTGAAGTGTGAAGCTTCCTAGAGAAAAATCAAAAAACACAATTCTGGTATGTTCAACTACCTAGAAATTAAGTTAACCCCAAACAATTCTAACGATAACGAATGCCTAACTAAGATGCGAAGCCTTGCTTTTAAATTTATCATATGATTAACAACACTGATTCTTGAATATTATGTTCATATCAATCATATGATACCAGCAAGAACAAGAGATTAACAATAGTGATTAACAACACTGATTCTTGAATATTATGTTCATATCAATCATATGATACCAGCAAGAACAAGAGATTAACAAGTTTGATAACATCAAGAATCAACAGTGATTTATTTGATATCAGCAAGAACAAGAGTTCATATCAATCATATGATACCAGCAAGAACAATATTTTTTCGTGTTCTTGAATAATAGAGAAATGAAAGAAAAAAAGTCATTTTTACTAATATACCCTTAAAAGATATATATATATATATTATACTGAAAGAACGGGTGGTTTTGTCATTTTAACAATCTTAGTAATTTTCTTTAAATGTTTTTAGTTTCTTTCCTTTCCTTTCCTCCCACATTTTGGAGGAAAGTTTTGGAAGGAAACTTATCATTATTTTTTCTTCCGTTCCCTTTTCTTTCTCTCCTAAAAAAGTTTCAAGAACACGGTTTTTTTTACTTTCCTTCGTAAAATGAGTTTCGAGAACACAATGTTAATGAACGGGGTTGAGATATTAGCATTGCTTTTCTTTTCACGAAATCGTGATGTTTTTGAAATTTTATTTGGTGTCATTGTTTTCGTTGTGTTCTCAAAACATTTTCCTTTATGAAGAAAGGAAAGGGAGAGAAATGGGAGGGGAAGTGATGTTTTTGAAAGTTTTTTAAAAATAAAAGGTAAATAATGATAAGTTTTCTCCGCAACTTTCATCTCCCCGAAACAGGAAGGGAAACGAAAGTAATTATAATCCTTTAAAAAATTGTTAATTTCTCGGTCCTTGTTGTATTGTCTCCCGTAAATTTTCGACATTTTGATTAACGCTTTTAAGGGGTTGTTTGCTTACCACTTAATAGTTCCATTAAGAGACAACCTCTTAATCGTTAAGAGGTGAATCATGTTTGGGCAGTTTGGCAAAAAAAAATCTTCTCTGGTTCTAAAACCCTCTTAATGGTTTTGTATCTTGGGTGTCACTTAATCATTCAGCGTCCTAATTTCATTCTAAACAATTACTAAGCAACCGTATTTCATTTTGCACTATATCAACAGAGCCTCTAAATCATTCTTGCCACTTAATCATTCAGCAACTACCAAACAACCCCTAACTTTTTTAATCGTTTGACGTCGTTGGATGGTTTTGGATGAAATTGCAGAAGAGACTATGGTGAAAGTGATAGAAGCGAAGATGTGTCAAACAACAAGCCACGCACTCGGTTGTTTTAACGATTCGTCATGTAATGGCAAGTGCGAAAAGCAAGGTTTCGCTAGTGGCAAATGTGACGGTATTCGTCGTCGTTGTACATGTTATAAGCGTTGTTAAAACATATGTTTTTTACAACCACTCTAGCTACGTACACAAGTGGCGAAGCAACGTGACTTGCACTTGTGTACCATCAGTCACTATCTATAGCATTATCAAATATCAATAAAGCTTCACGTTTATAATAATATATTAATTTGTCATGTCTTAATCATTAAGCATTTTCTTGTAAATAAGGTGTTTCTTTATTCTTAAACCATCAAACCAGTTAATTGATGTTGATCTAAAATTTATAAATAAATATAGAGTGAATTACACCGGTAGTCCTTGTGGTTTATCCAAAATTTGGATTTGGTCCCTAAAGTACACTATCTACGGTGGTGATCCCTAACTTTTTAATTTACTTTCACTCATGGTTCTTCTATATTACTCATGGTTCTTCTATATTACTCATGGTCCTCCTATGCTTAATTTACTTTCACTTATAGTCCTCCTATGTTTAATATAGAAAAACCATGAATGAAAGTAAATAAAAAAATTAGGAACCATGAGTGAAGGACCAAATCCAAATTTTGGATAAACTATAGGGACCACCGATGTAATTCACTCTTTATTAAATTATGCTTGAGATCAATTTATTTCTTTAGGTTTAGGATGCTTATTTAACTATTTTGAGTTGCACATAATAATATAAGAATTGAAGATTTATATTTTATGAGTGAATTACACCGGTGTGGTCCCTATGGTTTACTCAAATTTTGGATTTGATTCCTAAAATACACTATCTACGATGGTCGTCTCTAACTTTTTAATTTACTTTCATTCATGGTCATTCTATATTTAATTTACGGTATGTTTATTGTGGATTTGGTCTTTGTGGTATTCAATTTATCTTGGCTATGGTCCCTCTAACTGACACTTTCGTTAACTCCGTTAAATCAAGGACCATTTGCCTAAATTTTAATCTAAGATAAATTGAAATAAATTATTATATAGAAATATGTATTAGAATTTTTGAATATGTTAAAACAAATGCTAGAAAAGATCTGTAACACCAGTCCGGTTCCCGGCTCTGAGACCATCTGTAACACCTTAGGCTAACCGTATCAGATATTGTCTGCTTTGTCCACACATCTGGACTCATGGTTTTAAAACGCGTCTGATAGATGAGGTATCAAGTCCCTTATAAGACAACATGTGTTCCCCTCCCCAACCAATGCGGGATCTTATAATATATATATATATATATATATGGGAAATTAATTAAAATACCCTAAGTTTGACCAAGTGTTACCAAAATACCACAAATCTCTCCCACTTTGCAAAAATACCCTAAAAATCCGCGATGGGAGCCCGCGATCGCGGACCAGGGACCATTTCTGACACGTTTTTAAACTTACAGGGACCATTTTTGAAAAATGGAATCCCGTGATCGCGGGCTAATCCCGCGATGGTATCTTTTTTGTGACTTTTCAATTGCAAGGGACCATTTTTGAAAAATTCCAGGGACCATTTTTGAAAATTTGAACCGCGTTTGACCATTTTTTACCACTGTTCACCCGCTTTTCGTCAAATTTTATGAATTTAAAATGAAATGTTACACTTTCAATCCCTATACTTATTTACTAAATTTACTTTATACCTTTTAGTTTCATTATTTTAATTTTACATTTAACACATATAATCGTTTATTAACTAAAATACGTTAAAAAAATACGTTTTAATTTTAACAAATTACACCATTATAATCGTCTCTTCGATACGTTCGAAATGAGCCCAATCTTGAATTTTTTTGGATTTATATATTTTAATATATATCATATACAGTTATACACTACATAAAAAAATATTTTTTATATTTAAAATTCATATCTTTATAGTTAATTATTTAATTTATGGTACATCTCTTATTTTTTTTCACTTTTGTTTTACACTCCTATCGCATTAACATAATAATCATATATTAACTAATTCATTAAATCGTTTTAAATTATTATTATTTTAATGTGTTTATAGATATCGTGAATGACAATAGGAGAAGGTTTCACGAGAAGAATATTAAATGGGGTTTTGACAAGTTGGTATCACTGGACTCATTTAAGAATTGTGAAAATGAGTATTTGGCGAATGATGATTCATGTATGTTTGGAGCTGAAGTATTTGCAGTTACAGAGTATGCACAAAATGATCGATGTATTTCCAACGTAACTTAGATTAAAATTATCTCCTTCAGTTCAGTCCCGTCCCGTCTCATCTAGTCCAGTTCCGTCCCGTCCCATCTAGTATGCGTACCAAACGCTACCTAAAAGTACCGTAAATTAAATAGTTAACTATAAAAGTATAAATTGTAAATATTAAAAATATTTTGATGTAGTGTATATGATATATATTAAAATATATAAATCAAAAAAAATTCAAGATTGGGCTCATTTCGAACGTATCGAAGAGACGATTATAATGGTGTAACTTGTTAAAATTAAAACGTCTTTTTTAACGTATTTTTGTTGATAAACGATTATATGTGTTAAATGTAAAATTAAATTATGAAAGTAAAAGGTATAAAGTAAAGTTAGTAAATAAGTATAGGGGTTGAAATTGTAAATATCAAATCAAAATCACGAATTGAAATGTTACACTTTCAACCCCTATACTTATTTACTAAATTTACTTTATACCTTTTAGTTTCATTATTTTAATTTTACATTTAACACATATAATCGTTTATTAATTAAAATACGTTAAAAAATACGTTTTAATTTTAACAAATTACACCATTATAATCGTCTCTTCGATACGTTCGAAATGAGCCTAATCTTGAATTTTTTTGATTTATATATTTTAATATATATCATATACACTACATCAAAATATTTTTAATATTTACAATTTATACCTTTATAGTTAATTATTTAATTTACGGTACTCTTAGGTAGCGTTTGGTACGCATACTAGATGGGACGGGACGGGACTGAACTGGATGAGACGGGACGGGACTGAACTGAAGGAAATAATTTTAATCTAAGTTACGTTGGAAATACATCGATTCTTTTGTGCATACTCTGTAACTGCAAATACTTCAGCTCCAAACACACATTAATCATCATTCGTCAAATACCCATTTTCACATTCTTAAATGAGTCCAGTGATACCAACTTGTCAAAACCCCATTTCATATTCTTCTCGTGAAACCTTCTCCTATTGCCATTCACGATATCTATAAACACATTCAAATAATAATAATTTAAAACGATTTAATGAATTAGTTAATATATGATTATTATGTTAATGCGATAGGAGTGTAAAAAAAATTGAAAAAAATAAGAGATGTACAATAAATTAAATAATTAACTATAAGGGTATGAATTTTAAATATAAAAAATATTTTTTTTATGTAGTATGATATATATTAAAATATATAAATCCAAAAAAATTCAAGATTTGGCTCATTTTGAACGTATCGAAGAGACGATTATAATGGTGTAATTTTTTAAAATTAAAACGTATTTTTTTAACGTATTTTAGTTAATAAACGATTATATGTGTTAAATGTAAAATTAAAATAATGAAACTAAAATGTATAAAGTAAATTTAGTAAATAAGTATAGGGGTTGAAAGTGTAACATTCCAAATCAAATTCATCAAATTGGACGAACGCGGGTGCTACAGTGGACTACGCGGGGGTGCTACAGTGTCTACGCGGGTCATATTTTCAAAAATGGTCCCTGGAATTTTTCAAAAATGGTCCCTTGCAATTATAAAGTCACAAAAATAATCCCATCGCGGGATTAGCCCGCGATCGCGGGATTCCATTTTTAAAAAATGGTCCCTGCAAGTTTAAAAAAGTTTCAGAAATGGTCCCTGGCCCGCGATCGCGGGCTCCCATCGCGGATTTTTAGGGTATTTTTGCAAAGTGGGAGAGATTTGTGGTATTTTGGTAACACTTGGTTTGACTTAGGGTATTTTAATTAATTTCCCTATATATATATATATAAGGGCAAGTTCAAACGAGAAGGTATGCATTTTGCGAGAAAGCGAGAAGGAATCATAACCATCCACCTAATTTATTTAAGGGCTATGATTAATAATGGCAAAATTGTAGTTTAATGGGCTAATTCAACAATTATATACACGGACACGGCACTATTTAGTAGTAAGGGTAAAAGGGGGAAAATAATATTTAAATAATGGATATGTATGTCCCCTAATTTATAGGATTTAATAACCATCAATTACCTTCTTTTTAAATTTCTTTCTATCAATTCTCTCTTTTAAAAAAAAGGTAATTATATATTAATTACCTTTATTGAACCAATCCAGTTATTGATTAATGATATGACAATTTCTCCTTTTAATTGGTTTTTCTCTCATCTTCACCATGAACATGACCATCGTTCAACAACATTAAAGACTTAATCATGTGTGATAATACTAAGTAATCATATGTGATAGACTAAGATGTTCGTATAATAATACCAAGTAATCATATGTGATAATACCAAGTAATCATATGTGATAGACTAAGATGTCCGTATGATAATACCAAGTAATCATATGTGATAGTACCAAGTAATCATATGTGATAGACTAAGATGTTCGTATGATGATACCAAGTAATCATATGTGATAATACCAAGTAATCATATATGATAATACTAAGGGGGCGTTTAGGAATGAGAATGAAAATGAAAATGGGAATGCAGGAGAATTGGAATAGGAATGAGCATTCCATTGATGTTGTTTGGTTAAACCAATATAATTAATAAAGAATATTTTTATATAAACTTTTTAATACAAATATGTAAGGTCCAACGTGAAAATAAAAAATATTTTTCATTCAACATCAAGAAATGAAGGGACGTATGAGAAAAAACGACTAAGCGGGAATAAAATTTTCATTCCCCCCAATTTGGTTAGGAATGAAAATTAATGGGTTTGGGGTAATGATTCCATTATAATATATCAAACCAAACAGCATTTTTCATTATCATTCTCATTCCTTACCGCTCAATACCCCCAACCAAACACCCCCTAAGTAATCATATGTGATAAACTAAGATGTTCGTATGATAATACCAAGTAATCATATGTGATAATACTAGATAACCAATGCGTTATCACATATGATTACACACTATATCAACATATTCTAGAAACAACATGTCGATAATCACAAGTAATCATATGTGATGGACAACCCCAACAAACACATAAAAACAAATTAACCAACCAAGTAATATCACAAGTGACTCTTCATAATCAATATACTATCAAATGTATAATTGTCAATAATCACAAGTGACTACAAAAATGTACAAATATGTAAACTAAACTCTTATTAATCTCAGACAACTTTTACAATGAAAACTCACTACAATTTCACTCAATCACACAAGAACTTCAAAAGATTTGAAGCTACAAACTGAAAATCTAAAACCCTAAACTGAGAGAGAAAGTTCTGTGCACTTGAGAGAGTAAAACCAAAATGAATGAAAAAATGAATGAAAACCCTAATGACTTGAGCACGATTTTATACTACGAAACCCTTCCAGAATATTGCACATCAGCCCCCGAACTCTCTTTTAAATGCTCCGCTAACCTCCTTTCAACAAGTCATTGAAGTGTAGGACACCACTTTCACATCTTTACATTATTGGTCCTCATAAAAATAAAACAACACACAAACAG
Source organism: Saussurea involucrata (assembly GCA_033807775.1). Classification (NCBI taxonomy): domain Eukaryota; kingdom Viridiplantae; phylum Streptophyta; class Magnoliopsida; order Asterales; family Asteraceae; genus Saussurea; species Saussurea involucrata. The sequence continues at coordinate 3,920,557 of CM066319.1, forward strand.
AATAAGTTAGAATTGTTATGACAAGATTGGTTAATATGTTAAATAAGCAGTTTTAACACCCTCCCTCAATCTTGGCATTGAAAAAGATCTAACATGTTTAACTTAGAACACAAATAATTGTGTTGATTTACACCAAGCGATTTTGTAAAAATATCCGCTGGGTTTTCTAAAGACGGTACTTTAACAGTCTTAAGCATTCCTGAAGCGACTTTATTTCTCACTTGATGTATATCTATTTCTATATGCTTAGATCTTTCATGAAAAACTGGATTGTTTGCAATTTGTATTGCTGACTTATTATCACAATTTAAATCAACCGGTAAAAGATTTTTAATTTTCAAATCAGTTAAAATGTTTAGTACCCAAACAATCTCACATAGAGCAGATGCCATTGCCCTATATTCTGATTCAGCTGAAGAACGCGAAACAGTCGATTGTTTCTTACTTTTCCATGAAATCATACATTTACCCAAATACAAACAATAACCAGTAACTGAACGTCTAGTAGAAAGGCACTTACCCCAATCTGCATCGACAAAAGCTTTTAAACTAAATTCAGATGATGAGGTAAAATATACACCTTTTCCTGGTGAACACTTCAGATATCGTAAGACTCAGAGAGCCAACTTAAGATGTGACTGCCTAGGAGAGTGCATGAACTGACTCAGACAATGTACTGCAAATGCAATGTCAGGCCGTGTAGCCAACAAGTAGATTAATCTACCAATTAATTTTTGATACTCAGAAAAATCTGTCAAATGTGGATCTTTTAAATCAGGACCAACTGAATCTGTGACTACATGTAACACTTTAGGCATATCCCACATCCTTTAGAGGGCAGGAGAGATGTTGAGTATATTAGTAAACCTTGGCCTTACCAGACACAGCGCGTTTTGGGGCCACAAGCATGCGGGTTCCTTGGGAACTCAGTTCTTAAAATTTCTTTACCACTACGTAGCTTCCTAACTAATTTTTCCAAAATTGCCTCTGGTTCTTCCACACCGCGACTCTTTTCATCTACTCTCATATCAGTGAGTGAAAATCACATTCTCCTCTTCGGCCAAACATTTCCGAAGATCACATACTTGGAAGGTATTATGTACCCCTCCCAATTCTGGCGGAAGATCCAAATGATATACTTGTAAACCAACCCTATTAGAGTAATTGTTATCATCAAATCCATGTTTGACTACTTCTTAGTCTAGTATACTGTTATCATTTCTCTCTTGTTTACACGGAATATCCACCACACAGCTACAGTCCAAAAGGACACTTAAAAAAAACGTCAGTTAAGATCTCTAGCCAAATCCTCGTAATACCGAGAACTGCATTCGATGTATTTCTTTTACATCAACTGAATACTCCAACACTATAGCTTAACGGTTACAATATTCTCTTCACCTAAAACCAATGGGATTGAGAAGAACAAGAGTCTTGCTTTCACCCCATTATCATCACAACTCACTCTCCAGATCTCAAAATAACATTAATATGTACTATCTGAAATTTCCACGTACACTGTAAATTAAGCATACTCGTTACTATTAAATACTTCAACAACCACGGCAGTCCATTATTACATCCATGACTTACACGTTTCTTCGGTATAGAATGCTATCACTTCCTCACATCACTATCTCATCGCACAACCACAATACAACCAAGCACCAAAGTACTGAACATCAAAAGTGATAACTCTATTGAACCTGCAATATAATTACATTATTAAGTCCAATCTTTCTATCATAGGAAGCAACTTACACAATCAAAATCACTTTGGGTAATCACCCAATACCATTCTGACATTATGTTTCGATATTATCCATATCACTACTCCATCTTACAACTACATGCCCCAACAACTTTAATGATAAAGCGGTACTTTTCATCCGGAATCCCCGAAAAGACTTCCATCAGATGCTTCCTAGTTCTAACTTCATAATACATACTAGTTGACACATTTATCTTGGCAGTTGATACCAGTACTCACTCGTACATTCTCCACACATAACCTTTCACCACAGACCAGGTTTCTCACAATCATTCATACACATATTACCGAATTTATTTCACTAAATATCTCCTCCCCAACTTTAGTTAAACTACCACTCTCGATTTGCTAAATAACTTGAACTTACTCGTTCACACTAGCTCCTTGTGATTCCAAACCGATACCAAAACACGGTACAATCCTTCACAGATCAACATTTTTCATACCTCACTTCATTTGTGCCTAATACTTTCTCCTTTGTAAACCATCCACATCGCAAGTAAAACACTTCTATAACACAACAGTCTTTCATAATCTTAATATTCTTACAAAGTGGTCCTTCAGCTTTTATTCTTCTGATTTAAGACTTAACAATAATTAAATCCAAAAGAATACCCAAAACATTCACATCATGCAAACTTCTATTTTAATACAATCCATGTAATCCCAACCCAAGCCTACAACGAACTTATTAAATCGGGTCAATGCTCTTAAGACTCAACTGAGTTCAAAACCGAGCCATCTTCTCCAAGGATCAACGATCATTATGCAACATACGTTCTGAGGCATGATAAATTTATGACTCCTTCATTGCTACTTTCCCAACGAAGTCAATTTATATAGGTATATGCAACTCTTATATACTTCACAATGTATATACTTCGCCAAGGTTCGTTAGTTCCAAAGGTAATAAAAACGCGAGAATTATCAAACAGTCTTTACACTTAAGACCGACACTTATTCACATAGAATGCAGTTAAGCATATAACACAACCAAGACTCCATCTCGAGTCATTAAAACTGACAAACATTCAAAAGACTCATTTGAATATCAATCAAGCCTTTAAGGCCAAAATAAACGTCTGGTTAAACATGTGTCACACACACGATTACATAAACCAAAATACATTGTTACCCAATTCTTTACCTTTTTAATCCCTTAATTGGCCATCAACCCCAAAACAAAGTTTTACCACTCTTAAAAAAAACTTTACATGGTCGGATTTACCAAAATCCCCCAACTCACATGTTCACATTTTTAAAACGTAATACCTCATAAATATTGCACATCCACAAAATATTAAAAGCGTGCTTTTGACTACATATCATACATGAGAATCCTTGTTACCATTATCACAGTACTAATTTCACGTATTTCCGTTGACTCTAAGACTATCCCGTCTTAGTACTTCTACCCAAATCTCACAAGTCATAACTTAATTCATCACAGCTTAAGTCTAAGTATCTCATCAGCATACTTAGTTCGCTTAAACTATTGCTCTGATACCATATTGTAACACCTTAAAAACAGGGCTAATTTAAACCTTAAAAATTCCACAAGTTATGACAATAAGACTCCAAACTTATATAACAAGAGGATCATACATCAAGGTTTTCTATAAACAATAACTTCTAAATCAAATAACCTATTAATCAAATCATACATCATAATTAGATCAACTAGGTTATTTAATCATCTGTCCCAAAAGTATCAAAAGAATAAATAGATCCTCTGTTATCTCCAAGTCTGAGTCTTTCCAAAAGCTCTCAACACACTTTCCCGCTTAAATTCCGGAGCTTGTACCTGGTAAGAAAGTTCAACTTGAAACATTAGGCTTTCGCCTAGTGAGAATATTCAAATCAAATTAAAATTCAACAATCAAAATCTTAACAGATAAATCAAATCTGTTTCCATCCATCTTACCATACAACAACTTCTTTCACTACTGGGAATCTACCCCATTCCCAACTTATGACTATTCATCTAGTCATAATAACATTACCAAGAATTTACCATGAATCATTCCAGATTCAAAGTCAAACTCTTAACCAAGAAATTACAAGTCAAAACTTGCCTATTTCTTAACCCGGAAGTAGAGATTACAAATTACTTTATGCCTATCTCAAATCTTCCTTTCACCACTGGGAAATCTCCGATCTTCCCTTTAATAATGGAAATCTCCGATCTTCCATTTGAAATGGGAATTACAAATCAAAATCTGCCTATTCCACATTTCACGTCCTCACCACCTCAGAATCACTGGTCCCCCAAATGAGATTTTATTTTATCGCGATCATCAACCACCAGAGACCCTCACAGATGATTCGAGATTCACTCCAACAACTAGAAATACATCCCAACGGTCCCTGGCTAGTAAACGGTTCTCATTATACCGCACTTTATGCCCACTAGACCAAATGTATATTTCTAGCCAACGCCACACAATAATTGTGTATCATCACTCTTTCTATTGTATACTAAGGCTATACAATTCAACATATATTCTATATCTCTATGTACAGAATATTATTTCCAACGATTATCCTACTTTGTCATTTGGCATCGGGGATCAACATCTCAACAATTATCTACAACTCCGGACTCATAAATAAGTCCTTATAATTAACATAACATGGTTTTTACATCAACAACAGAGTTATAAACATATAACAAATAGCATATACATATCAGATTGCATCCCACATAAAAGCCTCAAACTACTACTGAAAATCAAAACTTTTCGCAAGCTACTGTAGCGAAAAGCTACACTTTTCGCAAGCCAAAGCTGCGAAAAGTCCACTATTCGCAACCCACTGTTGCGAAAACCCCCACTTCTCGCAACTCACTGTTGCGCAAACCTCACTTTTCGCAACCAACTGTTGCAAAAACTATACTTTTCGCAACCAACTGTTGCGAAAAGTTCTACTTTGCGCAACCCACAAATACGAAAAGTTACTGTTCATCGTCACTTTCACTTAGTAAGTCAGTCTCGATTTTTCTTAACCATTAAGCATTCTAAGTGATTCAAATACAGATACAACACATCTATTAACATTTTCATTGCTTAATTTTAAGGAAAGTTGAATAACTCACCTGGGTAATTTCTGAACACAATGTTCTTCCAAAATCAAATGGCTTAATCAACAGCTTAATCAAAATCACAACCTGGACAAAATACTACAAATTTATATCTATGGAGATGAATGATTATAACTCAGAAAACAAGTTCTTACCACAACAATCACCAAACTGATTTCTCTTCTTTTCTTCTTTCTTCCTTTCGTCTATCTCTCTCGCTATTTTTCTGTTTCTTTCTTTTTAGAATACAAAAACTAAATCAGTATTATCAATTACTGATTAATTCCTAATGTGACACCTCACATAAAAACATGAGTCATCAACCCATTTTCCACCATAAACCCCAAACTTCCAATTAATGATAAATCACCCCTCCAAGTTAACTTTCTCATATCTAAATTGTACCAAAATACAATTTATCTCTTATTAATTTACAATGGAAATTTCGGGATGTTACACTGAATCACAATATTATCGAAGAAATTTAAAGAGTTAATGTTGCTCGATTCGTTCATTTGATTATTGGCCCCCATTTTAAAAGGAAAAATAGTTTCGTAAAACTTTACGTCACGAGAAACAATGATTTGTTTAGTATCTAAGCTAAACAGCCTATAACCTTTTTGAGAATTTGCATAACCAAGAAGAACACACTTATCAGTACGAGAAGAAAATTTATCAGATGTATTAGGCCTAACAGCAAAGCATAAACAACCAAAGTTCCTCAAATGTGACAATACAGGGGCAAATCCAAACACCACTTCATAGGGACATTTTCCTTTTAACACAGAGGAAGGTGTTCTATTTATAAGATAAGTGGCAGTTAAGATACACTCATTCCACATGTTCAAAGGAATGCCCCCTTGAAACATTAGGGATCTTGCAACATTTAAAAGATGTCTATGTTTACGCTCTACAACTCCATTCTGTTGTGGAGTGTAAACACAGGTAGTCTGATGCAAAATTCCTTTTGAACTAAAAAACTCACCTAGTTTGTGATTCACAAACTCGGTGCCATTATCACTTCTAACAACTTTTATAGTTTTGCCAAATTGATTTTCCAACAAGCTGTAAAATGAAACAACATAATCAAACACTTCATCTTTAAGTTTCAACAAGTAAACCCAAACTGACCTAGAGTAGTCATCTACTATGGTCAAAAAATATATGTATCCTTCCTTACTAGGCACACAATAAGGCCCCCATAAGTCTATATGTATTAATTCACCAAGGCAAGTTGTAGTATGATTGCTAAGGTTGAATTTTTCCCTAGTTTGCTTTGCCATATGGCAAATTTCACATGGGGAAGATTCTGAGTCACCTCCTAGATTTAACTGGTCCTTTAAACAAGCCAAAGCCTGATCAGCCGGGTGACCCAGTCTACTATGCCATAGTTGGCGGGAAGCACAGCAAAAAATAGTCATATTAGTGTTTGTTTTATTTTCCAACAGTTTAGGATGAATTAACTCACTTTTAGACATTTGATCAAAAAAATACAATCCACCAAGTTCACTACCAGTCCCCACAAGTTTCGTAGGAGGTGAACCCTGTAGCACATAACATTTAAATTCATCAAACCCAACAAAGACTTTGCTATCTCTAGCAAGCTTATGAACTGAGAGCAAGTTAACATGAAAATCAGGAATAACCAGAACATCAAATAATACTAAGTGATCATTTAATTTGTAATTTCCAATTTTATTGATTTTGGCCTCATTCCCATTAGGTTGTGTGACTCTTAAATTTAACTCAGATATGTCAACAATGTTATCAAGAGAGGTAACAGATGATGTCATATGCTGGTTAGCTCCGGAGTCGATTATCCAACCAGACTGGGAATTTTTAAGAAAAACAGAATTTCTGGTCATATTTGTGAAAATATTTGAAGGACTAGTCATGTTTGCAAAAAACTTACCTGCCATATTGGCAGACAGTCCCTCAGTTTGTTTCTGATCCAACAAAGATAACAACTTGTTGAGTTGCTCTTCTGTGAGAGATTTAGATGAATTTGATCCACTTGTAGGACCTTCGGTATTACAAATATTATTAGGGGGAGATTTAGCACACTGATTTGACTTAGCCTTATTAAACTGAAAGTCTTTTGGAAAACCTATAAGTTTGAAACATCTTTCTATAGTATGACCATTAACACCACAATGTTTACAAGTCAAAGTAGGTTTTCCAGATTTCTTCTTGTTATCGAAAGATTTACTAAAAAAGCAGTGTGCTGAGTTTTAGAATCAGATGCAGAGCGAGTCATACCACGATGGGACTCTTCTCTAGAAATAAGAGAAAAGGCCGTTTTGACAGAGGGTAAAGGCTCAGTGGTCAATATGTTACTTCTCAAGTGCATATAGTTATCATCCAATCCCATTAAAAATTGCATAAGCTTCAAGAGTTGATTATGTTTTGAAAATTCAGATGAAGCATGGCAAGTACACGATGGTAGTTTAACTAAAGCATCAAATTGTTTCCATAGTGCATTTAGTTTATGATAGTAATCAGAAACAGACATTCCATTTTGACTAAGAGAATTTATCTTTTGATGGAGACTAAAAGTAACAGAACCATCAATTTTATCATACGTTTCATTGAGCTCTTGCCAGACCTCACTAGCAATCTTAGAGAAAACTTGACTTAGAAACAATTCCTCAGATATGGACCCTAGAATCCAAGATAACACAACAGAGTTGCACCTGTCCCATTGCCTACCAAGAACCTCATTATCAATGGGACGAGATACAGAACCAGTAACAAATCCAAGTTTATTTTTAGTTTACAGGGCCAACACCATAGCACACGACCACACCTTATAGTTTTCAGTTCCAGTTAACTTTAGGTTAAGTAAGGGAACACCCGAAGTATCACTGGGATGAAGATAGAGAGGATCACCAAAGTCCAGTTTTGCAATCAGAGATTGCGGCTCTGGCTCTTTGTGAACTACTCCACCAGTCATATTGAGTAGAAAGTAAGGTCACACTCAAGGGAAGACCTTAGTAAAGGCAGGATTCCTTGACACTCTTAAGATGGTAGGTCAAGCCAATTACTAAGGTACCCAAAACAATAGACGATTCACACAAGGGGGTACTTACAGTGAGTGATCAAAGACAATACGCAGCGGAAACAGAAATCTCTGTTACTAGAGGTTTCAGAGGCCAGATAACAAACCTGAAAAAATATGTAAGTGAAAAAAAATGCACAATGAACAGATCCAAGGGTAGGGAACCACAGTGTGTATACGTCTCAACCTCCTTGAATCAAGCAAAGACAGATTCAAGAACAATCTGCAAATGTCAGTATGTCTTAAATTCAAAACAGATCAACGATTGCTACAACAAACACACTGAGATAAGCAGAGGAGTTTAAGAGAATCAAACCCAAGGAGTGACCAAATATAAACGATAAACACAAAAAAAACATGAAAACCTGGTTTAGCAGTCAGTTTAAAAAAAATCTGACCACACAACCTTGATTTTTTTTAAAGGTTAATAAGAAGAAGAATGCAGTAACAACAACCAGCAGATCTACACGATTATGCAGTAACAACTATGCAGAACAACAACCAGCAGATCTACACAATTATGCAGTAACAACTAAGCAGTAACAACAACCAGCAGATTTACACGATTCAGAAGATAACACCAAAAATCTGGACTAACTAAATTTGAAGCTAGCAGATCTCCCTGTTGTTATACAAGGCAAGGATCATATCAAGACTACACGGTCAAGATCTCCAATGCAGCAACAACAACCAACAGATCTACACGATTTAAAAGGATAACATCACAGATCTGGACTAACTATGTTTGAAGTTAGCAGACCTTGTTGTTATTATGTAAAAACCAGATCCGGACAAAATGTCAAGATCTCTGATATATGTACTTATGATCGATGAATAACCAGAATGAAAGAGAAAACAGATCCGGACAAAAGGTATGTCAACAACAACCAATATATGCACATATGTACGATAAGATCTACACGATTAAGAAGATAACATCAAAGAACTGGACTAACTATATTTGAAGATAGCAGATCTTGTTGTTATTATGTAAAAAACAGATCCATACAAAATGTCAAGATCTCTGATATATGTACATATGATCGATGAATAACCAGACTGGAAAAAACACACAGATCTGAAATTAAATCAGATCGAAAATGGGAAGAAAAAACGATTATTCTCGACCAGAGCTATAAAGCAAAGATCAAGAAGAAATCGAAAATAAACGTGAGTAAAAAGTTGATAAGAGCAAAGTGAACCAGAGTATTATACCGAAGAGGATCGTCGATGAGGAGCTCCGAGCCAACCGTAGTGCTCTGATACCATGTACAAATATGTAAACTAAACTCTTATTAATCTCAGACAACTTTTATAATGAAAACTCACTACAATTTCACTCAATCACACAAGAACTTCAAAAGATTTGAAGTTACAAACTGGAAATCTAAAACCCTAAACTGAGAGAGAAAGTTATGTGCACTTGAGAGAGTAAAACCAAAATGAATGAAAAAATGAATGAAAACCCTAATGACTTAAGCACGATTTTATACTACGAAACCCTTCCAGAATATTGCACATCAGCCCCCGAACTCTCTTTTAAATGCTCCGCTAACCTCCTTTCAATAAGTCATTGAAGTGCAGGACACCACTTTCACATCTTTACATTATTGGTCCTCATAAAAATAAAACAACACACAAACAGAATAAGTTAGAATTGTTATGACAAGATTGGTTAATATGTTAAATAAGCAGTTTTAACAAAAAAACCTCAACTCATCTTGGTCTCTTAATTCAATACAAAATCATACGCGACTTGGATGAAAGAAGGAAGAATCGATAAGCAACATAATATCATATGTATAACTGAATGAAGGATTCCAAAATCGATAAATTGTGACTTGGATCCATTGATCGATTAAAATCAAACAGTAACAAAAAAAACAGTAAGAGACTGAATTATACAATAAATCATCAAAAACGTAACAAGGAATCGTCAAACTAAAAAAGGAATTGCATAAATAGAATTTAATACTAATTATCAATTTACTTTGATAAAAAAAACTCATATCCCAATTTAATAGGGATATACGATGGGTTAGTTTTATAGATAAACTTATCATTAAAAGTCAAAATTACCCTTATTAATTAATAACTAATGATTAATAAATAAAAAATTAATCTAATAAATGATTGGCCAGAATTATTTCTCCCTTCTTGCATATGGTATATCTTCTCGCATGATCCTCCATATATATATATATATATATATATATAACGTCCCAAAAACATAACAAGACAACCATAGCATTAAATCATACTCTTGTAATAAAACTGGGTCCCAAAATTTTGTTACATCATTCCCAAACTAAGGTTGGCGGAAACAACCTATACACAACTGAGAACAACTACTACTACAAGTGGCATCGGCACTGTCTCTAGCTGCATCTGTACTCTATCATGCTCTTGCTCACTTACTTGAGCCTCTTATTACTTGCTTACCTGAAAATGGTTTAGTTTTGAAAATCGAGGGTTAGACCAAAAGGTCTAGTGAATTCCCTCCGAAAACAACATATATAAACAGTGGGAAAATCGTTTATAAAATTCATCATCAAACTTCACATAACGTCAAACATGGTACTGCACCGTGATGAGGACCGCATAAACTAACCACGATCGGGGCCCAAGCAGACTCCCCTCTACCCGAATAGGAGGGAAACAGATTCCAACCTATCGGCTCATCACCCATGTCCAAGGGATCATCGGATCCCAGAGCATACCGATCCCACGGTGCAGACCGACTCCACGTAGCATACATAACATGTCATACTTCATACAACTTGGAATCTCGTAAACCATATAATCATTTCATCATGCTAAATATTCTTTGAATAAAGTATGAGCTTTCATGTAAAAACATGCATATCGATTTGGTAAACATTTCGTGCTCAAAGTGAACCATTATCAGTTAAAAGAACAATTAACACGTTGCGTTGTAAATAGGTTTAGGGAACTCACCTTGATGACGCTGAACGCACTTCTTGAAATCACCAAGTTAATCCAACCGAACACCTAAGGGCATTGAATTCGAATCAGACAAATAGCTCAGCCCTACTGTCCGGATACCCCTTTCCGGACACAACACTTTTCCGGACACAGCATTGTCCGGACACAAGAATCCAGACGCTAGACTTATCCGGGCAAAACTACCCGGACACTAAGATTATCCGGAGACTTCAGCTACCCGGACACTAACAAACACCCGGACACTCTCACGGGGCACTTACCCGGACACATTCAACCCATCCAGACACCACTGAACACTGGTGTCCGGAACCCACGGTTGTTTCGAACTAAAATACTTAAAAGTGATCATTAACTCGCTTTTTAGCCAATAATTTGATTAGATATACATAAGGGTTCAACCACCAACCCCAAATATCCATTTAATCCATATTTAATCCCTTAAATCGATTACTAAGCCAAAAACTCTCAAAACCCACTTTCAAGGAAAAAGTGATTGAAAACTCAATGAATCTCCCCATTCAGACTTATGAATCTAGAACAAGTGAGAAAGGATTCACACAACAATAAGGAAAACGAAATTAGAACGGGTTACCTTGACGATTTCTTCTCTTTTGATTTCTTCCCCAAAATTCCTTTCTCCTTCTCTTTTCTCCTCTTTTCTCTCTTAGCCGCCAAACACACAAAGAGCACCTCCAACACTGATTTTTAGAACAAAAGAGGGGTTGCCCTAGGGATTTGAGGCCATACATACTATTCACTAATTGCCCTATGGCCCCTCAAGTCCACCTTTCATTCTTTAAACTTCGGCCCCCAAACTTTCGATACTTACTTAGAATTTCGGGTTGTTACAACACTCCCCCCTTAAAAGAATTCCGTCCCCGGAATTCCTTATTGGGAAAATATGCGGGTATCTTGCCCACACCAAAACTGACACTTCCCCAAGGTAAAACCACTTCTGACCCAGACAAACACCTCATTAAATTCGAAACAATAAACAATGGGTGCACTTCCTTCAATTCTTACGGTACTCCTAACTCGTAGGCTATTGTTCCTACCCGATCGGTCTTGACAACAGAAGATTAACTAAGGCTTCTCAAGCATCTATACTTCCTTTAAGGAGGAACCTGGCTAAATCTCCGTCACAACGTAGTATTCACTTACCAAGAGACAAACACACACTTGACAGCTTGGCCCCAGGCCAAACCCGTACGTCCCGACAACTCACAACCCAGCGTTCCTTCGTCGCAATACAAGCAATCCTAGATCACTTCCCTCAACCAACAATCGTCTAAGCGGCCAACATTTCCCTTACTCAGACCACCTCGACCACAGTTCGTCAACCAACTCTCTTATCCTCATCACTTCACCACTCCATACTTATACGCAACTAAGAGTAGGAACCTCTAAACCCATCGTTGAAGTGTTCACCTACTCAAATTAAACTTATCCTGAAACACATAAGTTCCTCGTTGATTGCCACGTTCGCTCAGACATATAACACATAACTCCGGTTATCCTTACTCAACGGGGAGGAGTAACCATGGTCACACCATACTATTCTCACTAGCTCAATCACTGCACGACCAATTCATTTATACATTTCTCACAAGGTCACTTAACTTAACTCATTCGGTCGTCTAATCCACTTCTTTCCTGCACAGAATCATACACAAATCCCTTCCTCAAAACTCGTTCCAAAAGTTCGCACATTTATCACTGACAATCTACATAACACGGCACCCTTCTGGTATTACTGCCACATTTACTACTTCCAATTTACTCACTTAATCCGACATACTATCTTCACCTCCCCACGTTAGCGTGGAGCACTGCTCATCAAACATTACTTGCCCCTCTCTCCTGACCTATCCACATGCTGATAACACTTTCTCAATACTTGTATAACCAAACAGTTGCATTAAAGTCCTAACTTAAGGCATTCAAACAAGTAGTCTTGAAACGACACTAGAGTTCGACGTCACTACACATTCTTTACTCTCCAACTTTTACTTTCTCAGACAATTCTTTCACTCAAATACCACAGCTCACACTCTTTCAGGAATTCACATCTATTCCACCACACTTGACTAACACACCCACCATCTTCTTTAAACTTCCAATGATCCCAAAATATGCTTACTTAGCGACTCTTATAACTAAAACACTTGGTTTCTCCTTCGGGTAACCACCCACCATCACTCCGTCATTCTATCCCGAACATAAACACACCACAACGTCAACTTACACCCTACGTGCTCCAACGATCCGGTTAACAAATCGTACACCTCAACCGAAACCCCAAAACGGTTCCTATCTGATGCTTCCTCTCTCTCTAACATCACATCACTACGACACTAGCTGGCACAAACAGTTTGACAATTATTGTCACTATACATCCGTACACTCTCTACTCGTAACATCCTACTACAGACCAGACTACTCATGATCATTTACACAATTCGAACTTGCTCTCATATCCTCCAGTATACATACTCGAGTCTAACTCGCTACTAAGTCCTTTCCCCACTTGTTGAACTATAACTCGCGAGTTCTCAATTAGCTCAAACACAAACATTCTAGCTAGCTCTTTACTATCCGAGCCTTTTCATTGATACGACAGGCTTCTTTACTGACTGATATAGTCTACACTCACTCCGATTGTACTACACACCTTATTCTTATATGGGCCATCCACACCTTATTCTTATATGGGCCCTCCACACCTCGTAAGTAGGACACTTAATCAACAACAACGGTCTCTCACTAACTTAGCACCTCCACAAGGTGTTCTATCAACCTTCGACCTTCTGGTTCAAGCCTTCGGTCTTAACCATCTTGCACGACTGTCGACCTCTACAACAGACAACCTGTAGCTACATTCTTAACCTATTCTTCAACATGGGTTCCTTACGGATCCTGATCTTCCTAACATATCACCAACAACTTCATACTCCGTCTCCCTCGTTTCAACACCTACTCATGTAACATCAAAATTACAAGATCACCTTAAGACTCTTTTCGACATCGAAGATGTCTCACTTCTGCCTCAGCACACTACTCATAACGAGTTGCTAATACCAACACCTTGAAGGTTTTAAGTCCTTCCTTCGGACGCAAACGTCCCTTGTCACCCGTACTTCTAGTCACCGAACAAGGGTGCAAACCCTCATACAACCGATACTATAATTCACTTCTGACTCTACCACTGATCACCTTTCCTCTTGAACATAAATACGAAAGCTACAACATTCCTTCCTGATTTGGCCGACACTTTTCCACTCTAGAAGTTCTTCCTTAGCTTATCATGATATACCTTACGACCTAGTGAGTTCATAGCCTTCATGCATGACAACGCAGTAGATAAATCACTTCGTACATTATATCATTTTATATAAACACGTTTAGAAACAACTCGGGTACACATGACCCCATCACTCTTATAACTTCAATGCCCTGCGCAACGATTCGAGAATCGTTTGCATGCATCTTTTCGTGAACCTCAATCTTGCTCAATCCGAACAATGTTATTACAACAGTAATAAGTTGCATGAAAATCTTTTCATATTGACACAATTCTGAAAGAATTACTGACACAAGTAAGCCAGTCGGTTCTCCCGCTCATTTGTATGATATCGAGAGGTTAAAACTCATTTTGATTGCAAAAGTTTTGCTGGCAAACGTTTTCTCGACCCTTTTTGTAACAATTTAACTTATCAGGAAAAGTGTGAAATATTTGCAAATCGTTAAGCTAAAATAAAATTCTTCGGGCAAGGTAACAAAACAAACAATTATTTGAGTCCTAACTTCCAATGTACAGACAGACGTTACAATCCTGTACTAGTACTTGATTGAGTGATGCCGCCCGTATGCCTGCTCCACCCCTCCGTATTTACCTCTCCCACGAAACAGTACTTTAAACATACACTCGTACAAGCTGACTCATTTTGTTCAAAATTGACATTTACGTGTTTACCTTAAATCGTGAAAATTTCATGCTACACAAAAGAACGCCATGCATGAGACTCTAATTGCAATTGAAGTCTACTCACTCTAACAAGGTCAACCGCCTTACTTACGCAACTTATCCTTGACATTTCACCTTCGACCAATGGTCGCCCTCTCGACCAAACAATAACTTGCTGAATCTGCGTTCCACATCTCACTTACTCAACCATTTCATACGATTTTGTTTTGATCAACTATCTCACTTTTTACTTCTACATGCTTTCATTTCACTATCGGCATCTTATTTCATTTACTCTGACATTGAAAAGCTCGGTTAAGAAGTCAGAGCTCCCTTGACACTTTTAAGATTTCGACACCGTCCTTTCTTACCATCCTGACTGATATATTCCAAGATTTCTAGAACTGGGACTCTCTCGAAACAGGAGCCCTACCCAAACTCAAACATTCATCCTCTCCGAATCCACGAAGAGCTACCTCTAGACGACTCATAACATTCTATGCAACATTCTTTTCTCTACGATGTATACATACATCACATCATAAGTGACCTCTCAAGAAACTTTCCCAACAAGGGGTCTCAGTCTACCCCTCAGGGATCTTGTTGACAATCTAACGTACTGGAACACGACATGAGCACTAGGTAGGTTAATAAGGTAGGTTAAGCACATACATGTACCTGTAAGTTCGCAATTTCACTGGCCAGGTGAAATCTCAAACTTACCTTACATGACAGTCCTCAGTACCCTATTAGTCCTATCTCTATAATAGTGTCCTCCTAACGCATTTCTTGTATCTACATTAGTGCCCTCTTAACGCATTTCCTGATTCTCAGTTGTGATTTCTACTCCCAAGTTTAAGTTTAGGCCCGTCCGGTCACCTAAATCCCTTAAACTATGGCTCTGATACCATTTGTAACGTCCCAAAAACATAACAAGACAACCATAGCATTAAATCATACTCTTGTAATAAAACTGGGTCCCAAAATTTTGTTACATCATTCCCAAACTAAGGTTGGCGGAAACAACATATACACAACTGAGAACAACTACTACTACAAGTGGCATCGGCACTGTCTCTAGCTGCATCTGTACTCTATCATGCTCTTGCTCACTTACTTGAGCCTCTTACTACTTGCTTACCTGAAAATGGTTTAGTTTTGAAAATCGAGGGTTAGACCAAAAGGTCTAGTGAATTCCCTCCGAAAACAACATATATAAACAGTGGGAAAATCGTTTATAAAATTCATCATCAAACTTCACATAACGTCAAACATGGTACTGCACCGTGATGAGGAACGCATAAACTAACCACGATCGGGGCCCAAGCAGACTCCCCTCTCGCCGCGATCGGGGCCCAAGCAGACTCCCCTCTGGCCTCGTATCGGGGCCCAAGCAGACTCCCCTCTACCCGAATAGAAGGGAAACAGATTCCAACCTATCGGCTCATCACCCATGTCCAAGGGATCATCGGATCCCAGAGCATACCGATCCCACGGTGCAGACCGACTCCACATAGCATACATAACATGTCATACTTCATACAACTTGGAATATCGTAAACCATATAATCATTTCATCATGCTAAATATTCTTTGAATAAAGTATGAGCTTTCATGTAAAAACATGCATATCGATTTGGTAAACATTTCGTGCTCAAAGTGAACCATTATCAGTTAAAAGAACAATTAACACGTTGCGTTGTAAATAGGTTTAGGGAACTCACCTTGATGACGCTGAACGCACTTCTTGAAATCACCAAGCTAATCCAACCGAACACCTAAGGGCATTGAATTCGAATCAGATAAATAGCTCAGCCCTACTGTCCGGATACCCCTTTCCGGACACAACACTTTTCCGGACACAGCATTGTTCGGACACAAGAATCCGGACGCAAGACTTATCCGGGCAAAACTACCCGGACACTAAGATTATCCGGAGACTTCAGCTACCCGGACACTAACAAACACCCGGACACTCTCACGGGGCACTTACCCGGACACATTCAACCCATCCGGACACCACTGAACACTGGTGTCCGGAACCCACGGCTGTTTCGAACTAAAATACTTAAAAGTGATCATTAACTCGCTTTTTAGCCAATAATTTGATTAGATATACATAAGGGTTCAACCACCAATCCCAAATATCCATTTAATCCATATTTAATCCCTTAAATCGATTACTAAGCCAAAAACTCTCAAAACCCACTTTCAAGGAAAAAGTGATTGAAAACTCAATGAATCTCCCCATTCAGACTTATGAATCTAGAACAAGTGAGAAAGGATTCACACAACAATAAGGAAAACGAAATTAGAACGGGTTACCTTGACGATTTCTTCTCTTTTGATTTCCTCCCCAAAATTCCTTTCTCCTTCTCTTTTCTCCTCTTTTCTCTCTTAGCCGCCAAACACACAAAGAGCACCTCCAACACTGATTTTTAGAACAAAAGAGGGGTTGCCCTAGGGATTTGAGGCCATACATACTATTCACTAATTGCCCTATGGCCCCTCAAGTCCAACTTTCATTCTTTAAACTTCGGCCCCCAAACTTTCGATACTTACTTAGAATTTCGGGTTGTTACAATATATATATATATAGAGAGAGAGAGAGAGAGGCGGGTTCAAACGAGGAGCGTACCAATTTAAGAGAACGTGAGGAGCAATTGACAGTTATGAATCACATGTGATTGGCAGTTGTGGATCACATGTGATTCACAACTGATCTGGAGGAGCAATTGACAGTTATGAATCACATATGATTTACAACTAAAATCATTAATGATCCGCGACTTGCACGCCTCGCGAACCACATCGCGCCACTTTTGCGCGAATTTCCGAGATAATCCGATTTTTTAGGGTTGTAAATCATATGTGATCAGAAGCATGGAAGTGCTTATCACGTTCTCTTAAATTGGTACGCTCCTCGTTTGAACTTTCCTCTATATATATATATATATAAAGACACTTTTTGTATTAAACATGTCGACTGTAAACACAATAAATGCAAATAGATATCATGTAATGTAAAGGAAAGGAAACAAAAAATTGTACACATTGATGTTATTTGAGGGGTCCATATCTTTATGGCTCCATTATTGATCACGTGCATAATGGCGTAATTATTGAGATTAAATAAAGACTTAAATGACAATACGGACGAGTAGATAGAGAAGTATGCCATAAATCAATATCAATATATATATATATATATATATAAATGTAGGAGAGAGGGTTAAGGATAGTCATTCATGATCATTTATTTATTTTTCTAGATTTTTGATTTATTTTAAATAAAGTCATATATTAAATGTCCTTATTAATTACTAAAAATTTTCATTTTTCATTTTATCATTTTATAATATAGATAACAATTAGACCTGGCAAAAACTGACACGACACGCTAACCTGACACGAACTCGACACGAAATAAACAGGTTTGAGTAATACATTTCAACCCGTTTAAGTAAACGGGTTGACACGACACGACATGAAAATTAAACGGGTAAGGTCAACATCAAAAATTTCAACTCGAAAATGACCCGAATAATATATATGTGTATATATATATATATATATAGGATCCCCTTCTTTTGTTAACCGTCTAATTAGTGTTAACCATGTTAACTTTTTTGGACCAATAGGAATCAAGATAGGTTACTGGTTTGGTAGGGGTAGTTTAGGAATTTCAGAATTTAATTATTTATGGGTTATTTACTTTCCTAATTTCATGCACAAGATATTTTTGGTAGTTATTAATGAAAATCTTAATCTTCTAAAACCCATTTTCATTTTTGGTAATTATTAATGATAATCTTAATCATTTTCACCCATTTTCAAACATAATCTTCATCTTCACGTTCCAGATATTCTTTTCACGTTTTTTTTTGCATAGATGCACGATTTCAAACTACATATATGCACATCATAGAAATGCATATATGCACATCATAGAATTGCATATATGCACATATTAATAATGCATATATGCATATCTTAGAACTGCATATATACACATCATAGAATTGCATATATGCACATCAGTTGAATATATGAAGATAAAAAGTGCATATATGCACAACTATAAATCTGTGTAAAGCTGCATATATGCACAAACATAAATCTATGTAAAATTGCATATATGTACAACCATAACTATGTGTAAACCATAATCTGTGTAAAATTGCATACATGCACAACCATAAATATGTGTAAACCATAATTAAATAATTAACTATAAGGGTATGAATTTTAAATATAAAAAATATTTTTTATGTAGTGTATATGATATATATTAAAATATATAAATCCAAAAAAATTCAAGATTGGGCTCATTTCGAACGTATCAAAGAGACGATTATAATGGTGTAACTTGTTAAAATTAAAACGAATTTTTTTAACGTATTTTAGTTAATAAATGATTATATGTGTTAAATATAAAATTAAAATTATGAAAGTAAAAGGTATAAAGTAAAGTAAGTAAATAAGTATAGGGGTTGAAAGTGTAACATTTCAATTCAAAATCATCAAATTGAATTAAAATACCCGGGGTAAAAGTTTCAAAAATGGTCCCTGACATTTTCAAAAAAAGTGTCAAAAATGGTCCATGCCCGCGATCGCGGGCTCCCATCGCGAAAAAAAGGGCATTTTTGCAAACTGAACGAGATTTAGGGTATTTTGGTAAAGCAAAGTCAAATTTGTGGCATTTTAATTAATTTCCCTTATTAATAAGTTACTTAAGAGTAGTTTATTAATTAGTTACTTGGAGTAATTTATTAGAAATTGTTTGCGATTTTTTTCAATTATACTCTAATTAATATTAATTATTATTTATTATCTATTAATTAAAAATAAATATTAATTACTAAAAGTTAGTTATTACTATATTAACTAATATAGAATAATATTAATTAAAAATTATTCATTAAATTTTAGTTATAAAATGAATAGGGACTTAATTATTCCATTGCTACGATTCATCAAGTTGAAGTAACTACAAACTTCTCTAATAGGGACAATGTTTACCTATAGAACGGGAATGTTCATCCTCTCTTAAAGTTTGTTATGGATTTCAAGTCGAGAATAGAGTTGTGGTAAGCAATATAGATTGCCTTATATAACCATTATTCCGGTCTGGTCCGATATGAAATGAACTTGTAATCATAGAATCGACTCGATCATCAGATTAACTGTCCCTATCGAAAATAGGATTGACTACGCATTCGAGCCATGATGTTAAGTTTTAAATATTAAGAAGTATTGTTAATTATATCAATTATTTTTATATTATTTTTTGTAATAGTAGTCAATATATTTTAGTTATCAATTACTATTATTTTTTAATTATTACTTAATTATTTATTTTTATTCATATTATATATAGTGATTACTTAAAATCATAAGTTAATGTAGATCTTTTCTAGAATTTGTTTTAACATATTCAAAAATTTTAATACATATTTATATATAATAATATATTTTAAATTCTTTTAATTAACATGTTATATTATTTATATTTTTCTTTATTATCTTGTTTAATTGTTTTTAATAATTAAAATATTATATTACTATAACTTTGTTTTAATTATATTATAAAATATTGTAATTAATAATTTTTTAAGATGTTCTTTTTGGTTATTTTACATGTTTATCAGCTAGTTTTGTCAAACGTGACTTATTCATTAGTTAGCTTATCAGCTACTAACGAGTTTATCAGTCATCAGCTAGCTTATCAGCTACCATATATCTTATCAGTAATCCGCTAGCTTATCATCTAGTTTGTCAAACATATAGTAATCCGCTAGCTTATCATCTAGTTTGTCAAACATAGCTTAAGGTAAGCACAAGGGTTGTGTCGTAGTGATTAATGATTAGAGAGAATAAGACATGACAAAATAACATATTATTATAAACGTGAAGCTTTATTGATATTTGATATGCTATCAGATAGTGACTGATGGTACACAAGTGTAAGTCACGTTGTATCGCCACTTGTGTACGTAGCTAGAGTGATAGTACAAAACATATGTTTTAACAAGGCTTATAACATGTACAACGACGACGAATACCGTCACATTTGCCACTAGCGAAACCTTGCTTTTCGCACTTGCCATTACATGACGAATCGTTAAGACAACTGGCTGCATGACTCGTTGTTTGACACATCTTCGCTTCTATCACTTTCACCATAGTCTCTTCTGCAATTCCACCCAAAATCATTCAACGACGACGTCAAAAAGTTAGAATCGTTGATCAAATTGTCAAAAAATCTTCTATTAATGTTTATAATTTCTTAAAACCAGAACGAAAATTTATGGGAAACAATACAACAATGGCGTAAAACCTCATGATCGACATTTTTACGGTCACTAATTAACCGTAACATCCTACAGGTATGAGATCACGTGAGAAGTGTCATTTTTGGTGAGAAATACTTTTAAAACATAACGAAAAAAGGAATTACCAGAAGCGAAAAGAACAAGCATGAACATGAACACGAACAAAGCTTTCCCCATCTTTAGACTTTGATCACAACACAAAACAAAACAAGTAGTATATGGAATTAAGTGGAAAGAGACCACAAAGGGGTTTATATAGGCTGTTGGACAATCCACATCGTGTTACACGTGTCGTCAATCTATGGCCTTATTGTTTGACACGTATCCATCCAAATGACTATCACTGTCGGCAGTATGCTATTTAAAAAAAAAACTACTAATTTAGGTGGATCATGACAAAAAATGAAAGATTAGATAAATTATTTAGGTGGATCATGACAAAAATGAAAAATATTTAAAAATTATACTAACACTTATTTATAGTATTATATATATATATATATATGTATATAGAGGAAGGATTGTGTTAGAAGAAGAGTTAAGGTCAAAAGTGTTGGGTTCCGGTGAGAAACGTGAGAAGTGGTTATCAATAGCTTGATGAGAAATTGACGCACGTTAGAATGAGATGCAGTGACCTTTTAAGCCGCAATCCATTGGAGAACATTTGATTAAAAGTGATCAAAGATTCAGATCAACTTAAGAAAGGATACGAACCCTTGGATCAATTATAATTGAAGATCTAACACTAATGAGATGCACCAACATCCACCGAATCAATTGTCGTGAGAATCGCAATTCATGATTGAGAACGAGATTAAAAGTGATCAAAGGTTCAGATTCCTTCGTCTATATATGTAAGATGGTTGGGGAGGAGAACAAATGTTGTCTTGTAAGGGACTTGATACCTCCTCTATCAGACACGTTTTAAAACTAGAGTCC
This sequence comes from Saussurea involucrata, assembly GCA_033807775.1. Taxonomy (NCBI): domain Eukaryota; kingdom Viridiplantae; phylum Streptophyta; class Magnoliopsida; order Asterales; family Asteraceae; genus Saussurea; species Saussurea involucrata. The sequence goes on from CM066319.1 coordinate 3,942,670, forward strand.
AGGTGTGTGGACAAAACGAATAATATCTGATACGGTCGGTCTGGGGTATTACAACAAAAAAACAAGTTAACTTTATAAGCTCGTTTACTTTTGTCAAATGTTTATGTAGTTATGTAATTAGGGGTTAAATTAAATGAGAACCACAAATATGTTACAAACTCGTGGGAATCGATATAAATTTTTTTTAATTAATATTTTCATCAAATGCTAGGATTTAAAATAATTTCCTTCACATATATTTATTTCATAATATGATAGTTCCACATGAATTTGTTTCACCATGTGAATATTTTTTTATCTTTCAATTCATTAGGTGAATCAATTTTTTTCCACATGTACAGTTTTTACAAGGTGAACACGAACATATGTAAAACAATATTTTAAATCATAGATTTTGATGACAAAAATCATGTAAAAAATACTTTTATAATAATTTTCACGAGTTTACAACATATTTAGAGTTCTCATTTAATTATCATTCTATGTATTTATGTATTAAAAATATATTTTACCGTTAATTCTTTTATATAAAAAAGTGGTAAGTTTTTTTTCAAATTGTATACCGCCAATAGTGGTAGTAAGGTGGCATTCAAAGAGCATGGGTGGGTGGATACGTGTCAAACGATGAAACCACAGAGTGACACGTGTAATATGATGTGGAGCATCCAATGGTCTATATAACCCTTTTGTGGTCTCTTTCCACTTGTACCATACACACTTGTTGTGATCGAGTTCAAAAGATGGGGAAAACTTTGTTCGTGTTCATGTGCATGCTTGTTCTTTTCGCTTCGGGTAATTACTTCTTTTCGTTACATTTTTTGTGTTTTCTGATCGAAACGACCGAACAGTTTCGATGTTAAATCATGCATTGAGAATTTAAATGCACCCTTTTCATATAATGATATGCTAAATACACCTCAAATGAATATGCTAAATGCACCTCTATATATTGTTAAATACACATTTATTAGAGTATCATTAATGTAAAGTTCTTACAAGCAAAAAGTGAAGTGACACGTGAGAAACTTTTCATATATTCATATACTGAATACACCTCAAATGAATATTGTTAAATACACCTTTAGAGTATCTTTGATGTAAGGTTCTTACAAACAAAAAGTGAAGTGACATGTGGGAGCTGTCATTTGTGGAGAGAAGAACCCATCTTTTTTTTTGAGTTCTTATCTTGATGCTGGTGTGAAATGACATATTGAGTTCTTATCGACATTTTAATCTTTTATCGTTGTTTCTACATTTCACGTCGTTGGATGGTTTTGGATGGAATTGCAGAAGAAACTTTGGTGAAGGTGATAGAAGCGAAGATGTGTCAAACGACAGGTCACATGCTTAGTTGTGTGAACGATTGGACATGTAGTAGCTCTTGTGAAAAGCAAGGTTTCGCTAGCGGCAAATGTGATGGTATACGACGTCGTTGTACGTGTTATAAGCAGTGTTAAAACATATATGCTTTACAGAACTCTACTCTAGCTACGAACACGTGTCATGTTGCATTGCGATGCAACTTGGTGTAATAATATATTTGTCATCTCTTATTCAGTCAAATCATTAAATAAGTAAACTTTCTTGTTTGAAAAATATATGTGTATAGGCTAACAAGAGATCTCCAATCCAAGGTTCTTGCAGCTAAAAAGTGTAGTGACTTATAGAAACCATCATTAAGAGCATATCCAATGCAAGGTTCTTACAAGCAGTGGCGGATCCAAGATTTTTACATAGAGGTCACCTATAAGGTAAATTATTGCCCGTAAGGTCGCCCGATGTGTTTTGATCCTATTTTCACCGTTTCGATGGATTTTTAAAGTTTTTTGATTGATTCCAATGGATTTTTAAGTTTTTTTGTCTATTTCAAGAGATTTTTTCGAGTTTTTCTTGTTAATTTCGAGACTTTTTTGGTGTTTTAGTTGATTTCAATGTACTTTTTTTTGGTTCGTGGCACACAGTTGAAAAGTTACCAGGGGAAATTATGATAAAAAGTTGAAAAGAAAAAATTCAACCTAGAAAAATAAAGAAAAACAAAATTTCACTGGGGGGTGGGACCCCACCTTTTACAAGGTGGATCTGCCCCTGCTTACAAACAAAATGTGTAGTGACTTGTAGGAACTATCATTGTGGAGAGTTCTTATAAGAACCCAAGATTCTTTAAGTTCTTAAATAAGAATCTTGGTTCTTACCAAGTTCTTTGTTTCTATTGGTATTTAAATTAAATAATTAATATTGTTTATAAATATATAATAATTATTGATGTTGACAAATAAATGAGACCCACAAAAATGAGGCAGGACTTATATAAAATTTTATTATGATGAGTTGGAAATAAGATGTCACCAAAAAGTGCAAAAAAGAGGTTTAATTAATTTAGGGTATTTTCGGCCTCACTCATCCCGCTTGATCTATTATTGAGCAAGTTGTTGTAGATGCCGCCAAACGAATTAACTTAGAGTATTTTAATTAATTTCCCTTAATTAAAATACCCCAAGTTTGAAAGTGACTTACCAAAATGCCCCAAAAATTATTTTCTTACCAAAATGCCCCCTTTTTCCGCGGAGGGAGCCCTCTATAGCGGGCAGGGACTGAAAGTGTAAATTTTTGCAAGATTATTTACACTTTCAGTCCCCATAGCGGGCCATCGCGGGCCTCGATCGCGGGGGCCAGAGACTGAAAGTGTAAATATTTCTTGCAAAAATTTACACAATTGGTCCCTGCCCACGATCGCGAGATCTTATCGCGGAAAAAAGGGGCATTTTGGTAAGAAAATAATTTTTTAGGGTATTTTGGTAAGTCAACTTCAAACTTGGGGTATTTTAATTAATTTCCCGTTTCTTTTTCATTTGTCGACGGTTTTGAAAATTGAAATTGATTGGTGAAAAAAATCTAACTTTTTGAATAGGATATTTTTAAAGGAGAGATAAAGATAAGACAAATTTGATCCATTTTTTTTTCTTTTTTTCTTTTTTGAAAAAGTTGATCCATTTTGTCACCGACATATAAAGTGGATGTATTTATAAGTTTACATACAAAATAAAATGAAAAATTAATTAAAATGCCCTAAGTTTGACTTTCCCTTACAGAAACCCATTTCTCCCCCCGACCTTCGATTGCGGATTAAAATACAAAATTCAAAAACATTCGCGATTTTTTCAAAAATGGTGTCCTCGATTTTCAAAACGGTGTCTGCAATTGTGGTTTGTGGCTGATGGTAAAATCTCATTTAAAAGAAATAGATAACATGTGTGGGAGTCCGCGATATATAAATCTATATTATTAATTTAAAAGAAAAAGTTGTCATTGATAAATTAATAATAATAAAATGGATAAATGGGTATTTGCTCCCTCGATTTGTGGCTGAGGGTAAAATCCTATTTTATTATTTGGAGTCTGCGACAGAGGGACCAAATCGAAGGAAAAATATGGAAATCCGCGATAGAGGGTAAAATCGTGGGATAAATGGGTATTTTTGTAAACCTAGAGAGATATGGTGTATTTTTTTAAGTGAAAAACGAACTTGGGGCATTTTAATTAATTTCCCAAATAAAATCCGTTAAACGAATCAACGGCTGAGGCTTGAAGTTCGGAATCGAACCCAAAACCTGTTTGTATTTTGGTCAAAATTGTCGCACATTTTCTATGATCGAACCCATAACTTGTTTGTTTTTTGGTCAAAATTGTCGCACATTTTGTATAATCGAACCCAGAACTTGTTTGTATGGACATAAGAGTACCACCTCTGAAAAATCAGAAGTGAAATCAGACTTCAGACTTCAGTACCTCTTAAAAAACAAACGTCACCTTAGTTTTTCCTTCGACCTTTTGCCGGAGTTCCACCCTTATTTACTATGGAAGTGACGGAGATAATCGTGAAATATAAGTTACGAAGATAATCATAGAATAGATAACCACCAAAAGTAGATAATCATCTAATTATTTATTAAAATTTAAATTTAAAATATTTTCCAAATTATTCTTTCCTTAATTTTTTAATCAATTCAAATCTAGAATACCCTTGAAATCATACCAACCGTCGATCAAAAAAACGGTCTAAATGATTTTATAAGAAGGAAAGTTAGAGCATCTCCAACAGCTTCTCTAAAATGAGAAAAATGGAGAAAGTGGGGATTTTGGGCTAAAAAATGTGCTCCAACAGCTTCCCCAAAAACAATCCCTAAAATGGAGAAAGTTGGAGAGAGAAGGTTTTTTTCTCCAAATATGGAGATTACTCCAAAAATGATTACCAAGTGAGAGGACCAATAGGAAACTTTGAAAATAAATATGTAGAGAGAGAAATAATATTTTAATAAATAAATGGAATATTTTAATATTTTAATTAATGTTGGATTCTCCAAAATGGGAAAGTTGTTGGAGATGAATGTATATTTTTTTGGGGATTTTGGCTTTTGGTTCCCTATTTTGGAGAAATTTTGGGGAAGCTGTTGGAGATGCTCTTATGGTGAGAATCATAAGAATGGATCTTTATCCTTGGATGCACATTAGGATGAGATGCACCGCAATGCACAAGATCAATTCTCGTATCCATCGCGATGTGGGTTTGAGATTAAAGGTGATCAAGAGTTCAGTTCCTTTCTTACACTTCTCACCTTGACTCTTCTTCTCACACGATCATCCACACACACACACACACACACATATATATATATATATATATATATATATATATATATATATACACACACACACGCTAGGTTCCGGTGATGTTAAATTAACGATCAAGAGTTCACGTCCATACACTCTATATGGATGTCAAATTAACGATAAAAATATGATCGTTTATTTGGTGTAATTTATTTCGCTCCAATTTTGTTTACTTTTCAGACTTTTTTCGAATAAAAAATAAGGGTGTGTGGGGTTTTTTAATTTAAAAAACATTGTTATGACTTGCTTAATCATGTTCATCAGATCATCTAATCTAATGGTTGATATGGTGCATTATATGATATTAAAATTAATTGGAGCGAAATAAATTACACCAAATACACATTTTTTGCATCTAAGACTAGGATTTAGAAAATTAATTACCATATGTCGAAAAAAATTAATTACCATACATTTGCTTCACAATGTGTTTGCTTCACATATACTCGGTTTAAAATGTGCACGTTTTTATATGTTTATGAAACAATAAGTACACATAAAAAAGTCACATTGTGAAACAAGTACATATGAAACAATCATATTGTAAAACAAATATATGTTAATCAATACATTAAATATTACTCTTACATGAGAAAAAATCATGTGAAACAAAACCGTATAATAAAAGTTCTCACATATCTCATAAGTTTTAGAGTTCTTAAATGATTAATCACCTATATATATAAATACAATATATATATATACACACACATATCGATATTCAAAAAGACATGACATGGCATCCGCTGTGACGTGATATGACACAAGACACGTCTCTGCCATTACAAAATGGTCGATAGCGTTTCTGTAAGGCGTAACTCACGTCATGACGTCTTGAGGCACACCATGGCACGTCGTAGCAAGCATTTTTTTTACGGGATGTGAGCTTTTTTCAAAAAAAATGTTTTTTAAATTTTTTTTTAGCTTTTACTTTTTTACACTTTTAACTTTAGATTTTACACTATAATAGATTTATCTAATCACATTACTCACAGTTTCATATATTCATAAATGTTATGGCTCATGATTAAAATGGAGTAACTAAAATTACCTTTCTATGTTCTATTTTAAATTTTCAATCAACAATTATTTATATAACAATACCTTTTATGATTTTCTTCTTCTTCTAATATGAATGTAAACATTTTTAATATCGTTATGTGATAAAAATAATATATAGTTGACTTATAAATATATATATATATAGAGGGAGGTTCAAGGAAAAACCTCAAAAAAATTGAAAAACTAAAGAACACCCTAATAACCCATGGTATACACTTGTACATACAAGTAAGTGAAGTTTTTTTGGTTTTATGCACAAATGCATCGTGCATTTGTGCATACAAATTACATGTATGCACAAGTGCATCATGCATTTGTGCATACCGTCCAGATAGAGGGCTACCAAAATGTTCCTTAATTTTCCGCTTTTCGAGGTTTTCCCCTGAACCCGGCCCTGTATATATAGTATATACATATATATAGATATAGATATATGACATCTTATGTCACGTCTTGGAAAACACGCCCTTAGAGTGATCCCAGATTTGTCTTGTCCAGAGTATCAACCGCGCCCTTAGAGTGCCAAATAGATATTAATGTAAGCCATGTAACAAAACATTCACTAACATGATAACTTCCTCGGTTACTTTTCGGCAAAATCTATAAGCCCAACAAATCAAGTAACTAAAACGGGAAGAACAAAACATCAAAAGTCCAAAACTACCCTTTAGATGTTTGCAAAAGATCAAAATTAAATCTGTATATGACATTGTGACAGATTCAAGAGAACAAGAGTATGGCCTGGAGTGACAAAGATCTCCTTACGGTAAACAAAAACATAGAAAAGCATAAACAAGAAAACCATGATTCGATTGTTACCAATATCGCTCTCAACTCAAGTATTGGTGGCCCTGGTGTAGATCTGCTGGCTAGCATGAGAAGATACCATCCTGATTGCACCTCTTGCCATCAGATCCTTAATTGCCTTACGTGCCAACGATCCATTGATCTGAACGAAACCAAACATAACCAACGTCACGTGAACTTCTAACCATATTGACACAATTCAAATGTCATCAAATCAGAGGTGGACCCAGAATTTTTTTACGGTTTTAAATTGACATGGGTTGTTTAGTAATTTACCAATCTTGTATCATCTCCCTAATTTCTGTTCCACCTAATTTGGTCGAATTGGGAAAGAAAAAGTACACTTTTGTCCCACTCATCCACCCTTTTTTTGTTTATCATGTGATATAACTGGTTAATGGCTTGTTTTTAATAAGAACACAATAAGTAGCAGAAAAGATTACTAAAATAACTTTAACAATACCCTTAATCTGTCTGACAAAATGGATGGGGTGATAAGCTTGAACTTTGGAGCTTCAGAAAGAAGCTTGTCGTATGTTGCCTTATCGAATAAAACCATGTTGTTGACCTTCTCCTTTTGCTTTCCTTTGCTCCACTTCTGCAACAAGACCATATGTATACAATCTTAATCTCCATTTATTTGAAAGAGAAAACATGAAATATATTTTTTTTCATCATTCTAAATGCAGATATACTAAGGGCCTGTTTGTTAGCAGCTTAATGAGCTTAATGAGACTCATAGCTTATCCGGTCAGCTATATATGACTGTTTGGTAGTGGTTTAATGATATAGAAATTGGCTTATTCAGTAAGCTTTTAGGAGAGAGCTTTATGCAGAAAGCCAAGATTTATCCAAACAGGTCTCTCCCAATTAAAAAACATGTTCCTTCCATCTATGAAAAAGCCCTCCCAAACAAAAACCTTTCCAATCTATACAGGCAGATTAATCCACACAGACAACTTTATTAATAAAAGACTTAATGGAAAACCAACCAAACAGCCCCTAACTTTTCAATGGAATGCTTTTAGTATATTGAGTCATACAGATACAAGCCATCTTACTTAGTAATCTCAAAGTCCTATTATAAATCACTACACTAAGTACAATTAATTTGTACATGTATGGCTCAAATAGCAAATCCAAACCAAAGAAAATTAGTATTTCTATGTCAAATGTGCTACCATCCTAACTTCCAGATTGATATGGAATCACACGCTAACCACATTGAACTGACTCTATCAGTAGTACAATAGACCTGAAGAATATTAGCATAAAATTGACAACAAAAATCCTTCTTATTTTGCAGTTGAAAAGTTTCGGATTCAACATCACATAGAATTCGTAACGGAAAGGATTGAAAACTGAAATCGCAGCAGAAGCTAATCCAATACCACGTATATGGTACTACATTGCTATCATTTGAAGAAAAAGAAATCAAATCACTAACAACAAGAGATTTAGAAGCCAAAAATATACCAAATCAAAATAACGAACAAACTGAACTCCATGGAGGATCTAAAAAAACGTAATACTTCAAATAGGATAGATTTAAAAGTATCGAACATTTGACCTTCTTTTTCTGCTTTCCACCGCCGGACTTGGCCGGCTTAGATGACGGCGGCGGAGCCTTTTCCTTCTTCGGTGCCTGACATACACAAAAAGGAATATAAACACTTCCAGATACTGAAACAAAACAAGTGATGGAAATCAAAGACACAAATCTTATCGGATTCATAGATCAGATAATTGTGTTGATTTACCATGAAAATTGATGATGATTTTGCTCCTCTAGGGTTCCGAAGCACAGGAGATCCGAAAACCTGCTGCTGCTACCGCCGCGCAGAAAGTTAGAGACTCTGTGTTTGTTTATAAAATTAGGGTTTTTGAAGGTCTTTACTGAGTTTGCGGTTTATTGATATCGGGTCGGGTTCAAATATGGATACAAATAGAGTTTAATTAGATTGTTTTTTTCATATAACTTTTTACAAAGAAATGTTAGAAATGGATCCGGCGACACAATTAAAATTAAGGCATCGTTTGGCAAAAGTAAGCTAATTTATCATGTTTGTATGGACATAAGCTAATTTTTTGATAAGTTATTTGAAATAACATTTAAGAAATTTTTTGTAACTTTTTCAATTATGCCCTCATTATTATTTATTAACTATTAATTATAAATAAATATTATCAAAGGGCCTTTGGCCTAGCGGTGTGTAAGTTTAATTGTTGCATTTGCCGTATATAAATATCATATACTAATAATAATAATAATAAATAAATAAATATTAATTATAAGAATTTAAATATTATTAATTAGTAATATTAACTTGAAATTTTTAATTAAATTTTAATGATACATTGATAACAATTCTTAAATATTTAGAATTAGAGTCATTCATTGAAATGCCCTTAGTTCACAAAACTTTCATCCATTTGCCATATCTCTCTCCCAATTAACCAAAATATCCGGAAAATTCGTGGACTAACCCTTGGCCCACGGGCTACCCTGAAAATCCGTGGCTACCACTCAAAAAATCCGTGGGCAAGCACAAAAAATCCATGGGAGTGCATTTTGAAACAAAATTCGTGGGCCACGGGTTAGCCCATGGATTTTCAGGGTATTATGGTTAATTGGGAGAGAGTTAGGGCAAATGGATGAAAGCATTGGTGAAGTTAGGGCATTTCGTATAATTTCTCTTAGAATTATTGTTAATTATATAAATTATTTTTATATTATTTTTTAAATATCAATCGTTATATTTTAGTTATCAATTAGTATTATTAATTTTAATTATTATTCGATTATTTTTTATTTTAAATTCTTTTAATTAACATATTGTATTATTTAATTTTTCTTTAGTACCTTGTTTGTATTAATTAATATATAATATTAATTTGTATTAATTATATTATTAAATATTAAAATTGATACTTTTTCCAATGTTCTAAATGGCGTGAGACGTGGCGTGGCGGCGAGGCCAAGCCTCAAGACTTAGGAGTCATGGCGAAGCCATGGCGTTTTCAAGGCGTGACTTATGAAATTAAATTTCTAATTCATTTATACTATTATATGAAAAAACATATGTTTTGTAGTGTTACTCAATGAGTCAACAGTAATAATCAAGTTAAATTAGATTATATATTAAAAAACTTACAAATAAAACATTAAAAACGTAAAGAAAAATCAAATATCGCATTATGAAAATGCACATTAGGTCATGGCGTGTCATAGGCTTAACGTGGCATGAGACACAAGCCTTGGTGCCATGGCACGCCATGACGGCTGTGCGGCGAGTTTTTTAGAACAGTTTGTTTTTCCAAGATGTTCTTTTTTATCATTTTACATGTTCATAAGCTAGTTTTTGCTAAATGTGACTTATTCATCAGTTAGCTTATTACTCACCAGCTAGCTTATAAGTTATCAGTTACCAGCTAGCTTATAAGTCATCAGTTAAATTATCAGCTAGTTTGCCTAACATAGCCTAAATATAACAAACTATAAACTGTAACTCCCAAACATGGCTCGAAACTACCTTAATCCTCGTGCCCATTTCTTTTAAGCCACTTTTTTATTTTATTTTATTATATTAATAAAATTATAATACATTTACACATAAGACCTTGTAATTGTCATAATTATATACTCAACCCTTTTATTACTTTATTAGAATAATAATTAATATCATAATCACATGATAATAATCGGGGTTTGGACTATTCAATAATCATATCAACCCTATAGATTTATGTACTTTTCAACAACATTATTGTATGACACTCGTGTAACATATAAAACCTTATAATAATTATAGAACAAAGTATAAAAGTTCCGAACTTTTTAGGGTTTGGGTCCATTTCTCGTATTGATTCACCATCAAGCAGTGATGGCCAAAAAACGGGGTCGGGTCGGGTCGGGCCAAGACAGAAACTGGGTTCAAGCAGTAACGTCCAAAATCGGTTCTGAGAAAAACGGGTCGGGTCGGGCCAGGTTTAACCCGAAAATCCCTGACCCGTTTACTGTTAGGGAAAACCGGTTTTTATAAAACCGGGCCGAGCCGGGCCCAAAACCGGTTCTTGATCGGGCCGGCGTATTTTCTTTTTTTTTTAAAAATTTCTTTGTATAATAATTAATTACTAAACTTTAAAAAGTAAAAAATTGGATTGGATCACTAAAATACACTTTAAAATTACGTTTTATTTATAATATATATCACTAAAATACACTTTTACGTTTTATAATTTATATATAATTTTAAGTTACAAACTTACAATACATAAATTCTAATAACCCGAAGGTCCCGCTCCCGAACTCCCACCCCCATCACCCCGTCCCCATCCCCATGGATTGTAATTGTATGGATTGTATAGAGCGTAGTATGGATTCTGATCTGGATTGTAGTCTTCAAGAGAATTGTACTTCTGCAGTCGTGTAATAGTCGTCCGATCATCAAGGCGGTCGGTGTCTGGTTCTTCTTCGTCATCGTCGAATCGGGAGACGTCACCGACACTACTAGCATCAGAATTGTCGGTTACGGTTCCCGGCGTACTTAGTTGTTCATCCGCTTCGTTTTCGGCTAAGTTTTCTTCCACACCATCTAGATCATTCTTCAGGTTTGTTTGATGTTGAATTCGGTCTTCTCCATCCAAGTAATCCTTCAAACATATGCAGCACTCTACCGATTGCGGGGTTAATTTGAGGCGGCTTGAAGGAAATCTCCACACCATTTGCATTGCGCTTTTTTTGTACCGTCGAAAAACATCACCAAGTTGAAATGCTCCCAAACCGGTGCTTTTCGTCCATGCTCGACAACAACGGTGTAATTTTGTTCGGCCATTTTTTTAGAGTAGAGACTAGAGAACTAGAGATTTTATAGTAGAATTTGCGAGAAACGAATATAGCGAAAGCCGAGAAATGAGAATTGTATGCGTTTTTTGCGTTTTGTAAGTTGGTGATATGATCCATAACACCCCTAGTATTTATATGGGGTTGGAGGGTGAAAAAAGACCAAAAAAACGGCTAAAAATGGATTCCAACGGCTACCTAACGGCTAGTTTTTTTGAAAAAATCGGGTTCGGGCCAAAAACCGGGCCGCGAACCAGTTTTGGGTCGGGCCGGAGAAAACGATAAAAACCCAAACCGGTCCTGGCCATCGGGCTGGAAACCGGTTTTTGACCGGGTCGGGCTGGACCCGGTTTTTTGAGCGGGTCCGGTTTGGGTTGCCCGATCGGGTCGGGTCGGGCCGGAATGGCCATCACTACCATCAAGCATGGATTGTTTGATGACATTTATATGAAAAAAGTTTGTGATTTAAGCATAAAGATATAAGTTTTGAATTGGCCAAATTTCTTCTAGCTTTTGTCTCATCTTTTATAGAGTAAATTACATTTTTTGTCCTTGTGATTTGTTGAAAATTTCTATTTTCGTCCTTGTGGTTTTGAAATTGTGATTTTCATCCGTATCATCTATAATTCATTTCTATTTTAGTCCTTTATACTTAAAAGTAGTGTTTTGGCCTCAGGGACGAAAATAGAAATGAATTGCAAACCATAGGGACAAAAACCGAAATTTCAAAACCAGAAGGACAAAAATTGCAATTTTTAACAAACCACAGGGACTAAAAACGTAATTTACTCTCTTTTAGATTTTAAAATAAACATTTAAATTTAAAAGTGGATAGAAAATTGTCACTTTAACTAGGATTTGATATTAACTATAAAATTGAAAGTTGGGCAACATATTTGATGTTCTTGTAGTTGAGGAGCATATTTGGTATCGTTTGTAAATTTTGATAACCTGTTTATTTATTATCAAAATTCTTAAAACGGTTATTAAAATGAGTAAGGGGTTGTTTGGTAGATTTTCTATTAAGTCATGTATGAATTAATATGTGATGTGTGTAGAAGGTTTTTTTGTTTGGAAGGGTTTCTCATAGATGAATGGGGCATGTTTTTCAATTGGGAGGGGCGGGTTTAGAAGTTTTTTGACTTTCTACATAAAAAGCCACATAGTAAACTTATTGAATAAGACATTTTTTTTATCATTAAACCACTATAAGAGTCACGTATAGCTCACTGAATAAGCTATGAGTGCCATTAAGTCCACAAATTAACCAAAATAAGAAAATGTACAAAAATAATTTGTTGAGGATGAAAAGTGATAGTTTAAAGAATATCAAATACAATAAATAAAGTTCAAAGAATGGATAAAACGTAAATAGGGAGGCATATTTGTTGTTTTAAAAAGGAGTTAAGTTTTTTTATTTTGAGGGTTTATTGGTAAAAATATAGGTTTTTCCACTCTATTTCACATATAATTAATGTCAAAATTGAAATAATGATCCACGTTTTGTTTTGTCCACCGTACCAATTACATACGAAATCCACCTCTAATGACACTAATGCAAATGGGCATTTTTTTAGCTCACCAACTCAAAGTTACTTAAAAGTTCAATGACCAAAATGTGAAATTTCAAAACCTTTGACATATGCTTAAACTTAAGTTAGAAATTGATTATTAAAATGCAAAGAACAATTTCTGGGTATAAATTGACAATAGCATGATAGTTAGATGGTTAGTTTGGCCAAATATCATATGCACACAAAAAAGTGGGTCAAGAATCAAGATTCAAGTTAACAGAGCACCCTTATGTATCTAAAATGACAAAAATAGTCCTCCAACAATCCATTTATACACAAAAAAGGATTACCAAACCGAAACCAACACTAATTTTCGAACTTTCAGAAGCCAAAGCCGTAGAAATCAGATCAAAGTACGATTGATCAGATGGCTACAAAACATATCGTATTCAATTCACATTCCAACAAAAAAAACACTTTCCCGATACAAACAAATACAAAATTTAATTCATTTTGGAACAACAAAAAGAAAACATAAAACTAGGATCCAAAGTCGAACACAAAAGAAACAAACTTGAAGTTTTTTTTTTATATTCTCTTTCCTACTTTATTCATTTTGGAGGATACGGTGGAAAAATAATACATCAAAAACTCCAAAATCTTCGTTTTACCCGTTATGGAAAATCTGTTTTTTCTTGTAAAAATACAGAAAGAAACAATATCCTTTGCAATAATTAGAGGTTTTAGACAAATTACATAAATTCAATTTAATTTTTTAAAACCGACATACTTTGGACCTAGGGGTGTAATGCTGTGTTCTCGAAATTCATTTTACGAAGGAAAGGAAAGTGAGGGAAAATGGACGAAAGTAAAAAAAAACTCTGTGTTCTCGAAATTTTTTTAGGAGAGAAAGAAAAGGAAACGGAAGGAAAATAATGATAAGTTTCCTTCCAAAACTTTCCTCCCAAATGTGGGAGGAAAGGGAAGGAAAGGAAAGAAAAGGAAAACAATTAAAAACATTTACTAAAATTATTAAAATTACAAAACTACCCGATCTTTCCTTGTAAAAGATATATTCTTTTCTCTCCTATTCAAGAACACTGAAAAAATATTTTCTTTCCTTTCCTTTCCTTCATTTTCCTTCGTTTTCGAGAACACAAATAAAAAAATTATTTTCTCTTCCTTTCTTCTCCATTCATTTCTTTTCTTTTCTTTTCTCTCCTGATTAGAGAACACAACGTAAATGAGCCGAGTCGTATGGTAAGTTATTCGAGCTCGCTCGAAAAAATTATACCAAGCTCGACTTGAGCACAAATAACTTTTTCAAAGTAGGCTTGAGCTTAACAATTTTTATATGTTTATTGTATGATTTATGAACATATGAGCATCTTTGGCTCGAAAAAAGTGTTGCTCGAATCGCTCCGCTCGGCTCGACTCGAAAAATTTAATCAAGTTTTCGCACGAACCAACTGGAACATTGATGTAATGAAGCAGTTAAGTTAAAATGAGTTATATTTTGTGTTCGAGATCGACTCGAGTTCAAGAATTATTAAACTTGAGCTCGAGTAGCTTGTTTTTTTTGCTAAAATCACGTGTTCTAGCAAAATGCGGTGTTAATTTTTGTATATTCACATATGATGATGTTTGTTCGAAAGCAAAACTTAAACCATTTCCTAAAAAACAATGAGATTAACATACTAGGGTTGGGTTCACGTGAGACCAACCTGTTTTCGTGAGACCAAGAAATTAACACTAAATCTTCACAGTAATTCATTGTAAAGGTAAGAAAAATGCAAACCTTCACAACAAAACACTGTGAAGGTTTACCATCACAGTACCTTCACAGTCTTTTGCTGTGAAGGTTTAGTGTTAATTTTTTGGTCTCACGGTCTCACGGAAATAGCCTGGTCTCACATGATCTTAAGTCTAACGTACTAATATCATCACATTATTACCTCAAATCAACATTTGATTCAAGCAATCTTCATCGATGATTGTTCTTAAGGCATAAGAACATAACCATCACAATTACCCGGAAATATCTCCGTTGCAGGAGCAGAAGACATTTTGGTTCTCGAATCTGATCTTCGAACTTGTGCATGAGATTCCGCTTCTTGCTGGAACATTTTTACGAGCTCCTGTAGCTCCAGTCTTCTAACCTCGACTTCCTCTTCCATCACGGGGTTTTTTAGTCCAAGGTAGAGTAAGCCGATAACAATCAACGTGATGCCAAGAAGTACGAGAATACAGGAAAACATAAGAAACGCAAACGGTGAACTTTCTGATCCGGGAATTCCGTCAACGTTAATCCCAAAGAGGCCAGTGATGATGGAAAGAACGAGGCCGCAACCCCCAAAGACTCCTAGATTATGTGTAACGCGCAGGCTTTTGTCCTGAAAGTTGTCGCGAGAGTGAAGAGTTCGTTAGTGTGACGAAAGGGGTTGGGATGGTTTGCTGAAATAGTGATGGATGGCCGTCTGCCGCCTGCCGCCAGCGAAAAGTACTGTAATATAACATCTGATGGTGGATGGAGAACAAGGCTACTCTCTTAACGGAAAGAAACTTCTTAGTAGTATATTTGGAGGTTGGAGCTCACAAAAGTTACCAAAAAATATGTTGTGTTTGGTACGCGGACCGGAATGGATAGGACTTGAGAGGTGAGATTAAGGATCTGTTTGTTAGCAACTTAATGGAACTCACTGGTTATTCAGTCAGCTATTCATAACTCTTTGGTAGTGACTTAATGATATAAAAAATGCCTTATTCAGTAAGCTTCTAGAGGGAAACTTTATGCAGAAAGCCAAGTTTTTTTCCGAACCTGCCCCTCCCAATTGAAAAACACGCTCCTACCATCTACGAGAAAGCCCTACCAAACAAAAAAGTCTCAATCTATTACAGGAAGAAGCGTGTTTTTTTATTTGGGGGTCAAGTTTGGAAAGACATGACTTTCTGCATAAAACTCCCCCCTAGAAGCTTATTGAATAAGCAATTTTCTATTTCATTAAACCACTACCAGACAGTCATTTATAGCTGACCGAATAAGTTGTGAATCTCATTAAGCTCATTAAACCACTACCAAACCCCAAGGTAGACACGTGAAAGAATTGTGGAAGGCTTATGGTTTTACTTTGACATAGGTAGTTTAGTAATTTACCAATCTTGCCTCATCTTACTAATTTTCGTTCCACCTATTTGGTGGGACCAAAAAAGTGCATTTTTGTCCCACTCAGTCTCGTCATGTCCCAACCTAGTGTCGCGACAGACATGGGACAATACACTTTTGTTTTGTCATGTCCTATCCCATTATTACTTGCACCATAATGACCATCAAATTTGGAGAAAGGAAGTTTACTATGCAACACTTGTAAAATGGACCACTAATAACAAAGTTGGCAAGCTCTAAAACATATATAGAATCAAGTCAACATGGGTTTTAGAAAATTGGTTGTTTGACCGCATAATTTGACGATGTATCCGTGAGAATATGTGAAGCCCCATCAGATTACTCTCCAAAAGAGCACTCAAGAAAAGAACAGAGGTTCCAACATATATTGACGAGAAATAGTACAATCTAGCCGATGTTGGACTCCAACACGTCTCCTCTAACAAAGGCTAAACGAGCACACATTGTCTCAGGGTGTCGAGTGGGGGCTAGATGTATAAAGATTGCCCCCGAGTGTCGAGTCCCTAAAAGTTGTATAGTTTGGCTCTGATACCATGTGAGAATATGTGGACCCCGTTAAGTTACTCTCAAAAAGAGCACTCAAGAAGAGAACAGAGGTTCCAACATATATTGAGGAGAAATGATACAAATCTAGCCTATGTTGGACTCCTCTAACTGAGGCTAAACGGGCACATATTGTCCCCAAGTGTCGAGAGAGGCTAGATGTGTACAAAATTCCCCCGAGTGTCGAGTCCCTAAAGTGGTAGACCTTGGCTCTGATACCATGTGAGAATATGTGGAGCCCATTAGATTACTCTCCAAAAGATCCCTTGAAAAGAGAACGGAAGTTCCAACATATATCGAAGAGAAATGGTCCAAGTCTAGCTGACGTGAGACTCCAACAGTATCTCTAATATAGTAATATAGGAAGTCTATTGATGGGCATAAAAAGTAAATAGCACCTGTAACCACGCCCGAACGGTACTTTGCATGACATCTTGTACTGTAAACAAACGTCCCCGAACTGCTTCTTGTTCCTCAATCATTTGCCTCGTACTCTTAGTTATTCCTTCCAACAACCGCTTTGCGGCATTTCCTCTCAAATGTTGAAGGAGCTCGAAAACAATCTCTTCTCTAGCATGCAAAGACCACTTTACTCTTATAACCTTCAAGAAAGAAAGGATGAGCAAAATTCATGCAAAATAATGAAGTTAAAAGGAAATAAATACAATAAGAGGAACATATATGAAATAAAAACATAGACCATTCTTAGGTGTCGTTCGTTTTTTAAAAGGTGCAGAAGTTTGAAGTCTTATTTCACTTCTGATTGATAACAGGTGGTGCTGAAGTCTAACTGCAGAATCAATAAGGCACTTATTTTTTGTAATCGTCTATTTTACCCCCCATAATATGAATTATATTTTACTCGTAAATATATAAGATGATTATTAAGAAATCTTTTGTACCCATTACACTTATTTTCAAACAGCAAAGTTTTAGTTGGTACCGAAATATTTCAACATATTTCCAGCAATTTCATCTCTTTATTCATAATTACTAGACCATGAAACTTGGATGAAATTATGATACCTGCGAAGATAGCCTTCTGATTTCTTGGTTTAATATTATGCTGAATAGATGCAAATCCTCGTGATTTCTCCTATTAAAAGTGTACAAAGTTAGAGATGTTAGAACTTGATAATCACAAAAAAGAAATTCAATCGTCACCAAATGATCATCACGAATATATTAAAACCTGTCCATAAACTTCAACTCAACTTCATCTGCTGCTCCAAAGATGTATTTCCTAAATAATCTATCAAAGACATAAAACAAAAGAATAATTAGAGTACAAAATCAAGAAGCCCGATTATTATGAAGATTGTATAAGAAGACAAAAATCATGATGCCTTGGCTATAAACTAATAATGTTCAAAAGAAACTATTTGTCACGTGAAACGCAATAAAAGGAGAATTTCACTCATCATCCCACCAGGCAACGAACAAAACAACAGATTTGCTTAATCCATACAGATAACATAATCCATACAGGACTTGGTGCCTGTTTGTTAGCAACTTAATGAGCTTCATGGGACCCACAACTTATTCAGTCAACTATACATGATTGTTTGGTAGTGGCTTATTCAGTAAACTTCCATGGGCGCTTTATGCAGAAAGAATTTTTTTTTCAAACCTGACCCCCCCCCCCCAAATTAAAAAACACTCCTTTGTTAGACCTGGCATACGTGTCACCTATTCTAGAAGAAATAAGAGGCAAGGGTAAATCAGTCTTTTCAATTGTAATGAGTGGTTAGGGATTTGTTTAGCGCTAACTGATGTATAAGTAGGGGATGAAAAGAGTTAGTGGGTATTCAGATAATAAAACAGAATTCGTTGGGAGAGTTTCCCTACCTCTCGAAAGTTGGGGAATCCGATTAATTCTTGAATAATATTGAGAATTGATCTATAGTTTCGTTTCTTGTTGAGTAACACTCAACAAATTGGTATGAGGATTAAGAACCTGGTGAAGATGACGAGTCATCGACTTCAAGATTGGATGATATGGAGAGCAACATATGGGAGAATTCCTGACGAAGGTGACAAAATTGGAAGGCAACGTTCAAACGATTATGGAGCAATTAGGTGCTCTTTTACGATTACAAGAGGAATTGACGAGGAACAGAAGTGAAGGCGGTGGTGGTCAGAGTTCTGGAGAGAGATGTGATCGAAGTGAAGAAAGAGGCTACAAATCTGCTTCTTTTTTAGCAATCAAAGGCCGCAGGTTGGAGATGCCATTATTTGATGCAACCGACCCCGATGGGTGGATTCTAAGAGCAGATCGATATGGAAGTTTGAATCGGCTGACGAACGAAGAGAGATTGAAAGTGGCGATTATTGCGTTTGAGGGAGATGCGCTCCGTTGGTATCGGTGGGAACACAAGAGAAGGCCCGTTACAAATTGGGAGGAACTCAAGTGACTTTTATCGGCCCAATTCAGATCCAACGCAGAAGGAACCCTATGTGAGCAATTTTTGTCGGTCAAACAAGAAGGAACCATCAAAGATTACAAAAGAAAATTTGTAGCCATGGCAGCACCATTGGATGGCATTCCCGAGGAGGTTTATGTGAGCCAATTCATAAATGGCTTATTACCAGAAATACGAGCGGAAGTGAGACTTCCATCACCGGTAGGTCTAAACAAGGCGATGGAGATGGCCTCAATGGTGGAAGAAACGAATAAGGCTGTAAATCGGGGAAAAGGATTCAAGTCGTTTACACCGGCACG
This sequence comes from Saussurea involucrata, assembly GCA_033807775.1. NCBI lineage: Eukaryota > Viridiplantae > Streptophyta > Magnoliopsida > Asterales > Asteraceae > Saussurea > Saussurea involucrata. The sequence continues at coordinate 3,962,013 of CM066319.1, forward strand.
AAAGGCGTATGAAAATACAGACGAGAAGGGGGCATTGACGGGAGCAGCTCGAACAGGTGGGGTGATTCCCGAATTCAGGAAATTGACAGATAAAAAACTACAGGTAAAAAGGCAACTGGGTCTTTGCTATAGATGTGACGAAAAATACGCACCGGGCCATCGTTGTAAGAAGAAAGAACTCAGCGTTTTGGTGTTACAAGGTGCGGATAATGGAGAGTTCGAAGGACAGGAAGAAGAAGAGACAGAAATGGCCAATTTAAACCAAGTCAGCACTGTGGATATTTCTTTGAATTCAGTAGTGGGATTTTCGACCCCAAGAACGATGAAGATGGAAGGTTGGATCAGAGAACAAAAGGCCGTAGTACTCATTGACAGTGGTGCGTCTCACAACTTCATTGCGAAACGATTAGTGGAAAAGATGGGAATCCAAGTGTATCCAACAGAAGGGTACAACATTTCCATGGGGGCAGGAGAAGCAATGAAGGGCCATGGAGTGTGTAAAGATGTAAGAGTTTGGATACAAGGAGTGGAAGTTTGTGAAGATTTCTTACCGCTGGAACTTGGCAATTCAGATATTATCATGGGTATGCAGTGGTTGTCTACGTTGGGAACCATGCATGTAAATTGGAACACTCAGATCATGAAGTTTCAATTGAGAGGAGAGCAAATCAAATTGAAAGGAGATACATCTTTGGGCCGATCGTTAGTATCCTTGAAGTCGATGTTCAAGACGATAAAACAAGAAGGTCAAGGGGTATTGGTAGAATTTGGGCAGGTCGAATTACCCGAGACAGATCACAGCGGATGTCCGACACGAATTGTGGAAGTGGTGGAACAATTTCAAGAAGTGTTTCAAAGGCCTAATGAATTACCACCGAGATGAGGAAGGGAACATGCGATTAACTTGAAAAAAGTAGAAAATGTCAATGTAAGGCCATACCGATATCCACAATATCAGAAGAACGAGATCGAGAAATTAGTCAAAGAGATGCTAGAGGCAGGAATTATCAGACATAGACAGAGTTCATTTTCAAGCCCAGTCTTACTTGTCAAAAAAAAGATGGCAGTTGCCGTTTTTGCATTGATTATAGAGCTCTCAACAAAGGTACGATTCCAGATAAGTTCCCTATTCCGGTAATTGATGAGTTACTAGATGAATGGGGTGGTGCAAAATTCTTTTCGAAGCGGACTTAAAGTCAGGCTACCATCAAATAAGGATGAAGGATGAGGATGTCCCTAAAACGGCGTTTAGAACCCATGAAGGCCATTACGAGTTTCTAGTAATGCCTTTTGGGTAAACCAATGCTCCGGCCACCTTCCAAGCCTTAATGAACAAGATATTCAAGCCATTTTTGAGAAGGTTCATTCTAGTTTTCTTTGATGATATTTTGGTTTACAGTAAGTAAGACTGAAGAGGAACATTGTCAGCATTTAAAAGCAACATTTCAGGTGTTATTTCAATACCGTTTATACGCCAACAAGAAAAAATGTGAGCTCGGAAAGAAGGAACTCGGATATCTAGGCCATATTATTTCGGGGGATGGGGTAGCAATGGACAACACTAAAGTGGAAGCCATGCTAAATTGGCATGCTAAATTGGCCGCAGCCCAAGAATGTCTCACAATTAAGGGGATTTTTAGGTCTATCGGGTTATTACAGAAAGTTTATAGCACGTTACGGGCATATTGCGCGTCCCTTGACAGACCTTAAAAAGAAAAGCTTTGAATGGAATGATGAAGCTACAAGTGCTTTTGAAGCCCTCAAGAAAGCACTAACACAAGCTCCTGTTTTGGCTTTGCCAAATTTCGAAAAATCGTTTGTTATAGAGACGGATGCGTCGGGCAGTGGGTTAGGGGCTGTTCTAATGCAGAAAGAAAGGCCTATCGCATTCCATAGTCAGGTGTTGGGAATGCAAGCTCGACAGAAACCCATTTATGAAAAAAAGTTAATGGCAATAGTCTTTGCGGTTATTAAATGGCGGCTTATTTGTTAGGTCAACGATTTCAAGTAAGAACCGATCAGCAAAGTTTGAAATACTTACTGGAGCAGCGTGTGGTGGACCATCAATATCAAAAGTGGTTGGTCAAATTAATGGCCTACAATTTCGATATCATTTACAAGCCTGGAAAATCAATTTAGCAGCTGATGCTTTGTCTAGGAAGGAGGTAGTATGTGCAGCAATGGCCGGACCACAGCGGAGGCATTGGGGTGTAATAAAGAAAGAAGTAAGTGATGATGTAGTCTTGGGAAAGATCAAACAGGAGATAACAATGGCAAGTGATGATGACAAAGGGTTTACGGTAAGACATGATTTACTTTGGTACAAAGACAGGTTGGTATTATCGCGTTCATCTTCGCTCATCAAGACAATATTGGAAGAATTTCATGCCTCACCAATGGGGGGGACATTCGGGAGTGGAGCGAACGTACCAAAGAATAGCATCCGAATTATTTTGGGGAGGAATGAAGGCAGACATTAAAGATTTTGTAAGAAATTGTGAAACGTGCCAACGTAATAAATCGTTAGGTGGATCCCCCAGCAGGGCTGCTGCAACCATTAGCTTTACCGATGCACGTTTGGGACGAAGTAACGATGGATTTCGTGGAAGGATTACCAAAGTCGGAAGGGATGGATACAATTATGGTTGTTATGGATAGGCTGAGCAAGTTTGCTCATTTTCTGGTTCTTAAACATCCTTTTACTACTCAAATTGTTGCAGCTCTGTTCATAAAGGAGATCGTTAAACTACATGGAGTTCCACAAGTGATTGTGTCCGACAGAGATAAGATTTTCCTAAGCAACTTCTGGAAGGAAATTTTTCGTTTACACGGAACAAAGTTGGCGTTTTCGACTGCTTACCACCCGCAAACCGACGGGCAATCGGAGAGAGTTAACAGATGTGTAGAGCAGTACCTCCAATGTTTTGTATCGTCACAGCCAAGGAATTGGAAGAAGTGGTTGCATTGGGCCGAGTATTGGTACAATACAACATTTCATGGAGCCCTGCAGTGTTCTCCTTTCAAAGCTTTATATGGTAGGGATCCTCCAGCTATTCTTAAATACAAAGATGGTACAGCCATAGTGCAAGCTGTAGAAGATATGTTAATAGAAAGGGACAACATGTTGGATGAGATCAGGTTTGAGCTGCTGTGAGCTCAACAACGAATGAAACACCAGGCCGATAAGCATAGGGTGGAGGCACAGTTCACAGTGGGGGATTTGGTGTTCTTGAAACTAAGACGGCAGAAATCATTACGTTCGGGCCAGAATCAAAAGTTGGCTGCCCAATATTATGGTCCCTTTGAAGTACTTGAACGAATTGGGAAAGTGGCCTATAAACTAAGGTTACCAAGTTCGACCCGCATACATCCGGTGTTTCATATATCTCAACTAAGAAGGGCCATCGGTCAAAATCTGTCTTCGCTGGACATTCCGCCACAATTAAACGAAGAAGGCGTGCTGGAGGTAGAACCAGAAGAGTTGTTGCAGTGTAGACACAATTCAGCCGGTGAACTGGAGGTTTTACTAAAATGGCACGGGTTACCTTTGTTTGAAGCTACTTGGGAAACTTTTGTGGTGGCTAACCAACAATTTCCTCATTTCCACCTTGAGGACAAGGTGCGGCTTTGGCAGGCGGGTAATGTTAGACCCGACATACGTGTCACCTATTCTAGAAGAAATAAGAGGCAAGAGTAAATCAGTCTTTTCAATTGTAATGAGTGGTTAGGGATTTGTTTAGCGCTAACTGATGTATAAGTAGGGGATGAAAAGAGTTGGTGGGTATTCAGATAATAAAACAGAATTCGTTGGGAGAGTTGCCCTACCTCTCGAAAGTTGGGGAATCCGATTAATTCTTGAATAATATTGAGAATTGATCTATAGTTTCGTTTCTTGTTGAGTAACACTCAACATCCTTCCATCTATGAAAAAACCCTTCCAAACAAAAACCTTCCCGGTCTATACAGGCAGATTAATCCACACAGAAGCTTAATCAATGCAGGACTTGGGGCCTATTCGTTAGCATCTTAATGAGCTTAATGGGACTCGCAACTTATTCGGTCAGCTATACATGATTGTTTGGTAGTGATTAATGATATAGAAAGTGGCTTATTCAGTAAGCTTCAAGGGGTGCTTTATGCAGAAAGCAAGTTTTTTCCAAACCTGCCCCTCCCAATAAAAAACATGCTCCTTCCATCTATGAAAAAACTCTTCCAAACAAAAACCTTCCCAATATATACAGACAAATTAATCCACACAGATAGCTTTATCAATACAGGACTTAGGGCCTATTCGTTAGCAACTTAATGAGCTTATAGGACTCACAACTTATTCGGTCAGCTATACATGACAGTTTGGTAGTGGCTTAAGTGGCTTATGCAGAAAGCTTCTAGGGGGAGCTTTATGCAGAAAGCAAGTTATTTCCGAACCTACCGCTCCCAATTAAAAAACACGTTTCTTTCATCTATGGAAAAAACCCTCCTGAACAAAAACTTTCTCAATATATACAGACAGATTAATCCACACAGACAATTTTATCCATACAAGACTTAATAGGAAACCAACCAAACAGCCCCTTAATGGAAAACCAACCAAACAGTAACCTAATAATGTTCAAAAAAAACTATTTGGCATGTGGAATGAAAGAAAAAAAAAAGTTTCACCTATTGTCCCACCGGGCAAGGCGGCATGCTAGGAGTGCTATAACTTCATGAATAGTTTGTGGTAGATTACCACCTCCTGCAGCAAGCAGCTCCTGTTGAAGCATAAAACCCCAATTTAGAACAGCTTCAAGCATGAAAATCAATAAAACTGAATGCAGTGTCTGTTGCACAGAAAAACCTGGACTTCTGAGACTCCTAACACATTTACGTTTGTTGCATAACCTTTAACGTGTAATGCAGTAACTAAGAAGTTCTGCGCTTGCCACGATCTTAAGACTACCGGGATATCATCTTCTTCCACATATGGATCACCGGCTGACTGTCCCAAAAGTTCAAATAACAGTCCACCAGCAACCCTAACGGGAACCTGCATAGTAAAGACCCTAAAAACCATGAGATTATATCATGTGAGCATGAGAGCAAACTATCTTAGATTTTCAGTACTTTCTTGTACCATCACTACAACAAAATCGGCTTGATAGGACGCCAAAGATGTGTAAGGGGCTGTTTACTTACAGCTTAATGAGCTTAATGGTCTGGACAGCTTATTCGCTCTGCCATACATGAGTGTTTCTTTAGGCTGCGTTTGGTACATGGGATAGCACAGGACAGGACGGGACAGAACTCACTGTCCCATGTTTGGCGTGACATGGGATAGGACAAAAATTCACTGTCCCACGTTTGGCACGACATGGGACAGGAACAAGGACTGAACAGGGTGGGACAGGATGGGACAGAAAAGGGCATTTTCTTGTTCCACCAAAATAGGTGGAACAACATGGGACAAAAGTGAGACAGAAATAAAAAGAATCATTGATCTACCCTCATTTGATATATAACTAATATGATATTAGCCTTATGGGTCACCACCACCGATCACCACCACCACCACCACCACCACCATCGACGGCCACCGATAGCCACCGCCAACCACCCTCGGCCACCACCACCTATTCCTCCACTATAACAACTGTCTCCACCATCTCCACTACCATTCATCCATCACCACCACCACTACCATCGACGGCCACCGATAGCCACCGCCAACCACCCTCGGCCACCACTACCTTCTCCTCCACTATAACAACCTTCTCCACCATCTCCACTACCATTCATCCATCACCACCACCATTACCATTGTTGACCACCTCCACCTACACTAACACCGGTAGCAACCACCAACCATCGGCGGCCACCGGTAGCCACCACCAACCATGGTTGACCACTTCCACCTCTTCCTCCACCACCATCACCACCTCCACTGATCACCACCAACCACCGTCGGCCACCTCCACCTCTTCCTCCACTACTACAACCTCCTTTATCATTGTCTACCACATCCACCACTACCATCGTCGACCACCTCTACCTACACCGATCACCACCACCCATTGCTGCCACCACCACCGCAAACCACCATCAGCCACCTCCACCTTTTGTACTATCATTTATGTATGTATTTATGTGTTTGAAAATTGTGTAAAAAATTTAAAAATACTTTTAAATTAAATTATTTAAATATATATACTTTATTTGTGTCATTTATAACTATTATATGATATATAAAATCATCAAACAAGTTTTAGGGAAAATTGTCTAATCCTGTCCTATCTAGTCCTAGTCGTACCAAACACAAGACAGACACTTGTTTTGTCCCGTCCTGTCCTGTCTAGTCCTGTCCCACCCTCTTGTCCAGTCCCGTCCTGTCCAGTTCTGTCATGTCCAGTCCTGTCCAATCCTGTCTGCGTACCAAACGCTACCTTACGGCTTAATCGTTAAGCCATTAAGCTAAAATGGCAATATGGAATAAGGCATGACCCCTCACTTGTACGGTTGTCCCCATTAAGCCACCCATACAAATTAATACAAGAAATGCCCATGAATAATCCAACACTATCTGTTTGCCTCCCTCAAACCCATTGGTCTCCCGTCTCTCAGATGGATTTATCCAGACAAACAACTTAACCCATGAAGGCTTGGCAAAGGATCGTGTGAGAAGTTGTGGTTAACGTGAGAAGCGTGAGAAGTGGATCTGAACCATTGATCACTTTTAATCAGATGCCCTCCCATGAATTGCGTCTTAGAAGGGAATTGATCCGGTGCATCTCATCCTAATGTGCATCCATTCCTCATCCAAAGGTTGATAACCACTTCTCACGTTTCTCACGTTATCCTCAACTTCTCACCGGAACCCAGCCCTGCAGGGCTTAATGCAAAAAAAAACGTAAACAGCCCTAAATGTCCTAATAACACATTTATAGGACTTAAGTTTGTTGGACCAAAATATTTTGCATCCCATATAAAGGTGTTACAGTAGGATGTTAAGGACGTATTGGGGCATCCTAACAGTTTTGTAAGACACTTTTGAAGTTAAGTGTCATGTTAACTTTTTTTGTCACACTTTTGAGAAGTGCGGAATAAACACATCTTTTTATAGAACTCTTGTTACTTGTTTTTAAATAATGTCATATGAAAAGATTAATATGACGGTTTATTTCAAACTTGTCCTAAAAAAACTTCTAAGGATGCCCAAAATCGTCCTATCAACTTATTGTAACACCTTTGCATAGAACACACCATTGTTTGGTCCTATAAAGTTAAATCCTATAAAGCAGTCTATTATGACACATAGACATATTTGGCGTCCTATAAAACCTATTTTGTTGTAGTGCATAAAGTTTATAGCTTACTCATTTTAGAATAATTTTAACACAAATACGTGAAAAGCGTGAGAAATGGTTATCAACCGTTTGATGAGAAATGGACGCACATTAGGATGAGATGCACCGAGATAAGATGCAACGAGATGCACCGGATCAATTCCTTTCTAAGCCGCAATTCATGGGAGGGCATTTGATTAAAAGTGATAGATGGTTCAGATTCACTTCTCACAATTCTCACGTTAACCTTAATTTCTCACACGATCCTTCGCCATCACAATGATACTAACGAATAATCAACAATCACAAACATGCATAAATCATATTATAGTGATATTGGAAAATATAGAGTATATTCAAGAATGTTATCAAGAAGATTGCCTCATAAAGGAGGTGCTTCATACGCTCACTTATAAGCTTGCTTTCATCTCGTAAAGCAATGCTGATAGCCGGATGTAACCACTTTGAGTTACTCAACCAAGATTTAATAGAAGGGTGTCCTGCATCAACATGACACCACCAGGTGGGCCCTACAGCCCGTTCCCTGTAAGGCACGGCAATATCTGCAACCGTGACTTCACTATCATCGATTTCAAACTCTTTATGTTGAGTTTCCCAGCAGCCATTCACTTGTACTGCCTCCACAAGTTGAGTAATTCTAGACCAGCCAATTGGTATCCAATGATTTCCAGTATGCATATTATCATGAGCATAGCTTAAATAATGCTCCGAATTACAATCCAAACTATCAATCCCACCACCATATGATTCTGGAAGTGGTACAGAACTCGAAACGTTTCTCTTAGCATTTTGAACTGGCGCTGAACTAGTGATCCTGTTTTTAGGTCCTTGTTTCTTCTCCCCAATGATATTTTGTGGTCTATACTTTCTGCGGCCACTTACAGCTTCAAAAGCACAAATGAGTCCATCTGTCCACAAAGCACAACCCGACATGGCGTCCTTACTAGCATGATGTTTCTGATTTTCGAACTTCTTCATATTGCTCGTGGATTCACAACAATCACCAACTACCCGATCACCGAAAGTTTGAGAAATGCAGTGCCAGAAGTCAATTAAAGTTGAAACATTAGAGTGTGGCTAATTTTTTTTGTTTCTTTCCCTTTCTTTCTTCCTGGTGGAAGGAAGTAAAACAATGAGAATAACAAGCTAGAAGAAGTCTATTTACATCAACAAAAATCATGTGGAAGCTATTGAACAATAGAAGAAAGCATAAAGAGATACAGGAGGAGAAGGGGATCCAACATTTATTCATTTAACTTGGAAATTGTCCAAAATAGCCGTTTTGGCCTCCCCTCTTCACTTCATAGTCACCTTTCAACCAATTTGATTGAAATAGCCAAGATTTTGCAAGTATCACCTTAGCAACTTGTGAAATCCGCTTTTTTATAATAATAATAATAATAATCATAAAGTAGCAATTTCGCAAGTTGCTAAAGTGTTACTTGTGAAATGATGACGTGGAAGTGCCACGTGCGTACTTGCTAAAGTGTTAACTCACTAAAATGCTACTTATCCACTTGCTAAAGTGCTATTTGCCAGGTCGGGCTCGGGCATTTTGCAAGTAGCGTTTTAGAAACTTGTGAAATTGGTGCTTTATGAATATTAAATTCATAAAAAATAGATTTCACAACTTGCAAAATCTCAGCTATTTCGATCAATTGAGTAGAAAAGCTGCTATAAAACGAATTGGGAGTCCATACTGGCTATGTTGGACAATTTTCCATTTAACTGCTAATGTGCATTTTGATATGGATTTTCTAACATGAATTACGCTATTACTACCATAGTATCATTAGAATTAATGACTTAATGCACACATACTTCACCAAAAAAAACCTCAAACTCGAGTACAGACGAATCACGAATCTATGAACCGAATTAATGAACAAATACTTCACAAATTGGATTCAACAGAATTTGATTTTTGAGGTCAATAAGAAGACGCCTTCGGCCCCAAAATTCTTAAAAATGGCTTCTCTAAACTTATAAAACTTCCATCACAGAGTATCGATTTGAGTTTTGAAGTTCAGAATTCCCTAAATCAACTTACTAAAATCAAAAAAAATTATCTCCGAGCTTACTACCTACATAACACGATGATAATAAGAGGAAGATGCTACCGATTTGAGGATGAATGAATGCAGAGAGACTCTTCCTTTTTCTTAATGCGTAATTGCAACCGTTTCCGTGTAGTTTTCGGAAGGTGGCAACTCTGGTAACCGCCACCGCCGCCGTGCAGATATTCGGTGCGGTGGTGCTAGAAAGTCCTTATTACACAAAGCCCTTTTATTCGATTGAAAATTTGAAATATAAATTATTATTTATTAAACTAAAAGAGTTATTTACACGTTTGGTCCCTATACTTTACGGAGGCATCGGAATAGAATCTCCGTCCACGATCCCCAATCTCCTTTTCCGTTCATGTTCCTACGGGGAAATATGATCACATTGATGAGGATCACCAACGGGTAATCGGGATTTTTTTTCCGTTTATGTTTCTACGAGTCTTACTGTAACTAGTTTATCTGAAAATATAAGGTTGTGGGATATTTTAAATCAAATGTGTTAAATAGCACACTCGATACAAAATGGTCCATGTTTAGATCTCACACATTTCCAAAATTTGCTTTTATGAAGTATCAAATAGTCATATGTTAACAAAACCATAACATCATAAGTAATTGTTTGGTCAAACGTTTTTGGCTCTCGTGTTGCTATTGAGGTCATGAGCTGTGCGTTTGAGGTGAGTTCTCTCACTGTGTAGTTAGGGGTTGTATGCATGTCATAGTAGTTTGTATGTACTACTGTCTTTGTTGTGTGTGGTGTGTAATATTTGATTGGTTTAAATGCTTAGTATAAATGTGTTACATTACAACTCGGTGGGACCGAGGAAGTGGAAAGAAACGTTGTGGGAACTCGGTGTGACGAGTGTGTTACATTACAACTCGGTGGGACCGAGGGCTCGGTGGGACCGAGGTGTTGGATACATAATTACTTGTAGATGTTTACTCGTTTTATGTAACTGTGATGTTGTTGCTTATGTGCGGATAGGGGTGATGTGTATATAATTCCTATCTGCGCATGTGATGGAATTCACTAAGCTTCGTGCTTACCCCTTCCCAATATCTTATGATTTCAGGTGCGAGTAGCAGTCGGGCATGACGGTACACACGGGCGCAAGGCGAAGGCTGTTTAAGTTTAACTTTTTAAATGGGGATTTAATTATATAACTTTTCCGCTGCTTAAATTTCATTTGACGGTTTTAATTAACGATGTTTATTTTTATTGTAATGAGATTTGTTAACTTATGGTTTGATTGTAACGAAATGCATTATTTTTAAAATTTTAAATTCCTTGTAATTTTTGGGACGTTACAGGCAGGTACACCAGGTTCTCCAAATAAGACAGTTACACTCTTCTGCTAAATAAAGTGTCCAAAAGTTTATTTTTAACTAGAGCCAACCCTGTATATAGTATATAAGTATAAGATTTAAACTCAAAACTTATACAGTATTAAGATTAAAAAATATTAATCTATAGGGTCGCATCCAAAAAATAATAATAATAATAGCCATGTATAGCGTGTATGATTATAGATTAATATTTTTTAATTTTTTAATATTTTCTAATAAAGAAATGTATTAACTTTCAATTATTGATTTATAATTAAAATTCTCATAAAATTTTACATTCCATTACAATACAATTTGTAACACACTTAATTTTTAATTGTTATATCAGTTTTAGAAATTAACCTTTACTATTGTAATCTTTACTCAATTTTCTTAGCGTCATATTAGTATTATAAATTTTATTTCAATCAAATAACAATAAAACTACAATTAAATATATTAACTATTTAAGTCAACAGCCCTTTTATTCAAACAAATTCGAAATTATACTAGGTCAAATTAATGATATAATACAACCTTTACATGTTATACGTATCAACCGTAAAACACTACAGACTACCGATGGGTTAAATCCCAAATGCAATTTAGCAAGTTATATCGTACGGTTAATCGGTGAAGGGAAAAGTAATGGATAAAACCAAACCGAACCATACGGACCTATTATATCTCACTTGAAAGTGGGTTCGAGGATAATAGTATAAACTTAACACAAACATATCGTTTACTTCGGTATGTAAGTAAAACAATTTGTTTTCATAAAACCCAAAAGCGTCGGATAGACTTATTAGTAGGTTCATTCTATAAAAATTTGGTTCTAAAAATTAAATCTTATAAAATGGTCTATTATGAAACTTAAAAATATTAATGTCGTAAAGACCCACATATGCTGTGGTGGGTCCATTCTAAAAGAGTTGTGGGCATCTTTCTTTCTCCTTTACATCGAGGAAAACTAGGTTCCAAACAATGGTTTTTTCGTTTTCTATTATTTATCAATAGTCGATAATGTACGATATATTCGGTCCTTGTTTCACGTTAAAATCAGTTGAATTACTTTCAATCACATATCAACGAGTATCGATTCCTTTTTAGTTTTTTATTTAAGAGGTTGTTTACCAAAAACTTATCCAGTAAGTGTTTATATCGAGATGAGCATGACAATGATTGAAATCATATCCGGTACTAATTAAGAGACATGACAAAGACCAAAAATCATATACGGTTTGTGAAGAATAAGACCCTCACCCATGGTTAGTGTTTGTCATGTAAAAGACACTTACCAACAATCTTACTATGTCATTTTTTTGGGGAAAGGTGTCTTTGGCTATGCTTAGACTAATCCCTTGGCAAATTATGATTGTAAGACATCAGCCCTGATTAAACCTCAGTGGCCACAAGTTGCGTACCCATGGATTCCAACCCTAGACAAATGGGATATTCCACCACATCCTCAAGGCCTTAACCAGTACGCCACAGCCCTTGTGGTTCTTACTATGTCATTTTGATGGCACACTTACAGTGAATCTCATCTGGTAAGATACGTAATTAAGTGATATGGTGATTTTTACCTAATAAGTGTTTACCGTTTAGCATTTGGTAAACAATCTTTAAGTCAGAGATAATATATTTTTGATCAGACACAATAAGAAAAACGTAATTTAAATAAATCAATACCGTAAAAAGATGGCATAAAAGACGTAACTTGTTTAATAACGATGACATCTTTTTTGCACCAAATTTTTGCTTTTTCAAAAGGAATCATATATACAGTTTAAAGATGATTGATTATTATATATAACAAGTGGAAGAACGAACAAATCCGATCATAAGAAAACTTATAACATGGGTGTCCAAAAGCTCATCGTTATGCTATTATTCATGCCTCTCTTCTCCTTTTCTCCTGCATCATTTGCTCCAGTTACCAACAACAACTTGGTTTCAGGTTCTCTCTCTCTCTCTCTCTCTCTCTCTATATATATATATATATATATATATATATAGAGGAAGGTTCACGTGAGGAGCGCATCAATTTAAGAGAACGTGAGGAGCACTCCCATATGTGGGATTAACTCGAAAATTCGCGCAAAAGTGGCGCGAGGTGGTTCGCGAGGCGTGCAAGTCGCGGATCATTAATGATTTTAGTTGTAAATCATATGTGATTCATAACTGTCAATTGCTCCTCCAGATCAGTTGTGAATCACATGTGATCCACAACTGTCAATCACATGTGATTCATAACTGTCAATTGCTCATCACGTTCTCACGTTTTGGTGCGCTCCTCATTTGAACTTGCCCCTATATATATATATATATATATATATATATATATAAAGAAAGAAAGGAGGTTTAGAAGAAAACCTAAAAAAAAAGAAAAAAAAAAGAAATACTTTGGTAATCGTTTATTTAGACAATATATACATCTAGATACAACTTCAATTATTTATATGCACGTGTATATATACCATCCAGATGCATGGTTACTAGAGTGTTTATCACTTTTTTTTATTTTTATACGTTTTTTTTCTGAACTTGACCCTATATATAAACCCAAAAAAATTGAAAACTCAAAGAACACCCTGATAGCCGTTCATCTAGACCGTATACACATGAATCTAACCTTATATATATATATATAGAGCCAGGTTCAGAGGAAAAACTCAAAAAAAGAGAAAACTGAAGAACACCCTAATAGCCTTCATTTGAACGGTATGCACTTGTGCATACAAGTAATTTGTAACATGCACTTGCACGTAAAAACCGAATAAACAACATAATTTACTTGTATGCACAAGTACATACTGTCCGGATGAAATTGATAACTCTTGGACCTTGGTAGTGATAAACTGATAACTCCCATGAAGTTATTTGCCTACTTTTGACTTTTGAGGTCAAACCCATTGGTAAAAATATTCAAATTTGATGGGGATTCGTTACATTATTATCAGAGAAATCATTTATTAAATTCGAAAAACTATTTTTTTAATATCATCGTCAGTAATCCTTGATATTCATGGCATTCATATAAATTTTGAAGTCAAAATTCCTTCCATTTGACCAGAATGTCTTCTTTCCGGCACACCGGAGCTTTGAATAAATGCACTCTAATTAAATAACTCAAAACGGTGTCGTTTTTTTTGTAGAAAATAGTCAAAACACACATGAAAACGATTATGTGGTAGTTGGTGGTGATAGTAGTCATGGAATGGCAAACAAAAGCAAGTACACAACCATTCACACCGGAGGTGGCGGCGGCGGTGGACGGTCAGGTGGCGGTGGCGACTCCTCCCCACAAGGCGGTAATGGGGTGGTCCCTGTATATGCAGCTGGTGCAGCCGCCGGTCAACGCAGAAACCACAAAGGTGATGCTGCCACTTGTAGTCCATGGTGGAAAGTAGGGTTTGTAATCTTCACCGCCATTGGATCATCATCTATTTTACTCCAAATCCTTATGTAGAATGCAACAATGAAAATGATGCACAATAATTATTAATGTAGTGTTTTTAAGATATTGGTATCAGTTTATTATTATTGATCGTTTATAAAAGTAGCATTGTTTGTATAGTTATGAAAACGCATAGTTAGGGCCGTTTACTTACCCGGGTAAATGCTTACCGGTAAAATTCAAAACTATCACTTACTTTCCGGGTAAGATTATAGTCCACCAAAATGTCATTGTATGCAACAATTTAGCCGGTAAGCGCTAACTGTGGTAAGAGTCGTCGCATTCACTTACCAGGTAAGACTCTCGGTCCTTGCTTTCGACTCTCGGTTCTTGTTTCCGCTCTTACCGGGTAAGACTCTTGGTCTTTGCCATATTCATCCAGTAAACTAATGTGACTTAGTAAGACATTGAAATTGAATCTATTAAGAAATTGCTATGTGTTTGTTTGGTTCACATAATGTAGCTTTGGAACAATAATGAAATATTAATAAATGACCAAAATGCCGTTTTTTGAAAATTTTATTTTTTATAAAACTAAAAATACTTTGAAAAATAAAATAATTAAAATAAATAATAAATAAAATGAATAAACAAAATTAAAAAAAATAATTAAAATATTTAATATTTAAAAAAATAAATAAATAAGTTGTACCAAAAGATAAAAAAATTAATTATACCTCAAAAAAATAAAAAAATATTAAATTAAATTAAATATAAAAGAAATCAAAAGTATTAAATTAAATTATACGTGTGTGTGTTTTTTTAAAGGGTATCCTAGGTTTTACCTAGACTAGTCTCTGGCACTGATTGACTGCTAAGCATGCAACCCTGAGATAATTCCTCAATGGCCACAAGTTGCCAACGACTGGATTCGAACCCGGGGTAGATGAGTTTCTGAGCCACATCCCCCCAAAGCCTTAACCAGTACGCCACAAGCCTTGTGGTTAAATTATACGTGTGTTAAAGGGTATGTTGGTGCAAGTGTACCACATCTCTATATATTTTATATATTTATTTTGATGATTACAAACACACCGTATTATTGTTTATCTAACAATCTAATCCAAGTGTACAGTTCTTGAAGAACACGAAGATTTTATCTGAAGAGTTCAAGACGGAAGATTTACGTTGTCATTAGTGTTTATAATTTATAATGATAAACACCCTAAAATAATATACCACTTGGATATTTCTAAAAACCCAATAAATGATTTTAATAGGGTTTATTGAGAAGATCCAGCAAGATTGGTTGCGTCCTGGAAGGTGTCCTTTTCTGACGCCGGTATACCGCGGCGGTACAGCCGGTATACCGCGGCAGGCTCGGTGTGCATCTCTGATTGGTTGAAGCTACTTTTACTAGCCGGTATACCGCGAGTCCTAGCCGGTATACCGCCACGTACGTATTCCAGAAGTCAACTTTGCATGAGAGCCGTTGAGTGTCAGTGTACTTTTGTCTGCACGGTATACCGCGTGCTTTTGGCGGTATACCGCGGATGCATTGTTTCCGTTGGAAGAGTTGCTATATAATGCATGCGATGGTGGAGAAGAATAAAATAACAGATCAACAACACACTGCCATCTATCCATCTGATCTCTCCCAACTAATATTCCATACTACATATTATCACTACATATTTATTTTATAAAACGTTTTTATAAAATATCCAAGTGATAAATATTATACAAGAGTGATTACCATTGTGAGTTATACTCCTCTTGTAAGTGTTTGAATAACGGGTGTGTGATCCTGTATATCTCGATAAGCTAAAGCTTGAGAGCCTATTGCTTTCCTTTGTATTTGGTTTGTATTCTACCGTAAAGAATACGTTTATTGGATCGTGTCGGGAAGTGTCTCGACTGGTGGTTTACCAAGTTGTGGTAAATCACTAAATCTTCGTGTCAAGTATCTCTATCCCTTATCTCTTTATATTTCCGCTGTGCATTTAATTATATATGTTTATATAATTATTGTATATATACTCTGCTTTATTTACTGTATTTATACTATCCTGTATTTATACGTATCTGTTGTGTTTTCATATACTCTGTTGTATTTACATTATTAAGATATTTTTATAAAAGGTTTTTTGAAAGTAAAATTATTTAAATACAACCTTACCCCCCCTAGGTTGTCTAACATTTGGTATCAGAGCAGGTCTTTCAAAAATTTCTGTCTTAATTTTTTTTTAAATGGCTCAACAAACTAATTTTGTGTTCTCTAAACCTCCTTTGATAGATACTGAAAAGTTTGGCATTTGGGCCGAGCTATTTGAATGTCACGTTCGTGGCAAAAGTCAAAAAATTTGGGATATTATAGAAAATGGGAATTTTAATCCTACTATTGTAAAAGATGATCTTATTGTTGATAAACCTTTAAAAGAATGGACTCCCGCTGAAGAATCTCATTATTGTTTAAATTTTGAAGCTAAAAATATATTATATGCTGCTTTAACCTCTGATGAAATTGAAAGAGTTTATACTTATAAAACTGCCAATCAAATCTGGCAAAGCTTGAGCGACACTCATCGTGGAAATACTCAAGTTAAAAGCTCAAAAATAAATATTCTTGTTCATGATTATGAACTGTTCGAAATGTCAAAAGATGAGTCAATCGACTCAATGTTTAAACGTTTTAACCTCATTATGACTACTTTGAAACAACTAGGTCGCACTTATCCTAACGAAGACTATGTAAGGAAAATCCTACGAGCACTTCCTTCGGAGTGGATGGCAAAAATCACATCCTTGGAAGACTCCCGAGATCTCGCAACTATGAAGCTCGATGATCTCATCGGCAATCTTAAAGTGCACGAAATTGCACTAAGAAGAAATCAAGTCCGGGAGCAAGTCAAAAAGAAATCCATAGCTTTAAAAGTCATTGCCTCAAAAGAAGAGGAAAAGGAAGAGGAGGAAGAAGCTAGCTCATCCGATGACGAACCCGAAAATCTTGACGATTTAGTCAAGTTGGTAAGAAAACTTTCTAAACTTTTATCTAACAAAAAGTTTGCCAAAAATGATAGGTTTCAAGAAAATGGAGACTACCGTCGTGGTGGTAAAAACCAAAGTCGCAACGTCCACAAACGTGAAGACAAATATGACGAATCTAGCGACGATGAAAAATCCAATAAAAAGAAAGGCTTTTGCTATGTGTGTGGTGACAAGGATCACTATGCGAGTGTGTGTCCGAAACGAGCAAAACAAATCAACACACCAAAAGCTTTAGTTGGAGGCGCGTTGAGCGCAAGCATAAATGAGGCCAAAAATTTTTGTTTCATGGCCGACCATGATAATGAGGTATCTTCATCATATTCTTCTAAAAATAATTGTGATAGTAATTATAGTGATAATTATTATAGTGACGATGAAAATAATCTTGACGAATTATATAAATCATTTCATGATATGGCTGCTCTCGCAAATAAATATAAAGATGAAATTTCTAATTTAAAAGAAACCGTATCTGTATATAAAAAGGAAATAGATGACGGTAAACAAAAATCTGCTCATGATTTAGATGTTATCACTAAATTAGAAAATAAATTAAGTGAAAAAGATATTTGTAAATCTTGTGTTATTTTAAATGATAAAATTGCATGCTTAAATAAAAAGACACATGAAGATATTATATGTGCAAAATGCGAGATTCTTGAAAATGAAATTGCTTGTTTAAAAGCAAAATGTAAATCGCATGAAAAAGATAATTTATTAGCAAATGCTTTTCAAAATAGTAATGAAAAAATTCTTAACATGCTAAATATGTCTAATCGCATTAATTGTCGAAAAGGCATTGGTTCCGATACATGTGTTGATAAATGTTCGTGTAAACCCATTAAAAGATTTTTTGCATCTCCTAAAGTTGATACGAGAAAACCTCCATATATGTCAAAAATGAAAAATGTGAATTATGGAAGGAAACCGCATGCTCGTATGTATAATGGTAATTTTTCTAGACCTAAAAATAATGCGAATATAAATGCTTCATTTTATGTGTATGATAAATACAATCGCAAAATTAAAATGGTTAGAAAATGGATTCCGAAAGGAATGTTTAATGTTGATAATCCGGGTGGAATGCGTTTATGGTTTTAAACCATTTATATGGTTTTGTTTGTTTGTCGTGTTTGTTTTATGTCGACAACATATTTTTTGCAGTTTATGTTTTATACTAACTGTTAAAAGGACCCATAAGAAAAGGGTACCACGAAAAATTTTCTTTGCCTTTTGTAGGTGTTTCCTGGCGAGGATATAATACGTGCTTCCTGGCGAGGATACAATACGTGCTTCCTGGCGAGGATACAATACGTGCTTCCTGGCGAGGATACAATACGTGCTTCCTGACGAGGATATAATACGTGGTTCCTGACGAGGATATAATACGTGTTCCCTGACGAGGTCATAATACGTGGTAATTTTTGCTCACATAAAATTAACCGAAAATCGAAGCCTTAAGATCCTTTTTTGGTGCAAGTGTTTCTTTTTGGTTATTTTGTTTCATGTCATTTATTATGCTTATTTTATCCCTCAATTTTTATAAAATCAAATTGATATCGTTATTAATTTGAGGGGGAGCGTTTTAGCTCTTTTACCCATGAGATTATGCTCTCTCAAATATATGCATATTTTGAGGGGGAGCATCTCTCGAGGGGAAGCATACCGTCTTTCTTAACCCTTTTTGCTTCGACAAACGGGGGAGAGAAACCGCATATGCTCATGTTTAGCGGTTGTGTTTGTCATCATCAAAAAGGGGGAGATTGTTGGTGCAAGTGTACCACATCTCTATATATTTTATATATTTATTTTGATGATTACAAACACACCGTATTATTGTTTATCTAACAATCTAATCCAAGTGTACAGTTCTTGAAGAACACGAAGATTTTATCTGAAGAGTTCAAGACGGAAGATTTACGTTGTCATTAGTGTTTATAATTTATAATGATAAACACCCTAAAATAATATACCACTTGGATATTTCTAAAAACCCAATAAATGATTTTAATAGGGTTTATTGAGAAGATCCAGCAAGATTGGTTGCGTCCTGGAAGGTGTCCTTTTCTGACGCCGGTATACCGCGGCGGTACAGCCGGTATACCGCGGCAGGCTCGGTGTGCATCTCTGATTGGTTGAAGCTACTTTTACTAGCCGGTATACCGCGAGTCCTAGCCGGTATACCGCCACGTACGTATTCCAGAAGTCAACTTTGCATGAGAGCCGTTGAGTGTCAGTGTACTTTTGTCTGCACGGTATACCGCGTGCTTTTGGCGGTATACCGCGGATGCATTGTTTCCGTTGGAAGAGTTGCTATATAATGCATGCGATGGTGGAGAAGAATAAAATAACAGATCAACAACACACTGCCATCTATCCATCTGATCTCTCCCAACTAATATTCCATACTACATATTATCACTACATATTTATTTTATAAAACGTTTTTATAAAATATCCAAGTGATAAATATTATACAAGAGTGATTACCATTGTGAGTTATACTCCTCTTGTAAGTGTTTGAATAACGGGTGTGTGATCCTGTATATCTCGATAAGCTAAAGCTTGAGAGCCTATTGCTTTCCTTTGTATTTGGTTTGTATTCTACCGTAAAGAATACGTTTATTGGATCGTGTCGGGAAGTGTCTCGACTGGTGGTTTACCAAGTTGTGGTAAATCACTAAATCTCCGTGTCAAGTATCTCTATCCCTTATCTCTTTATATTTCCGCTGTGCATTTAATTATATCTGTTTATATAATTATTGTATATATACTCTGCTTTATTTACTGTATTTATACTATCCTGTATTTATACGTATCTGTTGTGTTTTCATATACTCTGTTGTATTTACATTATTAAGATATTTTTATAAAAGGTTTTTTGAAAGTAAAATTATTTAAATACAACCTTACCCCCCCTAGGTTGTCTAACAGGGTATATTTTGGATTTTGAAAATACAAGATTTCATTCCATCAAAATCCTAAGGCATTGTAAAGAAATGTTAAATTCCTTTATCCATGGAATTTGATGGAATTCAAAGATTTCATACATAAAAAAGATTGAACCAAACAAGGGAATGAAATTTGGTCAATAAAATTCAACATTCCAATTTCATCAGATTCCATCACTTTCTGCGAACCAAACGTCATCTAAAACAGTTTTAGAAATATGTAATTATTACAATTTTTAGTTAACTAAATGATAATGTTACCATTGGTAATAAAGCCGGAGTGACGAGTTTATTCATCTCATAAATAAAGGGTAAAATAGGGATGAGATCGGAACCGGTTGGTACCGAAAATTTTTCGGACTAAAAAGTGGCACCGAAAACCGAACCGTATGTACCGGTACAGTACCGGTTCGGTTTCGGTTTTGGGACGGGAAAATCGGTACTAGGTATTGGGGTATTTGGAATTCTTAAAGGACAAGGTTATGCTTTGGAATGTGGAACACGTAAGGCTATTTGGATCGCATGAGAAATCGGGCAAAGTTTTGGGCTCGATACCTGGACCGCGAGAGTGTCGGCGATTGTGACATGGTCACTATCGCCAGGGCACTATCGCCCAATATGTACCGAGAGGTGGGGAGAGACTAGCGAGTATGACAATCGCGATAGTGACATGGTCACTCTCGCAGTGTCACTATCGCCGAAAGTGTACCGCGAGCATTTTGGGTAGCGGGCGAGTATGCCCGGCGATATTGACAGTGTCACTATCGCCGACGGGCTCCAAAGGGTTTTAAACCCACGACTTTCAGCCTTCTTTCATTTCTATTCCATCTCTCTCTCTCTAAACTCTCCCAAACCGAACCCTAACCCTCTAAATCGTTTTTGGAGCTTTTGAAGCCAAAAACCTTGCAAATCAAATCTTCTCTCTCAGTTTTTAACAAGGGATTATGGATGGAGGTTAGAACCCTTCTTCTCACTTTTGTTTTGGTAATATTTCTACACTTTCTAGGGTTTTACCCAATCCTCACCTAAACCTTTTCCTTTCTTTGGATGAAATGAAGATTGAGGAGCACTTTGGTAACAATATAAGTGTTTGGTTGGTGGATTCACTTGATGGTGGAGGTAATCTTCTCTTCTCTTCATTTTGGAAATTAGGATTTCAATCTATTGGTGATTTTGGGTGTAATATGTTGGGGGAAATGATTCTAAGTGTTTGGGGGTAAATGTTTATGGTTGGAAATTGTGGATTTAGGTTTTTGGGAAGATTTGGACTTGAAGATTCGGACTTCTTCAAAGGAGCATACGTTTGGGAAAAATCTAGATTTAGCCTAATCTAGCAAGGTGAGTTCAAGTTGATTTGTGAAAACTTTGTACATGCCAAAAATAGTATTTTCCAAATATTTGTGTGTTTTATTTGAAAATATCTATGGTTGAGTTATTTGGATAGTTTAACTCTTTTGAAGTGTTTATCTTCATAAATGTTGTAAAACACCCATATTTGGGGCTTTTGGATATTTTGATGTATAGAAATCATAATATGTTTTTAAAAGATTAATTGTTCAGAATGATGTCTATTTGATGGTTTAATCATGTTAGTGTAATTGATTTTATAAACCATTTGGAAAATGCACTTTTAGTGTCACGAGTCATTTTGAGAATAATAAGGGTATGAGTCCTTTGGGAAAATCCTTTGTTGTTTAACCCGTGTTGAGTTTTGGGGTTAATGATGATTTTGTGGCACTTGTTTACCTAAACAATGTTTAAACGCATTTTATGCGATGATGACCGTTATTTATGGGTCTAGCAAGCTTGGAGCACTTTGCTCGGTTTTGACTTTGAGATAGTCTTGGGGACATTTGTCCGATTTTAATGGCTCGATGTGGAGTCTTATTTATGGTTTGCTTTTGTTGCAACATATATCATATATTGCACCATATCGCATTTATTGCGCGTTATTATTATTTACATGCCCGGGTGCGTTAGTCATTCCAGGATGGGCTTATTATTGTAGACTGTGTTGCATTGGATCCATAGGCACGTGAGTCAGTCTTTATTTTAGGGTCTGCTTTATTTGAGGGTCTGCTGGGTGTCGCGGGGTTTGATCGGGCCCCATGCTAAAAGACCTTTACTTTCAAGGGTACGATAGGAGGGTTGAGTCATGGACGAGCACGTTGGGCGAATATGACCTCCACCATGTTGGGGCAATGCCATGGTTGTATCCCCCTTGAGCCGAGCCTTTGGCGGTATTCTTGATGATACTTCGCTAAGGTCACCTGTCTCTTGGTCGTAACTTGAAAGTCGTCGTATGGGACACGTGGGCTTTTATGCAGTGAAGTGTCGTACGATTAACATTGTTAGAGTGGCGTACTTTTGTTTTCATCCACTCTCAATGGATACGGGTCTCCCCCGTCGTTTGCCAACCTATTTGGGATTGTATACTGTCCCGGTTTTATTATTGTTGGTCTTATACATTTGACTGCGATTGGATGACTTCAATATTGGATTCCCTCCATGTATATTGAAGTTTAAATGAAGCAGGTCACTTCCATATTTATGGTGTTTGGACTTCATTATATTTTACGGTTGCGTGAGTATTGCTTCGTATTATGTTTTAAATGAAGGGTTAAAATTAAATGGATGGTTTTCCATGAGTTTACGGGTTGAGTTATTTGTTGTCAACTATCTTTGAAGGTTTTGCATAATAAGAATTTATTCATGTATCGAGTGAGTTTTGGATTGGTATTCATTTTGGAAAAACGCTTATTACCTTTTGGGAATATTTCTCATGGATTTTGGGTGCGTTGGAAAATGAGTCATTTACATCGTTTTGTAAACTCTTTGGAAATCATAAACTATATTGCGAACTTTCATTTAAAGATTTATTTAAATCATTCTATAAACTCTTGAACTCACTAGGCGTTAGCCTAACCCTATTTATTTGTCGGCATGTACAACAGGTCTCTGGTTGGGAGTAGTTCTAGTGACACGTGTGAAAGGTCGTATGCTAGTAAAGTGCTCGAGATGTGAATAGCTTAAGTGATGTTTTTCGCAGTTGCCCTTGGGAATAGCATTTCTTATTTGAGTTAAGTAATATCCGAAGTGAGTTTAGTCTTTGTAATAAGATTTGAATTATTTAATGTTGAGATTAAATATAGATTCTAATTTGAGGTGTTTCACCTATTGAATCATAGGAAGAAATCATATTATTTCGGATGTATTATTGAAATTTTAATTAGTTGCTCTTTCCCAATTCGAGGGTGTTACAAGTTGGCATCAGAGCATAAGTTTGAGAGAATTAGGTGTTGATTTTGGATACCTAGACTCAAACTAGCGTTCTTTTAAGTAAATGAGAGTGAAATTCACCGTTAGGCACTTTAAGATAGGATGTTTTGAGGTCGATGGAGTTGCTAGAAAACGAGAATCCCGTTTAGAGTAACAAGGATAATCATGTACGGTACGTTCATAATGACACCTGGCCAGTGTCATGGTGAATCTACTAGTTACATGTGCGGACTTGAACTACTTTAATGTGATGATCGTTGGGGTAGTGAAGAAGTTTCTAAGCTAGTAGTCGTTGGAATAGATGGACGATTCTAGCATTAGTCACTTAGAGTGACGATAAGCATGATATTTGCTTTAATTGGACCGTTTCGGGTCAAGATTGATGGTTGGATTAGAACCATAGATTTATTGAATCGACCTTAATTCGAGAAAGAAACCGTAAGGTTATTTGAGGTAAATCCCAACTTTGCCTTAAGAGGTTTGATTATCCGGATGACAATAGTGGACCGGGGGAAATCGGAGGAGTATGAGTTGAGACGTTGAATGCCGACTAAGTTATGCACAAAATTTATTTTGAAAATAAATTGTGTCAATTACTTCTTGTGTTTCAAATCCTTATATGGATTGTGTTACAAATTTTGGGAAATGTTTAGCACACACACAAGATTTTAAATCATGGGTTTTGAATCTGCATGAAATTATTTTATCACGGGAGTTGCAAGCCCGTCGGAACTTGTTCCATTTTGTTATTGTCCAACGTTATTTTCGAGTACAGTGATATTCGTGTTTTTATGATGTTTAAGATGTTGGGCAAGTAACTACGGCTTACAACTTTAACATTGGATCTTCTCCACATATGTTAGAGTTTGGACGGAAAGTTATCTTCCAGGATGTCCACGTAAATCTATTTTGGGAACTTTGTTTTATACAAGCTTATGATCAATATTGTTTGTATAGTACTACAACAAGAATGGAATTTTGGAATTTTGACGTTTTAGTCATGGTTTTGCTTATTGCAATTTGAATTTTGGAAGCACAATGTTTGGTGCCATTTTATTGACTTGAGGTCATTAAGCTCATTGAATTTCATGGAGTTTTATTTTACGACGTTTTGAGTCGTGTGAGCGTAATTTCACAATGTGCATACTCCATTTGTTTATGTGGAAATTTATGAGTTATGTTGGGCGTTTTGTCCCACTCGAGCTTTGTTGAGAAATATTGATTTTATGCCACAAGGCGACCAAATAGATAAGTTTTGGAACTTTAGTGTCGCGTAATTTCTCTTTCAAAGATTTGTATTAGCACATTTTGTTGCAACATGTTCAGTATATGGATTGATTTATGTGTAACGTAAGTAATGCATAAGATAACACCTTGATAGTACTCATTGTACAATTTACTTAATGCGCTTTTGGTCAGTTAAATGTTTTATTTTCAATTTCATGTAAATGTATCATATCGACCTAGGGGTATGCATAGCTTGATAGCCATTGTTTCTCAACGCTTTGATAAACGAGTCATGCACGAAAACGTTTTGTTAACTCATTGTGTAAATGAAGGCCTTTTGGTCAAAGTATGCTTTAGTATCGTGGGAACCATGCATAGTTCACAATACATTACATTTTGTAAACGCAAATATGTGAGTCGTTGACATCTGATCAATTTTGGTTCGAGAAACATTTTGGAGACAATTACAAACTTTTTTTTGTTTTAGAGACAATGTGTATTTTGAGTATTTTATAACAAATAAACTTTTGGGCATTGAGGTTTTAACGTTTCATATTTCGAATGCGAAACTTTTGATGTAAATACTCCGTAATGGAGATTTCGGAAAACCAATTGCCTAAACCTAGAGTGCATGGAATTGTTATGTTTTTAAACATTATTGCGCACTGTTTGTATGACTCAAAGTCGGAAGTTGATTTGAACTCTTTTTGGTGTCAACAAATTATAAGCACTTATTTTCTCCTAAGTTTTTGGAAAACACATCGATGTATGCGAACCTTGTCAGAAACGTTTTTACTCATGTGTCATCATATGACCGGATGAGAAAATTTTAGAAATGGATTTAAGGAATTTTATCTTTCGAAATTTTGTCGTGAACTATTCAATGCATGTCATTTCATTTCAAGGAAGCTACTAGGAAAGTGTTACCAGCTTGTATGCATACTCCGATTTAAGATTTCCTCATGATGTTTTAGTCGATATTTTCAAATGATGAAAACGTATTGATTTGTATCTTTAAATTTGGAACTTATACAAGTCATTTTATTTTTCGACTAAAGTGTACTCATGAATCATTTCATCGTTTTGTATAATAAACTGACGCGCACAAATTTTGTTGGTAAGCCTTGTTCCATGCCATTTTATGGGTAAAAATGAATCTTTGGAGTCAAGCGCCGTTTGAACTTCTTTTGAAGTACGTGCGAGACTTTTTGTTGCACACAATTTAAAATGGTCAGTTACTTTACGTGCATGTCATGAGTCAATCCATACTAGAACCGTAGCGGTTCATTTAAAAGAAGTTGTTTATCACGTTTTTGCATTTTGTTGATAATCTGAACTGCAATGAAGTGATTTTCAATATGATTTTTCATATGTGGGACGAGTGTGTCCATTTTTGCGCAACTACCAAACTGATAGTAGTAGTTTTTATGCGTACGTTTAATTTGATATGAAAAATCTTTGTGTTGAAAATTCTATGAACTGAAATCGCATGGAGGACCCTTTAGATGCTGTATTGATAACCTTAGTTTTGTAGAAATGCTCGGTAAACGGAACTCGTGCGTGAAGTCCTGTTAGAATTCAAAGCTTGGTGGTAAACTGGGTGTCAACTTTTTGGACTCGAGGTCGGAAACCGTTAGCGTATTCGGAAGGTGTAATCCGATGTTAAAGAAATAATGGTAACGGTTGTAGTAATCCTAAGATACTCAAGTGTGATGAGTAGATTTGGTAGGGATGTTTCCTTGTGTGGTAAGGAACCTGCCTGTTTGATGCTTAATGTTGAGATGGATTTTGGAGTTTATTAGAACTCGTTGGAAGTGATCGACAGTTAATGATGGGGACAATTGGAATTAGAGATTTGGTCGGTCTCGGTATTAATTAGGCCTTGGATTGACTTAGAGTCTGGAACTGAAATCGGGAAGTATGGAACATTCTAAGGTTGGGAGGCAACCGAAGTCGTCTGGTTGGGAGTTCCCCAATGGTTGGAGCGTTTATCCGGACATAAGTGCAACGTGCTTAGGAGGGCATTGTTGGTTAGAGCCTTGCTTGAGGTTTGTCATAGAAGTCTGTGTGGGAGAAATTTAGATTTCAGTTAGGAACTGATATATGACGATCAGCGTTGAGTCGGTTAACCTTGGGTTGTAGAGGATGTAGATTTCGGGGACGAAATCCTTCTAAGGTTGGGAGGATTGTAACACCCCGAAAATTCTAACTAAAACTGTAAACGAATTTATTTGGAATTCTTAAAGGACAAGGTTTTGCTTTGGATGTGGAACACGTAAGGCTATTTGGATCGCATGAGAAATCGGGCAAAGTTTTGGGCTCGATACCTGGACCGCGAGAGTGCCGACGATTGTGACATGGTCACTATCGCCAGGGCACTATCGCCCAATATGTACCGAGAGGTGGGGAGAGACTAGCGAATATGACACTCGCGATAGTGACATGGTCACTCTCGCAGTGTCACTATCGCCGACAGTGTACCGTGAGCATTTTGGGTAGCGGGCGAGTATGCCCGGCGATATTGACAGTGTCACTATCGCCGACGGGCTCCAGAGGGTTTTAAACCCACGACTTTCAGTCTTCTTTCATTTCTATTCCATCTCTCTCTCTAAACTCTCCCAAACCGAACCCTAACCCTCTAAATCGTTTTTGGAGCTTTTGAAGCCAAAAACCTTGCAAATCATAGCTTCTCTCTCAGTTTTTAACAAGGGATTATGGATGCAGGTTAGAACCCTTCTTCTCACTTTCGTTTTGGTAATATTTCTACACTTTCTAGGGTTTTACCCAATCCTCACCTAAACCTTTTCCTTTCTTTGGATGAAATGAAGATTGAGGAGCACTTTGGTAACAATAGAAGTGTTTGGTTGGTGGATTCACTTGATGGTGGAGGTAATCTTCTCTTCTCTTCATTTTGGAAATTAGGATTTCAATCTATTGGTGATTTTGGGTGTAATATGTTGGGGGAAATGATTCTAAGTGTTTGGGGGTAAATGTTTATGGTTGGAAATTGTGGATTTAGGTTTTTGGGAAGATTTGGACTTGAAGATTCGGACTTCTTCAAAGGAGCATACGTTTGGGAAAAATCTAGATTTAGCCTAATCTAGCAAGGTGAGTTCAAGTTGATTTGTGAAAACTTTGTACATGCCAAAAATAGTATTTTCCAAATATTTGTGTGTTTTATTTGAAAATATCTATGGTTGAGTTATTTGGATAGTTTAACTCTTTTGAAGTGTTTATCTTCATAAATGTTGTAAAACACCCATATTTGGGGCTTTTGGATATTTTGATGTATAGAAATTATAATATGTCTTTAAAAGATTAATTGTTCAAAATGATGTCTATTTGATGGTTTAATCATGTTAGTGTAATTGATTTTATAAACCATTTGGAAAATGCACTTTTAGTGTCATGAGTCATTTTGAGAATAATAAGGGTATGAGTCCTTTGGAAAAATCCTTTGTTGTTTAACTATAACAACCCAAACAAACTAAACATTTCAAATCATAAAAATTAGATTATCCCAAAACGGGTCCCAAAATTTCTTACATCAATTCAAAATCTGGTTGGCGGAATCAACCTACACAACTGAGAAATAACTAAATGACTATAGTGTTACTATGAGGTCAAGCCTTCCTTCTACGCCCTGCTCACTTGCCAGAGCCTTTCACTACCTGCTTTCCTGAAAGGTTTTTAATTTAAAAGAAAGTGAGGGTTAGACCATGAGGTCTAGTGAGTCCCTCAAACAGTTATCAAAGCATTTAAACAGAATACCATTTCAGTATAAATCGTTCATAAAACAGTTTAGATGAATTCGTTTCGGATATAAATCCGCCCCTCATAAATTGACACCCTGAAGTCACCCTAAGGTGACAACGAGTCAGTCTCATGCTGCCTTGCAGGGTCACACCGCCCTTGGCATAAACGGGAACACCCTCCCGGCACGAGCTGGCGGGCCACTTCCCGACTTAGTCAATTTACATCAAAATCAATGTATGCATACATCCCACATAAATTTTCAAACATCGATTCATGCAATTAAAGTATAAGCATAAAGCATGGCATTTCTCATCATATATCCGCTTTAGAAAAACATATTAAAAACCACACGTTATAGTTTAGAAAACTCACCTGATATGCTTACGTCCTTCCTACCTTGCTCTGTACTCCCCAAACGATCTACCTGAGTCAAAGGATAACACATAAGCTAACTAACCGAACCGTCCGGACATCACTTACCGGACACTCTTACTTCCCGGACATTTCTACTTACCGGACACCACAATGTCCGGACACCTCTGTTTTCCGGATAACACCACTTTCCGGATAACTCTACATTCCGGACGCTTAACCTTTCCGGACACTTAACTTTTCCGGACACTTAACCTTTCCGGACACTTAGCTTTTCCGGACACTTAATCTGGTAACTTGCGACAAGAAGCTATCCGGACAACTTCCGGACACCTGCTTCGCAAGAAGGTTTCCGGACGAGGCGCTGTTCGAGTTTAATGCTCGAAATCATGCCAAACACCCAACAAACATTAAGATAATGCGACGATTAACTACATACAGGCTCATTATCAAATCCCACCAAGTTTTACTGCCTAAACACAACCCAAAGGTGCTTAAATCTCCCTTAATGGTCTTAAACAACTTTTTTCAATAAAACTCTCAAAACCACAAATCACGAGACTAATCTTAGATGAGGTTATGGATTAAGGATTACCTGATTGATTGCTGCAGGAAGCAAATTCCGAATTCCAATCCTTCTTCTGATTCTCCACTTGATGATCCCTCTCTTCTCTTGCACCAAAAACCTCAAACTCAAGTGCCATTTTCTCTCTTAATTCTCAGCCGACACACACACACCAAATCAGGGAAATTGAAATGACACCTAGGGTTTTGTGCCTTTTTATACTCCCTCTCTCATTTACCAAATGGCCCCTCGACTTCTACTTTTATTTACAACTCCACACTAACCACAAAACACTTCGAAAAAGGTCTGGGTCGTTACAACACTCCCCCCTCAAAAGAATTCCATCCCCGGAATTCCATTTTCGAAAAGGTGAGGGTACTTGGACCTCATATCAGATTCTAACTCCCATGTAGCTTCTCGTCCCTCGTGGTACCTCCAATGAACTTTCACTAAGCGAACTTCCTTGTTCCTCGTCTTTCGTACTTTACTATCTACGATCTCGGTTGGCTCTTCTTCGAACATCAATTTCTCATCGATGCTGACGTCTTCCAACGGAATAGCCACATCGGTCTCGGCCAAACACTTCTTCAGGTTTGACAGATGAAAGGTCGGATGGACCCCTTTTAATTCTTCCGGCAATTCTAGCATGTAAGCTACTACGCCCACTCGTTCAATGATAGCAAAAGGGCCAACATATCTCGGCCTCAGCTTCCCTTTCTTCCCAAAACGCACCACTCCTTTTCAAGGCGAGACTTTTAGCATTACCTTGTCTCCCACTTGAAATTCAATAGGTTTTCTTCTTCTGTTCGCATACTTCTTCTGTCGGTCTTGCGCGATCCTCATTCTTTCGCGGATTACATCAATCTTATCCGCCGTTAGTTGCACAATTTCCGGTCCGGCTAACTGCCTTTCCCCTATCTCATTCCAACACAACGGTGTTCGGCACTTTCGCCCATACAATGCTTCGAACGGAGCAGCTTGGATACTCGCGTGATAACTGTTGTTATACGAGAATTCTATCAAAGGTAAGTGCACCTCCCACGACCCCTTGAAGTCGATAACGCACGCTCGAAGCATGTCCTCTAACGTTTGAATGGTCCTCTCACTCTGACCATCCGTTTGAGGATGATAGGTCGTGCTTAATTTCAATTGCGACCCCAACTCTCGTTGTAAACTTCTCCAAAATGCCGACGTGAATCGACTATCGCGGTCAGACACAATGGATCGCGGCACTCCGTGCCTAGACACTATCTCGTTAATATACAATCGGGCTAACCTCTCCAACGAGTCCGACTCTTTAATAGGTAAGAAATGTGCTGACTTGGTGAGAATATCAACGATCACCCAAATTGCGTCATTCCCCTTTGGAGTCCTTGGCAACTTAGTGACGAAATCCATTGTAATGTTATCCCACTTCCACACTGGTATCACTGAAGACTGGATTTCCCCATAAGGTCGTTGGTGTTTTGCCTTAACTTTTAAACACGTCACACACCGCTCCACAAAGTGCGCAAAATCCTTCTTCATCCTCGGTCACCAGTAAAACTGTCTCAAATCTCTATACATTTTATTCGTCCCCGGGTGTATGGAATACCGCGACTTGTGTGCTTCTTCTAAGATGCTCACCCTCAGATTTCCCAGCTTAGGAACCCACACTCGGGCTTTCATACACTTCAGCCCATCATTATTAATTTCGAACAACGATGCAATCCCGACTACTCTTTCGCTCCTGACGTTTTCTTCCAACAACGCTTCCTCTTGAAATTTCTTAATTTCCTCCAGAAGGTTCAAGGTTGCCTCGACTCTGAAAGCTATGACTTTGGTCTGTTCTCCTCGTTCCTTCCGACTCAACGCGTCAGCCACCACATTAGCTTTGCCTGGGTGATACAGAATCTCGCAGTCATAGTCGTTCAGCAGCTCCATCCATCTCCTTTGTCTCATATTTAGCTCCTTTTGGTCAAACAGATGTTTCAGACTTTTGTGATCGGTGTAAATCTGACACTTTACTCCAAATAGGTAGTGTCGCCAGATTTTCAGAGCGAACACCACCGCCGCTAGCTCCATGTCATGAGTAGGGTAGTTCTTCTCGTGATCCTTCAACTGCCGGGAAGCGTAGGCAATTACCTTCCCGTGCTGCATTAGCACACACCCCAGCCCAAGCTTAGAAGCGTCACTGTATATCACAAAACCCTCCGATCCATCAGGTAAAGATAGAATCGGAGCACTGCTTAAACTTTCTTTCAACTTTTCAAACGCAGATTCTTGCGCTTCAACCCACACAAATTTGGCGTTCTTCCTTGTCAAAGAGGTCAGTGGCGAAGCTATTCGAGAGAAGTCTTGAATGAACTTCCGGTAATATCCTGCTAAACCGAGAAAGCTTCTCACCTCCGATGGGGTTCTTGGCGCCTCCCAATCTTTAATGGCTTCAATTTTAGCAGGATCTACCTTGATACCGTCCGCCGACACCACATGACCCAAAAACTGGACTTCCCTTAACCAAAACTCGCACTTTGAAAACTTCGCGTATAACTTCTCACGCTTTAGCAATTCCAGCGCGGCTCGAAGATGTCTCTCGTGGTCTTTTCGTGTTTGAGAATAAATTAAGATATCGTCAATGAAGACGATCACACATTTATCCAACAACGAGCTGCACACTCTATTCATCAAATCCATGAACACCGTTGCCGCATTAGTCAGCCCAAAAGGCATGACTAAGAACTCGTAATGTCCATACCTCGTACGGAAAGCTGTCTTCGGCACATCTTCTTCTTTAACTTTCAATTGGTGATAACTCGACCTCAAGTCTATTTTTGAGAAATAACTCGCACCTTGTAGTTGATCGAAGAGGTCATCGATCCTCGGAAGTGGGTACTTATTCTTCACCGTTACTTTATTGAGTTCACGATAATCTATGCACATTCGCATAGATCCGTCCTTCTTCTTAACGAAAAGTACCGGTGCTCCCCAAGGCGATGAGCTCGGACGGATGAAACCCTTGTCGAGCAGTTCCTGCAATCGAGTCATCATCTCTTTCATTTCCGCTGGTGCTAACCGATAGGGCGAACGGGCAATCGGTGCTGCTCCAGGTACCAGTTCAATTCTGAACTCCACTTGACGATCTGGGGGCAGACTCGCCAGTTCATCCGGAAACACTTCCGGGTACTCACTCACTACTGACATATCTCCCACACTTTTCTTTTCCTTCTTAGCATCTAACACATAAGCTAGATACCCCGAACAACCCTTTCCCAAACATCGCCTAGCTTTCATCAACGAAATCAAACACGACTTCCTATTCCGTTGATCTCCGTAAATTACCACTTCCTTCTTATTAGCCAAAGGGATACGGATCAGTTTCTTATTACAAACTATGCTAGCGTCATTATCCGCTAACCAGTCCATCCCTAGGACTACATCGAACTCCCCCATCACCATAGGATACAATTTTAACGGAAAAAGTGACCATCCACGTCTATGTTGCAACCCTCATAGACCTCCTTTACCCAGACTCGGCAATCGTCCGCTATCTCTACCTCAAACCCAAAGTTCAACCTCTTGGGTTTCACTTGCAATTTTTGAACAAAATTGGGCGACACAAACGAACAATTTGCCCCTGAATCAAACAAAACTTTAGCATACATCGAGTCTACAGGAAAGGTACCTGTCACCACATCAAGCGTGTTCTCCGCCTCCTCAGCTGACATGTGGAAAGCCCTAGCTCTGGCGCGGGCCGGCTCCACATTCTTCTCATTACTCTTTCCTCCGCCACTCCCACCTTCACCCCTAGCATAACCTTTCTTTAACTGCGGACAGTCCCACTTGACATGACCCGACAACCCGCATTGATAACAGATCTTCGGATTACGACAGTCTCGAGCTAGATGCCCCACTTTTCCACACCTAAGACATCCCTCCCTTTCAACCCAACATTCTCCCCTGTGCATTTTATTACACTTTGCACACGGTTTATCCACTGGCTTAGATCCCACCCGCAGATCGGGTCTAGCTGAACTCGGCCTCTTACTTTCTCGATTCGGCCCGTCCCACTTACGCTTATCTCCCACTCTCTCGTTCATCTGTCTGCTCTTATCTTTTTCAGTAAGTTCTGCTTTATCTACGGTTGCCTGAAAAGTAACTGGGTCTTTCGCTTGCACCAATTCTCTTATACTGCTCTTCAGTCCATAAATGTACCTCTCGATCCGCCTTTCTTCAGTAGGCACGTACAATTCAGCAAACCGAGCTTTCTCGATGAACTTCGACGTGTACTCCTGAACTGACATTGACCCTTGCTCCAAACCCATAAACTCTTCCTCCAATTTCTTAATTGCTGCTAGGGGGCAAAACTGTGCTTTGAACCTTCCAATAAACGTCCCCCACGACATGCTCTTAGCTACCTCTGAC
Source organism: Saussurea involucrata (assembly GCA_033807775.1). Taxonomy (NCBI): domain Eukaryota; kingdom Viridiplantae; phylum Streptophyta; class Magnoliopsida; order Asterales; family Asteraceae; genus Saussurea; species Saussurea involucrata. Next base: position 3,995,747 of record CM066319.1, read on the forward strand.
CCCTTTCCTCCAGTTTCCACATCCCACCAAAAGATTGCTTCATATTTCAACATCGACCTGGCAAACAGTACTTTATCCTCCTCGGCGCACTTACTAGTATCAAACGCTAACTGCATCTCGCGAACCCATTTCACAGCTAGAACAGGATTGCGCTCACCGTTGAACGTTGGAGGCTTACACGAAACGAAGGTCTTAAACGAGCACCCCTTCACTGCCTTCGGTTCGGAAACAACAATCGGAGTTGTCACCGAATTGTTCCCTATTTCAGTTCGTGGTGAACATTCCTCCTCAGTCTTCTTCCCAGTACTGTTCTTGGTTCTTTCCCCAGACGTAGTCTTGATCTGGTTGTCTAACACCGCTTGGAGAGTCTTTTGCAACTTATCCATCTTTGCTGCAAACTTATCCTCTGTCACGAAAGCCGGTGTAGCTTCGGGTTTACCCCCTTTCTTAGCATTCGTTTTCTTCACCGGTGCTGAACTCTCTTGTTCGGACATCAATTGGATCTCGGGTTCCTCCACACTTCTTGTCTTGCGCTTAACCGACACTTTCTTTTTCTTACCCTTGCCCTTGGTGGTTGTCGCCCCCACCTCAGTAGCAGCCTTTCTCGGTACTGCTCCTCTGGGTCTCCCACGACCTCTGCCTCGCCCACGAGGAGCCGCCACTCTTGGCTGATTCACTGGTTCATCCTCAGCAATTTCTCCGACTCTTACAACCTCCTCCCGCAGTGTAGTACTCTTTGTTTGTGCATCCTCCGCTACAGGGATTAACCTACTCCTCAAAGTTCTCGCAGACATTCTGATACACAACAACAACAATGAACGACTAATTTAACACCACATACTATATAGTACTATAGCAACGGGGTAATAAGGTAATCTAAGCACATACATGTACCTGTAAGTTCACAATTACACTGGCCAGGTGTAACTCCAAACTTACCTTACATGGCCGTCCTCGATACCTCATTAGTCTTATTTCTATATTAGTGCCTTCCTAACGCATTCCTGATTTCTCAGTTGTGATTTCTACTTCCCAAAGTTTAAGTTTAGGCCCATCCGGTCACCTAAATCCCTTAAACTATGGCTCTGATACCAACTATAACAACCCAAACAAACTAAACATTTCAAATCATAAAAATTAGATTATCCCAAAACGGGTCCCAAAATTTCTTACATCAATTCAAAATCTGGTTGGCGGAATCAACCTACACAACTGAGAAATAACTAAATGACTATAGTGTTACTATGAGGTCAAGCCTTCCTGCTACGCCCTGCTCACTTGCCAGAGCCTTTCACTACCTGCTTTCCTGAAAGGTTTTTAATTTAAAAGAAAGCGAGGGTTAGACCATGAGGTCTAGTGAGTCCCTCAAACAGTTATCAAAGCATTTAAACAGAATACCATTTCAGTATAAATCGTTCATAAAACAGTTTAGATGAATTCGTTTCGGATATAAATCCGCCCCTCATAAATTGACACCCTGAAGTCACCCTAAGGTGACAACGAGTCAGTCTCATGCTGCCTTACAGGGTCACACCGCCCTTGGCATAAACGGGAACACCCTCCCAGCACGAGTTGGCGGGCCACTTCCCGACTTAGTCAATTTACATCAAAATCAATGTATGCATACATCCCACATAAATTTTCAAACATCGATTCATGCAATTAAAGTATAAGCATAAAGCATGGCATTTCTCATCATATATCCGCTTTAGAAAAACATATTAAAAACCACACGTTATAGTTTAGAAAACTCACCTGATATGCTTACTTCCTTCCTACCTTGCTCTGTACTCCCCAAACGATCTACCTGAGTCAAAGGATAACACATAAGCTAACTAACCGAACCGTCCGGACATCACTTACCGGACACTCTTACTTCCCGGACATTTCTACTTACCGGACACCACAATGTCCGGACACCTCTGTTTTCCGGATAACACCACTTTCCGGATAACTCTACATTCCGGACGCTTAACCTTTCCGGACACTTAACCTTTCCGGACACTTAACTTTTCCGGACACTTAACCCGGTAACCTGCGACAAGAAGCTATCCGGACAACTTCCGGACACCTGCTTCGCAAGAAGGTTTTCGGATGAGGCGTTGTTCGAGTTTAATGCTCGAAATCATGCCAAACACCCAATAAACAGTAAGATAATGCGACGATTAACTACATACAGGCCCATTGTCAAATCCCACAAAGTTTTACTGCCTAAACACAACCCAAAGGTGCTTAAATCTCCCTTAATGGTCTTAAACAACTTTTTGCAAGAAAACTCTCAAAACCACAAATCACCAGACTAATCTTAGATGAGGTTATGGATTAAGGATTACCTGATTGATTGCTGCAGGAAGCAAATTCCGAATTCCAATCCTTCTTCTGATTCTACCACTTGATGATCCCTCTCTTCTCTTGCACCAAAAACCTCAAACTCAAGTGCCCTTTTCTCTCTTAATTCTCAGCCGACACACACACGCCAAATCAGGGAAATTGAAATGACACCTAGGGTTTTGTGCCCTTTTATACCCCCTCTCTCATTTACCAAATGGCCCCTCGACTTCTACTTTTATTTACAACTCCACACTAACCACAAAACACTTCGAAAAAGGTCTGGGTCGTTACATTAACCCGTGTTGAGTTTTGGGGTTAATGATGATTGTGTGGTACTTGTTTACCTAAACAATGTTTAAACGCATTTTATGCGATGATGACCGTTATTTATGGGTCTAGCAAGCTTGGAGCACTTTGCTCGGTTTTGACTTTGAGATAGTCTTGGGGACATTTGTTCGATTTTAATGGCTCGATGTGGAGTCTTATTTATGGTTTGCTTTTGTTGCACCATATTGCATATATTGCATCATATCACATTTATTGCGCGTTATTATTATTTACATGCCCAGGTGCGTTAGTCATTCCAGGATGGGCTTATTATTGTAGACTGTGTTGCATTGGATCCATAGGCACGCGAGTCAGTCTTTATTTTAGGGTCTGCTTTATTTGAGGGTCTGCTGGGTGTCGCGGGGTTTGATCGGGCCCCATGCTAAAAGACCTTTACTTTCAAGGGTACGATAGGAGGGCTGAGTCATGGACGAGCACGTTGGGCGAATATGACCTCCACCATGTTGGGGCAATGCCATGGTTATATCCCCCTTGAGCTGAGCCTTTGGCGGTATTCTTGATGATACTTCGCTAAGGTCACCTGTCTCTTGGTCGTAACTTGAAAGGCGTCGTATGGGACACTTGGGCTTTTATGCAGTGAAGTGTCGTACGATTAACATTGTTAGAGTGGCGTACTTTTGTGTTCATCCACTCTCAATGGATACGGGTCTCCCCCGTCGTTGGCCAACCTATTTGGGATTGTATACTGTCCCAGTTTTATTATTGTTGGTCTTCTACATTTGACTGCGATTGGATGACTTCAATATTGGATTCCCTCCATGTATATTGAAGTTTAAATGAAGCAGGTCACTTCCATATTTATGGTGTTTGGACTTCATTACATTTTACGGTTGCGTGAGTATTGCTTCGTATTATGTTTTAAATGAAGGGTTAAAATTAAATTGATGGTTTTCCATGAGTTTACGGGTTGAGTTATTTGTTGTCAACTGTCTTTGAAGGTTTTGCATAATAAGAATTTATTCATGTATCGAGTGAGTTTTGGATTGGTATTCATTTTGGAAAAACGCTTATTACCTTTTGGGAATATTTCTCATGGATTTTGGGTGCGTTGGAAAATGAGTCATTTACATCATTTTGTAAACTCTTTGGAAATCATAAACTATATTGCGAACTTTCATTTATAGATTTATTTAAATCATTCTATAAACTTTTGAACTCACTAGGCGTTAGCCTAACCCTTTTTATTTGTCGGCATGTGCAACAGGTCTCTGGTTGGGAGTAGTTCTAGTGACACGTGTGAAAGGTCGTGTGCTAGTAAAGTGCTCGAGAGGTGAATAGCTTAAGTGATGTTTTTCGCAGTTGCCCTTGGGAATAGCATTTCTTATTTGAGTTAAGTAATATCCGAAGTGAGTTTAGTCTTTGTAATAAGATTTGAATTATTTAATGTTGAGATTAAATATAGATTCCAATTTGAGGTGTTTCACCTATTGAATCATATGAAGAAATCCTATTATTTCGGATGTATTATTGAAATGTTAATTAGTTGCTCTTACTCAATTCGAGGGTGTTACAGTTTATTCGGTCACCTATAAATGACTGTTGGTAGTGACTTGATAATATATAAAATGACGTATTTGGTAAATTTATTGAGGGGAACTTTATACAAAAAGACAAAAAAATCCGTCTACCCATCCAAATTGAAAACACTTCTTCCACCTATGAAATGTCTCACAAACAAACATTACCAATTTATGCCGACATATTAATTCACACAAACAACTTTGTCCATAGAAGACTTAATGAAAAATTAACCAAAAAATCCATTGGTTCGGTTGATTTGGTTATTTGAGTGGCTTATTCATTTAGGCATATAAGTATGTTTATTTACCTATTAATTACTTCCTCCATTCTATAATAAATGTCCATTGTGAAAACTAAGGTGACGTTTGGTTTGCAGAATATTTTTGGACGAAATGGAATTTGTCAAAGTAATTTGACTTTGAAAAATTGGAATGTAATGTTTTCAGGTCTGACCACATGTTTGGTTGGCAGACATTGAAATTGAATCTATTAAGAAATTGCTATGTGTCTGTTTGGTTCACATAATGTAGCTTTGGAACAATAATAAAATATTAATAAATGACCAAAATGCCGTTTTTTGAAAATTTTAATTTCTATAAAACTAAAAATACTTTGAAAAATAAAATAATTAAAATAAATAATAAATAAAATGAATAAACAAAATAAAATAAAATAATTAAAATAAATAAAATAAATAAATAAATTATTTAATATTTAAAAAAATAAATAAATAAGTTATACCAAAAGATAAAAAAATTAATTATACCTCAAAAAAATATTAAATTAAATTAAATATAAAAGAAAACAAAAGTATTAAATTAAATTAAATTATATGTGTGCGTGTGTGTTTTTTAAAGGGTATCCTAGGTTTTGCTTAGATTAGTCTCTGGTACTGATTGACTGCTAAGCATGCAGCCCTGAGATAATTCCTCAGTGGCCACAAGTTGCCAACGACTGGATTCGAACCCGGGGTAGATGAGTTTCTGAGCCACATCCCCCCAGAGCCTTAACCAGTACGCCACAAGCCTTGTGGTTAAATTATACGTGTGTTAAAGGGTATATTTTGGATTTTGAAAATACAAGATTTCATTCCATCAAAATCCTAAGGCATTGTAAAGAAATGTTAAATTCCTTTATCCATGGAATTTGATGGAATTCAAAGATTTCATTCATAAAAAAAATTGAACCAAACAAGGGAATGAAATATGGTTAATGAAATTCAACATTCCAATTTCATCAGATTCCATCACATTCTGCGAACCAATCGTCACCTAAAACAGTTTTAGAAATATGTAATTATTACAATTTTTAATTAACTAAATGATAATGTTACCATTAGTAATAAAGCCGGAGTGACGAGTTTATTCATCTCATAAATAAAGGGTAAAATAGGGATGAGATCGAAACCGGACCGGGACCGAACCGGTTGGTACCGAAAAATTTTCGGACTAAAAAGTGGTACCGAAAACCGAACCGTATGTACCGGTACAGTACCTGTTCGGTTTCGGTTTTGGGACGGGAAAATCGGTACTAGGACCACTTAGGACCGAAAATTTTAAAATGTATAAAATGTGTCTTAAAACCAATCGCAAATCAAAATACCCATATAGTGATTCAAATGTGTTTCAAAACCAATCACAAACAATCAAAAAGTTTAAAACAAATAAAAAGTTCAACAATCTTCGATATTCTTTTACGATTTTCGGTTTTTCATTTTGTTCGTTTATCAACTCTTCAATCTCTATATATACAACAAGAAACAATAATAATTAATGTTAACAACAGTCAAAATAAACTTTATTTAGGTGATGATAATCATAATTACAAATTTTTAAAAAACTTTGCTTTTAAAAATTTCGGTTCGGTTTCGGTTTTTTCCTGGAAAATCCCGGTACCGAATACCGAAATACCAAATACCAATTTTGAGAAATGGTCGGAACCGAATACATGTTACCGATTCGATCCCAGTTCGATTCAGGAAAACGGTGATGCTCATCTTTAGAGTAAAATTGAAAAACAGACAATTACTTTGAAAGTGAATACTTAACTTAAAATAAATAATAATAAAGACGTATACATTTATATTTCTACAAACCCGATAGCATTTCTTAATTACAATCCAGGTTATTGTTATAGATTTAGAGGGTGTTTGGGAGTGCTTTTTTAGTCCAAAAGTGCTTTTGGCTAAAAGTGCTTATTGACTTATTGCTTTTGGAAAAGGAGTTTTTAAAAAAGTGTTTGGATTAGCTTTTGTGGTAGAAAAAGTCAATAAGTCAATAAGTTATTTTTTAAAAAGTGTTTGGCTTAGCTTATACATGTAAAATGACCAAAAATGACATCTCTATTTTTAGACAAAAAAAATATTTTTTTTAACAAATATTTTTTTAACAAATAAGTTATTTTTAGACAAAAAATATTTTTTTTACAAATATATAATATAATAAAATTTATTATATAAAAAATATAATAAAAAAAGGTTATTTTTGTAATTTTGAACTCAAGAAACACTTTTCATATCCAAAAGTCAGGATTTTGTGACTTATCAAAAATCACGTTTGAAAGACAAATCCAAAAGCTGTTTTAAAAGCACTTTTGCATTTGCCAAACAAGCTTTTTAACTTGTTGGCTTCTTGAGAAGCCAATAAGTTAATAAGCACTTTTAAAACACACTCCCAAACACCCTCTTAATATGTTTGGAATCTTCAATTTTCGCAAGGACTTTTGTGTGAGCTTACTTTTAGTGCCAACACCCATTGTTTTATACCAATCAATAATCCAAAAGATAAGTTTCATCATACATGGTTTTCAAACATGGGGTGTTTGGGATTGCTTATTTAAAATAACTTATGCTTATTTTTAAAAGTGTTCATCAACTTATGTCGTGCTAAAAAGAAGTTAGAGGTAAAAATGTAATTTAGACAAATAAGTTATAATCAGTTTCAAATAAGTTGGAATGAATTAACTTATCAAAAACAACTTATTTGTGGTGGGAAAAAGTCATAAGCACTATTCTTTTTTTTCCAATCCAAACACTAAAAATAGCTTATTTGCGGTGAGAAAAAGCAATAAGCAAATAAGTCAAAAAATAAGCAATCCCAAACAAACCCATAGACTTGAAAGATTATGATCGAGACTTTGGTTACATGACGATGGCCATGAATACTTGATGGTGTAAAAGTGTATGTCATGTGTTATATATATTCTCGCTCCTTAACATTATACCAAAGGGATCCGATGTGGGATTAATGTTTTAAATGGTGTGAGGCATGACATGACGGCAAGATCAATCCTCAAATATTATGAGTCACATCGAGACCACAATGTTTTTCAAGACGTGACTTATAACGACAAATTTGTATATTGTATGTAATTATATATATATATATATATATATATATATAGAGAGAGAGAGAGAGAGAGAGAGAGAGATGGAGGATCAAACGAGAACAATATCTATTTAAAAGAATAAGAGAATAATTGTAGGCCAATCATTTCATTAAATAAGACCTTAATTAATTAATTCTAAAAATAAATAAATAAGGGTATACAAGTAATTTAGTCATATAAAATCTATTTTAGGTATTTATTTAATATTCTACTTTTACCATATTTGTGAATTTAATATGATTTATTTTTTGATATAATAAAAATTTATATTCATTTCACTTAAGATACGAATATTTAATTTTCATTTAAAAATCATTTTTTTAATTTGAAGCAATATTTAAAAAATTGCAATTTTCATCAAAATCACCTGTGATTCACAATATTTTTTTTAAATGTTTTATTAATCACATGTGATTTAAAATTTGAAAAACAATGATTCAAATTAAATATTTAAAAAGAAAATAAGGAAAACAAAATCATATATGGTGTGTAGCAAAACATATTTAAAATGTAGAAAATCACATAAACTTTAAAACGTAATTCATAATTTTTCATCAAAATCACATGTGATTTACAATGAATTAATTTTTTTTTCAATTTTTTTTTCCTAATCACAAGTGATTTAAAGTTAATTGTGAATATCACAAGTGATTCACAATGAATAAATTGTGATTATCACATGTGATTTTTGACGAAAATTGTAAAAAAATCTTAAATTAAATAATCCAATAAAAATAAATATTTAAAATCTAAAACTAAATCACACGTATTTTAAGGTTGTAAACATAATAAGTAAATAAATAAAAATGTAATCATGCTTAAATTACAAAATCGTAAAAAAAAACATGAATAAATACCTTATTTAAATTTATTAGATAATCTATATAAAAATAAATGAGTTTCCATATAAAATATATATACAACAAATGACACATATGCCCTTTTGAGCGATTTTTTAGAGAGTTTTATTTAAAGTATTGTTTAATGAAATGATTGGCCCAAAATTATTCTTTTATTCTTTTAAATAAGTATCATTCTCGTTTGAACCCGACTATATATATATATATATATATATATATATACATATGTTTTTTAATCATTATTCAACGAGTCAATGATAGTATAAAATGCAAATTATGTTATATACTAAAAACTAAAAAGGTAAGAAAACTCAATATCGCGTTACAAAAACGCATATTATGTCATGGTGTGTTACATACTTAACCTGACATCGAACACGAGACTTGAGCAACTGCATGCCATGACAACGGTCGTGAAAACACCGTGTGAGATGCTCGTAATCAAGGAGAAGAGGTGTTCACATAGGGTGCGTTTGGTACGTAGACATGATAGAACAGGACAAGATGGAACAAAACAGGACAGAACAATTGTTAAGCGTTTGGTAGACATGACTTGACAGAACAGAACATATAACATTAGATAAAATAAAATAAATAAAACTTAAAGAATGAGTGAAATATAAAATAGAACGTGTATTTGATGTTTTAGGATAGAATTAGATTTTTTTTGAGGTTATATTGGTAAAACATAAGTTTGTTCCAGCTTATTCCACGGGGTAGGGGTGGAACATGCATGTTTCACTTTGTTTCACTATGTTCGTGTCTGTTCCACATAAAAGTCCTGTCAAACATGGAACAATGATCTCTGTTATGTTTTGTCCTGTCCCATCCAGTGTACCAAAGGCACTCATAGGTAGGGGTGAGCATCGGTCGGGTTTTTCGGGTTTCGGGTGTTTGGGTTTTTCGGGTTTCGGGTGGAAGGAGGAGGCCCTGAAACCCGTCCAAAGGTTTTTCAGGTTTTTCGGGTTTGGGTTCCTTGGTCGGATTGTTCGGGTTGGGCCGATCCCAAGCCCAGTTTTTTCAACCTAGTTTTTTGATGGTTTTTTGATGGTTTCAGCCCAGTTTTTACCAAGAAAGAATGTCTAAGATCATATATATATATATATACAACATACTTTAATAATACATTTATATTTATTATAAATTATAAATATATACAATATATTTACGATTTATTGATTTTTTTTAAAAGTTCGGGTTTCGGTCGGGTTCGGGTTTGGGAAACCCAAACAGAACCGAACCGTAATACCTTGATCGGGTTTCGGGTTTCGGGCAAGTTCGGGTTTCGGTTAATCGGGTGGCTCAAGTTCGTGTTTATCGGGTTCGGGTTCGGTCGGGTCGGTCGGGTTTTGCTCACCCGTACTCATAGGTTTGTGTGATTAACAAATAATGGACTAAATTATTATACCAAGTCACAAATAAAAACAGAAAATGTAATTTTTCAAAACAGGGATATAATTCACATACGGATAAATAGTTTAGGGGCCTATATAAGTAACTTTTTTCTTTAAAGTGTCTTCCCAAACCCTCGAACTCGAAAACAAAAACGAATCCAAAATCTCTAAACCCTGACGAGTGATAATGGCGGCGAAGAAATCAAGCAGCGAAGGAGTGCTTTCTAGGGTTTCATCTACGATATCAGAATCGCCAATCGTCTACAGAGGCAAACAAGCCGCCTCCGATGCAGGTTTTGTCGCCAAGAAGCTTCTCAAGAGCACCGGTAAGGCAGCTTGGATCGCCGGAACAACTTTTTTGATCCTCGTCGTTCCTCTAATCATCGAGATGGATCGTGAGGCTCAGTTGAACGAGCTTGAGCTCCAACAGGCTAGTTTGCTCGGTACTCCTGCCATCGGCGTTCCGCAGAAGTGATCGCACCAAAACCCTAATTTTCAGGTTGGTTTTCGCGTTTATTTGTGTTTTTTTAACGATGTATGTTTCAATTGGTAGTTAAAGTTTTGCTGCGTTTAGATGTTTGATGTATCCAAAACTTTTATAGAATGTAACATCAGGTCAATCGTTCTAGATATTTTCCTCACTCACGGTTTTAAAACTCTTCTTATAGAGGAGGCATCAAGTCCCTCTTATAAGGCAACATTTGTTCTCCGTGGGGATCTTACAAAGCCCAATCCCACATTGGTTGGGGAGGGAACAAAGTTTGCTTTTAAGAGGGACTTGATGCTCCTCTATCAGACGCTTTTTAACAACGTGAGTCTAGGTGTGTAGACAAAGCGGACGGTTGGCCTAGGATGTTACATAGAATGTTCTACGTTTTACCACATTTTGGAGCTATTGTTGTTATGGAGCTTTTCAATATAGTTTTTACCTCTTCTGGAACAAATTCAGATCACACCTAACCTATGTTCTTCTTTCTGAAGATGAGGCATGGTGATCATGTATCCAGACAAGCGATGTGCATTAGAAAACTTTGATTTCTTACTTGTTTTTAGATGTGTGGAGTTGATTCTCTTGTTTGGTAGAGTGTTGCTGGTTACTTTCAGGAAATTGGATACTGAACGTGGTTAGATCACTGAATTTAGCTTGAGAATGTATTGTTTCCTAATTCTTAGCTTTGTCTGTTTAATGGATTTCAAATCCGAGCAATCCTACGAAGGATTGGAATGGATTTGAATTCCAAGTCCTCCAAATCCTTTCCTTTCCTACAAACCAAGCGGACCCTTAGTTCAAATTAAACTGAATGCAGCTAGTTTGGCCTAGTTTAAACTCGATGCAACATTTTCTTATGATTCGGCCATGCGTTGCCATGGCATACAAACCAAACAAGCACAATATGTCCCATCCGGAGGAGAAGATATACACAGACCTGACCTCTGTCGCAAAGTGTCGCAAAGAGTAGAGCATATGTTTCTGTGAAGACCTATGGCTTATGAAAAGGGCGTGAAAAGAGAAAAGAAGGTACGCTTAAATTATAAAAGGCTAGATAGAAGTAAGCAATAACAATACAAATAGTGGCAAATATAGGAAAAACGTAATTTCTCTTACACCAAAGATAAATAGGATGTACGAGTCGTTGATAGAACATAAAGTTATGTTGCTTCAAAGTTTGCTTTGTTTCGATAAACATTTATACGATATAACCTCGCGCTGATAGGAGATACTACACTTGGTTTAAATGATCATACATATGTGTAAACCAAACCAAACCAAACGTTCCTGGTATATCCCACTTGTAGAGTTCTAGTAGGGCATGGGGAGGGTATGATTAGGGGTGTAACCAAGCTGAGTCGAATATCACGTTATTCGAGCTCGACTCGAAAAAATAATATCAGGCTCGAGCTCTACTCGAGCTTGATTAACTTTTTCATGGTGGGATACGGGCTCAATTCGAGATTGATTAACTCGTTTATTTACTTAAGCTCGATAATTTTTATATATTGATTATATAATTTGTAGGAATTTAAAAATGTTTGGCTCGAAAAAGTGCATGCTAGTTTAACCCAGTTTTTGAACGAGTCGAGTCGAATATTGGTGTTATGGAGCTCGATTCGTTAAGTTAATAGAGCTTTATACATACAAAACGTAGATTAATATATCGATAACCGAGAATTTAGTTAACATCATACCTAGGGAAAAGTACTAAATTCTCTACATCGATATGAAGACTTGGGATCATGTGAGACCAACATGTTTTCGTGAGACCGGTGAGACCAAGTTTTTACACTTGAAACTTCACAGCAAAACATTGTGAAGGTAACCTTCACAGTGTTTTTGTTGTGAAGGTTCGGATCTTTTTTTACCTTCACAGTTTTTGCTGTGAAGTTTCAAGTGTAAAAACTTGGTCTCACCGGTCTCACGAAAATAGGTTGGTCTCACGTGAACTCAACCCTCGATATGAATGTCAAAGTTTAAAACTTTAACATTATCCATACGGAAAAGAACACCGATGTATTCATATGAATGTCAAAGTTTTAACTTTATACATATCAGTGAAAAAAACACCGAGAATTTAGTACTAAATCTAAAAGCTATACGTTTTGTATGTATGCATATAACTTTTCGATTCAAAATGGTGACAAGAAGGGGCATCGACATTCAAATATCTTGTGCATCGATGCTTATTATTCTTTATTGTTTTACATGTACGTTTGTTTTTTTCCCTATACGTCAACAAAGGGTATATCGGTCAACGAGTCTTGCAAATTCTTTTGGATACAGGTATCGATCCAACCGAGTTAAACTTAAGCAGAAACAACATGGAAGAAAACACCAATTGGTACAATGAATTTGTAATTCTGAAGTGATGTTCTCTTGGCTTCATCCTTTTTTCCATATTATTGTGTACTGCTACTGCATGCATTTAATAACTGCAAATAGGTATGACCTTTAATTGCTTTAGAATTTAATTATATATTCGGTATAATTTTAATCAAATTATCTGATATATAAGAACATCTCCAACATCTATGATATTTTAGAGTCTATGCTGTTAATATCGGATATCGGTGGTATATCGGGTCCGATATTCGATATCTCAGATATATATCGGTTCATGTAATATTTTTTAGAATTATATATAATATATGTATATGTATATGTATGCATCTATAAACATATCATATGCATTAATGAAAAAACATAGTTCAACATCAAAACATCAACTTAAATAAGGTTTCACAAAACAAAATAGCTTTTAGTGATTGTAACCTAAGCTTTTAGTGACTAAAAAAGAAGCCCAAGTTATTAGAAAAGCCCAAAGTGTAATTAAAAAAAGCCCAAAATATCGGTCAAAATCGCCGATATTCTTGGCCCCGATAGGGATATTTGACCACCAATTTTTTTACCAGATATCCGATATATTGCCGAGATATCGCGATTTTAACAGCATAGGCTATGCTAAACTCTCATCTAAAATAGAGAAAAAGAGAGGGAACAAAGAAATCTCCATATTTGGAGAAAATATAACATACCTGGTGGAGATGCTCGATGTAATCAATAATGGTTGAGATGATTGCGTATTTGTAGGTTTGTTCGAATTTGAACGGAGTTATAGACGTATAGCATCGACGTATTACGTATAACTAGTTTCTGTTTATCGGATTTTAAGTTGTTTTTTTAAAATACCCTTTTTAATCTTTTGGTAAGTTTTTATATTTGAGCATAATATAAAAAAACACTGAAATATACATCGATATGAATGTAAAGTTAAAAACTACTAAATTCTCAAGTGTTTTTTTTTGTATAATTTGTTTATATATGAAGATGTAGATTCAATTTACTTTAGATTAATTGAAGTTTTTGTTTAAAAAAGATAGCCATGGAGTATTATGTTGGATTCGATGATTATCTTGTATTTGAACGTGTTTATTAGTTTTTTTTTCAATTAACCGTGGGAGTCCAAATTAGGGATGAGCTTCGAGTACCATTTTTCCAAACTGAACCGGGACCGAACCGGTTCCAAGTATTCGACAAAATCGGATTCGGTACCGGGATTTTCCCGAAAAATCCCGAAACGGAACCGGATTATTAATATACCAGGTTTTTTTGAATTTTTTAAGCATGCATATTATCTCTTAAGTAAACTAACCTTATCTTTCTCTAATCAAGATATATTATCTTCTAAACGAACAAAATGGAAAAGAAAAAGCCTAAAAAAATACCGAAAATTGTTGAACTTTTGATTGGTTTTGAATTTTTGATTGTTTGGGAATGGTTTTGATACACCTTTGAAACATTATAAAAATATTTTGGTTTCCGATTGGTTTTTATATTTATTTGATGCATTTTCATATTTTCGGTTCTAAGTAGTCTTAGTACCGATTTTTCCGTCCCGAGCCCGAAACTGAACTGGTACATACGGTTCGGTTTTCGGTCCTAATTTTTAGTCCCAAAAATATTCGGTATCAACCGGTCCGGTTCGGTACCGGTCCGGTCCTGATCTCATCCCTAGTCCGAACCAACTTACGCACACTTTAACTAATTTCAAGGAAAGTCATGGAAATAGGAAAATTGATGATTATTAAGAGCATCAACACGGTCTTGCAAGTGCTCTTGCAAGATGACATGGCATGTCATGTGTCTTGCAAGGCCTTGCAAGACTACCATAATCTTGCACAATTAGCAAGGTCTTTCAACCAATATAATATATTAAACAAAATCATTTATTAATTTAATTAGTTAGTTTGTTTGTTTAAATATTAGTTATTATTAATATGTTTATTAAATTTAATTCATTTATTAGTTTATTTGAACATTATTTTTTTAATATTTTTATTAAAATTTTCTTACCCACGCTTTATTAAAAAAAATGATACTTTTATGCAATATTTTTTATTTAAACTGCTAAATTAAAAGAACATTAATATAAAAATTACAAAATTACAAATACTAATAGATAAACGTACACAAAAATCAAAAAAATTACATAAGTAAATACAACATAAATATTACATCATCATTCGTTTAAAAACATGTGAATTTATTTTTCGTACAAACTTCGTTGTGTCGGAGTCATTGTTGATGTATCTATTTCCATCAATTTAATTGCCAACTTTTGTTTTCGATGTTCTTTTTTCTTCTCACGTTCTTCTTTTTTATTCTCACGCGCTTCTTTTTTCCTTTCTCGTTCTTGCACAATGTCCGTGAATATATCCATGTATTTTATTTGTTAATTAAATTATATTTACACAAAATATAGTAAAAGAAAACAAAAGTAAAATTTTAGTTACCTATATTTTATAATTAATTTATTAGTTATATTATAATTATCTATATTATCATTATTTATATTATTTATATTATTTATATTATAATTTATTAGTTTAGAAAGGAGTTTGGTCTTGCATGTATGTGGATGGTGTTATTGCAAAACTGATGTGACACTTGTGAAATGAGTATGGTCTTGCAGGTGGGTGGATGATCTTAGTTGGTTATTAGGAGTTTGGTTTGGAGTATCAAGAGGGTGTATAATACAATCAATCGTATAATTATGTAACGTGTTCCTCCACCAATGACATTGTCATTGCATCAAACGTTAACCTTAATTTCGAAAATCCATATTGGCTCGACAATCTCTTCGATTGGAATCCTCACAAAGCACAAAAATCACCCGAAAGATGGCAAGTTGGCAACAAAGAAGACGAGATACGAAGTCCAATAACGTGCTCTATCTTTTGTTGTTGTTGACTCGTCGTCTTGTGGTAAAACTCGAAGAAACAAACAATCTTTTTCCTCCCTTCTTCGGTACCATTCCCCTCCACCCCTCAGAGCCTCGGTTACGATTTCTGTTTGAATGTCTGCAAATGCCTACGTTCTCTCTCTTTAAACGGGTGCTTGGTTGTAACCTTAGAAAATCAATAGTGTGATTTGGGGGTTGTGGTAATTCAAAAACGAGTCAAATAGCTTTAATAAGTCATACGTATACAACAATTACTTGTAAACCTGAACTTTCATTGATTATGCACTAGTAAACAGTACATAATACTTAATAAGTTGTTTTTAAGATTTTTTTAAACCAAACGTTTTATAATATTTCATTCATATATATTTACGTGTTATAGAATGTAAAATTGTGTGTTAAATCTTTCAGTTGGATTTAGCTATTTATTTTCAAACACAAAGTTTTTATATTTTTTAGTTTTTACATTAATTTTCTGATTTCGCATTAATAATAATATTATATATAAACTTGCTTATAACTAGAGGTGTAAATAAGACGAGACAACTCGTGAGCTATTCGAGATCGACTCGGTCAAAACACACTTGACTCGAATAGGCTCGACTCGACATACTAACGAGTTGAGTCGAGCGAACTGATACTCGACTCGATAAGCGCATGAGGTACTCGAATATATTTTTTATATAATTAATTTTATATTATAAGTTATAGAATATAATGTAAAAAAATTAATAATAATTCCTTTAATATAATACATTAATAATAAAATAATATAATACATGAACAAATTTTTTGTTCGCTTAGTCGAACGAACATGGATAAGGGTCTCGTTCATTTATTTATGTTTGTGAACGTTTGTTCGTTCGTTTACGTTCGTAAATGTTAGTGTACGTATAATAATAACTAGAGAAATTAAAGCAAAATAGTGTACGTAAATGTTTGTGTACGTTTAAGTTTGTTTACTAATATAACGAATAATCATCACAATAATAATAATTAGTAATATTATTTTAATTGAATTGATAATAAAAAAAATAATAATAAACTGAATTTTTTTTATAAACTAATCATGTAAAAGACATGAGTGAACTTTTGAGAGTGCGTGTCTAGTTCATCTCACATTGATGGGATATAGAACCCAATGTTTTGAACTCCAATACATATAAGTTACAACCTATTTTAACAATATTAAAGCAATTTGATAGTAATTTAATTGATTCACATGTAATCATAGTTAATAAGTTCACATTCCTTTTGTCCGCTTAGGCCATCCGCAGCGCCTTCGGGCTTGGCTGCGGGTTCACCTTCGGGCTTCAAGGGCTCCCTCGGGTACCCGGTAAACCATTTTAGGGTAAGGAGAGGGTTAGGAGAAAAGCTGATGTGGCGCTGATGTGGCGTTGAGGGCTTTTAGTTATGCGCTGTGGATGACGTTATACTTTTGATTTATGTTTCATGTTGTCATACATCACACAAAAATTAACCCATATTTACATTTATTATTTATTGAATTAATTGGCCGTCATTTGTGTATGACATCATGACACATCATAGTCTAGTGTGTAATTTTTGTAATTCAACATTTCATTTTTTTCCTGCCTATTTGGTATCTTTTTTTTTTTCGTTGGTATCTTATGTTTTAGCTTTTAAGTATATAACATAATTTAAATTATTTAATATTATTAGTTCATTGAGTAATTGTACAACATGTGTGTATAGAAGAGGGATCGTGTGAGAAAAAAAATAAGGTAAGAAGAGACATGGATCATTGATCATTTTTAATCTTAAAACTCACTCATGAATCGTGTTTGATACATGATTGATCCGGTGCATCTCATCCTAATTTGCATTCAAGGGTGTAGATCCCTTCTTACCCTTCTCACTGTAAATTTCTTTCTCAATAGAACCCAACCAAATATATATATGCAAAGAATGGTGGGAGATGTGAGGTTAACGTGAAAAACGTGAGAAATGAATCTAAACTGTTGATCACTTTTTATCAAATGCCCTCCCATGAATTGCAGCTTAGCAGGGAATTGATCTGGTGCATCTCGATGCATCTTATCTCGGTGCATCTCATCCTAATGTGCATCCATTTATCATCCAACGGTTGATAACCACTTTTCACGCTTCTCACGTTCTCAACTTCTCACCGGAACCCAACCCTATATATATATATATATATAGGCGAAGGTCGTGTGAGAAGTTGAGATTAACGTGAGTAGCGTGAGAAATGGATCTGAATCGTTGATCATTTTTAATCAAATACTCTGCCATGAATAAACGCATACATCCCATTGGCAGAGGAGTGGTGTTTAGATCAACGCATCACACACACACATGATTTAAAATTTACCGCCACAAGTCATGCATTAAAAACTGTCATGGCCTCGCTGTGAAATCTAAAGCTTGAGGTTTCACTTCAATGACACATTACACCTCATGCTAGATAAAACCTTGACTAGTATACAAGACATTCAAGTCTCGTTTGGTTTGCAGGATAGGATTGGATTGGATTTAAACTCTATTCCAATCCCATGTTTGCTTTAAAAGATTTTCTAGATTTGAAATTCTTTAAACATATAATTTGTATGTAATTATGTTTTAAAATATGTTAAAAACATTTGTTATGTAATAATCAATTAATAAAAAAACATTTTCATTATTTTTATAATTATTATAATAATGTGTTTTTAAAAGTTATTTATAAAGAATTGTATTCAAATTTTATTCCAAATTTTACAAACCAAAAATTCTAAATCCTTTCAAAGTCAAATCCCTCCAATTTCAAAAACATTCCCAAAATCCATATCACTCAAAAGTGTTCCATCAATCCATATGGTAAAAAATATAAAACTAGGTAGGAAAATTAAAGATTTGAAAAATCATTTCCTACTTGAAATTCTTTCAAAAAAGTTAAGACTACACAATACAACAATCAATATTTTGGTTAATTTTTTTATTTATCAAAATCAATTCTTCATATTCTTGATAAGATAACTAAATATAATGTGTATTTTTAGTAATTTTATTATTTATTAAGTTTGTTACATTAATTTTAAAAAGTTTTAACAATATAAATTATTTTGGAATTTAAATAATAATTATTTTCTGCTATAATAATTAATTCTATATTATAATAAAACTAGAAGTCTACTTGCGCAATACAACGCGATATCTCAATTTTAATGTTCTAATTTATTTTAATTTGTGGTTTTAATAAAACAGTTATATTTATTTATATTTGTTTAAAAAATAACGTTTTTAAAGAGTTCATGATTTGAGAATTTGAAAGTTGTAAAAAGACTAAAAAGACTTGAGTTATTTCTTTTTCTTTTTTAAACGGAAGTTAGTTAAATGGATTAAGGGGGAGTTTGAGATTTGCTTATTTAAAATAACTTATGTTTTTTTAAAGTGTTTATCAACTTACGTGGTATTAAACCGAAGTTTTATAAAAAGTATCTGGATCAACTTATGATGATACCAAAACGTAATAAATTGATAAGCAGTTTTTAGGGGGTGTTTGAGATTGTTTTTACATGTAAAATGACTAAAAATTTGATAAGTTGTTTCAAATAAGTTAATAAGTTAGAAATGAGTAACTTCCTTTTTTTTCTATCCAAACACTAAAAATTTCTTATTACCATTTACGGGTACCACACTGAAATAAGTTAATAAACATCTTAAATAAGCAATCCCAAGCACCCTTAAATACCAAAGAAAGGGGCTATAACATTGACCAAAATTGTAATTAATTTTAGAGTGAATTACACCGGTGGTCCCTGTGGTTTACCTAAAATTTGGATTTGGTCCCTAAAGTACACTATCTACGGTGATGGTCCCTAACCTTTTGATTTACTTTCACTCATGGTCCTTCTATGTTAAACATAGAAGGACCATGAGTGAAAGTAAATTAAACATAGAAGGACCATGAGCGAAAGTAAATAAAACATAGGAGGATCTCGAGTGAAAGTAAATTAAAAATTTAGGGATCACCACCGTAGATAATGTACTTTAGGGACCAAATCCAAAATTTGGATAAACCACAGGGACCATCAATGTAATTCACTCTTAATTTTAAATAGAAACTATACTTGATGATGAGTAGCCACCACAAAAACCACAAAATATAATTTACTCTAAAATCTACAAATAAAAAAATATTAAAGATTTTTTTTATAAAATTTGATTACCATAGAATCTCAAATTATTCTCCAAATTGGAGAAAGAAGGAGAGAGAGAGAGTGAAAAATTATCCACACATATGGAAAAAACTATAAAAGTAATTAAAAAAAAAGAGAGGCATTAATTTTATTTATTTATTTAATTAAAATTTAGGGGTGCACATGGATTGGGTTAAGCGACTTGTGTCATTTTAACAATCCAATCTGATTATAGAGGTTTGGAAGAATCCCAACTCAACCCTTTAAAGATTATAACCCGTCCCAACACAACCCTTGTATGTTAGTTTGACCGGTTAATGTTATACATAAAACAATTACAATTAACATGAAAAACAACGGTAAGCAATCACTTTTCATATAATTAAAATGTGAACTGGTTAGTGATGTTTTACGGACCAATGTGTTTGACTACACTCAAAACAATCAACGAAACACACTGAAGTCTGCCATCATATACTAATCTTTATAACAATAACAAACTACCATAAAAAAGTCACTTTGTTCCTTATCAGGGATTCAATGATAACTGAATTAAAAATACTGATAAATCGAAGAAAGAAATATCAGAAATCTCTCTATTTCTTCACGTAACTTCTCTTTTTTGAATTTTTTTTATTTGAAGTCGTTAATACTTTCTCTAAGTTAGTAACTCGACGAATTTATAGTATATTTATAATGTATGCATAATTATATAATTTGATACTATCGACACACGTTGGGTCGGCTTGAATTATGCCTAATCCAATCTCAACTATATCAATCGACAGGTTAGCAGTTTGATAGTTTGACAGATGATGGTTTAACGGGTTGGTTTAAGTTTTTAGACGATCCTATCATTATCTATATTTGAGGAGAGAGAAAAGATTTATTATTTTGAAATTTGTTAAAATATTAACTGTATTAATATTATAATAAATGTCAGAATCTTTTAAATTAGAAATTACTAGAGCAATATAATTACTTTTAAAAATTTAATTTCTAGTTCCCTGTTTTTAAAAAATATATACATAAGTTGTTAGACATGATCTTATAAACTCGTATCTTTGTCATGTGCTAATCACGTGCCAATAAATTTAATTCCAAAATTGTCCATCTAATTGGTGAAAGAAAAATTAAATTTTTACTACAAACATCTCTTACCTTCTAAGAACATCTTTAACGGCTTCTCTAAAATAGAGAAAAACAAATTTTTTTCTCTAAAATGCTCAAACAGCTTCTCTATCTCATTCTCTAAAATAGAAAACAATAGAAAAAAATTCCAATATAGAGAAAGAGAATTCTCTATATCTCTAAAAGTATGAGAGAGAAATATTAATTTAATGATTTCCGACAAAAAAAAAGAGTGAAAAATAGTATTTTAATGATTTCCTACCAAAAAGAGGAGAGAGAAATATTATTTTAACGATTAAAGAGAAATAAATTGAATATTTTAATAATATAAGTCATAATTGGTTCTCTAAAATAGAGAAGCTGTTGGAGTTGAAATAAATTCTTTTTAGAGATTTTTAGTTTTCATTCTCTATTTTAAAGAAATTATAGAGAAGCTGTTGAAGATGCTCTAAGAAAAATGAACAATCTTTCATATAAAACCATTCTTATTAAATCCTTACAAACTCAAATCATATATATATATATATATATTGTTAACGTATACGAACCAGTTTGCGTGCACCTCGACTAATCTTAGAGGCTTGAAAACAGCCAGATAAATCCTTAATGGTCTAACTGATTATTAGTTTTTTAATTTTTTAGTATTACATATTCAGTGTAAAATAACACACATACAAATACCCCTGTTATTTACATTTAAAAGTTGGGATTTTTTTTAAGGAAACCCCCTATTCATTCAATCAAAAAGTTCCATTATAAAATGTAAACAATGATTAAATACAAGTTTTAGGCAAACTTAAACATAAATAGATATAATTTAGCTTCTTGATCTTTAATGATCCAACAAAAAGTTGATTTTTTGGTGTGTGCATAATTTTCAAATAAAATCAAAATCAAGAATCTGAAAAGATTATTATACAATAAATCAAACATACCAAATATATCTCACTTAAAAGTAGGATACTGTAAAATGAAAATCAGTCTTATACATTTAATAGGACAAGCAAAACATAGGATAAAATACATTGTTTTCACAAAATAAAAAAGCAATAATGAACGAAATCGTTCACTCTTCTTTCTTCTAACTTTAAAAACTCGTAACACAAGTTCAGTACTAATTCGCAGAAACAAAAAACAAAACCAACAATCGTTTAATTTGACACATGCATGATGCATGAGCGAATATCCTCGAGGATTGCACGAGTTTTATTTACTTTCATGTTTTATAGCACGCAGCCACGTATGAATGGAATTCGCGAGTAAACTTTATAAGACCGGGGGGGGGGGGGGGGGGGGATTTGGGTAATATTCTTGGTTCACATTATTTAGCAAGTAATATCTTTTATAAGTATTCATTTGTTACCCATAATACATGTTTAATATGATATTGTGATTATTAAACTTTTTATCACATGTTTTCACCCTTATTTTCAAAATGCACACAAACACTTGATATCTACACTTATATATATAACCATTTTAATGAGCTCAACAAAACCCCATTTTAGTCTGGTTTTTTGAGTTCATCTTTTTGGTCATGGCTAAACACACCTACACTAGTCTCAAAGATGTGTTGAAGAACCACCAATCTGCTGCAATTCTTCCAAATCCAAGATTCAGAAACCATTCGATTTCGCGAGAAAAACCAGAACTACGACAACTGTATACCAACTTGCCAATGGACAAATCCATCTTTGAAGATCAAAAGATCAGTTCAGATGAAGAAGATAGAGTTAGAAGATTGTTTCCAATAGTGATGTTTTGCTTCAGAAAGCTTAAGGAATGTACCCTAACTGTTGTATGGTTGGTTAGAAAGAAAATGGGTGCTTAAATTTGGAGTCTTTTTTATGTTAAATGAGTATTTGTGTTGTTGTTTAGGGTATGTTTCTGAAGGTTATTGTCAATTCTTGATTTAATAAATTGTGGGTGTTTATTGTTATTTCTAATGTAGAAATCAACTAATGATATGCATCTACTCTTGGATTATGCACAAAAAAGATTCCTAATTACCATTACTGTTGTAAAATGGGTGCTTAAATTTAGTCTTTTTATGTTAAGTAAGTATTTTGTGTTGTTGTTTAGGGTATGTTTCTGAAGGTTATATTGTCAATTCTTGATGATTAAATTTGTGGGTGTTTTATGTTTTATGTTTAAATGTAATCAGAATCAACTAATGATATGAATTTAATCTTGGATTATGCACCAAAAGGATTCCTAATTATCATTACTGTTGTATGGTTTGTTAGAAGGAAAATGGGTGCTTAAATTTAGAGTCTTTTAAGTTAAATAAATATGTGTGTTGTTATTTAGAGTATGTTTCTGAAGGTTGTTGTCAATTCTTAATGAAATAAATTGTGGGTGTTTTGTGTTTATGTTTAAATGTAATGAAATCAACTAATGATATGCATCTAATCATGGATTATGCACAAAAAAGATTCCTAATTATCATTACTGTTCAAAATTTTCTACTTATAATTACTTTAATTTCGTTACAGTAGAATACGGCATATCAAGATTCAAGAACCCTAGTTGCGGAGATGGAATGCCGTCTGATCGTGAGATCTTTAAAGATTTATATTCTTGATTCTTGTCGTTAGAGAAGTTGATTAAGGTAATTAAACCCATATAAACTAGCATAAATCTAGGTGGGCGATAAAGTTTCACTATTTATGATGTTTTAAAACATGCATTTTGTTTGCGGCATAAATTAAATTTTTTGTTACCGGACTTCGGAGAAATTACCAGATAGATTCGGTTTTGTAGATCATTTTCTCTTTATTTATAACGGTTTTATATTCATGAAAACGAACCCGAAAACATGATGTTTAATTTGTTCAGGAAAAAGCTAGAAAATGACCGAACTAGCCTTCTAGAAAACTTTCAGCATTTGAAACCTAGACAAGCGTCATCCGAAGCTTTTGCAGCCACATTTTTCTTCGCAGTCTGTGGAAGCTGTCGGCCTGCATTCAAGTAGAAAAAACACCATCAACTTCTAGAAAATTCTTAGAACGGGATTTTATACATAAACACCATCAACTTCTAGGAAGTTCTTATAACGGGATTTTATACTTTCTTTTTAAGAAGAGGAACGTAAACCGTACCTCAAACTGAAGATCATCTGTCTTGTGCACTAATAACTCAATCTTTTCTACGCGTTTTATATCCTGTATCGGATAAAAAACAAACCCCGGTTAACAACATCCAAAACGCTTCGAGGTTTAAAAAACCACGCAAAATGTGGTTGATATGGGAAATTTATTGGTTACGGTACCAAAAGTGCCTACTATATACCATTTACGGTTGTTTGTAAGCAGAAAGGGTAGTTTAGTAATTTAGGCGAAAGTGACGTAGGCAGGTGAAGAAACTGTAGAAGGTTTTTAGGGTTTTGATTTAACATGGGTAGTTTAGTAATTTACCAATCTTGTCCCATCTCCTTGATTTTTTCCACCTATTTTGGTGAGACAGAAAAAAATGCATTTTGGTCATACTCCGGTCCATGTCGTGCCAAACATGGGACAACAAGTTTTTGTACCGTCCTATCCTGTGTAACAGATAAATAAGAACGTCTTATTACAGATATCGCTAATTTGTAAGATATATTGTTTTCGTTGACGATTTCAATTTAAAAAAATCCAACGGAGTGCTACCAAAGAAGAAAGGTTATCCAACTCGATCAGTATCCAACATTTGAACCATTTAAGGCAAACCGTTCGTTAAACTAGCATTCAATTATGGAAATTTACGACTAACGTGAGCACGATGCCATTTTTCAATATACCGAACATTCGGAAAACTTACTATAACTTGTAATACGACAAATAATTCATAAGTATTTACAAACTCAATAAATCGTACAAACCTACAAACCAATTTTCATGACGTGTGTGAAAATGCAGTATTTATACAGTGTTGTTTCATATGTGAAACGTTCAAGATTGTTTTTTTGGCACACGCAAAACGGTCATGAACGTTTCACATATGAAACAAAGTTGTATAAACACTGCATTTTCACACGTGTAGTTTCGTATGTGAAACAACACATGAAAACTGGTTTGTAAGTTTGTACGATTTATTGAGTTTGTAAATGATTATGTGCCTCTTTAAGTAATACGCAAGGTAGCAAAGTAGCAAACATATGTAAGTTGATAGTCATTTAGTAAATGAAGAAATGGTCCGCACATCTTGTGAATCTCCTTCTATTGTGCCATTTTGGGTACTTACCGAATACCATGTAGCTAATATTCTATCAAAGATCCTTTAAATAACAAAAATCGAGCCTATAACTTGTGCGTGTTTCATGTATATGCTCCAACTTTACGATGAGTCTCAAAGACAGATATAAATAAATATGTTCCGATAAATGTTCAAGAAAGCTATTAAATCGACACTATCATGAACTTTACATGCATATATGCATTTATATTTACTTGGAGCTTAAAAATAAATAAGAGGAAAATGTTACCTTCTCAATGTCGTTCATCATTATCCCGTTGACCTCTGTTATCTGAGCCTTTAGTTTAGACGGCTTACTCAATATTGTCATGATGGTTTAAACAATAGTCCACGTGTTGGGCCTATTAAACGCATAAAATAAGATCATAAATGGACCTCACACGAGAAAGTTCAAATTAGAACCATAAATACCGTGAGAACCCAAAATTCAACTATTTCATGTATTATTCACAATGAATAACCCTAAATATTCATGAATATCATGCATTTTCATCATGAATAATTTTTGTGATGAATATCTATCACGACATTCATCATGAATAATACACGAATAGTTGGTTCCAGGTTCTTAAAATATTTACGGTTCTCATTTGATCCTACCCCAATAAGACACACATTCGTTTAAGGAAAATATACTTGATAACAGAATTCCCTAAAAAGAATGAAGTCAACACACCCGAACTCCTTGTCAAGATTATATGCAATACTAAACCGATCTTCAAATAAATCATCATCACTATCATCTTTTCCACCGTAACGCTGCTTAAAGTCATCCTTCAGTCTCTCAAGAAACACAAATGGTACACTCCTCCCCGCCGATTCATCCGCAACAATAAGAAAAACTGCAATGAGAGGATAACAAATTCACATTTCGATAGCGTATAAAATGCAAGAGGATTTTATGCCTATTATGGATTTATCTATAGTACATAAATCATGTAAATAATGTAGGATACGATTCTTCTAACCCTAGCCTTGTATATTGTATATTGTGAATAATATTGGAAACCCAACAAGGGAGTGAATTTGCAATTCTCAATATTTTATTAATGGTGTCATAGCCAAGGTCTACACTCTAGGGCAATCTGTACCCATCTAGCCGCCTTCGAGGCCTCGACACTCTGGCGGTGGCGGACCTAGTGAGTAAAAGGTGGGGGAAGGGCCCCCATTAAAAAAGAAAATTTCTTGGTTAAAAACTATTTTTTTTAACTTTCTACCATAGTTCCACAGTAATTTCTCGCCAGGGCCCCTACCAACCAAAAGAAGTACCTAGAATCAACCAAAAAACAAAAACAAAAAAAATAACTCTTGAAATCAACCAAAAAACCGAAAAAGTCGCTCAAAATCGATAAAAAAAACTTTAAATTCCCTCGAAACTGCGGAATTAGGCTAAAAACACATCCGGGCGACTTTGCAGGCATTTAATCTACCTTAAAGGTGCCCCCACTAAGCAAAAATCCTGGATCCCCTACTCGGTCGAAAAATCTATTATGGTATAGAGCAAATATGTACCACTCAAGGGACGATACTCTGGGGCAATCTGTGCCGCTTGTCGTGTGTTGGAGTCACACATCAGGCAGACTTGGACAACTTCTCCCCTGTATATGTCGAACCCTAACTTCTCTCCTTAAACGACTCTTTTGAAGAGTAATCTAACTACGTTCACATATTCTCACACATTTCTAATAGTGTTAAGTTGATCATATGACTTTTTCACAAAATTAATGAACTAAAAAGATCAAGAAGGTGTATCCATCACAGGAGTAGGTGTATTTACTGCTAATTATAAGGCAACTTCTGTAAGTCTAAATGATTTTCACCTTAATTTGAGATATTTCCATCAGGCAATATATAGCCAAAGATCCAAGGGATAACTACAGCAATGATTCCTAATTTACAAGGAAATAATACAATCAAATAATAGATCCTATGATTTGGCAATCAATTACGTTTGATTGCTACCAGTGTGATCTCCGAAAACAACAGCAGTTCCGGCCCACAATCGGCTGCCTATCCATAATGTGGGGCATACCTGACTCACTCAGCAGCGGTTGTAGCTATGGGGTGTCTTGGGTTCGATCCCGAGACCTTCTGCTTTTTGTACAAAGATGCCCCACCCATTAACAACTGAGTTACACGCCATTGGCAGCAGTTCCTTTTGCAACAAAGCTATAAATCAATCTCTCCAGATTTCTTCACCCAAAATCAATCAATTCCCACAAAAAATTAGATCCAACGACTTCAAATCCTACAGAACAGTGTCGCTTCCTATATCAAATTCATGCCACAAACAAAAAATAAGCCACAAATTAACAGTCGAAAAGGGGGATAACGGTGATAATCGGTGAATTAGAACTATATAAGTACAAATTTGTTTCAAATTGAAGTAATCAGAGGATGCAATTGAAGAAAATACGAAAAATTTGAACTCAAATTAAGGTAAAAAAAAATTAGTAGGAAGGAAGAAAAGGGACCTGAAACTGCAATGGCGATGAGATTGGTAGAAAAAGAATGGGTGGATTTTGGGTGGGGGATATAAAAATAAACGACGCCGTTGCCGGGGATCGAACCCGGGTCACCCGCGTGACAGGCGGGAATACTTACCACTATACTACAACGACTTGTGTGAGTAATTTGAACGGATAATTTTTATATTCATATATTCATTTTAAATTTTTTACTTTATAATAAAATATATAAATTTTCTTTATTTTATTAGATTAAATGTAATAAAATGGGAAATATTTTGTCAAGTATCTTAATTTTAGAATACCTATTTTCAAAAACTGTATTTTGATGACATGAGAAAAATATGTATGAATGAGAGGCTTTCGTTTCGTGCATCCACTTAACTTACTTTCGTAAGTAGGTTTTTATAGGTATAGATAAGATTGAACATGACAAAATTTCTATCTAGATTGAATGGGACTAGACAATTATTTTCTAAAAAATGTTTTTGTACATTATATAATAGTTATAAATGACACAAATCAAGTAATATTTAAAGGAGTTAATTTATAAACGTTTTTACACAATTTTCATAAACATAAATACATATATAGGGTAAGGTTCAGGGGAAAACCTCAAATAAACGAAAAACTAAAGAACACTTTGGTAGTCATTCATCTGTAAGTTATGCATTTGTGCATAAAGGTAATTTGTAACATGCACAAGTGCATAAAAACAAAAAAACAACTTAATTTACTTGTATACACAAATGCATACCGTGCAGATGAAGGATGTTCTTTAGTTTTCCATTTTTTTGAGGTTTTCCCTTGAACCCCCTATATATATATATATATATATATATATAATAGTACCACACTTCAATAAAATTTGATATAATTGATTGTAGTTTGAAAAGACCCGGTTCATACATATATAATAGTACCATATTTATTTGGTTTAGAAGATCTTTGCGAACCACAGAGACATGGTGAAAGTTATTGCAGCGATAATGGTGGTGGAGGTAGAGGCTAAGAGGCAGCCGTGATTGGTTGACAAATGTGGCTGTTGGTGGCGGCTACGATAAGCAGCGATGACCATTAAAACAAATATGATACTATAATTATATCAAATTATGGTAGATTGGTAACTTTTTTAGTTTATGCCTCATTATTGTCTCATCTTGTTCCACCCATGTTGGTAGAACACTTTGTCATTATCTCATGTCGCGCCAAACATAGAACAATGAATTTTTGTCATGTCTTATGTCACGTCGAACATTGAACAATGAGCTTTGTCTTGTCATGTCTCATGTACCAAACACAATGTTATTCTTTAAACCCCGCCTAGTATAATTATCGGGCAAATTTGAAATACCTAATTTGTCCATAAATGTCATGATAATTATGAGGGACCTAAATGCAATTTACTCAAAGAAGAAGCCTTCCTATTGCAATTACCCAAACTACCGACCTAATTTCACATAAACAAGAAGGGCCCATCGTCCTCGAATGATTCCCATCTTTTCTGAAGAACAAAAAAAAGCTTGATAAAGATTTTTGGGTTTGTTCTTCCTCCTCACTTGGTGTTGTTTCTGGGAATCAATCAATCAATCAAAGCGATTTCGAACAACACCCTTTTGAGATTTTTGGTTGTTACGAAACCCCTTTTTCAAGAATTCTTTGAATCGATTTTTATCACACCACTTCAATTTCGATACAATTTTTTTTATAATAATCGAAATTCGTGTGATTTTATCGTATAAAACCCTGTTTGAATAATTGAAGATTTTTGAAAAAAATCAGGAAAATTAGAAAGAAAAATCAGAATGGTGTCGGCAAATAGGGAGATGGTTGTGTATTGCTTCGATACACTGGTGGCTCATTACAATAGCGAACAAGTTCCTCCTCCTGCTTTCGATGAGGGTCAACAGTAAGTAATACACACCTCTCTCCATCTCTCTCTCAATATATATATATATAGGCGAATTATCCGTTGCAAACCAGTTAGTTTGTGCAAACCAGTTAGTTTGTGCAAACCAATCTTAGCCGTTCATCGACTCTAATCAATATCTGATTTTATTATGTTTCCTAATCTAAAGTCATGATCATAATTAATGAACGTTATCATCTTCCATATATATCACAATCATTATTAATGAATCATAATAATTACCATAAATATATCTGTTGTTTCCATGGTTTTAAAAGGCGTTTGAGGCCTACGCCTCGAGGCGAGGCGGTCCAAAACCGCACCTGAGGCTTAGGCCTCAGGGACCCTGGACGAGGCTTACGCCTCGATGGCTGAGGCGAGGCGTGAGGCGATGGTGAGGCTTAAGCCTCAACTATTCCATGCTCTTTTTCTGTTTTGTTGGTAAGATACTAAGACTGATTTTTTTTCTATTTTTAAAAAGTAAGTTGTACTATTATTACCTTTTGGAAATGTCAAACAACAAAAGGAAAGTGTACTTTTATTAATTTTACAGCTTCTGTTTGGTAATTTTGTGAACTTATGACGTTTAAAATTTGGTATGGAATTATGTTTTGCTTATTATTAGTATAATAGTATTTATCAATTTTATTAGTATAATAGTATATATATATATATAAATACACGCCTCGAGGCTTACGCCTCGGATCGCCTCGAGGCTTACGCCTCGCCTCATTGGAGGAAAACGCCTCGAGGCCCGATTCCGCCTTTTAAAACCTTGGTTGTTTCCTAATATAGTGGTTTGCAAAGTTTGCACAAACTAACTGGTTTGCAATGGATAATGACCATATATATATATATATATATATATATATTTATACATATATAGGGGTTTCATTCGTTTGAGAACTTGATATTCGTGAGAACTTCTACCTTACGGTTTTGTTTCACATGATTTTCTTCACATGCAAGTGTAGTATTTAGTGTATTGATTAAAATATATTTGTTTCATAGTGTGTATTTGTTTCACAACATGAAACTTGTGAACCGAGTACATGTGATGCAAAGACATTGTGAAACTGTTGATTACTATTCTAAATCCTAGTCATAGATGCAAAAAAAAATGATTTGAAATAGCACATGATATACTAGTTCTCAAGTTATCACAATTTCACAAGTTCTCAACAGAAAGGTCCCATTTTTGGGATCACGTGATAAGTGCCATTTTTGGTATGAAGTGTGAGAAGTACTTTTAACCATTATCACTTTTAATCAAATACCCTCCCATGAACTGTTGCTTAAAAGGGAATTGATCCGGTGCATCTTATCTTGGTGCATCTCATCCTAATCTTCCTCCATTTCTCATCCAACGGTTGATAATCACTTCTCACGCTTCTCACCAAATTTAGCACTTCTCACTGGAACCCAACCCTAGGTTTGATCTTTGTGGGTATTGTGACTTGTGAAAGTATTTGATTGTTTATGCGGTATAAGATAGATTATAATTGCAGATTTAGTGAAGGGTGTGGTACATGCATTTTGGCTACTTGTGCTTGCAATTGGGGATTTTTTTAGTGCATTGCATCTTTATACACATATCCCTTTTAAAATTGGGGTCTGATTTGAGTTTTGGAAGTTGGTTTGTGAAGTTTTTCAATGTAGAATTAATATCAAGTAATTTGATTCAGTATATGTAGTTATTGATGTTGTAAACCATCTAAAAGTTAACTATTGATTAAAATGAATGTTTTTTGTTTTCACAAGTTGGATGAAGTCATGTGATTTTTATCTTGTTGTCTCAGAAATTGGCTTCTAAATGCTATATATATATATATATATATGGCTTAATCATGTGAGAACTCCATTTTTTTAGACTCGTGATCACTTTTATCTTAAGGTTTTGTTTCACATGATTTTTTTTTTCATTCAAGTTTAGGATTTAATGTATTTATTAACATATATTTGTTTTCACAATGTGTTTGTTTCTGAAACACGCCAAAAAGTTCCATATTGTAAGGTGTGAACCGAGTACATGTGAAACAAATCTATGTTAATCACTACATTAAATTCTAGCCATAGATGAAAAAAATAATATGTTAATCACTGCTTCTTAGAGATCTCACAAATTAGAGAGTTCTCAAAAGGTCCCCCTATATATATACACACGCACACATATATATAGATGAAGGGTTGTGTGAGAAGAAGAGTTAATGTGAGAAGGTAAGAAGGGATCTGGACCCTTGATCACTTTTAATCTCAAACCCACCCATGAATCGCGCTTGATACGGGGTCCGGTGCATCTCGTGTCGGTGCATCTTATCCTAATGTGCATCCAAGGGTGGAAATCCCTTCTTATCCTTCTCACAATAACTTTCATTCTCACCGGAACCCAACCTTATATTCCGGTGAGAAGTTGAGGTTAACGTGAGAAGTGGTTATCAACCTTTCGATGAGAAATTGACGCACATTAAGATGAGAAATGGATGCACATTAGGATGAGATGCACCGAGATGCACCGGATCAATTCCCTTCTAAGCCGCAATTCATGGGAGGGCATTTGATTAAAAGTGATCAAACGGTTCGGAACCACTTCCCACGCTTCTCATGTTAACCTCAACTTCTCATACAATCCTTTGCCTATCGTGCGAGACCAACATATTGCCATGAGACCCTTTACATTCTCGATTTTTTTTGGTTTCAGCCCCTTGTTTGTCACTTGGAAGAAAGTCGTGAATGGTTATGAACCACGTTTACGTGGATGCATAGGGACTCTTACAGCTCGCGGCATAGTAAATGGTTTCAAAGATTACGCGTTAACCAGGTTGGTAACTCACTCTAAGCACTAAAAATCGGTCCGCAAAATTAACCATTTTTGTGAAATATATAATATCCGTGTACGGCAAATGAACTCACGTACCCTCCTTACCTTCGGTGAGGTTTGAACCATTGACCTCCTGAGAGACCGGGTCCTACCAGTACCCCGAAATCCCGAATACCGCTAGGCCAAAGGGGTTTTGGGTATTTGATTGCCAGTTTTTCCAATTTTGTCTTATTAAGGGGTATTTTGGGTATTTTGTATTAAGTTATTGAATTTACATCTGAACGGTTTTTTCAGTGATATATTTCTATGGACGTTTTTTGTTTGCAGTGCTTTGAGGGATCATCGATTCCCTCCAATTCAGGCTAAAGAGTTGCCGTTGTTGCAATGTACGGTCTCGATTCTTACTAATTATGAAAATGCCGCTAACCATCTCGATTGGGAGGTATGTTTCGTGTACGTTGTGCAAGTCTATGCTCGTTTTGGCTCCTACGGGCTCATATAAGCTTGAGTTTTGGCTTGCTTTGCTATCAGCTTGTGTAAATTAAAAGTAACTCCTTTAAATAAAACTACAAATAAGATATTTAAAAGAAATATAATTAAAATATAAAACTACATTGTGGCTTGTTTAACCGCAATGAGTTCATCCCGTTTAAGCTCGTCGAGCTACTGAGCCCGAGAGTCGTATTGGACTCGGGCTCAGTTGGGATAGTCATAGGAACTCATCCCACTTAAGCTCGTCGAGCCACCGAGCTTGAGAGCCGTATTGGGGCTCAGGCTCAGTTGGGATAGCCTCAACCCTTTAACTCATCGAGCTACTGAGCCCGAGAGCCATATTGGGCTCGGGCTCGGGCTTAGTTGGGATGGTCGAAAAACTTGTCCCATTCAAGAGCCTAAGAGCCATTTGGGCTCGGGCTTAGTTGGGACAGTCATAGAGAACTCATCCCATTTAAGCTCGTCGAGCTACTGAGCCCAAGTCATATTAGGCTCGGGCTCAGTTGGGATAGTCATAGGAACTCATCCCATTTAAGCTCGTCGAGCTAGTGAGCTTGAGAGCCATATTGGGCTCAGGCTCAAATGGAGAGTAAAAAAAAACTCATCCCATTTAAGCTTTAATGGGCTTGAATCAGCTCAGGCTTAGCTTGTATTTCTCCGTTCCAAATGCATGTCATCTTGCAGGTCGGAAAGCACGGTATAATTATCGAGTTCACCGATCCCGACTATAATACAAAGCGAAGTGCAACATACCTACCTGATGTGGCGGCTCAAGAAGGTTCGTTTTTGTTCCAACATTAACTTACGTGCATTTGGTAAGCGATACAGTAGACTTGCATAGGACAAAGACAAGATTGGTAAATTACTAAACTAGCCATGTCAAATTAAAACCCTAAAACCTTCCACAATTCTTTCACCCGCCTGCCTCACTCTTGCCTAGATGGTCCAGCCTGGGACCGGCGGAGGACCGGGACCGATTTGGGCCTGCCGGTCCTTAACCGGTTAAAAATTTCATCCAAAAACAAGGTCCGGCCCGGCCAAGGACCGGTTATGGGAACCGGCCCGGTTTTTTATATTAATTTTTAAATGTATTTTTAAATAAAAACGTATTTGTTAGTGTATTTGATTGACCCAATTACGATAAAATGTATTTTTTTAAACGTGTGTTTTTAGGGCATTTGATAGACCCAATTATATTAAAATTGTATTTGTTTGACCAAATTCTTCAAAAAATATATTTTATAAGTTAAAAATCAATTTTTAAAAAAATATAAAAAAAATTAAGTGGGCCCGGTCCGGGACTGGGACAGGTTCTCATAACCGGGTCTTCGTATTTTGGGCCTAGCCCGGGACCAATTTTTGGCCATCCGGTTCACATGCCAAACGCACCCGAATCAATCCATGTGTATTTGCTGTTGTTGGTTGACTTTTGTGTTTTTCAGGTTGGACAACGATCGAAGCAATCGACTCTTTGATGAGGAAAGCG
Organism: Saussurea involucrata; assembly: GCA_033807775.1. NCBI lineage: Eukaryota > Viridiplantae > Streptophyta > Magnoliopsida > Asterales > Asteraceae > Saussurea > Saussurea involucrata. Next base: position 4,030,023 of record CM066319.1, read on the forward strand.
GGCTACAACGGGCCCATTAACGATTCCGTGAGGAGCCGTATTCGATTGACTCGTTATCAGAGTACATTGTTCACCATGCACTACAACGACTACGTTAACTATGTGAAAACAACGAGGGGTACCGCCCCATCTGTCGTTGGCCTCAAAGCTAATTAAAAAGAAGTTTTAAGGTTTTATTTGAAAACAAAGGATTTGTGTTTGTGCACCCATATTTGATGTATCTAAATTGTTAATCCATTTGAATTGGATGTTAAAACATTATCTATGATCATTACAATTAACACATTTGATGTTTGTAATATATATGCAATATGATGGCACTTATTTATGTCAACCTTTATTATATAAAAACAGTAAATTATGATTTTCTGGCTTTTGTTAATAATTTTGATTATTGTCACTGGTTTAAATATTGTGATTGTTCGTCCTTAGACCATCTCCAAAGGGGTCACTAAATCTTACACTAAACACTAAATTTGGTGTGAATGACATTATTGACATCTCCAATGAGATCTCTATTTATAGTGTAATACTATAATATTACACTATATTTGGTGTAACACTACTTTTTACGTCACTTTTAAAAAATAGTGTTACCCATTGGAAAAGATTTACCATTAACACTAAAATTTACACTACTGTGACCCATTGAAGATGGCCTTATGGGTTTAAATTTATTTTTTATTTTTATTCATGGACTTATTCCTAACTTTAAGTGGTAAGCCATAACGACAAAAATAACATATATCGTAAATCATAAGAACAAAATAACAATAAATTATAAACCACAGAGAAAAAAATGTAATTTACTCCAAGTAAGAAAGTAATTTTAATATATTACTTTTTTTTTCCTAAAAAGTTAACCACAAGGGTTGTGGCGTACTGGTTAAGGCCTTAAGGGATGTGGTGGAATATCCCATCTGCCCAGTGTTCTAATCCAGGCGTACACAACAGTTGTGGCCACTGAGGTTTAATCATGCCTGATGTCTTACAATCATAATTTGCCAAGAGATTAGTCTAGGCATAGCCTAGGACACCCTTCCAAAAAAAAAAAAGTCAGAATAACATGGTTCATTTCTACTATGAATTGTCGTTTCTGTTCAAAGTTTCTTATTTGTGGTGAATTTTGTAGTTATTAATGATCAAATCATATTGTAATTTTTTATTAACATTAAAATCAATTAATGTTATGTAGGTTGAAAATAAGAGGATTTATTTATGTAAAATGGGCCAAATGTTATACAGAAAAAAGGAGAATTATGTCATATTTTAATGCATTTCATCTTTTTTAAAACTTCTATTTTTTTTCCCGGTAATCGTGGGTTTATGGACCAGTTTACACGAATTCCTTAGACGACCACAAATGACTTGGAATCATTACAGGTGAACCTCCGTTGCCACAATGAACCGTTTGGTACGTGAGACAAAATAGAACAAAAATTGGTATCTCACGATTGATGCAACATTGGACTTAGACCGGGAGTGGACAAGATAGAATGAGAGAAGAATGCATTTTTTTAACTAAAATAAGTGGAACAAAAAAAATCAGAAAAATGAGATGATTGTTATATTGCTAAAGATGGAAGTTCAAAGAAAAGTAGAAGGCAATACGGTAGCAAATATCGCAACATGAATGTCGATAATCATCTGAGGATGCATTAATCGAGGATACACGACAGAAGGAATTGTTCTATTTCCAGACTTTATCTCAAAATACCCGTAAGAATATATAAAACCTATCGCCTTCGACGTGTAGCTCAGTTCGTAAAGGGGTAGAACGACTTCACCCAAGACAAGTATTGGGTTCGATCCCAGACCCCCACTAGCCTCAGCCGTTGTATGAACCAAAAGATGTCGGTCTTCTTGGAGGCAGGTTCGTGTGAGACAAGTTGGGTTGCCGAAAATCAATTTTTTGCCAAAATATATAAAAACCTATCAAATTACTTTCCAAAAAAGTTGTTACGGAGAAGACAGAGGTTCTAACATATATTAAGAAAGATAAATCATAATCTAGACGATGTAGAACTCTAAAAATATCAGTGTTTACACAAACCACATCCATTACAGTTGAATCCGTCTCAAAACTTTCCAAACCATATCCATTACGGTTGAATCCGTCTTAAAACTTTCCCATAACAATATTCGTTGATTTATCGTACACTTTAACACGAAAATTTCAGTCGGAATCATGTCGTCGTTTGCCCTTGTCTTTCTTGTGTTTCCTTTTGTCATCCGACTCGTGAGCGTGCCTTTTCTCTCTACGCTCGTGTTTCCTCTCTTCTCGTCGTTCGTGTTTTTCGTGTTTTTTCTCTTCTCGCCTCCTTTTCTTCAGCCTACTTTCATCGTCTGAATCTTCCTTGGCGTCTCTTGGAGACGGAGATGCAAGAACGTTTGCATTTTTAAGCGCTTCCATCGTTACAGGGGGTAGCACAGAACTCGACTCTTCCCAGGCTTTGGGTGCCCTGCAATATAAAGACATAATAACATGAAGCTTCAGGTTTTATCCTTTCAGGTTTCAAATTAACGTTGCGGAAAGAGAGGAAAGGGGGCCACGCAGGGGGGGGGGGAGTAACAATTAGGGCTTTTTTTAGCCTTCTATCCAACGGAACTTGCAAACGTTTGATTAATGATATAGTTCAAAGACCATGTACTCTTAGGGTGCGTTTGGTACACTGGATATGACAGAATAGAACAGGGATAACTGTTACACGTTTGGTAAGACTTTTATGTGGAATAGGTGTGTTTTGGTACACTGGACATGACAGAACAGAACAAAGATGTTGTTCCACGTTTGGTAGGACTTTTATGTGGAATAGACAGAAAGAAAGTGGAACAGGCGTGTTCCACCCCCACCCCCACCCCCACCCCCACCCCCAGGAACAAGGTGGAATAGATCTATATTTTACCAATATAACCTCAAAATAAAACCTAATTCTCTTCTAAAACATCAAATACGCCTCCCTCTTTATATTTTATTTCATTCTTTAAATTTTATTTATCATATTTTATGCTCTTTAAACTTTCAACTTATTGTCCTCATAATATTATTTTTATAAGTTTTCTATATCTCATTTATTATATTTTATGCTATTTATGTAATTTATTAAATATTAATAATATATATAAGGTATAAAAAAATTGGAAACTACTTAAACCTTTTATTTTGGCGTCATTTCATTGTTTTGACGAAAACTTTCTAATGATATATTTTGTTATAAGAACTATTTATTTTATTCTAATTTAATAAAGTACATAAAATATATAAACATCTCCTTAGGGGTAAATTGGACATTTTATTTGTCGAGTCCCGTCTGGTTCTGTCTTAGCGTGTAACAGTTGTCTGTCCTGTCCTATCATGTCTGGATACCAAACGCATATGACGGGATCACGGGACTGGGCAGGCGAGAGTGAGGTAAACAAATGAAACATCGGAAGGTTTTAGGGTGTTTTAAATTATTAAATTTACATGGGTAGTTTAGTAATTTACCAATCTTGTCCAATCACCATAGTTTTTGTTCCACCTATCTTAGTGGGACAGAAAAACTACATTTTTGTCCCACTCAGGTCCTGTCCTAATGCCGCACCAAACACGAGACAACAAGTTTTTGTCCTGTTCCGCATGCCAAATGCACCCCAAGAGTAAAATCGAGTTTAGTTTAGAATCTTACTTGGCAAAACCGAGACCCTGAACCTGAGCCGCCTCAGCATGTCCTGCTCCCACGTCTTCTGCCGTAGAGCCTCGTTTCACGAGTTCGGAAAACTCATGTTTATCAAGTCTATTACCTTGCGGTTTTGTAGAACGCTTAGGAGCTAAACCGAGAGCCTCCCTCATAGCCTGCTCCTCTTCTTCCTTAATCCTCCGTATCTCTTCTTTAGCAGCCTCCATATCCGCCTCCTTAGATTTTTTATCTCTAGCGTACCAATGTAAATCCTTCCCTGTTGAATACGACATATATATATATATATATGGCATCGCCTAAAAGGTTAAAAGAGAGAGAACACACGGAACGAAACCGAGGGCCCGTTTGGTTTGACGAAATGTTTTTGAGGGATTTGGATTTCGTGGAAGGTTTTGAAATCTTTGGTGGGTTTGGTTTGTAGGATTTTGAATGAAATTGAATTTCATTCTTGATAAATAATTTACAAAAACAAATTATTAAAATAATAAAATTACCTTTTTATTAATTGATTATTATAAAACAAGTGTTTTTAACGTATTTTAGAGCATTATTACAAACAAAACTTACGAAATCCCGTGAAATACAAACTACCCCCATGGGATTTATGGGGATTTCTAATTCCCATGTTAGTGGGATTTCAAATCCAAGCATTCATTCAAACCAAACATAGAATTGGAATGGAAGTCAACTCCAAATCCCGCAAACCAAATGGGACCTGAGGATTGTGCAAGGAAACCCTTAATTCGTATTGGATGTTAATCAAGTTATTGGCGAAGGATCGTGTGACAAGTTGAGGTTAACGTGAGAAGTGAATCTGTACCGTTGATCACATTTAATAAAATGCCCTTCCCATGAACTGCGCCTTAGAAGGGAATTGATCCAGTGCATCTTGCTGCATCTTATCTCTATGCATCTCATCCTAATGTGCATCCATTTCTCATCCAACGGTTGATACCCACTTCTCACGTTAACCTCAACTTCTCACCAGAACCCAACCCTATATATATAGAACAGAACGAAGAGACTAACCTTTCTGCCATCTCCCTACAGGAGCCTTGAGACTGTGACCAATATAGTTTTCTCTATATTTATCAGCCTTCACATCATCCCAGCTAAACTCTGCACAGTAACATATATTATGTTAGTATATGATTTAAATGGTTCTTTTTTCTACTATGTTGTACTCCATCCCTCTCACAACTACACCTATAACTCCATATGAAATTAGTAGGTTGGTTATCAGCCAAATGTCCAAAAAGCCATTGCTTTTATAATCAGATCTCCATTATTCACGGAGCTACATTCAAAAGTTAAATAACAACAAATGAACCATAATCAGAGAGCAAAGTAAGGTGCTGTTTGGTTGGTTATTCATTAAAACATGCATGGATAAAGTTGTCTATGTGGATTAATCTATTTGTATAGATTGAGAAGGTTTTTGTTTGGGATAGTTTTTCATATATGGAATGAGTGTGTATTTTAATTGGGAGGGAAAAGTTTGTAAAATATTGACTTTCTGCATTAAGCTCTCCCCGAAAAGCTTACTGAATAAGACACTTTCTACATCATTAAGCCACTACCAAACAGTAATGTATAATAAACCAAATAAGCTGTGAGTCCCATTAGGGTGTGTTTGGTACGCAGATAGGATAGAACAGGACAAGATGGGATAGGACAGAACAGGACAGGACAGGACAGAACAGTTGTTCAACGTTTGGTAAACAGAACTGGAAAGAACAGAACAGATAACATTAGATGAAATACAATAAATAAAATTTAAAGAATGAATAAAATATAAAATAGAATATGTATTTGATGTTTTAGAAGACAATTAGATTTTATTTTAAAGTTATATTGGTAAAACATAGGTCTGTTCCACCTTGTTCCATGGGGTGGGGGTGGAACATGCCTATTCCACCCTGTTCTTGTCTGTTCCACATAAAAGTCCTGCCAAACATGGGACAGTGATCCGTGTTCTGTTCTGTCCTGTGTACCAAACGCACCCTTAAGCACATTAAGCTGCTAACAAACAAGCCCTAAGGCATGTTGACCTTTCTGCTCTAGGTTACCTTCACTGCAATGATGCATTTATGCAGCGGATCTTCTCCACAGCATTGTGGCAATGCTATTTATTGTTAGATTCACATAATAACTGATGGTGTAATATAGTAAACAACGAAATGATAGATCAACTAAAATATACATATAAATTTTGATTTTAAGCAGAATGTGGGGATAATTAAGCTAAAGAAAGAACAATTAAACTAGATCATAGACCAAAGGAACAAAGCACTAGCTTATGACACACGGTAGAGGAGGCTATAGGATTCTTGTTTACAGTAGTTCAGTACAAAGAAGAAAACTGGGTCGTTAAAATCAAGGAACCATCATGTTCCCTACACATGAGAAGGTTGAAAATCACATTCAGAATCATAAAACGTGTATATACATATACATATACATATAGATATATATAGTGGGAGGTTTAAATAAAAAAGCTAGATATCGTGAGAAGATGAGAAGGGAAGGTTAAGGAAAGATTCATATGTGAATCATTGAATAAATTCATTTGAAGATACATATGTGAACCCATATGAATGATATGTAACACAGGTTCACATATGCATCTTCAAATAGATTTTTTCCGGATTTTCTCAATGATTCACATGTGAAATTTTCTTTAATCATCCCTCTTTACCTTCTAACACTACTTAGCATTCTTATTTGAATCGGCCCTATATATATACATATACGCATCATGATGCAATAATCCATCAACTTTGTCAGATTGATAATAACTGTATTACAAGTCTTACCATCATGTTACAAAGGGGTAATGCAAGTTAATTAGAACAAAAATAACAAGAGAAATATTGGATCCTAAAGCTGTAGCACAATAATTAAATACATTATCACCAATCCAGCGAAGTAACACCGGCATAGAGGCAGGTTAATCACTAAATCACACATTTCACACACTTCATACCTCAAATTAATGATCCTATTTTCAAAAATCTTCGGTTAATAACTTCGAAATAACCCTTCTGTGCAGTATCGCATGCTCTCACAAACCAACTCAGGTTACCAAATATAGCGTTCCAATACCAATTCGATTCAACAAAGCAATCATCGTCTAATTGCAGAAAAAAATTGCGTAGATACATACACAAACACAAGGATATACATTAAACTAAGGCAATTACTGATTTCAAAACCCTAAAAAAGCAAAGATGTGGTTTAAACTTACGATCTCGACCGCCACGAACACCACCTCTGGACGGATGATACATAATTGCGATTATATGTGTGTGTTTCTTGTGCTGTAATTATAAACTTCAAATTGCTGGAGACGATCGAAGATCTTTGCAATTCGTTCGTCTGAAATCGTTGGCATTTATTTTTCGCATCATTGAGGAATGTTAATAGAGTAAACTATAAAATTGGTCCTTGTAGTTTGGTGGTTATAAAAAATTTTGGTCCCTATGATTTTAAATTAAAAATTGCCCATTGTGATATGTAAAAATGACCAGATTTGGTTTCTGCTTTTCACGCCCGTTAAGATCATGTCCAATAAACCATGGATTTTAGACTATGTTTGTCAAATTAGCTGATAAGCTAGTTGGTAGCTCATAAGCTAACTAATAGCTGATAAGCTAACTGATTAAAAAGTCACGTTTGACAAAACTAGCTTATAATCATGTAAAATGATCAAAAAATACATCTTCAAAAAAATTATCAATTAAGATATTTAATTATATGATTAAAACAAAAATATAAAAATATAATATGTTAATTAATACAACCAATGTAGTAAAGAAAAATTAAATAGTACAACATGTTAATTAAAAGAATTTAAAATTTATTATTACATATATACCATAAACTTTTAATTTGTTAAAACAGGTTTTAGAAAAAAATTATATATTAACTTGTGATTTTAAATAACCGTTACATATAATATGAAAAAAATAATCAAATAATACTTAAAAAGATAATAGTAGTTGGTAATTAAAATATATTAATTAATATTATAAAAATATATAAAAATCATTTATATGATTAACAATAACTCTAAATAATTAAAAATTAATATCAATATATAATTAAAATTTAATTTAATAATTTTCAGTTAATATTAATTAATTTTTATTAATTAATAATAATTAAATTTAAAAATTAATTAATATTAATAATAATAGTTAGGAAATAATAATAAGGGGCAATATTGAAATATTCACAAAAAGCTACTGAAACGCTACTCCAAATAGCGTTTCAAAAAGCTAGTTTATGATCATCCAAACATGTACACCAAAAAAATCTAGCTTATAAGCTAGTTTTTTTTGTGCCAAACAATACCTTACTCTCTAAAATATCTTCAATTAACCATCTTCTCTCTATAATAGAGAAATGAATAATAACTCTCTAAATATAGAGAAACACTATTCATACTCTCTATTTTTTTCTAGAATAGAAAAGATAACATACTTGGAATTAGAGATGGCCAAACTGACCCGACCCGACCCGACCCGACGGGCTGGCCCGACCCGAAACCGGCCAAGAACCGGTTCTGACCCGGCCCGGTCAAGAACCGGTTTTGAGCCCGAGAGCCGGGACCGGTTCGGCTATATATAGATTTCCTCGGCCCGACCCGGCCCGACCCGGGACCGGTTCGTGACCCGGTTCGTGGCCCGACCCGGCCCGACCCGATTTTTTTTCAAAAAAATAGATCCGTTGGCTAGCCGTTTTATAGCCGTTTTATATCCCTTGTGACCGTTTTTTTCATCAAAAAACACCCTCCAAACCCCATATAAATACTAGGGGTGTTATGGAGGTCATCACCACCTTACATTGCTTACAAAACGCAAAAAAACGCATACAATTCTCATTTCTCGGCTCTTATATTCGTTTCTCGCAAAAAACGCATACAATTCTCTAGTCTCTAGTCTATACTCTCTACTCTCTAGTATCAAAAAAAATGGCCGAACAAAATTACGTCGTTGTTGTCGATCATTCACGAAAAGCAGCGGTTTGGGATAATTTCAACTTGGTCAAATTTCCCGACGGTACAAAAAAAGCTCAATGCAAACGGTGTGGAGATTTCCTAAAACCCGAATCAAATAGCACGTTAAAGCGCCACTTCGAGGATAGATGCAAGAGGTTGAAATCGGGTGACGATCCAACTCAACCCATACTTGACAATTCCGGTCAAGTATGGTCGTATGATAATGATCTCGCCCGAGAAATGCAAATGAAATGTGCCATTCAAATGGCGTTGCCGTTCGGACATTTCGACAATCCTCACATGACAAACATGATCAAAAATGGGTTCCAACCACGCTACACTCCGGTAAGTCGTCAAACTCTTAAGCGTGATGCTTTAAAATATTGGAATAAAGTTCAAAAAAATATGCGAGAAATGTTTTTAAACTTACCCAACAAAGTTTCTTTAACTTGTGATGTATGGAGCACACCATTCGGATTGCCAGATTCTTATATATGCATAACGGCACATTGGATTGTGCCGACATCGTGGCAATTATGCAAACGTGTAATCACGTTTGAGCTCTTTGGTTCGCCACATTCGGGTGAGCGTCAGTTTTCTATAATTATGAGATGTCTTCAATATTATAATTTAAAAAATAAAGTTATTAGTATTTCGTTTGATAATGCTAGTAATAATACGGCATGCGTAGACCGATTACGTTTGGCTTTATCCCCTATTTTAGAGGGAAAATTATTTCATACACGTTGTTGCGCACACATAATAAACTTAGCCGTTCAAGACGGCTTAAGTAAACTTAATGAGCCTTTAACTAAGTTTAGGCTTATGTTACGTCGAATTTTCACAAGAAATAAAAAAACGCAAAACTTATATAAAGATTATTGCAAACAAGTCGGTTTTAAAGCTTTGGGACCGGCGCACGATATGCCGGTTCGATGGAATTCGACTTGGAAAATGATGGATAATTTATTAAGACAACAACAATATATTCAAGCATTTTATAACATTTATTACCCGAATAACACGATAACTCAGGATGATTGGACAAGGATTCATGGCTTTCACGATATTTTGGGTGATTTCAAAACTGCAACAACTTTGTTATCCGGTGTTTATTATCCAACGAGCCCTTTACTTTTAAATCAACTTTATATTTTGGCAAGTAAAATTGCTCAATACGAACAGGATTTGCACTTTCACGACGTCGTGAAACCAATGAAAGAAAAATTGGTAAAATATTTTAAAAAGATCCCCTTCACATTTCTTTGTGCCGCGGCATTAAACCCGTTTTTAAATGTTACGGGTGTCGAAGTTTTAATACACGCAATATGTGTATCGTTTGGTTTGGATTCTCTTACAAATTCTAGCTTTTCAAGGAAACGCATACAACAATTTAATACTGATTTTCATCAATTATATGAGATTTATAGAGTTAATTATGGGGGAGGAAGCCAACAAACCCCTACACCTCAAATGTTTTCACCGGGTTCTAGTAGCAGTCGTGGCCGAAACCGAGAAGACTTAATGCAAACTTTAATGCAATCGGTTGTCATGGAATCTTCTAAAAAAGCTAGATATGATGGAGATAATTTGGGTGAATTCAATCAATACATACGTACTAATTTTATAACGGCATCCTTCACAAACGTCGTAGATGTTGAATCCCTAGATTTATTAGAATGGTGGAAAAGTAAACAATCAAGTTTCCCAATTATGGCCACTATTGCACTTGATATACTAACAATCCAAGCTAGTACTGTAGCTTCGGAGTCGGCCTTTTCTCTTAGTGGCAGGATCATATCGGAGCGTCGGACAAAATTAACCCCAAAATCGGTGGAGTGCTCCGTATGTCTGAAGGATTACTTGGATGGAGAAGACCGCATTCAAAATCGAACGAACCTGGAGGATGATCTAGAAGGCGTGGAAGAAAACTTATTCGAAAACGAGACGGATGAACTACTAAGTACGCCGTCCGTATCCGATACTTCTGAAGTTAGTAGTGTCGTAGATGACGAAGAAGTAGACATCGACCCCCTTGACGATCAAACGACTCTTACACGACTGATGCAGTACAATACTCTTGAAGTCTACAATACAGATCAGAATCCATACTACGTTCCATACAATCCATTCAACTATAATCCATTCAATTACTATCCGGGTGATGGGGGTGGAAGTTCGGGAGCGGGACCTTCGAATGTTTAGAATTTATGTATTGTAACTTGTAACTTTATATATAAATTATAAAACGTAAAAGTGTATTTTAGTGATATATATTATAAATAAAACGTATTTTTAAAGTGTATTTTACTTATCCAATGATTCCAATCCAATTTTTTTTTGTTAAAGTTTAGTAATTAATTATTATACAAAGAAAGTAGTTAAAAAACATAAAAATCGCGAACCCGATCATAAAACCGGTTCTCGGCCCGACCCGGCCCGGTTTTCCTAAAACCGGGTTCACTTACGCTTAAACGGGTCAGGGGATCTCGGTTTAAACCCGACCCGACCCGACCCGGTTCTGGGCTGACCCGGTTCTCGCTGTTACTGTGTGGAACCGGGTTGTCCCCCGACCCGACCCGACCCGGCCCGAACCCGTTTTTTGGCCACCTCTACTTGGAATATTAGCTTTTAGAGTATAAAATAGAGTAATACATTACACATTCTTTATTTTTTACTCCATAATAGAGAGTAAAATAGAGAATTACATTGGAGATGCCTTAAGTTGGGGTATTTTACCCTTTTTTTTCTAGTGTAATCTCATTTTTCTCTAATATTGTTGACTTAACTGAGTTTTCTAACAAAAAATGGTTAGAGGGACCAAAATTGAAGTAAAATGGTCATCATGGTAACTAAAACTTGAGTTTATTTTAAAAGATAGACGAAAGTTGATAGTAGCCGGTGACTAGAGGAACAAAAAGAGTAATTTAGGGGCCGCTTACCTAATCACTTACCCGGATAAGTGCTTACCGGTACAATTTAACGCTATGGCTTACTTCCCGTATAAGATTTTAGTCCACCAATGGCATCGTATGCAACAATTTAGCCGGTAAGCGCTAACCGTGGTAAGAGTCGTCGCACTCACTTACCAGGTAAGACTCTCGGTCCTTGCTTCCGCTCTTACCGGGTAAGATTCTTCGTCCTTGCCATATTCATCCGGTAAGCTAATGTGACTTGGTAAGTACTTACCCGGGTAAGCGTTTTGTAAACGGCCCCTTCCTCATGTTATTATTTGAAGAAATTTTCAGAAATCATCCATGCACTTGGCATATTTTGTTGATAAGGTCCTTTAATAATTGTTTTTACAATTTCAGTCCTTATTTCCAATTGTTGGCTTCCTTCAAAATTATCTTTTATGATTTGTGAAATGCATTGTGTCACTCTGTCATTGGTTAGCGATTTTTCACAATTTGGTATTTTCATGGATTTTTTTTATTTCTGTTTTCCGCCTATGACATAAATGAAAAAATTGCCAATGGTAAAATCTTTAGGCGATTTACCTGATCATTTTATTATGTAAATATGAAAAAACTTGGTCATTTTTTTATAGTCATACCGTGCAAGACAGGTGTAAACCTGTTTGTTAGCAGCTTAATGAGCTTAATGGGATTCATAGTTTTATTCAGTCAACTATACATGACTGTTTAGTAGTGACTTAATGATATAGAAAGTGACTTATTTATTAAGTTTTTAGGAGGGAGCTTTATGTAGAAAGCCAAGATTTGTCCAAACCAATCTCTCCCAATTAAAAAACATGGTCCTTTCATCTATGAAAACACCCTCCCAAACAAAAATATTTTCAATCTATACAGACAGATTAATCTACACATACAACTTTATTCATACAGGACTTAATGAAAAACCAACCAAACAGCCCCTAAGTGTTGAAAACCCCCCAAAAATAACAAAATATATATATTCAAATTATTAGATTGAGATGATCCGATAGATGCGCTTAAAAGTTTAAAAAAAACCCACTTATAACCATTTTTTAGGAAAAAAGTTAATAATATACCGGACCCTGTTCTTTAAATAAAAATTGGTGACATATAACCAAAATCGGAGCTAGAAAAGGATTATTTTATTCTTTTTAATTTGAAATCCAATATTGATACATTTTATCGTCTCTCATAGTTCTTTTCATACGCGTTTCCATTAGAATCAACTATCAAACCAAATTTTTTTGGTACGTCGATTCTTTTATTTTCGTACATTTTTTTTGGGACAAACAGAAATATCAAAATAATCAAACACCTAATTCTTAAGCCCGATTTCAATCTTCTGAACCGTCTCCACATCCGTTTTAAACGACATAGCAAGCACATTTTCATCAATCCCGCTAGCGAAAACACTCTTCGGCACCGAAAACAAACCCGCGTTCGCGCTCCCAAACGCCGAAATCGCAATCGCGGAATTATCATGGTTCCGGTTATACTGAAAATGAACAAGTCCCTTTGGAAACACAAACATATCCCCAACTTGAAGCGTTTGGTTAAATATCACGTTTTTCGTGTCCACAAACCCAACTTCAAGCGAACCCACCATCACCAGCAACAGCTCGGCTGACCGAGGGTGCGTGTGAGGTGGGTTCACGCTGGCTGGTGGGAACTGGAGGACCGCATAGGACACGCTTTGACCGTTTAGAGCCGGGAATTCGGTCATTGAAGCTTTAATGACCGTGAAGTTTTTTGGGTTCGGGTTATAGAACGCATTGAGCCCGCTGTAGGTGAAGAAACTGGCTCCAACCGCGGTAGCATTTGGGGTTATGAAGTCGGTCAAGATATCGGGGTCCGCAATGGTCGTTTTTGAAACGGCTAGAACTATGGTTAGCAGTAGTCCTAATAAGTTTATAGCCATGGGTGAAACCGATAACGAACCAAGTGGGTTATGTTGTAATGTTGTACGTTGTTTAAATTAGGTTCGGTTTTCGTGTTTTATATATGGGTCGTTGGGCACAATTTAACGCCTGTTTTTTTATGTCGTTATATACAAGAAAATTTTGTAGCATAACATTCTAAACAAGAAAATTTGCCAATGAACCGTACTTCTGAGATCTCGATAAACTTATGTTAAAGAACGAAATCATAACGAGACGAAATCAGATATATCGAAAAACATCTTTGTTTTTGACTGGTTCTAACTTTGTTTTGATGAACAATAAACAGCTATTTGGTGAAGTAAACAAGATTTCTTGTTCTATTTGCTGAAAATGGCCAAAAATATCCCAAAAAATTGGGGAATTTTTAAAGTTATTTGCATTCAGACATGTAAACACTGTAACAAAATTGGTTTTAAAGGGGTGTAGGACATCATATTTGTGTAATTTTTTTTTGAAAGGGTATACTAAGCTTTGCCTAGACTAATCTCTGACACTGATTGACTGCTAAGCATGCAGCCCTGAGATAATTCCTCAGTGGCCACAAGTTGCCGACGCCTGGATTCGAACCCGGGATAGATGGGTTTCTGATTGTGTAAATATATTGAGAGACTATTTTATATGATCGAGGAGTTGTTTGGTTGGTTTCCATTAAGTCATTTATAAAGCTGTTTGCATAGATTTAGAGGGGGTTTTCATAGATGGAATGAATGTGTTTTTAAAGCGGGAGAGGTGAATTTGAAAAAAAATTGACTTTAGGCGTACTGCTCCTCCCATAGAAGCTTAGGGGCCGTATGTTTTTGAATTTTTTTTTCTTAAAACCTCTTAAGTCTGAAAAATAAGAGGTTTTCAGATTTAAAACTGTTTGTTTTATTTTTAGAAAAAAGTTTGAAAACCTTTTAATGTCCTCTGAAATTTTAGAGGTGCACCATCCACTTAATTCATCTTATTTTTCTTAAGAGTTCAGTTCATTCTACTTCCTCCTCAATTGCACGCATGGTTGATGGGTATGAATGTGTGTGTTATCAAATAGTGATCTCTTTCAAGTTGTAATTTTAAAACATAATATTTGTAGTCAATTAAGATGTTTATCATTTTATAAAAACAAACAGTCTTAATATTTCAGATTTCAGACTTCAACACCACTACTTTTTAGATGTAAAATAAGATTTCAGACTTTAGACCTCTTAAAAAACAAACAACACCTTAGTAAATAATCCACTTTATATATATCAAGTCACTGATGAATAAGTTGTGTGTCTAATTAAGCTCATTAAGCCGTTAACAATTAGGTCTTATGTTTATAAACACAAGCACTTATTGTGTACTCCTGGATTAGAACCCTGGGCAGATGAGATATCCCACCACATCTCCCAAGATCTGGTCCTCTAACCTTGATTCATATAGATTAATTTATTGTATCATTTATACATAATTATAAATCTGATTTTATAATATGTATGATACAAAATCTCAAGAATAAAGCATATCCTTTGGTTTGTTTCATTGAGTTCTTTCACTATATATATATATATATATATCTATAACATTTCTGCCTTCAAGAAACAAGAACTTCATCACCTTCTTCTAGCTTCAAAAATGGCATCAAACCTTCAATTTTTCTTGCTACTCTCACTTTCTTATGCCATTCTCCACTTATCAATCGCCGGAGATCCCGACATTCTCTCCGACTTCATTGTGCCGCCAAATGTTGGCGGCCCACTCGACGGAAACTTCTTCACCTTCACCGGAATGCGTTCACTTGTCGGTGCACCATTTCCGACCACCTTCAAGGTGTTAAAAGCTTCAATGGCCGAATTCCCGGCCCTAAACGGTCAAAGCGTTTCTTACGCGGTACTCCAATTCCCTAGCGGCACGGTTAACCCACCGCACACCCACCCACGGGCTTCCGAGCTCTTGTTTGTGCTAATGGGCTCGTTAGATGTCGGGTTTGTAGACACGACTAACAAGCTTTTTACGCAAAAACTTCAACAAGGTGATATCTTTGTGTTCCCCAAGGGACTCGTTCATTTTCAGTTCAATGGCGACGCCAAGTCTCCGGCTCTGGCGTTGTCGGCGTTCGGCAGCGCCAACGCCGGGACGGTGTCGGTTCCGAATACGGTTTTCAATTCGACGATTGATGATCAGGTGTTGGCCTTGTCGTTTAAGACGGATGTTGCTACGATTCAGAAGATCAAATCGGGGTTTTTGGGCTGATTCGGGTCGGGTTAATTTCTTGAATGTTTTTTTTGTGTTTCTTGATCATCGATAATGTTGTTCTTGATTTGGTGAATAAAATTCGGTGTAGATTTAAGATACAAATGTTGGTTTGCATCAATAATTGGTTGGTAAAACAAATTCAATGCAAAATGATTGTGTTCCCGGGTCGGGTTACGGGTTAAGATTGTTCGGATCGAAATAGGTAAATTTTATGATATGCGGGTTGATCCGTAAACAATTTTTTGTAACCAAAAGTAACATGGTTGATTTTTGGGTCGTATACTTGTACAATGGCACCCGGCACCCCTATATAGTAAATTCTTACTCACACATATCAACATCAAAGCCTATGTTTTACATTTTCAATGCATGATATGACATGATCCTGATATCCCCTGTTCTAAAAGGCTCGTCGCAACAGCCGCTATCGCGCGCCGTGGCTTAAGGCTTGGGTCTCACGCCACGCTATGTCTGTGGCACGTCATGGCCTAATGTGCGGTCTTTTGTGACGTGATATTTGATTTTTCTTTACGTTTTTAATGTCTTATTTCCTAGCTTTTAATATATAATCTAATTCAACTTGTTTATTATCATTAACTCATCGAGTAATAGTACAAAACAAATGTTTTTATATACAATATTATATATGATATAGAGATTTGCCGCAATAAGTCACGCTTTGATAAACGTCGTGGCCTCACTGTGGCTCCTAAGGCTTAAGGCTTGGTCTCGTCGCCACGCCACGCCTCGCGCTATTTAGAACCTTGCTGATATCAAATGAGTGTCAAATTGTCAATAACATTGCTCAATTAAGCCACACTCACACCCACAGTGTGATAGGTACTGGGATTGGGCTCATTGTCAATATTGGATTCTTAAGGTAGCTATCTAATCTCCAAATAGAGAAATTTGGAAGAAATTTTGGTCAATAGCATTGCTCAATTAGTTTAGAAATTTTGGTCAATAGCATTGCTCAATGCATGATATGACCTAATCCTGATGTCAAATGAGTGTCAATAGCATTGCTCAATTAGTTTAGAAATTTTGGTGATTTGAAAGAAGAAAAAAAAAATCTCATAGCTGTGTTAAACTCTTTTAAAATAGAGAAAAATAAGATAAAGAAATCTCTAAATTATGAATAAGAAAAAGAAAATATAACATACCTGTTGGAGATGCTCTTAATTTTTCAATAAAAACAATACACATCTCCGCCCCATTACCCGATTAGTCGGGGAATCCCCGCCCCGTTAGGGGCGGGCAGGGCCGACCCTGGGCACGTGCAACACGTGCGACCGCACAGGGCATCAAAGGCCAAGGGGGCATCACATTGTCATTTATTACTAGTTTTGGGTTTAATAATTTGGGAATTGGAAAACTAAGTTTTAACTATAAAAACAGACCAAGGCAACCGATGAACGCTCAACATTTCAACAACTCAGTTCGATTTCTATTTAGCATCTTAACGAATAAACACAAACAAACAAATTTTCCTAATGAACGAATATGATCACAAAAAGTTTCGTTCGTTTACGTTCATCGGTTTAGCATCCTAACGAACGAACACATTTTCTTTACGAATGAACAAGAATACCTAAAATTATGTTTGTTTGTCGTCCGTGTTCGTTCGTTTAAGTTAACGAACGAACAAGAACACAAAAACTTTCGTTCATTTACCATTCATATTTGTTAACTTGTTCATTTAAGTTAAACGAACGAACACAAACAAGCATCCTTTCGTGTTCGTTCAGTTCGTTTGCATATTGAAACTTGCAATGCACATGAGCACATTACTATATCATCACAGTTAGAGCACGCCACACAACAATAACAACATATTATGATATTGTCTTATTGGGCATTTGTTATTTGGAATGCATAATAGCATATATTATGCATTTTACAATTTACCGTTGTTCTTTTGACTTTTGTTTACTTTAAGGTTTGTCATTACCATATTAGATTTATAATTTAATTTTCACTCTTTGCTTACTATGACATTAGTTTCCATGTAATTTACTATTTTAAGTTAAAACTAATTATATTTTCCTTACCTTTTAGTTAAAGTTTCACATATTGAAGTACTGTTCTATTGTGCTAATTTCAATTTGGGAAAGGAAAAACCAGAAAGCACAATCTAAATTCTGTTTTTATCATTTTACCATTCTATATTTTATAATTTGGGGGTTTGGTTTTTATGCCTCCATTGTATTTTTTAATTATAACTGATAAAAATTTATATGAGGATGAGTAACCTAGCTTGACCAGGTTCCAAACCATTTTAAAATCGCACGTTTTGTCATTTCATTTGCTTAAAAAATAGGCATAGGGCATCTTTTTTGCATTTTCGCAAATGACATTAAAAACCTTAGGACCGGCCCTGGGGGCGGTACCCACAGGTACCCGACCCGAGGGGTAAAATTTCCATCACTAGTCCAGCCTATGACATAAATGAAAAAATCGCTATTGGTAAAATCTTTAGGCGATTTACGTGATCATTTTATGTAATTATGAAAAAACTTGGTCATTTTTTCGTAGTCATCATACCGTGCAAGACTAGTGTAAGTGTTGAAAACCCCCAAAAAACAACAAAATATATCTATTCAAATTATTAGATTGAGATGATCGAATAGATATGCTTAAAAGTTAAAAAATACCACTTAGAGCATCCACAACAATAAAATTTCATTCCAATTGCAAATGGGTCATATCAGCTTTGCAATTATTTTGAAATTATCCTCCACAACAATGAAATTTTACCCACTTTCTAAAGTGACATCTCATCATAAAAAACTATATTTTAATCAAATAACAACAAAACTACAATTAAATACTCTTTACTATAATTTAATATGAAATATTTTATTAATTAAATAACTATAATTAAATACTCTCTACAAAACTACAATTAAATACTCTCTACAAAACATCACAAAACATGATTTGACATAAAACAATTTCTAATTTAGAAATTATTCTCTACAATTTCTTATACTATTCACTGCCACATCAGCAAAAAGTACTGATTTGACATTTGTAAATTACCAAAACCAATTTCTAATTTAGCAATCATACTCACAACGACTACAATTTCTAATTTAACAATCCTACATGACACTTTTGCTGTAACATCTCTATTTTTTTATAAAGGATTACGTTTGGTTTATTAAATAATTTGAGTATAATTATTTGATAAGTTGTGATCGGTTATTTGATAGATTAATGTTAGAGTTTATCCCCGATTAAGTTACGTTAATTGTTTTGTGGAGTTATAAGTTAAGGGGTAAACTTTAATTTTAATTTATAAGTGGAAGGGTTAAATTTGCCAAGTGATGAAAGTTGGAGGGCTGTTTTGAACAAAATGGTGGAACCACTTGACACCACCCCCTCATTTGATTTAGAGGGGTGAGGTGTCCTCATTTCTTAGTCAAAAATTCTATGTGTGTGTGTGTTTCGGCAAAAGAGAAAAAAGAGAGAGAGAGAGAATCGAAAGAAGAGAAGAGGCAAGAAGAAGCTGATTTTCAGTTGGAAATTAAGAAGTAATCTGTGGAAGCTAAAGGTATGATTACACATAAATTTATCTTCTTATGTGTATTAAGCTTTTTAGTGATTTTAGAAATGGGTCTTGATACTTTTGGAAGGATATGAGAAATCTGAGTAAATGACTATGTTCTGTTAATAGTCTTAAGCATATCTGCATATTTACAGAATTATTGATGGCTTAAAACTATAAATTTCTGGGCTGAATATGATTTCAGTTAGTTGAGATAGTTATGAATGTCGTAGTAGTAAATTGCGATAGTTATGATAGATTGCGATAAGTATGAATGTCGCAACCTTGGGTTGCGACAAGTAGATTGTATCGCAACAGTTGGTTGCGATGAGATGTGTATCGCAACAAGATGGTTGCGATAAGATGCTTGTCGCAACAGTTGGTTGCGATAAGATGAGGATGTCGCAACAGTGGGTTGCGACAAATACTGTGTGTTGCGACAAGAGTTATCGCAGCTAGTGGGTTGTGATAAGAGTCGAGAATTTTGGATATTTAGGATTCTTAGTCTTTAAGGGTTCTGTACAGTAGTTTAATACCAGTACAATATGTATTTGGGTATTTCAGATCTTTGTGAAGTTGGTGACAGAAACTCTTACGACTTTGAGAAAGTAAAGTAAGAGTGACGCGACTACTATCAGGTGAGTTCATTCTTACCTTACCCTTTTATAACATTTTTAAATTATGGTAAGGTGCATTTTTATAATGAACTGTTTGGATGGATTTTGGAAGAATGATTTTATGAAGTAAAATCGATTATCTTAAATTGATGGTTTTGTTTAAATTCATTAATGTTATTTGAAAATGACTTATATTAAGCAATAGCCTGCACGAGTACAAATAAGTGTAATGGATCCATAGGCACTATTTGTTATGAACACATGGAATAGGCGTGGATTAATCGTAATTCCAGTGTGTGTGAGAAATCGTGGAATAGGCGTGGATTAATCGTAATTCCCGATTTCTAAGGAAGAGAAGGGATTGGCATGTGTAATAGTAATCTCTACTTCCTTTCCAAGAAATTGGCATGTGTAATTGTGATTTCTTGGATATGAGCATTAATCTAGAATCAGTGAAGATTCGTAGTGTGGGCTCAGGAATATGATACAATGACTGACTTGGTGTCAGTCATAATCATGGAATCGGGTAAAACCCCGTCATCGAAAGATGTTTTACGCGTGTGGTAAGAAAAAAGGATAAACCGGGTTTGTTATGCCTTGTTTACATTGATTTTAAAAGTATTATTTTGAAACCGAATGTTCTCATTAGGCGTTAGCCTAATCGTTTCAAATGATATTTTTCTTACCAGGTACTAGCTCGGGGAAATAAAGGGATGTGGGACGAGAGCTTTTGGATTAGCGGAGAAGTTAATGAACAATGAGGTTTTGATGGATTGCTTAGATAACCTAGTTAATCTGATTATAGTGACATGATTAGATTAATAGGTTATTTGAAGAATTTCATGTTTGTAAATATGACCCTCATAGTAATTCTCTGCTTATGTATAAAGTTTAAAAGGTTTATGTTGAAATCTTACTATAAAATTGAGGTTTAAATTAGCCCTGATTTTAAGGTGTTACATTTGCAATCCAAATGAAATCCTAATGAAATCCTTGTTGTGGATGCTCTTATAACCAACTTTTTAGGATAAAAGTTAATAATATCCCGGTACCTGATCTTTAAAGAAAAATTGGTGACATATAACCAAAATCGGAGCTAGAAAAGGATTATTTTATTCTTTTTAATTTGAAATCCAATATTGATATATTTTATGGTCTCTCGTAGTTCTTTTCATACGTGTTTCCATTAGAATCAACTATCAAACCAATTTTTTTTGGTACGACGATTCTTTTATTTTCGTACATTACACTTACACCCTCTATATCGAACATAAAATACCAAGGTTGACAAACAGATCAATCAAACACCTAATTCTTAAGCCCGATTTCAATCTTCTGAATCGTCTCCACATCCGTTTTAAACGACATAGCAAGCACGTTATCGTCAATACCACTAGCAAAAACACTCTTCGGCACCGAAAACAAACCAGCGTTTGCGCTCCCAAACGCCGAAATCGCAATCGCGGGTTGATTATGGTTCCGGTTATACTGAAAATGAACAAGTCCCTTTGGAAACACAAACATATCCCCAACCTGAAGCGTTTGGTTAAATATCACGTTTTTAGTGTCAACGAACCCAACTTCGAGCGTACCCACCATCACCAACAGCAGCTCCGCTGACCGAGGGTGCGTGTGAGGTGGGTTCACGCTGGCTGGTGGGAACTGGAGGACCGCATAGGACACGCTTTGACCGTTTAGAGCCGGGAATTCGGTCATTGAAGCTTTAATGACCGTGAAGTTTTTTGGGTTCGGGTTATAGAACGCATTGAGCCCGCTGTAGGTGAAGAACCCGGCTCCAACCGCGGTAGCATTTGGGCTTATGAAGTCGGTCAAGATATCGGGGTCCGCAATGGTCGTTTTTGAAACGGCTAGAACTATGGCTAGTAGTAATCCTAATAAGTTTATAGCCATGGGTGAAACCGATAACGAACCAAGTGGGTTACGTTTTATTAGGGGTGAGCAAAAACCGAACCGAAAAACCGAAAACCGGAAAAAACCGAAAAAACCGAACCGAAAAAAACCGAAAACCGAAAAAACCGAACCGAAAATCCAAACGGTTCGGTTTCGGTTTTGATTTCTCTACCGCACCGAAAAACCGAACCGCACCGAAACTATCGGTTTATCAAAAAACCGAACCGTGAACCGAACCGAACCGATTATTACATATGATATATAGTTATATATTATTAATAATATATTATATATATTAATAAATTGTATTGTAGGATGACGTGGTGAAAGTGAAACAAGGAAGGAAAGTTAAAAGTTAAAAATTTTCAAAACCCCAAAATTTCTAAATCCTCATTTCCCTCCTCCTGAGTTCATTCGTAAAAGAAGAAAAACTCAAAAAACCCTAGCGCCACCACAGGGTCACCACCACCAGTCGCCACCACTTCAGTGTTGTTACCTTCTCACCTTCTCGGTACGGTACCTGCTTGGATTCGATTCTTTTTACTTCTAGTCTTCTATATGTTTGTTTTCAAATAATATGATGTTGTTGAACTTAATTGCTTAATGCTCATGAATACCCTTAATCTTTTGCTTGGATTTGTTTCCTTTTATTTCTACTTGTTCATTTAGGTCCTATTTATTGCTTAATACTTAGGGAAACATTGATGGGGTTTTAATCTCAACATTAATGAGATTAGATATACCAAGATGCACAAGATTAATTGTTACCGCAGTTTTTTTTCATTTTTAGCTGCAGTTTTTATGCATTTTTACCGCAGTTTAATGAAATAAACCGAACCGAAAAAAAAACCGAAAACCGAAAACCGAAAACCGAACGTTTTTTTTTTCCAAAAACCGAATGGTTCGGTTTTCGGTTCGGTTTTGGCCAAAAACCGCACCGAACCGCACCGTGCTCACCCCTAGTTTTTATGATGTTTTAATTAGGTTTGGTTTTCGTGTTTATATATGGGTCGTTGGTCACAACTTAGCGGCTATTGTTTATGTTGTTGTTGTATACGATAAGTTGTAGGATAACATTTGGAACAAGAAAACCGGGATGCCGATGAACTGTACTTCTGAGATCTCGATAAACTTACGTTAACGAACGAAATCATAACGAGACGAAACTAGATATATCAAAAAAGTTCTTCGTTTTTTACTTGTTCTAACTTTCTTTTGATGAACAATAAACAGCTATTTGGTGAAGTAAACAAGATTTCTTGTTCTATTTGCTGAAAATGCCCAAAAAAGACGGGTTCTATGTGTTATTTCAACATCGGTAATATAGATATAAAAATCAAAAACTAATATATAAAAAACTAATAAAATGTCATTTTACTCAAAATTCAAGGTAATAATCAGGTTGTAGCGCAGTGGTTGATCGCCCTGGGTGATGTTGATCGCCCTGGGTGATGTGGTGGAATATCCCATCTACCCAGGGTTCGATCCCAGGCGTCCTCAACATTGATAAAACATATTTAAGTTTCAAAATTGCCAGAGATTAGTCCGGGCTGTGCCTGGGATACTCTTTAAAAAAAAAAGGTAATAACCAGGTTCTTGTTTAAAACAAAGTATTTTTTACAGATATTTTTCAAATAATGTTAGATAAAAAAACTAATATAACGTTTTATTTCAAAAGTATTATAAAATCTTGTTACAACGTCCAAAAACGTTCTATTAACTTATTACGACACTTTTAGATACGACATATAGTTGTTTATAGTCTTGTAACATTAATTCATATATGATACAAAATCTCAAGAATAAAGCATATCCTTTGGTTTGTTTCATTGAGTTCTTTCACTATATATATATATATATATATATATCTATAACATTTCTGCCTTCAAGAAACAAGAACTTCATCACCTTCTTCTAGCTTCAAAAATGGCATCAAACCTTCAATTTTTCTTGCTACTTTCACTTTCATATGCCATTCTCCACTTATCAATCGCCGGAGATCCCGACATTCTCTCCGACTTCATCGTGCCGCCAAATCTTGGCGGCCCGCTCGACGGAAACTTCTTCACCTTCACCGGAATGCGTTCACTTGTCGGTGCACCATTTCCGACCACCTTCAAGGTGTTAAAAGCTTCAATGGCCGAATTCCCGGCCCTAAACGGTCAAAGCGTTTCTTACGCGGTACTCCAATTCCCTAGCGGCACGGTTAACCCACCGCACACCCACCCACGGGCTTCCGAGCTCTTGTTTGTGCTAATGGGCTCGTTAGATGTCGGGTTTGTAGACACGACTAACAAGCTTTTTACGCAAAAACTTCAACAAGGTGATATCTTTGTGTTCCCCAAGGGACTCGTTCATTTTCAGTTCAATGGCGACGCCAAGTCTCCGGCTCTGGCGTTGTCGGCGTTCGGCAGCGCCAACGCCGGGACGGTGTCGGTTCCGAATACGGTTTTCAATTCGACGATTGATGATCAGGTGTTGGCCTTGTCGTTTAAGACGGATGTTGCTACGATTCAGAAGATCAAATCGGGGTTTTTGGGCTGATTCGGGTCGGGTTAATTTCTTGAAAGTTTTTTTGTGTTTCTTGTTTGTGATTCTTGATCATCGATAATGTTGTTCTTGATTTGGTGAATAAATTTCGGTGTTGATTTAAGATACAAATGTTGGTTTGCATCAATAATTGGTTGGTAAAACAAATTCAATGCAAAATGATTGTGTTCCCGGGTCGGGTTACGGGCAGGGGCGGATCACCTTGTAAAAGGTGGGGTCCCATTCTCAGTGAAATCTTGTTTTTCTTTATTTTTATAGTTTAAAAACTTTTTTTTAACTTTTTATCATAGTTTCCTCCAGTAAAAACACATCGGACGATTTTAAAGGTCATAATTTACCTTAAAGGTGACTCCACTAGGTAAAAATCATGGATCCGTCACTGGTTATGGGTTAAGAATGTTCGGATGAAAATAGGTAAATTTTATGATATGTCATTATGGGTTTGGTCGGGTTGATCCGTAAACAAATTTTTTAAGGGTCTTTCAAATCGTAACGTAGTTGATTTTTAGGTGGTATACTTGCTCAAACAGGTATTGCACCCGCACCCGCACCCGCACCCACACCGACACCGACACCGTTGTGAATATTGGATCCGTAAGCTAGCTATCTAATCCTTTAGAAATTCTGGTGATTTTGGGGGGAAAAAATCTCCAATAGATGTATTAAACTCTCTTCTAAAATTGAGAAAAATAAGATGGAAAAATCTCTGAATTAGGAATAAGAGAGAGAGAGAAAAAAAAAATATAACATACCTGTTGGAGATGCTCTTAACTTTTTCTATAATTTTTCCAAGATAGAATATCTAAAATCAAAATCTTGAAAAAAAAACTGATTCAATTCTGACAACTACTCTATGTTAGGGGCTTTTTGTTTAGCTCTTAATGGTTCCATTAAGAGGCAACCTCTGAATCGCTAAGAGGTAAATCCTTTTTGGTAAAAAAAATGTCTGCCTCTTAATGGTTCCAAAACCCTCTGAATGATTTAGCATCATGAGACTCACTTAACCATTCAGCATCCTGATTTCATTCTAAACGATTATCAAACAACCATATTTCATTTTACACTATATCATAAAAGCCTCTTAATCATTTTGACCACTTAATCATTCTGCACTAAACCATTCCGCAACTACCAAACAACCCCTTAGACCATCCGTAGCGGTGATCGGGTAAGGGATCGGGTAAGGGTAGGGTTCAGCGGGTACCGGTACGGGGGGATCGGGTACGGGTGAGGGTTCGGGGTATCGGGTTCGTGAACCCAATGGAACCCGTTGTGGTTTAATTTTTTTTTTATTTTTTAAATAATACCGTTTACCAACGGCTATATTATTAATTTATTTTTTTTATTTTTATTTTCAAATTATACACACACTATATATATATATATATATATATTAACCTCTATCATCTTCATTTTTTCACACCAAACAACTCTATACTTTCTTTCATTCTCTATATTTTCTTCCATTAATTTCTTCAATTTTAGACAATATGGATTCGCCACAACTCGCTTCATCGACCGCATCATCATCATCCATAGACACCGACGAGTACTTGCATCATCAAAGGGAAATTTTTGTAGGGTTGGTTCGAGAAACTGCAAAATTAATTTATGGTAGCACCGCCTCATCGTCAAGAAGAGAACCGAGGGCCGGGAACATAGAAAGAGGTCGGGTAGCTGCAAACGACAAGATTGGGAAACATTATGTACGCTTGTGTCATATTACACAATATGATACTCGAAGACGAAGACCATGCCATTTGTAGTGGCGATGAAAACGACATTTTCACGGATGATATCGAAACACAAATCAGTGAGGAACAACGCACGACAAATGTTCGAGAAGTCAAAAACCGGGACACTCATAATAACCTTTGGTCGGATTTGGTCGAACATATTTGGCGTATCCAAGTTTCCAACAATGACGACGAGTAGATTTTTAATATTTTGTAATTTTTAAATTTATTTTGTAATTTTTAATTTTTTAATGAATGATATGAATTTTTATTTTTATTATTTTTATTTATTAAAAAATATATAAATATTTTTATTTTGTTAAATAATTAAATGTATAAATAAAAGAATTAAAAAAAATGAGGTGGCAAGTGGGTTCATTGGATACCGGTACTCCACTTTTGGGTAAGGAGTGTAGGAAAGTGAAAAGCTGATGTGGCGCTGAGGTGACAAGTGGGTTCATTGGGTACGGGTACTCAAGGCCTTAGAGTTTCTAATATTATATATATTATTAAAAATATTAAATACGTTTAATAAAATATTAATTCCAATATCTTCTTTCGTGGAAAAGAATTAAATATGGAGTTTTTAGAGATTTATTCAAATTTTGAGATTTTTTATACATTTTTTTTTTCTATTTTAGCATACATTATAGCATAACTGTTGAAACAAAAATATCTTCTAAATATCTAAAATCTCTATTTTAACATAATTGTTGAAAATTCTTTTATTTACCTTATTTGCATATTACATGTGTTTTACAAACAATTTTATGTATTGATTTAGTATTGTTTTCCCTCGCACTTATCAAAAATGGTTAGAAGTTTCTCATTATTATTTATACGTCAAGAGTTCAAACCTCACTCATGATTATCGGGATATGTCAATATATAAACAACTAAAATTTCATGTGTTTGAATATGTTATTTCTTAGATCAGACGTGTTTTTAAGTTTCATTAGTGAGACAAAAATAAGACGTGAGATTTTAGAACACTAGATTTTTATCCATTTGTAGTTAAAGAAAGTCAGGTGATAGTAACCACAAAGCTTGTGGCGTACTGGTTAAGGGCTTGGGGGGATGTGGTTCAGAAACCCATCTACTCCGGGTTCGAATCTAGGCGTTGGCAACTTGTGGCCACTGAGAAATTATCTCAGGATTGCATGCTTAGCAGTCAATCAGTGTCAGGGATTAGTATAGGCAAAGCCTAAGAAACCCTTTAAAAAAATAAAAATAAAAAAGTCAGGCGATAGAAGCTTCAACATTATATTTCTCGAATAAACACATACATAAAATCAAAAACAACACATAAATACAAGAAAAAATAATTAGAGGAAAAACACAAACATAATGTATTTTATGAAAATGACAATAGAAATAAACATAATTTCCTAGAAACTACCTTGATGAACAACATTGTATTTTTCAAAAGGATTCTTAAATCCCATGTCACACCTTATAAAAAAAATCAACCCCCGATTCAAACTAAATACATTATTTTGTGATGATATCGAAGTCTGAAATATATTGCGTTTTAGCTGTATTTGCCATGCTATGTATGGCAACTGTTGGGGACCCTGACATCGTGACCGATTTTGTTGTCCCAAACAACACCATCATCGATGCCAACTACTTCACTTTCATAGGAATGCGTCAATTGGTTGGTGGTGAGTACCCGCCTACTTTTGGGGTGTTGAAAGCAAGCATGAACGAATTCCCAGCACTTGTTGGACAAAGCGTTTCGTATGCAGTTCTTGAATTCCCTGCAGGATCGATAAACCCGGTTCACACCCATCCTCGGGCTTCTGAGCTTATGTTTCTTGTTTCGGGAACTCTCCAAGTAGGGTTTGTTGACACTAGCAACACACTTTTTAAACAAAGTCTTGAAATAGGCGATATTTTTGTGTTTCCTAAAGGACTAGTGCATTTTCAGTATAATAATGATACCAAGCAACCAGCGTTGGCAATCTCGTCCTTTGGAAGTGCCAACGCTGGAACTCAATCAATTCCAACTAGTGTCTTTAACACCAGTATCTTTGAGGGTATTTTGGATGCGTCTTTTCATGCTAAGAGAGCGACTATTCGAAAGATTGAAGATGGGCTCAAGGCATAATCCGATCATCGGGCTATAACTGCTTTTCCTGGGGGATTTCCACTTTTCCCTACAAAATAAAACTTCTCTTTTTCTTTAATCAGTGTTTGTGTAACTCGTTTGAAAAATCATATCAGCCTGACCAGTTTCTCGATAATAAGTGGTTATGATTTCTAAATTATCAAACAGTAGGAATCAAATTATTGTTGTTATGCCATGGCCAAAGTGTAACAAAATTGTTTCAATCCCTATTTAGTTTAACGTTCATTTTTCTCAATTACTGTAATAAATGTTCAATTTATTTTCTCTTATGTAACCATTTTGATCTGTAACCACAAATCTTGTAACTATTGATAACCATGATATCTAGTTATATAGAATTTTTTTAATATATAAAGAAGTTACATCAAGATTAAACGATGTCAACTAAAAACTTGTTTATTAGGTAAAATAGATACGAAAGTATTTAAAGTTTGTTACCCTAATTGAGAAAATAAATTTATTGGTATAATAAACGAGAAAAGCCAAGCGTGGTTACATTTTCATGTATTTTTCTCTTATT
Organism: Saussurea involucrata; assembly: GCA_033807775.1. Classification (NCBI taxonomy): domain Eukaryota; kingdom Viridiplantae; phylum Streptophyta; class Magnoliopsida; order Asterales; family Asteraceae; genus Saussurea; species Saussurea involucrata. Next base: position 4,058,816 of record CM066319.1, read on the forward strand.
ACAAAATAAGGGTCTGTTTGTTAGTAGCTTAATGAGCTTAATGGAACATATAGCTTATTCAGTCAGCTATACATGACTGTTTGGTATTGGCGTAATGATATAGAAAGTGACTTATTTATTAAGCTTTTAGAAGGAAGCTTTATGCAGAAAGTCAAGTTTTGTCCAAACCAGTCTCTCCCAATTAAAAAACATGGTCCTTCCATCTATGAAAACACCCTCCCAAACAAAAATCTTTCCAATCTGGAACATTTTATTGAGTTTGAATTCTTCTCCTAATGTCATCCATGTTAAACATGTCTGGAACATTTCCCAGTGGTTGGTTTTCTCTCCCTCTCTCTCTCCTTTCTTTTCTTCTCCTCTCTCTGTTGTTTTGAGCTTTGCTTTGTTCTGGTGTTTGCTTCGGTTTAGCATCCACCCGAGTACTACCTTGGTTTTATTTTTTTGTCAAAAATTTAAAAATCCAAAAACTCTTTTTTTTTCTTGATCGGAGGCGTCGCCCCCCTCTGTATAAAAGAAACATATACGAAATAAGATATAACTTTTATAAATTATATACGTGTGTGTGGGTGTACGTGCATGTATATGTATGTGTTTGTAAATGTCATATACAAAACGATGCATTATAAAAAAACATAATGTCAATGTCACAAAGAAACGTAATGTTATGCTCAAATGTACATAGTTGTTTTAACAAAACTTTACGCCCTTTGAAATGTTGAAAAAATTAATGGTGAAATGGAACAAGTGATAAAGTTGTATCATATTTTCTTATTTGGACATCGTTATCGCTTTGACCGAATTGATGTGTATTCGCTCTTATGTCCGGTTTGTGATTTGGAGATTGAGTCGGAGTCAATTGGCTCGGGGTGTTTGGAAGCAAATTGGTCGATGGTGGAGTTTGGATATTTCGGAGTTTAGGTCTAATTCGGAGTGGATTGATTGGTTATCATCTTTGCGTTTGAAGAAAATGGAGTCGGCTTGGTTTGAGGCGGTTGTTCTAACGGCTTTATGAGCTATCTGGACTTTTCGGAATGAGGCTCTTTTTAGGCTCCCTAAGCCTAAGAAAACGGCGTTGTGTGATATCATTGTGACTCATTCATTCTTTTGGATTACAAATAGGAGCATAAAGTGTAACATTAATTGGATGAGTTGGTTACAAAACTCTCTTCTTGCTCTCTCTTACATGTAATATGTTTTTCCTAGCGTCTTGTTAGTTTTATATTATATATATGTCGTTAATATATATATATATATATATATATAATTATATATACACACACACATAGGCGAAGGATCGTGCGAGAAGTTGAAGTTAACGTGAGAAACGTGAGAAGTGGATTTGAACCATTGATAAATTTTAATCAAATGTTCTCCCATAAATTGCGGCTTATAAGAGAATTGATCCGGTGCATCTCATCCTAATGTGCGTCTATTTCTCATCTAACGGTTGATAACCACTTTTCACGCTTCTCACGTTAACGTCAAATTCTCACCAGAACCCAACCTTATATATATATATATATATATATATATATATGTGTGTGTGTAGTTTTGATGTACGTATGCATTTATGTATAGATTCAAGACAATAGTCACAAAGTTACATGAACGCAAGTTACAATTTCATAAACCATATAATTTTATTCAATGACTTGACCAAAAACGTGTCGCCAATAAATTATAAGCATACACGTACTCAATATAACAAGGAGGCGTTGCGTATGAAAAACGAATACCGCGAAAACAAAAGATTGCAAATATTGAAAACGATAGTAAAACAAAAAATATACAGATGGTAGTGAAAATTTTAGTTTAATCCAACAACTAAAACATGAAAATCAACAACTACCAAATCAACCACAAGACTTGTGGTGTACTTGTGGCCACTGAGGAATTATCTCAGGACTGCATGCTTAGCAGTCAATCAGTGTTAGGAATTAATCTAGGCAAAACCTAAAATACCCTTTAAAAAAAACTACCAAATCTTGAAGTACTTACAAGGGAAGAAAAGGAAGTTTTGACTATGAATGGTGGAATGAGCCAAAGGTGGTTCACTTTCATGACTCAAAAGACTTATTTATCCCCATGGTCAAAATGCCCATCAACATCATTTTATCTTTTTTTTTAAGACAAACGGAAAGAGGCCGTTACCGGGCTTCGGCATTGCCATCACCCGGACGGGACTCATTCATTTCATAACAAGAGGCGTTACAATTGGTGTTGTTACAATAATTAAGAAAGGAGGGCATGCTATCAAAGTGAACTAAACGATCAATTGTACAAGCGTGCCTAGCTAATAAATGAGCCGACTCATTTGCGAGGCGGTTGATCCAATGAACCGAGATATGGTCTTTCGAGTTAAGGAAGTGTCTAATTTCCTTGATGATGTCGCCGAACTCGGAGTTGTCCTCATACGAATCGTAAATGGCGTCCACAACAACCTTGGTGTCGGTTTCGATAATAACTTGAGAGTCGTTGCGACTAGAAATCCAAAGAATGGCTTCACGAATGGCAAGGGCTTCGCATTCTCTCGTGGGCGGGACGAATGAACATGGGGAGGCGAAGGCCGCAATGAAGGCTCCCGAATAATCGCGAAGGACGGCCCCGAAACCCGCTTTAACGTTCGAGGCAAAAACCGCGGCGTCCACGTTGCACTTAAGAAAACCAACACGCGGCGGTTGCCAAACGGGTGGGGTTTCGGAGTGAACGGAGGAGAGAGGAGAGGGATTGGGCGAAGCCTTCCAATCCGTAAGCGTAATATTAGCGTGAATAATAACCGAAGACGAATCGCGAGGGCCATTGTTCCAAAGCACATCGTTTCTTCTAAACCAAATGCTCCATAAAATCATGAGAAAAAGGTCGCGATATTGGCTATTGTAGTCCCGGATAAAATTAAATACCAATTTATGGAACGAACTATCCGAAAGGAGTAGCTTCTCAACGGCGTTCCCAATAGAGGTGGCCAAAAAACGGGTTCGGGCCGGGTCGGGCCGGGTCGGAACAAGAACCGGGTTCAAACAGTAAAGGATAAAACCGGGTCAACCAAAAACCGGGTCGGGTCGGGCCGGGTCAAACCCAAAAACCCCTGACCCGTATAGGGTTAGAAAAAACCGGTTTTTATAAAACCGGGCCGGGCCGGGCCAAGAACCGGTTCTTGATCGGGCCGGGGTATTTTCTTGTTTTTAAAAAAAATTTTAATTTCTTTGTATAATAATTAATTACTAAACTTTAAAAAGTAAAAAATTGGATTGGATAGTAGAGACTAGAGAATTGTATGCGTTTTTTGCGAGAAACGAATATTGCGAGAGCCGAGAAATGAGAATTGTATGCGTTTTTTGCGAGAAACGAATATAACGAGAGCCGAGAAATGAGAATTATAAGTGTTTTTTGCGTTTTGTAAGCAATTGTAAGGTGGTAATCACTCCATAACACCCCTAGTATTTATATGGGGTTGGAGGGTGATATTTTAGCCAAAAAAACGGTCACAACACTATTCCAACGGCTAGAAAACGGCTACTTTTTTTGAAAAATTTTCGGGTCGGGCCGGGTCGGGCCACAAACCGGGCCACGAACCGGTCCCGGGTCGGGCCGGGTCGGGCCGAGAAAATCCCTAAATACACGAACCGGTCCCGGCTCTCGGGCTTGAAACCGGTTCTTGACCGGGCCGGGCCAGAACCGGTTCTTGGCCGGTTTCGGGTCGGGTTGGCCTGTCGGGTCGGGCCGGGTCGGGTCGATTTGGCCACCTTTAGTTCCCAAGACCCGCCTCGTGCCAAATTTGTGAAGTCGAAGGGCACCCGACCAAAGCGTGCCAAACATTTTCCACGTCTCGGTTACAAATAGGACAACAATCCACAATGTTAACACCTTTCGATTGGAGGGCGTGTCGGGTGGGTATTTCTAATAGCTCGCCAAGCGAAAAATTTTAGTTTAAAAGGAATGTTGGCGTTCCAAATCGAATTCCACTTGCCGCTTAAAAAGAGGTGAGATGTCGGGGCAATATGTTCCATGATTGTTCGTTAGCTAGACTTGACGGAGTAGATCCCATCATGCGACCAATGCCAAATGAGAGTGTCCTCGCGATTGGAAGTTGGAGAAGGAAGATTGGAAATTTTTATATAATCCCCTTGGGAAAAAATATCGTTGATAAGCACGAAGTTCCATCCTTGAGAAAGAGGGTCGATGAGGTCGTGGACAGTCAAGTTGGGATGCCTATTATCCATCGGAGTATTGATCATGAAACCCGAGTCGTCTTTAAGCCATGGGTCTTTCCAAACATTAATAGAGTGACCATTTCCAATTTTCCAACGGAGGCCCGACTTGAGGGCGAGTTGCGAGTGCCAAATACTTCTCCAAATAAAGCTAGGAGCGTTTCCCAAGTGGGTCGACATGAAATTGCCGCGTGGGTAATATTTGGCTTTTAGGAGACGGCCAACGAGCGAAGATGGGTTTTTTAAAAGTCTCCAACCTTGTTTACCGAGCATAGAGAGGTTGAAGGCGGTGAAATCGCGGAACTCAAGGCCACCAAACTTTTTCGGGGTGCAAAGTTTATCCCATGAAAACCAATTGATCGAACGGTTGCCATCGGATTTATGGCCCCACCAAAATGAATTAATCATTTTTTTGAGGTTTTGGATAACCGAGCTTGGAAGAAGAAACACGTTCATATAATAGACCGGAATAGCTTGAGCGACGGCTTTAATAAGCGTGGATTTTCCGGCGGAGGAAATGGGTTTTTTGCTCCAAGATTGTAGTTTCAACCAAAGTCTATCGCGGAAGGAAGACCCAAATAACGACCCGTATTAATTGGGTTATGGATCCCAAGGATATGGGAAAAGGCATGCATAAGGTCGGGGGCCAAGTTGCTATTTCCCATGATGCCCGATTTCGCATAATTGATTGCTTGACCCGACGCTTCCTCATAAGTTATGAGCATGTCTTTGAGATGGTGAATTTCATCAATCGAGGCCCTGCAAAAAAAGAAAGCATCATCCGCGAAAAAAAGGTGAGAAATAGCCGGGGCGCCTTTAGCCGCTTTGCTTCCATGGATTCGGCCACCCGAGTCCTCATGGTTCAAGTAGGACGAAAGACCTTCCATGCAAATGATGAAGAGGTAGGGGAGATCGGGTCCCCTTGACGAATTCCTCTTCTCGGGAAGATAGGTCCAACCATGTCGTTGTTGACTTTAATAAAATATTTGACGGATTCGACAGTCATCATTATCATGTTGACCCAATGGGGAGGAAAACCCAACGCAATAAGCATGTGTCGCAAAAAATCCCAATTCAAGCGGTCGTAGGCTTTGCTAATGTCAATTTTTAGAGCCACGTCTCCCATCTTTTTCCTTTTATTGCGTTGCATGGAATGAAGCATTTCAAAGGCAATAATGATGTTGTCCGTGATCAAACGGTCTTTGACAAAGGCCGTTTGGTTTTCCGAGATGATGGAAGGGAGTAACGATTTGATTCGGTTAGCCAACACTTTGGTGATCACTTTCATGATGACGTTACAAAGAGCAATGGGTCTATAATCTTTGAGCGATGATGGATCGTTAACTTTGGGGATGAGCGTGATAAAAATGTCGTTAATGCTAGTGGGTAGAGACCCATTAGTGAGCCAAAGCTTTCCGGCATTAAAGATCTCGTCACCCAAAATGTCCCATTTTTTTGGAAGAAACAAGGATTAAAACCGTCCGGGCCCGGCGATTTATCCGGGTGCATTTGGAAAAGAGCCTTTTTAAACTCCTCTTTTTCAAAGGGAGCCTCGAGCCAAGAAATATCCCTAGCCGTTAAGCGACTATTAACAAATTTGGTGATTCGCTCCGGGCATCCGGATCCTATCGAGAAAGTGCGGTTAAAATGGTCCATAACGAGATTATGAATTCCGGTAGGGTCCTCAATCCACGTACCTTCGTCATTTTTTAACTTGACAATCCGGTTTCTTTTGCGACGCCCATTCGCATAGGCATGAAAGAATTTAGTGTTCCGGTCCCCATCCTTGAGCCAATGGATTTTCGCTCTTTGACGCCAATGTATCTCCTCCTTGACGAGGGTGTTTATAATTCGATGTCTTTCTTCTTCAAACGCCGTCGAGGCACGATGATCTCTTGAAGACCGAAAAGCTTTCAATTTGGAGTAGGCTTCTTTAATTTCTTTTTTAAAAGAAGCGTTGAGGTTTCTACCCCATTTGTCGAGAATAGTTGCGAGCTTGGAGAGCTTAGTGACAATATCATAGTTACCGGAAGAACTCCAAGCGTTAGAGAACGTCCGCTCAAACGACTCCTCCTGCAACCATTTATTTTCAAACCGAAAAGTTTTTAAGGAAGGGGAAGAGTCTCGAACCTGAGTGTGAAGAACAATCGGGGAGTGATCCGAAATAGGGGCGATGAGATTGTTGACCCGATAATCGGGAAAAAGGTTAACCCAAAGGTGGTTTCCGACCGCACGATCGAGGCGTTCGGAAACCTCATTAGGTTTTCCTTTGTGTCGGCTCCAAGTAAAGGGATAGCCATGCATCCCGAGATCAATTAAGTTACAATCCGACAAGGTGTCTCGAAAGCCACGAATACACCACTCCGGGTGGTTATTGATGCCCCGTTTTTCGCTTTGAAAAGAAGATCGTTGAAGTCGCCCAAGACCACCCAAGGACGGTTTGGGCCGTCCGCTAAAGATCTTAAAAGGTTCCACGAATCTCTACGACGATTTCGTTCGGGGAAACCGTAGAACCCGGTAACTCTCCAAGACCCGTTAGCGGGATCCACAATATCCATGTCAATATGATTTTGCGAATAAGACAAAAGAGAAAGACGGTAATTTTCATTCCAAAAGACACACATGCCACCACTATGGCCATTACAACTAACCGCAAAACAATAATTAAAACCCAAGCGAGATTTTAAGCTAACGGCTCTCGTTTGGGAAACAAGCGTTTCATAAAGGAAAACAACATCGGGCCGAGAACTACGAATGAGCTCTCTAAGAACCGGAACTGCCCGGGGGTTGGCGAGGCCCCGACAGTTCCAACTGATGACGATCATTTGTCTACGCGGGCTTGCGACGCAAGTCCCGCCTCTAGTGCAATTTCATCGAGCGTATCCGCCTTCAATTTCTTTCCGTTAACCTTCTGAGCTTTGTCTTTGATGGAGATCTGTTTCCTTGATGGGGGAATGGAGGTAGTGTCCGAACTTCCGGCGATGAATGGGTATGGGCTAAAGGGGATGTAGGATTCCAAACCAGTAAATGCGACTGATTGCATGGGTGTGGTATCTTTGGCGACGGATTGCATGGGGGTGGTATCATTGGCGACGGGTTGCATGGGAGTGGGATCTTTCGTGACAGGTTGCATGGAGGAGTGATTTTTTGCGACGGGTTGCATGGGGTTAATATCGACGGTTTGCATGGGAGAGAATTCTTTAGTGACGGTTTGCATGGGGTTATTCCTAACGGTTTGCATGGGATGATAAGGTAGTGGGTGGTTTGCATGGGTGTTTAAGATAGTAGGTTGGTGATTTTGTGGTGGGGGAGTACCGGTTGTATTGGAAAAAGATGGGTGGGTCGAATTTTTTTCATTGGTCGTATGGGGAGGGGTGAGGGCCGAATTGTTAGTATGGTGGATTGTGGAATTGGTACAAGTAATCGATAAGGTGGGTAGGGGGTTAGTACACCTAGTAGTCTTAGGTGTAATTATAGAATTGTCTTCAAAATGGGGTAAAATTGGGGTGGGGTTCGAATAGTTTGGGGTATCATGGGGTGGAGGGACGCATGGGATGGGATTAGGTGATTTTTCTTCTGACAAAGGCATGAGAGGTTTCATATTTTTGGGGAGAGGAACATGAGAATGGGTAAGGAAAGTAGGGTAGGGTGGAAAGGAGAGTCATTAGTTGTCTCCTTACTAGGATACAAGAGGTGGGTGATAGTACAACAAACTGATGGGTCTTTATGGGGAGAGGGAAAGGTCAACTCCTTTCTTTTTTGATCATCTTTGCATGTGACCGTCAAATTTGAAGGTAAAGGGTTGGAAAGGGAAGTTTCCAAAAGACCTTTTGGAGAAATAGACTTTGGAAGAAAATTAGAAGAGCACAAGTTACTATCTTTAGGATGGGTTTGACTCCCAAAATAAAAAGTAATTTTACTTTTATCTTGGGTTGGAATTGAGGGTACCTTTGCCTGAGAATTATCCGGTGAACGGATTTTGTCGCCGGAAATTTCTTCGACCTTGGAATTTTTGTGATTCTTGCCTTTACTAGCTTCTTTGGACACAACCTTGAGTTCTTCCTCTTCCCATTCCTTTTTAGCAAAGAAAGGGGTAAAACAATCACCCACACAGTTACCGGAAAGCCAATGACCATATAATTGCATGAGTTTTTGCTCCGGGTCTTCGGGATCTCGGATCGCCACCGGTTTATTAACACAATCTTGTTTATCATGACCCCAGATCCCACATTTGTAGCAAATCATTGGTAACCTTTCAAATTTGAATTGTAGCCATTGTTTCCTACCTTCAAATTCGATGAAGAGGCCCACACACGGACGTTTGTTTACCGGTAAAACAACTTTAGTGTTTGTGCTAGCTCTAATCATATCGAGGTTAGAACCTCGCCACTTTACTTCGGCATTTGGGTCCGCCATCTTAATCCAGGAGTTTAGATTGTTTTTTGTAAACAACCTAAGTGGGATGTTGTTGATGGAAAGCATGAGAGGTAATGAGTCAAGGGGGGCATCCTTCCAGTTTCCGGATGTAGTCCAAGGGGTACCAATGAGAAAACCGCTCGTAAAAATCCATGGTACTCGATCCATGGTACTCGATGGAGTACCCATTCTTGGTCAGAAGGAGAAGAGAAGGTGAAACCAAAGAAGTAGCTAGAAGAGTCGGTACCAAGAAACCGAAGCTGCCAATTACCTCTGAACTTCCACATCCGACCGAAGATAGTCTTTAGGAAAGAGGTGGTGCACCATTTCTTAGCATAAACTGTAACGTCCCAAAAATTACAAGCAAATTTAAATTTTTAAAATAAACATTTCATTTAAAACAACTCATTAAATGATCCCAACGTTTCGTTTGCAAACACATAATTAATATCTTTATAAAATAAAACCAGCGGAATAAACGTTTAATTATTAAGATCATAAAGCAACCAGCTCTCCTCGCGCGCCAGTGTGTACTCGTCACGCCTTGGAGCCGCCCGTACCTGAAACCACAAACTATTGGGAAAGGGTAAGCACGAAGCTTAGTGAATTCAAACACCATAAATAATACAGTTATTCCACACTACCCCTAAAACAGATAGTGACACATAAACGATCATACCGGTCTACGAACAAATCATAAACATGTATATCCACAACCACCCGCCTAAGAGGCACAAGTCGGTCCCACCGACCACATGATAACATCTTCGGCCCCTCCGAATCCCCGGTCCCACTGAGTCTCTACGCCACCCGCGTATAAAACCTCCGGCCCCGCCGGACCCTCGGTCCCACCGAGTCTCTACGCCACCCGCGTATAAAACCTCCGGCCCCGTCGGATCCTCGGTCCCACCGAGTTAACATGACAACATAGTATCAACTAGACACCCCACTATCTAGTTCCACAACACAATCACATAAAGCTACCACACACGTACTACAGCAATGATAAAACAACCGTTATTAGATATAGTGAGAGAACTCACCTCGAATGCGCGCCTAGCTTAACAACACAATTCAAGCTTCACAAATGCGGTCACTTCCCAGCACCTAAACGCATGTTAAAACGTGTCAATACGAGACCCGGACCTTATGACACGACACACGCTTAAACCGTCACTAACACTATTTTCTGCTCTCGCCAAACAGGTCTGTTCGGGACCTGTTTCGACCTCTTTAAACCCAGAAAATTCCCAATATCATTTCATGGTTAGAAAGTACTCTGAGATAGGGTTTCAAGGACATATTATACGCCTCCTAACGATTTTTCTACAATTTATTATGAATTAAATACGAACGACTACCAAAGCTGCCAGTTTTCGGTCCAGTCTGCACAAACAGCCCAATACAGCCTAGCTACGGGCTTAATCGGACTTTCGGCAAAACACGAAAAACCTTCCCAACTCGATTAGGGAACTCTGGGCACCAATTTCACCCCAAAACGAGTTACGAGTAAAAAGTTAAGGCTTTCGCAAGATTAAGGCAGATTCCAGAAATTTTCACATGAAATGACGAATCACCGAACTTGCGACCACTTTATCGCCCAGCTAGAGACCGAACCAGTTTTCCGCTAAAACACAGAAAATGTGCCCGACCCCGAACTTGAACCGTGGGCGCCAGTTTCGGCTCAAACGGAGTTACGACGGAAAAGTTATAGCCGTCGCAAAAACAGTGGCTGCACCATTTTCCACATGAATTGATGATTATAAAAACGACGGTTTTAACGGAACGGCTTAAACGATTAAGGTTTCGGGTTAGGGTTTAGCTATCACGGTTTAACGGAAACTGAACCACACACGGCACCACTCACTGCCACCTACGGCAGGGGTGGTCGCCGGCGGCGGCCGCCGGCCGTTTTTCCGGCGACGCAGCGACGACAAGGAAAACGAACGAAAGGAAAACTTACTTCTCGGTAAAACGTAGCAACGGAACTGAATCGTCGGCTTCTTCTTCTTCTCGTCGTCCTTCTCCCTCTCTTTCTCTTCTCGGTTACCCTCTCTCTCGCACTCTCTCTCTCTCTCTCTCTCTCTGCTGCTCACTCTCCCTCTACCTCCCTCTCTCGCGTTGATCTCTCTCTCTCTCTCCGACCAACACCAGCAGCGGCGCTGGTGTGGTGGTGGGGGGGGGGGGGGGGTTTCACGGCAGCAGCACTCAACACACAAAGAGGATGAGGTTAGGGTTTGATTGCGCCGTGGGAAAAAAAACGAGAAGGAGAGATGTCGATTAGGTTGTTTGTTTGCGAGAGTGTGAAAGAGAACGAGAGTTACACAAAAGAATTGAGGTTCGGTTCTTTAAGCAAAACAACAAAACGCTCCATGAAATCTTGAAAAGAAAAACCACCTTTAGTCCCTAGGTTTATAAGATAATTCCTCTTCTTGACCTAACCTAGGATTTTTAACATTTTGACAATTCCGTTAACCCCGCTAATAAACATTTCGCTACGAGAAAAATATTAAACAATAATTAATCAAGAAATAACCATACCGGGACACGGGCTTTACATAAACTTGAGCCACCATGGAAGTTTCAGCAAAAACTTCGAGCTTCAGTTCTTCCACTGCCTGAACAAGGAAAGAATCTGTGGCATCTTCGACTTCGCTGTTGGAGTTTTCGTTGGAAACATTAAGGTTGGTGGTGAGAGCTGCAAGCTTTTCTACAGTATCTTGACTTAACGCCATAAGAACCAGCACGATGAATCGGCTAGAGGGTTCGTGTTCACTTCGGAGGAGTAAGGGTTTATCAAGGAAACCCACTTCGTTGGATCAACGGAGGAGAGGCGGAAAGCAGGTTGCGTTTGACGACGGTGGAGCGGAAAGGTAAGAAAACGAGGGAGAAGGAGAAGAAGATAAGTCTTCTTAAATGAACCACGTTCAAGCCACCCGAGTCCTCATGGTTCAAGTAGGACGAAAGACCTTCCATGCAAATGATGAAGAGGTAGGGGAGATCGGATTTTATCTTCTATGTCTTGTGTTATTGGTGTTTACACCTTTGGGATTTAAGGTGTTATTTTCTCCTCCCTAAAATAAATATTTATAATAAAATTTTAAAATTGTATAATTATTATATTTTTAAATAATTAAATAACACTTTTCTCTGTTATAAAACTTGTTCATCTCATAATTAAATGTAGAATGAAAGATGGAATTTTAGGAAAAACTAAAATAAAAACGTGGACACTTAATTTGATACGGAGTAAGTATTATTTTGCATGTTGTATAAAATTTATTGTAAGATATGGTCTGTTTGTTAATGAGCTTAATGAAACTCACAAATTATTGGGTCAACTATAAATGATTATTTGATAGTTGGTTAATAATATAGAAAATGGTTTATTAAGTAACTTTTTAAGGGGAGCGTTATGGAGAATGTCAAGTTTCGTTTTTCAAACATGCTCTCTCCCAATTAAAAACACCATACTTCCATTTATGAAATAACACACCCAAACAAAAATCTTTTAAATATATATAAACAGATTAATCAACACATACAACTTTATTCATACATTGCTTAATTGAAATCCAACCAAACAACCTCTAAATAGCATGTAAATTGGAATTTATTTAGAGTTAATGTAGATGTTCAAACAAGAAGACTAGGTTCATATGTGAATTATTGAATAACTACATAGAGTGAATTTGTCCAAAATACTTGTGGTAAACGTGACGCTACTGGTAGGATGCCCTCAAGCACAAGTTTTAAAAAATATATGCGAACTCATAAGTAATCTGTAATGTTTGTTTACATATACATCTTTAAATAAGTCTTTTTAGATTTTTTCAACAATTCACATGTAAACCTTTATTTTTACCTTCTCACGAAAATTGTCGTGAATAAAACTTTTATTTGAAAGAAAATTTAAAATTACCTATATACCCCAATAATGTTATCAACTTTTTAAAATCATTACATATGTTGGCCTAGGTTCTAGTGAAGTGTCAAATTTGGTGAGAAGCATGAGAAGTGCTTATTAATCGTTGGATTAGAAATAGACGAACATTATGATGAGATGCAACCAAGGTTCAAAAAGGCGTAAGGCGTGGCGTGGCGGCGAGGTCAAGCCTCAAGTCTTACAAGATATGGCGAGGACGCGACATTTTTTTAAGGCGTGAACTGATGTGAATCCAGACCAAGAACAACAATTAAGTCCACATATGTCTAAGCCCATAACATGGAAGGTTTATTCTAGGAGGACCAAGGCCCATAAGGAATCTCAAAGCCCATAAAGAGAAGTAATAGTTAGCTATATAATAAGAGGTAGTGTCATGTAGAATGACATGCATGAGAAAAGCAATTCTGTTAGACTCTGAGTAACAACTTAGAGGAGGGAAATATTCCTTGGGACCCCTTGGGGTTGAGTATCCCTGTTTATCTCTTTTCTTCCATTCCAAGTTGTAGCTACTATATTTCTAATTCAATCAATATTTCCTTACGTAATCATTCCATTACGTAACATTGGTCTGACCTGCCGGATCTAATGGAGACACGCTTGTAATCTCGAATCGAAAATCATGAAGAACGAATTCAGGCATTACACACTGATGTGTTAGAGATCAAAGGAGCAATAAAAATCTAGAGGACGACCAAGCTGAGCAAAAGGAATTCAGATCGTTTGTGATGGCGTGGATGAAATCTCAACAGGGCCTGGATGCGGGAACTGAAGGTGCATCTGGATCAGGTCATTCTATTCCACCCAATAGCTCGAACGGTTCAGATACCCATACTCCACCAAATCAAACTCCTCCTCTTCAGCCGTTCAACGTGAACAATGGTCGAATAGGAGAAAATCCTTTTTGCGCAACTAAGAAAATCAAGCTACTTGAATTTTCTGGGTTCGATCCTCGAGGGCAAAGGCCGAACTCTACTTCGAAATTCATGGAACCTCTCTAGATTTACGAACGCGTTTGGCTCAATTGAGTATGTCCGGTGTGGCTCGGCACTGGTTTTCGGTGGTCAAAGACATCCATGAGAATCTGAGTTGGGAGAAATTGACACAAGAGTTATTGCAACGATTTAGCGGACTGGAGATTCAAAATCCCTATGAGCAGCTCTCAACAATTAAGCAGGTAAACTATATTCACGATTACATCGATGATTTTGAGTATCTTCTATCATTCGTTCCTCGATTACCTGAATCCCAAGCATTGGGATGTTTTTTGGCTGGCCTTAAACCGGAGGTTAAACGGTGGGTGCAACTCCATCGTCCTCAAACGAGGCTTGACGCCATGTATTTGGCAAAAGATGTGGAGGAAATGCTAAATCCGTCAGAGCATATGTCACTAGCGTCCAGATACCGCTATCAGGTCTAAAGTGGACTTTCTAATTACAATTCATTTGGATCTCCTAATAATCAAACGGGCCCAAACAATTTTAAGGCCCATAATTCTAATGTGGGTGATAGGGTTAATTTATTAACCTTATTTTAGCCTTTTTAGTAGGTTTTTATCTTGTTTTATTTGCCCAAAGTCCGTATTTGAGTCATTTTTATTATCTTTTTACCATTTCCTGTGTTCTAAGTGTTAGTCATGATTTAATGGTATTTTGTGTGTTTTTGGATCTCATTTGTGCCTTATTTGATTTATTTCAGATTTGGGTTGGATGATACTGCGGCAGTGCTGAAGGATCGCACAGCTGGGCCTTTTTGTCTATCTTTGGGCCGAAGCCTTTTTGAAGACCATGGGCTGGAGTTGATATTTATAGGGGACAAGAAGTACATGTCACAACAGTCTCTATCAACAGCTTTTAATTGCTTAGGCCCCAATCAACTCCCCTATATATATATGGATGGATTGTTAGCTTTTGAAAAACATCTCTTGCTACCTCTAATTAGCTTTTGCTATTTGTTTCTTAATTACTTGCTTTCTAGTTGCTACTTATTATCTTTTGGGTTACGAATTCTCTTTGTTGCTAAGAAATCTTTCGGTTCTAAATCTAATCTAGTCATTTTCGAAGTAATCTCTTGTGTTCTTATTTACGGTTCTTGTAATTTACTCTCCAAAGTTCTCGATATTTTACAAGTTTGTTACATCTAGTTTGCTTTCTCGAATCACTTTAGTTTTCCAAGTTACTTACTTAATTTCTCAAGGCTCTTAATTTTAGTTTGGACATCTTTCCTTCTAAATTTCGATGTTTTTGATCATTTAAGTTAGTGTTTCAAGTTCCAACGTTTTTAAGGCAACAAGTAGTTTTGTGACGTAACTTGTGCGACAAGTTTTCATAACTTGGCACCCAAGTTACCACGTTAGTTTGGTAGTTTTGCTTCTAGTTTTCTTGCATTTCCATTAGTTATTAAATCGTTACACTTCCTTGCATTTTAAATTCTTGCCATTTAAATTTCAGTAATTACTTTATGTCTTCACTTTCTTGTTATTAAAATTCCTGTACTTTAATTTTTGTCTTTCCATTTCTGTAATTTACCTTCTTGCAATTTCTTTTCAGTACTTTCCTTTTATGTTATTTACATTTCTTACACCTTTCGAAAGAAGAATCCAAGCCATGATGGGCTATCGCCTGAGCTTGGGGTGTAAGGCAAAGTTTAGATGTAAATCTGTGTAAAAGTAAAGAGGTGTATTGAATATAACATTGTATCTAACTATTTGTTTCAGATGATTGATCTTACATTGAAGATTACATTTAATTAATTGACAACTAATTTTGTGTATGAAAATGCATTAACATTCAGTGTTAAGGTTAAGGTTAATTATCTGAAATAATAAGAGAAGACTAATAAATAGTTTTAATACCTGACAAGTATTATACTCTTACGGTGTAGGATGGTAACACTGTGTTGTGGTAGGATTCACGAGGTCTAACATAATTGATATCGTATCGATAGCACGTTGACCAGTGTGTACTCTTGGGAGACCGTTTGAATCGACAATTAGTATTGTGGCAGTCCTAGGACTGGCTGGATGTTATAATATCTCTTTATTGGATCACTTGTTTTCATCTTTATGGAGCTTTGCACCCTGTGCTTCTTCTCTAGAATTGATTTTCAGTTGATAACTCAAACCAACCATCCAAACAATCTGTTTTCGAATTCGCCATCTGAAATCGGTTTTTAAAGACTGGACTTTTGAAAAGCTTTCACAAGTTTTCTCTGTGGATCGATATCTGGTACTTTTACCATTATTACTTGTTACGAGACGATAGTAGTTCAAGTGTATACTTGCACTGAGTTCTATTTTAAGTGAATCTCTAAGGTTGCATAAACCTGTCCAACAGTGGGAAACGATCGTCGATCAGCAATTAGGGTGGAACCATCGCGATCGATTTCAAATTCGAACAACGGAGGAACAGTGAGAAACGAAGGAAGTCAAAATTCCACAACACGAAACCGTGGGTTTCGAACGTTGTCACGTAATGAATGGGAGGACCGAAGAAAAAAGGGTTTGTGCTTCAAATATGGACAACAATTTGGTCCTTCGCACAAATGTCCAGAAGCCAATTTGAGAGTAATGTTATTGGCCGACGATGAAGATTCGGATTTAGAAGGAAATTTGTGTACTATCGATTTAAGTAAGGGAGACGAGATAGGAGATGAACCAGACGTGGTTGGTGGAGAATGTTCCATTATTGAGTTCATGGGAGCGGGTGATTCGAAGTCAGCACTAAATACGGTCAAATTAGAAGGTTGTTTAAGAGGTATACCGATTGTAGTGTTGATTGATAGCGGGGCAACACATAATTTCATCTCAAAAAATTGGCAAATGCGTTAGACCTCCCAATAACATTGTTTTCAGGTTTACAAATCAAATAGGGTGATGGGCACAAGGTGTTTGTATCCCAAAAATGCACAGCGGTACCAATCACTTTAGGTACATGTGAATTTGTTGTAGATGCGCTAATTTTTTATATGGGCAGCTTGGATATGGTGTTGGGAATAGAGTGGCTACAAACTCTCGGTGATGTGGTGCATAAATGGGAATCTCACTCGATGAAATTCTTTTATAAGGGTCAAGAGGTCAGTTTACAAGGAGTCTGTTCACCCTGTTCAGGCCAGCTCTCGCTTCAAGGTTGGCTTTCAAATGTTGAAGGGGATTCATCATTACCTCAAGGAAACAAAGGGCAGTTACCAGGGGCATCTGATCTGACCGAACAACAATAGCAACAATGACAAAGGCTGTTTGGGAAGTTTGAACCAGTCTTTGGTGAAATTACGGGTTTACCTCCGATCCGAAGCAAAGATCATGCTATTAATCTACTACCCAACCACGGCCCTGTGTGTGTTCGACCTTATCGGTATCCGCACGCCTATAAGTCAGAAATCGAACGACGGGTTCAAGAATTATTGTCGTTAGGAGTTATTCGCCCAAGTAATAGCGCTTATTCGAGTCCGGTAATTTTGGTTCGAAAGAAGGATCAAACGTGGAGGATGTGTGTGGATTATCGAGCTTTGAACAAAGCTACCATGGCTGATAAATATCCTATTCCAGTGGTAGAAGAACTAATAGATGAGTTGACCGGTACCTTGTTTTTCTCTAAACTCGACCTCAAGTCAGGTTATAATCAGATTCGAATGACTCCCGATAGTATAGAGAAAACGGCATTTCGTACACACGATGGTCATTATGAATATCTCGTAATGCCATTCGGTCTTACAAACGCTCCCGCTACTTTTCAGGTTGTTATGAATGATATTTTCCGACCCTTTCTACGAAAATGCGTAGTTTTTTTTATGATATCTTGGTTTATAGTCCCACATGGGAACAACACCTTAATGATCTCTCGTCGGTACTGCAGGTGTTATTGATTAATCATTTTGTGGTTAATAAAGGCAAATGTTCTTTTGGTAAATCCTCTGTTGAGTATTTGGGACATCTTATTAGTGGAAGTGGGGTGGCAATGGACCCCAAAAAGGTCCAAGTCGTGGTTGATTGGCCAACACCAAAGCAAGTTAAAGGGGTTTGTGGGTTCCTCGGGTTAACCGGTGTAACACCCTCAAATTTGGAACGAGCAACTAACTTTAAAATTCAATAAAATAACCAAAATAGATATAAACATTTCTACAATTCAATCCTTAAAATACCTCGGAATTTAAAACATTATGATTCCCCCAATAAAATAACTTAATCGGGTGTTACTTAACGCCACGCAAGTTGCTATTCCAAATAACTGCGGAAGACTTCACTAATCAAGTCACCTCTCGTGCACTCTACTAGCACTCGCCACTTCACAATGTAGCTAGAGCTACCCCAACCTGAGCCTGTTGCACATGCCGACAAATAAAAAGGGTTAGGCTAACGCCTAGTGAGTTCAAGCATTTTATCATGACTATATAAAATCATAAATCGGAAGATAGTAGTTTTAGTCATGATTTGAATAAAACTTTAAACGAGATTTTGCGACAAAGATTATCATGAGCAAATCATTTGATAAATCGACAGCTTCAACTTAAATAAATGATTTTCTAAAAGGGTTTGTATTAAAGACATCGACAACCCATTTTTCAAACGCATACAGTTTCTGAGAGGAAAGCTTCCAATGAAAATCGTTTCTCTGCAAAGGACTCAAATCCAAAACTCACATCAAGAGTTAATTAATAATAATTTCTCAAATAATCGCCACTGCGAATAAAACTCCAGCAGTTAAAACATCCAATAAGAATGTAACATAAATCCGTCCATCAATCATGGAAAACAATCCATATGCATGTAATATAACCTCAACAATGCGAATAGATAAAATACCCGAAATCAACACCCTTCGGTGACGGGGGAGACCCGATCTCATCGAATGTGGCAAACACATAAATTAACCCACGATTAAATAAATGCAAGTAAGCTTCTTGGATGTGGAAAACAGATGACATCAACCATACTAGGTCTTTAGTCAATCTTCGGCATCAATTATACTAGATCTTTAGCCCATCTTAGACATCAACCATACTAGGTCTTTAGTCCATCTTAGACATCAACCATGCTAGGTTTTTAGTCCATTTTCGGCATCAACCATACTAGGTCTTTAGCCCTTCTTAGACATCAACCATACTAGGTCTTTAGTCCAAGCCATCAAGTTCAATCCTACTGGATCTTTACCTTGGGAAAACCCACCATCCGGAACAAGCTTACTCGACTCAAATATAAATACATGACTCCAAAGAATAACTAATGCATTCAAATCATGTAAGCCTCAAATATGATGCAACTCATGCAATGCAAACCCCAAGCCCACGTCGAGCTTATTAAAACCGGGCGAATGCCATCAAGACTCCACCTCGAGTCTCTAAAACCGGCAACCACTCAAAAGACTCATTGAGTATAAGTCAAGCCTTTAAGGCCAAAATAAACGTTTTGTTAAATACGTGTCACTCACACGGTTACGTAAACCAAAATGCGTCGTTACCCAAAATCTTTACCTTTTAATTCCTCAATTGGCCATCGGCCCCAAAATAAATATTTACAACTCTCAAAACATTCACATGGTCGGTTTTACCCAAATCCCCAACCCACACGTTCACACTTTAAAATACGCCACATCGTAGTTATCACATAATCACAAAACACTAAAAGTGTATTTTGACCAAATCCTCTTTACTTATGCAATAAATTAACAAGACCTCTTTTACTCGTGATTTATTCATCAATCACTCAAAATCCCCAATTGTGGGTATTTTACAGGATATGTAAAATTCAACACTTTGATTAAATCAAAACCCACCAAATAACCCAACAAAATATAATTTCACATAAAGCACACAATTACTTTAAAACACTTATTTTGGCATGTACAAAGTTTTCGCAAAGTAACTTGAACTCACCTTGCTAGATTTAAGCTAAATCTAGAGTTCTCCAAACGTAAGCTCCTTTGATGAAGTTTGCATCCTCAAGCCAAAACTTCCAAAAACCTAGATTTATGAGTTTCCAACCATCAATACCAAGATCCAACCATAAGAAATCATTCTCCAACCATAAAACATCAAAACCCCCAATTTATATCAAACCCTAGTTCTTAAAGATGAAGAAAACAAGATTTCCTTAACCCACCATCACTAAAATCGTCCCACAACAACACAAGGTGGAAAGAAGATGAAATCAACAACAATAACACCTTTGGGTAGAAATAGATTACCTTTATCCACTTGAAATCTCCAAGAGATAGCTCCTAGACTCCCACAAAGCTTCAAACCTTCAAGTGATCAACAATGGAGGAAATGGGTTGATTTATGTGAAGAAGATGAAGAGGAGAGGAGAGGGGTTGTAGGGTTTCTAGTGAGAAAACCAATTTTTAGAGAGAGAGTTGAGAGTGGGAGATGAAATGAGAAGAGAAAGAGGGAAAAGGGATTAAAACCCTGACATTTTTCACATCAGACGCCCCGCGGACGTCCGCCAAAAACCTCGCGGACGTCCGGCCTTCGATAGCCAAAATCCCCGAATTTGTTTTGTTGCTTCCGCGGAATGCTTCGCGGGCTTCCGCCAACCGCGGACCTCCGGCCCAAGCCTCGCGGACATCCGCGAGCCATTTTTCCGTTTTATTTCCCAATCGCTGTTTTGGTCGTAACTTCTTCGTTTTAGCTCCGTTTTCGCTCTGGAAAGGCTCGTTGGGCTCGTACTCAAATTCCCCAACCAACAAGACCATAAAATCTAAGATTTAAACCAAAATCCTATTTTTCAGATTTTTCTTAAAAGGTCGATTTCACACTGATTCGAAATTGTACTTATCCGAAACTTACGGGTGTTACAACCGGGCATTACCGTAAATTTGTCCGCAATTATGGGTCAATCGCTAAACCTCTAACCGAGCTGACTAAGAAGGACAATTTTCATTTGGATGAGTCCACACAACACTCGTTTGACCTTCTCAAACAAGTCACATCAACTCTTGTTCTAGCCTTACCAAAATTTTCTATTCCATTCATTGTGGAGTGTGATGCTTCGGGACGAGGTATTGGGGTTGTTTTAATGCAAGAGCAAAGACCTATTGCTTTCTTTAGCAAGGCCTTGTCTGACCGGAACTTGGCAAAATCAGCTTATGAACGGGAGATCATGGCGTTAGCTCTTGTTGTTCAACATTGGCGGAGTTATTTGCTCGGGACAAAGTTTGTGGTCTATACGGACCATAAAAGTCTCAAGCACCTCTTACATCAACGGATAACGACTCCCGACCAACAGAACTGGGTGGCTAAACTTCTAGGCTACCATTTCGAAATCTGTTATAAAGCGGGTCGTGAAAATAAAGCCGTAGATGCCCTGTCTAGGTGCTATGAGGATGGGGAATTAAATGCAATGACTTATCATCCGATTTGGGTTCAAGGTGTTGAATTAGTTAAGGAGGCCAAAGCTGACCCCCAACTTCAACAGATTATACAAGGCTGTTTATCGTCTCCTCATTCTTATGTGGGGTATTCGGTACAAAATGGAGTATTATACTATAAAAATCGATTGGTTATACCCCAAAACTTCAAAGTGGATTCCGGAGTTGATAAGAGAATTCCACACGTCTGCTACGGGCGGACACTCGGGTTTTTATCGCACGTATCGTCGCCTTGCAGCTAACCTCTTTTGGTCGGGAATGACTTCCACCGTTCAGAATTTCGTGCGATCGTATGATATTTGTCAGCGTTGTAAATCCAATGCCTAACCCCGGCAGGATTATTACAACCCCTCGACATTCCTGAGGCAATATGGGAGCATTTGTCAATGGATTTTATTACGGTTTACCTAAATCAAAAGGTTTCGATGCGGTATTGGTGGTTGTAGATCGACTATCAAAATATAGTCATTTCGTCCTTTTGAAACACCCGTATACAGCCCGCAATATTGCAGAAATATTCGTTCGGGAAATCATCTGTCTACATGGTATTCCCAATCTATTGTGAGCGATCGAGACCCCCTCTTTATGAGCCACTTTGGCAAGAAATTTTTCGTTTACAAGGCACCAAATTACATATGAGCTCCTCCTATCATCCGGAATCGGATGGCCAAACTGAGGTAATTAATAGGTGTTTGGAGGCGTATCTGCGCTGTTTTGCCATTGACCAACCACGAGCTTGGTCAATATAGGTGCCCTGGGCAGAATTATGGTACAACTCCACTTTTCACGGGTCCACCGGGGTGTCTCTGTTTGAAGTTGTTTACGGTAGAAAACCCCCAAGTATTTTCCAATTTCTTCCCGGGGAAGTACGGGTGGAAGTAGTAGGGCAAGAACTAAAAGATCGGGACGAGGCTTTAAAACAATTAAAACTACACTTGTTGCAAGCACAAAACCAAATGAAGTTTCAAGCTGATAAAAAGCGACGCGATGTGTCCTTCCAAGTTGGTGAACATGTTTACGTTAAACTTCGTCCTTATCGCCAATTATCGGTGGCTCAACGTATTAATCAAAAATTGGCAGCTCGTTTTTTTGGTCCCTTCGAGATACTGGGGCGTGTAGGACCAGTAGCATATCGCCTAAAATTACCTCTTTCCTCTAAGGCTCATCCCGTCTTTCACGTTTCATTGTTAAAGAAAGCGGTACCGGGAACCGTTGTGGACAATATGTTACCAGTGGAATTTGATTTGGAAGTGGCGGATCGCTTGTATCCGGAGTCTATCCGAGCCACACGGTTGTTTAATCGTCAAGGTGATACGGTTCGTCAATGGCTAATCCAGTGGAAAGGTCAAGCGCTGGAAGATGCAACATGGGAGGATGTCTTGACGATTCAGAGTCAATTTCCTGAAGCTGGTCTTGAGGACAAGACCAATTTTGAAGGAGGGCCAAGTGATGCGAATCCAAACCAAGAACAACAATTAAGTCCACATATGTCTAAGCCCATAACATGGAAGGTTTATTCTAGGAGGACCAGGGCCAGTAAGGAATCTCAAAGCCCATAAAGAGAAGTAATAGTTAGCTATATAATAAGAGGTAGTGTCATGTAGAATGGCATGCATGAGAATAGCAATTCTGTTAGACTCTGAGTAACAACTTAGAGGAGGGAAATCTTCCCTGGGACCCCTTGGGGTTGAGTATCCCTGTTTATCTCTTTTCTTCCATTCGCTACTATATTTCCAATTCAATCAATATTTCCTTACGTAATCATTCCATTACGTAACATGAACTAAGGCGGAAAATTAATATATCTTATATATTATTATATATGTATAAATAGATGATTTATGTTTTTATTCAATGAATACAATTATATCCAACAATTTAATATATATATATATATATATATATATATATATATATATATATATATGTGTGTGTGTGTGTGTGTGTGTGTAATCGTCGGAAGAGATGATCTGTCGCTGCTCGTGTAATCGCCTAATTGTGTAATCGTGATTTCAATTTGAAAAACATTGACTGAACTTCAATTCTAAATAAGTCAACAAATTTAAGTTTTAATTTTTTAGTTTTTACCCTTTAATTTTAACTTTTCGGTTTTAACCTTTAACAAAATTTAAGTTTTAAAAAAAGTCAAAAAAAAGTACAAATATGCCTTACAAAAAAATGACGCTATGGCGAGCCATATCGCGCCTTAAGCCGCCATATCGTGAGCCACGCCTTACAGAAACGTTATGGCCCATATCGTAACGACGGAGACGTGTCTCACGCCATATCGCGCCATGACGCGCCTTTTAGAACCCTGGATGCAACGTGATAAGATGCATCGAGATGCACTTGATCAATTCATTTTTAAGCCGCAATTTATGAGAGGGTATTTGATTAAAAATGATCAACAGTTTAAAAATATTTCACACACTTCTCACCAAAAATGACACTCATGTTTGTTGGCATATATAAAAATTATCGTAAATAGAACTGATATCCGAAAGAAACTGTAAAATTACCTATATACCCATATCTTAAAAATCACAATAACTAATTTGAAAACAAAAGTTCATACACCCTTAAAAGTAACCCTCATCATATATCTCTCAAAAGAAACAAGAACTATACAAATTATGGTGGGTGGGTAAAATTTTTCTATTCTACAAATATATATATATATATATATATATATATGTGTATATATATATATATATATTTATATATATATGTATCTATACAGACATAAATCTAGGGTAATTTTGTAATTGTTTACATAGGGTACCCAAAGTTTTGTTGATGGTGTTCATACCCCAATTGTGTTGTTGCTCCTCCGTGGATATTGGTGGCCGGCAGTGGCGGCGGCACCGCCATGGTGTCCGTCGTGGTGGTGATGTCATGGATGCTTGATCTCTTCCTCTCTTTCTTCATAGAATTCTGGCGGAGGAAATACTTTTGGGCATGGCTGGCGACTTGCGTCGGCGTCCGTGAAACGACAACGTTTCTCGAAATGCTCCGCCAATCGCCCTTGCCGTACCGTTGCAATCCAATCAGAAATAATCTGTTGAAAGTGATTTCGATCAATAATTCAACGCCGATTTGACTAGGAGTGAACATGGTACGGTACCATGTTTTATTCTCATATACCATGTACCAACCAATTATAATTGATACTCAAAATTTTAAAATTTTATACCATGTATCAACCAATTATACTTGGTACCAACTTTTGTTTGTTGGTACATGTCGGTACGGTTTTGTACCAACATCGTAAAAATCGAAGTAAGAATTATTTAAATTGACATCTTTATCAACTATATCTAGCTACACTAAACTTCGTGCGTTAATAGCATGTTGATATGTGTTATACGATTGATCCCTAACCATACAAGCATTCAAATAATATTCATATAAACACAAACATTAACCAATAGTCTAACACAAGCGGCAATTGAGGAGCAAAAATGGACCGTAAAGACGAGTTACTATAGTTATTAAGATTAGCTGAATGAATTCAATCAAGTTCTATATGTCAATTCGTATTACAATTTAGCAAAATGTAAAACAAGATAATTTAAAATTTATAAATCACAATATGCTGTATCATGGATTAAATTTTAATTAACAAATAATTAAAAAAATAAGTCGGTACAGTACGTTGTTACCACGGTATATGACTTCTAATACCAAGTAACAACCAAGTTTAGATAGTTGATACGGTATTACCAACCAATTATATTGGTACCAACTAAATTGGTACGGTTGGTACACGAATTGGTTGTTTTGTCTTGTTACAAAATTGACACCCCTAGATTTGACATAATTCGATGTTTAAACAAAATGCACCGATTAATTTCGAAAATTGATGATTCATTTGGGGTTTTAACTTTTAATCCAAATGTACAAGTTATTAAGCGTAACGTACCTGTGTTCTTCTTCCGTCCATGGAGTCCCTTTCTTCCTTTCACCATCTCCTCCATGTTTAGATCCTTTCCCCATTCCAAACGAGATCTGACTCGCTCGCGACTCGGGATCCCAACTCAGAAACGACTCGTCACCGCCATCATCATCAGCATAACTCGGTAACTCAACCTGACCGGAATCAATCTGGAGCAAATCGTGAACCAAAACCTCATAGTGAGCTCTCACCTGCTCCTCCGTCTTACCTGGAACGACATCGGCGATCTTCTGCCACCGTCCAACGACGTCGTCTGGATACATCACCAAAGCATCCTCGAACAACTTGTCTTCGTATCTCGTCCATGTCGACTCCGCCGCCGCCGCCGCCGCAGCCGCAGCGTCGATCGCCCAATCGGTGTCTTGATGATACATCTCAAATTGAATCGATAAATTAGGGGTTTTGATTGTGTTTTGTGTCTCTAAATCGTCGCCGTTGAATTCTGTAGCTTCTAGATTTTGCCGATTGACTTTGGGAATGGATTTGGGCGAGGGATTTGAGGGTTTTTTCTAAGAACACTTTTTTTTCTTCTTGCTTCCAATAAATGAATTCGTTGTTGGGTTGGTGAATCCGTGCACATATTTATATGTGTAATAGCAGCCGTAAATATTTTTATTATTAAATAAATAATAAGAGTGTGTTTTAGATTATATATTTAAATAATAAGATGAATTATTTTTAGGGAAATTAATTAAAATACCCAAAGTTTGATCAACTGTTACCGAAATACCCAAAAAAAAATTCATTTTGCAAAAATACCCGCGATCGCGGGCTAGGGCTGACGTGGCACGTACTTTGGGTACAAATGCCCCGCGAAGCCCCTCAACTTTGGCCGCGGTGCACTTTTGGTCCCTGTCCGCGATCGCAGCCCGCGATGGACCAAAATTTTCACTTTTGGTCCCTGAAAATTTACACTTTTGGTCCCTGAAAATTTACACTTTCAGCCCCTGTACTTAGACGAATCTTGCATGCTTTTACTGTTTTTTTCCACAATTATTGTACTTTGAAGACCGATTTGTGGTTGAAATTCATTTGCATGTTTGAGATTTCATCCATAAATATCAGTAGTATGCAATTCACAATTCACACTTCCTCTTGCTTTCTTTCTTGATTTCTCTCTTGCTTTCTTTCTTTGAATTGATTTCTCTCTTCTCTCATTTCATCCACAAATGGCATCGTCATCAAACCCTAAGTCTACTCCTGAAAAAATGCCACCTCAAATCGAGGTCGCCATAGCAAAAAAGGGAAATGAGATAGATGAACTAACAGAAGAGTGAAAAAAAATTATGGACAGGAAGGCAGTCCATTTGAGAAAGATCGAAGAGGAAGACAGGGAGATCAAAAGGATGAAAGGGGATATAAAAGCTCGGGAGGCTCGTGTTCGTCGAGAACAAGAAGCAATTCACCATATTCTGCAAGACTTCGCAATTATTCAAGCGAAGGTAAACGAGAAGCAAGCTTGGATTGATGAAACTAAATCAATTTTTAAGTAGGTGGTGGTTATATTTTTTTTGTTTTGTATTTTTTTTATTGTGTTGTTATTTGTATTTTTTTACTGTGTTGTTGTTTTGTATTTTTTGTTGTTGTTAATTTCTCTGAAAAGTAGTTTTTAAGCCGCTGAACCACGGTTAGGTTGGATACATCATGCAAGGTCAAGTCAGAGGTTACCTCATTCGTGGGCCTACTTCTCTTGTAGAATATATGACAACCCTCAACTCATTTGCTAAAGTGTGTGCGGGTTGTGGTACACAATGGCCATACGTGGTTGCAAAAGCAGAAGCCGTTGAAGAAGGGTCAGAAAGATTGAAGATGAAGAGCTTGTTGGATGGAATACAAACTAGCTGTGTTATCAATGTTCATTTAGAAGCATATGTATGTGTGTGTATATATATAATATGAAATGGGGTTTTGACAAGTTGGTATCACTGGACTCATTTAAGAATTGTGAAAATGGGTATTTGACGAATGATGATTCATGTGTGTTTGGAGCTGAAGTGTTTTAAACACACATGAATCATCATTCGCCAAATACCCATTTTCACAATTCTTAAATGAGTTCAGTGATACCAACTTGTCAAAACCACATTTATAAACAATTCTACCTTCTCCTATTGTCATTCAAGATATCTATAAACACATTCAAATAATAATAATTTAAAACGATTTAATGAATTAGTTAATATATGATTATTATGTTAATGCGATAGGAGTGTAAAACAAAATTGAAAAAAAATATGAGATGTACCATAAATTAAATAATTAACTATAATGGTGTAATTTGTTAAAATTAAAACGTATCTAATATGAATATATAAACAGACATGTGTACTCAGAGTTAACATTCACTGCCATGGATGCAAGAACAAGGTCAAGAAAATACTAAGAAAAATTGAAGGTCTCCTATTTTCTTTATGTGTGTAAATATATAATACGAATATATATATCATTTACAAACTAGCTGTGTTATCAATGTTCATTTAGAAACATATGTATGTGTGTATATATATCATTTACAAATCAGTGTTTAGATCAACAGTATCATATGGGTTTGTTCCATATGGTGCAAGCTGTGACGGGCCCGGGGTGTGACTGACAGAATGTCTCCTTGGCACGGTTGAAGGGGCGGGATTTGGACACTCTCCACGAGTGTGTCCTACACATTGGCACCGAGTACATCTTCGTTGTATCGAACTTTCACCACGTGATGGACGTCGGTCGTTCTTTCTCGGTCTCCCGGCCCTGTTCTTATCCATTAAAGGTGGATAGCATGGTGGAAGCGGGTCGGGTGGATACACCCATGCTGCAGGGGGTCCAGCTGGGTTTATTACCTCCACGTATGTTTTCCGGTAATATTCGGACGTGAAGAAAGGTACAGCCAAGTCGCTGCAATCTGTACGACCCATATATGTTGCTGCAGCGATGGCATGGCCGCACGGTAACCCAGATTTATCATATTCGCGACACGAACAAAGGTGGTCTTCCATATTCACAATCGCGTTAATATAGTCATCATGCACCTCGTACTTCCCATACCCGATTGCTCTTACCGGCCATGTCGCCGCACGACGCGCCCTGTACTGAACGATATTCTCCGCCGTTGGTGTGAGTGCATTTTGTATCTTAGCTCCTTTTAGGCGTCGAATTTGGTACCACTCTTGTTGAAAGGCCCGAAAGTAGTCCATAAGATTAACAATCGGACATCTACGCGCAAAACGGGAGAGTGCATTAACAGACTCTGCACTATTCGAGGTCAGAATGTCATACCGTTGTCCAGGAAAATGGGCCGCGGACCACCTCTCCGGTCTAGCATCGTCAAAGACTTTGGCTGCTTCCTTGACACTGTATCGTAGCATATTCATGTACTTGTTAAACTCCCGATCCGTATATGCTCTGCATGCCGCCCAATAGACATCCTTGTAGGTGGTAATACGTTTGTCCTTGGATTTGGCGTTCATCTCCAAATGTCGACAGCATATGGCGTGAGGGGCGTTTGGGTACATGGCAGAGATTGCGGCGCTTATGGAAGGAGCCCTGTCAGACATAAACACCAACCCTTGCGGGTCTCCGATAGCTTGTCTCAACATGGACATAAACCAAGTCCACTCGTCCCCGGTTTCGGACTTGCCTACGCCGAAAGCTACTGGAACGATGGAGTTATCCCCGTCCATGGCAACCGCCAGGAACATCATACCCAAGTAACGGCCCTTTAAATGGGTTGCGTCTATTATCAGGACACGACGTAGATTTGCCAGAAATGTGCGGATCTGCAAAAACATAGGTTAAAATGTTATAGTTTATAATGTGTAAATGTTATAGTTTATAATGTGTAAACATATGACGTGTTAAAATACGTACCGCGGGTCCAAGAGCCACGAAGCACATCTCAAACCGTCCACGTGAATCGGTCCGTAGCTGCGTGACAGTACCAGGGTTCTGCAGCTGCAAATTATATAAATATGTCGGGAGTCGTTCATACGACTCCTCGAACGTGCCTCTCACCATAAACAGTGCATGGCAGCGCGCACGCCACGCTTGGTGGTAATCAATCGTGACGCCGAACTGCCGGTGAACGTCGTGGACGATGTCCTTTGGACGCAATGACCTGCTAACATCAAGAAATTTGTTTTTCAGGATCGCACCCAAAGTCTTTTTGCCGGCTTGTTTTGTGGTGGGGATTAAGTTGCGTCCTCGTACAAGTGTGTACGTCGTGCAACTTTCTAATCATTATCGCCCCTCCTTTGGGACCCGTGTGAATCGCGTACAACCTCCACTCACACTTTTCTCTAGCACATTCAACTACGTATTTGCTTTTGTCAGATGCCCGCACGCGACTTTGGAAACCCTCTTCCAAGAACTTGAGTCCGATCTGACTTGCTAAGAGATCCTTCGAATCGAATATCTGACCTGCTGTTAAACTTTCACTGCGAATATAAGGTGTAGGTTCGTAGCTTTGTATCTGGGTATGGGAGTCTGGAAGCATAAGGGGCATATCAAAAAAGTCATTTATCTGACTACATGATTTTCTACTAGGGGTATATTCTTCGTGATCATCATTATCGGTGTCAGATCTGTCTATTTCAGAATTACCCGTTCTGAAAACGTGGGTTTCGTCATCAGCAACTCCAGCAGTACGCCATTCGTGTGGTTGTGGTGGTTGTTGTTGTTGAGAATCAGGCTGCTCTATTTGTTGAGAATCAGGATGCTCTATTTGTTGTGGATCACCCTCCTCGTCACCGTCGTCCTCACCGTCGTCGTCACCGTCGTCGTCACCGTCGGATACGCCGGGATACACAAAGAGTAATGGGGGTCTTTCTGAATCGACTGCAAGGTGCAGAAAAGTAGAGATATCCCCATCGTTGGATAAATCCACAAATGACCCATCGCCATTTTTAAATACTAACTTGCAAATATCAGAAGAGTTGATTCCACATTTTTGCATGGCGTATGCAACAAACTTCTGATAAGTGTAGTTTACTGACACTTTTACACCATGCTTAGATTTATAAGCAAAATTCCACTCATTGTTATCTTGCACCCATTCACCATCAAAACAGAAATATAGCTTAGCTTTTGCAACAGATGAACTCATTTTTTCAGTAGTATCTCAAACACAAAATATTGCAGAAAGAAATATTCCAACAATGAAATCGTTGTGTGGGGATTATGGCTTGAATTTTACGTCTATTTATCAATGAAACAACCAACATATCAGAAAACCAATCTCTCATTTCATCCACAAACTGGTATTCCAAAAACATTGATTTAGCATTGATTGAAACATGCAAATGAATTTCAACCACAAATCGGTCTTTAAATTGCAATAATTGTGGAAAAAAACAGTAAAAGCATGCAAAATTCGTCTAAGTATAGGGGCTGAAAGTGTAAATTTTCAGGGACCAAAAGTGTAAAATTTCAGGGACCAAAAGTGTAATTTTTTGGGCCATCGCGGGCAGGGACCAAAAGTGCACCGCGACCAAAGTTGAGGGGCTTCGCGGGGCATTTGGCCCCAAAATACGTGCCACGTCAGCGTATCCCGCGATCGCGGGACCCCATCGCGGGTATTTTGGGCATTTTTGCAAAGTTGAAAAATTTTAGGGTATTTTGGTAACAGTTGGTTTGACTTGGGGTATTTTAATTAATTTCCCTTATTTTTATTATAGCAGCCATAAATATTTTTATTTTATTTTGTTATCGTAGATACGATATTTCTAGTGTTAAAAAGAAAAACTGTTTATGACTTTTTGTCATCGCAGATAAGTTGTTTTTAATAAGTTAGTTCATACTTACTTATCAACTTATTTGAAACTATGATTATTTTGGTTATTCTATATGTATAAGCAATCTTAAACACCATTAAATAACAACTTATTAGCTTATTACGTTTTGGTACCACAATAAACTAATTCAAACACTTTTTATAAAACTCATTTTTGTCACCACATAAGTTGATTATCACTTTAAAATAGCAAAAGTTGTTTTAAATAAGCAATTCCAAACACCCCCTTAATAATCCTAAAAATTGTGATATTCGTCAGAATTTTTATCTTAAAGTTTTGTTTCATATTTTTTACATTTGTAGTATTTAATGTGTTGATTAACATATATTCGTTTTAACCACAAGGGTTGTGGCATACTGGTTAAGGCCCTGGAGGATGTGGTGGGATATCTCATCTGTCCAGGGTTTTAATCCAGGCATACACAACAATTGTGGCCACTGAGATTTAATCAGAGCTGATGTCTTACAGTCATAATTTGTCAAGCGATTAGTCTAGGCATAGCCTAGAACACTATTTCAAAAAAACATATATTCGTTTTACAACGTGTTGTTTCATATGTATATGATTTATAATGTTAAAATTTTTACATGTATTTTTTGTTTTACAAACACGCCAAAAAGGTTTTCGTTGTGAACCGATTACATCTACACATGTGAAACAAAGATATCTTAATCACTATATTAAATTCTAGTTATAATAAAAAAATTATATAAAATAGCACATGATGTACTGGTCAGAAATCTCACGATTTAATGAGTTTTAAAAGACTCTAGATTTTAATTTATTTCAAAATAAGTGATAGAAATCTCACGATTTAATGAGTTTTAAAAGAAGGTCTCTCTAGATTTTAATTTATTCCGAAATAAGTGACCAATTTTAAAAATAAGTCTCTAATTACCCTTGTTACTCTCAATTAGAGATGGCCAAAAATTGGTCTCGGTCGGGCCCAATCAGTGTCAGTTCCAAATGATAATCTCGTAATCGGTATCGGTCTCGGACCCGGTCTCAACCCACATACGAAGGTCCGGTTAAGCTTTATAAGGTGCGGTTATGAGAATCAGTCCCTGTCCTAGGTCGGGCCCAAACCAGTCCCACTTAATTTTTTTTATTTTTTTAAATCAATTTGTAACATATAAAAAATATTTTTTTTAAAAACTTGGTGAAACAAATATGTTTTTATTATAATTGGAATAATTGAACATGTTAAAAATACGTTTTATTATAAATGGGTCAATCAAATACACTAAAAAATACATTTTTATTTAAAAGTATTTAAAATACATTTAAAATTTACCATCAGTGCTAATATATAAAAGATAGATTTAATATTTGACAAATAATCAAACATCAATATTAAATTATAATGTAAATCAAACATTACATTAATAAGAATTATTTTACCAATCATTAACTAATTAATTAATTAATTATACATCTAACTAATTTAATAATTAGGATGCATTTTTTTTTAATAATACATAAACATAAATTAATGGTACGATGTTCGGATGTTACGTTAACTTGGCATAATACGCATTTTTAAACTCCAAGAATGGGATTATGGATATTTATTTATAACTAGGTTTGAACCCGTGTATTACACAGGGTAATTTAAAAAAATTAAATCATATCAGAAAACTTATCTTACATATATGAATGATCATCGAAAGTACGATGCTATTTTCCAAGTTTTTTTCCCTTTAGAGTTGTTTTTTTTGTAGTTGTTTACAAAATGTCCTTGTTTTAGGTAGTTTTCACAAATGATGTTTTGCAAAAAATTAATAAAAAATATGAATAAATATTAAAAATTTATAATTGAGAATTTATATACAGTACAAAGTGTTTGGATTAGCTTATTATTGTACCAAAATGTGATAAGCTAATAGAGGAAATAATACAATCATGATTAAGAAAGTATAAATAATTAAATATACTATACTAAAAAATCTGCATATTTATATTTTTGAAAAATGTTCGAACTCATATTTAAACAGCAACTTGGTGCAAATCCCAACGGTGTAAATATCTACTGTAAATTGATCAATTAATTTGCATAATTCATTCTGATGTCATATGACTTATTCTCTCAT
This sequence comes from Saussurea involucrata, assembly GCA_033807775.1. NCBI lineage: Eukaryota > Viridiplantae > Streptophyta > Magnoliopsida > Asterales > Asteraceae > Saussurea > Saussurea involucrata. Next base: position 4,091,568 of record CM066319.1, read on the forward strand.
ATCTTAATTGTTCATAGTTTAGTAGCAAAAAAGGATCAAAACAACATTCTCCAACAACAGAAATGAAAACGTGTTCATATTAACAATAAAAGAGAGCTTGATTACTAAAAAGATAGTAAAATTGTAAAAATCTAAAAGATTCTTAGAAATCAAAATCAACCCAAAAAAGAAAAGATGATTTCAAAAAATAAAACAAACCCAAATTAGTTTCAGGCAAATCTCAATTCCCCAAATTGGTCCAAAAACAGTAGTTTTGATTGTTTTTCGTGAAAGAAATCGACACAACATAAATTAATAAAATAATCAGTTATGAACATTGAGAAAAAACCCATTTAATTTAAAGTTTTTTTCTTAGCAAAAAACATTAAGGTTCTGATTGTATCCCACCTCAGTTGGATTGTTGTATACATCGAAACCCCAACAGGGTTCTTCTCAACCAAAAGAAACAAACAAAAACCCTTGAATCTTTTGGGGTCTACAAAAGATTGTTGGATAATAGAATGTGAAAAATGAGTTTAGGTGGATATATATATATATATATATATAGGGGAGGTATCCGTTGCAAACCAGTCAGTTTGTGCAAACTATACAAACCAATCTTAGCCGTTGATCAAGTCTAATAAATATCTGATTTTATTATGTTTCCTAATCTAAAGTCATGATTATAATGAATGAATCTTATCATCTTCCATATATATCTCAGTCTTAATTAATGAATCATAATGATTATCCATAAATACATCTATTGTTTCCTAATATAGTGGTTTGTATAGTTTGCACAAACTGACTGGTTTGCAACGGATACCTCCCCTATATATATATCAAGATTTAACTTTTCAATTAGGAATCTTCACAAAATTTGAGGACTCAATTTGATTGTATCTGTGAGAGGAGCACGAAGCAAGTGATGAGAGAAGAGGCAAATTGATCAATTAATTTGCAGTAGAGAATTTGCAGCAGAGAAGGAGACGGGTTCAATTTTATTAAGGGTAAAATAAAATTATTTTTAGGATATACGTTTATTATGGGTAAAATAAGTTTATTTTGGGATGAAATAAGGGTAATTTTTTTTTGAATTAGAACTGAATAATTAACATTAATTAATCTATAATAAAATTGAATTTAAAAAATCAAGTTATATCAATAATTTGAATTTAAACTTAGAAGTAAATCCCGTATTTTTGGGATTACGGAATTTTTTTTGAATTTATTATAAGTATGGATATGTACATATGTATCTAAAATATTCAATATTAGTCAAATTGAAGTTAACTCTAATCACGACACATTAATTTGTATATATTTATGATATTTAATAATATAATTAAATATAAAAATATTCAATATTGAGCTCATTTCGAAGATATTGACGAAACGATTACAATGGTATAATTTGTAAAAAATAAAAATGTTTTTTAATGCATTTTAGTTCGTATACATTATTTATGTTTATATGATAAGAGTCTAAAATGAAAAATAAAAAAGTAAGTGATTAAAAGTAAACTACAAGGTAATTATAAGAGTAGTAAATGTAGGTATAAATATTAAAAATTGAATTAATGAGAGGTTTAAGGAAGAGTGAATGTGAGTGTGATAATTGAACCTATAATGTAAATGCGTCCAGATACATGTTTAGGCGGGAAAACAATGAAGTCGGCTCACTAGAAGACGACACGTGGCATGCTAGTTACTCATTTATTATATATATAGATTAATGAAAATGATTTTCTTTTATTATTGTAAATAATGTTAAAATAGTAGATTAATACCACTCCAATGAGAACAAGCCACGTAGCAGAAAGAGAAAGGAGTTCCGTTAAATCAATTGACTATAAAACAGCTACGCTAAAATGAAAAAAGTGATATTAAAGCATTTTTGTTGCTGTAACAGCTATGATATTCTTTATGTTAAAATAAAGAAAAGAAAAACGAGATTGTAAAAATCTCTAAATTTAGAGAAATATCTATTTAGATGGTTCCTCTCAAAACTAATCATTACCCTCAAATAGCAAAAAAAAATCTTCCAACTTTCCATATATTGAATATTTTTTAATAATATAATTAAATAAATTAAACTTTTTAATAAGATAACTAATAATAGAATGCTAAAATAGCACAACTGGTGGAGTTGGATGCAAAAAAAAATAGAAAATTTAAATTTTTTACTTTATTTTAGAAAAAGTTTAGCATAACGATTGAAGATGCTCTAAGAGTTTACATCAATCAATAAGTTTGACTCAATAATAGTCAAAATTTTATTGTGTTTTAACTTTATGATTTTTCTTTAAGTGACTTTATTGTATTTTATTTTTGGTCGACAAATTATTTGAGATTATGATTTATTTAAATTGTGGAAAATCTTCAACAACTAAATTAAAATAAAAAATTTAAAAATTTATAAAGTTTGTTGCTTAAGAAGTTATGTTAAAATAGAAGGAAAAAAGTACAAATATCTACAACTAAAATATATAAATAGATCATCAAACAATGTTTTTAGATATTTATGAATTAACTTTGTGGAGTTAACTCAACTGATACATGACAGAAAGTATTAGGTTTTTGAGGATTATCTTTAGAGGTTACCGGTTCAAGCCCTTGCAAGGCCATTGAAAATTTTCCTCCGTGCTCTCTCGGGTCTCGGGATTTGTCAAGGTGTGCGCAAGTTGACCAAGACACTCACGATTAACAAAAATAATTATTTATGAATTCCGGACGTTTTAAATAATTCGAATAAAAAGTTAGGGTTATTTTTGTTACAAGCTTTTTGAACAAAAAGTGATTGTAATAAAAAAAAGTTTATTTTAAAGTTCAAATGAAAGTTATTCTCGTGATGGACCCCCAAACGATCCCTAACGTGACCCTCTTGAGTTGTCGGTTAGTCCTTCATCGTCCTGAAAGAAGTCATCGTCAAATAATGCACGTTATTGAAATATCAAAGATACATTCAGTCTGATTTATCACATAATAAATAAATTTTCTAATAACAGAATCATAAATTTAATACACATTAATTCTTGTATTTGTTATAATATATTTGGATTTAAATGATTATGTTATCACTCCAATACAAATTAAGGGTGTTTAGAGAAAACCTCAAAAAAAAATGGAAAACTAAGGAATACCCTTGTGGTCTTTTATCTGAACGGTATACACTTGTGCATACAAGTAATTTGTAATATGCACACGTACATTATGCATATGTGCATAAAAAAACAACAACTTAAATTACTTGTATGCACAAGTGCATACCGTCCAGATGAAGAGCTATCAGGGTGTTCCTCAGTTTTCTTTTTTTGAGGCTTTCCCTTATACCTTCCTCTACAAATTAACCAATATAAATCACTTAAAGTTATTATTGAAGTACTTATAGTCTTTACTTAAAATATTTTAGCAATTAAAAAACATATTGTTTTTATGTCAAAATTATTAAACCTTATAACATCCATAATGGTAGTTTTTTTTTTAGTTTTTTTTTTACAAAAAACAACTTAATTAATTGAATTTCTATTTCTTTAACATTACTTTAGACGTTTTTTTGAAGATACAAAGTTTAAAACCAAAAAATATATCATAAAATATGAAGTGAATAAAATGTATTACATATTCATACATTGTTATATGTAAACCATATATATTAATGTTTGAGGTATGGTTTAGATTTAATATATTGATTAATATACATTTGTTTTATACTATGAATAATTTTTATATGTTTGTGAAATATAAAGCAGATCTAAAAGCTTTTACATCATGAATAAAATATATATGAAATAAAACATTTGTAAATAAAGATATGTTAATTAATAATATATTAAATTATAGCTTTTGATAGAAAAGTCATCTCAGAAATATCTTTCTGCTAATAATTCTCACAATATGTGGTATTATATATAAGTCCACCCGTACCGGCATCGGGTACGGGCTCGGGCTCGTCCTTGTTGGCGATCGGGTTCGAAGGGTACCAAACGGGCAGCGCTACCGGGGGGGGGGGGGGGGGGGGGGTAGCAGCCGGGTTCAGCTACCGGGTTCCCCAACCCGATCTAAACGTTGCCACTTTATTTTTTATTTTTATTTTTTAAAATTTTTGAAAAAATACCGTTGAACGGCTAGTTTAAAAAATATTTTTTTTTTTCAAATTAATCACACTATATATATTAACCTATACCATCTTACTTTTTCACATCAAAACATACTTTCTTCCTTTCTCTATACTTTCTTCCATTTATTTTGTAATTTTTAATTTTTAATTTTTTAATGAATGATATGAATTTTTATTTTTATTATTTATCTTATTTTTATTTATTAAAAAATATATAAATATTTTTATTTTGTTAAATAATTAAATGTATAAATAAAAGAATTAAAAAAGATGAGGTGGCAAGTGGGTTTATTGGGTTCATTGGGTAGTGGTACTCCACTTTTGGGTAAGGATTGGGTAAGGAGGGTAGAAAAGAGAAAAGCTGATGTGGCGCTGAGGTGGCAAGTGGGTTCATTGGGTTCATTGGGTACGGGTACTCATGGCCTAATATATGGATATAGTCAGAATAATTGAGCCAATTTATGTAATATTTTTAGTTTCAGTTTAATAATTTTTTATAGTATTGTTTATTATGCAACATGTATTTGGGAATCAGACGTATTTAATTTTTTCAGGTAAAGTGCATTAGATACAAATCACGTAAATGTACCATAAACGAGGTGCAATTTTTTTAATAATTTGAGGTATATATAATACAGTTTGAAAAAATGTTCAAACCACGTATGCATACTGATTAACCAAACCACACCGCAAACGCATATATTTTTTTTTCTTTTTTTTACCAAAGGGCTTTTGGCCTAGCGGTATGTGAGCCTCTTTCCTCTTAAGAGGTCAGGGGTTCAAACCTCACCAAAAGTGAGGATGGTGTGTGACTTTATTTGTTGAATTTGTCGTATATAAATATTATATATACTTAGGCATTGTTTGGCAAAAAAAAAAACTAGTTTATAAGCTAGCTTATTTTTGAGGTACATGTTTGGATGAACATAAACTAGTTTTTTGTAAATATTTCAATTATACCCTAATTAATATTAATTATTATTTATTAACTATTTTTTTAATATGTTCTTTTTTGGTCATTTAAATGCTTATAAGCTACTTTTTGCCAAACGTGATTTTTTTATCAGCTAACTTACCAGCTAGCTTATAAGTCATAAGCTAGCTTATCAGCTAGTTTGCCAAACATAATCTTAAAAAAAACGCTTATACTTTTTTAAGGTGTCACATCTGAATTAACAAAATAAAATTTTCAAAATTACGCTACAAAAAATAAAAAAAACTAGATTAAAATTCATTATATTTTTATTTTCAGGTATTTATTTGAAAATTATTATATATATATATATATATATATATATATATTAATAAGATTATCCATTACAAAAAGATGGGGAGGCAGACAGACAGTTGGAGGAATCCGAGCTGGAAAATGGAACAAAGGCTCCCTGTTCAGATTGTGGCTGGCTGGCTGGCTGGCCGTAATTGCTACGATGACAGACGCTTTATTTTACTGCAACGTCGGCAACCGCCTTTTTGGAAATGACAGCTCTTATGCTGAGCCTTTGCCACATGGGTGAGGCTATTTGCACCCTTAAATTTGCTATTTGTACCCAAATGATTAAAACAATGATTTTGTTTTTTTTGTTTTTTTGTGTTTTTTTTGTCTTTTTGTTGTTTTTTCTTTTTTCTATTTTATTTATTTATTTGTATTATATATTTTGTTTTATTTGTATTATATAGTTTAAAAATGTTTTTTTTCTTTTACTTTTTGATTTTATTTAAAAGTAAATAAATATTTATAAATATAAATATTACTAATTTTTTATAATTATATAATTATAAAAATAAAACATAAACATTGCGATTTAAAGCCGAGAATTCGAAAAAATAATTTTGTTTTATGTTCATATTTATTCGCTTTTAGATCGCATATCAGATGTATAAAATTAAAGGTCAATATGGTTAATTGGTCAAAAAACTTGAAAAATAACGAATATTTTTCAAGTTTTTTGACCAATTAACCATATTGACCTTTAATTTTATACATCTGATATGCGATCTAAAAGAGAATAAATATGAACATAAAACAAAATTATTTTTTCGAATTCTCGGCTTTAAATCGCAATGTTTATGTTTTATTTTTATAATTATATAATTATAAAAAATTAGTAATATTTATATTTATAAATATTTATTTACTTTTAAATAAAATCAAAAAGTAAAAGAAAAAAAACATTTTTAAACTATATAATACAAATAAATAAAAATATATAATACAAATAAATAAATAAAATAGAAAAAAGAAAAAAAGACAAAAAGACAAAAAAAACACAAAAAAACAAAAAAAAACAAAATCATTGTTTTAATCATTTGGGTGCAAATAGCAAATTTAGGGTGCAATTAGCAGTGCCCTTGTCACATACCTACCTGTCACTTTAACCAACCACTCCTCTCGCCCGAATTGAATTCTGTTAAAAAGGTTTATTTTTTTTAAAGTAAATTACACTTTTGGTCCTTGTGTATATTCGCATTACAAGTTTTTGTCCACAAGTTTTCATGTATTACACGGGTCGTGGTTTTGGTTTGGAATTCATTACGGTTGTGGTCCATTTTACTATCTTCGTTAAAAGAGTATCCGTTAAGTGAGAGCATGTTGATTTTTTTTTTTACTTTTATTCCTGTAATTTTCTATTAAAAACTTGAAAATATATATTATCTCCTCTCCCTTGTCCCGAGTATCGAGCATGATTGTAGTCCCCCATCGACAACGTGAAAAACCAACAAAACCCCTCTTATTCTTCCCATTGCTTTGTCTAAGATCTGACGACTCCTTCTGCCCAACCCCTCTCCCTCCGATTATCTTCTCCAACAAGCCAAATTCCGAGATGAGAAAAAAGCTTTAACTCCAATATAAACTCATTCCTGACGTGAAATAAAAGAGGGTTTGTATGTTGGTGTGACCATGTGGCGAATAGATGATGAAGGTATGTTTATTTGTTTGTGGTTAGGATCCTAGAAGGGAGTCAGAATGAATTCGAGATTGCTATTCACGGTAAACCAGTAAGGGAAGGCCCCTACGTTGTATCTTGAGTCTTTGAACGCAGTCCACTTGGGGGAATGCAACAGAAAGTGAAAACCTTTTCACCGGTGGCTTGTCAAACTATGCATGGGGAATGGTATACGAGAAGGGGACAGGAATCGAAGAAGGGGTAAGGGACGAGAGAAGGTAAGCGTGAGGTCTCTCTCTATATATCTATATATGTGTATGTGTGTGTATAATAATAATTTAGATGAAAACATAAAGAATTAGGGAAAAAATCAATGAGTTAATTCGTAATTTTTAACGGGTTAGTAAGGGGACCAAAATCAAAATGAATTGCAACAACATTGATCGTCACCAACATAAAATGAAGTTTGGGGATTAAAGCCAATACGAAAAATATACTACAAGGACAAAAAACGTAATTTGCTCAATGTTTTCTTTAAAATTTATGACAACGTATCTAGGGGTGAGCAAAACCCGACCGGTCCGATAAACCTGACCGACCCGATTGCCCCGAACCCCGTTTGCCCCGAACCGATTGCCCCGAAGGGTAAAGTAGGATCGGGTTGGGTCTGGGTTTTCCCACCCGATCCGACCCGAATATCCGATATTTTAAAAAAATTAAAATTTTTACTATATTTTAAAATAACTTATCTATATATGGTTTTGATTGAATGGCTGAAACCATTAAGGTACACATGTTGGAAAGGAGTTTTGAGGAAGAGAACAAGGTGGAGCCGGGGAGGAAGACAGAGCTGGCAGAGAAGCTTGGATTGTGCAGCGTGTGTATATAAAAGCTATCATAACACATTTCATCATCCAAGCATTATTTAATCACCTAATGCACTAAACAGTTGATTGAAGGATGTCTTCATAGGAGATTATGGATTAGAGCACAAATCTTGATAGCAATTTGCTATCTTCTCCAAAATCCAACTGGGCCAAAATCCAACATCCACCATGGGCCAAGCTGCAGGCCCAACCCAAAACCCAGACTTCCCCGACCCGAACCCCCCGAAACCCGAGATCCCCGAAACCCGATCGGGTGGTGGGTTTTTGGCCCCGACCCGACCGACCCGACCGAATGCTCACCCTTAAACGTATCAATAAAGTTTTTAAAAAAATTAAATTTTTTTTTCTTAATATTTATGAAGTTATAATACGTTTGTTTAAGTAATTTTTCATTAATCAAATTTACATTAAAACATGGATACATTTACATGAGTACATGACTGGTGCAAAATCGACCATGTTGTACAAAATATAAATGACGTTCAATTTTCAAAAATAGCTAATTTATTAAGTTTTTAATTGACACTTAGGCGACGTTTGTTTTTTAAAAGGTGCTGAAGTCTGAAGTCTGATTTCACTTCTGATTTTTAAGAGGTGGTGCTGAAGTCAGAAATCTGAATCAAAAAGACTGTTTGTTTTTCTAAACTGACAAACGTCTGAATATGTATAATTTTCTATTTTATTCCTCAAAAAATTTAACTCAAATACATAGATTGAAGTGAGCATCGATGATCGAAGGACAAAATCGATAAAAAAGAAACAAAACAAGGACGCTGACAGATTTGCGAGGTTGTGAAGTTTTAATCATATATCAAACACCGAAAAGCCGATTTAAGCGATTCAAGATGTTTTGGAAAGCCAACACACAAATCTACGATATTCGTTTGTTGTGTTTTTGCAAATTCGGGGAGCATCTGGGCTAAAACCGACGTTGAAATCGAAAGAATGATGTTGGATGGAAATAAGAGGTTATGTAGTCACTTAATTATTCAGAGGACATTAAGAGTTAAGAGACTCTGAAAATAAAGAAAAAACAAACTGTCTGAATCATCTTATGTCTAACCGAATCAGACATAAATGGCATGTAAAAGCTTATTTTGAAAAAAACAAACACCACCTTACTATCCTTTTTCAATATCCAAATTATAAAACAATGAACTAAAAGTAATTTCAATTAATTCTAAGTAACAACTTTCCTACTAAAATACCATATATTATGGATAGCGTTATAAAAGGGTAGTTACAACAGTTGTTATAGCGTGTCATGGTTTAAGATTTGTGTCTGTAACCTTAACTTCACGTTAAGCTTGTGACACATTATGTATTAGTGCATAATTTTTGTAATGTGATATTAATTTTTTCTTACCTTTTAATGTTTGTCTTATTAATTCTAATATTGTTAGTCCCAGATGGCTAACCAAGTATTGTAATGTTTGTCTTATTAACTCTAATATTGTTGAATACAATACTCAAAATTTTCACAATTTTAATTCTTTATATTGAAAATCTTTCAACAAGAATTACACATAGAAAACTTAAGACTGTTGCGGAAAAGAACTGATAACTATTCTAACAATCTTACACAAAGTATACTAACAAAATAACTAAGAACACTTAGAACAAAGCTATAAAGTTTTTCAAGCAAAACTGGAAATTCTTGCACTTAGAGAAATCTTCCAGTTTGCGTAGAATATCAAGAGCACACAGTAATCTTCAAGTCTCTCAAGATGTGTGACTTTTCTGCATAGAGAGGTCTTCCTTTTATAGTGACAAGGAGTGTGCAAGCATTGAATGCTTGGGACACTTGTCATCTTCACACTTGCTGAGGATGTTGACTTCTGGAGAGTTGTGAAGTCCTTGTCACCTTTTACTAGGTACTGGAAAGTAGAGCCATGCATGAGAAAAGGACTTTGCATGGTAATGGATAATAAGACAAAATGTCACTTTATCCATGTAGAAAATATCTTCTCAATTTGTCTTCTAAAGATTGCACCACCGAAGGAAACTTGGGATATGTGACACATCTTTGGAGAAGGCATCTTTGAAGCTTCTTTGAGGTCCCACCGAAATGTCACTTTGGGATATGTGACACATCTTTGAAGAAAGCATCTTTGAGACTTCTTTGAGATCCCACCGATGATAGCCTTGGGATATGTGACACATCTTTGAGATATGTGACATCATCTTTGGAGAAAGGCATCTTTGAGACTTCTTTGAGATCCCATCGAAACAGAGAGAAATTTCGGTGGAGATGTGTCCACCGATGTGTGTGAACACCATCGGTGGACAATGACTTGTATGTGATGAGAAAAGATCTTTCACTTCCACAATGAGAGAATCTTCAATCTTGACTTTTGGTTGATCTTTGACTTCACCAAACATTTGCTATCTTGTACAAGCCATTACAAAGAACCATGCATCCAAAATTTCTCTAAGTATAAAATGTTTTTCAAAGTATAAAAGGAGATCATGAGGTCATCTTCAAATCTTCATGACCCAACAATCTCCCCCTATTTGATGATGACATCCATACTTAGAAAAACATGAGTAAGACAATGAATAATGCATGTTGACCCTTCTTTACCCTTTTGGGTTCTTTTTCACACAGTCCATTTTTTTTTGTGTATGTATATATGATATTTACATATAAGAAAAATAAAAAGGTATAGCTGTACAAATAATTGAAAGAAAAAGGAAAGAAGTATAAACAATATGAACAGAATGAATATTACTTTCATCTTTGGAGGGGCGAGTTGAAACTTGTGTCTGACTTGAGGATTCTTCATTTTGATCAGCAGCCTGTTGATGTGTTGAAGAACTTTATCTTTCAGGCACTTTTGCTTTTCTTCAGATGTTTCAAATATTCAAGTCATTCACTTACTCCAAAAGATTTCAGCCAAGAGAATCTGTGGGTTTTGATAGGAGACAACCCATTATCGTGACAAACTTTGAGGAGGGTTGAGTTTGAGTGAATCAGCCTCAGGATGCTTCTGCCAGTCTCTTGCATTTTCTTTCTTTCTCTTGGCATCTTCAGCTCTTCCTGTTCAGCATCAGCATCCTTTGTCTTTGTTTTGCTCCCCCTCAGTAGATTAGTCGGTTTTGTGTTTCTCCCCCCTCAGTTAGATCCGCCCGGACTGATATGCTCCCCCTTGACCGGTCCGTCGATTTCCTCATTTTTTCAAGTTGGTCGCTGGATATGAGTACTGAGGGTTGATGTTGCTCCCCCTCAGATGAATTCTCCCCCTCAGCGGCCGACGCAGGAAAAACACCAAGAGAAAATGGAAAAATCGGCCAGAACCAAGACTACTTCCTTTTTTTTTTTTGCTTTCCCACCGAAAATTAAGGAGATCCCACCGAAAATTGGCAATTTTCGGTAGGATTTTCGGTGGAAAATCAGTAGAATTTTTTTTTCATGCCCACCGAAAATTTGCAAGAGTTAGACAAAAATTCGGTGGAAATTCTTGAAGAGGTTGAGGGAAATCTTCTAAGATATCTTCAGCAGAGTGTGGAGAAAGTCTTCTAAGGCATTATGTAGAAAATCTTCAAAATGAAGGAAAGATTGGAATTTCATCTTCCAATTTTTGATGACCCAAAAAGATTGAGATTTGGTGAAGTAGGAGAATCACCATTATGAGAGAGAGAATCTTGAGAAAAAAATCACATAGGAAGTTGGTTCTAGTGAGGAGTAATTTTGGTGGCCTAGAAATCGGTGGAGAGTTTTAGGTAGGGGTGATGTTCGGTGAGATTTGGTTTAAGGGGGAGATGAGATCATGATGATGACATCATTAAAAGAAAAAAAAGATGTCTACCATGCATGGGGGTGACATCATTTGGAGGGGTTCTTTCCTATCTAGATACATAGGAAAGGAGATTTGTGAGAGAAGAATAGTGTCCACCAATGAAAATTCGATGGAAACTTAGGACACATAGTTATTGAAGATTACACATGCCAAGTTCATCTATGAGGAAATTAAACCTGGTTTCATCTAGAGGTTTGGTGAACAAGTCGGCAAGCTGAAGATCTGTAGGAATGAAGTGTAGCAGAAAAGGGGTCGGTGGTGGTCTTGTGGTGTGGGTGTTGGGGGTCTTCGGTGGAGAGAACAGCCAATGGTTATTTGGCGTGTATTTTGGTAAGAAAGAAATTGAGGATTAAAGTGGTGTGACATAAAGGAAATTTCGGTAAGAAAAAATGGTGGGGGTATAAAGTCGGTGGAAAAGGGAGTCATCACAAAAGGATGGATTGTTATAATCTTGGAGTTGATTGATGGAGGAGAGAGAAAAGGTGGTGAAAGATGATGATTTTTTGGTTCGGTGGTTAAGGAAAATTTCGGTGGTGAGGTTTAGAAAAGAAATGGAATTTTAAGAGATTGGAGATGGTGATGTCATGAGAATGACATCATCATGCTTATGATATCATGAGAGTAAAGAATTCTAAGGTTTTTTCAACTTTCTCACTTGTCCACATAGATCCATCTGCCCAGCTCAAAATCTGCAATCACAAAGAATTCATTTTCTAGGTACCCATTTGGTGGTGGGTCCTTTTGGGTTAGAAGAAAAAGAATTGATGTCACTTAGATCAAATCTTTCTTTCGGTCAGTCTTTGGCAAAATGAGAAGTATCACCACAGATATAGCAGTTTCTATAAAGAAGGATCCTTTTAGAATTGTGATATTTTTCTTTATTTTTGCTTTTAAAAAATGTCCTCAAAGAATTTGATGAGGACTCAAAGATTTGGGGTGCAGCACCTAAAATATATTTTTCAAATTTTGGGAGGACCAAAAACTTTTCCTTTGAAAATGACATTTTGAGACACACAGATCTGTGAAGAAAATCGGTAGGAGAAGTCACATAGGTACTATTTAAAAAAATGGAGGATTTCTTTTTAATAAAAAAATCGGCACACATAAACTTTCCTTTTTTTAGAGATAGAAAATATTTTGCATGAGTTAGAAGAGAATGATGCATCATCTAAAGACAATAGATAAAGAATTAAAAGTTTCAATCTTTTCAGCATCAGAGAGAGATAGAAATGGATGTACCTGTGGTGAGGAGGAGAATCACTTAGCTGATACAAGAGCAGTTGAGGAGTCATTCGCTTTCAGATGTGGGTTCATCTGCCAAATCATAAGATTTAGCAGGTAGACCTTTTCCTCTTCTGACAAGTCTTTCATTTCTTTCCTTTTCTCTCTTGTATTTTTCCTTGTATCTTTCAGCCCGGTCAGAATTTGCAGAAGAGAGGTGTTGGCTGAACTTTTTGGGAATCATTTTTGGATCTTTCCGATTTTGAGGAAAATCGGCCTGAGGAAGCAGTTCTGGGTCTTTCAAGATTTCTGCTTCTACACTCAGAAGCAAAATGACCCTTTTTACCACAATTAAAACATTCCTCATTAGATTTGTCCAAAGAAGAGTGTTTGGAGAGAGAAGGGGATGATTTTCTACCAAACTTAGATTTTCCAGAAGAGAGATGAGATTTGGATTTAGAGTGCCCATCCAACATGGCCATTTCATCAGATAATTTATCAACTGAAGTTTCCTCACATTCATCCTTAGCATCACTAAGATATGCTTCTGAATGATCATTGGGATCTTCTTGACTATCATGGTCAGAGTCAGATGGGTAGGTGATTTTTGGAAAACACTTAGTCTTTTTGGGAGAGTCACTTATGAGAGCTAGAGAAGAGTTCTTTAAAGACCTTTGCAGTTTCGTCTGCTCATAGTTGAAAAGAGTACCATAAAGAACAGTAAGAGGCATATGATCAAGATCCTTGGTTGTCTTTATACAAGTACAAATATTTTCCCAAAAATCAGGAAGACAGTCCATAAATTTGCACAGGACTTCCTCATTGTCATACACTCTACCTAACAGCTTTAAGTCATTAAGAAGACTGTTAAAGCGATTATAGTAGTTGGAGAGAGATTCTCCTTTCTCATAAGAAAAGAGTTCATATTTTCTAACAAGACCAATTTTTCTGCTCTTTTTAACTTCAGTTGTACCTTCGTACAAAACACACAGAGTGGACCACATCTATTTGGCAGTAGAGAGATTTACCAGAGAGTGGTACACTACATCAGGAAGAGAGAGGGCAATGATGGTTCTAACTTTAGAATCAAGAGACCCAAGTCGTTTTTCCTCATCAGTATATTTCTTAGGATTTTTAAGAATGTAACGACCAGAAGCAGCAATTTTTTCTTCATCAGAGGAATCATCAGAATTATCTTTTTCCATGGTTTCTTTACCAGGCCTCTGCGTTTCATAGCGAGCCCAAACTCTGGGGATAAAGGGTCCCTCTTTGAGAATGGTTGGATATCTAGTATCCACTCCTTCCATGAACAGCATCATGCGGCTTTTCCACAAAGAGAAGTTGTTAGCATTAAACTTAGGAGGTTTTGAAATAGACCCATTTTCAGAAAAGTTATTTTGAAAAGAGTTTTCAACAGTAGAAGAAGAAGAGGCAGCCATCGCAGATCAAGTTTATGGAATTAAACTTTCTGCTCTGATACCACTTGTTAGTCCCAGATGGCTAACCAAGTATTGTAGAAGGGGGGGGGGGTTGAATACAATACTCAAAATTTTCACAATTTTAATTCTTTATATTGAAAATCTTTCAACAAGAATTACACATAGAAAACTTAAGACTGTTGCGGAAAAGAACAGATAACTATTCTAACAATCTTACACAAAGTATACTAACAAAATAACTAAGAACACTTAGAACAAAGCTATAAAGTTTTTCAAGCAAAACTGGAAATTCTTGCACTTAGAGAAATCTTCCAGTTTGCGTAGAATATCAAGAGCACACAGTAATCTTCAAGTCTCTCAAGATGTGTGACTTTTCTGCATAGAGAGGTCTTCCTTTTATAGTGACAAGGAGTGTGCAAGCATTGAATGCTTGGGACACTTGTCATCTTCACACTTGCTGAGGATGTTGACTTCTGGAGAGTTGTGAAGTCCTTGTCACCTTTTACTATGTACTGGAAAGTAGAGCCATGCATGAGAAAAGGACTTTGCATGGTAATGGATAATAAGACAAAATGTCACTTTATCCATGTAGAAAATATCTTCTCAATTTGTCTTCTAAAGATTGCACCACCGAAGGAAACTTGGGATATGTGACACATCTTTGGAGAAGGCATCTTTGAAGCTTCTTTGAGGTCCCACCGAAATGTCACTTTGGGATATGTGACACATCTTTGAAGAAAGCATCTTTGAGACTTCTTTGAGATCCCACCGATGATAGCCTTGGGATATGTGACACATCTTTGAGATATGTGACATCATCTTTGGAGAAAGGCATCTTTGAGACTTCTTTGAGATCCCACCGAAACAGAGAGAAATTTCGGTGGAGATGTGTCCACCGATGTGTGTGAACACCATCGGTGGACAATGACTTGTATGTGATGAGAAAAGATCTTTCACTTCCACAATGAGAGAATCTTCAATCTTGACCTTTGGTTGATCTTTGACTTCACCAAACATTTGCTATCTTGTACAAGCCATTACAAAGAACCATGCATCCAAAATTTCTCTAAGTACAAAATGTTTTTCAAAGTATAAAAGGAGATCATGAGGTCATCTTCAAATCTTGATGACCCAACAAATATATATACATAATTTAAACCTTTTAATATCATTGAGTCATTGAGTAATAGCAATATATATATATATATAGTCCTAATAAATTGTAAACCATCATTTTCGTGTAAACCGTGTAAACCCTCGATTTCATAGGTTTTTTTGATAATTTTTTTATGAAATTGTTTGTTTTGATGAAATTGTTTCATATCATTCACTTCTTGATGAATTTTTTTATGAAATTTGTAATTTCATAGGTGAAAACGAAAATATATGAAACAGTTTTATAAGAATGATAAAAACCTATGAAACTACAAATTTCATAAAAACATTTCATCAAGAAATGAATGATATGAAACAATTTCATCAAAATAAACAATTCCATAAAAAATTATCAAAAAAACCTATGAAATCGACGTTTTACACGGTTTACACGAAAATGATGGTTTACAATTTATTAGGACTCTCTATCTCTCTCTCTCTCTCTCTCTCTCTCTCTCTCTCTCTCTATATATATATATATATATATATATATATATATATATATATATATATGGGTTGGATTCAATGAGAGTGAAAGTTATGGTGAGAATTGTAAGGGGCTGTTTGTTTATCTCTTAATAGTTCTATTAAGAGACAACCTCTGAATCGTTCAGAGGTGAATCTTGTTTGGCAAAAAAGAATTGCCTCTTAATGGTTTCAAAACCCTCCGAATGATTTAGCATCTTGGGTCACCCTTAACCATTTAGCACACCGATTTCATTCTAAACAAATACCAAACAACCATATTTCATTTTGCACTATATCATAAAGCCTCTTAACAATTCTGCACTAAACCACTCAGCAACTGCCAAACAGCCTCTAAGAAATATTTCCACCTTTGGATGCACATCAGAGTGAGATGCACATTGGATCAATTCTCTATCAAGCTCGTTCAAATTCATTCTTACCTTCTTAATTTCTCACCTTAACTATTCTTTTCACGTGATCTTCTATAAGGGTACAGATCCCTTCTTACCATTTTCACCTTAAGTCCACTTTTCACATGATCCCTTTCCTCTCTCTCTCTCTCTCTCTCTCTATATATATATATATATATATAATGGGTTGTGTTCCGATGAAAGTTGAGGTTAACATGATAAGCATGAAAAGAGAGAAATGAACGCACTTTAGGATGAGATGCACCACATCAATTCCGTTCTAAGTCGTAATTCATAAGAGTGCATTTGATTAAAAATGATCCAACGATTCGGATCTACTTCTCACGTCTCTTGCATTAACCTCAATTTCCCACACATCATTCGCTTATATAATACTATATATGGTATATAGATTTGTTGTTATACCATACTACACCTACGGCGTGGAGAAACAAAAAATGGATAAATGTCAAATATGTACACAATTGGTTATTTGTATAATAAATAAAAAAATAGGAAATAAAGTCTATATCAATAGGGGTAAAAAAGGTAATTCCATAAAGAAAATGCCTTCGGCGTGGAGTATGTTGACGTGGCTACTAGATTCAATGACACGTTAGGTCCGCCTGCAGGTGGTGCGTTTTGGATAAGGTGAAATCCACGTCATAATACGGAGCTGCAATCACATGCTTCTCGCCAAAATATCATACTTGTAGACTAATATATATATATCTATATTAATATATATATATCTATATCTATACTATCTTATAAAGCATATAGACTAAAAGTCTTAAAATTTTAAATCTTTTTCTTTTAATTATATTCCTTTTCTTTCTATATTTAAGCAATAAAACTGAAAATTAATTATTGTAGTTATCTTTTCCTATTTCTCTAACAACTTAAACTTAAATCTTTTTTTATTTAAAAAATTAATTAAATTTCTTTTCTTCATTTATTTAAGCCTGAAAAATATATAATTATTTTAAAAAAAATATGATTATTCATTTTAGAGAAAAATATATTAAAATTAAAAATCCAACAAACATATTATTAAATCATTTATGAAACTTGAAAATTTCGAAAAACGATTTATGAAACATAAAAATCTTGAAGTTTTTGAAAATATAATTTTAAAACTCAACCAAACAGTTTATGAACATGAAAAAAAATCGAAAAAACGGTTTATAGAAGTTAAAAAAATTCATACAATACACTATAATTTAATAAAAATAATTAATGTGATTACATGAATATAAAAACAATTAATTACGATCACAAGATATATTTTTAAAAGTCTTAAAGTCTTAAATCTATTTTTATTTAAAAAAATAATTATATTCCTTTTCTTTCTTTATTTAAGCATGCTGATTCTGCTTTTTCTATTATTATTTTTAATAAAACTGAAAATTAATTGTTGTAGTTATCTTTTCTTATCTCTCTAACAACTTAAACTCAAATCTTTTTTATTTAAAAAATTAATTAAATTTCTTTTCTTCCTTTATTTAAGCCTGAAAAAATATATAATTATTTTGAAAAAAAAATAAGATTATTTATGTTAGAGAAAAATATATTAAAATTAAAAATCCAACAAACAGATTATTAAATCATTTGTGAAACTTGAAAATTTCGAAAAACGATTTATGAAACATAAAAATCTTGAAGTTTTTGAAAAAATAATTTATAAAACTCAAACAAACAGTTTATGAACATGAAAAAAATCGAAAAAACAGTTTATAGAAGTTAAAAAATTCATATAATAAACTATAATTTAATAAAAACAATTAATGCGATTACATGAATATAAAAACAATTAATTACAATCACATGATATATTTTCAAAAGTCTTAAAGTATTAAATCTTTTTTTATTTAAAAAATTAATTATATTCCTTTTCTTCCTATATTTAAGCAATAAAACTAAAAATTAATTATTGTAGTTATCTTTTCCTATCTCTCTAACAACTTAAACTCAAATCTTTTTTATTTAAAAAATTAATTAAATTCCTTTTCTTCCTTTAATTAAGCCTGAAAAATATATAATTATTTTGAAAAAAATATGATTATTCATTTTAGAGAAAAATATATTAAAATTAAAAATCCAACAAACAGATTATTAAATCATTTATGAAACTTGAAAATTTCGAAAAACGATTTATGAAACATAAAAATCTTGAAGTTTTTTAAAAAATAATTTATAAAACTCAAACAAACAGTTTATGAACATGAAAAAAATCGAAAAAAAACGGTTTATAGAAGTTAAAAAAATTCATATAACACACTATAATTTAATAAAAATAATTAATGTGATTACATGAATATAAAAACAATTAATTACGATCACAAGATATATTTTCAAAAGTCTTAAAGTCTTAAAGTCTTAAATCTATTTTTATTTAAAAAATTAATTATATTCATTTTCTTCCTTTATTTAAGCATGCTGATTCTGCTTTTTCTATTATTATTTTTAATAAAACTGAAAACTAATTGTTGTAGTTATCTTTTCTTATCTATCTAACAACTTAAACTCAAATCTTTTTTATTTAAAAAATTAATTAAATTTCTTTTCATTCTTTATTTAAGCCTGAAAAATATATAATTATTTTTAAAAAAATCAAGATTATTTATGTTAGAGAAAAATATATTAAAATTAAAAATCCAACAAAGAGATTATTAAATCATTTATGAAACTTGAAAATTTCGAAAAACGATTTATGAAACATAAAAATCTTGAAGTTTTTGAAAAAATAATTTATAAAACTCAAACAAACCGTTTATGAACATGAAAAAAATCGAAAAAACGGTTTATAGAAGTTAAAAAATTCATATAATACACTATAATTTAATAAAAACAATTAATGCAATTACATGAATATAAAAACAATTAATTACGATCAATTGATATATTTTCAAAAGTCTTAAAGTCTTAAAGTGTTAAATCTTTTTTATTTAAAAAGATAATTAAATTCCTTTTCTTCCTTTATTTAAGTCTGCTAATTCTGCTTTTCTTTTGTTATTTTTAATAAAACTAAAAATTAATTGTTGTAGTTATTTGTTCCTATCTTTCTAACAACTTAAACTCAAATCTTTTTTTATTTAAAAAAATTAATTAAATTCATTTTCTTCTTTTATTTAAGTCTGAAAAATATATAATTATTATGAAAAAATAAGATTATTTATGTTAGAGAAAAATATATTAAAATTAAAAATCCAACAAACAGATTATTAAATCATTTATGAAACTTGAAAATTTCGAAAAACGATTTATGAAACATAAAAATCTTGAAGTTTTTGAAAAAATAATTTATAAAACTCAAACAAACCGTTTATGAACATGAAAAAAATCGAAAAAAACGGTTTATAGAAGTTAAAAATTTCATATAATACACTATAATTTAATAAAAACAATTAATGCGATTACATGAATATAAAAACAATTAATTACGATCAATTGATATATTTTCAAAAGTCTTAAAGTCTTAAAGTGTTAAATCTTTTTTATTTAAAAAGATAATTAAATTCCTTTTCTTCCTTTATTTAAGTATGCTAATTCTGCTTTTCTTTTATTATTTTTAATAAAACTAAAAATTAATTGTTGTAGTTATCTGTTCCTATCTTTCTAACAACTTAAACTCAAATCTTTTTTTATTTAAAAAATTAATTAAATTCATTTTCTTCTTTTATTTAAGCCTGAAAAATATATAATTATTATGAAAAAATAAGATTATTTATGTTAGAGAAAAATATATTAAAATTAAAAATCCAACAAACAGATTATTAAATCATTTATGAAAATTGAAAATTTCGAAAAACGATTTATGAAACATAAAAATCTTGAAGTTTTTGAAAAACTAATTTATAAAACTCATACAAACAGTTTATGAACATGAAAAAAATCGAAAAAACGGTTTATAGAAGTTAAAAAATTCATATAATACACTATAATTTAATAAAAACAATTAATGCGATTACATGAATATAAAAACAATTAATTACGATCACATGATATATTTTCAAAAGTCTTAAATCTTTTTTTATTTAAAAAATTAATTAAATTCTTTTTCTTCCTTTATTTAAGCCTGCTAATTCTGCTTTTCTTTTATTATTTTTAATAAAACTGAAAATTAATTGTTATCTCTAAAATCTCTTAATATTATACCCATCTCTCTCACACGGATCATTTCAATACTTATCTCCAAACTTAATATTATACTCGTCTCTCTCACACGGATCATTTCCCCCAATCTCTCTGAACTCTAAACTTATCTCTAATCTCAAACTCCCCAGATTCACTCAGTTAATGCTTATCCCAAACTATGGTTCAGATTAAATCGTTCATCCTCTACCCATATATACATGCATCGGATTCCAGTTCCAATTACAGTTCCATTACAGTTACAGGCCTCTCTATTCCTTAAGGTGTGGGTATTGAATTTATTTGCAGTTGTTGATATTTTTTTTAATTTATTTGCTCAGGTAAGATTTCTATTTCTTCACGGTTTATTCACAGTTAGGTTTGTTTATGTGTCTCTTAAATCGATTTCTTCTCAGATACGAACCAAAGGTTTCTTTCTCCATTCCTTTCACCTCTCCATTGCCTCTATTTTTCAGGTAAAAGTTTAGGGTTTCACGGTTCTCGTAGGGTTTGTTCTGTGGCTTTGGATTTTAACATTTTTGTTTTTTGTTTCTCATACATCCACGATCAAATGATTTGTTTATTTTTCTTCTAAAGTAACAATTCTAGGTTTTTTAAGCTCTGTAAATGTTTGCTTTCAGACGAACACACAGAAAAATGGGTTGCATCTCATCGATTTCAGACGAACACGCCCAGGTAATTTTTTGGGTTTCGACAGTAAGCTTCGATTTTGGGTTTCTTCAGATGTTTGCTTCTGAAATTTTGATTTTTCGATTGTTGGGTTTCGATTGTTGGGTTTCTTTAGATGTTTGCTTCTGAAATTTTGATTTTTCGATTGTTGGGTTTCGATTTTGGGTTTCTTCAGATGTTTGCTTCTGAAATTTTGATTTTTCAATTGTTAGGTTTTGATTTTGAAACCCTTCTTTTGTTCGATTTAAAAAAATGTTGAAGTTTTAGTAATGGTGAAGTTTGAAGAAAATCGAAGAACCAAAATTGATTGATGGTGGTGGTGCTGAACTTATTTTAATGTGTAACAAAAAGAAAGCATTCAGTTTGGTTTATATATAATTAGTTGTTTTTGAAAAGGCACAGCAGTAAGTTTACCTTTTTTTCTTCAAAACCTCTCTTATGGTTCTTGATATATAAGTTGTGAATCAATCAGTACCTTTTTGTTTCCAAACATATCTATATTTATACTATATTATCTCACCCATCACCGATGTTCTTACGGTCCTGTCGTTGTTTCAGATGTAAAGTTGTTAAAGCGGAAAGTGAGGAATGCTATTGTGTTTTCTATTAAGGTTTAAAATTGCTTGTTTTTCAGTTTTTTAGGATCAATGTTATTTGTTTTCTATTAAGGTTTAAAATTATTTTGTTTTCCAACGCTTATATTTGTATATGATCAAATGTTTGTTTGTTTCTCTAATTCGGTTAATATTTTTGGTTCGTCTGATAGATGTAACGAGTTCAAATTAGAATGTTTATGTGTTTTGTTATCAGATTTTAAAAATGAATGCATTGCCTAAAGACAAGTATTCTGACTTTAGATTGTTTGGAACACTATCTCGGGTTTTATTGTTAAGTGCAATGAGTTTAGTTCGTTAATTAAGGTAATTATCTGTTTGTGTATGGGCTTCTGGCGT